>CM077115.1:585781642-588281642 GCA_039619475.1 Icerya purchasi
CAGCCCCCCCCCCTCCCGTTTGGAAATAGGAATAAAATAGAAATTAATCTTTATTAAAGGATGCTCTATTAAAAATACTTTTATACTGTTTATTTTTGTAAGTTACAAACGTAAATAGATCATATTTAAATAAACTATTTTACGTATTAAATAATTTATAGTTCTTCGGTTACTAGATTAAGCAGACGTTTACTTCGCGCATGCTAAAAAGGGAAAAAAGATCGATCAATTACTTTTAACGTTATTAGTTTTTTTAAGATGTAAGTTCGTCCTTGTACATTTTGATAATTTTACTTTTAGAATCGTGCGATGCAATGTTACCACCGGTGAATATAGCAAATTCCTTAATTGTAGATACGAACAATATACGGCCACAAGATGTACCAGCTGACAACGCCGAAAATGGCAAAAAAAAAACCAAAAAGGAGGAAACTCAAGTTTTTGTATTTTCTACAGAATTGGCTAATAAATCCGCTGAATCTGTACTTGAGGGTCATTATCCTAATATAATAGCATATCATTTAGCGCAAACGAATACTCAACAGTTTCTCGAGGTGTGTATTGATCTTTCATTTTTACTTCTTTTTTGTCTTTACATTATGTTTACCTAAATTTTATAAAAAATAAACCTTTAATTATTTAAGCAACCGTAGAAGAAGCCTTTTTATAGTTTGCTTATAGGCGTATCGTGTGCAGGTAGTGATATGAATCAACAGCCAGATGATGCTAATTAATTTGCCTCGATTGCTTCACGATCTCATGAAAACAAAATAGTATTTAAGGCATGAATTATTTTTAAAAAACAGGACTCACAGTAACTTTCGAAAATAATAATAAAAAAAAAAAAAAAAAAAAAAAAAAAAGAAAAAGAAAAGGATTCATGCGGAATGTTGTAAGAGGAAAACAATTCAAATTAGAAAAAAAAAATAAAATAAATCTGTTGGGAGTTTTGAAGCAATAGCCAAAAGTTCCTATAAATACCGGGTAATAAGTTTCTAAACGTGAATAAAATTTATAAACGGTTAAAAATACAAAATTAATTATTAAAAATTTTAAAAAACAATAAAAAAAAAACAAACAAAAACGAATTATATGCGTTTGAATTTTTTTGGAAATAAATTACAATTCCCACACTTTTGGGTAATCCGGTTTTGCAATAATGGAAAGTTCCCATTTTTTATTTCCCTTATATATAAAAGCGACATTATGGACATCTAAAATCTGATTGGCCATTTATGTAACTATTAGAAATTTTAAAAAGAGCATAAAACTTAAAATATTAACATAAAAACGGGGGGAAAAAAAGGAAACTTTTAAAATTCGTACGCACTAATCAACGAAATAGTGCGCAGTTAACTGTTTTATTCTTTTATATCTATAGGTATAATTTTGTTGCTTAGATAAAGATAAAAATGTGCATTTATTCATTACAATATCTGTATGTGGGATTTAATATTTCTTTTGTTTTTCTAATTTTAATAATTTGATATAATTAATTTTTCAATATTATCGACAATTATTAGAACTGTAATATTATTTGATTACATAAACGTATTAGTAAATAGTAAAAGCAATAGAAGGTACCTGTTTTAAAACTGTTGTGGTTACTATTATGAATAATACAAATTCTGCTCGATATTATTTAACAAAAACTTTCATGTAATTTTTTATTAGAACCATCCAAACAAATCAAAATTTATTAGACGTCCTGAATTTGATTTACCGTGGCGCGAAAATCCGAATTCAACGGCGAAAGCAGCTATGCACAATCCGCATAAGTACATTAATTCTAAAATAAATTGCAGATCGAGTCCTTATGTAACTTCCGAAACATTGCAGTCGACTCGTTCAAGCTCTCAAATACGAACTCCTCATTGCAATCAGGTAAAATGCCAATATTCCGTTATTTATCTTATTTAATTTTAACGAATTAGATGATTTCGGGGTAGATACTTATTTTTCGCAATAATTCATCAGAAATTCGAAAAAACAAAGTACCGTTTGCATTCAAACGACTAAAGCTGCAAGGAGAAATGCCATTTCAGTAATAACTTTAGTCGACATACATTTACCTATTCTTAACTTTGTTATCATTTTTTTCTCAGTATTGATTTTCCTTACTGGCTACTTTAGACACTAAGTTAGCAAATCATTGAAATTCTTCCGTCACATAGGGTTCTAGCTGTGAGTTATTGATTATTAGTCGTGCATGAACACTTTTTCGTTCGTAGAAAGTTCATAAGGCACCAGGATGGGACGAGATTAGAGTTAAAGATGTTAAACAAAATTCAAATATACTTACTCCTATTTTAACTAATATGGTCAATCGCTCTATAAAGGAAGCGGGCACTCCAGGGGGCTCAATGGAAGAGGTATTATTAGATCGATATATAAAAAAGGAGTTCAAAATCAATTTGAAAATTACCGACCGACAACAATAATACCGGTAGTAGCTAAAATATTAGAAACATTGAAAAAACATTTAAGAAATTATGTAGAAAAAAACAATCTACTCTATGAAAATCGGCGCAGATTTAGAGAAAAAAGATTCGCATATGACTACTAAGAACGATGATAAATAAGATAATTATAGGATTATCGATGAGGAATCAATTTATAATTACCTTTATTGACCTATATTAAGTGTTTAAAACTTGGTTGACCATAATATACCGATAAATGATTTAGTAAATCTGGCCATTTTAAATGATCAACTAATGTGGTTTAAGAAATAGATAAAAAAATAAGAAAAGCATGGTAAAACTTGTAGGGAATAGGAGTAATGAAAAAACTATCCAATATAAAGTAGGTCAGGGAACGATACTAGCTCCCCTCCTCTTCCTAATATACACCAACTTATTATTCAGGCATATTAAAAATGTAACGGTATATGTTTTTGCTGATGATATTGCCTCATTAATGGAGCATAAAAATTTAGACATAGCAGAAAAATTATTGCAAGAGGATATAGATAATTTTAGCAAATGGACACATGATAGGAGGTTATAAATCTAAATTATTACTTATTCGAAATAGTACTAAACATAAGAGTCCCGACAATCAATCATCCTTCATAATAACGAATGCTTACGTGAGCTCCATGAAGCTAACAACAATCTTTCATGTTTATGTTCACCAATCATATTTTAAACGAATAAAGAATTGCGGTATAAAGAAGGGAAGCGGGTAAATGACTGATAGAATGGCGCAAAAATTAAAAACCAAGCTACGTCCCGAATTTTTCCATTGCAGGGTGCTCAATTATGCTTTTATTTGTTTATACATTTTCTTCTTTGTTTTTGTTTTTTTACGTCTTTCCTTTTCTTTGGATTTGGATTTGCTTCCTTTTTTTCGTTACTTTCCTGCTCGTACCTCTTAGTATAGGTGCGCAGTTATAATAAGTGTATGTATGCGCATATTTTTATTTATTTTTTTTTTACTTCGACGGATATTAATTTATTTTTGATTTATATAGTAAGCATAAATTGTTTGAATTTACTTTGCGTTGAATAAACAATAATAAGAAAGTCCGGTACTTTCGCAACGAGCATACTTGCTCTGTAAGACCCACAACTTATTTATATTAAAAGTATATATATATATATAAAAAATAAAAAAAGTGATGACTTTTGATCGACTATCTCGCGTTCACACAATTTCATCGATTTGACAGTGGTATCTATTTCGAATCCTTCACAATCCGTTCGTCAACAGATGTGTTACATGTTGAATTTTTTCCCCCTCTTCAACTGTGTAATCAATTTAAATTGTTTATCATTACTATTCAATGCGACCAGATAATGCGAGGTTCTATAGCATCTGCGAATCGAAGAGAGATTATAATTCTCAATATAAACACTAACCCGTTAACAACTAACTTAATGGTAGCAATTTTTTAATTTTTCTTGCTGCTATCATGAATCGGACCTTTATAATTGTTATTATTTTTTATTCCAATCTGGTTGTTTATACATTATTTCTGCTTTTCGATTTGCTCCGAAACAAACATTGTTCTTTATCTTTTTTTTTACCTTCTTAACTGCCAAATTGAGCTTTTTTAATTCTGACAAATTTTTCACGATAGAATCTTAGAGGTTTATAGTTTGTTAATTTGGTTTTGGAAATCTTCATAGGCGAACAATGTCATTATATGATTTTTAATACCTTCATCAATTTAGACGTTATAAATTGCATGTGTTTATCGCCCTAAACGATATGTAAACTATAAGAATACTAAAAAATCGACAGTTCTAAAATTCCAATTTGATAATTGACTCGTCATAGTTTCAAATTGCCTCGTATTACAATGGTAAAAAATAGTTTACGAGTCTTGAATCGTATTTCGCACAAGTTCATTTACTATACATATATTGTATAAATCGTTTGTTATTCTAAAGTCTTAACTTTAATCCAAATTCGTTAATTAAAAGTTATATAAATCTTTTGAAATTCGAAAAGTAGATAATATATATATATATATATTATGTTGCATGAGGATTATTTAAAATGATAGGTTACTAACCCTGAATTAAATCAAACTGCGTGTATTAATTTTAAATTATTTACTTTCAACTATATGTCGCTTATGTATGTTTACTTAATAATCAGTGACGCCAAATTATGATGATCCTATCTTACATTACATTATTGAAGATCGTGACCGACAATTTTCGTGTTCAGCGTTTTCCCCAACGATACTTTTTAAATGCATTTCTTCCTGTGGTTTTGACATCATCGAATAATTAAAAACGTGTTTGGGTTCGAATTGAGCCAGATTTTCGAATATATGCTATGAGCTGGGCCAACTTGTTTGGAATTATTTTATTTGTTAAATTTTTCAATGACAATCCAACATTATTCGTAAAAATGTCATATATATGTTTTCAAGGTATTTTTTTCCTGTATACTCTGATGGTGTTATCAATTTTACTATAGAAATAATTTATCTGCGAATCGTTAGCGACCAAAAGCCATAGAAAAAGCTCGAAAAGCTGAACATATGTGCAAAACTTTATTATAAATAAATTTATTGTATTAAATTTTAAATTATTGTCTCGTTTATTAATTTATATTTGAGAATTTTAAATAAAAAGTGGTTGAAAATTTAAAAGAAATAACTTAATTTGTGCATCTTTTTTTCCGCTAAATTTTAATTCTCATTCACGCTTAGTGTTACCATTAGAAGAACATCGATATTTTTCGATTATTATTTTTCCGTTAGACAGACTGCAAACATTTTTATTTTATAGATTTAAATTTAGCGAAATTTTGTATTAAATTTCAAATAATTATACGAATCGTATTTAAAAAATTCTAGAAATTGCGCTTTTATCTCTTGTATATATTTAAAATATTATTGTGAACCTTTTATATAAAACCTCTAACCAGGTAGACGCGTTTTTGTCATGAAACTAGATTTTTAATGCCGTTTTCTTCAAAAAAAAAAAAAATAAATAAATAAATAAAAAAGAAAAGTTTCATGTCGTAAAATCGTGCTCTACATGAAAGTTTTTTTCCTGCAGATAAAGCTGAAAAAAGTTGGACCAAATAAATAAAATGAATAAAGTAACGCAGATATTACCATTGTAGTATAATGATCACCGTATTACTCTTTCCCATTTTTATCTATAATCGTATTTCTAATAACAGTTTATAGATAAGTCTATGATATACACATACGTATATCATTTAGTGTTATTCCAGTAGAAATTAAAAAGTTGTTTAAACTTGCAGTTAAATTTTAAAATAATATTTTTTATTAGTTCCTTTCCAAATAAAACGATGCTAAAAAAAAAAAAAAACCTTGTGAGTGATCTATTTCTTTTTTTTAATACGTATGGGATCCATAGAATGTGGGAAGTTTTTTCAATATGATTCCTAAAATTTCGGTTTTATATCGGTTGTAAAATATTTATTATTTACTCGATATATAGTTTTTCATTTTAACGAAAGGCGGATAAATGAATTAATGGCAAAAGGTTTTGAATTAGTAAAGAGAAAAACAAAGAAATTTTCAGTTCCTCGAGGATTTTGGAGTACTGATATATTTTACGAAAATTTTACTCGTAATTAAGTGTTTAATTTTCCTATAAAATTGTACAAGTTCCTTTTATTTTAACACCATTTGTAACCCTGTATAAGTCAAGCTTTTGAAAACTTATAAATGTATACTTTTTGAGGATTTTTTCAAATTAAAAAAAAAATGATAATTTTTCGTTATACATTTATTTATTACTTATTTCAAAATTCGAAGAAAAGTGTGGTATACGACAGATATGTCACATTGTCGCCCAAAGGTTGTATTCATTTTTTATGTAGTTTTTGCAGACGATCAAACGATATGTTACAGATATGTCACATTACCCTATAAAAGGTTAAACACAATTTCTCATTAGTTGAAAAATACTTTTTTGACGTGAGATTAATTGAAAAAATGCGTAAAATGATCGTGATTTAATAAAAAAGAATAAAAATTTATCAAATGTAGATAAGTTCATAACCTGTTTGTTAAAATTTATAGACATAAAATAAATAAATGTCTTTAATAACAAACAATTAATAAGTATAAATTAATTTACTTTAATAAATTAAAATAAAGATCTTAATTTAAAGAAACGTTGTCCATCATCATCTAATAATACAATACAGGAGTCACTACAAGTGCTTTAGTTTTAATCGAGTGTACTCCATATTGTTAGCTGATGATATAACCCGAAAACGTTTCCTTAAATTGAGGTATTTTAATTTGAATTTATTAAAATATAAATTTATACTTATTTTTGTTTGTTAATAAAGGAAATTTTTTTATTTCGTATTTGCAGAAATTCATTATTTAACTTCGAACAATAATACATAATTTTTTAGTTCAATGGTTCATTTAAAAAATTGTAAAATGTTTCATATAGGTTAATTCTGGTAATGAGCATTCGACGCATGGTGCGCAGTCACCGGTGTGCAGTAATTTAAATTTACCTCTTGCTCCTGCGTCATCAAATATAGATGCCACAGTCATGCCATTAAGTCATGTGACACTGAATCGTGCGCTACCGACAGTTCCAAGTGCTGCGTCTTCCACCAGTCATATTTCCTCATCGGTTAGCAATCATCCGCAACCGTCGCCGGCTATTTCATCGGAATCGCAATCATCTCACTCTCAGTCTTCAATAGACGTTATAAATGATGTGTCGAACATTAGCTCATCTCATCAACCTGATGATATTTCGGACGGTGTTCAAACGTCATCCCCTCATAGTTCCCTAACGGGTACGTTTTATTATTTATTTATTTTTGTAAATTTTTTAAGTTAGCACAAAATATTTCTAAATTACGGTATCTTTTTATGCTCGGCTAATTGTACGCCTTTTTCATCTCTGACAAAGATGCGATATAGTCTTTGTGCTTCCTCTTTCTTTGATTAAAAAACACGCTTAAGATATGCATTATTAAAAATGTCGCACTTATTTTAGTTGTTTTTCGATAATCGATTAATAATAAAATTATATTCAAGACCCCCCCCCCCCCAATCATTGTCGTGTGATTTTATTTTTATAAACAGAGTGCACCGATGATTACAATTCGAATGTTTCGATGTTTTTATTTCAGGTGTCAAAGTCCCGGATGAAGATTTGACTCCTCAACAAAGGCAACACAGAGAAGAACAGTTGGCCACCTTACGTAAAATGCAACAAATGCTGTTCCCGGAACACATGCAAGAACAAATGAATGCTGCCCATCATGAAAATGTCTCTAATTCGTCAGTGAATGTAATGGATGAATTGGTGTCCACTATGAGCGGTAAAGATGTCAATGATATCAAAGCAGTTCCAACGCGTGACGTCAGTTCGAATTGTTGGCGAACGCAAAGAAAGCCGTCCGATATAAATTACGCTCCGCGTTGTAATTCAAGATCGTTTTGCTCTCCGCCGTGCAGCCAATCAAGATGTAATAGCGTTCCCGTAGCTATCATCAGTCCAAATATTAACTCTCCGAACAGTATGATGTCAAATATATCTTTGCCTTCACCGCGTGCCTGCTGCCCGTTAAATTCACCCGTTTCACGACATATCTCTGGTCCAAGTCCAATCTCTCATAATAACACGCCGGTACGGTCGCCCGGACAATTATCTCAAAACAGACAATCGAATAATATAAGCAATCCCGCTAGTTCACCGTCGCCATCGGGTCCAATGCATCGTTCACCGACTTTGAAGAATAATAAAGATCATAAACTGAATGACCCCGTTTCGAACGAATTTTCTCCAACGACAAATAATAGTCAGCAATCTCCGGGTATGTAATGATTTCTGATTAATTTTCAGTACTTTAGAAGTAACATAATATGATTTTAAGATTAATACAATTAAATTTTGTAAAAAATAATCCGTTAATTAAATCACGGTATTCAACCGTTTACAAAAGTGCATTATTAAATTCGGCGGAATTTATATTTCGTGTACTATTTTAAAAAATACCCGCAAAATTTTTTTCTCTTTTTTCCTACCCTGGGCGTGTCAGCGACCTTGACCCAACAACATGATAAACCAAGAGATAAAACTACGTAGCCAGGCGGTCAGAAATGGAACTCACAGAGGACAGCAGCAGTAAGGGAGTAGGAAGACCCAGAGCTAAAAGTTGGGTGTAAAGAAGGGAGCATTCGTTAAGGAGTGCAGAACATTCGAAAAGGATATGATCTGAATCACAAATACAAGGAGGCTTAGAAGCGTGAAGAGAACAGAAAGGAGAAGGGAACAAAGCAAATCGAATGCGAGGAGAAGAGAATGATTGATAGTCTAATGACGAAAACAACAGGGAAACGATGACAGACAGGAATAGAATAAAACCGTGGCAAGAAACGAAGAACCGGTTGAATAAGACGGTACTGCGAAAAGCAATTTGAGAATGAAGTTGGATACTTGTCCAACCAAAGTCTGGAATGATTAAAACATGATAGGGAAATAATGCCTGAAGAAAGAAAAGAGTCGAAGAAAGCACCATTGCGGGCGGCTGAGCAAGCTGAAGAGACAGCTGAGTCATTGCCATCTATATTGGAATGACTAGGAACACATAGAAAGTCTATGAGAATAGAACGGGACGAGAACAATTACTCGCATATTATTATTATATTTATTTTTCAAATTCCGCCTCTATAAATTATACTTATCAATCAAGTGACCTTTTTCTTTCTCTACATCTTTGTAACATTTACAAAGTTTTTCCATTATTACATTTTTATAATTTTCCAGCAATGATCTTTTCTTATTTTCCTGGTTTAGCTTAAATTTTGAATTAGCAACAACTTTACGGAATCAGTTTTTGTCAACGATTTTTTTTTTTTTTTTTTTGGAAACATTAATTGTTTTTATATATTTTTTATATTCTTCGAATTGTTCGAACCTTATTTATTCATCTTATTTTTATCTATTCATAAATTTCTTTATCTCGCTTGTCATTTTACATCTTAAGAGTATGCCCGCATATAGAACCTTTTTTTTTTGTTATTATTATTTATGTTTTATAGTAGATAATGTTGTTTTGTATTACTACATACTTATCTATGTGATATCCATTTGAACTGCTAAAATTTTTCTTAGTACGTTCGCTTATTTTTGCTTGTATCGGATTAGTTCTTTTTTGTTTAGATATAGTGTTTCCGATACATACAGTACTTCCGGTTTATTTACTCATACGCGTTTTTTTTTGTTTTTTTTTATTAGTTGTTATTCCTATTCTGAAGCAAAATAAAGATCCTCTTTTTCCACAAAACTACAGGCCTATATCCCTCGTAAGTGTTCTCGCAAAAACGCTGGAAAAAATGGTTAATCGGCGTCTCCTTTTCTTCCTTGAACAGAATAATCTCCTATCCTCGTCACAAGCCGGAGGGCGTAACAAGCGAACTGCAGTTAATCATCTGCTGAGCCTACAAAGGCAAATATTAACAGCATTTCACAGACGCCAACATGTATACTCCGTCTTTTTCGATATAGAAAAGGCGTTCGACAGAGTATGGCGATACGGCCTCTTATCCAAGCTGACAACAGCTGGTATAAGTGGAAACATGGTCAAGTATCTGAATAATTTTTTAACAAACAGAACGTTCCATGTTAAGATTGGTTCGTCAACATCGAGCACCATTCAAGCTGAGAATGGCTTACCACAAGGATCTGCCCTTAGTGCAACCTTGTTTATTTTTTATATCAATGATATAAATGATTGTATTGCTCCGCCTGTAAACGCCCGGCTCTACTTTGACGACTTAAACATTTCCCTGCCTTCCAGTTTTCCAGCAAATGCTCAAAAAATCCTATAAAAAACTATTTCAAAACTACAATCCTGATGTAACAATAATGGGCTTGTGTTTTCTCCATCTAAGTCTATCTGTGTTGATTTCTATAGGGGACGTCAAAACTCTTCCAGCATCTGCCTCAATCTAGAAAATTCCTCACTTCATTTCCACCCTACTGCTACTTTCCTTGGACTACTGTTCGATCAAAAGCTAACTTGGCGATCCCACATATCCAATCTTAAAGTTAAATGTCATAAATTCCTTTCTATTCTTAAATATGTATCAAACACAAAGTATAATGTACCTCCGAAAGCTCTCCTCTTCATATACAAATCCTTAGTCATTTCCAGAATAAACTACGGGTCCCAGGCGTATGCGTCAGCCAGTCCCTCTTTACTTAAATCCCTTGATTCAATACACCACACGGCGCTCCGCACGATACTTGGCGCACATAGAACTTCCCCGTCTGTAAGTTTGTATGCCTTGTTAGGCACTCCCCCACTAAAGTATTTCCGAACCTATTATTACCACCGTGAGACCCTCGCTCTTTTCTCTAGTGAACGTGCCTGTCCTATTGACACAAATGACCTCCCCAACACCCCAGAGTTCCCTAATGACCCTCTCCCAGAAATCCTGGCTCTCCTATCGCAGCACAACGTGAGCGTAATCCATTTCCCTAACCTAGCTCCTAACATCATGATTCCGCCGTGGGCCCCTTTAATCATTGATGTTAACTTTTCCCTGACGAAGTATAATAAACCCCTGCATCCGAATATCGTTCAGTTGACAACAGCAACAATGAAAAAATACCCCGACCACCTCTTTTTCTACACGGATGCTGCCAAGGCTACCCCAGAGGCTACTTCATCCCCAACCGCCTGTTCCTTTGAAGTCTGCGACGTGATTCGTCGCATTCGACTGAATGACAATTTCTCGGTACTGGATGCAGAAATATACGCAGTATTTTTCTGTTTGGAATATTTTCTTTCTACAGAGCCTACATCACAGAAAGCCCTGCTGGTATCTGATTCATCCGCAGCTTTATTGACAATTTCTAATCCCCTCACCAAACATACTGTAGCAATTTGAACCCAGCAGGTATTATACGAACTTATTAAGAGACAGTGCTCCGTATCCTTTCTAAGGGCGCCCAGCCATGCAGGGATTCCTGGAAATGAACGCGTCGATACATCCGCCCGAGCAGAAATATATTGCCCCTTGCCTAGTAACAGCCCACCTCCACCTTATCTCTCGAACATAATCTTCAATAATCTCACGTCCTTATGGAAAACCCTTGGTCCTCGTGTCAGACTTTCTCCAGGTTAATTAAACCCTCAACGGAACCATGGTGGCCAGAAAAAAACATTTCCCGCAGAGATTTCTGTGCACTATACGGCCATGTTGCATAATTTTATTTTGCAAAGAACCCCCTCTCCTATGAATTGTCCTTTCTGTGGCCAAGATGTTGCTCCCTCAACTCCTCATATACTATGCGACTGTCCAGCATTATCACCTCATCGACCCCCTTCAATTAATAACAAAACAGTCACCAACATTCTTGAGAATTCCCCCGATGCAATTTTATCTATAACACAATTTATGAGAACTAGCGGAATAATCAGATATCTATAAAAACAAACTGTGCATCTTCGTACTGTAATAGCCACAACAGTTAAACACGGTACAGTATGTTGCTTTCACAAGAAGAAAAAAAAAAAAAAACTTGTTTTACTTCCCCAACACTTGCGTTCATGTTATTTTGGGCTGTCTTTGTTATATATTTGTTTTTTTTTAATAGATTTTCTATTAGTTTATTAATCTTGGCTTATGTCTTCAGCGAAAATGGCCAGATCATCAGCAAAGTTCAAACAATCAATACATGCGTCTTTATTTTTTGTACCTAAATTTGTTTTTACCATCTCTTTTATAGTTAAATATTTTCATTCTCTAATATACAATTAAAAAGTATCAGAAACAAGCAGTTTCGCTGTGTCTTACGCCAGTTGTAATCTTAAATTGGTTCGACATTATTTCCCTCGTAGACTTAACCCTGCGCATTATGTTAATTCATGTCTGTCCTATTAATTTCCCGACTGTCTTATCTAACCCAGATTTTTTTTTAAAACATGTATTAATCAGCTAAATTATACGCTTTTGTAAAATACATGGTGCGCTCAAAATATTTCAGGACTGCGGTTATAAAAAATTATCACGTAACGCTATTATTTTTTTTTGCAATGAACTATACTATTGGTCCAATCTTTTCTGAATCTATAGAAGTTTAGATCATGCTAAAATGTCAATTAGTTTGTGTTTTAGGAGCTATTAAAATTGATGCATTTTGTGTGTTTGTAACGATTTATGTAATGGACCAACGGACTGTCATTAAGTTTTGTTTTCTGACTGGTAAAAGAGCCGAAGAAATATTCCATACGATGAAAGAAGCATACGGAAACAATTGTTTATGTCGTAGCAATGTGTCGAGTGGGGTATTCGCACTTTAAAACTGGTCGGCAATCACTTGAAGATGCTCGGAAGGAGGGGCGTCCCAGCAATAGCATCTGCGCGAAAAATATCGACCACGTACGCGATCTACTAGTCGCTAATCGTCGCGAAGCTATGACATCGATATCGGAAGAAGTCGATTTAAGTATTGGTAGTATACGTACTATCTATCATCCATGATGTACTGCGCAAAACTAAACTGTGTGCAAAATTTGTTCCTCACTTGTTGACACCAGAACAAAAAGAGCAGGGAATTAATCCTCACGGTATTTCGTTGAAGGGGCCAACAGCAATGACAATTTTCTAAAAAACCACGAAACGCTAAACAGCCGAATGGTGTGGTCCTGATGAGTCGAGACCAACAAAAGTCAGAAGAATGAAATCACAAGTGAAAATACTGCTCATAATTCTCTTTGATTCTCATGGCGCATAATTTATCACGAATTTTTTCCACTTGGACAGTTCCGCAAAGAAGTGATGGAACAACTTTTGAAGAGAATCTGAAGAATTAAACTTGTATTAAACCTGTCTGGTTTCTCCTACGCAATAATGCACGACCGCATTCATCACTGATTGTTTCACAATATTTAGCAAAAAAATCGGTTACCGTCATCAACCAACCATCCTCCATATATTCACCATATTTGGCACCAACGGATTTTTTTCATTCCCCCAAACTAAAATACACATTAAAAGGTCACTGATTTGATGACATAAAATATATCCAAAGAAAAGTAACCAACTTCCTAAAATTCTGAAGGGAGCTTATTACGAAGCCTTCTAACAATTCTATAAAAGAGTAATGGAGAACGGGAAGGAATATATGTTGAATCCTGGGTAATAAAACATTTATTTTATTATGTATTTATTTTTTTATTAACGTAGTCCCAGAACTTTTTGAACGCACCATGTAGATAAAAACTTCCCCATAATGCTGCTTTTCTGATTAATTTATATTGAATATGTTTTATATTAACAATTTGTTGTGCGCAAGACCGTCCTACTTCAAATCCGACCCGGTATTCTCTTCATTTTATTTATTTTTTTTTTATTTTTCGTGATTTTGTATAGGATTGCTCCGGATAAAATTTTATATGTAACAAGTATTAGATAATATTCTTTTATATTTGTTCACTTCTTTGTTATTGGCTTTTTTTTGTATTGGATATATTAATACTGATTTCATTCTATTAACATTACTCCTGTTCTCCAGATTTCTTTAAAAAGCTTAGGTAATAAGAATCTTTGTGGTCGTCAAATCGTTAATAATCATTCCAACCTCCTTTTCTGAAGATAGGACGATGTTTTGCTGCTAAGTTAATGTTTCGGTAATCTTTTCTTCAGTTCGTTACGTTAATTTTCGATAATTACTCTTTGATGAATTGCATTTGTTGTTGTTCATAAGATGGTTTTTATTAAAACGTTTCACTTGCATTGTTTTTAGCAGTTCTGAATTGTTTATAATCTTCCATTTTTCTATTAGATTTGTGTTTTTCTATATATTAGTTCTGCGAATTAACAATGTCGCACAAATCGTTTCATTATACTTACATTATTTTCGCGCTTTAATAATTGATCCAATAGCCGCTTAGTTTATCTTACTAGCAATAATTGTTCAGTTTGTAGATTTAGAGACTAATTGTTTTTGGTATCTATCTAAAACTCGCATTTAATCTCTTAAATTTCAATGAAAAATGATTTATCTTTGAGATATGATGGTCAGAATAAAATTTCGCACAGCCGCATGATCGATATGTTTACCACCATTTGTATTACCTGATAATTAGCATTTATTTGTTTACTTGTTTTGTGTTTACAAATTTACAAAGGATTACCATTATTTACATAATTAAAGCTTTTGGTATATTTCTACTAGTTTTGTTTTGTTTTTGTTCCATTTTTGTTTAGAACGACCACAAATGAGATATTGGCGTACGATAGCGATCCTGTTTATTAACGTTTTCTTTATTTCAGTTTATTGTAACATATTTTACTATTTCTGTTTAACATATATCAGTATCCTTTTTCTTTGGTAGTTTTCTTATATATATATATATATATATATATATATACACCCTGTCAAGAAAGTATCGGGAATTGTCAATTTAAATCTCCCGGGTAATAGCTAGGCAGATAATTTTTTTTTTCCAGGTTGGTACAACTGTTTTGTATTATTATGCCTATTTTTAGCGCGATCTGTCAACCAGTGTGTTTACAGCAGCTGTTAAAATCAGTCGACCTTGAAGTGTTTTGTCGAAGTTTTACAATGAGTGAAAATATTGAACAACGTACTTGTGTTAAATTCTGTGTTTCGAACGAAATTTCTTGTGCCGATACACTGAAAATGTTACAGAAGGCTTTTGGTGAATCTGCTTTATCAAAAACGCGGGTTTACGAGTGGTACAGAGCGTTCAAGGATGGTCGGGAGACGGTCGAAGACATGCCTCGCTCTGGACGGCCTTCAACGAGTGTGACCGATGATAACGTCGATAAAATCAAGGAAATCGTTGCTGAAAATTGTCATGTGAGCTTGAGAGAGATGGCTCATGGATTGGGCATGTCACACGAGAGCGTACGTACGATTGTGCACGAAAAATTGGGTATGCAACGCGTTGCGGCTCGGCTTGTTCCGAAAGACCTGAATTTCTTTCAAAAAAAGTACCGAGAACAGGTAGCTGCAGACATGCTGGATCGAGCCAATTTGGATCCTACCTTCTTGGAAAAGATAATTACTGGTGACGAGACATGGGTGTACGAGTACGACACGCTTACGAACCAGCAATCGTCCGAATGGCGGCCAATTGGCGCGCCAAAGCCGAAAAAACCTCGCCAAAGCCGATCGAAAGTGAAGATCATGTTGATTGTTTTCTTCGATATTCGAGGCGTGGTACACTATGAATATGTGCCAGCCGGACAGACAGTCACCAAAGAGTTTTACTTAAGTGTTTTGAGACGTTTGAGAGAGGCTATCCGTCGTAAACGTAACGATTTGTGGGTCGACAATTCTTGGATTCTCCATCACGATAATGCGCCGTCTCACAAAGCCATAATTGTGAATGAGTTTTTGGCCAAACACTCGGTAAATATCATCGAACAACCGCCGTATTCACCAGATTTAGCACCCTGCGACTTCTTCCTATTCTCAAAACTCAAATTTCCGCTACGGGGAATGCGCTTCGAATCGATTGATGACATCAAGACGAATGCGACGCGAGAGCTAAAGGCCATCCCGGAAACCGCCTATCAGAAGTGCTTTGCCGAGTGGAAAAAGCGTTGGCATATGTGCATCGCTTCGAATGGATGTTATTTTGAAGGTGACAAAATAAATTTGGATGAAAATTAAAAATTGTTCGTTTTATTTAACAATTCCCGATACTTTCTTGACAGGGTGTATATATGGATTAAGTAGCAGTTACACCTGAATGGATGTGCTGAATCTACTTAGAGCGCTTTAACGTTAATGTTAAAACATATCATTAACAGCGCATGTTATTCTGTTTTCTTTAAAAACTAAAAGAAAAAAATGTCGTTTTTTTAGCGTTATGTATTTCGATTAAATGGGATTTATTTCTCATAATCGGCGTAAATTTTAACCCCTTAATGCTTATGTACAAAATTTGTACTGTCAATGGGTACAGCTTTAAAAGCGTTCTTTAATTCGCCGAGATTGACAGTTTTTACTATTTAAATATTCGTTTTTAAGTAAAAAAAACTATTCAGATGTTAATTACAATTAAGTAAAAAAAAAAAAAAAAAAAAATTGTTTTAATAAAAACTTTGTACGCGAATGAAATTTTAATTTCGAGTATCCAAATAAACTATGTTGATTAATTAGATGAACTTATTAATAACATAAAGACAGTGCCGTAAGATTATGATTATGTAATTTATATGATAATTAATGGAATAAATTTAGTTTTATTCATAGTTGTGTTTGAATATATTTTTATAGATGGTGTATTTTGTCGCTCGCTACAATCTCTTGCTCAGCAACAACAAAAGCAGCAGCAAAAACAACAGTCCCCAGTGACAAATAATAATTATCCGTCTACAGGTTCAAATTGCAAGGAACCAAATCTGATGCCTGTGCCGTCACCACAGCATATTCAGTATCTGAACACATTCGACGGGCAAGAACTCACCATACAAAAGCAACCAAATACCAGCATAAAAGATTCTACAAACATTATGTCTCCATCGTAAGTTTAATTCTTTTTTCTTTCTTATTTTATAAAAAGTTCCAATAAAATCGATAAGTTAAAAAAAAAAAAACATTAGTAATGTTGAACGAACTTTATATTTCTTGTTCTTTAATAAATAATTTAATTTTCATTATATATATAATAGGTTGTCCGTTTCCATCTTAGATCAGCCTATACCGTCAGTATCATCAAGTGATACAAATAGTAGTACAAAGTCATCTTGCTCTACATCGTCCATATCGTTAACATCACAACCGTTGGAAATTGTGCAGATTTCTCCTACAAATTCTGCTACTAGTTCAAATCAGCTTGCTGCAAACAACAATAATAATAACATTATTAATAATAATAATAATAATAATGAAAATATTAATAGTGGCAATAATAACGATAGTAGTAATGAAAATAATAATAATAATAATAACGATAACCATAATAATTGTCATAATGACAATAACAGTAGCAGCAATTGTAGCAATAATGTTAGTATTAATATTATTACTACAAGTACTGCTGTTTCTACTATAAATACTACTACAGTTACTACTACCATCATTACTACTGCTATTAGTAATAGTAGTAGCAGTAGCAATGGAAATAATATCGATAATAACGATAGTAATAGTGATAATAATAATAATAGTAATAGTAACAATAGCGGTAGCAATAATAATAATAATAATAATAATAATGATAATAAATATAATATCAATAATAGTAATAATAATGATAACAATAATGATAGTAATAATAATAATAACAGCGGTAGCGGTAATAGTAAAAGTAGTGCGAATAATACGATGGATCTGAAATGTATCAACGGTTCACAATTACCGTCTAATGGTGCAGGTCTTTTAACTCATATAAAGCAAGAATACGATTATTCATCTTGTACTAGTCCTCAACTGCTTGATCAGCAGCACCAGCAATATCCGTTTGTATCGTCAAATATCTATCAGCGAGAGAATTTTTATATGAATATTAAACAAGAAAAATACGACAATTACAATTACAGCAACATGTCGACCACGCATAATATACCGCTGAATCCGAGTTTAAACGCCAATCTGAAATCGTCTAAATTTGACCCGATTTCGTCGCTAACACAAATGAGTCAACAACTGACCAGTAACAATAATTTACCAGCTCAGCAGATCAATAATACCGGTATGCTACATCATTCTGCCGCCGGTGGTAATACAATTCCATTTAACTCTCAACCGGCTAATAACGGAAGTCCGAACGGGACAAGTGAAATTCATTCCGCCGGTTATAGCATGAATAACAATTTGAACGAGCAAACTGCGCACCTTGATAATCAGAGAATGATGTACAGCTGTTCGTCGATGTTACCAAATATGCCATCTCCACCCGGATCGATGGTCTTAAATAATAACCATCGAATGATGGTACCTGCGTATGGTCCGAACGCGAGCGGAAATGGAATGGTGCATTCGAAGCCGTTGTACAGCGGCAATACTTCGATGAGTCCGCCCGTCGCTCAAAGTCAATATCAAATGATGGCTGCCGTGAATCAGCAACGGATGATGATGAATGGTCACGTTACGCCCGGAGGGCCTTCTGTACCCGCGCAGTCATTATCGAATTCGTATAATACCGCGGGGACTAATATACAAGTAAAACCAAATGCTCCAAACACTATACAATATTTACCGACACGGCCTCCTCAGTGTCCGTCGGCTGCGGTAAGAGGTCCTCCGAGTTTAGAATTTTTACATCGCTATTCGAATCCGATGCCACCACCGCCAACCCCTAACATGGACGGTAAAATCGCGCCGCATAATCCGGCCGGCACCGGCTATTATCAATCTTCGGCGACTCCATCCGGCATGAATTACCATAGATCGCCGCCGCAGCCTTCTTCTAATAATAGTAATAATGCCAATACTATTAATAACAGTACGAATAACGGTATAAATGATTACCCGGTAAATAATACTGCTATGCCTTACAACGTAATGGCGAGACCGACAACTCGTTGCATGCCGCAACCTCATAACAATTGCCCTCCGGCCGGTGCTAGTCCTATGCGACTACCATCGCCAGCGATCGGTGCAAATTATCCGACTTACGATCAGCATAATCAGCCGCAGCAACAGCAAATGTATTCGCCGATTGCAAATTCTTCATCGATGCCTCTGGTGAATTCGGACTTTTATTCGGCACCTTCATCTAGTTCTTCTTCTTCCTCTTTTAATATGCAATCGTGTACCGGTTATCCTCCGCCAGACGCCACTCAACCGTTACCGCCATCGATCGGTCAGTCGAATAATTTTAAAAATCCCGGTTTTGTCGGACCGACAACAGCAGATCCTAATTACGCACAACAGTTTCATCATTTTCAGCAACAACTCTATGCTACCAATACCAGAGGTGCTACTCAAATGGGTGCTCATTCGGCAACTCCGGCAAACCAACAGTACTTCATGCCAAAGTAATTATTTCATTATCATTACTATTATTCTCATCGTTGCTTTTCATTATATTTTTATTTAAATTGTTTTTTTTTTTTTTTTTTTTTATTGAAAACTAATTAATTATAGTGTGACCATGAACGAAACAGTTAATTTTATTATAGGAAAAAAAAGTTTTAATTACTGCTATAAGTAGAAAGCGATTTTTCTTCTTTTGTAATAGAACCTACTTTATATAATGCATGCAATTGAAATTCTGTTTTTTCTCTCATTTATCTTTAAGTAATACACACTTAATTTGCGCGCGCTAACTGGATTCGTTATTTGCCCATATTATATGTAAATGTCTCTTTCTCCGGGTATAATCATAGTTGAATTTATAAACAATAATTTCGTATTAGCTTGAGATATGACTGAATATTTTTTAAATCGTTTCTAAACTCGTTAATAAATTATTAAAATAAAATTGCAGTAATGTTTATCGCAAATTGTTGAAAGAAACGCCAGCAATTCTAATAAAGCATCGAGATTGCCTCTTCTGAAATGCGTGCATACTTGTTACAAATGGCATCCGTTTAAATTTTTTACTACTGCAAAATAATAAAACTAAAATTATGAAATAATAATTGAGTTACTCGTACCATAATGTGAATTCGGCGTACACTGTCAGATCGCGCTAATAATGCATTATCAAGCTACGCTATGCTTGCATTATCAAGCTACGCTATGCTTGCATTATTCGCATGGACTACACAATATCCAGAGGAGGTATTGGTCGTTTAGACATTTCATGCTTTGGCACTGATTTAGAAGAATTTCAGTTACTATTAACTCGTATGGGCCCTCGTCTTTTTAGTATTTGTTTAAACTAATTCCCAAAATTGCGACTAGAATATTTGCACTTTTTTTTTTTTGATTCAGTTAAATCTATATTTTATTATCTTAAAAATTTTATTGAATAATATATGTACATTCGTATACATGGTTTTTAAATCTGTTATAACATAAAATTATACAGTTAATTTTTCTCAAAACCCCTTTAAAAAGTGCTTAATGTACATTTTAAATTTTTTTAAAAAACTACTCAGCCATTGCGCTTATAGTTTTTTATATTTGTATACGTGTATATATATATATATATATATATATATATACTGCCGATTTTTAATTTATTACTTTATAACGAAAGTAACCATTTACTTTATACGTTTTTTTCTCGCGCTACAATTACCTTGAATAGATTTAAAAAAAAAACGTCCATGTGAAATTAAGGTGGCGTACAAACGAGTCAGGGCCGAATTTAAAACAGTTCTGAAATGTGCATGCCCGAAAGTTGCTCTAAAATGAAATGGACGAATTTCATTGCAAATGTACTATTAGACGTACGGTTCAACCAAGGAAGAAGAAAAGGGTCTATCTAAGAACTCTTTATTTATTGATAAGAACGCATCTAATTAAAAATATTACTCCCATTGTAAATATAAAATCACTCGTCACTACTGTGATAAGTGAACTTGACGATTCTTGACTAAGTTAACATTGTTAGATAAAATGTTTTTTTTATTAAAACTTTACTTAAATCAACTAATTTCAATATATTACGCTTCATAGTAAACAACATAGATCCGAGAGGAAAACACGTAGCGGATCAGCACTTTTCAATTGAATAATTTCATCTTTGCGGCAATAAAACATGCACTTTACTGGTCAAGATGTGCATTAAAATGTCAAAATACGCAATAAACTGTTTCTGTAAATTAAAACTTCGAATAGACTTATGCCGAATATAATTTTATTCATTTTGTATTTTAAAATTAATAAATATAATACAGTTTTTTTTGTGTACAAAAAATTTTGATAATTAAAATAGTTGCAAAAAACAAAAATATATTAATTCTTAAAATAAAATTAAAACTTCACGCTTCGAAGTCTCTCCATAATTGCAATTATTAATAATAGTGATTAAAATGTAAGTAACGATATTCAAAAATCAATTAGAGTTAATGATAAATAATAATAGTGGGCCAGTATATATAATATAATATAATATATATATATATATAAGTTTAAATAATAAAAAAGGTTTGAATTATTAGCTTCGAATATATCGAAAAATACTCAGTTACCTCAAACAAAATAAATATAAATTTTAACGTCGTCAATGATATGAAAGATTATTATTTTAATTAATTAAGGAATATTTTTATTTGAAATAATATTCCGTCATTTAAAATTTCCAGTTAACTTTTCTCATTATTTAAACTATATTATACACTTATGTATTTCTATCAATTTGCTATCATTAAGTCACTAACTCCAGTCGATTTTTGTCTTTTGCATATCATTACTTATAATTTTACTTTAACATTATTATCCATGACTATGTAGTCACTTCAAAACGTGTCAGTTTTATTTAATTTAATGAATTAGTATATTATTTTTTTTCGATTTAACGTACTTGTATATTTCCCGGATCAATTTCTTTTTTTTAAAGTTCGAATCACCGTAGAATCGTATATGTATTGATAAAACTAAATGAATGTAAATGTTACCGCATTTATTTTATGAAATGTAATAAGTAAAAATTGAAACCAACATTATTCTTTTTCGTTAAAAATATCTAAAAATATCATGCGGAACTAATATACTTAAAATATATAAACGCAATCTGTCGCATCCCTCCCTGCTCATTATCCCAGTTCTTAGTTCCCTCATTCTATCAGTTTATGACTGAAACAGTATTTAACTGGTTCTTTTCCTTCTTTCGTCTTCGGGCTGAGGTTCTTTGTCGACGTGCCGCCTCTAAAAAAAAAAAAAAATACGTTATTATTTCAATTCATTTTTATATTAGTTTTTTTTATAGAAGATATACAGAAAAACACTTCTTAATAGCTGTAAAAAAGATAAATTCGAAAAACAAAAACTCTATTTAAAACGAACAAGAAAGAAAAGAATAAGATTTAACGCAAAGAAAAATAGTAATTTTTTTACCCCTCAAAAAATATACTTTTGTTAAATCCGAGCTTATTCGTCATATTTTCTTCTTTGTGTTTTATAATATATAATAATAAACCAGTACAGATAAATTCTCGTGTTTTTATTTGATATAAATCATTAAGAAAGACTACTGGACTAAACGAGGATGAACGTTTTTTTTGAACCGATTTTACTTAATTTAATTAATTTCGATTTTTAATTGTTTCTCCTGTTGACAATTGTATCGAGGACTTACAAATGAATTTTGTCTATGATGCACAACATATTTTTTTGCATAATTTCAAATTTATATATTCTTTATGAAATAAATAAAATCATATACGTATCATAAAGATAAGCTACGAAGGTTCAAAAACGCATCACTTTTCTTATAAATTTAACGTAAAATGTAAACTTTATCACATAAAACGTTGAGAATAGTTCGAGCATAGATGATAGTTTTTGAGTAAGTGCAACCATTTCTTTGATATCTATCTATCTTCCATATTACGTTCCTTTGTTTAATTAGCCAGTATGATCTTGTCGCCGCGTAAATGTTCAAGTCGTTTAGGATCGTTTGATATTTTAATTTCAGTTATTTTTCACTATTACTTTTGACATTAGTAACGTATATTGATATAAAAGACAGTGTTTGATATTATAGTTGTTTTCCTTTAATGTAAATTTACGAATTTTAGATTACGCTATAGGTGAAGTCATAATTTAGGGGCATATTTTAAAAATTAAGCATTGCCAAAAATACTTTTAAAGTAAAATGTTCTTTTTAATATTGTTAAAAATGAACTTTATACTATTTATTACTTCATTTCTAATCAATGAAGGCGCGCATACATACACACACACACACACACACGCGCGCGCACACGCGTATATATATATATATACATATATACGTGTGTGTGTATATATATGTATATATCATAAAGTCTATAAATAATAGTTCATAAATATTGCTTAGCATTGAATACAATTAATTATATGCATTTAAAATATACCAGTTTATTTGATTATCTCTATTACTTTGCCTTTTATTTTATTTGTACTATTGTAAAAAAATTTATTCTACGTGTAAAAATAATTAACTTTTATACTTACATTATAAGATTTTATTTTACGGCTTTTTATTTAACGTTAATATTTTTGTGTATATGTATAAACTGTTTATTTAAAATAAATATTAACAATGTAATTTTTTAGTCACTTTCTTTTTGAAATAATTTACTCAATAAAACATGAAAATTTTTTCTTGATTTCTACACTCCTATCCATCAGAATGGATACATGCATGGTAAATTGCAGTGACTATCACCGAAGAAAATAGTATCGTATAAAATCTAATGCCTCTGTCGAAGACTTAACTCTAGAAAGTCACTGTTGAAATATTCGCACTGAAGAATGTAAAGTGAAAAATTACTGGCATACTGAAGGATTCTCATGTAATTTTCTCATAATTGAACATAATGATTAAGCGAAAAAATTATTATTTTTCAAATAGGCTTGGCCTTTTAGTCACACTCCTGAGAAAGAGGCGATGGTTCATTTAGTACTGTCAATATTAATTATTTATAGACAACCCATTGCTAATACTCTACAAGACTCTTAAGTACGTCAGAACTGTTCGGATAGAAGTATCCTGATTTTTTTCTTTTGGCTAATTAGGTGAAGTTGACTATAAACAACGTCCACTATCAGAATTTATCTTAGTTTTGAATTTTTCTATGACGCAGTATGATGTGTATGCTATTTTTACTTCAAAAGGAGGGGGCTATGTTATTTCTTTAACACAAGAATTATAAAAAATTTCTAAATAAACTTACAAATTAAATTTTATACTACTTTTTCCACTAAATGCTTATATATGGTAAACAATTCTTTGAAAATTTAAACATTTCGTATAATATAATGTAATTATTATTTTAATTTCTAGAGGATAATTATTAGTTCTTCTAAATGATGCCCGTCAGTCGCAGTGTTTATTGGAAGTAGAAACAAATTTTGTGTCATAAGGTAAGATGTTTATTCTAGTTATTGCTAATACTTTGCAAGCAGCTAGTGCCCGAAAAAAAATTGGCAGAAAAAATATAATCGACGAGTTAAATGAAATCAAACGTTTACGAGTTATCAACGAAATTGTATATCATAGTGTTCCTCAACATTTTCCCCGCGCAACCAAACGTATTTAATTTTAATCGTACTCCGACTCAATTATTTATAAGAAAAAAAGATAATACATCAGAATAATATTTTGTATGTCCCAGATCATCTTTTTTTTTCCCCCTACCCTGGGCGCGCCAGCGGCCTTGACCCAACAACATGAAAAATTAACACTTATAACTAAATAACCAGGCGGTCAGAAATGGAGAGGACAAAGGACAGCAGCAATGGGATAACTGAAGGCAATGGGAAGGAAAGAATATAGGTAGCGTTAAAGGGAGTAGGAAGACCCAAAACTAGAAGTTGGGTGTAGAGAATAGAGCGTTCGTTAGAGAGTGCTGAACATTCGAATAGGATGTGATTTGAATCACAAATACAAGAAGGCTCAGAAGCGTGAAGAGAGCAGAAAGGAGAAGGGGACAAAGCGAATCGAAAGCGAGAAGAGGGGAGAAGAGAATGATTGATTCTAAGCCTAATTAAGGAAACAACAGTGGAACGACGACAGATAGGAATAGATTGAAACCAAGGCAGGAAACTATCTTAATGATATATATATATATATATATATATATATATATATATATATATATCTAATGGACAAATAAACTTCAACTTGTATTTTAGCAATACGGACCTGGATTTGAAATTTATTTTAAGTGTATTTTCATCTTTTTTTAAAAATTATTAATAGCTGAAGTGTTTTCTTTTCAAGTAGGATACCATTTTTACACTGAGTACAACAAAAATAAATCATTCAAAGTTCCGTTTAACTCTTTATTTGACAATGTGACATATCTGTAACATACCGTTGGACCGCCTGCTAAAGCTTTATTTATTTATTAACTTCTCTTATAAAAGAAGTTGCTCCGACCCAGAACTTCTACGCTAGTTAGCATGTTAAATCTCCTGCGTCCTCTCCCCACTTTTCCGAGTACTTTCCCGATGGAAGCTAGTATGAATAACCGGTACTTCTGTAGTCTAGCCCTTAGATATTTCGCTTTCGCAGACATGATCTTCTGAAACAATTACAATCCCGTTAAATTTAATCTACGCAACACTTCTTGATTTGTAATCTTGTCCACCCATTTTATCCTTTCCATTTTCCGATAACACCACCTTTCGAACGCGTTTACCCGGTTTTCTATATTTTTCGTAATTGTCCATATTTCCGAGGCGTATCTTAGTATTAACCATACGTATCTTTCTAATATTTTCATTCTTGTGGTATTTTAATCGTTGAGCTTTTGAGTGTACGTTCTAGATTATTAAACGCACTCCTTGTCTGTCCTATATGTATCTTGATTTCTTCAATATCTCAGCCATCATCTATGATTCTTACTCCCCCAAATATGTGTATTTCTTAACTTGTTCTAACTTTTTCCCATTAATGATTACATCAAGCGGTTTCATGTTTTCTTTTGGGCTTTTACTAATTTTCATTATTTTGATCTTTTCGATGTTAATTTGCATTCCCAGTTTGCAACTTTCTTTATTCACTGTAAGTACTATTTGTTGCAGCTGTTGCAATGTTTCTTCGAACAGAACCATGTCGCCAGCATGTCTTATGCCGCTTATTCTGAATACAACCCTTGTGCGGCAATGTGACATATCTGTTATATACCACTTTTCTTCGAATTTCGAAGTAAATAATAAATATATCGGAAAATTATTAATTTTATACTTTTTATTTACAAAAACCTTTCCAAAAAGTATTCATTTTTAAATTTTCAGAAACTTGACTCATAAAGGGTTAAGGTACACATGTAAAAACTTTATGACAAGGCTAGTCTTCGGCAAATTGGTAACCATCATAACCATGATTAATGAAGTAACTCCAGAGCATGTCAGTTTATATTTTTTTGTAAATTTCTTTTTATGCTTAATCCATTTATATTTAATACTTGAGCGCTTTGATTTTATCATTTAAATTTATTACTTACGTAGAAATAAATAAACACTAATTTCGATAGTTGCGCCTTTTTTGACACCTTCGCTGAAAC
This sequence comes from Icerya purchasi, assembly GCA_039619475.1. Lineage (NCBI taxonomy): Eukaryota > Metazoa > Arthropoda > Insecta > Hemiptera > Monophlebidae > Icerya > Icerya purchasi. The sequence continues at coordinate 585,808,218 of CM077115.1, forward strand.
AGTTATCAGTTTAGATCACTTACCCGTATCCCTTGTATTTTTTCACACCAGGTACAAAACCTGTTACTGTTATTTAACACACTATCACTAGTGAAGTGATATATTGTGTCATTCGAACAATGCGAGTATCAGGTTAAAAAATGTCCCTTTTTTTTTTTTTTTAATTTATGGAGGGATACTAAACCACACACTGCGCATGTACCTACCTAGGTTATCGTAGTGAGTGAACCCACGTTTTAAATCAGATTCCTCAGCTCGGTAGACTGAACGAAAGTCGCGAGATTGTTCAAAGCGGTAGAGGTATTTGAGAGGATGTCTGCAAGTAATGTAATCTGGCCGCGCCGCAATCCATTGAGACGTATGCATTTCAGCAAGATGTGCGAAACTGATGGGTATTCATCGATGGAACAAAGCGGGCAAGTATTTGGCTTTAGAGCTTGTTTGAGGATGTAGTCGTGGGAAAAAGACTTATGTCCCGTTCTCGGGCGATTGAAAGCCGAGAACACTCTGCGTTCCGTTCCGACTGGAAACCACCATGGCTCCGTCGTAGGTTTCAATTCTCTGAGAAAGGTCGATTGAGATATCCAGTCATGATTGCACCGTGCGAAGACTGCTTCCGACAGGAAACTTATGAAGGAAAATGGACCGAAAGCAAATAGCGGCATTGGGCACATCATGGATGCCCGAGCGAGCAGGTCTACCCGCTCATTCCCCGGAATTCTGGCATGACTGGGAACCCGTAAAAAAGCCACTCAGCATCCTCTTGGGCTCAGCTAGTATAAGGTTCCAGGACCATTGGTGATTCGGGGTGATCCGACTGCAAAGCACGTATGAACTGCAAGGAATCAGTCACCAGTAAGATTCCGAGCAGTTGGGATCTCAGTTCAAAATATGCCTGAAGACAAAACAACACAGCATACATTTCGGCTTCCGCAATCGATACGTCGTTGTTCAACCGTATGCCCTCTGTGATTCCGTCTATTTCGAAAGCGCATGCAGCTGGGGCAACCTTGGACTTATTAGCTTTGGATCCGTCCGTGTATAATTTCGAAAATGTGATATATTTATTAATAATGCCTAGCGCCCTGTGCCCTCGCAGTGCTGGTGGGTGATCGTTATCGGTGAGGGTTGTAATAGCTTCTACCTGAAAAGAAGCCCAGGGTGGAAGTAGTTTTGAATAGTCCATTCTGGGTGTAAAGTTAGGCTTTATGTTATTTTACAACAAAATTGCATTGACTTCAGGTGGATTATCTTTGGGAAAGTTAGACGCTATAATTACGTCATTGTGATTCTCCGCAGCCCATGAAAGCACATCGCGGTAAGTGAAGAATTTTCTGCTAAAAGATAAAGGTGGGACACCAGCTAACGAACATAGACTTTTAAAGATTTAAATTTTTTAATGGCTGATTTTTAATTTTTTTGTTAGCTACAAATGTGTAATATTATAGAAATATACATTCACACATACACAAACAAATTAGTAAGAAATATTAATAAACATTAAATTCAGCTGTGCTTTTTGATATAAATTCGCTTTTAAATTGAAAAATTAAAAATAAAACTTTGTTCTTGCAGTAATAATTATTATATATGTATATTGCCGTAAATGCCGCAGCTGCTGTTGCTTTATCTGTTTTCATGATTTATATCATCCCAAATTATGTAAGTAAAGATTTAATTTGTAGAATTTTAATTATAATTAATATTCTTTAATACTCTTATTTTATATGTAGTGAAACAAATTATGACTTTACCACTCTTTCTCGAATTGTCCAGTGAAATGAATTTTGAGGTCGCATCTCCGGGAAAGCAATAATATGAATTCTCTGTCCCTGATTACGGATTTGTATCGTTGGTAACTGGAACTTTTCGGAATGGCATTAGACTTCTCTTTTTATTCGACTAGATTTAAGAAATAACTAAATAATAAAAAAAAATTCTCGACAAATAATTTTTTTCTTTTTTAATTTATTTCCGCACGTTGTTCCCTCTCGAGCCAAGTGTTTAAACTTACAAAGAAGTGATACGAAACAAACTCTCGAAATGCAAACATATTATGTATATTATTTGTTTCTTAACGATACTATTTCTCCGAATGAAATAAAATAAATAGTAAATTGCGCGGACTAAATATCATTAAATTTTACCAAAAGACCACACACGGCTTAAATAATGGACAAACGGTTACGCGGTAACTTTGATTAACGACTAGCCAAAACGATGTGTATAACGTTAAAGCAGGACAAGATGTATCTCGCAGAACGACAAAAAGTAAACTCTAAAACTAACGGTAAATCGCCGAAATCAATTGATACAAAAGGTCATGTGCCTATCAGCCAATCGGATTATTACACACACGCGCGCGCTATAATGCCTTGTACTAACTCTCACGATTCACACTGCCGACAACGAACAATACGAAGGTGCCGGGAGACTGAAAATGAATGATTTTAATCGGAGAATAATTTCTAGCTGGACATCATCGCTAGATAGCGCCGTAAATACCGAATCCGTATCAGTATATATTTATTTTTATTTATATTTACATATATATGTATATATATATATATTGTAATGTGACCATTACATGGCTCGGCAAAAAATAAAAAAACAAAAATCGTAGAAAAACAAAATAAAACTAAAATAAAATAAATAAATAAATAAAATATTAAAAAATTTAATTTAATAAACTATCGGGCGAATGGTGTGAGCGTAAATGTGCGTATGTGTGTAATCCTGTTGTCGGCTAAAGTGAATGGAATTCTATATCGCCACCCACGGAGGACTATTCGGCAAAATATAATTGTACGAATCATAAAAAATGAGGCCTGTACATATCGCAGGTTCTAAGGATTCCGAAGAGGCACAGCATTTTGAATAGATCAAAGAATCTCCGCTATCCTAGGCCTACGTTTGTCGCGATTCCGACAAGTGCGACGGTCAGGGTTGTAAAAACGAGCCGACGAAAAATAACGGCTGGAATGAGCCTGAATCCAGGGCGAGCGAAACCGTTTAAAAACAGTTCGAGTCAGTCTGATTTTTGTCGCGGTCGAAATGAGTACAGAATAGTTTTCGGTCTTGGTCATCGGACCAGTAAAAAGGAGAAAAAGTAATTCAAGTTGGCCACGGGCTATACCTTTGCTGTTCAACAACGCGCAAGATCTTAATTCCGATCAAATATAGACGAAATGTATTATTAGTCGAAAAATGTACCGAGTGTAATTTGTTAATTGTCTTAAAAATACCGCGAGCCGAATTTCCCTCCGCAGACCTACCGATTCAGAAAACCAACGAGCCACCGCCATTTACGATATCGCACCACCCGGCCGACGACAATAGAGATTCGTATTATATTGATTTATATTTAGTAATCGTCGTGTGTTATATTCGTACTATATTTATTAACTTGTGTTTTCAGCGGTCGATCGTCCAAGTAAAATCGTTGTAGGTAAAATTATAATACAAACTTTAAATCTTGATCCATTTCTTGACTCATCTAATAATAATAATAATAATTTTAAAATAAAAAATAATAATAATAATAATAATAACCACAATAATAATAAATAAAATACAACTTGTTAATTCCGCGGACGAAATCCGCAATAGCATCCCTGGATACGAGGTAAAACGCATTAATTGCAGCGTAATACCGTTACAATATATATATATATATATATATATATATATATATATATATATATACAGATAAATAAGTTTTGTTTTATTTATATAATTATATATAAAGAATTAAAGTAATTAGATAAAAAGAATTAATAATAAAAAATGTAAGACTAAAAATTTTATAACGCTGCTGGGGGATCCGAACCCACATCTGTTATTCATGTTGAATATATTTTGACAAATTACCACTTTTGCCACTACACCATGAAACAAATTCACGTAGTTTGTGTTGTTTACTATACAAATATAATAAATGACAAGTTAAAATTTTTGTTAAATTTGATTCATTTTTGCATTACTTTATTGTTTTTTAGTAATTTTTTTGTTCAATATACTTCATTTTTTGGATAAAAACGATCTTCCGAATCATTTGCACAAGGTGAATAAACATAATTTGGAATTTTTTGCGTATTTTTGTCTAAACTGCTATTCGTAACGTCCGTTATATGCGGCTCCTAAAAATTTTAATTTTTCACGTAACTCGAAAAGTTGCATTGTAATATTTTACAGGTCTTCTATCGATCTGCAAAATTTTATTAAAATTGGTAGCCCATCGTCGTGACCTCTCCTTGTTTGTATGAATTGAAATAACTTTAATGTATTCTAAACTCTAACAATTCTAAACCCTACTCTTCTGATAATTTTATCCATAAGTAAAATATAAGTGAGTAGAATAATCGTAACCAACTGTCTTTTACTGATCGAACTACTACATATTTTCAGCGTTTAAAGCTACTACTTTTCACACAAAAATATTTTACAAAACATACTGCTAAACTTTCTATATTAAATTGATGTGCCGTTTTGTGGGTCCTCCTCTTTTTGGCGCGATCTTTTAGCCGTAGACTTTTTGGGCGCGGTTTGTTTAGGCGGTAGTGAGCGAGGGTTTTTATTCTAGAGCTGTTAAAAATCGGATAACCGGATAAACGCAGTTTAGGTTAAAAACCGATGATACGGGTGAAAATCGGTTTTACGGTTTTCACGGATACGGTTAATTGTACGAAACGGTTATTTGTATTAATCGCGATATTGATTAAATAATAATAATAATAATAATAATAATAATCTTTTTTTCGATTCTTTTTGGATTACTGTGTAATTAATATCAATGCGGGACCTTTTTTTTTTTTAAAAAAAAATTAATTTATTATAAAATACAATTTTACAATAGTAGTATTATGGCCTGGGGATCACTTTTTGCTGTATTCGCTTATCAGTGTTCCGCAGGTCATCACAATTATATTAATTAAGTAGGCGACTTCATGTTAATACCTAATTATTTAAATGTACTTCTCTTTGTTTTTCATTATTTCATTTACATATTCCACAGTTATTTGTGTGTTTTTCCGGTTGGTAAACCATTTCTGATTGATTTCTTCTATTTTATATTTTATCTTGATTTGATTGAAGATTGGACAACTTAAAAACGTATGATCCGGAGTATCTATTATGTCTTTTTTACAGTTTATGTGTTTTTTCTGTTATTTTATATTTTTTTCGGTATTCTCCAAAATTTTCATGTCCTGTCAAAAGTTGAGAGGTAGAAATTAGGTTTTAGTGTATTATTTTTAAGTCTTTCTTCTATATTTGAAATTATTTTAAAGGTTCTTCTCCCTATTTTTTCAACATTATACTCCTCTTGCCAGAGGTTGTTGAATTTAATTTTTATTTCTTTTATATTTTCTTTTTTTTTGTTTTTCGGTAATGCTTGATGATTCTGTTGCTTTAATTTCATTATTTTTCTGTATCTGTAAGTCAATAGGCAGTATTCCTGTAATTACATTGGTTGCAGTGTATGGTATTGTTCTATATGTAGATAAAATTCCAAATAATAAAACAAACTTTAGTAACAAACAATATAATAAGGGAGTAAAAATAATTTATACAATAAATTAGATAAGTACCCCTTAATTAAAAACCTTTTTCGGGCATAACCCATCATCAGCTAAAACTAACTTAATAGAAACTTGAAACACACTGGAATGAATATAAGGGGAATACATGTGTATATATATATAGTAGACGCATAGGAGGAACAAACACAGAAGGTATAAAAATCGATAGGGTGAAAAATTACTAATACTTAATACAAATATAAAATATAATATGAGGACCTAAAGTTAAATTTTTATATTAAAAAGTGGATTGTTATTATTTGGTAATTGATCATTTAAAATATTATTTTCATATTTACTAATGTAATAGTTTTCTGCAATATTCATAACATTTCCTTTGCCATAAGTGGCCAAGACGGTTACAGTGTTTTCTAGTGAATTAGGTTTATGTTTATTTGTTAATTAAATGTTCGGCATATGTTGATTTTTCTATTTCATTATTATTAAATGATTTTATGTGTTCTTTATACCTACAATTAATTTTCCGTCTTGTTTGACCAATATATGATTTCTCACAATCATTGCAATTTATTTTATATATACCACTATTTAATTTAAAAAATAATAATATTTATGAAAATAGTGGTATATATAAAATAAATTGCACTGATTGTGAGAAATCATATATTGGTTTCCAATTTTTTAATACAGATGTCTATTGCATTTTCCATGGATTTATTTTTTATATAGTCGAACTGATTTCTGTGTATCGTTTTTCTTGTTATAACCTCTTTTTCAAATTTAAATCGTATTATTTTCTCGTAAACTTTTCCTAAATTAAGCAAGAGTGCAATAGGTCTGTATGAGTTTAGCATGGTTGGATTTTTGCCTAGTTTATTTAGTAATTTTATTTTACACGTTTTCTAGAAATAGGGGAAATAATTAAGTTCAAGATATTTATTGTAAATTGTGAGTAAAATGTCTGGGTTATTTTCATGAATTATTTTTATCATTTTATTTGATGTCCCATCCGGTCTGTTTGCTTTTCTGTTGTTTAAATTCTTGATTATGTTATTGATTTCATATAGTTCGATGGATAATTTAGTTTATTTACTATTCGAGTTTTTAGGATAATCTGATATTGTATCATTTACCTGTGGGAATAGTTTTTCGCATATCAATTCATACTTTTCCTTCTCGTCTGTTACCGTTTGATTCTGGTCATTTTTCAACAGGGGGAAATTCAATTTTGTTAATTTGTTCATTATTACTTTGTAGGGCTTACCCCACAGCCTAGTAAACTTAACGAGTCGGTTTTGAATTAGGACACGTATTTGTTGGTGGTCAAATGGTCTGAGTGAAAAGATGGATACCGAGGATTTGATATGGAATACTTCAAAATGCATTCTCTCTCAAAAGAATTAAAACAAATATCAATAGATGTTTGATTTGCCTGAAGACATTTAGTGAGGCAATTATGTTTCGAATATATTAAGAAGTCATCCGCGTATGACAAAATTCGTGAGAAATTTGGTAGTTGAATATTAAAGAGAAGTAATGTATATAAATTAAAAAGAAGCGGACTCAAAACGGAACCTTGTGCAAGACCTTTATTATAAGTTGTGCGCACTTCAATCTGTTTGGACACGGGAGGTTAAAAATATGAAGTGATCTACATAAGAATAAACTGCACAAAAGTTTAGCCATGGGAAAAGAATTTTAACTATGCCTTTGTTTGATTGAAAAGGATAGGGACGGAAACATTATCGAATACCTCCTGAATATCAAGGAATGTTGCCACCAAAAAACCTTTATCTTGAACAGTATAATAAACATCCCCTAAGAACCTTGAGTACTCAAACGTGGGCGGAATCCAAACATTTCCTCCGGAAGTATCCTATGCCTCTCAATCCACCACATCAGCCCGTTCTTAATTACAATCTCGAAAAATTTCCTAAAGCACGTGGCCAAGTCCCAATTTTATGTAACGTTTATTATATTTTGTAGGATTTTTGTTATTGTTATTTAAAAAATGTCACAATTTTATGTAACGAAAAATGTAACGAAAAAATGTCTTAATTTTATATAACGGAAGTTAAATGTTAGAATAGGATTTTTGTGGTTATGTTATTTTTTGTGTGTGTTGATGCCAGTAAGAAATACGTTGTAAATTTTGATCATTTTATACAAAGTATAGAAGAGAAAGAGACAGAAATGAAAGCAAGAGGGGTCAAGGGGCACAGCCCCTTGCGAGGCCAAAGTGGCCGAGTTTTTATATATATAGATACATATTGTCATGAGCCTACAGTGAGTAACGTGAATAAAATATTGATTTTGTGTTTGGAATTCTGGCTTTACTATGCTGAGAGAAATGAAAAACATATATTAAATTTTTTATATTCCTTATTTTATTTATTATCGATCAACACAGCATAGTATTTCGTATATAATTCTCTTGTAATGTTCGAACCGAGTAAAGTAACATAGTTGATATTAAATGGTTCGAACGGTTGGGAAGTTGGAATATAATTCCGATGCTGTACCAACACAATTATAATAACGTAAAATTAACTAAGGCTAGACGCGGATACACTGCCCGACTAAAGCGACGTAATTTTGCTAAAAATTACGCGTGTGATAAGCATGATGTGTCGTTGCGACTGGTCGGGCAGTACCGACAGCTGATCGACTACCTGGGTTTTCGCGAGTCTTTCGTTCGTTCGTCAATTAAGTAGTATCCGTTTTGCTCTAAAAAGAGTTATCGTAATTGAAGCATTGCGTGGTCAGCGGACCCGCATCAATTTTTAAATTAAATTATTTGTCCGTCGACATAATAATTAATACATGTGAAGAATTTTTAATATTTTCATTTTTGCGTTGTTTATCTGTTAAATGTGTCGATCACCTGCTTTTGTTCCTGAAGTACTCTAGTCACCGACGCGTGGTCTAATTGTGTGTGAATATATCTTTTTTTTTTTAATAATTTGAATTTATTCACGTCTATTACGTGACACATAACACGAGCCTCCAGGCGTGGTTGATAGTTCGGAGGACGAGCCGCTATGCGATAGCTATTTGTTTAGCTTGGGTGGTTTCTCCGTCCTTTTTCTTGATCTAATCGTGAAACTGGAGGAGTTTGGAGAAGCCAGAGTCACGTGACATCAGAATTGAGTATACGATTATATATATATATATATATATATATATATATATGTATGTATGTATGTATGTATGTATGTGTGTGTGTGTGTATATATATATATATATATATATACAAGTGTGTATGTAAATCATGGGCGCCGCCAGGATTACATTCAGGGAGGTGCATCTACATCTACACTAGGGTGGGTCAGAACAATCCACTATTTTTTTTAAACATTTGATACCGAAAAATTGGTTGCTATGCACCTCTAGAAAATTGTCTCCAAATATGAACTCTTAATATTAATAAGAAGGTCCTCCTCATCAATGTTTTCCATTTTTACCTCAGTTCCATATGAAAAAATTCTTATCTTGCCATTAGTGTGTAGTTATAAGAAGTTACTGTACTAAATTAATCAAATTACTATAGTGATAAGAAATACTATTTTAGATGTATTGAAATGTTATTAGTTAATTGTAAATTTATGTCAAATAAACGATAATGAGGGTGACGGGAACTCACGAAACGGGCAAAATTGCCTTGTGAGACCCACAACTTTCTTATTTAAAAAAAAAAAAAAAAAAAATTGAACGTACAACAAATCTCAACACATATTTTTGTATGAAATTGAACGCTCCACAAAGGAGGTTTCTTGACACTTTTCCCATTAATCCAACCATTTAAAAAGTATTAAAGGTTAAAGTTTGAAGAACTAAGGAATGTTTTTTTTTTCTTCTTAATTTTATAACTCGCTAATTAATAAAACTCATAAAATGAGCAATACATATTTTTGTAGATCAGTTAATTTCCTACAAAAATATGTATTGTTCATTTTATGAGTTTTATTAATTAGCGAGTTATAACGTTAAGAAGGAAAAAAAATTTTCCTTAGTTCTTCACTACATAATTTTATTGCCGAGGCTACCACGTGGTACGAGATATTAAAGACAAATGAAGCAAGTGATGCGACTTTAAATGAATCCATTGTTGAATATGCAAATTTGATTGCTCCAGCCAACCTGTTTTACCCAGCGATATGTGAGACAATCAAAATTGGTTAACTATTCCAGCACAACATGTAGCATTGAACGTACATTTAGCACGTTACAACCAGTGCCGGATCGACCACGTAGCAAGAGTAGCAATTACTGCGGGCCCCGCGTATCCAGAACCGCCTCCGCCTGAGCCTAATTTTTTGAGTGAAACTTGGTATATTGAATTTAATTGATGTCGCTAAAACGTGAAAAGTTACACCTTTTCCAATCAAGTCAATCCATTGCAGGGACAATTGGTAACCGATTAAATCGTTGGCGAAAATAAAACACGTCATAATTTCATAAGATAAACGCACAAGTTCTACAAAAAGTCGCTCGTATAAATGTACAGAATTTTAATCGGCCTGATAATTGGCTCTACAAAAAGTCTGACGTGTGCGAGCACTCTTACTAGACGTTCAGTGTGAATGCGTAGTAGAATTGAAATAGCTCGATTCAAAATGTTGAAATTGTCTATTGGTATATTGAATTTAATTGATGTCGCTAAAACGTGAAACGTTACACCTTTTCCAATCAAGTCAATCCATTGCAGGGACAATCGGTAACCGATTAAATCGTTGGCGAAAATAAAACACGTCATAATTTCATAAGATAAACGCACAAGTTCTACAAATAGTCGCTCGTATAAATGTACAGAATTTTAATCGGCCTGATAATTGGCTCTACAAAAAGTCTGACGTGTGCGAGCACTCTTACTAGACGTTCAGTGTGGATGCGTAGTAGAATTGAAATAGCTCGAATCAAAATGTTGAAATTGTCTATTTATTTATAAAACTTACAGTTTACATTATTTTTATTATAATTTAGCAATCATATACCAAAAAATTATTTTCTAGTAATAAGTCTATGTAAATTACAAAAATAATGAGAGATTTCCTGCAATTAAATTTCTCGTAACCATTTCGTAATCCTGACCTAGTAAGATCGTCAACTTGTGAGCCAAATTCAGACTGAGCAAAATTATTGGCAGGTGCTTTTAAAACGAATTATTGCAGTAATAAAGTTTTTAGCAGAACGAGGTCTTGCGTTTCGTGGTAGTGATGAAATTATTGGTTCAATAAATAATGCGAATTACTTAGGTTTATTAGAATTACTTTTCGAATTTGACGTTTTTATAGTCCAACATATTCAAACTTACGCTCATAAAGGAAAAAACACAAAATTATTTGCGAAATTAAGAGATCCAGGTACTATTCAGTGTCATTAGATTTTACTCCAGATATATCGCATGTAGATCAACTGACCCTGATAGTGCGCTATATTCTACCATCTCGGCTAGTTGAGAGATTTGTTAAGTTCTTAGACATGAAAATACTGCTGAACAACTTGCCTAAAGTTTACTAGATTTCTTAAGTAAAAATGACATTGATATCAAAGATTGTCATGGACAAACTTATGATAATGCCAGCAACATGAGCGGAAAATACATCTGCCTGCAAGCACGAATTAAAATAAGTATGCAGAATACATTCTCTGTCTTGCACATTCATTAATTTTAGTTGCTAAGTGCGCTGCAGTCTGTTGTACAGAAGCATTATTTTTTTTCGATTTTATTGAAAATCTTTATAATTTTTTCTGCGCTTCAATCATACTTTGCTCCCATCCTCACGGGATCGTTTTGCTCTTTTTCTATCCCCTCATTGTCTTTTGCACTCTGGCGACTGTTCCTTCGTTTGTGATCTTGACCACGTGCTGTTTGAATGTTTCAGTCTTTCCTCCGAACGTAATATCCTGTACATTCAGCTATTAAAGCTGAATTTTCCTACTCCATATAATGCTTCCTATATCTTAGCTTTGCCCCGTCTTCGAAGGTGGTTCCTATTCTTGTCTCTTTCCTGTCATCGATTTCTGACTGGATTAAAATTTAATCTCTAATCTAGTCCAATTGTCCTAGGTATCTGCCCTTGGTCGGTCAAGCCCAAAAAAAAAAAAAAAAAAAAAAAAATCTTTTTGTATATTCATATGTATATTTACAAAATACGTTTATCTTGTAAAAATATTACATTACTCATTTATCCTTAATATTTTTAACTCGCTTTCATTTTATTTTTGTTTATTTATTTTTTAAAATTAATTTGGGTTTGTCTACTAGTGGCATTAAACCAGCAAAAATGATAATTTTCGATATTTTCGACAGTGCTCTTTCAAATCCACTCGAGCAGCTGGCTAATCTATTTTCTCATAAACCAATTGCAATGAATACGATAAGAACGACGCTTCAAACTTTAAGGCTTTTTCGATCGAAAATTTTATTGCTTAATCGTCTACATTATGCTTCCCACCAGCTAATGATATTTTAAAGACGGGATTAACAGAAAGTCAAGCTAACAACAGTTCTCGCTGCATCTTGTTATTATTATTATTGTTTTTTTGTTGTTTTTTTTTTTTTTTATGCTCTCCTTAATTATTTTTAAATAAAAAAGCGGCTATGGAAAAATTAATTTTCTGAATAAGAAATATCCCAACGTCAGGACGTCCTAATATATATATATATATAATTTTTTTTTTCTTCCAAGCACCATTCTATTATTTCTATTTTATTATTGTTTTTTTTGCTTTTTTTTTTCTTTTTTCTCTTGGGCTCGTCAATCGAGGACCTTCACCCAGAAACAAATAGTACGGAAAGAAGTCGGCTATATTTTAATCCGATCAGAAATCTTTGCTAAAAAGGAACAAATAGCAGGAATAATTAATTTGGAAAGGAAAAGACAGAATATAAGAAGCACAATAAGGAGTAGGAAACCAGAGAGCCTCAATACAAATAGGAATATACAAAATGGTCCACAGAAAGAGATGAACACTGGAAGAGCACATGATCGGCGTCGCAAATAGCTGCATCATCAGGATGGAGGGGATAGTGTGGCGAGGAAATCAGGAAAAAGCGATATATCTGGAGAAAGACAGCAAAGAATGGCCAAAACGCATACGAACAACGGAAACAACATCAGATCGTCGAAGAGAAGGATGCGAAAGAAACCATGAATAATAGGGAGGAAGAGTAGGCTGAGCAGACAGATGAAATGAATAATTATTAGAAAAGGAGGAAGCGTAAATATCCGAAAGCCTGATCTGATATGGAAGCTTTTACATACCGATAGGAGGTTAATGGAATTTGAAAGAAAAAAAAAAAAAAGCGAGAAGAAGCAGTAACTCGAGTACCAAAGAATATCAACCACTTCATTACCAAATATGCCTGAGTGGCTAGGTACCCACAGCAAATCAATATTAATTGAATGGAGAGAGGAAAGATTATGAATGAGTGAAAGTGTCATACGAGTGATCAGGAAAAGGAGAAGATGTGGCCTGAAGGACACTGAAAAAGTCAGAGATAATTAAAAAATTAGAGGAAAGGTGATTCGAGAAAATTAAAATAACAGAGTGTAGCAGAGTCAATAATTCGTTTATGAATATGGAACAGAAATACGGAAGGCGAAAAGATTCTGATAAGTTAAAATCAGGTAGGATGAAGGAAGCACCAACACCACCTAGACCCCTCGAACCATCCGTGTAAATGGTTACATGAGAGGGAAATAGGGAATATGTTTGATTACGATTTGGGGGGGATTTTTAGAAAACGTGGGAAGAATTAAGAGGATGACAGAGATTAATATAGTCGAAGGAAAAATAGGGGAGATTATCAAAAGGAGATAGTATAAGGCCGAAATTAATTAAGACGATGCGAAATAAAAGCTAGGAGTAAAGCGCCAGCTATTATAAATCGAAAGGAACGACTGAACAAGTGTAAAGGACGCGAGTAGAATATTTCTATTTTATTGCAAAATAGAAATTTTATTAAGGATTATATTAATAAATAATAAGGATTTAGTATATAGTCAATCTTCGATAATATAAATGTGCGTCAAAAAAGTTCCATTAAAAAAAAAAAAAAAAATCGCTTGTTCCAGAAACTATTTACAAACTTGTGATGGAAGTAGCGCTAGGCGCGATTATGAATTATACTAATGGAATCACTCGATTATGAATATATTTCGAGATATTTCGATTACACGATTTTCGAATTATCATTCAGTGTTTACATACGGAGAAAATATTAAGATAATCATCTTTTATTAGGTGATTTGATTTTTTCTTTTTAATTTTATTTAAATAAGGTTAAATTTATTTCAAATTATTATTTATCTTAGTTTTTGACAAATATTGATATCTTTATCGGCGATATTAATAGTAACGACAGATTTATATTCCAAAAATTATATAATGATTGTGAATTACAGTTGTGTAAAATAATTCGATTATGAGAATTGAGAACATCTTGCTGATTATTCACATCAATTATGTAAAATAGTTCCATTATGAAAACTATGACATTTCCTGAATATGTCAATTACTGTCATTATTAATTAATTGGTAACATAATTTTACTGAATTCCGATTTGTACGTGCACGGATATAATAAAAAATGAATAGGAGACTATTCTTTTAAAAAATTCGTGTACAACATTTTTTCTATTCTAAAAAACATATAGAAATTTAACAACAATAGTATAAAAATAAGAAAACGGTGTGCTTTTGTAAGGTACACTTATATGTACAATAATTAAAAGTATTTAAACTGAAAATAAAGAATACTTAAATTTATAATGGTGTATATAACTAGGCAATAATTAAGTTTTGCATCATAATGTAGGTAAAACACATTTCTACTCATGTATAAATTTACTATGTTTTATTAAAATAAACTATATGCATACAACATCTGTAAATGCAAAACTTAATAATGGTAAAAAATATAAAAAATAAAAAAATAGTGTATAATTATGAAATACTTATTATCGTGATATTGAAGTGGTACTTTATTGTATCAGGGATGTCACCGCGGAGTATACTTCCACCGATGTAAAATATGGTGATTTAATCATGATTATTATTATCATTATTAAATTATTATTGTTATCATTAATTTGGTTGATCATCTACAATTAAAAAAATGGCATATGATCTAGATTTTATTATGAACCTGTACACGAATCTTTCGTGAACGATCGACCGTGAAAAAAGAACACAAATACCCTTCAATAATAAAATAAAGTTACAACAAAAAATCAGTAACAAATCTATACAAATTATTCTACTTATCTCGAAGCCTGCAGGTGTGAGGCGGATGGTACGATGCTGGTGATACGTGGGTCCTATTACGGCCGTCGGCTTGCCATGGGATGTTCGATCCGCGACTGTTTGTTATATTTTAACATTGAAAATTTGTTCCCGGTACTTTTTCGAAAAACAAGTATATAAATTGAACGTTTTTCGAACCTATTCGATCAAAAATATTACAGGTTAAGTCTGGCGCAATGTTGTACTTCACCGGCATCGACTCGCGAGTACGTTCATCTTCTATTTTTTCCAATCTCTAAAATCCGACTTACATTTTCCACCGTCACAACATGATTTGGATCTTTACCAGCCTCCAAATCAGACAAAAACTTTGACCAACTATCCGTCCAGCGGCCGTTCTCCCAGCGCTCGCTTCTGGTCCACGTTACGTCATTTTGTAACGTACCATCCCATCTTATTCCCTTACCCCTGCCCGACCACCGGCTCACATACACATACACGCACACACTTACACTCGTACTCCTTATTAAATAATCGAACGTTTCTTATTTTTACTTCTTTTTTTTTTTTTGATTTTTTTTTTTAATGTATACATATATATATATATATATACAGTCTTGGATTTACATCACGGACTTAAATAGGCTATAGCCCACAGCGGCGAAATTCGAAGGGCGGCAAATTTGTATGAGATTGAACATTTTTTTCTTTTGAAAAATATTTAAAATTTCCAAAATATTATTTCATATCTACGGCATAGTAGTTCTTAGAATAATAAAATATAATGTTTTGTATGAGAGATGTAACTTATAACTTACAGCATTTCCCGATTATTCGTATTATTTTTATTTATTCATAACTGATGCATTATTTACATGTATTAATGCTATTCTTTTTTTTTTTCGTTTACAAAACCTTTCAGTTTTGAGATATTTAGGCCTTTGTTTTACATCAGGTAATTTTCAAACCGGAGTAACGGCAACCCTACTTAATGATACGCAATATACGTAAATGTAAATATTTAAACATACATGAAAAATTGGACAAATAGAGCTGTAAAATACGAGAAAAGTAGTTTTTGAAAAATGTTCGTTTATGCCTAATTAAAATTAAAGATAATATATTTCCTGTATAGTTAGAAACTGTAAAAAATTGATGCCGTTAGAATTGATCGCCCAGTTTGATCCTTTTTTAGCTGAGCAGATAACCCGATATGGTAATCCAAGCCAGGAGCATGTGTCTTACCTATCATCAACAACATTTGACGAATTCATCAAAATTTTAGTAAGAAAAGTACTAAATAGCATTTTATTCGAGATAAACAAATATTATTCTATCAGCATTAATTCAACTGCCGATGTTTCACATGTTGATCATTTATTATTCGAACTGTGTTACTTACGAAGAAAAACCAATTGAACGTCTTCTCTGTTTTAAAGATAACGGTCAGCATAAAGCTGAAAATTTATTTGATGCTTTAACCGGAACCATACAAACCTGGGAACTTAACATCAACGACTGCGAGGGACAAAGTTACGACAATGCTAGAAATATGTCAGCTGTTTACAATGGTCTTGAATAAAGGCACTAAATAACTTGGCAGTCTATGTACCTTGTGTTGCACATTCACTCAATTTAGTTGGCATGCATGCTGCAGAATGATGCTCTGAAGCTCGTCAGTTTTTGATATAATTCAAAAAATTTATAATTTTCAGTTTTCTGCTTCTACTCCTCATAAGTGAGCTATTTTGATTTCTAAATTAAACGGTAAACCGGTCGTTAAAAGTCTTTCCATCACACGATGGCTAGGCTAGAGCTGACGCATGCTCCAGCTTACATAAAAATTACGATGTTATTTACGAGGCGCATTAAATGAAATAGCGGATGATAATAATGAAAAACCTGTGGCTCGATCTGCGGCTGAAAGTATTATACATCATCTTGAAATATTTGAAACTGCTCTTTTGAGTGTGATATAATCAACATTGATGGATAGATTTTATGCAATTCATACAAGATTGCAAGCACCGGATTTTTAATTGAAATAGTTGATTTTTATGAATTTCTATCAAAATTTGTAACTTCCATTCGGAATATGTTTGACCATTATGAAAATGAAGCAAGTAAAATATCAGAAAATTTTACTAATAAAAAATATGATATGAACAAAAAATGAAAAAAGATTAGAAAATTGCTGGGCGGAGAATCTCACGGGAGAATACTGTTGAACTTATTGGACGGGAAAAATTCAAAATTGAAACATTTTTAATTTAAAATATTGAGAGTATATTTCAAATCAAGAGATATCTGAAGTAAATCTAATAAAATCAGCAAATAACCTCATAAATAATTACCCTACACATCTCAAAAATTCATTAACTTCAGAATGTATTCATTTTCATTCATACATATGTGATAAACTTCATATAGTTAAAATATATTTTTATTTTTTTTGGGGGGGGGCTGTCAACTAGGGACCTTTACGCAGAAACAATTAGAATAGGAAGGTATCAATTATATCTTAATACGGTCAGATATTGTTAGGAAAAAGGAACAAATAATAGGAACAATCTGTGGAGAGGGAAAAGATAGGACATACGAGGCGCAATATAGAGTAGGAAGACCGAGTATCAATAAAATGGAATAGAAAACAGAGCACTCAGCAGAAAGAGATGAACACTCATAGAACACATGGTCCGCATCGCAAACATGATTTTCGTTAGAGAGAATAAAATGTATAGGAAACTGAGGAAAAACAAAAACGGGAGGAAAATAATAAAGTACGGCTTAAGAACGCAGACACGAATAACGGAGACAACAACAGAACGACGAAGTGAAGGAAACAACGAGAACCACGGATTAGCAGGAAGACTAGGTTGAACAGACAGATAAAAAGAACAACTGTTAGAGAAAGAGGAAACGTACATATCCGATCAAAACTTAAGAAGAAACCTTTTGCACAGCGGAAGGAGATTGGCCGATGGGACTTTTTTTAAAGAAGAAGTAAGAAGAGGCAGCAACCCGAGCCAAGGAGTTCGCCGCTTCATTACCGAAAATGCACGAATGCCTAAGAACCCGTAGTAAATATCAGTATGAATGGAACGAAGGGAAGAAAGAACGTGGATAAGTGAACGTATGCGGCGTATGATAAAATCACAGGAATGATCAGGTAGGGGAGAATGAATTAAAGGGCGGTCATGGAGTCAGATATAATCAAGAATTTAGAGGAAAGGTGATTGGAAGAAATGAAAATAATGGAACGTAGGACAGTCATTAATACGTTTATGAATGTAGAACAGAAAGGAGGCAAGCGAAAAGATTCTGAGAAACCAAAATCTGGGGGAATAAAAGAGGTACCGACACCATCCGGCCTCTTGCAACCATCTGTAAACTCTGTTACATGAGAAGGAAATTGAGAGTTGATAGTACTGCGGAATTCCTGTCTAATGACGGCTTATAGAAGAAATTTAGAGAGCGTTGGTACAGTAAACAATATTTGGAAGATGGCAGAGATCGGCGAAATTAAAAGTGAAATAAGGGAGACTGACAAAGGACATTATGTAAGGACAAAACGAACTGAGCCGAAGAGAAATGAGAGATAAAATAGGGTTTTTTCTAGCTATGAAACGCCAGTTCTTAGAAATGGAAAGATAGGAATGGATGGGAGTAAAGGTCGTGAGTTTTACGCTTAGCGAGAAAACGATAGCCGAAATAAGATCTGCGAATAGAAACGGGTGGTGTATTAGATTCAGCAAGGACTGCTGGAACCGGAGAGGATTTAAAAGCATCAAGGCAGAGACGAAGGCAAGAGTTTTGGATTACATTCAATTTAGAAAGTCGGGACTTAGAGGCGCAACCATAGAGAAATGAACAGTAATCAAATTTTGAGTGGATGATAGATTTATATAGAGAAATAAGGACATAAAGATCACCACCCCATTTGGTTGGAGATAAGGTCTTTAGCAGGTTTAGCCTTTTGGTTGCTGAAGAGGAAAGATACTTGATGTGTCCGGGAAAGGATAACTGACTGTCAAGGAAGATACCAAGATAACAGAAACAATTAACACGAGAAAGGTGAGTATTTGCTAGGACTAGAACGACAAAAGCAGGATTATAAGGTCGCAGAGTAAATACGGCATAACAAGATTTAGTAGAAGAAATAGAAAGATTAATTGAGGAAAGGAAATGATCCAACACGGAAAGAGACGAATTAACTGCCTCACTGGCTGATATAATATCATGAAATGAGGCGTAAAGTAGGATATCATCAGCAAAGAATAAAGACGAAGAACTTAGAGGAGGAGAATCCAAACTGATAGTGTATATGTTGAAAAGAGTAGGATTGAGGGAGGAACTTTGGGGAAGACCTCGCGAGAAAAACCATTCTTGAAGTTTCAAAAGATGGAGCAGAGAGGTGGATAGAACGATTCTGCATGAGTTTGATAATAAGGGCAGTAAAGTGCAATGGTACGTTAATTGCTATCATCTTATCTTTTAAAGTGGGTAGATGGACATTATCAAAGGCACAGGATACATCGATGAAGGAAGCCAAAGTATAATTTTTTTGGATAAAGGATTGGTAGATATGGCAAAAAGACTAATACAATCAGAAGGACCAATACTAGGCCGAAAGCCAAACATATTGCTAGGAAATACATTATTATGCTCTAGCCACCAAACAAGGCGCTTGTTTAACATACCTTCAAACAATTTTCTGATACAGAATGCCAAAGAAATAGGGCGTAAGGAAGAACTTTTTTTAGTAATCGGGATGATGATAAAAGAATTCCAAGAGGGGAGAGTTATACCTCTGAAGAGGAAACAATTAAAAATATGAAGGAGAAACGCAAGCAACTGTTCAGACAGGTTTTTAAAGACCAGAAAAGGCATACCGTCAAGACCTGGAGTAGGGCTAGAAGATTTGGAAAGGACAATAATTCATAAATATTGAAAGCAGAAGTTAGGAAATGTGTCAGGGAATTATGCGGAGGTAGAGTTGGATACAGTTCGTCAACGTTAGGAACATAAGCAGGAGCAACGGAATCAATAAAGGATTCTCAGCTAACTTTAGAAAGATTGTGATTGGAGGTACGTTCAGAGGATGGGGATTTGAAAGCTGTAGCCATTTTCCAGATATGAGAAAGAAGGGTATTCCTAGAGAATGAAGAACAGAAATTCTTCCAGGAAGATCGTTTTGAGACTTTAAGCATATATCTAACTCTTGCGTTTTCTCGCTTATGAGCAAGAAAATTTTCAGTTGTAGGGTCTAAACGAAAAGTTCTAAAGGTGGCACAACTATGGTGGAATGCACGGTTGCATTCCTCATTCCACCAAAAAGATGAAGCTTTATTGTAGCTATTAAATGTCTGATGACGGCTAGGTAAAGATAGGGAGAGAGCAGACTCAACGGAATTTAAAAAGGAATTATAGAGAAGTATGGGATCGGAGTCAAATTGAGTACTAGGGAGTGATGAATCGACACATGAACGAAACATAGTCCAATTTGCTTTGGAGAGGTTCCACCGAGGAAGATACCTGAAGCAAGTCGGAGAAGAAAAGTTAACAGGAGTTATTAGGATAGGAACGTGGTCACTACCGTAAGAACCCGTAAGAGTTCTCCAGTTATAATTAAGACCAATAGTGGAAGAAACAAAGGTTAGATCAAGAGAACTAGAAATAGATGGATATCTGAAATAGGTTGAGGAGTGATCATTAAGAAGAATTAAATTATCGGAAAAAATACCATTTTCAAGGATGAACCGTTGGAATTGTAGGATGTGCAACTCTACAAGGGCGAATGGATATTCCAGTCACCCCCCGATAATAAATGGTTGCGGGATAGAGTTGAAAAAATTGGAAAGAGAGAACTGACGATGATCATAATTAGGAGAAACGTAGATGGAGCCAATGTTAATGGGATGCGGAAGGGTGGTACGGATAGAGATGTGGACTATGTTGGGTTGGTTGGGTATAAGAGGGAGGTTCAGAGAAACATTGTGAGAGCTGAAAGGAATGCCATTTTTAACGAGGATAGTGATTTCACAAGAAAGAAGTAAAGAGAATTTAGGGTGTAAGAAAAGAAACAAAAGAGAACAGAAAGAAGAAAATTCCGCCCCGAATCTACTTACCTTCCTTTCTATTTTCTTCTTAATCATAGAAAGAGGAATTAATTTACCTGAATGTTATTGGAAAGGAAACGTGATAAAGAGTCGACGAAGAAAGAAGAAGAAGCAATGTTATTAGAAGAGAGTGTTTCCAAGATGGCTGAAGAAATATTTTCAATTAAAAAAGAAGAAATTGGATGAGAGGAGTTAGGAATGACCAACGAGGCAGGATTTGAGAGAATATTAGACGGAGCGGGAGTAGATTTTTTAAAAGTCCATCCGTTAGACGGAAAAGGAGGAACCTGCGGAGAAGGTTTATAAAGCGCTTTGAAGTTACGGATTTTATGGAAGGTGGGAGATTTAGGACGTGAGAAAGAATTAGAGAGGGGGAGGGAGGTGATGAAGGAGATTTCGAATTATTAGAAGAGCTGGACATTGAGGCGCGGTCGGCATATGTAAAAGTACGAGAAATTAAATTGTTGTTTTTAAAATGAGAGGCCTCCCAGAATGAAATATTCTCAAAGGCCATAATACGTTTTATATCCTTTTGATTCAGGGCAGGATCAGTCAGTGGAAGAGTGGGTGCCTTTGCCATTGCGACAGATGGGCGGATCCTGCAGGTTGATGCATTCAAAGACTGAGTGCTTAGAAGAACAGTGCGAACAGATGTTAGAAGAACTACTACAGTGCTTAGCGATATGTCTAAAAAGGAAACATTTGGAACACATCCAATACTAGAGGAAACAGGAAATCGCATTTTAAAAATCGAAACGAATTCCGGGAGAATGGTACTATAAAATCAAAGTTCGACTGAACGAGTAGGGATTTTAACGCCGTCTGAAGAACGGCATATACGGCGAATAGAAGCTATGGGGATTAGCGATTCGATTACTTCCAATATTTCATCTTCGGAAAAGGACGTATGCACGCCGGAGATAACGAGACAGTGAAAGGCCCCGGATGATCAGGAGAAAACTTTAAATTCTCTTTATTATTATTATTATTATTATTATAGTTACTGTTATTGATAGTACTGTTGTTGCAATTATTATTATTAGAATTGTTAATATCATTATTATTATTATTATTGTTACTATTATTATCATTAGCGTTATTCCTATTGTTATTCTCAGCATTATTAGTGTTGTAACTGTGACGGTCAGTGCTTGAGGAGTTTAAAGGGTTTCGCGGAACTTGAGGATTAGATGCGCTCATTTAACGAGGGAAAAAGTGGATAAAAATAAAAATGTAGAATCGAAATAAATGGGAAAAAAGGGGGGAAAAATTATATACCTATATATCTCTGTAGAAAAGAAAATAACTAAAAATATAATAAAATAATGTAAAGTAAACTAAAGATGAAATTAGTAGAATATAAATAAAACTGCTCGCTAATGTTTGAATTAGCGGAGAGAAAACATAAAATCGCAAAAACAGGTAATAGAAATAAATGAGTGTAACGGAAAGATCTCGCTTAATTGTCTTTTTTATCTGTATAATGCCGCTGATAACAATTAACTACAATATTTACCGCGACAGACAAATTCGCTAAATAATCACGAACGCAAGTACATTTAATTCAAACAACTTAAACGAAGAAAGCAAAACAATAATTGTGTTCATTTCGAATAACCCTAAAACTGGGAATAATCATAATGAAGAAAATATTATTATTTATTCAAATAGCAAATTTAATACGAAGTAAACATTTACAAAATGTACTTCCTAATTTAGACGTTGCGTTTAGAGAATTTATCTTTCATTATTTTCAACAAACTGCTCAGCAGAACGCTCCTTTTCTGCAATGAAAAGAACAGGGGCGTAGCGTCAATGGAAGCGATGGAAGCGCCGCGTCCTCTAACAAATTAATACGAAATCGTTTTTTTTAGAATATCCGCGAAGAGAATATAATCACATCAAAAAGAAAATGAATTAATTTATTGAATTTAAGCGCCAAAAGGTTAAAAATGACTAGAAACAAAGAAGCGCTAAATGAAAGAGCATCTGCAGTAGTGAGTGACAGAAACAAATACATATTCACTATCTCACGTTACTAGCACTTTGAGTTGTCTCAGAATGACAATCTGCTGCGTACCCCACCGATGATAGGGAAAGGTTGCGCATGCCTATTCGAATGCACCAGGCCGTGTCGCTTCAAGATCATGTAATTTACATGAATTTTGATCCGTGCCATTCCAAAGTAATGTGTACCGAGAGAGAAGAAAAAATGCGCGCGCATGTTCAGTCTGGCGGCGCTGGGTCAAATTGCTTTATAGTCACTTCCACTGATTAACAGTGCGATTTTTATTCGTCAGTGTGTGTACGTACGAGTATTGGGTAGTGCGGTATTTGCAGTACATTTTCTTTGGATTGTTTTTTAGATACTGTCATTTACTAACAGCAGAACTGGAAGCGATGGTCGGTGCGCTTTTCAGTCTGTAGTAGAAGCTATACTGGTTGGTTTATCTTGTTTCCGCTATAAATGCCGCTGTTTCGGACTACTAAAATGCAAACACATTCAAAATTGAATGTACGTATAATTGTATTATTGAAAAAATTTCACTGATTAGTTTTAGTTCATTCAGTCTTGAGGAAAAAATGAATATTATTCAGAATGATAAACCAACGCCTAGTTTAGAAAATTCGATTACAAAATCAAAAGGTATGTAAAATATTCTCTTCTATAATTTATCAAACTTCTTTATGTATGTAATATATTTAACCGACATTTTTTGAAACAAATTTATACACAACAATGTTGTCATGATTATGCAGTTGTGAGAAAGATAAAAAATTGTTCTGTTGAGCTTGCCTTTTATTTAAGTAAGAAAAAAAATGTATGGAATGCAAATGGCTTTGATTTAATTGTTTTCGGGGAAGACAGAAAACTATGATGGAAAGGATATTTTAAAAAATTATCGATGTTATGCAAACAAATACGTCTAATGATGCAACAAAATTAAAATTTTTAAATCTCTTAGATACAAAAAATGTTTTAAATTTTCAATGAAATTTTCTGTAAGAAGACTTTTTAAATTTAAAACAGAATTACGGGAACTGTTTCGATCTTGCATGTTTGAAAAGTGTACTTTCAAAATTCTAACATATATAAAGACGGATGCATATCTTATACTTGATCGCTTCAGATCTAACAGATGTTTTTTCCAGAAGTGTGTACAAGCTTTCTTATTTAATAACCACACTACTCCGGTAACCACTTCGTCTGCAGAAATATCGTTCTTAGCAGTGAAACGAATAGAAACGTATTTAAGAAATACTTATGGTCGGGAGTAACTATCTTCATTAGTCTTTTTTTTTTTTTTGGTATTGAAAAAGAATTATTATCAAACACATTAGGGGAAACGAGCATCTTTTCGTGATAATGTAACAGACAACTAGAAAATCAAATTAATTTACAAAAAAATTAGACATTTTGTTCCTCTTAATTAAGTTTCATTTCTGTTCTGATTTAAATAAATTTTACACATGTTTATTTTTATGTAAAAAAAATATTTGATTGTGGCGCTTCCTTAATTCTGAAATTCACACTACGCCACTGGAAAAGAATTAAAAATTTTTTCAGATCAACAATGGCTCACCAAAAGTTAAATGATTTATCTATTTTATTTATTGAAGAACAGTTAGTAAAGAATTTAAATTTTGTTGATTATATTAAATGAATTTGCATCTTTAGAAGTACGCCGTAAAAAAATGTAAACTTTAATCGATGCATGTAAGAATAATGTATGTATAGAATTATAATAAAATTTAGGTATGTTTAAAAAATGTATGAAATTTTTTAATTGAAAATTAATTTTTAACTTTTACGTCCTTTTTTACTTCAGTTACTCGATTGTACTTCTTATTACTTAATTTATAAATTATTCTAAGGGCGGCAGAAATTATTGAGCCCACAGCGGCATTTGACTATAATCCGGCCCTGCATATATATATATATATATATATATAAACTCGGCCATTTTGGCCTCGCAAAGGGCTGTGCCCTTGACCCCTCTTGCTTTTATTTCTGTCTCTTTCTCTTCTATACTTTGTATAAAATTATCAAAAATTACAACGTAAAATTCTTACTGGCATCAACACAAAAAAAAAATAACATAATCATAAAAATCCTATCTTAAGATTTAACTTTCATTATATAAAATTAAAACATTTTTTCGTTACATAAAATTGGGACATTTTTTCTAATGGGGGGTAGCCTAAGAATTACGTTGTAATTAATATATGTATATATATATATAGTATGTAATGTACACATTACAATATATTAAAAGTTGTTTTAATTGAGAATGAAAAGCAAACTTATAACTATACATTATT
This sequence comes from Icerya purchasi, assembly GCA_039619475.1. NCBI lineage: Eukaryota > Metazoa > Arthropoda > Insecta > Hemiptera > Monophlebidae > Icerya > Icerya purchasi. Next base: position 585,833,452 of record CM077115.1, read on the forward strand.
AAACAGTAATAACAATTTAGAAAAATATACATAAACACATTCCAAAATATTTTTATATAGAATGGTTGTGTACGTTTTATTAAGATTAACTTTGTATGTTAAATAAATTTTTATATGAAAAATACAAAATTTACAGAAAATAGCGCAAAAATATATATATATATATATATATAAACAAAAACAATTATAAAATATGTAATAGTTGAAGTTTGAATAACAAGTCTTCTTAGAATTGAAATTATTAAAATTTGAAAGTATCTCTATTTATTTTTGAAATTTATATTGGAATTTAGAAACATTATTTCCTGTAAATTATTTGATTATAGTGTATTTTGTCTGTCATTTAGTGTGTACCTAGTATTTGAAAATAACTTTTCACAAAGTGGCAGGTGCAGGCAAATACTTAGTAGGTAGAATATAAAGTTCTGGAAGTACTTTCATATAAGCTTCGCAGTACTTAAACGGATTATCTGGCCGTGGCAATAATTTGATTCCAGTATACTGCTTTACCATTACCAAAGCTGATGACAGGTTCTAATAACGATGACTTTTGTAGTACACTTTTTTATCAGAAAATTCACATGGATCGTCTTCAATTATGTTTTTATTTAAAGTATTTTCTTTGTCAATTATATTTGTTTTAATTTTAAGTTCATTTTGATTTATTAAAGCTATTAATTCTTCAGCAACCTATTGTTGTGCATTTGTAGTATTTTCTTTCATGTTGTGCAATTTTTGTAATTTACAATGATCCTAAACGACATGATATTGATTGTAAAAGCGCAAATCTTAACCGTTCCATCGTAGCCAGGTTTAACAAATTGTAACCTGAACGATCCTGCTACTGTATTCTATTTTGAACACTAATTGAATTTTTAATTACTATCGGTATAGAATTTCAAAAATCCTATTGTTTAGAAATATTATGTTACGACTTACACACTAATGTAGGTTAAAATTATCTCCATAAAAATATTATATCTCCCTAAAAATTAATGTCTTATTTAATAATGTACAACGTAATTTTAAAGAACAATAAATGTTTAAAGATTAAAAAAAATACATCAATTCGCAGCACTATTGATATTCTAACAGAAAAATTAATACATGTGTTCTTCATTTTTTTTAAATTCTTTAATAGCTAAATTGCACCTGGCTGATGATATCTGTTTAGCGATTATTTTTAATATCTTGTGCACATAGCTTGAATAGCAGCCTACCCAGCGTTAGATGCTAAAAAAGAAGTTTTATCAGAACTACTTTTATCTTAGACGAGATCCATCGATTTAATTATTCATAACTCAATTATACAGATCACTCGGTTACTACTTTTATAATCGATTATCAGTAACTCGTTGATCACTCGATTATTATTAAAATCATTCATAATCTCTCAGCTCTATTCGCTACGTATTGTTATCACTTTAATGAGTGTTTTCGGATTTGTACATATGTATGTGTTCTGGAAAGGCTCGTATTTTGTGTAACGTTCTAGGGAATGTTAAACAACTCTTTTCTTTCTTTCTCTTCTGTTGACATGTAGTTTTAATTTTTGAGCAAATTACTGCGTTTAAAGAGGGACAATAAATGTCCCGAAGTTGTTGAAGTGAATTATTGTACAGGTAAATCTTCAATCTGATATTGAATAAAAAATAAACATTCACTTAACACATGCACTGATTACGCTTTAATGTAGAGCTGGGCGATTACGAATGATTTTAATAATCGAGTGATCAACGAGTTACTAATTTTGATAATCGATTATAAAAGTAGTAACCGAGTGATCTGTATAATCGAGTGATGAATGACGAGTAACGAATGACGAGTGACGAGTAACGATTATATAGTAATCATTTATATTACGAACAACACATGTGTCAATTGTTTTGTAAGAGTATTAATGGCGCTTTGAACTTGTTTTTTGTAAATTTTGTGTTTTTTATATCAAAATTTATTTAACATATGAAATTAATTTTAAAACGTACACCAGCGTTCTACATATAAATATTTTGGAATTTGTTTATGTATATTTTTCTAAATTGTTACTACTGTTTAATTATGTATAGTTATAAGTTTCTTTTTATTCTCAATTAAAACAACTTTTAATAACCCTAATTATTGTTTAGTTATATTCCCGTACCAATATAAATTTAAGTATTTTTATTTCAGTTTAAATACTTTTAATTATTGTACATATAAGTACCTTACAAAAACACACCATTTTCTTATTTTTATACTATTATTGTTAAATTTTGTTTTTTGGAATAAAAAAAATGTTGTACAAAAATGTTTTAAAAGAATAGTCTCTTATACATTTTTTATTGTACCCGTACATGTACAAATCTGAATTCAGTAAAATTATTATACTAATTAATTGAAACGTCATAGTTTTCATAATCAAACTATTTTACATAATTGATATGAATAATCGGCATTCATCAGATATTCTCGGTTCTCATAATCAAGCTATTCCATATGACTAATGTTAATAATCGGTATTCACGAGTTGTTCTCAGTTCTCATAATCGAATTATTTTGCACAACTATAATTCACAATCATATAATTTTGAATATAAATCTGTCGTTACTATTAATTTCGCCGATAAAGATATCAATATTTATCAAAAACTACCGTTAAAATTTAAATAAATAATAATTTAAAATAAATTTAACCTTATTAATGAAATTAAAAAAAAAAAAAATCACGTAATAGTTCTCGTTGAATGATGATTCGAATCATAATTCGAATGATCATTCGAGTGATCATTCGAATGATTAGTAGTTAAGAAAAGTAGTAATCGAAATATCTCGAGATATGTTCATAATCGAGTGATTCCATTAGTATATCTCGTAATCGCCCAGCGCTACTTTAATGTATTTGATAAGAAGCTGTTAGTTATACGAGCCTTTCGGGTACAAAAATACTCAAAAAACATCGAAAAGTTCTTACAAATAATCGATATTTATTTGGTAGTATTCATTACTTTAAATTTAAAATTTATTGAAAAATGAATAATTATTTTATTTTTCTTAATAGAAAATACACAAGCACTTTTTTATTCATTTTTTAATAATAATAAATCATTTTTTTGCTGTTTATTTACATAATTTTTAACTTTTAGTTTATTTCAAATCAAAGTACATGTAATTTTTTCTTCCAGATTTTTAATTTAAGTAAATAAAGGAAGAAACGTTTTTAACAATTTTATTAAGATATTTTTCCGTTAAAATGCAGGAAATTTATAAAACTCAACGTTACGTAACTGTATGTAACATTGTATATATTTTTGATTGTAGCAACATTATTTAAAAAATGTGAAATAAGGTTCACTTACCTAAACTAAATATAAATAAAAAGTCTACGAACTAAATAAAGTTTATTGTTTTACAGTAATAAAAGTGATTGTCGCTATCACTGTCTATAGTTATGAATATTCAAATTATATTTGTTTAATAAGTTTTTTGGAATACACTGAATATATACTACTATTAGTCTAGTATTTTACATAACACAAAAGTTTTCAACAGTGTGCAAAGGAGATCTATTTTTTCTCCGATTGCATATTATGTTATCTATTCAAATTGTTAATTAAATTGTTGAAGTATAAATTAAAATATTATTCCATAAATTGTCCGCTCTCTTTTGAACATTATAAATGACTCAGCATTGAGCAGAAATTAATTTCTCTTATTGAAGACTATTTTAGTTAAAGAATAGGATCATTATAATATATTTCACATTTTACTAATAACATGCAATCAATTAAATTAAACATTGTCTTAAATGACAATTTTGCCAAGCTTTTTCTTATTTTTCAAGTAAATACGTTCTCGAAATAATATGTACTAATACTGAAATGAATTCGTTTTGGTGTAAATTTACTTAACTGCTGTTAAACAGGCTTTATTTTTTGCCTCATTGAACTTAATTCAAGGTACACTTTAGTTGCTGCAAAAGTTCTGCAAGTGTGGTTTGGCTGAACTGCGAGCTACTTCACGTTACAGCTTGTTCTTAATAATTCGGAACTGAAATTTTTTAAGGCTTCTTTAAAAATTTACATTATACATTCATAGTTTTACCATTATTTTTAGCGAGCATTACCTGTCATTGTGGTTTTAGTTAATAAAAGCTGAATAAAAAATAATTATTTAAAATAAAATAAACCGCTGCATTTAGTACCGCTATTTACAATTAAATTAAAATATAAAACCATATTTTTCGGAATTTATGTTTATCTGTCTGTTTGTCTACTGTACGTTATATTTTAAATCAAAGAACACTAAATCAGAAATAATAAAAAGTGTACAGCTTATATAAATTGACTTTGATTTTATTTTAATGCTACAGGTTATACCAATTATAAAAAGGGTATAGCCGGGTTTATAAGGGAAATCTGCCCCCGCGGGTTTTTCAATTTGCACTTGGGAGGGAATCGTTTTGACATCAAATAAAAATAATTCAGCCGAATTTATTTCAAAAAAAGAACCCTCGATTTTTGATTTTATTTATTTTTAGGATTCCGTATACATATAATGTACGGAATCCTTATAAGATGGTACACAAATGACAAAAATATCAAATAAAAATCAATAATTCACGAACGGCTTGACTTATAAACTTCAAATTTGGAACATAAATTACAATTAAAATTCTCTTTAAAACGATCTATAACTTGAAAATGACTGATTACCCTGGGCGGCAAAAAACCCAAAAAACCGTCAAGAATATATAATATGGTACATAAAACGACCTCAAAAATCACTTAAAAAATCATAACTCGCCACTAGATAAACTTATAACGCTGAAATTCAAATTATAAACTACAATGCAGGAGTACTTTCATAAAATAAAAAAATTTGGTTACAAAAGTTATGTAAAGTTGCCCAAAAGTTCAAAAAAGCGCGAAAAATGACGTGTAGCCCCCCCTAGCGTCGCGAATATTACCGATAAGAATTTTGAACACGGTTACAAATATGCGCTTCCACGTATATTTCTCTAGTTCGGAACATTCGATTTTCCAGCTTTAAAATCGGACCCTCGGGGCGCCGAAAGCTCGAGATTTTGAAAAAAAATATTTTTTTTCTTGGGCTTGTGATATATCATTAGAAAGATCTCTAGTAGCCGGGAACAAAACCGAATTTCATTTTCTTAACCAAACTTTCAAAGTTGCGGTAAAGCTCAAAAAACCTCGAAAAATTGCGCGTCCCCTAGCGCTGCGAGTTTTATAGCTAAAAATTTAAAACATGGTTAAAAATATGTGCTTCCACGTATATTTCTGTAATTTGGTACGTCCGGGTGTCCAGCTTTAAAAATAAAACCCGGGGCTTCGAAGGCTCAAAATTTTGTAAAAAAATATTTTTTTTCCCGGTAATGTAATATATCGTTTGAAAGATCGCTATTTATCAGGAACAAAACCTTATATAATTTTCTTTACCAAAAAATTCAAAGTTGCCGTAAAGTTCAAAAAAGCGCGAAAAATGACGTGTCCCCCCCCCCCTAGCGCCGCGAATATTACCGATAAAAATTTCGAACACGGTTAAAAATATGCGCTTCCACGTATATTTCTTTAGTTTGGAACATCCGAGTTTCCAGCTTTAAAATTGGACCCTCGGGGCACCGAAAGCTCGAGATTTTGGAAAAAAATATTTTTTTTCTTGGGCTTGTGATATATCCTTAGAAAGATCTCTAGTAGTCGGGAACGAAACCGAATTTCATTTTCTTAACAAAACTTTCAAAGTTGACGTAAAGTTCAAAAAAGCGTCAGCTCCATTTTCGGCCCCCTCCTTGCGAAGCGAGTATTACAGCTATAAATTTGGAACATGGTAGAAAATACGCGACTCTACGTATATTTCTCTGATTTAAGACAATCGGATCCGAACTTTAAAATGAGACCCGTGGACCACCGAAAATTCAAAATTTGAAAAAAAAAAAAATTTTTCTTAGGTTTGTGATATATCATTACAAATATTGCTGTTTGTTGGGAACGAAAACGTATTTAATTTTCTTAACGAAACTTTCAAAGTTGCCGAAAAGTTCAAAATAGCGCGAAAAATTACTTTTTAGCCCCATAGCGAAACAAATATTACAGCTAAACATTTTGAACACGGTTAAAAATATGCGCTTCTACGTATATTTCTCTAATTCGAAACATCCAGGTTTCCAGTTTTAAAATTAGATCCTTGGGGCGCCGAAAGCTCAAAATTTTGAAATAAAATATTTTTTTCTTCGGGTTGTGATATATTATTAGAAAGATCGCTATTCGTCGGGAACGAAACCGTATTTCATTTTTTTAACGAAATTTTAAAAGTTTCAGGAAAGTTCAAAAAAGCGCGAGCTTTAATTTGTAGCTCCCTCTTTACGACGCGAGTATTATAGCTATAAATTTGGAACAAGTTAGAAAATATGCAACTTCACGTATATTTCTCTAATTTTGAACATCCAGGTTTCCAGCTTTAAAATAAAACCCTTAGGGCGCTGAAAGCTCAAAATTTTTAAAAAATATTTTTTTTTGCCTGAGCTTGTAATATATCATTGGAAAGATCGCTATTTGTCGGGAACGGAACCGTATTTCATTTTCTTAACGAAACTGTCAAAGTTCCGAAAAGTAACAAAAATAATTACGTTTCACTTCCCTAGCTCCACTAATACTACAGCTGAAAATTTTGAACGCGGCTAAAAACGTGCTGATCCCCTTATATTTCTCTAGTTTATAACATTTGGATTTTCATTTTTAAAATTGGACCCTGAAGGCGCCGAAAGTTCGAAATTTTGAAGAAAAATTTTTATTTTTCTGACGCATGATATATACCGTTTGAAGGATCGCTATCTGTCGGGAAAGAAACCGTATTTCATTTTCCTTATTGAACTTTCAAAGTTTGCAGAAAAGTTCGAAAAAGCGCGAGAATTGACTTGTGACGCGGGTATTATAGCTAAAAATTTTGAGGAAAGTAGTAAATATGGGCATTCATGTATATTTCTCTGGTTTGGAACATCTAAGTTTCCAATTTTAAAATTAGTGGCTTGGAGCTCTGAAAGCTCGAAATTTTGTAAAAAAAAAATTTTTTTAAGTGTATTATTATTGGAAAGAATGCCATTTTTTGGGAACGGACCCGTATTTCGTTTTCTTAACGAAACTGTTTGAAATTTACTAAAAGTACATAAAATTCTGAAAAATTATTTGTAGCCACGCTTGTAATTTATGTATTGTGTTCAAGATTTTGAACAAGGTTAAAAAAATGTGCATCCCTGTTTATTTATTTACTTTGGAACATCTAGGTTTCCATCTTAAAATTCAGAACCTTAAGCGCGGAAAGCTCGAAAGTTTCAAAAATAATATTTTTTTTCCGGTCATGATCGATGGAAAGATCGTTATTTGTCGAGAACGAAACCATAAGTTATTTCCTTAACGAAACTTTCAAACCTTGATGTTCCAAACTTGAGAAATATATGTCGAAGCGCATATGTTTAACCCTGTTCAAAATTTTTAGCTGTAATACTCACGGCGCTAGAGGGGAGAAACTGTTTGAATTTTTTGGCAACTTTAAAAGTTTCTAAATACGGTTCGGAATTATGTTTAGAGACTCCCGTGGAACTGGCGTACGAATTTCGACTGTTACTGGTTGAATATTGAATGGTAACATTATCTGTTGAAAGTTAATATCCGCACGAACGGCTAATATTATTCCCCGATGCGCACAACTAGCAAGCACTGGATTTGATTCGAGAACTTTATAGTTTTTTTAGTTTTAAATGTTGGTTTTGTTTTAAGTGGGTTCCTTGAATGCACGGAATAAACGGGTTTGTTAATCGGTGTTATTTTTCTTTTGGCTTTATCGAAATACGAGACTGCAGCGGTTTTTAGAATTTGGTTCGGATTGTTATAATTTACGTTAGTAGTGTTAGTACGAGGGCTAAGAAGCAGAACGGGATCGCAGGTTTCGGTTTGGTTATTTTTATTACGGCTTGTGTAAGTGTTGTTATGAACAGTAATGAAAGGAACGGACTCATCGCATCATTGTTTAGGTGGTATGTCCGCCTGATGAAAAACAGATGCGAATAGTATTTCGATTTGTTAAACAATTTAACGCACTATGCTGGTAAATAAATAAAAAAAAAATATTTAATAATGTTCTAACGTATTGAAAGAGTCGAAAGAAAAAACCGAATTGTTAAAAAATCATCTCAGTAGAATGACAGTCTTTGTCACATCGCGGAACTATATCGACCTTTTTTAGTAAAGTAACCAGTTCGTCTTGCAACCGAAAGAAGTTTGCTAACAAAGTAACCAGATCGCCTCGAAATTCGGTTTTCCAATTAGTGACATTTACAAAACTCATAAACTATAATTTCGATTACCGTGTCTCTCCCTCGCATCCGCCGAGAATCCAGGATGCAATCACCAACATACGAGTACACCAAACTGCCAGCAGAGAATACCAGCATTCTAGCAGCCGCAGCAGAGTGATTCGTAGCATCAATATTATTTCTAATTAATATTTTTTGCGTGTTTTCGTTTATATATTTATTAAATATCTTTGACGGTCGGCTATTCAAGAAAGATAGGTGTAGGAATTAACAAAATTACACATTTTAAAAAATCATAAAACCTTAATATTAGTATTATTAAATCTAAACCAATAATTTAAAAAAATAAATAAAAAAAGGCTTTAATTAATTTTTCTTCATAACCGTTACATTTCACTTCAAATTAGTCTAAGTCTTCGATTAAATTAGTATTTTGCTTTACTGTTTTAAATTATTATTAGAAAAGATCTCTGAAATTTATTAAGATATTAAATTAAAATAGTAAAATAAAAATAGAAATTTATTCAAACAAATTTTCTCACATACTAAATAATTATAGTTATTGTTAACTTTCATATGGAATCCACAGCGCATGAAACCTCATGCTTGACTGAACTTGTTTTATGTCTTTTCTCCTAAGAATTAGGAAAAAAATCGTTATTCGTTTATTTTGAATTTTACTATTAAAAAATAAATAAAATCAAAAATCGAGGGTTCTTTTTTTGAAATAATCGAAAGCCGATTGAGATAAATAGCTGAAAATTCGGCTGAATTATTTTTATTTGATGTCAAAACGATTTCCCATATAAACCCGGCGGCTACACCCTTTTAAATCATTTCGAACATACAAACTCTTTAACATTCGCAAGGGATACCTTTCAACATTTTTTTGAGGACGTTCAATGTACTTGTTATATGGTGATAGGGATGGGACAACACGCCGCTGTGCAAAAAAAAATTAAAACATCGATTAAATGTTTTATTATATCATTAACAGTAAGTAAACTGAGAATTTTAAAGAAGTATTTCTTTAGTCTTACCTTTTGTTACAATCTTAAAATAAAAACCAATGAAATTCAATATACATTTTACTGAATGAAGTATGTTCATATATTCAGAATTTACCTTTATAAGTATTGTTGTAAATAAAATAATAAAAAAAAATATATACATATATCCTTATAAGTAAAGTTCAAATTAAATAAAATAAAATCGAAATAATTATACTCAAATACTTGTCACACGATGTATTCGAAAGTAGTCAATCCCAAAAATAACTTGTAAAGACCCTCGGTGCGTGCCGGGTCACCAAACAAAATACCGATACGGAGAAAGAAAACAAGAACTAACGAAACGACGAACAAATATTACAAATTATCGTGATACGATATAGAGAGGGTCGATGAGAAAATCGAATTTATTTGAATTAAGAAATGATGAAATAGTTTAAAATGCAGGCGAGTGAATTATATTGAATGTATATATACATAACAATAGAAATTCCATTAACGTCGGTAATTCGTAAATATATAGCTGTGCATTTGGCGGTGTATCTGAAATCAAAAGGGAATTTCTATTAAGTGACTGTGTGATGTGATAAGAGACCGATGAATAGAGCGGAATCTGTTCGATCTCGTTGTATAGAAATTACTTTTATCTAATGTCGGCAGCTGTGAGAATTGGCTCTAGGTGCTAAACGCGTTATTATGGTTCACGGATAAAAGCGCACAAGACAAAAGCGCACATGATAAAAGCGCACATGGATAAAAGCGCACATGGATAAAAGCGCACATGGACAAAAGCGCACACGGACAAAAGCGCACACGGATAAAAGCGCACATGGATAAAAGCGCACACGGATAAAAGCGCACATGGATAAAAGCGCACACGGATAAAAGCGCACATGGACAAAAGCGCACACGGACAAAAGAGCACACGGACAAAAGCGCACACGGATAAAAGCGCACACGGATAAAAGCGCACATGGATAAAAGCGCACATGGATAAAAGCGCACACGGACAAAAGCGCACATGGATAAAAGCGCACATGGATAAAAGTGCACACGGACAAAAGCGCACACGGATAAAAGCGCACACGGACAAAAGCGCACACGGATAAAAGCGCACAGAGATAAAAGCACACATGGACAATAGCGCACATCGATTTGCAGAACAGGAGCTAAATTATTAATTTTTCTGTTCTCGGCAATTGCATCATTTGTGAAAAGACAAAACTGGACAGTTGCCCCGCAAAGAATTTAAAATTCAAAAAAAAATTATTGGTAATCAGCGAAAACAAAGTAAAAATAATACAATTTTTTGTATGATTCACTAGTCATTTTTCTGTTTTTTTTTGTTCTTGTATGTGTATTTGTTTGTTAATAATCATAGTGTCTATTGACTATGACCGCTAAGAAGTTACCGTATATAAAAAATAAAATTTGTATCAATAATGTATTCAGGGGCGTCTCAAGCATGCCAAGTTGTGGGGGTGGTGCATTACCCAAAATACCAATTCATGAATTCATATAATTTAAAAATAATTTTTTTCTATACTGTATAGCTTATATAACAAAATGTTATATGGTGTTTTTTAATGATTTTCTTTAAACTTTTACAATAAGGGTCTTTTATTTTTTACTTCTGCAGTCAAAACTGATTTAGATCGAACTGTGAGGACTAAAAATATTTTTAAAAAAAAAATTTATTAAAAGAAATCTCACCTTTTAATGCTAAGCCTATAAGACTTTGTAATAATGCTTTACTTTTTCAAACAGTGGGGGTAACTTTTATTTTACACTGTTGTATACTAACCGTTTCTTTATAAATTGTTTCATATGGTCTGAATTTTCTTAATAATTTTTGCTTTTAAATTAGTATCGAAAAATCCGCAACTCTTTGTTAACTTGGTAAAAGTTTTCATTATATTTGACACTTCTATATCGTCAACCGTTTGTTTGCTTATTTCTTCTTCATCATTTTCATCACTGTTGTTTATTTGACTCTTTGCTCGCGGTTTCATTGCTGATTAAAACAACTGTTGCAATATTTTTGTCAACGTTTAATTATTCCTTTGATAATAAATTTCCCGATGATCATTTGAATATTGTGAAAAACTTGAACTATGTTTTTATTCCGCAATACTTCAAACTTTTGTATTAAGGGAATTTTACTTACTTTAATTTTAATATGATCAGAATAAAATATATAAATATAATGATTGAATGATTTAAAACTGAACAGAATTCGCTGATAATTAAGCGGCTTCTATTGTATAATTCTTTAAATTTCTACAAGTTTGTTGTAGTGACCTAAATTATACGATTCTTGGCTGTTGTTAAGAACTTCGCAATTCGACCATAGTTGCAGACAAGTACATAAATTAAATATATTTGCACTTCCTTGTTACTAGGTGAATATCTTGATGCAGAGGGACTAAAAACGTACACAAAAAAAATCTAAAATTTATTTCAATGAAATAGTTCGGAAATTTAAATTATGGTGAAGTTGTGAAAGAGTTTCATGTAGAGTTGAGAAAAAATACGTCAATAACATTATGTTTGATTTACTTGTTCTTAAAATAATCAAATTTCGTACTTTCAGCTAAAATTCATCTGCTTTTAAAATTCATTATTTTTAATTTCTAATATGGGAGAATTTAATTTTTTTAAATAAAATGAGCAGGGGCCGATACCTTCTGTGATTTTAATAATTTAAAATTATTTTTACTTTTGTTGTTTATAAAAGTTATGTTCTGTTAATTTGCGTGAAAAATTAATAAAGAGTAGAATTTTATTAGATTTGTTTTTTTTTTTTATTTTCGTCGATCATCTGTTGTTTTTTTTTTTGTGTAAATAATAAATTCGTTAGTTTAAAATTTCGGTCGACAACAGTGACTTTAATTCAAATTCTTTCCAATACTAGAAAACGTTATTTTCAAATGATAAAGTTCTTTATAATACAATGCTAAGGCTGAGAATTGTTTTAAAAAATTGAATTCGTATTTTAAAACAAATAAAGATTTTGTCAGTAAAACACATGTTTATACCTTTAGTCTGCTTAAAAAAAGTTAATCTTTGATTTTATTTGTTCATTGTTTTTTGCAAAAAGTATCATGCTTAAAATCAAAAATTTAATGGAATCATTGAACAGAGAACTCAGTAATAGGTTTGATGTTATACAACTAATTCAAAGTACGGTAAAAATATTTCAAAAAATGAATAATGATAAACAAATTACTGCATTGATCAACTCTCTGGTTCTTTTTGTAAAAAATATTAATAATCCCGAAACTGATTTTTCAAATACAAAGTGCGTTGTGCGCTAAAAAATTGTGATGAAGCCCTGGGGAGACTACATGTGATGAAGATTTTATAACATTCCATTTTAAAAAAACAGAGCTGTTTTTGAAGTCTTTACTTCTTGTATTCATGACGACTTATTTAAAATTCTTTCAATTTTTTAACCTTTTCGAAAACTATTTACAATTCCAGTAAAAAAAATAATTCTTGAATCAAATTAATAATAGATATAATAGATGTAACTTTAAATTTTTGAAGGAACATATAGAACGTTTACATATTGACGTGCAAATGCTTCTCAAATCTTGCTAAGATTTTACAAGTTTTTTAAGTAATTCAAAAATTGCATTTAAATCATAAAATGTACTGCCTTTTGCATTCAAATATGGTCATTTTATTTTATCATTATTTTTATTGTCACCGTCTTGTGAGCGATCATTTGAGCGCTGAAATTAATTTTCAATCATTCACATACAACGATAAGCGAAACCGTTTGTTTTCATTAATGTTACTTTTTTCTTGATAGAATGTAGTAAATAAAATAAATACTCATAAAACAGTCAAACTATAATCAAAGTTAAACTTTAAAAAATAAAAACGAAAATCAAAATTTACTTCGCAATTAATTTCTATTATAAAATATAACATTTGCTTCATATAATTCAATGCATATTGTCCTTTTCAGGGTCGATCAAAAGTAGAAAGAGTTTTTCAAGTTTAAATAAAATACATATTTTTAAAGTCGGACTCATTAAATTCGGAGATTTTACATTTATATAAAGATTTTATAATATGTTTATTGCTGTTTTCAAATTCGTCTCATTTTAAATTTTTTTTATTAATTTCAATAAAATATATATTTCAAAATTAAGTACATTAAATCTCATATTTGAATTAAGAGTTTTATAACGAAAACATCATGATTTTGCCAAATGATTAATGTTTTTTTATCCACCTTAAAGTATTTTGTCCACAAAATTGTATTTCTGCTACAATACTTTTAATTTCTTTTCTTCTATACATCTTTTTCCTACGTTTATGGGCCACTTATTGGCTCCCCGTCAACCACACTCACCACAAAACATAATAATAAATTTCTCCAACAACGAATGGCATTTCCAGATAATAATAAAGCAAATAACCGTTTTGTTTAGAATTCTTAGTAAAAATAATTTTAAATTATTAAAATCACAGAAGGTATCGGCCCCTGCTCATTTTATTTAAAAAAATTAAATTCTCCCATATTAGAAATTAAAAATAATGAATTTTAAAAGCAGATGAATTTTAGCTGAAAGTACGAAATTTGATTATTTTAAGTAACAAGTAAATCAAACATAATGTTATTGACGTATTTTTTCTCAACTCTACATGAAACTCTTTCACAACTTCACCATAATTTAAATTTCCGAACTATTTCATTGAAATAAATTTTAAATTTTTTTTGTGTACGTTTTTAGTCCCTCTGCATCAAGATATTCACCTAGTAACAAGGAAGTGCAAATATATTTAATTGATGTATTTGTCTGCAACTATGGTCGAATTGCGAAGTTCTTAACAACAGCCAAGAATCGTATAATTTAGGTCACTACAACAAACTTGTAGAAATTTAAAGAATGATACAATAGAAGCCGCTTAATTATCAGCGAATTCTGTTCAGTTTTAAATCATTCAATCATTATATTTATATATTTTATTCTGATCATATTAAAATTAAAGTAAGTAAAATTCCCTTAATACAAAAGTTTGAAGTATTGCGGAATAAAAACATAGTTCAAGTTTTTCACATTATTCAAATGATCATCGGGAAATTTATTATCAAAGGAATAATTAAACGTTGACAAAAATATTGCAACAATTGTTTTAATCAGCAATGAAACCGCGATCAAAGAGGCAAATAAACAACAGTGATGAAAATGATGAAGAAATAAGCAAACAAACGGTCGACGATATAGAAGTGTCAAATATAATGAAAACTTTTACCAAGTTAACAAAGAGTTGCGGATTTTTCGATACTAATTTAAAAGCAAAAATTATTAAGAAAATTCAGACCAGTTTGAACAATTTATAAAGAAACGGTTAGTATACAACAGTGTAAAATAAAAGTTACCCTCACTGTTTGAAAAAGTAAAGCATTATTACAAAGTCTTATAGGCTTAGCATTAAAAGGTGAGATTTCTTTTAATAAAATTTTTTTTTAAAAATATTTTTAGTCCTCACAGTTCGATCTAAATCAGTTTTGACTGCAAAAGTAAAAAATAAAAGACCCATATTGTAAAAGTTTAAAGAAAATCATTAAAAAACACCATATAACATTTTGTTATATAAGCTATACAGTAAAAAAAAAAATTATTTTTAAATTATATGAATTCATGATTCGGTATTTTGGGTTATGCACCACTCCCACAACTTGGCATGCTTGAGACGCCCCTGAATACATTATTGATACAAATTTTATTTTTTATATACGGTAACTTCCTAGCGGTCATAGTCAATAGATACTGTGATAATTAACAAACAAATACACATATAAGAACAAATAAAAACAGAAAAATGACTAGTGAATCGTACAAAAAGTTGTATTTTTTTTACTTTGTTTTCGCTGATTACCAATAATTTTTTTGAATTTTAAATTCTTTGCGGGGCAACTGTCCAGTTTTGCCTTTTCATAAATGATGCAATTGCCGAGAACAGAAAAATTAATAATTTAGCTCCTGTTCTGCAAATCGATGTGCGCTTTTGTCCGTGTGCGCTTTTATCTCTGTGCGCTTTTGTCCGTGTGCGCTTTTGTCCGTGTGCGCTTTTATCCATGTGCGCTTTTATCCGTGTGCGCTTTTATCCGTGTGCGCTTTTGGCCGTGTGCGCTTTTATCCGTGTGCGCTTTTGTCCTGTGCGCTTTTATCCATGTGCGCTTTTGTCCGGTCACCCGTTATTATATGTACATTCGATATCTTTCTAGTCAGCTGTTAGTCATTTTTGTATATCGTTATAATCGCATTGCATCGAAAGTCATCATTACTCTAATCACTATGAAAAGCAAATTGTTTTAAGAAGCAGTCACGGTTAATTATGTAAAATAAAAGTTAAAGAAAGAGAAGAAACAGCTTATAAATAGTACAGCCGGAGGTCGAAAACTTCAAAGACCGACGACGGACAAAAGTGTTCAAAAGTCACCAGTGTCTATACTGTAGCTGCTAGAAGAGCTGAGAAGTCCAGCCTTCGCAACCACGAGTTAATCAGGCGGATACATCGCAGTCAAGCATTCAACGTGGAACGTAGAACCATTGGCAGGAAGAATACAAGCGAGATTTTATTCATTCATTTATATTTTATATTGTGTTTTTTTTTTTGTAATAATTCGTGAGTACTGCGGTGTGAATGAGTATAGGCTAGATTATATGTGTTTTCATGATTCGTATTAATTTGTGTACCTTTTATGCAGCTGCATTTCCCAATCGCTTAGTGTCTCCCGGTGATATAGGATATATATATATAAAGAAAATTTGTGTATGAAGTGTTTGATTATTACTCGTGAGTGTGCAAAGTAATTTCCGGGAGACCGAGTTGAAAAAATAAAGAAATAACAACCGCAGAGATGAACAGCAAAAACAATAAATAGATAAAAAGAGTAAAAAGAGGAATATAAATAAAATAAAATAACTTCATGAAAAAAAATTATTTTGTCACGTAACTGGTTCTGGTGGTAACGTGATAAAATACAAAAAATAAACATGATTCTGTTCAACGGATTTAGGGAGTCCTCGAATAAAGACGGCGGATCACTAAATTTATTGACAACACGAATTTAACTAAAACGTTAACACAATTTAATATACAAAAAGAAAATGGAATTCTCATACCATGTGTATACGCGACCAAAACACGCGCAAAGCCCGTCGCTAGAATCTCATACGCGCAACATTCGCAACTACCTGTAGTAGCCTCACTGACTAACCCAAACAAAAAAATCGCCATGCCGTCTAAACAAAGGCCGACGCCATCCCTTAGAAAGTGGCCGTTCCTTTATAAGGACGCTAGTGCATGAACGAATTTAATTTATAGAATAATAAGGAACATATTTACATATAAAAATAAAGATACAAAAAAATTAAAAAAATTTATCGACAACAAGTATTAAAAGAGACTGCTATTTTTCCTATTCGCAAACGTTAAAGGCTCGGTCACACAGGGAGCGATATTGGCCCGAGGCGATCAGGCGTCTAATTGTAAATCACCAGGTTGCATCATGCTTGTCAGACAGAACGCGGGCTAGGTAGTACAAATTACAAATGATCGCGGTACTGCGTGCGATTAAAGTGAGTAACGAAACCGAAATATTTATTGAAACTGTGCGTAAATACACATATTTATTTGACAGCTCACACGAACATTAGAAAAACGTTTTAAAGAAGGCTGAAGCATGGAATGAAATAGCTCAAGAACTCAATATGACAAGTATGGATCATTTTATTGTAATTAATTATGTGTTGAGAAAAAATTAAAATTACGTTACATTTGTTTTTTCATAAACATGATATTTCTTGTTATTTTGTGTTTTGTTATTTCTTCTGTCAAAGTAATCAGCAAAATATTCGCGAATTTGAGTTGCAGCATTGGGTGACACTCAATTTGGTAATCCAGTTTCAATGAATGCCCGTATAGGCGCTCACACTCTTCTTGAGTTTCTGAAGCTGCACACTCTGTGTTCTGTGATAGAACGTAATTGTGCAAACAGCAAGCTGCTTTCACAATATATTCTGCAGTTTCAACATCTGCCTCTATAGGTCTTAAAAATATCCGCCATTTCTTTGCCGATATCCCGAATACGTTCTCCACTACACGACGTGCTCGGCTGAGATTCAAATTAAATTGTTTGTTTCGTGCATTGTTTATTACTCCGTGTTTAGAGTATCGTTACGGTAAATAAGTCTGAAGTGCAACAAAGCCTTCATCACCAACCAAAACATGAGAAACTGAAGTGTCTGTACCCGATAGGGGCTTCGGTGGTAGAATAGTCTTTCCATCAATGTACTCTCGATAAAAAACTGAATTTTCGAAAATACCGCTGTCGCTGTGACGTCCGTAACTTACTATATCAACTACCACGAATTTGTAGTGTGGGTCAACTACTGTTAAAAGAACGAGCGAAAAAAAGTTTTTGTAACAAAAAAATTATGACCCACTGTTATCTGGGCATTTTAGTTTCACATGTTTTCCGTCTATGTTTCCAGAGCATTTCGGAAATCCCCAAAGTTCTCTGAATCCTTCCTCAGTTTTCATCCACATCCCTAACGTCGGTTTAGGTAAATATTTTGGCTTTAGAATATTCCAAATTTCTCGACAATGAGAAAGCAATGGTCTGATAAGTATCGCCTGTAGCTAAATGTTTGAAAAAAAAAAACAAAACAAAGCCACATGAACGTAACAATGTTATTATATGTTTCATAGTCGGATTCAACAAATAAGAAATATTTAAAATCTGTTTCGGGTAATGTAGCGAAAATAAAATTGAAAAATTTACGTGACTCATATTTGAGATTTAAGAAGAGTGTAAAAGATGAGGCAGGGTTAGCCCGAAAGTATTTTAAGTGGCCTTGGAGTAGCCAAATGTCATCTCTAGATGCGACGCTGCAATATCGTTCCCCGAGCAGCAACATAACACAAGGGACAGGAGAAATTGAGAACAAAAAGTCCTCATCAGAGCCTACACCGGCGATTAACGATGATGATTCAACCGAACTCCATTCACCACCTAAAATGCTCCCTCCACCTCCACTGAAGAAGAAAAGATTCATTCGGTCTCAGAGGTTGAAAAGGTAATAAACTTTTTAGAAAACAAAGAATCGCGGGATAAACAGTTGGATGGAGTAAATCACTTATTTCTGAGTTACGCTGCAACTTTTAAAACATTCCGGCCAAGAGCTCAAGCAATGTTAAAATTAAAACTTGCTACGCTTTTCTCAGAAACTGAATTAAATGAACCCCAAGAACAGGAGATAACACGAACAATATCGCTAGCATTTTCAACTTCAAGTTCAAGTGGATATGAGGCACAAGTCTTCAACTACACTGAAATCCCACGGGAAAATAGTGATAATACATTCCTGATTACCAATAACGATTTTTAATTTTTGGTTTATTTGTAATTTCCTTTATTATTTTTTTCATAATAACATTTATTACATCATATTATTTGTTATCAATTGATGTTTCGCTATATAGGGTATATCACAAATGATGGAGAAAAAAAAATTATTTTATAACTTACCTTACACAAATGGCCAATCTTTGCCTTGTTTCAATTGGTTTTCTCCAGTTCGTTGTGCACTTTCCAATTCTACATTTTATTAAATCATGCAATTCCTCAAAATATTCTTGCTGCGACATACGAAAATATTTGAATAACCTATCTTCGTGAGACTCCAGTTCGATACGTAAACGATGATATTCACCTAATTGTTCTCTGTTCTTATTGATTTCATGCACCCAACATCGTTTTCTTTTCTTTGTGTTTCGTAAAGTTAGTAGCAGAAGGAGTTCTTCTTCGTCTGAGCTCATGCTCAATAACAATATCAAACAAAAATATATTAACACGAAAACGCACTACAATATTATTTAAAAGAAAGCGGACGACTGAACCGCTACACAAAAGTATCGCTTCCTGTGTGACGCCCCCATATCGCAGACCGCCGCGACAGACCGCTTTCTGTATGGTCGAGCTTTGAGGGTTTACTGTAATAAAGTTAACGGTTTATAAACAACTAATGTACTCGTTAGGGAGGAAAAGTAAACCAGATGTATGAAATTTCTTTAAGATAGATTTTTGCATATTTAACAAAATAAAGACACGTAAAACTAATTTTAATATTTTTACGATGAGAAAATCACTTGTATAATACAATAGAAGTTATTCTTTATTTTTAAATATTCGGATTCCATTTTTTGCTAGAATGCAATAATACATAAATCGTTTATGCCAAAAATTAAATTTTTTAATGGAGTAATAAGCAGTGTTATAAAACTGATGAAAAAGTTACTAAACATATACGAATAAAATATGGTGAAGCATTTATATCTGAAAACCTGAACATGCCATGACACACGAAATAAAATTATAAAATGAAGTACATCGCGGCAAGCAATTAAATGCAATAAGTTGAATAGAATAAAAACAGACTCTTTTTAACGATCATTTTCCATTTGTTTAGTTTTAAATTTACAAAATACAGACCAAATTTTTAAATTAATTTTATAATTTGTAATTTCCTGTTTAATGTATAACTTATAGTTTGTAATTATAGTTCCGCAGGTATTAAACTAATTAGAAAAAACCTTTAGTTTATTATCAGTATTTCTGAACTTCCGACGTCCCCTTTCTTCAATTTGACATTTGTAAATTTTTATCAAATGTTAAATGTGGCTGTTTTTTTTAGTAAAAACTATGTTTAATTGGAGAACATGTACTTCCGGTCACATTGATAAATAATTTTAAACATAAAAAAAATTGAAGTATACGATAAAACAAGTTCAGTCAAGCATGGGGTTTCATGCACTGAGGATTCCGTATGTACGTTAACGATGACTATAATTATTTAGTATGTAAGAAAATTTGTTTGAATAAACTTCCATTTTTATTTTATTATTTGAATTTAATATCTTAATAAATTCAGAGATCTCTTTTCTAATAATAATTTAAAACAGTAAAGCAAAATACTAATTTGAATCGAAGGCTTATTAATTTGAAGTGCAATGTAATGGTTACGAAGAATACATATATATAAAATATTTAATTAAATCATTTTTTTCTTTATTTAATTTTTATTTATTTTTTTTAAATTATTGGTTTAGATATAATAATACTAATATTAAAGTTTTATGATTTTTTAAAATGTATAATTTCATTATTCCCTACAACTATCTTTCTTGAATAGCCGATCGTTAAAGACACTTAATAAATATATAAATGAAACCACGCAAAAAAGATTAATTAGAAATAATATAAATGCGACGTATCACTCTACTGCGGCTGCTAGAATGTTAGTATACTCTGCTGGCAGGTTGGTGTACGTTGGTGATTACGTCCTCGATTCTCGGTGAACAGGAGGGGGAGATACGGTAATCGAAATTATCGTTTAATCACTAATTTGAAAACCGAATTTCGAGACGATTTGGTTACTAGCAGCTTGTTGAATCAAACTTCTTTCGGTTGCGAGATGAACTGGTCACTTTACCAAAAAAAGTCGATATAGTTTCGCGATGTGACAAAGACTGTCGTTCTACTGAGATGATTTTTTAACGATTCGGTTTCTTCTTTCGACTCTCTCAATACTTTAGACCAGGTGTGGCCAAACTTTTATCTCTTATGGGCGACTTATTCTGTAAAATGTAATCTGCGGGCGACTGTGAATATGGGCAAATAATTTCAGGATTTTTCAAATTTTTCATTGATATTTTAATAAATAACTAACAAGAATTTCAGTTTAAAACTATATTATGTCAAATAAAGCAAACAAATGATTATATTTTTTTATTTTATGAACCACAAAAATATTTATAAAATTTAAAAAAAAATTACAATGTAAAGAAATAAGTAAGTACTCAAAAAAATTTTAGCAAATAAAGAAAAAAAATAATAATTGTACTTTTTTTTATTTTTTTCGTTATGAAATACTTATTAACTTAGAAAAAATACACCGAAAATAAACAAATGAATAAAAATGTGACCTTGCATAAGTGCAGCAAATTTCTCAAAATTTGGTTCATATGAACATAAGGCAATTCTCAAACATGATTCCAAATGTTGATCTGTTAATTGCGTTTTTTTTTTGTTTTTTTTTTGTTTTTTTTTTATCCTCCTTGGGTTTGCTACCAGAGAGCATTAGTCCAGCAAAATGGAATAGATGCTTAGAATAGAATAGAAATTATATTTTTATTTTGTCGACAATGGGAACAAGGAACACCACTAGAATAGGAACAACTGAGAGAATGGGTAGAGAAAGAACATAAGAGGCATTGAAAGGAGCAGCAAGACCAAGCTTTAAAAGATGATAATAAAGTAACTTGTTTTGATCGCATTCATAAATGAAAATGCGGATTCAAATAAATATGTTGATCCAAAGAAGGCATTGAAATGTGTAACAATTGTCCATATATTTGGATATTTATCTTTTTTTATCAGTTTCCAAAAATTACAATCTAAAACCAGTGACTTAAGATTTATGTTACATTTAATATTTATTATTTCTTCTTCAAAGCTTGTTAAATTTGTAGTATCAAGAAAATTGTTTAGTTTCTGAGCTACACTTTCGACATCGATGTCATTAAATGAGCAAGACAAAAAACTGGCAATATCTTCAAGTTCACTTAATGTTAGAAATCTTCTTTCAGATTCTTTTAAAAGCAGTGCAATAATATCGAAATATTTATTGTAAGATTCTTTTTATTTTTAGACTCATCAGCCAGATTTTGATAATACTTTAAATCACGACGTTTTAATTGCATTGCAAGCATATTTAGTTTCTCTTTAAATGACTTCAAAATGCTTATCATATCTATTATTGTTTTACCTTTACCCTCTAGTTGCAGGTTTAATTGGTGTAATTTTTCAGTAATATCGCAGAACAAAGAAAGATTAAGAAGCCATTATTGATCATTCAGTTGAAGATATGAACCACCTTTAGTTTGTAAATATGAGTGCATGTTTGTGGCAGAAGTTCTCTTAGCATAATTTTAAATTAAAACTTATTACGTATAAATTTGTCTTCAAACGAACCGTGTGTAATAACCTCATTATTTGCTGTCTGGCACATGATTTTGTGTCATTTTGTGCGATTGCCATTTATATGCACATGCGTTACGACTATAATTAATTTAAAAGTTAACATTCACTTGCATTGTTCATCGGGATAAATACAAACAGTATGGCTGGCTACGTTGAACAGTCTATTCTGGTAAGAGTAAATTATCGCATTCAGATTTTCAAACATTAATTTAAGTGAAAGCAAATTGTTCAACTTTAGCTTCGCGGGCTACTTTCAAAACCGTTGCGGTCGATCGGTCGACCGCGGTCGACGTGTTGGCCACCCCTGCTTTAGACCATTATTAAACATTTTTTTTGATTTATTTACTAGCTCAGTGCATTAAGTTGTTTAACTAATCGAAATACTATTCGCGTCTGTTTTTCATCAGGCGGACGTATCGCCTAAACAATGATGCGTCGAGTCCGTTCCTTTCATTACAGTTCACAACAACACTAACACAAGCCGTAATGAAAATAACCAAACCGACACCTGCGATCTCGTTCCGTTTCATAGCCCTCGTACTAACACTACTAACGCAAATTATAACAATCCGAACCAAATTCTAAAAACCGCTGCAATCTTGTACTCCCATAAAGCCAAAAGAAAAATAACACCGATTAACTAACTCGTTTATTCCTTGCATTCAAGAAACCCACTTAAAACAAAACCAACATTTACAACTAAAAAACTATAAAGTTCTTGAATCAAATCCGGTGCTTGTTGGTTGGTCGCATGGGGGAGTAATATTAGCCGTTCGTGCGAATATTAACTTTCAACAGATAATGTTACCATCCGATATTCAATCAGTAGCAGTCGAAATTCGTGTTCCAGCTTCACCTTCAATCTGTACCAGTATATCTTACCTCCAAGTCATCAAGTAAAACCGAAAGATATACAAAAATTTCCTATAATTCCGAACCGTATTTCGAAACTTTTAAACTTTCCAAAAAGTTCAAACAGTTCCTCCGCTCTAGTGCCGCGAGTATCACAGCTAAAAATTTTGAACACGGTTAAACATATGCGCTTCGACGTATATTTCTCAAGTTTGAAACATCAAGGCTTGAAAGTATCGTTAAGGAAATAACATATGGTTTCGTTCTCGACAAATAACAATCTTTCGGCGCCTAAGGGTCCGATTTTAAATTTTGAAACCTGGATATTCCAAAGTAAAGAAACAAACAGGGACGCGCATTTTTTTAACCTTGTTCAAAATCTTAAGCTCCAATACTTAAACTACAAACGGGGCATTTTTTACGATTTTTTGAACTTTTAGTAAACTTCCAACGTTTCGTTAAGGAAATGAAATACGGGTCCGTTCCCGAAAAATATCGCTCTTTCCAATAATGATACGTTTGAAAAAAAAAATTTTTTTACATAATTTCGAGCTTTTAGAGCCCAAAAAGGCACTAATATTAAATTTGGAAACCTAAATGTTCCAAACCAGAGAAATACATGTGGATGCTCATATTTTCTACTTTCCTCTAAATTTTTAGCTATAATACTCGCGTCACTAATCAGTTTCACGCTTTTCCGAACTTTTCGGCAACTTTGAAAGTTCCGCCAAGAAAATGAAAACGGATTTGTTCCCGGCAGATAGCAGATCTTCCAGCGGTGTATAACATGCCCGGAAAAAAAAAATCCAAAATTTCGAACTTTTAACGCGTCAAGGGTCTAATTTTAAAGCTCTGGAAATCCGGATGTTCCAAACTAAAGAAATATACGGGCATACGCAAATTTTTAACCGCGTTCAAAATTTTTAGCTCAAATACTCGCCGCACTAGGGAGGGGGAGACACGTCATTTTTCGCACATTTTTGAACTTTTCGGCAACATTGAAACTTTCGTTAAGAAAATGAAATACGGTTTTGTTCCCGACACACAAGCCCCTGGAAGAAAAATTTTTTCCCCAAAATTTCGATCTTTCGGCAACGCAGGAGTCTAATAATTTTAAAGCTAGAAACCCGGGGATGTTTCAAATCAGAGAAATATACGTGGAATCGCAAATATTTCTACTTTGTTCCAAATTTATAGCTATAATACTCACGTCGCAAACAGGAGGCTACAAATTATAACTCGCGCTTTTTTGAACTTTTCGGCAACTTTGAAAGTTTCGTTAAGAAAATAAAATACGGTTTCGTGTCCGACAAATGCGATCTTTCTAATAATATATCACAAGCCCGGGAAAAAAAATGTTTTTTTCAAAATTTCGAGCTTTCGGCGCCCTCGGGGTTTTATTTTAAAGCTGGAAACCTGGATGTTCAGAACTAGAGAAATATACGTAAAAGCGCATCGTGTTCAAAATTTTTAGTTGTAATCTTCGCAACGCTGGGAGGGAGACACGTCATTTTTCGCGCTTTTTTGAACTTTTCGGCAACTTTACATAACTTTTGTACCGTAATTTTTTGATTTTATGAAAGGACCCCTGCGTTTTAGTTTATATTTTGAATTTCAGCTTTATAGGTTTATCGGGTGACGAGTTATGATTTTTTAAGTGATTATTGAGGTCGTTTTATGTACCATATTATATATATTCTTGACGGGTTTTTGGTTTTTTTGCCACCCAGGGTAATCGGTTTTCTTTCAGATATAGATCGTTTTAAAGATAATTTTAATTGTAATTTATGTTCCAAATTTGAAGTTTATAAGTCAAGCCGTTCGTGAGTTATTGATTTTTATTTGATATTTTTGTCATTTGTGAACCATCTTATTAGGATTCCGTACATTATATGTATACGGAATCCTAAAAATATGAAAATAAAAAAAAAAAAACAAGAAACACCCTATTGACGTGAATATTGAAAAAATATAACAATAAAGATAATACGTTGGTTTATCACGGGAAAATAAATTTTAGCTGACGTATTATTATAAACTAATTATGAAATGTAATACTTATGTGACCTTTTCATAAAAGTAAATAGAAAATATATTAATTATATTAGAAGAAAGTTTTTGATATTTCTCAACTGGAGATGAAAAGTACAAAATATAATTATTTATAAAAGTAAATGCAGGTAGCCCTGAAAAGGGCTATTTAAATAAGTACAAAATCGTATAATAATAGGAAAAGTGTAATAAAAAAAATAAACAACTGACAAAGTAAGAAATATAATAACAAACAGGTAAAAACAAAAAATAAACATATCAGAAATATAAAAATAAACTATAAATGAACAAAAATTACGAAATATAAATATGAACATAAAAATGAACAATAATTGAAGGTAATATAAAATATAGCTAATAAAAAAATAAAAATTATAAAATATGCATAACTGAACTATAATAATCATAAAAATACAACAGAAACGATAGGTAATTGAAAAATAAAATATGAAACCGAACGGCGAAATCCTTTATAAATTAATTCAGTTTTTCCCCTTTTTTAGGGTTCGATAGCATAACGCATCGGGTAATTCAGTTATTCGATGTACAAACAAAATATCTAGAAAAAATTATTTCGATTCAATTCCAATTCCGATTCTTTTCAAATACTTCACTGCGTATTGTTATCACTTTAATGAGTATTTTTGTACTTACACATATGTGTTCCCGAAAGGCTTGTGTTCGTTATGAAACATTTTCTCTTGGTTTCGATGTTTGATACTTCATTCGGCGTTATGTACAATTACGTACTTGTAATTGACAAGAAGTCGTAAGAATGCTGTTGTTAATGATAATGTTGAAAACCGGAACGAGATAAATTCTCTATGTTAACCTTGCCTATTCATTCGGATATTTTCTAACTTTTTTACTTCTATATCGTAGCTGCGCAAATATAATTCCTCTATACATTGCGTTCCTGCATACCGTGTGTTTATAATTGTTCGTCGTATCTCACGCGTTTGTAATGTCATCGCATGATGTGCTCAGCAAAGACTTTCCAGATATTGAAGTAAATATCAACTTTTTTCAAATATATACAGAAACGACCTGTTTTAACTTTTAAGTTTTGTCTGTGACGCATGTGGTGTGTGAAATATAATAGTTCGGAACTTTTTCTGATTTTTAAACTACGGCGTGATATTTTTAACTATAATAATAATAATAATAATAATAATAATAATAATAATAATATGGGGTTATAGCTAAAAATGTCAATATATTATTATTATTTTATAGAAAAGAAAAATAAAAAAAATAATGATACGTCATAAACAAAATGTAATTATTTTACCTCGTTCGGTACTCCCACCCCACCCCACAAAAAAAAAACAAGAGCAACACTTTTTCTAGAAAATCAGTTCCTGTATATTACACAGCTTTTATTTTTCTTATCTTGCATTTGTTGAAAATAATAAATACTGCTTTTTTTATTTTTTCCGCGCAAAAATGTTATTAAAGATAATTTTTTAACAACCCGGTTTTTTGTTTGTTTGTTTGTTTGTTTTTTTTTTTTTTTGATTTTCGAGCGATTTACGTAATCATCATCTGAGTTACACAGAGTTTTTTCAGTAGTTTCTAATTTGAAACAGGGAGCGAAATTTCTCTAGACATTTATATGAAAAACAGCCCAAAAGTCTTAAATTTTTTGTTTATTAAAAAATTTTCTGTAAATTATATTACTTCAACAATTTCACAAAGTTCGCGCCTTTCGTGTCTTTTAAAGCGGCCTGAGAAACGTTTTGAGTTAACGAGCTGTTTTCAAATTTCTTAAAATTTCAGCGAGTCGCGCCGATAATGAATTCAAAAAAAGGTACCCCCTACGTTTATTTCTCCACACACTAAAAATATGATGATAATGAAGTAATCAAATTAAATAAAAAAATAAGCATTTTCTTTTTTTAACGCTGAACCAGTATGTTTTATTTTTTTACTTTTTTATTTTTCAATTTTTTATCTTTAGCTGGTTTTATTTATGTATTATTAATATTTTATATGCTATTCTTTTACTGCTGAAATAATCTCTATTTTGCATTCCATTGTGTACGTCTCACTTCAACGTTCCTTTTCTAACTATTTGACTACCTCTGACCCCACAAGCATCCCCCAAACTATTTCCTCCTATATTCCCACCCACACCTGCGACTTTATCACCCTTTTATCATCTTTCGCATACGTTTCCTAGTTCCCGAGTCGACGTATACGAAAAAAATAAAAAAAATAAAAAAAAAGAAAAAAGAACAATACTGTTCCTTTTACAGCGAGACGTAGGTAGAATATTTTTCATAAAAAGGGGTTTCAAATTTGAATCTGAGG
Source organism: Icerya purchasi (assembly GCA_039619475.1). Taxonomy (NCBI): domain Eukaryota; kingdom Metazoa; phylum Arthropoda; class Insecta; order Hemiptera; family Monophlebidae; genus Icerya; species Icerya purchasi. The sequence continues at coordinate 585,861,053 of CM077115.1, forward strand.
CATTATTCGATGGAAGAAGAGGTTTATAACTCTCTTAGAAACTAGCGCTTTATGTACATACATTTATATATATATATATATATATATTTACAACACTAGAATGTCATGTCGGACGCAACTAAGTCCATTTTAAACAATACATACAGTCCTCAACTCGACTAAAGTGCCCCAGGGTGTATTATATACCAAGCAAAACAATATCGTCTCGTATATTACCATTTTTCGATTTACTTGTCATTCTTAGTAGCTACTAAAATAAATATGCCAATGATAGATGCACCAATTGGTATCTCTATGACCTACGGGATATATTCTATAGGAGAATCGGAATAATATGTAACATGAACTCCTCATATTCAAAAAACCGGCGACGTTATTAATATTATTGCGAGGTCTGATAAGAGGTAATATTATCATTAAAATCCACTTTACTGAATGAGGGAAAAACGTTTGTCATGTTTTGACTTATTTCGCTGCATAATGATCTCAAAAATATATTAAGAATCACGACGCCGTGTCAGCAGCTGTACAACTGGATTCAGTTCTACTTAAATAAAAGAACGAAAACGTGAACTTCAGTAACGCATTAAAAAGAAACAACGTTCTGCTTTCAAAGGGAATATACTTCAAAGATTTTCCTTCCAATGGAACTGCTGAAAATGAACCGAATGTCCTTCGAGAAATGGCTAATACCACATTTCAGACTGTTATGGTATCATAGGCTGTCCTCCTTTGTAAAAATGTAAATATTTTCATCCAAAAAAAATTGACTCGCGTGGCCATTCGTTTATCTGACGGCAAATGACAGAGCCAGTTTGACTTTTTCCACCGAACAATCGTCCTTCTACTCTTCTCAACTGGAACTCGGTGTCCCTGCTCCGTGGGCTGAACAGGTAACACGATGTTGAATAATTTTACATGTAAACGGAATTCGTAATAGTGAAAATTTTAATTAAGCGAATAGAATCAACGTTTTTCCAAAATAACAATACATGATGAAAATAATAATTCATGCTTTTGATTTTATCGTCGATTTTTAATTATGGATAAATTTTACGGCTATCGATAACCTTTTTATTTTTAATATTATGACCCTGTGCTTTTATTACATTTCGCAATAACGATGGGAAAATGTAACACATTTTGGTGTGCTGACGCGGTGAAACTGACACTTACACTGCATCGACATAGTGACATAGTGAGACAGTAAATGGCACTTATTACATTCCGCATTATATGGTACTACGCAAAACGCATAGTAACCTTTTAAAAAAAAATTAAGTTTTAATTGGCTCGATAAAATTAATGTCAGTGATGGTTAATTTAGTGTAAATAAAAAGGCTATATAATTATATCATTATTTACGGTTAATTTATTTTTCAGATTAATGATTGCTTGATAAATACTTTAAAGTTAATAATTTTAAGATAAGAAATATACACTTTCTAACTCTTTTCTCTTCGCTCGTTAGCTCGATTACGAGCGACGAGACTACCTATCTGTACAATCTAGCTGTTCAGAATAGGTATCGTTCTTGGCAATTGCTATATGCAACGCGAGTGTACACGCGCAAGATTACACTCGGAACTGATAATAACCGTTTGATTTATCACGCTACAAATGCAGTCCCCGTGTGTGGCTGCTGTGTACTAACTAGCGTGCATATTGTACATGGTGGGTTGCCACTGCCTTTCACGTGATTATTAGCGCGTATTTAATTCAATTATTTGTAATAATAAAGTTCTGTCGTCGCCCGAGATCGAACCCGTGACCTCCGTAACGGAAGTCAAATGCCCTAGAAACTAGGCTATCGCGACGATTTAACTACGATGTATCAAATATTCGCAGCGGCATGGTCAGTTGAAGCGATGGAAACACCGCTTCCCCTAACATATTAGTACGATTTTTAGGATTCCGTATACATATAATGTACGGAATCCTTATAAGATGGTACACGAATGACAAAAATATCAAATAAAAATCAATAATTCACAAACGGCTTGAATTATAAACTTGAAATTTGGAATATAAATTACAATTAAAATTATCTTTAAAACGATCTATAACTTGAAGATGACTGATTACACTGGGCGGCAAAAAATCCAAAAAACCGTCAAAAATATATAATGTGGTACATAAAACGACCTCAAAAATCACTTAAAAAATCATAACTCGTCACTAGATAAACTTATAACGCTGAAATTCAAAATATAAACTACAACGCAGGAGTACTTTCATAAAATCAAAAAATTACGGTACAAAAGTTATGTAAAGTTGTCCAAAAGTTCAAAAAACCGCAAAAAATTACGTGTCTCCCCCCCCCTAGCGCCGCGAATATTGTAGTTAAAAATTTTGAACGCGGCTAAAAATACGCGCATCCCCGTATATTTCTCTAGTTTGAAACATCCGGATTTCCAACCTTAAAACTGGACCCTCGGGGCGACGAAAGCTCGAAATTTTGTAAAAAAATATTTTTTTTTCGGGCATTCGATATATCGATGGAAAGATCTCTATTTGCCGGGAACGAAACCGTATTTCATTTTCTTAACCAAACTTTCAAAGTTGCCGTAAAGTTCACAAAAGCGTGAGCTCTAATTTGCAGCCCCCTCTTTGCGATGTGAGTATTATAGCTATACATTTGGAACATGGTAGAAAATACATGACTCCACGTATATTTCTCTGATTTGAAACAACCGGTTCCCCAACTTTAGAATGAGACCCTCGGGGCACTGAAAATTAAAAATTTTGAAAAAAAATATTTTTTTTCTAGGGTTTATGATATATCATTAGAAAGATCGGTATTTTTCGGGAACGAAACCGTATTTCACTTTCTTAACGAAACAGTCAAAGCTGCCGAAAAGTTCAAAAAAGCGCGAAAAATGAGTTGTTAGCCCCATAGCGAAGCGAACATTATAGCTAAAAATTGTGAAGCGCTTCTTCGTATATTTCTCTAGTTTGAAACGTCCAGGTTTCCAGTTGTAAAAGTAGACCCCCAAGGCGCCGAAAGCTCGATATTTTTAAAAAATAAATTTTTTTGCAATAGATTGTGATATATCATTAGAAAGATCGCTATTTGTCGGGAACGGAACCATATTTCATTTTCTTAACGAAACTTTCAATGTTGCCGAAAAGTTCAAAAAAACCAAAAAAATTACATATCTCCCCCTTGGCTCCATGAATATTACAGCTAAAAATTTTGAACGCGGCTAAAAACGTTCGCATCCCCTTATATTTCTCAATTTTGGAACATCCAGGTTTCCAGTTTTAAAATTCGACCCTTGGGGCACCAAAAGTTCAAAATTTTGGAAAAAAATTTTTTTTTCTTCTAAGGCATGTTATATACCACTGGAAGGTTCGCTATCTGTCGGGAAGGAAACCGTATTTCATTTTCTTAACGGAACTTTCAAAGTTTGCCCAGAAAGTTCGAAAAAACGCGAGAATTGATTTGTGACGCGAGTATTATAGCTAATAATTTTTAGGAAAGTAGAAAATATGGACATTCATGTATATTTCTCTGGTTTGGAACATTTAAGTTTCCAAGTTTAAAATTAGTGTCTTGGGGCTCTGAAAGCTCGAAATTTTGTAAAAAAAAATTTTTTTTGAAGCGTATCATTATTGGAAAGAGCGCTATTTTTCGGGAACGGACCCGTATTTCATTTTCTTAACGAAACTGTTTGAAATTTACTAAAAGTTCATATAATTGTGAAAAATAACGTGTAGCCCCGCTTGTAATTTATGTATTGTAGTTCAAGATTTTGAACAAGGTTAAAAAAATGTGCGTCCAGTTTATTTATTTACTTTGGAACACCTGGGTTTCCATCTTAAAATTCGGAACCTTAAGCGCTGAAAGCTCGAAAGTTTCATAAATATATTTTTTTCGGTCACGATTGATGGAAAGATCGCTACTTGTCGAGAACGAAACCATAAGTTATTTCCTTAACGAAAATTTCAAACCTTGATGTTCCAAACTTGAGAAATATATGTCGAAAAGCATATGTTTAACCGTGTTCAAAATGTTTAGCTGTAATACTCGCGGCGCTAGAGGGAAGGGTTTGAATTTTTTGGGAACTTTAAATGTTTCTAAATACGGTGCGGAATAATGTTTAGAGACTCCCGTGGAGCTGGCGTACGAATTTCGACTGTTACTGGTTGAATATTGAATGGTAACATTATCTGTTGAAAGTTAATATCCGCACGAACGGCTAATATTATTCCCCGATGCGCACAACTAGCAAGCACTGGATTTGATTCGAGAACTTTATAGTTTTTTAGTTTTAAATGTTGGTTTTGTTTTAAGTGGGTTCCTTGAATGCACGGAATAAACGGGTTTGTTAATCGGTGTTATTTTTCTTTTGGCTTTATCGAAATACGAGACTGCAGCGGTTTTTAGAATTTGGTTCGGATTGTTATAATTTACGTTAGTAGTGTTAGTACGAGGGCTAAGAAGCAGAACGGGATCGCAGGTTTCGGTTTGGTTATTTTTATTACGGCTTGTGTAAGTGTTGTTATGAACAGTAATGAAAGGAACGGACTCATCGCATCATTGTTTAGGTGGTACGTCCGCCTGATGAAAAACAGATGCGAATAGTATTTCGATTTGTTAAACAATTTAACGCACTATGCTGGTAAATAAATAAAAAAAAAATATTTAATAATGTTCTAACGTATTGAAAGAGTCGAAAGAAAAAACCGAATTGTTAAAAAATCATCTCAGTAGAACGACAGTCTTTGTCACATCGCGGAACTATATCGACCTTTTTTAGTAAAGTAACCAGTTCGTCTTGCAACCGAAAGAAGTTTGATAACAAAGTAACCAGATCGCCTCGAAATTCGGTTTTCAAATTAGTGACATTTACAAAATTCGTAAACTATAATTTCGATTACTGTCTCTCCCTCCCAGTCACCGAGAATCCAGGACGCAATTACCAACGTACACCAACCTGCCAGCAGGGAGTACCAGCATTCTAGCAGTCGCAGCAGAGTGATACGTAGCATTAATATTATTTCTGATTAATATTTTTTGTGTGTTTTCGTTTATATATTTATTAAATGTCTTTAATGGTCGGCTATTCAAGAAAGATAGGTGTAGGGATTAACAAAATTATACATTTAAAAAAATCATAAAACCTTAATAATAGTATTATTAAATCTAAACCAATAAGTTAAAAAAATAAATAAAAATTAAATAAATAAAAAGGATTTAATTAATTTTTCTTCATAACCATTACATTGCACTTCAAATTAGTCTAAGTCTTCGATTCAAATTACTATTTTGCTTTACTGTTTTAAATTATTATTAGATAAGATCTCTGAAATTTATTAATATATTAAATTAAAATAATAAAATAAAAATGGAAGTTTATTCAAACAAATTTTCTTACATACTAAATAATTATAGTTGTTAACTTTCATACGGAATCCTCAGTGCATGAAACCTCATGCTTGACTGAACTTGTTTTTATTTATTTTTAGAATATCTGAGAAAAGGACATTAGCCTGTGAAAGAAAATGAAGTACCTTGTAGAATAGTTTTTTAAATACCAGTATTAAAAGTTACTAGAAAGAGACAAGTTCTAGATAGCACCTGCGAGAGAGTGATAATAGAGCTATAAGTTCACTATTTCACATTACTACTGCGTAGAGCAGTTTCTTTGAACGATCTGCGTATCGATGATAAAGAAAAAGGGTTGCGCAAGCATATTCAATGACACTTCCAAGATCACATGTGATTCCGGAGAGATGAAAAAAATGGGTGCGCATGTTCAGTCTGATAGTGATAGGTAATATCGTTTTAAGGTCACATATACCAATCATACAACGCGATTTTTATGCATGCAGTGTGTTGTGTACGTATATAGTATACAGAATCGTTATAAGATGGTTTAGAAACAAGAAAACATCAAATAAAAATCAGTAGCTCGCTTACGGTTTCACTTATTTTATTTTCGAAATCTGAAACATAAATTACAACTAAAATTCTCTTTAAAACCATATATCTGTAACTTCAAGCTAACCGATTACCCAGGCGCAAGTTTTCCGAGCGGGGGAGGATCGATCCATTTAAAAAAAAAAAACACTTGACAGAAAAAAGGATTTTACTTAGTAATTATATTTTATTAATAATCCCTTGTATAATAGTTCTAAATGCGTAAAACTTCTGTTCGTTTTCATTTTGAGAATAATTTACACTAATACATAGTTAGTTGTACTGTCAGAAAGCCTGATACCAAGAGACATCTTACGACCCTAAAGCGACAATACAGCAACGTAAAAATCCATTTCGGAGGAGGGTGAACCCCCAAATCCCCCCCTGGGTACGCCTGTGCCCGGGCGGGCTGCAAAAACTCCAAAAAATCGTCAAGAATATATTATAATATACAATTTAAAACGATCTCAAAAATCACCCTTAAAAAATTCACAACCCATCACCAAATACCTCCTTTAAAAGTGAAATTCAAAATATTAAATCGCAAAAGCTCTTTCATAAAATCAAAAATTTACGATTGAAAAATTATACAGATCCAACCTTTGGGGGGTCAAAACCAGCAAAATAAAGATATTCGCGTAAGTGATAGCCCGAGTAAAAAAGTTGAGGAAACCAAAACGTATCTGAAACATATGCACAAAAGGCCGTTTTGTAGGAAAACTACATGTGAGTTTTTTACTTTAAAACTAGGCCATTGGGGCGCCGAAAAATCGAAATTTTTGAAAAAAATACTTTTTTTTTTTTTTTCTCTTCCAGGCATCTATCACATCGATGGTGGAAAGGTCGATGCTATTCGTCGAGAACGAAACCGTATTTCACTTCCTTAACGAAAATTTTAAAGTTGGCGAAAAGTTCAATAAAAGCGCAAAAAATAATTTCGATACAAATGAAATATTTGAGACACTAAGACAAGCAAATTAATTTTTATTTTTCAGCCACTGAATCATTGTTTCTAAACTGTGTTAAAATTTATTTTCATCAAAGGATTAGTTTATGATCAATTATTTTATTGAATACACATTTTGATCAAGTTCTTTTTTCTTCTTTTGGTGCATATCCGTTAAAAAATTTTCGCGATCAAATTGGCTATCATGCTCTTGCCCCCTGTTGCTCTGAAGAGTTTTGTAGTTGATATTGTGGCAAACGATTTTTTTAGATTTTTTAGTCAAAAAATTCTTCTTCCCTGACTTCTCTTCCCATTATCTTGACGACTTGAGCATTCTCTGTAGTAGTTCATTTTTTGTTCATTTCTCATTATAAGGCACATGTATTTTTAAGTATGGAATGAATTTTTTTTTTTTTTTAAATAATTTGAAGGTCCCACAAGACATAGGTCTGCGGGGGTCCCCTCTTTCGGGGGCGATCGATCGGGCGCAGGCGAACCCAGACCTTTTTACAGACCACCTACTGTGATTTTCAGGTACCATCCGTTAAACGTTATCATCTGTGTTAGTGAGAAACACGAGGTACCAAATACTGCTGTCGGAAATTCCGTCCAAAAAATACCGTTCTTCGTCAACGATTTAGTTTTTCCGCGTGTTTAGCATGTTATATATGCATATATAATCACAAAACACATATTTTACATGATTTTATTTGGTTATTCGTTTTTTTAAAATATTTTCTATTTTTTTTTCGAAATAGCGACTTCAGCGTGAAATACTGATAAACAGACTTTTGCGATGTAAATTTAAGAGTTATGTTAGCAATAGTGATACGAAACGGACGAAAATTATTAATATTAATAATCGGCCAAATGCATTTTCGGTTATCTTCGTTTTTTTTTTTTTTTTTTTGGATGCGTGTTTTGTAGGGAAATAGAAAAAGTAAACAAGTGTAAGTTGAGAAACAAAAGCGATTAAGTAATTTTCCACTGTGAAATAGTGTTTAATAAAAGAAGGAAAAGAACCGTCAACCACTAGGTAATTAACACGTTTGTTAGTTACAAAACGCGTTTTAACCGAATTTTTTTCCCTAGAATTTCGTTTTTTTACTAACTTATCACTCTAAATTGCAGTAATACTTTCTAAATATTGTCAGTTCGGCTGGGTTGGATTTGAGTAACACAAAGCTTTAAAAGGAATAATTTGTAGGTATTCGTTATTCGAATCATCGTTCTATCAATTTACATTAAATATTTATAATAATAACTTTTTTGTCTTCTGTTTCTCATCATATCGGCTTTCTTTATTAAAGGTTTATTGGTTTTATTTCGAAAAAAAAAAAAAATTCTTTAGTGACGGTAGTGAATAATATGAACGAAGCTACTTATTGGTACTGACTGCAAAACCTAAATGAGAATTACCTTTTTCAGCCTCAGTCTTATTTATTGATTTGGGCACGTCAATCAAGGTCCTTTACCCCGTTTGCATTTCGATACTTATGATGTGTTGTTGCAAATACGAAATTATCCGTACGCTTGCTTGTTTTCTTTTTGTATTTGCTGAACAGAAAAGTCCCGTTGAGACCAAATGTGATCAAACAATAAATGAGTAATTGTTAAAATGAGCACGATCGTCTTTTATATAATAAATATTTCATTAATTTATTCAGAATGATTTGTCAGTTAGCCTTAGTATGTTTGTTTTTATTTTTGTTCGATTTCTTTAAGTTTATTTTTCAGATTTAATCTCATTTTGCCTAAAAGTAAAACGTACGGAAAGAAAAAAATGTTTAATATTTATGAAAAAATAAACTTGCTCCTGCGTGCATGTTTTGTAGTAAACGAAAACAGAAAATGTCGCATGAAGTAGGCATGAAAGAGAGAAGAGAATAAATTTTGAACTTATTTATCTTCTTCTTAAGAGTTTCATACTCAGTCCCTGGGCGTTGACGATCATCATCATTACAGCGTTTTCTTCTCCGCTTTTCTAATTAGTTTATTAAGATTCTTTAGTCCAGTCCAGTCCTTAATATTGTCCAACCATTCCGCTTTTCTTCTTCCTGGCCCTCTTTTACCTTGAATTTTCCCTTCTATGACCAAACGTAAGATGTCATATTTTTTTCCTCTACTTATGTGCCCAAAATATTCAATTTTGCATCGTGTAATTGTTTTACATAATGCCCTTTCAGTGTTGGCTCGTTTCAGTACTTCTTCGTTTGTCATCTTTGCTGTGCAAGGTATTTTCAACATTCTTCTAAGTTCCCACATTTCCAGTGCTGCGTACCTATCCAGCTGCTTTTTGTTAAGGGTTGCTGCCTCTATCCCATAAAGTAGGATTGAATAGATATAACATTTGATCATATTTCGCTTGATTGATAAGTTCAACGTCATCGCATAGCAGATTCTTCATATTTGTAAACGTGGTTTTTGCGTAAACACATCATTGTTTCACCTCAAAATCAGGATCTAAGGTCTCTGTTATGTGACAGCTTAGATACATAAATCTTTCAACACGTTCCACTTTTTTTCCATTTACCCTCAGTTTTCCATAGGTATTATTTGTGTTACTTATAAACATCCATTTTGTTTTCTTTTCGTTTTTATTGTTAGTCCGTATTGTCTCCTCGAAATGTTAATTTTCTCTAATAATTTTTCTAAGGTTTCATAGAATCTAAAATTAAGACTGTATCACCGGCATATCTGATATTGATTACCCTGCCACTAATCCTAATATCAATGTTGACATCTTTCAGAGCCACTTTAAAAATTTTATCTGCATAAAGATTAAATAACAATGGAGAGATGATACATACTTGACGGACCCCTTTTTTAATTGCAAAATCAATTTTCACATTTTTTTCTATAACGAGTTCAACTGTTTGTCTTCAATACAAATTCTTCATTATTCTTGTCATTTTTATCAATATCAATTCTGTTCAGGATATCCATTAGCTTTTCGTGTAGCACACAATCGAAAGCCTTTTCATAGTTGATGAAATATAAGAAGATATCTCTTTTCATATCACGGCATCTTTGAAGTATAATATTAACGGTAAATAAGGCTTCGCGTGTACCCCATTCCTTGTCTAAATCCGAATTGCGCATCATTAAGGTCCATTTCACATTTAGTTCTAATTTTATTATGAATTATACGTAAGAAAATTTTTAAAAGATGACTTATGAAGGGTATTGTTCTATAACCCTCACATGCTTTTGAAAATTGTTTTTTGGGTAATAAAATAAAAGTTTCTTTAAGCCATTCTGTGGGAATTACTCCATCATAATAGATCTTATTAAATACGCTTACTAACTTTGTTATATTCTTTTCAGTTAATAAACGTATAATATCACCTGGGATCGTGTCTGGGCCACGTGCTTTCTTTGGTTTTTTCAATTTGATAGCATACTGTACTTCAGATTTCGTTATTGTTGGACCGTTAACATTATTATAATTTTCTGCAATAGTCTTATCCACTATTAATGGTCCTCGACTATCATCAAATAATTTTTGTAGGTAATTTTTCCATATCTTTTCTTTATCTTTTACTTCCAGCACCAGCATTCCCTTTCCATCGCACAATTTAACTGTGTTTTTACTACGTGTTCGGCCTGTTACTGTTTTTATCTTCTTGTGCATTTGAAACAAATTAAATTTATCAATTGATTCCTTGATTTCTGAACATTAGTCTTTCATCCATTCATTTTTGGCCTTTCGGGTCATTTTCTGAATCTCTCTATTCAGTGTTTTGTATTGGACTTGATTTTTATTTTTCACCTTCCTATGCTCATCCATCATAAGTAAGATTTCATCAGTCATCCATTTCTGCTGTTTTTTTGTCTCTGATTTCAGGAATTTTTTATTTATCTCTTGGTATACAGTATTTAAGTTTGGAAGTAATACTTCGTCTGAGCAATTTTCCAGTTTTCTACTTAATTCACCTTGTACTTCAGCTCTAATTTTTGGGTTCCTTAACTTCGTTACATCCGTTCTTACTAACTGGTTCCCCTTCGTTATGTTCTTAAATTTCAGCCGCATATTAGCTACTAATAAATTATGATCGCCTCCTATGTCTGCACTAGGGTATGTTTTAACTCCCTTGATCATATTTCTGAATCTGTGATTAACAATGACATAATCGATTTGGTTTCTTATGATGTTTTTCTTATTATCTTGGGGACTTTTTCAGGTATAAAGACGTCTTTTTGGTAACTTAAACCATGTATTCATAACGACCAAGTTATTTTTTTTACAGAATTCGAATAATTTATCACCATAATCATTATTAATTCCAAGTCCATGCGAACCGACTGCAGTTCCTCTTCTGAAATTGCCGACATTCGCATTAAAGTTCCCCATTAAAATGAGTATATCTTGCAGTTTCGGTCGGTTAATAATCTTCTCCACACTTTCATATAATTCTTCTCTTTCTTGATCGTATCTTGAGTCAGATGTTGGAACATAGACTTGTATGATATTAATTCTGCATTGGGCTCCTTCCATTTGGAGTAGTAATATGCGATCCAATATTGGTGTAAAGTTGATTATATGCCTTACTAGCCTATGCGCCACTATGATACCAACGCCATTTTTATAAATTCCATCCTCTGTTCCTGAATAATAAAAATTTCCATTTTCTTGTTGCACTATTAACTTATTTATAAGAAATATAATATTCTAGTCCGTCTTTTTTTTTTTTGTTTCTTTTTTTTCACATACGGCTTAAACATAACTATGCGGATATCAAGCTGAGTCTGTTAAATTAGCTTACAGCATACTACACAAATTACAATGTTTGGTCATTTAGTAATAACTGAAATTTTCAAAAACCACAAAAATTGGAACAATATCCTCATTAGTCTTCGATAAGGAATCAATTTTTCTTATATGAAATGGATACAGTTTTATTTAATAAATAGGTATTCTCTGTAACACGCATAAACAATATTTAAGTTACCAACAATTTGAAACCTATAGTAGGGGAGAGTCCGGCAGTACCGTCACCTTAAGGTTTGATTGGAATAAAATTAAAGTTTATCATGTTACATGTTTACTTGCTGCTGACATATTTAGCGGCACTCATAAGCTATAAATAGAAGACAATAGAATGCCAATAAATTTAGAACTAATCAACTTTATTCGTAAAATTCCAAACAATGAAAAATTAAGTTTAAAAAAATTGTCCTCCAGTACCGTCCAGCTGAAACTAGAATTGTTATATTATATAATAATCACAAATATACTGATCTGATTATTCCGAAATGTTCGCACAAGCTTCATGGACCCATGACTTACAGTTTCCACATTGAATCCAGTCCTCATCGTGAAATTCGAAACATAAAGGATAAATTGTCTCCTCCTGAATCGGCGTCTGGGTGGGAACCTGGTTTCCTTCTTTTTGTTTTTGCTGACATCCTTGCCCAAAATCAAACTTTTACCTTTCCTGCCGATATTTTTTGCTGGAAAAATGTGTTGCTTAATTGATTCTGCATTTTTTTAATCTACTCGCTTCTCTTCCTACATATTTTTATATGGAGAACATGTGAATATTTCACTTCTTGTCGTCGTGCAGTAGCTCTCCTTTTTGAGGCATCAGGAACTAGTGATAATTCTAAAACAATTTTTTTTAAATTTTCAACTGATTGGTCAATGATAGCTGATGTTTGAGGCTCAGATTTTTCATAAGCAGTTTAAGATTCAGTGTTAGAACTAGCAGTTTGTACCTCAGATTCTCGAGAAGGTTAACATGAGGTTCAAGGTCGAGCATAGTACACTTTCTTATGATTCCCCTAGTAGATCTACCTCTTTTCGTCGAAGGTAATGGAATATTATTAGTCTTATACTCAAACAGTCGGTGATAATAATATAACATCTTTGGAAACATTTTTCTTTTTTCTCTCTCCACCAGCTAATGTTACTACTAAACTGATCTTTTTTGGGGATTATTATCTTTAAGCATCTCTTTAGTTGATTACTAATCCTTTTGGTTTTCCGTACTCGTTGCTTCTCCCCAAATTGATATTCTACATAAGATTCGTGACAAGACTATCATTTTAGAGTATACACGAAGACTGTCATATGCTATTGATTGAGCTAATCTATATAATGCTGGTAGCGTTTGCCTAATTTTGTTTGATAAATTTGTAATATGCTTGTCCCGAGATAATCTCCTGTCAAAAGTTAAGCCAATGTAATAACATTACGCAAAAAGATCAACATCCTCTTGCAATAATTTTTCAGCCACATAAATGTCATGGTGCTCAATTACGAGTGCTGTATCATCCGCATATAGGCATATACAATCGAATGTTTAACATGTTTGTGAAGGGAGTTGGTGTAAGTCAGAAACAGTAACGGAGCTAATATAGTTCCTTGCCCTACACCTCTTAATGCAATTTCGTCTCCACTTAGTTCTTCATCAATTTTCACTACTCTCGCTCTATCGTGTACGTAACTTTCAAAGCATTTATTTTGTTTGCCTATAATACCAATACCTTTCATATCCCGCAGCTGTATTTCATGATTCACCGCATCAAATGCTTTATTGATGTCTATAAAAATTACAAGAAACTGATTCGCAGTTTCTATTTGTTAATGGTCTTAACAAGGAGACTGTAGATTTCCCTTCTCTAAAGTCGAATTGGTTGTTGTGCGGTAGATTATTTCCCTTCAGATAATTTATTAGGAGAGACGCAAGAAATTTTTCCAAAATTTTTGCTGGCACCAAAATAATTACGATGCGCTCGCTTCACCACTTTTATATATAGGTTTGATAACGCCGGTTTTAAGTCCTTCAGGGATTATCTTTAATATAGCAGTAGCTCTTATAAGTAGCTGATAAATGGGCGTTCTGGGCCAGTTTCCCCCGGGTTTCCTCAGATTTTCCCGGGATTGGGTACCCCGACAGTCCGGGTTTCCCCCCGTTTTTCCCGGGCAGCTGCTGAAATTTCACCCCAAATTCTCATCCGGGTGCTAAAAATTAACCCCAATTTCTCTTTTAGAGCCCAAAGTTACCCCAAGTTTCCCCTGATTTCACGGATTTCCTCCGAGTTTTCCCTGTTTACCCCTGATTCCCCTGGTCAGTTCCGCTAATTCGATCCCTAATTACCATCAAGGTAGTCAAAATTCACGCCCAATTAGTGTACAGGTGCTGAAAGTTCACCCAAATTTGTATCCATATGGTTAAAATTCACCCAAGTTTCCCCAAAATTTCTTCAAATTTTTCCGATTCCCCGTTCATACTGTTATCTGTAAATGCGCTCGCACCGTTTCCACGCATATATTCAACATAGCCTTAGCCGCCATGAAAGTGTACTCGCTTTCACATACCCGCGCCTTCTATCATCATGTGTATGTATTATACATGACTCTGCGTGTAATATATGTAGCATACTTTTTAATTTTCATTTTTCGCGGTTGGGAGGGGTAAAATTTTGCCGGAGTGATAAAAACGTTTGAATCTCAACACTTAGAACCCGAAATTTAAAGGAATTTTCCAAGTCGTGCTCCGTTCCGGCATTTTTTTTTTAAAAAATTTATTTTTAAAGAAAATATTTGAACGTTCCATCAGTCGAATGAGAGTGGGCGAGTGTGCTGCTACGGGATGTATTATGTAAGCGCGACCGCGGCTGTAATGGAAATATTTAAATGTTCCAGCAACTAGTTGAAACTGTCACCAGGTGAGGTGAATTCCAGTCGTTCGTTTTGAAATTAACTAGCCGATCATCTATGCACACTCTCACACGCCACCGATAGAAACCTGTTCACGATCGCTACAAGTTCATACACACGCACATATACACCGCCACCTGATATATATTTTTCGTCTTTTTCCGCTTCCGACCTTATATTCAATCCGATGATTTTTTTTTTTCCGTATTCTCCATTCGTTGCGTTGCAAAAGCACACCGTCCATTCCTGCACACATATCAAGCATTGAATTAACCTGTGCAAAGGTACACTGTACTATTCTATGCACGCTCTGCTCGCCGCCGAAATAAACGCCGGGATAACACATCCACACACACACACACCACCACTTCGTACATATTTTTTTTTCGAGTCTAAGTATTATAGAATTAGCCTAAGTATACTTTTCTTTTACGCTTCTGTTCATTTCTTCAATCCATTCATAATTTTTATATTTTTTATTTCTATGATTCTAAAAATAAATCTGTCAATATATTACCCACTCTCTCACTCGCACAGAATGTACCCTCCCACTCATTTGCTACAGGTACTTCTCATATCGTTCTTAATAATTTTTTTCAAATCTAATATTATAAAATCAGCCTAATTATATTTTTTTTCGCTTCCAATCATTTCCTCCGTCCGTTGATAATTTTCTTATTTTATTTTTTTCTAAGGTTCTAAAAATAAATCCATTGATATCTTCACTAGTATGATTGCGTAAACATCTTCTAGCGGTATTCCTCATATTGTTCATAATAATTTTTCATGTCTATGTATTATGGAATTAGTCTAAAATATATTTTTTCCCCTCTAAAGTCTTTTTCCAAACGTAAGTATTCAAAAATTAATTCGAGTATATTTTTATTTAACGCTGTTTCATATTTTCCCTCTCCCCTATCCACCCTACACAAATTTCAATTCTTTTCTATTATTTTTCATGAGTACATCCCCCTGAAACTACAGTGAAACCATACCATTCATTCCCACGCACCCATCTGCTAACAATGATTTTCTCATCATTCATAATAATTTTTTTCGAATCTGTTAGTTTAAGATTATTTCATTTTTTTCAAACTTTAAATATTTTTTTTTTTTTCAATATGTTCCATATTTTCCCCCAATATGTCCGCATACGCTCATAATGCAAAGGTACTCTGCTTATATCCTTGCATGAATGTTGCTATGCCGTTGATTTCGATCATGTGTCAATGTCATCGAGTCTGCCCGGATCTTCTCCTTCATAACTTTTGTAGAAAACCCGGTTGACATGTACACACCTACACACAAACACCCATAACCCAAAGATCACCTGTAAATTTCGTTCATCTGCGTATGTAACCAGCTTTCACCATAGGAATGTAGTTTTTCTGGTGCAACCCGCCCTCTTCAAAGACATGCATCGTGCTAGAATCTCGAAAGGATCTGTTCAGGCAGTCAGTATTAGTGTTACATTAAACGTGTAGAATTTGTTGAAGCTGTGTTCTTCACGCATTAATAAAAGTTTGCTCTAACGTTAAAAGTAATAATTTTCTACATTCTTAGTAAAAAGTTAAAAATATTATTCAAACATGAATAACAATACCGATTCGATTGATATTAAAGTCGACGAATTTATTCAGAATTCATTTTCGAGTGATAGTGTCTCGCATACAACTTCATCACCTCCATCACAGCAATCAGATGATGGTTATACAGCAGAAGGATCAACATCTTCTGTACATAATATCATTGGTCCTGTATTATTATCAGAACAAGCAGATATAGCGGAATATTTTGTAGATATCAGCATCCATATGGATTGTGATTATGGTTTTCGAGTAACTGAACTAGCAATGATTGATATGTCTGGCAGAAAGTGTTTGCATACACTGTATAAGCCAAGCATAGCATGGCATGCATCAAAAATGCCACATTTACAATGTTCTTCGATGAGTCATTACTTGAAAAATCCTTCATTATTTCTCTACCCCCCCCTTAACTTAAAGTACTGGTAATGATGAATATTACAAAAATCTGAACCAGTTGTGTAAAGTGTACATATAATTATTGTCTAATTTTCGAATATAATCCCACATAATTTGTTCATATCTTTTTAGATTAAATAATTTTATTTTTTATTTTTTCTATAACAAACGAATCTAACTGTTCAACTTTTTCATGTACATCACGTACATCAAGTATTTTCCACAGCTGTGTGAGTTTTCATTAATTTGTAAGTCACAACCTAAGACCTGGAGAGTTCTCTCAAATTTTTTAAAACCTTTCATAATCACATTTTTATAAAAATATGTATTAAGTTCACATGTTATTTAATATTTTTTTATTTCACAAATATTTTGTCTATGAGGTGTGTTGATCAATAGAGCAACAGGTAGAAAACCTACTAGCTTAACAGACACAGCATGTTCAAAGAAAAAAAACGAGCTAGAGTTGCAACGTGCGAATGAGAGATATATTCTCGAGAACAACAGCTTGATTATAAAAAACGTCGAAGATACATGCATCTATCAGTGAACAATTATCACATCAAACATAAAAAGGTTGACTAAAAGATTATTATTTTCTTTTCTCCTTCGCCACTATTACCACTTGCGCCCCACTGTCAAGACCTCTGAACATACATTACTGACCTCGCCGATACTATAATATTTTTTCTCTGTGTTATTAAATTAACCCAAGTATATATTTATTCAATTGTTACGCAAACATTTGTTCAAATCTTTCATAATATGTCGTGCACACATTTATAACCCGCAGACACTACTCGCTTCATTACCATGAATACATCTCTTTCATTGTTACTTATCATAACATAGTTTTTCCTGAAATTGTAGAAAAATTCTCTTCGCCCCATTCTTCCAGGGTGATTTATTTTCAAATTTCAAATCACGCATAATTATTTTAGAATCAAATTAAGTATATTTTATCATTTCCAAAAAATCAATCATCTCTGTACAAGACATTAACTTATTTTCACATCAAACATATTATTTTTTTTTAATCTACTGTACATATTATTTTTTATCATTTAAATTTTTTTCTCAATTCACAAATAGAAAACATATTGTTGTAAACATACATGACGAACTCACTCCTCATAATTACATCATGAATTAATTTTTTCTTCATTTTTTTTTTTACAATCGTGAAATTGTAGTAGTGTTTTTCAATTTTTTTTTTATTTTCCATACATGA
This sequence comes from Icerya purchasi, assembly GCA_039619475.1. Lineage (NCBI taxonomy): Eukaryota > Metazoa > Arthropoda > Insecta > Hemiptera > Monophlebidae > Icerya > Icerya purchasi. Next base: position 585,878,807 of record CM077115.1, read on the forward strand.
CAAAAGCAATAGAATCACGGCATCTATGAATGTGTACACAGTACGCTTCCAATAACCTATCATGCACTTTTTTAAATTAGTCCAAGCATACTATTTTTTCAATAACAAAGCCGATCATACATAATTTTTTCTTCTACATAATCACTAATCTATGAAAACACTTGATTCGTTTACTCATACTGTAGCAACCACTCCTTTTCCCTCATGCTAACAAACTTCAAAATTTAATAATATAACACGAAATTAATCTAAATATCTGTTCATGCTATTAAAATTAATATATCAATCTTTACATTCCTTTTGTACATTTCTGAAAAAAATCCTACAACATGTTTTAAAATTAATCGAAGTATACTATTTTATTACCTAAAATCAATTATTCTCTCATTTCCAATCATACATAATGTTTTTTCTGTATTGTCATTATTACAAAGTCATACAAAACAACAACACATTTTTAATCATAATGAATCATTCATTCCATTCCGTTCATGCTATATACCATTATCATTCAATTCAACGTTATGAAATTAGTCTAAATATACATTCATGCTAGCAAAGTTATTATCTCACCCTTTGCATTGTTCCAAGATGATTTATTTTACATTTTTTCTTTAAATTTCCCTCATACTATTATTTTTGAAATGTAGGATGATGACTATGATTAGAATTCATGATTATGAAGAGAGAGATGCATGCTGAAATTGTATTGTCATTATATGCGAGATGATGTATGATTGTGGGTGAGTATGGATGCATGTAAAATATATGAGTGTGTTAGTAGAAAACATCCGTTCAAGCGTGAACACAGGTACAGATACAGTTATAGAATGAGAGAGGTAAAAATATATATTTTGTTATGTTTGATATGCGCATGATAAAGAGGTTAACAAAGAATAATCACATTACCCTCACAACTTAGACATTGAGTTATACCTTTGCAATATTTTAGATGTAAAAGCAGTGACATTGACATGTGGTAAACGTTTTCATCACTTTTGACTAATTATAACCAATTTTCCAACATTTCTCTTCGTTTTTCCTACATTTTAATACTTTTACACCGTTTTAGTCAATTTTTGCTATTTAATGCCATTTTTTCCAGTGTTTTTACCACTTTTCTCACAATTTTCATCATTCTTTCATCATCTTTGTTAGGTTTTTTCTTACAACTCTTTAACATTTCGATCGTTGTTAGTGATAACCATCATTATTTATGCTTTCAATCCTTCCACTTCAGCAATGCACACATACAGCTTAGCAATCGCAGCAGCCGTTGAACGTTGTAGGACAGCAATCGTGATCTCCATATGATTATTGGGATTTAAAAGTCACATCTTTGAACGCTTGATCTAATGCATCAACATGATTTTTTTGTATTCGCCCACCCGCTGCTGGAGGTTCCACTTAATATTCTCAACAGACTATCATACAGTCGTTTAATAAGAGAATCTGTAAGACCCGAGACATTTACTTAACGTTTTCCCAACACATTCACAGACCTACCCTGTACACTAAGGAAATCTTTAAACATCTCTGTAACCATTCCTTTTAAGCTGGCGGGAGCAAGGAACTCCTATAAACGTTTCTCAATCAGCACTTCATCGTTCATCGCCCATGGTTTCACTCGCCATTGCACAGACATGTAATAAACATTTTCTTCTTTTACTATTTTCTTATGCTTTAACACTATTACATCATTTTTCCTCGCTTCTAACTAATTGTAACCAGTTTTCCATTATTTCTTAGCATGTTCTTCTGTTTTAGAACCTTTTTGTGCTATTTTTTTTCATCAATTTATGTTATTTCACATCGTTTTTCTGGTGATTTTAGTGCTTTTCACACAATTTTACTAATTATTTTCGACTATTTCTTAACATGTTCTTCTGTTTTAGGACCTTTTTGCACTATTTTTTCATCAATTTATGTTATTTAACATCGTTTTTCTAGTGTTTTACTACCTTTCACACAATTTTACTCAATTTTTCCCACATCTTTGAAGATTTTTTTCATTTATCTCATACATTATATGTCCGAATGTGACGATTAACTAACCTTTTAAGTACATTTTATAATTCGATACAAATAACGAAAGATCTAATTCAATTTTGTTTAAAATTTATTCAATAATTTTTATGACATTCATCATAATCAATAAAAATAATCATTGCTTCAATGCTAAATTATATCAGATCATTATTAACTGTTCATAATACACAGCATAAAAAAATTAATTTAACTGATTATATCCTTCTTCTACCAACTTTTCTTGTATCATACAAATTTCAGCATCTACATTAGTATTTTCCGGTTGTTTAGATGTGTGTAGTATCAATAATCATTCAACCGCTTCATTAAGTTCGTCAGAATAAATTGATAAAAGGATCTTCAAGATTTACTTTGCGGCATGTGCTATATGTACGTTTATTTTTTGTTTCACCAGGATAAACTTTTATACTATGTATGTTAGATTGAAACGGAGATCGTATTTTTTTCTATATTTAGGAAATGGAGTTCCCTTTAATACACTAGTAACACATACATGAGATCCAGTAAATTCCAGTATTTCTTCATATAGAGCTAAATCATTATTTGTTTATTTATTCTTATCAACATTCATTTCCATCTGTAAATGAATCAAACCTTGTGTGTAAGGAAATTTGGTTAGGGTTCTTCCTTTTCCTAAATAAATTTCATCACATTCACGATTCCATAGAAAGTGGTGTTGATCCCATCATATACTCATGAGTATTAGCATTATACGGTATTCAATATACTCGATCATTTATACAGATTCATCACCAGATATTTGAAATAGATCAATTTCACATATATTAATAAACTTATATCCAGACTTATTATCACTATTTTCATAATCTTCTTAATTTTCATCATTATTTTCACAACCATCTTTGCCCAGGGTCTCGCGTATTCACAAATAAAATATGATAGTTAATCAAATAGCATATACTTATATGTATTCTAGTGACTTTGAAACAGTTAACTTCTCGGTGACTAGTTTGTAACTTTTATCATATTATCGAACATAAAAATAATATACACGAGTGATCCACGACAAACAACAATTAATAAATATACGTATAAAATTCTTCTTCCGGCAAAATAAATCTAATTAAAAAGTTCACTCGAGTGCGCCGATCATGCACACGCTTCGACAACGGTAACTCTTTCAGAGCCAAAACGGATACTGATTAATTGACGAACAACCGCAAGACTCGCGAAAACCCAGGTAGTCGATCAGCTGTCGGTACTGCCCGACCAGTCGCAACGACACATCATGCTTATCATACGCGTAATTTTTGGCAAAATTACGTCGCTTTAGTCGGGCAGTGTATCCGCGTCTAGCCTTAGTTAATTTTACGTTATTATAATTGTGTTGGTACGGCATCGGAATTAGATTCCAACTTCCCAACCGTTCGAACCATTTAATATCAACTATGTTACTTTACTCGGTTCGAACATTACGAGAGAATTATATACGAAATACTATACTCTGCTATTGCAGCTTATTTCAGACATTGTAGATATCAGTAGATTAGGTCTCCTAGCAGTACCACTATGTAATAAAAAGAATGCATGGTACCAGTACCTCTGAAGTCATACAGAAATCTGCCAAAATAATAAACATTTACAAAATTTTCTTTGTGAAAATTAAAGAGTATTAAGAATATGTTACAGCAGTATTTGTCATAAGAAATGTTGTTCATTGAATTATTATGTGAAAATTTATTGCATAATTAGTAGCATGAAATATATTTCAGGAGTAGAAAAGAAATGATAATATTAAATCAGTGTGTAATTATTTAAATGTAACTGCATACACAATATTTTTTAAGTTACATAACTTCTTGTGAGTAGTCTTTTTTCTGTATTTTAAGTTTGTGAAAAGTTCAAAAAAATATGAAAACTGTGTGCTCCCTTGTCATGTACTACTTATGCTTATAAGTTTTTAAGCACTATAAATAAGTTTACACATCAATAGCAGAAAATCACATAAAAATTATAGAAATATCGATTTTAAATTTAGATTAAAGATATGAGCAAAGCAATATAGAGAGACGGTATTATGAAAACGCTCTGTGCTTTTTTTATAATATTTAATGAGAAATTACTGTAAGTAAGGAAATAATTATTTCAGAAGTTTTACTGCATATAATGAGAAGTAATACTTTTTAAAAAATATGTTTTAACATTACATTTCACACATGACTAAAATATATTTATGTGTACATGCTTAGTTTTTAATAATATATTAAAATGCCAGGGGGAGCGCTCACTTAAGCGATACGATTTCGATATGATAGCGACAAAATGTAGTTTAGAAATTAACCCACGTTATTAAATGAGTTGGCGCCCATTTACGCAATGCAACAAGCAACCGATAAGCAACTATCGTATCGCTGTCGCTCGAGTGCCGCATGTTCTATTTTTTGTTGCTTGAGCTAGCCATTGTTTGTTTACATTGTGAACTTTTATGCGTAGTATGAATGATCGGCAAAAATAACAATTTAAAATCGGTGTTTTAAATTTATTTCAGAATATTTTTAAAAATAATTCATATTTATGAAATAAATATTAAAAAATTTACATTTTCTTATTTTGTTATGTAATATAAATTAACAGCAATATATATGTACATATGTGGTATAGAAAATGTTTCCAAACATTAGGTATACATAATTAACAAATTGTTGTATTCCTCTACTCCCGATCGAACAGGGACGAATGAGAATAACAAATTAAGACTATAAATATCCTCTTTTTATTTATTTTGACGTTAATTCGTAGCGAGAAAAACGATTCGTATTCGTCGAATTATCGTTATTTATGTGAGAGTGAAAAGAAAAATAGTAAGTGAAGAAAGAAGGAAAGAAAAAAAAACGGTGTTCTATAAAGTGATGAAAAACTATGTGTTTTACGAGACGAGATTTCTATCGGCTTAAACGTTCTTTTACGTCGTGACTTCGAACCGCGGACATAGCAGAAAACTCTGAACACTGGCTATTTTATAAAAAAATTGAGAGAAAACCGAACGAGACTCGAATCGAACTGGGTTACGGCTCAGACTCGGGCTAGCATTAAGTGCGGAGACTGGATCTCGAGCACTTGGATGAGATCTGGCGACTAACTAACTCTGCAGGGGAACTTGGAGGAACTTTCAGCACCTGAACACTAATTGGGGTTACTTGCGCTTCCCGAATAACACTTTGAGTAGTTTATTGACCTCGGGACACTGTTTGGACGTTCGGATTAGCGGAAATGTGCGGAGGAAACTCGGAGGAATCGGGGGAAACTTGGGTGAATTTTGACCACCTGGACATGAATTGGGGCGACTTTCGTGTTCGGATTACCGGTCTGGGGTGACGTTTCGCCTCCGGGACAAGAATTGGGGTTCAGATTAGCAGAACTGCCAGGTGCCTGGTTTTTAGACTACTCACTTTGTTATAAAACTTAAGGAAATAGCAACAGGAAGGGAATTATTTCTGTGAACTGATCATTTGAATCACAAAATAACCGACTTAAACTTATTTAAAGCTTTTCAATCTCTACTTCCTTTATTTGCCTCTTTGTGTAATGAGGTGCACAGCTTAATAGCTGATTGACAGATAATAAAATATGTTCTAAAAAATTGTTAGAACAACAAATTATTTTCTGGTCAACAATAAATAAATATTCTGCCGATGGTAATGGCATGATTCAAATAATGACTCAATCTTTTTGGTAATTGTAGATTTGAATTTAGATTCAAGTCCAAAGTGAATTACACAAATATATTATGAAATATATTTTGTTGAATAACTTTTTTTTTTTTTTTTTTTTTTTTTTTTTAAAATGGGCTCGGTGTTAACACTGACCCAACTACATGGACCTAGATCACCTACTCAGATTCTGAGGCGATCGGAGATAGAAAGTATAAAGGAAAGAAGGAGGGGAATAACGGCTGGAGATGGGAAGGAAAGGATAAAGGAAGCATTGAAAGGGCTAGGAAGATCTAACGCCCTTTTCATTAATTAGATATATCGTTTATTTGTAACCATAACTTTATCAATTTTTTATAATAAATTCAGAACCATAAATACTGTTTTTTTCTCATACATGATAGTATAATCATAAAAGAACTTAAATCGATATAAAAAGAAAAAAGGAAAAATTATCAGACCAGTAATTTAATTTTTTCTCCATTTTCAACAAATCTGTTATTTTTGATTTTTTTTTATAATGAAACAACTAGTAGCCGTTCTCTATTATTTTTTGTAATGATATATACCCAAGGGCGGATCTACTTAAGAGCTTCTTGCGCGGCATCTCAGGGCCCCGTGGATACAAAGGCCCCCCAGCGACCATTAAAAACAATAGACGATCGATATTGTGAAGTAAAAAAAAGTAATATCTAAAATTAAAATTCAGAGATTAGATTTCGGTTTATTGTGGACTCAAACCTTCCTGCAATACAGGTAGAAAACGGTGCTATTTCCCAATATTCATCCTTTACTAATTCTATCTCCTCTGCTCTAACACTGTCTTTCCCACTCTATCTCCAAGCCCGGAAAAGTCATTCTTTAAGGGCTTCATGACTGTGGTGGAATGGGGACTGCACAGCTGCTGTCAATCAAAGTTTGTCTAGCTTTAGATCATTCCGCTCTCAACCTACTTTTAATAATTTCTTGACTTATAAAAACTCGAACGCTAGAACCAGATATATTCTCAAAAACGCCAAGATAAACGCTTGGAAATCCTTTTGCTCTTCCTTTTCTCGATTGACTCCTATTTCCAAAGGCTGGAAGTTGGCTAAAGCTTTTAGAAATTCTATTTCCGAACGTCCGTCTAGCTCCAGTCTTCCTAAGGATACTCTTTCTATTTTTTTGACTCTATAGCTCCTGATTATGTCTCTAACTATGATGAAGTGGGTTCTTTAATTCCTCCTTACCCATTACCGCCTCATTTCCTTTAACTTTTCCTTCTCTGAACTTCTTTCTTCCCTGAAAAACTCCTCCAACTCGTGTCCGGGCCATGATAAAATTTCTTACTCCATCCTCAAAAACCTATCTGTAAAGTCTCTCCAAATTCTTTTAATCATTTTTAATTCCTTCCTGCAATCTGGTTCTATTCCTGATTCATGGAACACATTCGTTGTTATCCCTATTCCCAAGAATAATCCCTCTGCCCTTCGGCCCATTACATTAGCTTTTTGCCTAAGAAAACTCTTTGAAAGCATGCTTAACAAACGGCTGTCTGGTAGCTGGAACACAAAAACTTGCTTCCAGACAACCAGTTTGGTTTTCGTCCTGGCTTAGGCTCTCCAGATTGTACCAGTCTTTTCCTTGCTGACATTTACAAATCATTAATTACCAAAGAATTCACAATTGCAGCTTTTATTGATGTAGCCAGTGCGTACGAAAGTGTCCATCTTCCCACGCTCAAAAACGTTATGATTTATTTAAATATCCCTGCATCCATGTCCTTCCTAATTATCAATCTTTTTCAAAGTAGAACTCTCCTTCTTTCTGCTCCTTCCTTTTCCGCCTCAAGGAAGGTCTTCCAGGGCCTTCCGCAAGGTTCTTGCCTTAGCCCTACTTTATTTAATCTATATGTTTCCAAAATTGGCTTTCTCTCCTTAAAATCCAAATCTTTATTTTTTGCAGATGATATCCTTGTTTACTCCTCTTCCCGTTGGGGAACTAAACAGTTCCTTAAGTACTCTAGAAGAGGCTCTTTCTAACATTCATCTCTTCATTTCCATTCCTAAATCAGCAGCTGTAGTCTTCACCTTTTGGCCTTACAACCCGGGCTCATTTGAGATAAATCTAAAAAATCACTCCATTCCAATAGTCAGTTCTTTTCGTTATCTGGGTATCATTTTATACCCTCGTCTGCCTTTCCATGAACATATCAGCCATTTATATGCTTCCTCGCTTAAAGTCTTAAACCTTCTTAAAGCTCTCTCACTTACGAGATGGGGGAGGTGATCCTTCTGTGTTAACCCGTAAGAGGTCGCGCCCGGTCTAAAAGACTGGGTTTTTTTAATTTCATTTGTTATTTTAACTGTGCTGTTACCACAGCGAAAATAACTCAGCTATTCCTAGACTAATATATAAGCATGAGGACTAATCAGTTTTAACTAGGATAAAATCCATTGTACTTAACCAGGATAGAGTATCAGTTTACAATCACGGTCTATTCGACCGGCGCGACCGATATCGTTTCGATTTATTTCAGTTTGATTCTCTTTTGTCTTATGTTCCTAAAAAATATAGAGTGGTTCTCTTGTTATCATTACTCCATGAAAATCGCCGAAGAATCACGTGCAGCTAATAAACCAGAAATTCTAACATTTTGTAACTAAAATACTGTAGATGAGTTGAAAAATACATACTTAGTCTCAAAAAAAAGTTATGAACTCAAACCCCTTTCGATCCGTCAGTAAAAATTAAAGAGTGATCATGGAATAGAAAATTTATTGTCGATATGAGAGGGAGAGGATTTAAGGAAGCATGGCATGAAGATGATATTTGGTAGCTTTAACAATTTGGAATAGACGTAAGAAAAAAATGGAAGCTTATGATGAGGAATGACAAAAGGGGAAAATTTAGAAAGGCGAAACGATATATGAGATAGTATAGGAATTTTATTAGAGGAAAAACGCCAGTGACGAAGGATAAAAGAATAAGAGGTACTGATATTTGACGAGGATGTGGAAAAACGTTTGATGAGGAAGCGATAACCCAAATAAGATCTTCGGATGAACAGAGGACAGATATTGGATTCTGATAGAATGGCTGGGATAGGAGATGACCTCAGAGCTTCGAAAAAAGGCCGAAGGCAACTGTTTTGGAGACGATCTAATTTGTAGAGAACGAATTTGGAAGAGTTGCCATATAAGAAACTGCAATAATCCAATCTAGAGCGTATGAGAGATTTGTACATCATTATTAACCCGTAAGAGGTCGCGCTTTTTTTATAACGCAAGAAGTCGCGACGGTCTTTTTGACCGGGTTTTATTAAAACGTTTTTAAAAACTACTTTTTTATATTTTTGAAAGAAATATTTGCTGGGCTAATGCTCTCTAGTAGCAAACCCAAGGGGTGTAAAAAAAAAATCAGAAATATATTTAACTCTAATTTTTCAAAGTTATTTTTACCTAATATATATCATCCTGCTTTATAATCTACTTTAAAGGGTTGACATTAAACCTAACTGTGATAAAATATTTTTCAAAATCAATATAGCACATATTGCATATATATACTAGGTAAGCAAAAAGAATTATAAATTATGATTTTTTTGTTTTTATTTTATTTTTCAATACTAAAAGAACTCTTTAATCAGTGGCGTAGCGTCAATGGACGTGATGAAAGCGCCGCTTCCCCTAACAAATTAGTACGAAATTGTTTTTTAGTATTTGTAACCTCAAAAAGAAAATAAAGTAACTTGTTTAATTTAATTGCCAAAATTTAAAATTACTAGAAACAAAGACGCCCTAAATGAAAGAGCATCTGCAGCACCGAGAGACATAAATAAGTACACGCTTACTACGAGTATTTTACCTTACCACTGCCTAGAGTTGTCTCTGAATTATCTGCTACATACCGATTATAGAAAAAGGTTGCGCATGCATATTCAATTTGGAAGCGCCAGGTTGTGTCGCTTCAAAATCACATCATTTGAGCGAATTTTTATCCGTGCGATTCCTAAGTAATGTGTATTGAGAGTGAAGAAAAAATGCGCGCGCATCTTCAGTCTGGAAGCGCTGAGTCAAATTGCTTCACGGTTACATACACCGATCAACAGCGCGATTTTTATGCATGCCAGTGTATGTTTGTATACGAGCATAGGGTAGTGCGATATTTGCAGTACATTTTCTTCTTTGGATCGTTTTTTACGTGCTATCGTTTACTAACAGCGGAACTGGAAGCGATGGTCATCGGTCGCGCTTATCAGTCTGCAGTAAAAGCTGGACTGGCTCGTTTATCTTATTCCTGGCACAAATACTAATGTTTCAGTCTGTTAAAATGCAAACACTTTTGAAATTGGGGCTACATGCAATTGTATTATTAACCCGTAAGAGGTCGCGCCATGTTTTATAACGCAAGAGGTCGCGCCGGTCTTTTGGACCGGGTTTTAAAAAAACATTTTTAAAAACTACTTTTTTATGTTTTTGAAAGAAATATTTTGTGTTTATTAGTTCTTTTATTCCATTTTTATTCCTCTTTATGTTGATTTGTTTTTGTTTTATTATTTTATCATGAATAAACAGAATTTTAATTCAAACAAATATATAAGTTTGTAACACTTTATAAAAAATAGCTTAATTCTCAACACATACAAAAGAGTTCTAGAAAGAAGTATAGATAATAATAAAATACAGTGCGTGTAATCAAATTATTAACACTCACTACTAGACATTTCTTTGTTTTCATTTGCGCATTTAAAACATTCTGGATCCGGTGTGCTCTTTGCATACAAACATTCGCAGCTATTACACTGCGTTTTAATTTTTTGTATTTTTGCGCCAGTCACAAATGTGACATCGCCCAGGAATATTTCGTTGATTTTTTGTAAATTGTTTTCTTCAACATTAATATTTAGCTGTTCTTTATTCTGCCTTTCGTGTAAAATACTACGAATCTGAACTTTGAGTTTCCTGGATAACTTTTTTTTGAGACTAAGTATGTATTTTTCAACTTATCTACAGTATCTAAGTTACAAAATGTTAGGATTTCTGGTTTATTAGCTGCACATGATTCTTTGGCGATTTTCATGGAGTAATGATAATAAGAGAACCACTCTATATTTTTTAGGAACATAAGACAAAAGAGAATCAAACTGAAATAAATCGAAACGATATCGGTCGCGCCGGTCGAATAGACCGTGATTGTAAACTGATATTCTATTCTGGTTAAGTGCAATGGTTTTTATTCTAGTTAAAACTGATTAGTCCTCATGCTTATATATTATTCTAGGAATAGCTGAGTTATTTTCGCTGCGGTAACAGCACAGTTAAAATAACAAATGAAATTAAAAAAACCCGGTCTTTTAGACCGGGCGCGACCTCTTACGGGTTAAAAAACTTCCACTGATTAGTTTTAGTTCATTAAGTTTTCAAAAAAAAATTAACATTACTCAAAATGATGAACCAACACCTAGTTTAGAAAATTCGAATACAAAATCAAAAGGCATGTAAAATATTCTTTTCCATAATTTATCAAACTTCTTTAAGTATGTAAAGTATTTACCCGCCATTTTCAAACAAATTTATACGTAACGATGCCATGGTTATACAGTTGTGGGAAGATAAAAAATTGTTAAAAATGCATGGAATGCAAATAGCTTATTCAGTTGTTGGGGAAGACAGAAAGCTATCATGAAAAAGGATATTTTTAAAAATTATCCATGTTACGCAAACAAATATGTCTAATAATAGGTTTAATGATGTAACAAAATTAAAATGTTTAAATCTTTTAAGTGCAAACAATTTTTTAAATTTTCAATGAAATTATCTGGAAGAAGACTTTTTAAATTTAAAACAGCATTACGGAAATGTTTTCAATCTTGCAAGTTTGAAAAGTGTACTTTCAAGATTCTAACATATATTTAAGGTTACTGCGGTGCGTGTCTTATACTTGACCACTTCAGATCCAAAAGATGTTTTTCCAGAAGTGTGTACAAGCTTTCTTCTTTAATAACCACAATTCCGGCAACCACTTCGTCTGCAGAAAGATGGTTCTCAGCAGTGAAACGAATAAAAACTTATTTAAGAAATACTTATGGTCAGGAGTGACTATCTTCATTAGTCTTTTTTTTGGTATTGAAAAAGAAAAGAATTATTATCAAACACATTAGAGGAAACGAGCATCTTTTCGTGATGATGTAATAGACATTTTCGCAAACAAGAACCGAAAAACTGAATTGATTTATAAAAAATGAGACATTTCGTTTTTCTTAATTAATTTTTATTTCTGTTTTGTATTTAACCGAATTTTACGCATTTTTATTTTGATGTAAAAAAAAAATTTGATTGGGGCGCTTCCTGTCCTGCTGTCTTTATTCGTTTTTTTTATTTTCAGAAAAATAAAAAATATCAAAATCTTATTTTACAATATGTCTGCTAGAAAATATAAAAATGGAGCTGAAAAACGAAAATTACAGTTAGATTGAGAAAAAGAAAAAAATAAATGTGCAAAAATTTAATTTTTTTAAAATTAGAATATAAAAACGAGAATGAAATAGGAATCTTATTCGAAGAGAATCTAACCGAAGGGAGCAGGAAATCGCAAAACCAAGGAAAAACTCCCTGTGAACGATATTGTTGTTCAGCAAGAGGACGGTAATACCGAGGCGGAAAGAAATTTAGAAAATATTAAGTTTGAGTTTGAGAAATATGTTAACGTGGGCTTGTGGCCAGTATTGCTAAATAATAATTTTATTAATAACATCCTCTCACATGAAATGACTGACTTTCAAAATAAAGATCCGAAAAATAAATATTCAGCTTCGATAAAAGAAATACAAAGAACAAAACAGATCATTTTCTAATAGTTATTTTATTAAGAAAATGAAAAATGGTCAATTACTGGAAAGATCTTGGTTATGTTATTCAACTAGGGTTAGTACTGCTTTTTGTTTGGCTTGCAAACTTTTTCCTAAAACCCCTTCTCAATACAGAACCGGATTTTCTGATTGGGAACACATAGGATCTTCTTTAGAAAATCATGAAAATTCTAATGAACATAAGAATTCAATGTTGGTGTGGTTGACACAAAAAGAAAATAAGTCTGTTTTAGACAAGCAGCTTCAGGAGCAATTAAGGAAAGAAACAGAATATTATCACGATGTCCTGAAACGGGTTATTGCAGTGGTAACATTTTTGATTATAAGGGGCTTAGCATTTAGAGGTTCCAAGGAAGTATTGATTCTCCACATAATGGTAATTTTATGGGTGCTCTGGAGCTATTGGCAGAGTTGGACCCATTCATTCGTGAATATATTGAACAACCAGAGCTCCGACCAAAACTGATAATATCGTACTTATCAAAAACAGTATAATTGAGATTATGGGCAAACAGATAACTAAAAAAATTATAACTAGAATAAATAACGACGACACAAAGTATTATTTAATTGTGATGGATTCAACCCCTGATCTGTCTCACAATGAAGCAAGTTTGCTATTGTATTACGATACTGTTTTCGGGAAAAAGTGTATGGGAGATTCGTATCATTACAATTAGTAGTCATACTGGCTTACATTTATTTAATATTCTACAAGACTTTTTCAAAACAAATGGACTACTACTGGATAGTTGTAGTGTCTTATGGCAACGCTGCTAATATGGAAAGTTAACTACAGTGGTGTACAAGCACTACTAAAACAAAAAAATAAATCCGCGAATTATGCGCCGTATGCTGCGCATTCCCTTAACCTAGTTGGTGAAGAATCTGTTAAGGTTAAAACCGAAATTGTAATCTTTTTTAGAGTGGTACAAAAAATATACGTTTTCTTTTCTGCTTCGACCCATAAATCGTGAAACAAAACTAAAATTTACGTTAAAAAGTTTAAGCCAGACCAAATGGTCTTGTTACTATGATGCTGCCAAAGCTTTAAAAAATAATTATGATGACATTATGAAAATTATCAAAAGTTTCAGCGAAAATGAGGATGAGAAAGTTGATTCCCGCAAAAAGAGGCACAAAATTTATTTAATAAACTGGCGAAAATCGATACTGCAATTTTGATTATTTTTTGGGAAGACATTTGGAGAGATTTAATTTAGTTAATAAAAAAATACAGAGCCTTGGTTTAGATATTTGTGAAGGTAACAAGCCAATTGTGTCATTAAAAGAGTTCGTGAACGGCAAACAACACCAATCATATTAGAAGCTAAAGGAATACGAAGAGAAAGCTAACAAATTAAGTACTAGTGTGCGAACAGACTACAGCGACATAAACCAGAAACATATTACTTCAAAATTTTTAGATAAGTCTACAGATAAAGTTTCAGTATACAGCGTGGAAAAATTTAAAAGAGACACGCTAAACGTTGCGTTGAATAAGCTGATTATGGATTTAAATAAAAGAAGCCGAGTCCATGAGATATATAGCAAAAAAGTCAAATTTTTAATGTATTTGCAAGACAAAAATATGGAAGACATAGATCTGGAAAATGTACGTAATGTGCTGATTATTATCCAGATGACGTAGACGAACATTTATCGAATGAGTGTGTATTCAGCTAAAATCTTATTTACTACAGTCTAAGCCAGAGTCTTACACCTCTTGCATTGACATTTTTATGCTAATTTATGAAAAGAAACTTTTTGATGTTTTCCCAAATTGCTATACCATCTTAAAGATTTTTTTAACATTGCCAATCGTTAGCTGTGAAGCGGAGCGCTCTTTCTCCAGGATGTCGTATATAGAAATCAAATATAGGACAATAATGTTGAACTATCTACTAAATCATTTATCAGTTCTTTCCATAAATTGTGATTTAACAAAGGACTTAGAATGTGATGAGCAAATAAAGGAATTGCAGCACAAAAATGCAGAAAGATTGCTTTATAATTTATATAACATAACTGCACATAACCTGTAAATTTCTTTTGCAATAATGTCGTATAGTTGCTGTTTGTATACACAAACTCTAAGTCATATTAAATAAATAAAATATTTTATTTTCTTATTTCTTTCCTATACCGTATACCTACATCCTATAGAAAACAGTTTTTTTGATAAAATGGCGATTAGCTGAGTAATTAGGTAGGCCCCTAAGTAGCACTAGCCCAGGGTCCCACAAATTCACGATCCGCCCCTGTATATACCAAAGATTTTCATAAGTTTAGTTAGATTAATAATAAATCAAATCAATCGATCAAATTTATTTATATAATAGAAATACATAATATAAATTCGAATTCGCTTATGCGCTAAGATAACACGAACAGCAAAAGTATTATCAGATATACACAGGCCAAGTTTGTTTTTTTTTTAATCCTTTTAATAATAGAATTTACAATTTTTGAAAAAACTAGTTGGCCTGTGTTTACACATTTCTGATATTGAGTTCACTGTAAACAATATAACAATAATTAAACAGCTTAATTTAATATTAACAATTAGACTATTTATAATTATTTTAGGTAGGTCATAGAAAAACATACGAGTATATTATTTCTCCAAACATATTGTAATCAAGTATCACACTAGGAACAGTGCACCCGGTGAAGATTCGATACACCCCTACATGTTGAAATATCTCCCGGGCTATGTTAAGGAATTCCTACTGAATGTATATAATCAGTTATGGTCAGCTGGGGCTATTCCGGATGCATGGAAAGTTTCAACCGTCATTTCTATCCCAAAGGTGAATAAAAATCCTTTCCAAGTTGAAAGTTACCGACCAATATCATTGCTGTCTGTCCTGCCTAAAACGATGGAAAAGATGGTGAACAGGCGACTTCTGCATTTCCTTGAAGCAAACGCTGTCCTATCACCAATTCAAGCTGGAGGCCGAAAATCAAAGTCAACCATTAATCATTTATTGAGCCTTCAAAGACAAATTGTATCTGCCTTTCATCGTCGACACCACCTTTATGCAGTATTCTTCGATATGGAGAAGGCATTCGACCGCGTATCGAGGCAACACTTGCTTCGGAAATTAAAAGCGGTCGGGGTGGGCGGTAAGCTGGGGCGATACATTCACAACTATCTGAGCGATAGATGGATTCAAATCCGAATTGGCTCCTCGATATCGAGAAAAGTTCCAATAGAGAACGGGGTACCTCAAGGTTCCGCTTTAAGTGCTACCCTGTTTATCTTCTATATAAACGATATTGTTGACTGCATCAGGCCTCCAGTAAGTGCTCGCCTATATATAGATGATCTAAACATATCCGTGGCATCTAACATCCCTTCCTTGGCCCAGTCTATCCTGCAAAATACAATTAATAGATTGCAGCAATGGTCAGGAAAGAATGGACTGGATTTCTCCTCTCAGAAGTCTCAATACGTTGTGTTCCATAGAGGTCGTCCTGTTCAGAATCCGCCATCACTACAAGTGAACAATAGTCCAATTCCTTATAAAACAACAGCAACTTTCCTAGGCATCTTGATGGACGCCAACCTGACGTGGAAGCCCTTTATATCTGATTTAAAAACTAAATCCCTTCAGTCTTTAAGGATAATCAAGTTCTTGTCAAATCCCAAATTTAATGTTCAGCCAAAGTTTCTCTTAAATATTTATAAAGCACTGGTCCTTAGCAAAATCAATTATGGGAGTCAGGTGTACTCGTCAGCGAGTGGCTCCCTGTTAAAAACACTTGACCGAATCCATAACGCCGCTCTTCGCATGATACTTGGCGCCCATCGTACATCTCCAGCTAAAAGCCTATGTTCGTTAGCTAGTATACCACCTTTGTCTTACAACAGAAAGTTCTTCACTTATCGCGATATGCTTTCATGGGCTGCGGAGAATCATTGCGACGTAACTACGGAGCCTGACTTTCCCAAGGATAACCTACCTGAAGTCAATGCAATCTTGTTGCAAAATAACATAAAGCCCAACTTAACACCCAGAACGGACTTTTCAAAATTACCCCCACCCTGGGCTTCTTTTCAGGTAGAAGCTATCATAACTCTCACTGATAATAATCGCCCACCGGCACTGCAAGGGCACAGGGCGCTAAATATTATTAATAAATATACCACGTTCTCGAAAGCATACACTGATGAATCCAAAGCTAATGAGTCCAAGGCTGCCCCAGCTGCATGCGCTTTCGAAATAGACGGAATCGCAGAGGGCATGTGGTTGAACAACGTTGTATCCATTGCGGAAGCCGAAATGTATGCTGTGTTGTTTTGTCTTCAGGCATACTTAGAACTGAGATCCCAACCGGTCGGAATCTTACTGGTGACTGATTCCTTGCAGTCCATACATGCTTTGCAGTCAGATCACCCGGAATCACCAATGGTCCTAGAAGTCCTGGCTATCTTATACCAGCTGAGCCGAAGGGGATGCCGAGTTGTTTTTTTATGGGTCCCCAGTCATGCCGGTATTCCGGGGAATGAGCGGGTTGACCTGGTCGCTCGGTCATTCATGATGTGCCCAATGCCGTTATTTGCTTTTGTTCCATTATCTCTGAGAGGTTTCCTGTCAGATACGGTCTTCGCACAGTGGAGTCATGACTGGATGTCTCAGTCGACCTTCCTCAGGGATCTGAAGCCTACGACGGAGCCATGGTGGCCTCCAGTCGGAACAGAACGCAAAGTGTTTTCGGCAATCAATCGGCTGAGAACGGGACATACGTCCTTTTCCCACGACTATATCCTCAAACAAGCCCCAAAACCAAGTACCTGCCCACCTTGTTTTAACTATGAATACCCGTCAGTTTCGCATATCTTGCTGAAATGCACACGTCTAAATGGGTTACGGCGAGGCCAGATCACATCGATTGAAGACATCCTCTCAAATACCCCTACTGCTTTGAACAATCTTATGACTTTCGTTCAGGCTAGCGAGCTAAGGAGTCTGTTTTAAACGTGGGTCCACTCACTGCGATAACCTAGGTAGTTACATGCAGCGAGTGGTTTAGTACCCCTTCTTAAATTTAAAAAAAAAATAAATAAATAAATAAAGTAATGAAAAGTCCTTTCTTAAAACAGTTGAATTCTTCTATTCATCATATTATCAAAAATGCGAAGGACTTCATTCAGATTAACTGACTTCGTTCTTTCCTTTTCAAAGACAAGAAATACCATTCCTGCCATTCCTTCGTGGCCCACTGACAGCCTCTGAGGCCTATTGTTTAGAGTCAAAGTTGCAAATGTTGATTCACGTACTGCAGTTCTACATCCTATGGTCGCCACATATGCAAAGAGTTCATATGTATCTTTGAAAGCCTCTTGCTGTCTGTATAAAACTTGCATTGTGTTTTCAGTTTTATCCTCGCGACGACTCAAATAAGCTTTAACCACAGTAGCTTCCTCCCTTGATGGAATTTTTAGACCTGAAAAATTAGTTGAAATTGTGAATTGGACATCAATATGTATATTATAAAACTAAGTATACAATGTGCGTGCCACTAAAACTCAAAAACGAGTCCCGGTACGATCAAGGAAGTTCTATGGTCTAGTAGCCCTCTATCCCTTATCCATGAAGAAGGCTTTCAATGAGATTTATTGAAGTCATCAAAAAATACCACATCTTTGGAACCGTTAGATGCTGGATGCACACAATCGAATGGCAAAAACAAGGACTGCCTCACTCACACAATTTCATATGGCTACACGATAGAATTCGTCTCACAGATATCGACAAAATCATCCAAGCTCAATTTCTCAATCTACAAGAAGATCCGGAACTGTACGACATAGTAGTGAAAAACATAATTCACGGACCGTACCGGCCATTAATCCCCAATTCGCCATATATGAGTGATGGAAAATGTACAAAAAATACCCAAAACCGTATTTGGGCGACACATAAACCGAAGATGATGGCTATCCCAAACAGAGAAGACGATCATCCAAAAACGGTGACTTCACAGCAAAAATACGAATACGAGGCAGAGACGAACTGGAAATAGATAATCAATTGGTAGTACCATATAATTCACTACTTTCTAAAATGTTCCAAGCACACATAAACGCAGAATACTGCAATTCAGTGAAATCCATCAAATATGTCTGTAAGTACGTGAACAAAGGCAGTGACATGGCAGTATTTCAAATAGGCAAAGACAATGAACAACAAAACAGAAATGACGAAATCCTCATGTACCAAATAGGAAGATACAACAACAGTAACGAAGCAGCGTGGCGGGTTTTCGATTTTCACATACATGAACGCGAACCAACTGTGCAACATCTAGCAGTACATTTGGAGAATGGACAGAGAGTTTACTTCACAAAAGACACCGCCAAAAAAATTGCAAGCAAACCACCTCAGAACACAACATTAACAGATTTTTTTCCAACTGTGCCAAACGGATCCATTCGCGAAAACATTACTATATGTCGACGTCCCTATCTATTATATGCGGAACAAAACAAGAAAAATCTTTCAACGAGAAAACAAGGAATTCCAGTAGAGGATCATCCAGGAATCATGAAAACTGAAGCACTAGGCTGAGTATAGCACCGTATATCTGAACAACGCCGAATGTTTCTTCCTCCGGATGTTGCTACGAGAAATATGGGGACCAACACGTTTCATAGATCTCAAAACTGTTGACGGTTACCTATGCCAGACGTACAGAGAAGCATGCCAACGCTTAGGACTACTGGAAAACGACAATCACTGGGAATTAACACTTCAAGGAGCCTCAATCACAGTCTCAGCTGAACAAATCAGAGACTTATTCGCTATAATTCTAACAACATGTAACTCATCGAATTCAAAACAACTATGGGACTCCGAAGAGAGTATGAATGATGACGTAATATACCAAATCCGAGAAGCTCATCCAGAACTGGCCATCGAATTCAATGGAACACTCATTCGCCTAGAATATAAATGTTTAGTAATAAAAAACCAGACCTTAGTACAACTTGGGATGCCAGCACCATGAAAAGATGCTTTCAGTGTGATAAATTTCGAAATTACAAAAGAAAAAAGCTACAACATCAACGAACTACTTCAATACATTGCTCACAACAGACCACTCCTCAATGACCATCAAAAAAAAAATTTACAACGTTATCATGCACCAGATCAACAACAATACTAGCGGAATTATTTACTCAGACGCACCAAGCGGCACCGGAAAAACATTTCTAATAAATCTATTGCCGGCGGTAATACGTGTTAAACAATACATTGCACTGGCATCATCTGGCATTGCAGCCACACTTATAGAAGGAGGACGAACTGCCCATTCAGCCCTACAACTACCATTGAATATAGCCGAAGAACAATTCCCAGTATGTAAAATCTCAAGAGGATCTGGACGGGGTAAACTTCTAAAACAAGCTAAAATTATCTTCTGGGACAAATTCACACTGGCACATAAATAATTACTGGAAACCATGGACAGAACGTTACAAGACTTGCGAGGAAACTCTGAAGTGATGGGAGGAGCTCTACTCATACTTTCAGGAAATTTTGACAAACACTTCCAGTTGTCCTCAAGTCAACATCAGCAGACGAGATCAATGCATGCTTAAAAAAAAACACATCTCTAGCCACACATACAAATACTGCAACTAACAAAAAATGTGATGGTTAAACTCTCGAAAGACGAAACAACAGCACATTTTGCTCAAAGATATAGTTTAGTTCTTTGTACAAAAATAACTTTATTTTTAACAAGTATATTATAAAAATTTAATTATAATATTGATAATAGTCCATGGACAAAACATGTTTTATAACATGAGGGAAAATAAAATAATTTACTGTAATAAAAAAATTTCATTTTCTGCTACTTTTAATTATACTTTAATTGATTTCTTATTGATGATATATTGCAATATGTTAATTACACTTAAGCCCTAATCAAGTTTATTTAAAATCTTATAAATAAACATTCAAAAAAACAAATATATAAATTTGGAATTCACTCCTGTCTGGGAGTCATGGAAATGTTTGAAATTACAGATTTAGATTCCACGTAAGAGATCCTAATTAATATTTTTACTGAAAATGATAAAAAAAAAAAACTCTCATGCAGTGAATAACTAGATTACTTATTGCCATTATGGAAAAGTAAAAAGTATTTTCATTACATTAAACAAATTTTAAACAGTAATGTTACACTATAAAGTATTCCATTGTTTATTTTCTACGATAATCTTACTTCAAATTTTGTTAACATAATTATAAAAAAAAATTAATTATTCATAGCGTAGAACATGTAGTACAAAGTTCACATGTAATCATTTTCAAATAGAAATAATAAACCTATTATTAATATTTTTTCTTTATATTAAGGTTTATTATATTAATTTTAAAATTATAATTGATAAATTATTTGTACTATTAATAAAAAATATGTTTACTTTTGTTTATCTATGAATTATGTACCTAAATCCGTAAACAAAATTATATTTAGGTAGATCACAAAGGTAGTAAAATCAATATTTCTACAGGAGGAATCTTCCTAGTTTTAACGCACATCCTAAAGTATGCAGTTGTAACAGCAGTAATATGTGAGCTACGGTTTCAATTCAATGGTCTGTTGTAAGTTTTTTTTTTTTTTTTTTAAATTTTAATTAGAAAAATAGATTTATGGAGTTAAATATTTTTATTATACATCTAGCAGTCAAATAAGAATAAGAAAATTTAAGAAAACTGGTCTTATTTACAAATATTACAATTTTGTTTTTTAAATTTTCTCATACATAACATTAAATTCAAACGAAATTTACAAATTGCATTTTCCGAATCTAGTATTAATTACAAATGTTAAAAAAACACTAGTAATAAAGTTTCAGCGGTTAAGGTAATATGTCAATAAACATAATTGTTTTGTTAAAAATCTAATTTTTATAATTTTTGTTTTACCATAGTTATTTTGCTAAAAGATACAACCCGAAACGCACACGCTTAGCCGTACGATCTACACATTACTGCTGTTGCAACCGTGCACCTGCGCTACAAGTGGCATATATCTCGTCATGGCTATTTACACTATACTACTTATAATGAGTGATTCTTTCAAATTGCAACATCGCTATCTTCTGATTATAATTTATAACGTGTTCTTCTCGGTTTTGTGCTGACACATTCAGCCGAATCAGTGAAATACTAGTCATCACTTTTACCAGTTAGCATTTGCCGTTTTGTGGTATTTAATAGTAATTGAGAAATTTTAAACCTCAAATGTTCCATATTAAAAAAATTACTAAATACAGGTATACGAAATATTTTTCCTTTTTAATTTTAATAATAAATTTATTGTTGTATCGCCAGCTATTGTTTTCATTTGTTTTTGATAATCGGTTGCAAGGAAAGTTTAAAATAGTAACAATTAATTTCTATTGTTACTTTTATTTAAACAATTTTGCGGGTTATAACGTGATATTTAAGTTTTATTTGAGGCTTTGTTTTGTGCACATTTATTGAAATTATTTTGATTTATTAATGTGTAATGTTTATTAGAACGGGTTTTATCTATTTTTTTAAATGCTTTGTAATTTTTTGTCTTCAGTGGTTTAGATATTAAAAAAAAAAAAAAAAAGAAATGAATGAAAATATAAATTGTACATGTCGCAAATAATTTCTTAATAAGTATAAAATTTTCACGTTTACCATCATTATCTTCTTCATCCGTCGTCTCCATTGTAGCTTCCGTTTGTTGATGGTTTGTAGGGTTCAAGATTCTTTTCCAGTCTGTTAAATACTTCAATATTGCTCACTTACCATCATTATTAGCTTTATTTTAATATTTCAGCATTTATGTAATAACTAAAGAGGAGTTATCAACATTTTTTTTTTTTCGTCTGTAATTCCTTATTGTTGGCTCAGTTGATATTATTTTTACATTAAATCCTTGTAATCTGTAATTTTGTATATTCTTATTTCGCACTTGAACTTCTTCAGTAAATGTATATAACGATGACATCGGTTTATTTGGCTTCTTTCTTATTTCATACTGTACGACATTGATACGTTTTAGTTTGCGTCCAGTTCAGTTGAACGAATGGGATAATTTTAATTCGTATTTTACCGAAATTTAATTTTTTATTACCCATTAATATTTGAAATAATTTTAAATTGCTCATAATCTTAAATTAGTTAAAAACAAATTTAAAATTTGCATTGTGTGTTTTTATAATTTAAAATTAGTTCTTATAACTTTAAATAACAGTTAAAATGTTGAAGCAATGGTTTCAGTATGATCATATTTTACACGCATGAACAATGAAGTTTGGTTTAGATCTGGAAATGATTTATCGTTAAATACACATACATTCTGTGGATAGATTAGGTTTTAGTATTTCACGCAAATTAAGTAGATTTTACGCACAAAAAAGGTTTGGCTAGATAGGGTTTTTGGTTAAATATACATAAAATAGTTTGAATATGTTTAATATTTCAAAATATTTTAAATTGTCTATAATTTAAAAATAATTGAAATTATTTAATATTCTAAATAATTTTAAATTATTTTCAACTCCAAGCTAGATTAAAAATTATTTAATACTTAAAACTGTACCGGTTATAATGTTCGATGTGCAATGATAACACTAATTAATTTATATCGGTTCATAATTTATGACGTGATTTGTTACCGCCATAATAACCGAATCAACCTTGTTTCGCTTTTTAAGTTTTTTGTTTTTTAATTTTTTTTACTTCTTTTAATCTAAAATGGTCAGCGAAATTGAACTTGTGACATGCTATTTTGAATGTATGTAATTTACAAAAGAAGAAATGGCGTAATTGTACATTTGTCGTCGCATTTTTCACTATTTTAGTATTTCATTTTTACAGTTTGTTTTACGTTCTCTTTTTCTTTATTTTGTTTGCCTATTTTTTACCCTTTTTTTATAGAAATTTTTTAACACTGCATAAAAATGTTTTCAGCTTATTTTAAGGTATTTTTCGATATATTATAAATTATAACCATCATTTTAGTTCGCTCATTTTCGTTGGTATTCATAGTTTTTGTTGGTTCCCATATGGACTATAAATAACAACAATTCAAATTTTTTTTTCCCTTCATTCTTCTAGCAACTCTTTTTACGAGATTTTTTCTTTTATATACATTCTTTCTATGTTCTTACATGATTTTTCATCTATTCATTTTTATTTATTTATTTATTTTTTTGGTCTACGCGAAATACAAATTAAACATTACAATCATTTTTTTCAGATAAGGAAAACAAACAACTCACGCTACAAATTTTCCTCTTTGACTGATCTCTTCCGCTGTTCTCACGATTATGGGAGCAGCTCTACAGACATGGTCATCTGCAAGCCACCTTAAAAATCTTCTATGTTCGGCTTTGAAATTTTGTTTCATGAATTTCAGAGGTACACCGTTCTAAAGTCTTTTATTGCACAACCAATGCCTGTATGACATATCTGTTGCTCAATAGACAAAATAGCCAGATTGGTTTGTTGATCCTAAATAATTTTTGATCAATTTCAATTTTGAAAAACTTCTCTCACAACTGGCATTGCTTATGGAAATTTCGAGGAATATTCGGTGTTGGGCAGCGTATCTTCCAGCTTGGATTTCACAATAAATTTTAATAATTCAAGCGGGTCTGCATTAATTAATTTATTTCTATTGCCTGCGGTAGCAATGAAAGTCCATAGTCTAAATCGTTCGAGCTTGAAGTCTTGCTCGTCAATTTCGGCAGATGCATAGACTAGATTACATTTAATGTCATCCGAATCCAGTAATATAGCGTTAAATAAGCAAATTTATCCGCCATATTTTGTAACTGCTGAAACCTCTCACGAATTTCTACAATTATTCTATTTAACAAAGAAATCAGCTTCCGTCTCAACTCATTTTTATACGACAAGTTGCCATCTCTAGTTCCGTCATCAAAAATATATCTTCTTGTTACGCGCTTCTGGGGATCCATGGAAATGCCAAGTTCTTTTAGCGTAACTTACAGCGTCCTCTGCCCATTCTTCTCGTTTCTCTGTCAATACCATCTGCAAAGCATTTACTTTCTGAGCGCACAGGCTTGTATCAAGTCCCTTTGTTTGTAAATACTTTTGTGTTGTAGCACCGGTTGCCAGGGGCCTAAGAAACAAAGAAAGGAAAATGACTGCATCGAAATTAGCAAAGTTCCTGCATCTGTTCTTGTGTTTAAGCTTTGAACTGTCTCTGACAGTTTTTCCAAAGTGACAATAATATCTTTGTAATGATGCCATGTCATATTTACGGCATCGCCTACTCCATCGTGTATCTTTAGCGCGTTTTAAACTTTTGCCTGTAGCTGCTATCAGAACTTCCCAAATATGTGTGGACATGGAAAAAAAGTGAATAGCAACGTTCTAATGTGCCAAAAAAAGTTACTGAACTTGCCTCAACTGAGGCAGCGTGTAAACAAACCGGGTTTAATAAATGATTTGAGCAAGGTACGAATTCAACTTTTGGATTTATTTCTTTGCTGAATTCCTGAATGCCTTCTAGCCATAACAGCAGCATTGTCATATGCTTGCTTATTCACTACAGTTGTTTATATCAAGACCATCAGCTTCAAGCTTGCTCAAAATCAGCTTTGAAATTCTTTCAGCAGTTTTATTATTTGTTTCAATGAAATCTATAAAAGATTTCACTACTTGTACTTCCTGATTTTCAATCACTACGTATCTTAATACTTGGCTTGTACTTTTAGAAGCGCATCCCTATAATTCAGCTGCGTACAACCATATCGGTTTTAGTGCCATGTGGTATAGTAATATTTTATTTGCAGTGTGTAATTGGGAACGCGGTCTAAGCAACCAATGAAGTTGTCTCGTTTTCAGATTTAGTTTTGTTATTTTTGTCTTGATATGATGAAGCCACCTAGGTGTACTCCAAGATATTTTACGGATGAATATGTTTGTATATGCTTGTTATTTATAGATGTATGATATTTGTTACGTACAATTTTTCTCTTTGTAAAAATAATGTGGTTACTTTTATTTTTATTTATCAAGATTTTCCATTTATTCAGCAAATCAATGATTTTATTTATCACATCTTGCAAATTTTCTGCGGAGCATTGCCATGATTGCTATGTCGTCAGCGAAAGTTGCTAGTAGTGCGTCATCTGTTTCTGGCATATCATAAGTGAACAATAAATATAAGAGAGGACCAAGTAAACTTCCCTGAGGTACACCTGCTTCAATTTTATATATGAATGATTCTGTTCCATTTTTTTACAACTCGGAAATATCTGTCTTGTAAGTAGGATTTCAAAATATTGTAATACTGAATTGGTAGTATTTTTTTTGCATTTGTAAAGAATACCCGGATGCCATACTTTATCAAGTGCTGTTGTACATCAAGGAAGATTGCCGAAGTAACTCTTTTTTTTTCAAATGTTTCTTCAATTTTGTTAACCAGCCGATGCACTTGTTGTACTGTTGAGTGTCTAATTCGAAAGCCAAATTGGTGGTTTAGTATTATTTCTTTCTTGTCTATGAACTTTTGTATTATCTTTTTTAAGAGTTTTTCAAAAACTTTGGCCGGAATGATAAGAGTGATTAATGAAATGTATATAATAAATATACAAGGTCGTCGCCAGCCGATGGGCCGGGGGGTGGGGAGCAAGATGATAGATAAAGGATATGAGTTATAGGAAAAATAAAATTTATAAGTTGTAAAGGCTTAATATTTTATTAAACAAGAATAAAATCTTAATTAAAACATCATTTTCGTGGGTTTCTGGCAAATTGCATAAGATTATGCGCCTATGAATACTCATCATGGCCAGTTGGTTAAAAAGTTTCAAGGATCCAGGAGGGGGCAGCTACTCCCCTGCCCCCCCACTGGCGATGCCCATGCAAATATATACTTGTATATATATATATTAATTACAACCTAATTCTTAGGCTACCCCCATTAGAAAAAATGTCTCAATTTTATGTAATGTTTGTTATACATTATAGGATTTCTATGATTATGTTATTATATTCATATGGACCGATTTAGAATTACGTTGTAAATTTTGATCATTTTATATAAAGTACAGAAGAGAAAAAGATAGAAATGTAAGCAAGAGGGGTCAAGGGGCGTAATTCTTACTGGCATCAACACACACAAAAAATAACATAACCACAAAAATCCTATTCTAACATTTAACTTCCGTTATATAAATTTAAGACATTTTTTTGTTACATTTTTCGTTACATATTTCATTACATAAAATTGTGACATTTTTTAAATAACAATAACAAAAATCATACAAAATATAACAAACGTTACATAAAATTGGGACATTTTTTCGAATGGGGGGTAGCCTAAGAATTACGTTGTAATTAATATAGTGGAGGATCCACGGGGGGGGGGGAATAGGGGACATTTCCCCTCCAAAGAATCAAAGCCATATTGAGAAAGACTCATTTTCTTCCTTCGAGATGATTAAATGGATATTTAACATTAGAAAAAAATATTTAAAAAATTTCGGGCGACCGCGACATTTTCCCTTCGGTGTGCCACAACTGATAAAGCTCTGTCTAGCAGAACATTAGGCTTTTCGATACAAAAAAGTAAATTTATCCGCGAAGAAAAAAAGAGAAACCTTGCCTTACAATGAGATATGGAATAAAAAGAACCGAAAGCCTGCCGTTCGAAGGCGGTAATGTCTCTGTATCGGAGATGTCACGAGGGTCCACCTCGTGTCCAATAAGAGAACTTTGGTGAATAAAACCGCGTATATTTTTCCAAAATACATAAATTCAAAAATTAAAAGTTATGACCCCGAATGATCATACATGCGTAAAAAGACAAAATTTAGATACAAATCGACTAAAACTGATTAAAAAGAAAGTTTAGGATGAGAAATTTTAAAACAAATAAACGTGCAGAGTGGCGCATACGAGTTAAACGGCGGGCAATACGTCAGCTCCACGAAACCGATGTTACCGCGACAGCGTTCAAAGACAGTAAAGATGAAGAAAATCGGACGATGCCGCATCGATCCTTTTTGGAAAGTTCTTTGTTTTATTTAGAGCGGCGATTACCTTGCCTTTTTGCCTCTTTGGTTTTTTTTATCAAAAAAACTTCTCTCGGCTCCAGGTAGCTCGGTACGCACTTCAAACACCCATACCGCCAGCAAATGCTCCATTTCCGCTTTTCGGCCACACACAACGAAACCAGTTCGCTACCCCGGCGCAGCGGTCAAAACAGCTGTGCCGGGATCCCACAATTTTTTAACCAAGATAGCGTCTTTGACAAACAATGCAGCGTTTGCCCGTTGCCCGAGAACACTCGAGAAATTAAATGATTGTCGCCAAAATTTTATTTTTCTAGCTCAGATAGCGTCATCAAAGACCATAAGGAATGCAGAATCCGTCTCAATATGTATGTGTGAGTGAAGCGCATTAGCTTATTTATTACAGATATAATTTCTAAACACAGAAATATAATTCGTCACTTGTAAAATAAACCGAAAAATTTATATACGCAGACAGGAAGTTTAGTTATTTTTATTCAGTACTGCTAAAAAGAAAAATATCAATTGCGCTGTTGTGGTTTTGTGTTTAGAGTTAACGGATTTTAATGTTTTTATTTTTTATATTATTAGAAAGTAATTGATGAAAGAGTGATTTGACAAAAACAGTTCGGTGCCTTTTTCTTTCTTAAGTTATTTAGTGAAATTGTGTGCTGCGTGTAATTAATATTTAATTATGAACTCAAACAGCAGAAAAACAAGTGCTTTCTGGAACCATTTCTCGCAGTCTGCCCCCCAGAAGACAAAATTTAGTTATTGCTCAGAAATTATCAATACGTGTAATGGAAATACTGGAAACTTGACTAGACATCTAAAAAGAAAACACCCTACAATTTCCACGGGAAGAATAGATCGGCAATAAATCCAAAGTGAAGTTACTGATGAGAGCATTTTTTTGGAAAATAATGAAATTATGCTATCAACACCTAATGATTATTTGTCAGGTAAGCCACATAAATGTTTATCAGTTAAACTTACTGACTACATGCAATGCTCAAAACCATTTACTATTCAAAACAGTACGCAATTGGATGAGCAATTAATTAAAATGATTTCGAAAGAGCATAGTGCTTTGTCATTAGTAGAGGGAAAAGAGTTTAAAAAGTTGATTAACATGCTTTCTCCCCGCTATTCGTTACCTACCAGAAAAACTTTGTCAGAAATAACCACAGTTATATGTAAAAATAGAACATGAGGTAAAAGAGAGAATTTCTGTAGCTCAAGCAGTGTACTTGACCACAGACGGATGGACGTTTATTAAAAATGAACATTATATAGCTATAACTGCACATTATATTGATGAAAATTGTAAATTATGCACGAATTTATTAAGCATCCGGTATTAAGAAGTGCCCACTAATGGGATATAATAATGTATGTACAGTTTATTGAAATTTACATTATTGTGTATTGTAACGTATTTAACAAGAATATAAAAGATGGTACGTAATATTAAAAAAAAACCAGTACATATTTACTTAAGACACACATGTGTTTAAAATATAAAAAAAAAAATGTTCGTGTAATATAAAAATATGTATGTATGTACAGTACTACTACAGTATTTACTTATATTTCTATTCCAGGATTAGTTGATAAACAAGTTAGGCAATAGAGTATAAATCACTTTTTGTTTTTAGGAACGCAAGATAATCTATAATTTTAATCACTTATGTTCAAAATTTTTTTTTTTTTTTAATACATACTGTAAATCCTAGTGTATCGAACATATTTCAGTTTTCTATGAAAAAAATCGGTAATTTTACTACTTTGATTCTTTCTTTCATTTAAAATCCGTAATTCTACATGCACTTGCAGTTCGGATATCATTTTTAAACCTTCAGCACCGGAGCTTTATGAATGAAATTTTTTATTTAGTTTTCCAATAACAACTAACGAGTGAACATTATTTAAAGTTTCACAGTCAGCTTCAATAGTGTGTCTTCTTCGCTATCATAAACATTATTATTGTCATCACAGTGTCTACTTCATGATCGGATGGATTTTGATGTTGTATGAATTCAGCTTCTAATTCATTTATATCGATACATGGATCTTCCACATGCAATCCCTCGTCTATTAAACAATAATCTGAGACACTAATTGAACTTTTTTTGACAAACTGTCCGTTTAACAGAAATCGAATTTCTAAAATCATACTTATTAAAGTGTCCGCGTCGGTAATTGGGAAGGTCCGATATTGGGAAATATTTTGATATTGTGTCTTATGGGAAAATGTCGGGGATTCTAAAATTGTCCGCTATTTAAAAGTGTCTGTTAGTAGAAGTTTTCCTGTACTTCGTTTCAGTACCGTCTTTATGAGTCAGGGGGCCCTAAATCTCGCCGATTGGGGGCTTACTTAAAGAAAAAATGATTTTATGCAAAAATACAAATTGCAACACAACGATCGATGTGCATCATCACCAAAACAAAAAGGAAGCCACGTGACGTTTCATTAGCCTAAGTTGCCAACTGGATCTTCGCAAAGGGCACATTCTTGTTTTCAGGAGTCGAAAGGTATTCTCCCGAAGACAATAGCATACCTTTTGTTTGTCAGCAGAGATTAAATTATTTTGAATTTTGAATTTCCCTTCCTGGTTCCGCCATCTTTTAACATAGCGGCGCTTTAGTCTGTTTAAAAAACAAGCGTGAACTTGCAATCAACACAAGAATCAGCCTGATCAAGTTTCAACGTCCTGCTTTTTAAGTTACCATCGTGGCGACCAAGGGTACCATGTCAACACTAAAATGAATGGCACCCTCGCAACACTTTTACACGCGATTAAACAAGTTTGAAAAAAGAAAGAAGAAATTATTGTATAAGATAAGTTGCGGAGTATGTTCCGGAAAAGAGTGTACTCCAACAAAAATTGCCGTTTACCAACACAGGAGATTGACAGTTCTGGGAAGAAAAAGGTGTTAAGGTTTTAAGGATTATTTGGAAATTAATCAGTTAACAAATTAAAACTTTTATTCATAACTCGATTAAAAGAACTCGATAAATACGCTGAATACGTACCTTGCGCTGGACATTCTTTAAATTTAATCGGCGTTAAAAGCGTAGACCGTAATAATCTAGTCGCAAAATTTTTTTATTTAGTGCAAAAATCATATACCTTTTTTCTCGGCGTCGACTTTCAGGTGGAAAAAATTAGTATCTGTCTTAAATAGTAATGAGAAACTGATAAAACCATTATCTGATACCAGATGGTCAGCCCGAAGTGACACGCTCTTTACTAAAAATGTACGAAAAAGTAAAAAATAATTTTTAGATAAAAAATAATACATTTTACAGCAATATACGAGGGGCGTTTCAAAAGTCATTGCCAGGGGTCTGTAACTCCGCTTCTAGGAGGGGTGGGGGGAACGCGCGACCAAGCATTATGTTCGGGAGAGTTGTACCAGTTTGTATACAAAATTTCGTTGTGATTGGTTCAGTGGTTATCGCGTTAATTGATAAAAAGTATGGAATTGCCACTAGAGTGCGCGTCCGGTTCTTGTGAACAACGCGCCGTCGTTCGTTTCCTCGCCGCGGAAAAAATTTCGTCCGAAAACATTCACGAACGCTTAAAAAATGTGTACGGAGATGCAGCAATGCCAGCCCGAACCGTTAGATCTTGGATAGAGCGGTTTAAAAGCGGCCGCGTGAAGATTCACGACGAGGACCGAAGTGGGAGGCCGAGTGACGCGGTGAACGACGAGACAACATCAGCTGTTTTCAAGTTGTTCGAGAGGGACCGGCGGTACACGATTACCGAAATGCAACGAATGTTATCGGACGAGTTTTTAATCGACGTTTCACGTGCTTCCATCTCTCGGGTGCTGAAGGAAGCTGGCTTTACGAAAATCTGCGCGCGTTGGGTCCCTCGTTTACTGACAGACGATCACCGCAACCAGAGACTGAACGCCGCACTTTCGTTCCTTTTGCGGTACCACGAAGATCCGGGCATCCTTTCTCGCATTGTTACAGGTGATGAGACTTGGGTACATTATGTTACACCCGAAACAAAAGTCGCTAGTAAGGTCTGGAAGACGAAAGATGAGCCAACACCGAAAAAAGCGAAAATCGAAAAGTCCGCTCACAAGCACATGGTAACCGTCTTTTGGGATGCCAAAGGTGTGTACTGTTAATCGATTTCATGGATCGAGGGGCTACAATAAACTCAGAAGGATACTGTGAAACCTTGGACAAGCTGCGGAGAGCGATTAAAAACAAACGACCGGGACTTTTGAAACAAAAACCAATCCTTTTTCATGACAACGCGCGCCCTCACAGCTCGCGCGCCACCCTCTCCCACCTCGAAAAATTCAAATGGGACATTTTCCAGCATCCTCCATATTCGCCCGACCTCGCGCCATCCGATTTTCATCTGTTTCCAAAACTGAAATCATTTTTAGGATCAAAACGCTGCAGCAACGACGACGAATTGAAGTCGACTGTCACCGCCTGGCTACAAAATTTGGACGGTGAGACGTACCGTGTCGGAATAGAAAAGCTGGTGTCGCGTTACGATAAATGTTTAAATATTGATGGTGATTATGTAGAAAAATAGAGAATTTTGTCTAGTTTTTGATGGTATTTTTTTCAAATTTTTATCTCGATGTGGAGCGAAGTTACAGACCCCTGGCAATGACTTTTGAAACGACCCTCGTACCTTAAGGAGATGTGACAATTCTTAAATAACATTAACTTTTTTGAGTCGGCAC
This sequence comes from Icerya purchasi, assembly GCA_039619475.1. Classification (NCBI taxonomy): domain Eukaryota; kingdom Metazoa; phylum Arthropoda; class Insecta; order Hemiptera; family Monophlebidae; genus Icerya; species Icerya purchasi. The sequence continues at coordinate 585,911,157 of CM077115.1, forward strand.
CAAATACACAAATTGCAATAAAAAAGCTAGAAACCACATTAAATATTTCTTTGGTGTTTTAGCGATTGTGTTCTGTTATATTCATTAAATTGTTTCTAAATACTGCAGTAATTTGAATTTGGTGCCGACTTTAAAAAAATTGGAATTATCATAATATCCTTATGTATATTAAATAAAGTAAGTCCTATATCCTTGACAGGATGTCAGGGATTTTGAAATTAAAATGCACAATGTACTAAATCTAACAGCACTGATGAGAGTAGGAGGTTTAGTTCCTTTCACTCGACCATCTTTATTTCTCCAGATTTCTCTAGTACCCAATTATTTCAGGTCGGGTAAGTCTGGAAGCAACTTGGATATTACTTTGAAATATATTATTCTGTATCTAAAAATTATTGTTTACTTTTTATTACATCTGTAGAGCAAATTTTTAAGTCGGTATTTTTTTTAAAAATATATTTTGTTACGAATTTAATTTCATATTCTTCGTTTGTTTATATTTGTATTTATTTAATTTTTAACTAGTATAGATTTATTTATTTCTCTTTTTTTATGATAAAAAAATAATAATGCGGTGTATTCTCTATATTTATAGCTTGTTTTGTCACTAAATCCAAAAATAAAAACAACAGCAACTTTACAACCAACAGTTCATGCTAAAGAAGAAAAATTCAGATGGAAAAGAAACGCAAAAAAGGGATCATCTGTAAGTTAACATAGTACATATTAAACGCACATAACTGGACTGATTAAAAATGGTGTTAATGTCAATTGTAATTTTATAATGTGTTTATTTGTGTTGACACGATACCTCAAACGGTAAATATAGAGAAGATGAAAAATTCACTGCCCCATTATTATAAGAAAATGTAGAAAACGTCTGTTTAGAGTAGATTTGCACTATTTTAATCACTATTTATTTTAATTTATTTTTAATATTTTTTAAACGCCGCGTCCGCTTAACGATTTCGATTTTAATATTATTTTCTCGCCAGAGACACGTTTTTTGGTTATTTAGATCTAGCCACCATTTTTGTTTACCGCGGCACTACGCAAAAAAGGACTAAATGTGGCCGCTCGTCAACCGTTCGCGATCGAGTCCTTTTATACCTGGGTTGTTGTTGTCCATCCGTACTGGTAGTAAGTCCGTTTTTTGTTGATGTTTCTTTTCCACGTGTTTCGTTTGTTTTTTCCCGTTGTCGCCCTCGTTGTGCATCCCGTATTTTAATGTTTTTAAATTCGAATTTCATAACCATTTTGTTGAAATAGTCCTTTTCAGGACTCCGTATTTATTTTCGTAAAAGTCCGCTTAGACTTACGTAGTTTTCGAGTGTTTTTTTTTGAATAACATAATTTTTACATCCGGAATTTTAGTATTTCGAAATTAACCGTAAACAACGTCTGAATTGCGGAGGATATAAAAATAAAACAACGGTTTATATATTTTAAAGTTGGGAAATTTGATTCAAGTTGTACGAGTTATTTGTATGAAATGATTAACGTACACGATAAAAGGAAATAATAAATATAACAATATAATAAGTACAATTTAAAACTCAAATCCAATACATTTAAGTTTATAAAGCAGATATAGTATGAAAGATAAAAAAAAAAAAAAAAAAAAAAAAAGACAAAAATAGAAACTATTAATGATGTAACGCAGAGAAGTGCTTTAAAATATCACAAAAAACTATTTAAGATATGTTTAAAGTAAACATTGAAATTATATGGGATCCTACACTTTAACCAAAATTTACCTAAAGAAAAAAATTCGTTTTCCATTCTGAGTTTCAAGTGAAGTAAATCCTATTTTTTTTTTTAAGTATTTCCTTAAAAAATGTCTTATTGACGATAAATCTAGAAACTTAGCTGACTATTTCTTTAGAACATTTCCTAACATTTTGATAAAAAAAGGAAACAATACTGAGCAAATAACATACTATTCGTAATAATATGGAGGTTTCTATATTGTTGAAACCAAAGTGATCCTTAATAGGATCAATGTCCCGCATCTATTTGGCGTTCACTTAATTAGCGCCTTGATTATTAAAATCGTTGAATACTTAGAGTGATTAATTATAAACAAACAAATTGTTTAAACTTCAGTTCATACAGCTAAAAAGGGAATTGGAAAAAAGTACTAATTTTACCTAAATCGGATTCTTTCCAAAACACTTAGACACACAATGATCTTAAAATCAATAAAAGCACATGTCAAGAGAAAAAAACTAATAAAGAAATGACCGATGGAAATTCCTAATTTTTATCAGCCGATAGATTTTTTTATAAAACATTATTTATTCTCAAATTTTTTAATGTTAGAAAAGAAAATGAAGAATTTTTTAACTTTTCTGATTTTAATTTCCAAAAAGGAGAATTATTTTTGACTTTAGATTAGTACGTATTTTTCACTTTCGAAATTAAGAAATAAGAGCTGTAATTGAAAAATAATAAATGCAAACCTAATTTTTAAAACATTGTACAGCTGAACGTATATTTTAATATGAGTAATTAAAAAATTAATGTGATTAAAGTTTTTCGCAAAAACTTAATCATAAAATTTATATGGCAGTTAGTTCACAATGGAGATGCGCAAAATCAACTCCGCTAGAGTAGTTGGATATATTGCGCCCTTTCTGATTGCAGATATACATCCATCCACTTATCAAATTCAACTCTAACGGAGTTGCGTGACTTATACCTAGTTTATAATGGAAATCTTAGGTCGCGTACACAACTCAAACTCCGGCGGTACTTCGAACACACAGAGTAACAGAACATGTAAATTTTGATAGTTAGGTACGCAATTGACGTTTTTGGGAGTTGTGATTTTTTAAATGACGCTGCTGGAATCTAACCATATTCAAAATAATTATTCGTTGTGTGATGTCTTTCGAAGTTTAGATGTATTAAATTACATTACTGTCCGAGATGCCGAATATATTTCTGAAGATATAACTGCGCTTGGTGTTACTCATTCCTATTTTACGGACATACCGTGGCTGTTTGTGTAACAGTATATATTAAAGTTATTGAAAAACATTAATTATGTGATTATTTCATTTTTATAAATATTTGTATTTATAATATAAAAATATGTATTCTTTTTTTTTTTTTTTTTTTTTTTTTAGGCCGTACCATCCTTGTATAATAATTTTGATGATGTAAAACATACCACTCTCAGTGAAAGAGCGGCTTTGAAAGAAGCTTCCCGATGCTTAAAATGTGCCGATGCGCCATGCCAAAAATCGTGTCCAACGCAAATTAATATTAAAGATTTCATTACTAGTATTTCAAACAAAGTAAATTAGACTTTTATACTATTCAGCTTTTTTATCTTAACTTTCATTATTTTGTTATTTAAATTATAATCATTGTTTTTTATTTTAAGAAAAGTGAGCAAAATTCATGCGCCAAGGATTTTGTATGTTGGATTAAAAATTTACTCCAATTTACACCTTCGTAACACTAAATTTAAAATAATTATTTTTTTTATTTTCGAGTTATTTTCGCGAAACGTTTATGTGTAAATGTGTCTGCACTTATTTACTAAGATGTTTAAAAAATTTATGGTGTACTAAGCAGTAAACTGAGCTCTTCCCGATCTTAAAAATTTCATTAAGGGTAGCCGAAGTATAGTTTTAGTAGCCTCAAATGGCAGACTCTCTATAGCTATTAAACGCATCCGAAAAAAGATTTCCAAATTTTGAGTTTGTATGACCTCAGAAGAAAAAATGTAGAGTTGTAATGTCGTTTATGTTTTTCATACAAATTCCCCTTTATAAACATGTTTTAACATGTATTTTGATTTTTTAGCTTTTTTTTTTTTTTTTTTTTGAGTGCGTTTGTTGTTCTAAAGGAAAGGACGAATTAATTGTTTAAAAGTTTTTACTTTTTACGAAGGAATTTTTATTTTTGTTAGATATTTTAAATTTCACGTTTAACGGCTTATTTGGTGGGGCTAGTTGTGAATGTTTAAGTAATTTTTTAGGCGTTTTAAATTTCACCTTATATTTTCTTGACATTTTTTTGCAATTTTTGGTATCCGGAGGTTATGCATTTTTTTAAAGAGAGTATATACATTTTATTAAGCCTTCCTTAAGTGAATTTTATTTTATTTTCCTGCTATTTCCGGACCATTTTACTTGTAAGAAATATGGAAGAAACGTTTCTAATTTTCAGTGAAGTGCTTAATTTTAATGAGAAATTGCGAAAGAATGTTAAAAAAGATTGGGACATAAAATAACGGAAAAAGAACAACTTTTCAATGTAACACGTGACAGATAAAGAAAAGTGGATTAAAAAAGCGAAATAAGAAGGGTTTTTAATATTTTCGATGACGACGATTTAATTATTTTACTACTATGTAAGAGAGTACACTTATAAAAAAATATATACACCCGAAAAATGGCATTTAATCTTTCCTTTTTCAATGACGTCACGAATATTAATTTAAACATTGAATGAAAATATATTTTATTATCTTCATTTCAGTATTTACATGTGATAAGGCTTCAGAAGTATATGGTAAGATAATTTTTTTTAAAATATAAAAATATTTTGACCAGAATGTTGTATGTATTTCAGTATCTCATTTGATTTATTTCTCGTACATGTGTTTTGTTTTGGTTTCCGTTTTTCTCTTATTTTTTGATAATGACGAATTGCTGGCAGAGCACTTTGCTTTGAATATAAAATAAATAAATACCTTAGTAACAAACGAAAATAAGTATAAAATAATTTACTTTAATAAATTAAAATGAATACCTCAGTTGAAGGAAGCGCTTTCGGCCATAGCCCATTATCAGCTAATAACACGGAGATTACTCAATTAAAACTAAAAACACACTGCAGAGAAACAATGGGACTATTTGTGTGTATATATAGGTAAGTAATAGTCGGGGTATAGCTACAATCAAAAGCAGCAGTAATCCGTCTATTATTTACCGATAAGATCGTGTTTCAATAAGCAAACGGAAAAAGTAATTTGGAGGAGGAACGAAATCAGTTATCGTGGTGGCAATAGTATTGTTAGATTAGTACGTATTTTAGCTATTTACATGATCGGCTATTTTCAGGTACGGCTTGTCGGTTGTGTTTCAGTGACCTTAATCCTGCGGAACCACCACTGTTCAAGTCTATTCAAATAGAGCAGCGCGCTATGATTCGTTTTTTGTTTTCCGAAAACGTTAAATCTTACGAAATGTATCGGGGAATGCAGGCACAGTGTGGTAGTTCATGTATGAATTCCTTAAATTTTTATTCGTAGGTCGAGTAGTTCAAAAGTGGGCATCAAAGTGTGAATACAGAACAGCGCTGCGGACGGCCAATTAAAGTTTTGGCGCTGGTGCTGATAAAAAATGTTGAACGGCTGATTTTAGAAAATAAATTGATTTATTAGGTGCCAGTGACGGTACAATACATAAAACAATTCACGAGACTCTGAATTTTTGAAAAACCTGCGCCAAATGGTTTTTGCAAAATGTTGTCACCTGTTTATAAAGAAACTTGTTTAAAAAAATCTTTTTCCTTTTAAACGGATAATTAAGCTTATTTTTTGTCATTGGTCGAGCCACTTATTTACAGAAGAATTCAATTTTAGTGTACAAATATGAAAGAGGTGATATTACATGTTTATAATAATAGTCGTTAAAAATGAAGAACTTGTTGCCAACATTTTTGTGCTACATTTTAAAGAAGTATATATATTTATGCGCTCTCTGAATTTCGACGGGATGTAGAGGAAAACAGTGTTGAGTAAGTGGAGTAAAACTAGAAAACAATAACGATATTTGTTATGTCTTTTAACGTTTTTTTTAAATTTTAGTTATTTACCAATCGTTTCAGTATAGTTTTTTCAGAACTGATTGTTTATTTAAAATTGTTATTAATTATATTTCTTCAAATAAATCATAACAGATTTGTTGTAAAATTTTTATAAACACAATAATAATTAAATACGTGAATTGTACGCGTATGTTTTGATTGTTAAGTAAATATAGTGTCCAGTGTTACAGAAAATTTGACATACTTAGATTTTATTTTTTTATGCTTTTTTTCCAATGTTGATAACTTCGTTAAATTTTATTTCTTAAACACCTTGATTTCCCTACAGGAAAAATTATATTTTTCATTAATATTAATGAAACTTTTTATTTCGTTTCTTTCTCTTACTACTCGGCGAGCATATTTTTAACCCTGACAAAGTAGTTATCAAGTGGATAGAAGAACTGTTAAGAAAAGCTTTTTAAATCATGTTAGAACGGACGAACGTGCTTTAAATTAAAATTCGCGGACTAAAAGTCAGTATCGTCATTGTTTGGAAGTCTGAAGGAAATGTTCTAGTAAATAGACAAGAAAGTTAATAGAGGCAGTTTCTTCGCCATAATTTAAACTGCGCATCATTTTTTAAAAATTTCGATTAACCACCAGAAAATTTTCAACAAATGAATGTAATATCAAGGTGGATTCCAAAATTATTAAGTTATTAGTGTTCCTTTCTCTTGGAAAGGTAAAACTAATGGGAAGTTATTTATGGCAAAAATCGAAGTATGAATGTTGTTAACGACCATAGAGGATGACAATAACGCAATTTAGATATTTTGAATTTGTTTGGCTATGTTAAACACAAAAATTCCGTTGTTTTTGAAAGTCATATAAAACACGTTAAGATTCGGAATCAACTACATGTATATTTTAAAATAAAAATTTAAAAAATGTAAACACATTCTTATTAGGCCTTAAATTATAATATTTAATTTTACTGAAATATAAGATCGTTCACATTAAGTTCAATATATGATTTCTGTAGATGTTACAAATATCTAATGATTTAAATTTAATCTAAATTGTTTTTTATCTACCTTTTCTAGAATTATTATGGTGCTGCGAAAGCGATTTTGTCGGATAATCCGTTAGGACTAACTTGTGGAATGGTTTGTCCAACGAGTGATTTGTGCGTTGGCAGTTGTAATCTATATGCTACAGAAGAAGGTCCAATTAATATAGGTGGTTTGCAACAGTTTGCCATCGAAGTAAGTTTATTTAAAAGCTGCAATCCATCGCAGTTTGCTCATTTGTTGACCTCATTTATAGTTAAGTATAAATTTTAAAATTATAATTGAATAATTAGGATTAAAATTTAATTATTTATTTCAAAGCTAAATTATTTCACGTAATAAAAGCTGAGTTTTAAAGGGAAAATTTATTATTTTTGAGCCATTACTTTTTCTCTTATCATTTAGACAACTGTTGTGAGCAGTTCGTTTATTTATATGTACTAAGTTATTTTATATGTATGACGACGGTCTGCTTTTGAAAAACAAAGGTAATTTTTGACAGCCGACAAAACGACGCTTTTGAGAGGCAGCTAAAATAAAATGTTCATATCGGCAACCCAGCAAGACAATACAGCGACCCACATTTCGTTTCAACAATGATATTCATAGATTCTTATAAAGAATTTGAACACATGAGTACCGGCTTATTTTGGCTTATTGACAGATATTGGAATTCATAGCAATTGATTAGCACCTTGGTTCAATCATCATTTTCGTATTATTTTTTGTTCCTACATTACTATTAATGCTTTGTTTTTGCAACAGTTCCGCTGAAAAATTTTAAACACAACAACAATAATAGTAACATTAACAACAATAATAATAATAATAATAATAATAATGATAATAATACTAGTAATAATAGTTGCATTACCGTCGTTTCCAATACTTGTTTCGTAAATGATCGGGACCTTTCATTGTTTTTGTCGAAAATTTAGCTGATGATAAGAATATAGGCAATAATCACCCTTTGGCTCTTGCAAGATTAATAAATTCTGTTTCTTCTTCATTTCTTAGTGTTTCCCCTCAAGGAAGGGACCGCATTTCAGTCACCTTCCCTTCTGCTTCTACTGCTAATTCCTTTTTATATAATTCTGACTTCTTTCTCAGTAAAAATATTAAAGCTTACATTCCCAATAGCGCCTTATACAGAATGGGAATTATTTCAGGGGTCCATCCTTCGTTTTCTGAAGACGATATTAGGGAGGGGATTGAATCATCTATTCCCATAGCATCCATTCGTCGTATCTATCGTTCCTCCGAGGATACTAAAATTCTGACTAGATTCGTAGAAATAAAATTCCACAAATCCGTTCTTTCAGTTTTCGTTTCCATTTATAAACTCCGTTTTTCTGTTTCGCCTAGCGTACGACTACCTACACAGTGTTCGAAATGTTTCCTTTTTGGGCATATTTCCAGACACTGTCGTAGCTCTTCGAATATATGCCCTCACTGTGCCTCCAAACATCCTTTATCAGACTGCAGCAATCTTCAAGAGCCCCCTCTTTGCCGAAATTGTAAAGGCTCTCATTGTACTTATGATCGCACGTGCCCGGAATGGGTGAAACAAAAGGTAATTAAGCACATTATGGCTTTCGAAAATATCTTTCCAGGAGGCATCTAATTTTAAAAATAGTAATTTAGTCTCCCATGCTTTCTCATATGCCGATCATGCTTCGTTGCCTGCTTCTTGTTCTAATTTATCTTCTAAGTCTTCTCATACAGTTCCTAAATCTATTCCGCGGCCTAAATCCCCAACTTTTCATAAACGTCCTAATTTTAAATTTTACACTAAAACTTCCCCACAGTTTTCTGCCCTTCCTTCTAACCGCCTTCCGTCGCCCTCTAATGGTTGGGCTTTTAATAGTTCTTCTTCTACTAGTAATTCTACCTCCATTAATAGTAATTCCTTAGTTCATGACGCTTCCAGTTCTACTTCAAAAGCTCCTTCATCCACTTCTTTTCCTACAGCTAACTTTATAGCTGAAGCGATTTTAGATCCTTTTGCGTCCAATAACATTGATTCTTCTCCCTCTCTTGTTGACTCCCTACTTCTCTTTTTATCTGACTACATCCACCTTAATTAGTCATTCTTCTCTCTTTCGTTATAAAGTGAAAGTGAATGCAATCGGGGCCAGCCTTTTCCCTCCTACTTCATTTTTTCTCTGCTTTTTCTGTCTTTATTTCTTTTCATTTTCTGTTTTCTTCTTCTTTTCTTTTTATGATCATTATTATTATTACTATCAATATTTTCTTTCATATAAATTTCCTCCTTTTCTGGATTTTAAGACACATGCATGTATTGCCCAGAGGCGGACGTGCGGTAGTTGCTTTTTTCATATTTCAATGTACTGACGCTGCTGTGACTAAAGTCACTGCCGGGCTCAGTTATTTTGGTTTTATTCGTATCATTGTGCATTGTACTCTTGTCTTTTACCGGATTTTAGGATACTTGAGCGTAATGCCCAGAGGCGGACATGTAGTAATTTTTTTTTCATATTTGAATGTACTGACGCTGCTGTGACTAAAATCACTGCCGGGCTCAGATATATTGGTTTTATTTGTGTCGTTTTGCATTGTACTCTTTTCTTAATATTTTTGAGACTGAAGTACTTTGACACTGTTTTACGCTATTGTAATTTACATTATATTCTCGCAAAGTTAAGACAATTATCGAGAATCATAGCGACTACAAATTTCGCTCTTTTATGTAACTTAGCTGCAATGGGTTCCGAATAGTTTTGTCCGTTGCCTCTAAAATCCTGTTCCTTACTTTTAACTTTTTCTTTTATTTATTCCAGTCCAGCATCCATCGCCGTCCTTTTTCCATCAACAGTTTACTTTTATTTAATTATTTTTATTTATTCCTTCCCTTTTCTTATTAACTTTCCTCTCAACTTGCTAGCCCCAATTTTCCCCCACCCATTAAAGTTTCTTACTTTCTGCTTTCTTTTTTTTTACATTGTAATTATCTTTTATTTTACTCTACCTCGCTGTTTTTCTTCTGGCACTCTCTCTGTCTCTCTTCCTTTCCCTCCCCCTCTATCTTTTTGTTTTTTCTTTCTATAATTTACTATGCCGGGTACTTTTAATATTTTACAGTGGAACTGTCGCAGCCTTAGAGCCAACAAAAATCCATTAGAGGGTCTGTTAAACATTCATAGTATTAACGTTGCTCTCATTTCGGAAACGTAGCTGCAGTCGGATATGAATATTAATTTTCGTGGGTATAAGATAATCAGATGCGACCGTGACGACGGTTATGGTGGATCTGCAATCTTTATTAGGAACGGCATTTCATTTCAATCTCATGATGTTTCCTTTAATTCCCTTTCTAGTTACTAATCAGCCTAATATTGTACACATTTCCATCCCTTCCAACGCAGCTCGTCCGCTTAATATTATTTCTATTTATGTTCCTCCTAGTTGCGACCTTCGTCACTTTCCTCTCGTTCCTATTCTCAGGTCTATCCCACATCCGTTCATCATTGGAGGTGACTGGATGCACGGTCTCCATCATGGGATTGCTCAAACCATAACAACAACGGTACTGTTCTTGAAAATCTTGTTCTTTCTAATGATTTTATTTATTTATTTATTTATTAGCCTTAGTGATATAACGTTACACAATATACATTGAAGTAAATAAACTATTGTATAATTTAATTTAGCCCTGAAAACGAGCAAAGGCCTCTCTCAACCGAGCCCACTCTAGTCTGTCATATACCTATTCTAATTACTCCCCAGAATGCTCCTTCTTCTTCTTGTTTTAAACCTCTCAATTACCTTCGATGGAACCTATTGAAAACTAATTGGGCTCTGTTCCACTCCTTAGTTGATTCTATGCTTCCTAAACTTCTAGATGGTTCTGATGCTGTACTTCATTACCATTTATTCCTAAATTCGATTACAAATGCTCTTTCGTTGTCTTCTCCTTCCCGTAAACCGTCATCGTCAGGCCACCGTGGATCACAGCATCGTCTCTCTGGCGGAACAAAGAATGCAATGTCGCTTTCGATCATAGTCGCGCTACATTAAGAATTTTCCGATCGAATTCTACACGCGAAAACTTTCTTGCCCAGAAAAGGGCCAATGCAAGGGCTAGATTTATTCTAAAATCGTCTAAGAAATCTTCTTGGAAAAATTTCTGTTCATCTTTTTCGAGAATTACTCCCCTTAATCATATCTGGAAAATGGCCAGAGCTTTCAAATTCCCTTCTTCTAAATGTCCTTCTATCCACACTATTTCCTCCGATAGTTTATCTTCTTTTCTTGATGCTGTTGTTTCTGCTTATGTTCCCAACTTTGATGAATCCTGCCCGTTTCCTGTTACAGCAGACTCTAATTCTCATTTTCTTACCTCTGCGTTTAATATTAATGAATTAAAATCCATTCTCAAAAAATCTTCCAGCCCCACTCCAGGTCGTGATGGTATTCCCTTCTCTATCCTAAACAAGTTATCCGATCATGCTCTCCAAACACTTCTTTGTATATTCAACTCCTTTCTGTTTCCCTAGCATCGTGTCTCAGAAAACTGTTTGAGGGCATGCTTAACAAGCGCCTGGTTTGGTGGCTCGAACACAATATGTTTGGTTTCCGTCCAGGCTTAGATCCTGCTGACTGCGTTAGTCTTTTTGTTTCCTATATTTATAAATCTTTCAAGTGCTTAAAAAATAAAAAATAATTATTTGATAAAAGATAATATATTTCATAATAACATATGAATCTTATGATTATTCTTTAATAACATTTTTTGGAACTAGGACCAAATGAAATTCTAATAAATTTTCAACACTTAGCTCGTAGAAAACGAATGATTATATTGTTACACTCGAAGTTGTTTTTTTTCAAACCTCGGCAATGAGTCGTTTGGCCACCATCAAGTCCATACATACGAATGATGCGAGCTAAAGGAGGAAACTTCAATTTGAAACTGTAGTACAATAAATATATCAAATATACAAATGGCCGCAAATTTTTAACATAACTCACAAGTGTGTCTGTACAGAATTATTAGGAAAAGAACCTGCTGCCCTAAATCCGAGATCCAAAAAGCGTCTAAATCAGACTGAACGGTAATTGTTAAGAATGTGAATCCACCATTGAGAGTTTTTTTTTTTAATTGTAACTTTCTAAAAGAAATTTCTACAGTTGATGCTGTTTAATAAAATGAATTTCAATAAAGTAATACGAACCTGGTGTCATTATCACATAGAAGGCCATAAATAGTGTAAGGAGAAAAGGTACAGAAGAGACATTAACTGTTAAAAAAACGCACTTTGGCGGTGTTCATATTTATTGCAGTTAAACAATTTTTGCCTTCGAAGATGTTGTAACATGCAATGATCGTTGCATCGCATTCCGTAACTCTGGCTTGAAAAATTCAAACTTACTCGAGAATGACTCGTACGTGACCGGCAAATAATAACCTAATATTTACGGATGAGCCGAACAGGGCTAGATTCTGGAATAGAATAACTTCAAGGGGCAGAGAGAAGCTCCGTTATACGTTTAAATTTTGCCTCGGTTCTTATTACATTTTAAAGTTGAAGCACTCTGTCTGCTATCGGCCTTAACGTTGGAATATATGGTTTGGCATTGTTCAAAGAAGTCCCTTTCCCCACAGCATCCACAGTTCCATTAATATCAATATCGCAACGACCAGGTATTCGGCAGAACCTCACTTCTACATGTTTATAGGAACCGTTAACATATTTGTGTTTAATTTCATAAATAAGAGGATGCTATTTGTAATTAAAATTACTGTTATTCAGAGTTACTAATGAATTTAAACTGCTGATATATAATAAATATTTTTGGCCTGACTTACATATGTTGAGTATAAACTGCAACATCTTATTTCTTGCTGACAGGTTTTAAATTTCATTAATAAACCCCTACAAATAGCAGTGCCGCACCAATTGTGCACCTTTACTTTAGAAGCGTATGTTAAATTAAATTAAAGAGAATAATGTACTACACGTCGAGTAGTAAATTACTTAAAACGGATTCCTCAGTTACGTCTTTATGCGAAAGTCTCTTGTCGTAGCTAAATTTTAAATCGGACTAAAAAAGTATAAAATCCCCATTTTAAACAAATTACACGTGAATTCGTATAACCGAGCTCAAATATTATCTTAATTAACTGATTCAAAAAAAAAACCGGTAAATTAATCAAACGCTCCTCTGACATTTTAAAAGATCGCCGATAAATATTCTTGATCAATAACGGATAATTGTAAGTCGTTAATGAAATGAGCAATATAACCTATTTTATCCAAACCGTGTCTGAAACCACACATAACAATCCCGGAAAATATTCAAATTCTTGATTCACCACAGGAGCTTACTCTTAAGTGTAATTTCCAACGCCTTTGTGAAGCACGACGCCAATGAAATAGATCTATAAGAAGTCACTTGCAATTAAGACTTGTTTTGCATTAGTATGATTGGAAAGCATGTTCAAATATACAGGGATAATTATGTCGCGAATTAACTCATTTAAAAAATAGCCACAAACGCTGACTTACAGAGTTATCTCCTGGATTAGATAAAACTAAATAAGAAATGCCGTCTAGAATAGTTGCTTTGAATGCATTCGCTGTTACATTACTTCTATTATGTAATTACGATTAAAATAATTAAATACATTTATACGATTTAATTATTTTCTTAATAAAATTATCGCATACAAAAGACACGATAAAACTAAAAATATATTTATACAACTGAATGAAATGAATAGATCTTCGTATCAGCTCAGCGATGTAAAATTTTGAGCCGTGAATTCTAAAAAATGTTGTACGTTAACGACGCGTTTATCATTTTGTTGCAAGTCGAATAAATTAATTGGTGTGTTAAAATATTACGTTTATATGTAGTGTGCCGTATAATTAGCGAAACCTTTCGGTTTTATAGTATACCGAATAAAATTATTTCTTGAAATTTCTCGCTAGTTTCTTATCTCTAAATGCATTATTGCTAGAGGAAAATTTACTTCTTATTTGTGAAATCGAGTGTCTCTTTTTTTCGTCGTTTAAAGTCATCAATCGTTTCGCGATAAAGAATTTGCCTTTCAAATGCGGTCACCGATATGTATATATTTATATTTATGAACTAACTTAAAAATTAATACCTCAATTGGAACCAGTCTTTCAAATGCATATTTTTAAAGAATCAAACAAATTGTGGTCAGAACAAACGCCCTCTCACACTGCGTCTTTGAGGGAGTTCTCCCTCCATCTTCCTGTTCTCTATGTGAGCTCACGGCTTGCCAACTATAGAGCACGTACTTAAACAGTGCCAGCATACTCTCAGTGCTCAAGTCATACCCCACTCCACTGTCTGTTATTATTAAACCATCCGAACTGTGATCGAGCGGTTTTGAATTTTGCAGCATCCAATAGACTGTATCCTCTATTGTAAATTTCACTAAGTCTAGGCGCCGTACTAGCTCATGTAGTTAAATGCGGCACCCAAATTTATATTAAAAAGAAATAATAATAATATACTTATGAGTATATTATTATCACAAAATATTAATTTTATTCTTTGAAAATTCTCCTAATATTAATTCCTCGTAATGCACTTATTGCGATATGACTTCACTATAACCTTTTATTTTTTGTTGGTAATATTAATTTTTTGTAGTGTGTATTTTAAATTTTTAGAATTTAAAATGTATTGCTGCATTTCAATATTTTATCGTTTAGTGATTTAAAATACTTTTATACGTATACATGCCGATATCTTACACATTAAAAATGTTACATTTTTCAGCATTTTGAAGGCAATATATGAGCCTTTCATTTCACGACGTAAATGTGTTAATAAATCAAATTGGTTCATTTATCGAATAGTTTCTTTTATTGCATTTTTAGATGTTTAAAGAAATGCTAATTCCACAAATCCGACCACCATTACCTAGGCCACCACATCATGATACCAAAATTGCATTAATAGGAGCTGGTCCAGCTTCGTTATCGTGTGCGACATTTTTGGCGCGATTAGGCTATTCAGAAATTACTATATTCGAAAAAAGTCCATTGTTAGGAGGATTAAGGTATGCGCGTAAATTATTTTCTATTTTAATTGTTATATTTAAATTTCGTGTTTTTTGGCACGCTGAACTTTTCAGATTTTTTTTTTTTTTCGTATAATAATTTCTATTTTTCTTTATTTAAGTAATTTTGTTGCCAATAAATTTCAAATTTTCTCAACTTACAAAATATTTTGTGCAGTTTGACACCGTTTTCCGTTGAGCGTATAAAAGTTTTGGGTAATAGTTGCTCACAAACCCCGACTACAGAAAATTCGTCCCGTTTGAAGTGTATACTTTCTGGGAGTAGTGAACAATAATTATTTCTTATTATTGTATTTTATTTAGATTAATAACGTAGAAAAATTAAATATTTTTACATGTTATTATTATTTTTTTTTTTTTTTTTTTTTTTTTCTAATTGGTAAATAAATCAAACGTTTAATCTTAATATTTTTTTGAGTTTTAAAAACATTTTTAGAAAATATTTAAATTTTCACCGCCGCATTTAAAATTAAGTCATCTGTTATTTGTTTATAATAAACAGGCATGTATATTCACCTACATGTTATTTGTTTCTCACGTAAAGTAACAGTCATGTGTTGACCTTTCCAGATCGATCATTTCTAATTAGCGTTAAAAATTGAATTTTGATGAGTGATTTATGTGATATTATTGTTTACTTATTTTAGCTGTTTTTATGGTCTATAATTTACCTTGTTACATATAATTAAACACATCGTTTCAAATAATTTTATCGTTAATCATATCTTAACCGGATCGATTGCAAAAGCAAAATGTAACTTCATTAAAACTCCGTATTACAGAGAATATAAAGCATTTAGATAAAAAAATAACTAATCGCTTGATTAAAAAATACATGTTTTTTGACCTTTAATGCTCCGGAGCAGTGCCCGGAAAAAAAAAAATCTGCTTTTTTCGTCATAATTATTGTAACGTAACTAATGTACAAGTAAGTCATCTGAAGAAAAAAAAATCTTTTGTGCTCATGTTCTGTTGAAGATATATACGTTTTTATTAAAAAGTATTTTCTATTGCGATACAATGTTTGAAGACTCTGAAGTTTTAGTACAGGAACAGAAAAACGTTTCTCTATACATTTTTTTCGACGTAATGTAAATTTATTACAACATATTTTATTAATAAATTATATTATATTGTTGGTAAGTGTAGTTGTTTCTGTTGTTCGCAAAGTTACTTTTACTTCAAAATCGTAATCAATTTTAAATTTAAAATAATTGAATCGTCGACTACATCAGCGAAATTACGGCATAAAGTAAAAATAGAATGTTGCGTTAAATATCTTAACATTTTTGATTATTATTCAGCTGACGAAGAGGTTTCGCGTAATTTGGGATCGAAAAACATCGAATAGAATAAAAGCAGATATTTTATATAATTTTTCTGAAATATAATTCTAAAATGTAACTTATTCGCGTTTGTGAAATTAGTTCTTCAGAAATTCCGCAGTATAGATTACCGTTGGAAGCTGTTAATTTTGAAATAAAATTGGTGCGAAATTTAGGGGTTAAATTTGAAACTTCTCAGCCGTTATCGAAGAATCATTTAACTGTTACGGTAAGTTCCCCATAACTTTTGTCTCAATTTATTTTACATTTATACATTTATCTTAATTAAAAAATGTACCTTTAAAGTGAAGGGGATAGTTATGCGCAATTTTCGTAAAATTTGTAAGTAATATCGTAATATGTATTATCATTGTGTACGAGTGGCTCTCTAAAATGATTGAACCGTCAAGGCAGGATCCAGGCGAAAATAAGGAAAAACTAATAAAAATAAATAATTAGTGCATCTATGCATCCTACTTTTAATGGGTAATAAATAAAAATAATAAAAAAAATTCAACGCGCATTTAAATTGTATACAAGCGAATATGCTAGCAGGTTTTCGAGAGTATCCCACTTTCAGTTAAAAAATAGAAAAGAAAAATATATTAGTAAAGATGAATGTAGGATATATTGTTGGAATCTTTAATTTTCGGCTAGAAGGAATCATAGGTTGTTACACGAGTGTATAGTACGAGTTTCAACGTAGATTATAAGCAGTAAGTGTGATGAAGATAAAGTAAAATTATTAAGCACTAAATTATATTTGAATACAAATTCACTTCAAGCAAAAAGTACAGTAAGCAATATACTTAACGTAGCAACAACAAATGATGTAATAACAGCAAATGAAATAATAACTATTACAAAGGTTGTCTCATAAAGACAAAGATCAACGCATCTACTTGGCGAATATATTGGCATCTAGATCAATCTTTTAGCTACAAAATGGGACTAATTTGAAATCTGTAACTTAAATTTGTCCAAGTTATGGGCATTTTATTACGCGACCTACTTTGCTCTGATCCTACGGGGTTTTTGAATGCACGCGCGTGAATTTTTTTGACATTTTTATTTTTATTTCACGGAGAATTTAATTGGCTGCAAAATAGGCGCTTGGTGAAGTTTGTAGGTCGAAAATTGAACGAGTTATGACGATTTTGCTGAAGTGAAATGAAGATGAAAACTTGATTTTTTTATATCTTATATTTCAAGAAGTACAAAATCACACAAAATCGGAAAAAGAAACAATCGCTATCGCTATCACTACCGCGTAAAGCTAAACTACAATCGAAATAACGCCCTTCATTCTTGATACATTGGCGCATTCGATCCTGCCACTTCACAGTTATCGTTTTTCTGAATTCTTCTTCGGGCGTTGCTCTAAGGACGCGAAGAAGTGCTTATGCCACTTCAAAATTGTATTCCGGCCTAAAACATCATCTTTAAACACTTCCTTAAGTTCTCGGAGAGTTTCCATGCTGGATAAACCACGCCGAACACAATACTTGATCGCGTAACGCTGCTCCGTTTCAACACTCGCGTCACTCATATATTCACATATGTAAAAAACCTGCAAGGTTAACGCGTACACGTCTTTAAACTCGCACTGCGCGACGACTATTGAACGGATTCCCTTACTTCTTATTGATATAGTGGCAGAAATGAATGCTCTACACGATGGCATAGATACCAAGTCGATTCGATGCGCTACGGCGCGACGCCAGCGTTGGTCTCTGTCTTTTTGAGACAACCTTTGTATTAAAGACTTAAAGAATAAAGAAACCACTGGGCTGGGTAATATAACAAATGTTCTTTTAAAAAATTTTTACATCAAATTTCCTAAAGTAATTACAACTGTTATAAACATACTCCATCAAAATCAATATTTCCCAGAACAATGGAAAGTAGCAAAAACAGTAATTATACCAAAAAGCAACAAATCACTAAATGATTCGAATTCTTACAGAGCGATATCGCTTTTTTCAAATTTCAGTAAAGTTTACGAAAAATGTATCTTAAATAGACTTAAAAATTTCTGTACTCAGAATAATATATTTAATCAAAATCAATTTGGATCGTTAGAAAATAAATTCTTGGAACTAACCATTTATACTATATTGCAAGACATTAAACTATATAAGCAGAAATTGTATATTTACTATCTCGAGCGCTCGATATCACAAAAGCTTTCGACAGGTTAAACCTAAATAGCCTCGTAAAACTATTGTATAATTTAAGAGTGCCAGGCAATTTAATGAATATAATAATAAATTATTTTAGAAATAGATTTACATATATAAATATTGGTAATTATACAAATAAATATCCGGTGGTAACAGGAATACTACAAGGCTCTGTTTTAGGACCTTATCTATGGAATATCGTTTTTTCCAGAATGTATAGTTTAGTATTTCCGGAAAATGTAAAAGTAATAACCTATGTTGATGGTATTGCGATGGTAATTGCGGCAAAAACGCAACCACAATTTGCAGATAAAATTGCAAGTTTTTAATGCAATAGAAACATATCTAGAAGATTTTGGACTGTCAATTACCGTCTCAAAATCAAATTATATGATCGTGAATAATAAACTGAATAACAGTCCCTTAAATATAGATCAATATGGTTTAGATATTAAATATGTTACTCAACTTAAATATCTGGGGATAATCATTGATAGTAATTTAAAATTTTATAATAATTTTACTTTTATAAAAAATAAAATAAATAAATTTTAACTTATATTTAACAAATTATAAAACAATCAAAAGGCTGTAAATTACGAAAAGGGAGTAATATTGTACAAGTCAGTAATACTAAGCAATGTATTGTATGGCAGTGTCATACCGATAAGTTAAAAATACAACGTTTTAAGAAAATGTTACATAGCTATCAAAGACTTATCATTATAAAATTAATTAAATCGTAAAGAACGATATGTTATCACGCAGCTTTAGTTATTGCAGGACTTAAACCGATGGATATGGAAATCGAAAAACATATCACTTTATTTAGTATTAAACATAACATTAAGCTGAATAATGAATTTAGTAACGTAAAATATATATTCATAAAAACCTGTTTACCTATCGAAATCACTTAATGTTACAAAATTAAAGATTATTTTGGAAAATTATTACATAGATAAATTTCAGAAAATTTGGAATATGTAATTACAACGGTATTGCGTATCAGATTTTTCCGGATATTTTTTTTTTCCATTCCCGACATGGCGGGTGGGGCAATTGTATTTAAAATAATTCATGTATAAAGAAGCAGAAGACTAGTGTACTTAAGTGAAAGGTGTGTGCAAGTGAAAAGTGGCTGCAGACAAGTAACGGAAGTATTTTGTGTATGTGGTAGTCCTCTGCGTGCGTACTTAAACTTAGAATGGTGACAGGATAAAAACATAGTCCCGTCAACCAAGAAAGTGTGTAAGTAATGGTGTTTGTACAATAAGTAAATGAGCAATCTAGTTATTATATGTATTGAATATAAATATACGTAATAGTGAAGTAGACCACGCCGCTTGAAGCAATCAATGTCACGGGTTCACGGTTGAATTAAGAATTTGAGGTCATGAATTTTTTAAAGTGAATTTCTGACGCATTGTTCTTTCCGCAAATTCAAGAAATGCAACTTGATTATTCTTGTGCAGAACGATTGGTTTAGGATACTGGTCTATCTTGAAGGTCTCACGCAGAGAAGAGAAGGCGGGACATTCAAAAATGAAATGTTTCAAATCATCAATTGCATCACAGGAGCATAAAGTAAATGCAATTTTCAGGATAGCGTGTATCATATCTTACAAGGCTGCAATAGCAGTAATATAATTATTGAAGGTACTACGTAACAACTGGTAACAGATAATTTCAAACAGTTCAATCAATTTACGATACAAGAGGTTAAAAATCGTAAAAATAATATTCATTTATATTAAGGCACTATTTGCTATTAAGAATTATATTTACTTTTACATTTTGTAAAACAGAATTAATGTGACCTAAGAAACTTAATTGGATGGGGCACATTAATTTTGTTGCCATATAACTCTATATGTAATGAACCTTACAAAATACATCTGCCTCGTCGGTAGTATCCGAAATGAGAACAAAAAAAGAAAAAAAAAACGTTTACAACAAAAAGGGGGAAGAGAAAAAATTGTTGCATTCTAAAAAGACTTGTCAATAAAATTTAAAACAATTTTAATTATTAGTTTTTGGTAGTTGTCGTAAACAATGAGGTGTTGAAAAAAATCGAATATTTTTTTAACATGCACATCTGTATTTCCATGTGTATGAAGTCATGCATTTTTGTGTCCTGGAATTTACTTTATTATTTTAAAAATTAAGAAATTGCGTAGTATATTTAAAGAAAGTTTCAAAATGCTGTAACGAAAAATGATCAATTTGGACTTTCGTTGTTCTTTTTGTCAACTGTATACTCGTTTAATTTTTATAGCGTCTGAAAGAAGACGGATATAATGTCTTATTCATTGGTATTGGACATCCAGAGGCGAATATAATAAAAACTTTTAAAGGATTATCAAAGGAAATGGGTTACTATACGTCCAAAACATTTCTTCCGGCTGTATCTTATGCTAGTAAATTCGGTATGTTTTTTACTGATATTAAAATAATTTAAATATCATCCTACATATACCTTTTTTTTTATTTTCTTTCACACTATTTAATAGAGGTGTGTGATCCAATTAATTTTATATCTACATCCCGTTTGTCAAAATCCTAATAATTCCTTATCTGGTGTTAATTTTATTGCGGTTCGTTATTTTTTGTTAAAGTGCTTCATGTTATTATTGCACTTTTCAAATTATTTTATTTGTTATTCAATTTAACTATTGGGAACTTTTAAATTGTAAGAATTGGGAGTCTTTAATGTGAATCAGTTTTGTGGGGGAAGAAAGTGCATTAGCTAGGACCTACACTCAGAAACCAAACGAAGGGAAAGAACCGACGGGGTTAAATGTTAATTTAATGAAATATTGACAATGTAAAGGTCGTGATAGCTAAAATGATGAACGGAGAAATGAAAGATAATAATATAAGATACGTAATAAGAAGTAGGAAGCTCGAGTTTTAGGGAATGAGAATATAATGCTCGACAGAAAGAATATTCAAAGAAGTTATCATCCGTATTGTAGATTGCTGCTTTATTCCGATGGGGAGAACAATTGGGAGAAAAAATCAAAAACGAACGGAAGTCAAGAGAATATAGTTAAAACGCAGACGAATATTAGAAACGACCGTTGAACGAGGGAATCAGGAAACAAGGAAGATTAGTTTGAACATGTAGATAAAAATAATTACCTGACAAAAATTTTGAATGGAATTTTTTATACAGAGACATGAGATTAAAAGGGGGATTTAAAAAAAAAAAAAAAAAAAAAAAAAAGCATCAATCCAAGCCAATGAATCCGATATTTCATTACCCTCACTGCTCGTGTGGCCGGGAACTTACATCAAATCAACACAGATGGAGTAGTTAAAAGATAGAAAATGGATGGGACAATGCGTGCGAAGAATGATAAAATTACAAAAATTAACCAGAAAAGGGAAGTAGATTGCTTATAAGACACCTTACTTCTGATTAAGTTGTCCGAAACGTTAAGCTAATTAATGCAATTTATTTAAGATGAATAATCACCGTGAAAGTTTTAAATATTTATTACGTTTAGGCTGCTTAAGCATAGTTATTAATATACGGGTTACAATTTCTAAATTATTATGAACAGAAATTTATGGTTATATAAGTAAATGGTTGTAAATATGTACCTTCGTGTATTTGTGTGTGAATCATGTATTAATAATCTGATTGAACAATATAAATGTGTGAGATATATGTAAGTTTGTGAAGGTATTAGTAAAAATGTTAGTATATTAATAAGTTTAAATTTACGTAAATATATGAGTTCATATGGCAGTACGTGTGTATGAATGTGAATGTATGTTTGTATAATGAGAATATATTTGTATACAACTATTACGAAGTTTTCCCGATGTAGCGGCCTAAGAAACATGATAATATTTTTTGATAAGAATCAACTCGAGGTTTTTTTCCTCTTTTTTATTTCCTTTGTTTTTACCTAATTCTACTATTACGACCCGCCATGTTTTTTCCCAGAAAATTAGGAAATTTTACCTATGTATAAATATAATTAAAATTTTTATCGACAGTTTTTCTTTTTTTTCTGTTAATTTACAGGCGCATTCGACGATTCAAAATACGTTTGACTACATATATGTAGCATGTACTCTCGCTGCTTCAACACATATATACACCCAAATTCATACAAATCAATCAACATGCGATTATCACGAATAACAACAAAAGAAAACGGGCTAAACAAAAATGACTAAAACAGCAGATAAGTGATATAAAATATGAAGCTCTTAATTCCTCTCTCCTTGCACTAGATCACTCCCTATCCCCAATTCACCTCTCTATCCCTCCTTTGAAGTCTGCTTCAATTATTTTTGCTCTTCGTCCTTACGACCCAGCCTTGATTAATTTATCCTTAAACAATACGTTTCTGCTTCTTGTTAATTGTTTTTGTTTACTCGGAGTTTTCCTTAAACAGTTGTCTGACATTTTCTGAACACATATTAATTACCTTTCTTCTTCCGCTATTATGAGTCTAAACTCGCTGAAAACATTGTGCTCTACTAAATCGGGCCGTGATCCCTATTTACTAATCTCCTTGTATAAATCCATCATCCGTTCGAAATTTGACTACTGATCTTTTGTCTGTGACTGTGCCTCCAAGTTTCGTCTGTCTAAATTAGATACAATTCAAGATTCTTGCTCTCGGCTCTGTCTTGGTGCCTTTCAGTCATCTCTGATTCCTGCAGTCTTGACCAAATCCAAACGCTACTCTTGTGTCTTTCCGTAGATCTTATCTGGTCTATCGGTTCCTCATGAAACGTCTTTCACTCACGTTCTCAACTCTCATCCGTTCGTTCCTTTCCATTTATAAAAACTGGTGTTTCACACTCGAGAAGATTCCTATTTTAACTAATGTATCCGTTCGTCTTAGTTTGTTTTGACCCTATACATTTTCCAGTAATAATCTCCCTTTTTTCCTTTTCTTTTTTCAATTTCTGCCACCCTCCCAAGGTACTTTTTTACCCTCATTTTCAAAACTAATTAACCAGTAGTTCTACAATACAATTAATTAACTTTTTCGCTCACGTGTAACCATTTTCACAGATGACTCTAAGGGGCCTAATGGTATTGGTGCTTCTTTTATCCTTTCAGATTTCAACCTTTCAGAATCGTTTCGCCTTCCTTCCTTTTGTTCCATCTTTACAACTGAATTAATGACTATACTGCGTTCCATTCTTTTTATTTCGTCTAACCGCTTCTCTTCCAACTATTTAATTATTTTTGACTCCATGAGTCTAGGTGATCTATTTTCCCATTCCGGCTCATTCGTGCGATTTTACATCTTCTTTCTTGAGCGTCACTCCATTCGTGTTGATTTGTTGTGGGTGCCCAACCATGTGGATATTGAGATAATAAGGCGGTGGATTCTCTGGCTCGAGTTGTTGCCTCCTCCTCTTCCTCTTTCAACAAAATTCCATCCTTTGATTTCCTGACACTATGTAAAATATTTCATCTTAGATTTTGGTCAGATATTTTGTAACGATCGTTTCTTCTATCTGTCTGTACAACCTAATCTTTCTTCTGCTTTATGGTTTTTCGAGTGTCCTTTACTCCCCCGTTCTGTGCTGTTTCTATTATTCGTCTACGTTTTAATCATTCTCTTCTACCATCTGTCCGTTACCGTCTCTCCTTACTTTCTTCTCCATATTGACCTCTTTCTTCCGAAAGAATCAGCTGTTTGCGACGCTGATTACGTTCTCTTTGAATGTCTATCCCTTTCTTCTGGACGTTACGTTCTATATTTTCATCTGCTGAAGCTTGGGCTTTTTACTCCTTATTGTGCGTCTTACATTCTGTCCTCTCTTTCTCTTTCCATCATCTCAACTATTAATTTCTTTATATTGCCTGTATCTGATCCAAAAAAATTGAATTAATGACTCTTTTCCTTCTCCTCGTTTTCAGGTAAAGGTCATTGGTTAACGCGCCCAAAAAAAAAAAAATAATAACTTGCGCCTAGTTGAATTTTGGCGATTATGAAGATTGTTGGCTTCCTTTTTTTTCTCGTGCTCTTTTTAAAATTGTTTTACAGGTTTCCGAAAATCTTCTCCTAGTTGTTTTCTTTTTATTACTTACGAGTATAATGACTTCATCGGTCTCCGTATCATAGTCTGACGATGATTACTGTTGACGTAAAAATTTTACAGTTACTTTCTCTTAATGACTTAAAACAAAAGAAAAATTTTCTCTTTCTTAATTTAACTTAAACTTTCTTTATATGTCGGTTAAGAAACACGTGACATATCAACGTACTATCTTCAAATAAAAAATTATAGAAATGCCGCCTCTGGCATCACCTGGTCAAACAACACAATTATTTCGGCAGAATACATGCCATAATATTGAAACTAACTTGCTAGGATCTCTGATTTATGTTTTGATGACCTTTGGATTATGGTGTTTGTTTATTCTTCTAAACATTAGGCTTCAAAATACGATGGAAAAAAAAAATCTAAGAGCAGTTGTGCGACCCAAGTAATCTTTGCACGTGACGAACATAAAAATTCCTGTTGAGGAATCACCGCGGACGCGGGCTCAAATGTTACTATTTTCTGTCAGAATACTTTAAAAAAAATTATCTTAGCGGTAGAAAAATAAAATATATATGTATATTAATTACGACGTAATTCTTAGGCTACCTACCCCCCATTAAAAATATGTCTCAATTTTATGTAACGTTTGTTATATTTTATAGGATTTTTGTTATTGTTATTTAAAAAATGTCACAATTTTATGTAATGAAGTATGTAACGAAAAATGTATTGAAAAAATATCTTAATTTTATATAATGAAAGTAAATGTTAGGATAGGATTTTGTGGTTATGTTATTTTTTTTGTGTTGATGCCAGTAAGAATTACATTGTAAATTTTGATCATTTTATACAAAGTATAGAAGAGAAAGAAACCAAAATGAAAGCAAGAGGGGTCAAGGGGCGCAGCCCCTTGCGAGGCCAAAATGGCTGAGTTATATATATATATATAAAAACATGTGTATTTTTTTCTTGTGACAACAGTTTTACTAATCCCCCGATCGGGCGCAGTTTTTAAGCTTTATGAAATGCGTATACTGACTAAAAAATAGAAAAAATAGAAGAAAAATGAGAAAAACGGTTTATTCAGACAGCATGGCGCGAGTCTAATTCGAAAACAAAGAATGTGCTACGAGGTTAATTGACTAGCTTAATTATAGTGTGTTGACCTACGACTAGATAAGCTTGCGGCAGAGAACAAACGCGATCAGAAAAAGAGGCTGCACAAAGTGAGCAGATTGACTGCTGCCTTAAAATTAACACCGTACTCGCTACCTTGCATGTTTTTAGCGGAACTTACAAAATCTTTCGGACTGATACTCTTCGGCAGAGCTATCGGTAGAGTGTCTTCTGTTGTGATCTCTACTTTCGGCCACTACCACCAAGATACTAATGCAGTGTCTACCCCGGCACATTTGTCCGTTCGAATGTGCAAAGGAATTTTGGTTTCAGTCGAAACGACGGCAAATTAGGATAATATTTGAGAGATCGTTGATTAATGATCTTTACCGAATAACAGTTTGTTGCTCGAATACCGCCAAAAGGTAACGCCATAAATACCGAATCCACATCAATATAAATATACATAGGATCGTCCCAGCTTAGTTATATTTTCCAGTTTGGTTAAGTTATTTTTAATCTTGCTTCATTTATATTTTTAGAATAGTTTGTACTATATTGTTCTTTACATCAGATTTTACTTTAATTTTAAATTTATATTTTCGTTTCTAATACTCGCACATTTATGAGCTTTGTAACAATAATAATAATGAAGAATTTGATTTGGTTACTATTATTAACCTACTTCAAAAGAGGAGGAGGTATTCAATTCGACTGTTGTTTTTTTTTATGTGTGTTACCACAGAAATTTCTTCTAGGCGAACCGATTTTGATGATTCTTCTTTTATTTAAATGGTGTTGCTTATGTGGTCCCATTTAAATTTGATCAAGATCTGATCGGTAGTTTTTGAGTTATTCTTAATAATGCGGGAGTTGAAGCTTTTTGGATGCTTTTCATTCATGATTAGTTTCAACGTCAAGTTAGGTTTATTGACTTAAAATAATATAAATTTGCCAAATTACTATGGAAATGTAGCTTTTGATATTTTTACCGTGGAAATGCAGTTCAAAATAAAGAAATCAATTTTTTTTAAGTATTAAGTATGGGGAATAATGTGAAAAAAAATTGATTTTTAACAAGAAAAAAATTCAAGCATAACGCTAAAAATTGTAAAATAAAATGCTTTTTTTCAAAAAATACATACCGATATTTGAAGGTTTATTATAGAAATTTAAAAATGCACTAAAGAATAAAAAATAATTAATCCCGATAAAAATTATATATCAGAGTGATATAACTTAAGGTGATATCGTAATTCTTATACAACATTAACTTTTTGGAGTTGGCATCAAATTCATGTTACAATATCTAGGAACAATTTAATGAACATTTAACGCAGTTTTTAATTATTATTATAATATGAATTTGATGCCAACTCCAAAAAAGTTAATGTTGTATAAGAATTACGATATCACCTTCGAGATTAACAGTTCGGTCTGAGACAGCTTTCAGCTGAGTGCTAGGAATAGACGAAAGGTGACCTCAGATTTGCACTTAGAATTAATATCCGCGTCCATATTTATGGGTAGATTGGACGGTTTGTTAGTTTTGTGAGGAGCTGCGTGGTGTAGTCCCCTTCAGACGCACTCATTCAACTGAAAAAAATTAAAATTACAAAACGAATAAGAAAAAAATAATAAGTAAATAAAATATAAATAAAACAAATTAACATAGAAATAAAATCGGAATATGAACGAAACTATTGAATGAATGATATATATAAAATTGGAACAATCTCATCGAGGGTTAATATAAACTAGCTAACGAACGCGATAAAAAGACAAAGGATTATCGATTTAATTTATGTACTGCGGAATGAAGAAATATATGCAGAACACATACATATCACGAACAATAATGATCATGCTAATAATTATTAATTTAATTTTTATTTGTAAAAATATTTTGAATTACATTTTTCGTTCTACAGGTACGAATTGTGACAATTGTAGTTGTAACGCTTTACCAGTTTTACGAGGTATAGTTGCTGTACTAGGATCCGGCGATACAGCGTTCGATTGTGCAACGTCAGCATTACGCTGCGGAGCTAAGAAAGTATTTATTGTCTTTCGAAAGGGTTTTAGCAATATCAGAGCTGTTCCAGAAGAGGTACAGTATTAATATGAAACGTACTCTCTTCCTTCAATAAACTATAAAATATATATTTAAACAAGTAATCGATTCATAATATTATGCCGAACATAAATAATAAAATTATCATGCAAAAATACACAAAACATGACTAGTTTCGACAAACTACCGTCATTATCAAGATGTTAATTAATTAACACCTTGATAATGACGGTAGTTTGTTGAAACTAGTCATGTTTTGTGTATTTTTGCATGATAATTTTTTTTATTTTCGGCATAATATTATGAACTTTTATTTGATGATTGTTAATTACATGTCTAATTAAATTTGTTATCATCTTAGTTGTGATTAGTCACCCACTTATTTTGAATTTTATTGGTCCATTATTTATAGCTAATTTTCTAGCACCAGATTATCCAGATTAATCTGGTGCTAGAAAACCACACACACACACACACACACACACACATATATATATATATTTATACTCTTATACATTCGTTCATTGTATATCTTAGAGTATACATTTTTATATGTACTTACAAAAAAATACAGTTCAGTACCGTTATAATTGAATAAAAAATAAATTCAATAAAATAACAGTAAATCACAATTTAAAAACCCCCATTTATTGATATTAAACGACACCTTAAGATTTATTACACTGTAAATAAGTCAATAATGATGATTATTAAGAAAAATTAAAACATTTTAATAAGAACAGATTTACTGGCTATATCGATTTCAGTTTCCATTGTTTGAATTAATTTTTTATTGAAATAAAAGAAAAAAAAACTGTTTTCAAAAATTTTTTATTGATAACACTGAAGATCGTCAACAGCTACTAAACAAAAAGAAGAACTTTCTTAAAATTAATATATAAATATATAAATAAATAAAATAAAAACAAAACCCCACCGGTTTAAATTACAACATATACACAGACCGATATATATATTAATTACAACGTAATTCTTAGGCTACCCTCCATTAGAAAAAATGTTCCAATTTTATGTAACAAAAAAATGTCTTAATTTTATATAATGAAAGTTAAATGTTAGGACAGGATTTTTGTGATTGTGTTGTTTTTTTTTGTGTTGATGTCAGTAAGAATTATGTTGTAAATTATACTAATTTTATACAAAGTATAGAAGAGGAAGAGGCAGAAATGAAAACAAGAGGGGCCATGGGGCACAGCCACTTGCGAGGCCAAAATGGCCGAGTTATATATACACACACACACACACATATATGACCCCTCTTGCTTTCATTTCTGCTTCTTTCTCTTCTATACTTTGTATAATATATATATATATATATATCGGTCTGTGTATATGTTGTAATTTAAACCGGTGGGATTTTGTTTTTATTTTATTTATTTATATATTAATTTTGAAATAACTAATGAAATCATTTTACGCTATATATTGTGTGGTCCCCTATTTTTTAAATGCATTCGATTTATGGAAGAGGAAGCAATTCAGATTTATTTTTACCATCGTATTCTTCTGTACTTCAGATTAAATAAATTTTTATGCATTTCTTTATCATTTTTTTATTTGTTTAATCGGGCATTTTAGGTCCATTGCTCGTTGAAGCTTTTTTATTTATTTATTTACTCCGCTGTACCTTGCGGTTTTTCAGCCAGAGTTTCTGATTGTTACTGTTATTATTTGTTGTTGATGTGTTTTGTTTTGTTATTCATTACATGGTTGACAAAGTTAATCAAATTAAAAAAGTTTTTTTTATGTATTTCGGTTATTGGTTTTTTTATTATTTTCCGTTTTTCTCTTTCGTTTTTAAACTTATTGCATTCGAAAATCGAATGAAAGCAATCGTCTGTTTCTTCTTTACAGTTTATACAGATGTCTGTTTCAGCAATTTTAAATCGTTTCATATAGACACCATTATTTCCATGTCCGGTTAAAAATTGAGTGAAGTTGTAATCGGTATAAAAATGTTTCATTTGTAGTCTTTCTTCTAAGTTTGGAACTATTTCCCGTGTTACTTTTCCAGTTTTTGATTTATCACATCTGAGTTGCCAAAGTCGTATACTACTTGAATTAATTTTATTGATTTGTTTTCGTAACTTTTTTTTGTCTAAAATTTTTTCTTCTTGTTTCCATGTTTTGATTTGGTTTACGGTTTCTAATTTTAAGGATGTTGACTGAAGTATATGATATTGCGCGATAACCAGAGATTGTTCCTATTAATATTTTCCTTTGTAATTTTAACAGCTTATTGTCTTTTTCTCGTAAAACTGGAAAGTATACTGTAGAGCAGTATTCTGTTATTGATCCAAAAATAGCTTTGTACAGTACTATTCTATCTTTATATTTGAAACCGAACATATTTGAATATAGTGACCTTATTTTGAAATAAATTTTTTTAATCTTGTCTATTATGAATTCGATGTGTTTTCCAAAATTTAAATTTGTGTCTATGATTATTCCCAAGTATTTTATTTCTTTTACTATTTTTATTTTGTCGTTATTTATGCATAAGTGCTGTTCAATGCAATGTATCATTTCTTCCCTGTCTTGTTTTCTACTTATTAGTAGTGCTTGGGTTTTATTTATGTTGAATTGTAAGCCTAAGTTTTGAATGTTTTTACTCAATTTTTTTATTGTTTCATTTATATTGTAAACTTCGTCCTTTTTATTAATTCCTGCTACTAACATTATATCGTCTGCGTAGCTTATCATATTGCAGTGTTGACTGAAATGCAAATTATGAACTTCGCTCATTGCTATGTTGAAGAGTACTGGCCCTAGAACCGAACCTTGTGGTACTCCTGAGTTGACACTCCTGTTGTATAGGATTTTGTTTTCTTGATTAAATAACCTAATTTTTCTATCTGTTAAGTAGTTACGAATTATAGTTTGTATTGTACCAGATATATTTTTTCTTTTCATTATTTTTAAGATTTCATCAATTTTTATTTGATCAAATGCTCCGGATATGTCAAAGCTGATTAATAACGTATGTCTTGTTCGTTTTTTATATTTTTCAATGTAATCGCATAACTTTTTTATTGCTAGCTCGGTTGATTTGTTTTTAAGAAAGCCAAACTGATTTTCGTTTAAAATCGCTTTTTCTTTTATTTCTGTATCCAGAAAATTTTTTATTTTTTCATATATTTTACTTAAACTAGACAGTAGCGTTATAGGCCTGTATGATTTCGGATTTGTTAAATCTTTTCCAGGTTTGTTTATTATTTTAATTTTTCCTTGTTTCCAGACGTTAGGGAAATAATTTAGTTCGATACATTTTTGGTAAATAGATTTAAATATTTTTTCGTCTACTTTGTAAAGAAGTTTAATCATCTTGTTAGAAATTTGATCGTGTCCATTGGCTTTCCTATTGTTCAGTTTTTTAATTATTGTAGTTAATTCGTTTTCACATATTTGAAGAGTTTTATCTGGCTGAGTCGGTTGCAACGTAAGTGTTCGGTTTGGAAATAATTTAGCAAAAATTATTTTATGTTTTTCGATGTTATCGTGTACGATGCATCCACCGACATTAAAAGCAGGCATGTCTACTCTTTGTTTGGTTTTATCCATACAGATTTTATACGGCTTGCCCCAGATTGTCGAAGAATTAATCAGTTCTTTCCATTTTTCATGCTTTGATGTCTGCAGTTCTTCATTGTATTCTTTTTTCAGTTTTCTAATTTTAATCCTTAATGATTCTACTTTATTATTTGTTTTATTTTTGCTTTTGTATAGTCTCCTTTGTAGTTTCTTTAGTATCTTTTTAAAGCTTTCTAATTTTCCATTCCAATAAGGTGTGTCGCGAATTTTTGTTTTTGTAAGTGAATTGTGGATTAGTACTTTTATTATGTTTGTAAATTCTATGATTTCGTTTTCTAAATCTTCTTTTTTAGTTACCTTTTCAATGTGTTCTATTTTTTGTTTTATTTGAGGTAGAGCATTGATAATTTGTTTTTGAAAGATCTCATAGTCAACTGTTAGTGTATTTTCATTTAGTAATTTACTATCTTTCCTTATTGCGAGTTGCAGACATATTGTTAAGTGTTGCGTTACTGAAGAAGGTAATATTTTTATATTTCTAATGTTCTGGCTGATTGTTTCGTGGACAATTATAAGATCAATTACACTACTCCTATTGTGATTGTTAAAAGTTTTTATGTTGTAAGGATTATAGACGCTGAGATCATTGGCAAATAGGAATTCTTCGAATTTTTCTGATCTTTTCGTATTATAGTTTATATTGTTTAAATTTTCGTATATCGTTGATCTAACATTAAAATCACCTAACAGTATCGGTTTTAATTCCTGAAATTGTGTGATTAAATGGTTAATTATAAGAATGTGTGGATCTATACTTTCATTAGGGGAAAAGTAGGACGCAAATAAAATATAATTTCCTATTTTAATTGAAATGATATTTTGAGTTGTTCCTATTATTGACAAGTTTATATTTTTATTATAGGCTATTGCAATATTCGGCTGTGTTATTTCATACTGTTCATTGTTTATTCCATATAGTTTGTTTTTGTAAATATACGGTTCCGGTATTATTATTAAGTCTTGTTCACTATTTGTTTCGTACTGTTGAATTTTGGTTCTGCCCACATTAAGTAATAATATATTTAAATTACCTTTCATCAGGTATTATTTATATGATTATTTTGCTCTTTGGGAGTGTTTAATTGATAAGATAATTTTTTGATAATTTTTGTGAACTGAATTTTTGCTGATCTACTATGTAGGATAGGTTTATTTTCAATTAGCATGTTCATTAAGCCATTTATGTCTTCCGTAAATTCTTTTGCTGTATGCAGAATATCTTTTTTCCCCTTACACATTCCTACAAATAACATAAAATTATTTAACGAAAGCGGATATTTATCTTCATTTTTCCGGATATTTATTTCTAATGGTTTGAATATTTCTTTTTTTAATATCGATTCATTTTCTTCTTCATCTGCTTTTATGGACTGGTCGCTGTCGTATGTTACTGTTCCCTGTTCTTTTGTTTCTGTTGCATCATGGTCGTTTAATAATATATTGTTAATTTTGGGTTTCTTTTCATTTTTTAATTTATTACCTGACATTATTGATTCCGAAGAATTTGTTGATAGTGCTCTTTTAGCAGCTCCATTTAAGAGTTGCGTTAACGGAAAAGTGGGGAAATTGGTGTCAACGTTTACATTTTTATTGTCATTTATTTTATCATTTACGTTGTTTGAAATGTTTTCGTCTTCTATCGTGTTTGGACAGTTTTTACTAGTATGTCCTTTCTCGTTACATACAAAACATGAAACTGTGTCTGGGGATAGAAATATTCGGTATGTTATTTCTTCGTAGTGTATGAGTACTGTTTCAGGGATTTTTTTGATTTCCTCTGGGTTTATAAAAAATTGTCGTTTGGCATTTAATAAGTGCTCGTATCCCCTCGTTTCTCCCACCCCGTACTTTATAAAAGAGATCGGGGTTTCTGGGTTTACATTATAGTCTTTTTTGAGTATTTCTTCTATAATGTAGTGTGGTATAGAAGGACAGACATTTGAAATTATTATTCTTTTTTTAGGGTTTATTAGTCTTCTTATATGTATTACGTCGTTATTTATTGTGATTGTTTTGTGTGTGTCTACTAAATAATCTACAAAATGTTTACTGGATAAAAATATCGCAAACCTGTCGCGTGACATTCGTGATATATATTTTAAATTTTGAGGTTCTATGATTTCTCCGATTTTAATAATGTAATCTTTTTGATTGATTCCTTTCGGTATGTTGAAAACTATTGCTTGTTCTTTTGATAGGAAATTAAAAGCTGATGCTGTTTTAGCGTAACTGTTAGCATTGTTGTTTGTGTAGTTAGTATGTGAATTGCTGTTACCTGATTTCTGTTGGATTTGTTTATCTACATATGAAGATGTTTCTTCTGATAATAGTGGTGACGGTAATATTATTGATGATTATTGCTGTTGATGTGTTGGTAAAGTTGGTGTGGGAAGTTGTTGAGGAGTTGATAAGTCGATGGTTGTATCAGGCGGTGTTACCGCCATAATACTGTTAACGTCCGTATCCCGCACTAGACAAAATCACACACTATCGCGAAAGATAAAGATAAAGACAAAAATACGTAATTCCGTGTACTCAACTAACGAGAAAACGTTTATTACGATAAACGCATGAACACACGGCCGAACTATCACTTATGCTCGTTGAAGCTAGAAACGTTGAATGTGAAACTTGTTTTTTTTTTTTTTTTGACATCCTATTGCAACAAGTTCACTGAATAAAGAAATTTTACTTTTATAGTTAAATTATTAAATTATTTTTAATTTTTTATAACCGATGTTTAATATTTTAAATTTATTTTTCTGTAAGTGTAATAGATGCAAATTGCCTTTATTTAAAGTTTAAATTTTTGTGTATTTTTAAATTTTATTTTATTTTTAAATGCTAAAAGTAATCTTTTTTGTATTATATAGAAATATTTCTAATAACTTCAGTTAACTTCTCCACTTTTCGTTAATTTATAAGTTAAGCAAAACTCATAAATAAATTAAACCAAACAAAATATAAATAGTAACGTAAGTGGGAGTAAATAAAGTAATTTGAATAACAAAGTGTATAACTAAATATTCAAAGTTTAACAATTTTTAATAAAAAATATTGGAATGCGTGAAATGTATTTTTAAAAACTGGCTCACCCAGCCACCCGCGTAAGGATATACTTTTCCCGTCGACTATTTCTCGCTACAAGAGACAATGTTCTATTTGAATATTCTGTAATTGATTTTTAGAAAACACATTTTACATTTCTCGCTGCAATGGGCGACGGACTTTTTGTTTGTATAAAAATACAACATTTTTTATATATCTGCAGAAATGTGTCCATTTTACTAATGCGTTTTCAGTATTTTATAATTATTTCAGATTTATAGTGTGCTTATTTCGTTTGGTGTACTTTTTAAATTTCTGTGTTTCTACTTCATTCTCGTTGTTTTGTCGATTTTTCAAGTTTTGTCTTCTTATTTGTTCTTACGTCACTTTATTACTAGTTTAAATTTTAATTCGTTCATTTACTGCTGCTGTGTACAGTTTGAGTTTGAATCAATTTGACTTGTAAACCGTAGCGAATTGTACAAACTAACGTCATGACAGATATGAACTCTAGGCATTAATATAATCATTTACCGAAAGTTTTCGGAAATAATTATTTTTTATTTCCTTGTTCATAGTAAAGGAAGTATTGTAATCATGAAAAATGTTTAATGCCATATTTCAACGGATATATCCATTTTGACCGTTCTCGATTACTTCCTTATACGGAGAAAAGGAAGTACTGCATTCGCAAAGTATTTTGAATCTCACATTTTAATAAAAATATCCATTTTAACCATCCTTGGATCTATTTTAAGTAATTTTTTCGTGATGTATGTATGCAGGTATGTATGCATCACACACAACACGAAAACGGCTAGTTGTAGAAAGTTGAAATTTTGAATTTAGGACTCTTTTAGCAACTGGTTGTATATCTTCCTTTTTGATTACAGTCGGTTAGGCCGAAGGGGTACTTCTTTTGGAGAGTTTTGTGAAATTTTTCTTATAACTCAGAAACGCGTAGCCATAGAAAGTCTAAACTTTGGACTCGGCATTGTTATAAAATTTATTTGTATACCCCCGATTTTGGTTACAATATTTGATTTTTTTTTTTTATTGTTTTTTTTTTTCTTTTTACTTTTATTTAATATTTGTTTCCTTTAGGTTCAATTAGCGGTTGAAGAGAAATGTGAATTTATACCATTTTTTTCGCCAAAAAATGTACTTTTAGAAAATGGAAAAATTGTTGCTATCGAATTTTATCGAACAAAACAAGAAGATAACGGATCGTTGATCGTGGATGAAAATCAAACGATGTCACTTAAAGTGGATTATATTATATCTGCTTTTGGATCTGGTTTATATGACCCAGACGGTAAGTTGTTTATTTTTATATTTTTTTGTAATATTTTGAAAAGGTAATACTAACTAATAAATGTTTAATATTAATTTATTTTATTTTTTTTATCGCCGAGAAGAAAAAAAAATTTTTTGAAGAAAAAATTTAAAGTATATCTATATTTTTAAATATATTTCCTTTTAGTGGTTTAAATATATAAATATTTATTCTGATATTTTCTGTGGAATATAAATTATTAATAGATTTATTCCATTTATAGTCGTCGAACAATTTTTGAATCGTAAATTTTATCTAGTATCTAACTTGCCGTTTTAGTTAAAAATTTTTTTCAATTTTTCTGCTAAACCAGCAATTTTTTACTTTAACTTCTTCGCATGTAAACTATTCAGGTAGAGTTTTTTTGGATCCTTTTTTAGTAATTTCTTCAAAACTTTTTCATTTACGCTTCAGCCTAAAATTTTCAAAATATACATTTTATTTTTGAACAAACATTAAGTTAAAGCGGAAAGTTAAAAAGTCACCATTCAGCACTATGGCCACATCTGTGTTAGCGGTGTCCACAATACTCCATGGAAAAATAAGAAAAGGGATTCTAACTTGCATTTATTTCACCTTTACGTTAGCAGACCCCGTAATACTCAACAGAAAGTAGAAGAGAAGATTTGCCATCCAGCACTATGGCTGCATCTGCATTAACAGTGCCCACAATGTTTGACGTGAGGTGGAATTTTTTAAAAATTATTTTTATTAAAACTTGATTTTCACATTTTTCAAAATTTAGGCCCTTTAATTTTATAATTTTGGGGGTCTCGTATTTTTCTTATATTCTAACAATTGAAAAACATCATTTAAAAAAAAGAGCGAATCTGTAGCTACCATAGAAAGAGCTGTGGATTTTTTTTCAGTTTCCAGTATTACTGCTTTAAGCGAGTATTTTCCTAAATTTTGGTCCCAAATATCAACATTTTTTGGATTTTATATTTTCCCTGTATTCTGGGGACCTTAATATGCAGGTTAAAAAGAAGATCAATACCGTAACTGATATATGTAGAACTGGCTGTGAATTATTTTTTTTTTTAATTTTCTTAAAACTTGATTTTCACATTTTTCAAAATTTGGGCTTTTCAATTTTAAAATTTTGGCGTCTCGTATTTTTCCTATATTCTAGCGATTGAAATACATCATTTAAAAAAAAAAAAAAGACCTTCCAGATACCATGGAAAGAGCCGTGGACTTTTTTTACCGCTTTAAGCGTATATTTTCCCAAATTTTGGTCCCTAAATATCCAAACTTTTCAAATTTTATGTTTTTCCTGTATTCTGGAGACTTTAGTGTGCAAGTGAAAAAGAAAATTATTACCATAACTCATATAGAACTGACTGGAATTTTTTTTTAATTTTTTTCTCAAAAACTGATTTTTACATTTTTCAAAATTTGGGCCCTTTAATTTTAAAATTACGAGGGTTTTATAATTTTCTTATGATCTCACAGAGAAAATACGTCAATTGAAAAGAAAATTAACTCTCTAGCTATTAGAGAACTGGCTATACGATTTTTTTTTCTTGCAGCTTTCTTAAGGTAGATTTATATATATATATATATATATATATATATATGTTATAATATTTATAGTTATTGAATTTTATGTATTATTCATTAAAATAATACAAGAAAAAATATTTATTAAAATAAAAAGTTTAACAATTAAAAATTAAATTTATGAAAAGTTAAATGTATTTTTATTTATAAATTTACTTTCTCCGTTTTTTTACATTTTACATTTTATTCTATATTATGATCTTCTGTGTGTTTTATTTGGTATGTTGTTTGCGTGATGTAGTTAGGGAAAATTTTTTTTTTTTTACTTTACTTTATATTGATGATGTTATACTTAATGGTCTGTATTAGAAGGGAAGTAGTGTATAGAGTTATCAATAAATACAAAACCCGATAACGGATTTGTTTTACAATTTTCCAATCCCTCAACTTGTGTTTAACCCCGGTTTATCTGTATTAGTCCTTGCAATAAACCATGAAGTTAAATTTTCAACATTATTATTAACTTAAATATAAATTTTATAAAACATTGAAAATAATTTATCGTTTTTAGAAATGTAATAAAATAATTAACATGTAAAAAAACTTTTTTGTTATTACGATTATGTTCGGTTTTAAATGAACTGTTTATTTCAATCATCTATAATGGTAAATTTATAGTGATCGAAGCTTTAAAACCAATTAAATTTTCGTCAAATGGACGCCCGGAAGTAAATTTTGAAACCATGCAGTCTGTTGCTGATCCAGACGTATTTTGTGGAGGGGATATAGTTGGCGTAGCCGAAACAACAGTTGAATCTGTTAATGATGGAAAAACAGCAGCTTGGTTTATGCATTTGAGAATTCAGGTGTGTTCTGAATGTACAAATGTAACTAAATATTTACACAATTTTTTTTATAATTTAAATCGCCATTATCAGGCAAAGTTGGGCAAATAGTATTAAAATACAACTATGAATACAGTATTCATGTTCGTCTGACCGCGAATTCAAATCTTGTATTTGTATTTGTGCGACCACGAATACGAATACTTCATGAATACTGCAGTGAATACATAAAAAAATGTGAAGAAAATATTTTTATTAATTTTAGCCTTTTTTTTTTTTTTTTTTTTTGGTTTTGTCGATTTTTTATTTTACTAATTCACTCTCTTTCTTCCTATATACATCATTTTACTTGTACTTTATACTTACTGAATAATTTCCAAATGTATACAAATACTGCTTTAATCGATTAATTCTTAACTGATACAGAATTTTCTTTAATAATAGAAATTTTATAAATAGCTAGGAATAGCTTCTTTTATATTACTAACATTTTATTTATTACTGACTTATGTATATGTGGCGTGTGCGTGTGTATGCGCACACTTACATGTGCGTACAAAGTAAAATTTCTCTTGACGGACATTTTTTTTAACAAGCGGATTTTTCAAAACCTAGCATAACACCTAAATAACGGCGTTTATGATCCCTCTGTAACGTTTTCCCTACTTATTCTCTGTAAAGGAACAACCCTCGTATTACCGGACGTACTATCAGAGACATGCTAATAGGCCGGAATAGGGAGGTATTATCCCAGCCCATCCGCGAACTCACCAAAAAAAAAAAAAAAAATATTTTGAAATATAAATTGAGTTTTTGAACAAACATCTGGATTCAGTTCGGATTTTAATTCTTTTGAATTTAGATGGAATTTCGGATTTTAGTTAAAAAATTGCAAATTTAACAATTCAATTTTAGTTTTGGCTGAAATATAAAATATGAAACACGCTTCTGGTCACTTATTTACTTGGATGTATGTATTAAATTACTTTTTTCTTATTTTATAAAAACGAATTATAAATGTTAAAAAGAATATTTATCGAATGTATGAGGGCGATAATAAAACAAAATGAAAGGTGTGTTTGTGATGCGAATCACGTGCTCTTCGAGTGCTCCGGTTATCTCGCGAGCGTGAGTTACTTTATTATCATCTTTTAAAGCTTGGTCTTCCTGCTCCTTTCAACGCCTCTTATGTTCTTTCTCTACCTATTCTCTCTGTTGTTCCTGTCCTAGGGGTGTTCCTTGATTCCATTGTCGACAGAATTAAAATATAATTTCTATTCTATTCCATGTATCTATTCCTTTTTGCTGGGCTAATGCTCTTTGGTAGCAAACCCATGGGGGGTAAAAAAAAAAAAAACAAACTTTTAAGTAATCACTTTCCCATAATGTGATGTATTTGTCTTGGATGGCTATGAAATAATTCTTATTTGTAGTTGGATAAATATTAAGGGAAAAAAAAGTGATTAGTAACGTACTATTTTATTTTGATTGTAATGTAGATTCTTGTTTCACTGTGACCCGAAAAATGCTAATTCAACGTAGTGTAAATAAAACAAACAAAAAAATCGATATAAACAACTGCTTCCATTTCTTTTTTTTAATCGAACTATATTCAATTATATTAAGTTACCAGAATGAAATAATTAGAATATTACCCAGATTTTCAATTAAGTAAAAAAACAAACAAGCCGCGTTATAAAAAATAGAAACAAATTATTATATATCAAGCCGAGTATGGTGTTCAGTTAAGATTAAATAAATTATTAAATATTTAACAAATATACAAAAATGAATGAAAATAAATAATTTAACTAAAAAGGTTTTTATTACACACTCTGAATAAACTAATTAGAATGAAAAAAGAAATAGCAATTTAATTAAAACGGCGAGCATGGAAATATGGCATTGATTACTGCACGGCTGGCAAATTAGAGACTGTCTCGAACATTTAATTGCTGTGAGGTTAATTCCGGAAAATATTACTTCGTCCCCAGTCACGTGCCTCCAGGCAGAGACAAATTCCTCCACTGCTTAAGAAACATCGTGGCTGCTAAATTTTTAAATAAATACTAAATTTTCATTTTCCATTTCTATTTAGTCATCTTTGTGAAATTATCGTCCATTCTAAAATGCCGTTTCCGACTAGAAGAATCCCTTTATATCATACATACAGTTCTGTTTTAATTCCCGCCTTTCCTTCTGCTTTTTTTGCAAAACCATGTAGTACATACAAGGAGTAAACCGGTGTGGAATTGTGGTGTACAAACTCTTGAAATTGTCTGAAATTGTTTGGGATTGTCTGGAATTTTTTGGCATTTTTTTAAAACGTGATATTATTTTAAGTTACATAATGACAGCAAAATTACATTTCACATTAGAACCCCAATTTTAATGAAAAATCTCCATCGACCAATATATGACACTTTTTACATTTTGTTATATAAACAAAAATTTTCTAATGAAAAGAATTATGTGTCTCCAAATTAGTACATTTAATATAACAGTTTTAAATGTACTTAAAAGAAAATTATTGATAATAATTGCTAGTCACTTCATACAATTTTATAGTCAGCCATTAACATGGAATGAAAAAATTAAACTATTAACTAATAATAGTTTAACTGAAAATTTACAAGAAGAAAATTTTTATAAAAGCTAAAAATAATTATTCGAAACTGATCAAAAATTGTCTGTGTAGTTTTACTTTCCAAAGTTTGGCTAATTAAAAAATATGTCTGACGAAAAATTAAGAAATATAGTTGCAGGTCATATTTGAATTTAGCAGGCGGTTTTCACAAATTAATTTAAATTTATTTTGTGTTGTCGTAAGAAATGTTAAACATCATAATAAATTGTTAAAAAATAAAGTAATTTTCAGAGAAAAAATTAAGTTGGATTTTTTTTATGAATGTGAAAAACATGTAGCCTTGCTTATTCAGTAGATTATTTCGTAATAATATTAAATGAAAATGACAAATTGAAATGAGAGTGGTTTATAATAGATATTGCAGTGGAATCGTTTGCAAGTATCAAATAAGATGGCTTCGTGTAGATAACTTTTTTTTTTATTATTTCCTTTACGTTATTTCAAACAAACGGAAAAATACGGTAAATATAATTATTTTTATTAATATTAATAAAACAAATAAATCTGTCCATTATTGTTACGATTTTATTTATTTACATTAATGTTGAATCCATAAATAAAACATAAACAGAGTATTGTTAACAGAAACTATGGTAAATAAGGGGCACTGACTTTGAAGAATTAACTGAAAAAGAAAAAAGAAAAAACGTTTTATTGAACTGATTTCAAGGAAAATGAAATGAAACCAAACATGAATCTCGATTTAAAAAATGAAATGCATTATCGAATGTTTTTGTAGGATTAATGTTATTAGAGCTAAATGTCGAAGACAAACTGGAACAGACAGAAAGATTTATTACAATTTTCAGACTCACTTGTTGAATCAGCATTTCTAAATTCTGAAATTATGCAAAATGTTTTAGTGAAAATCGTATAACAAATTATTTTTCTTTTGATTTGCTATCAACTTCGCAATCTTTAAAAAATACTTCTTTAGATAGTTCGGAAAAACAGAAATTGAAAAAAATTGTACCTCATTGCGAGAAACAAAATGTATAAGATGAAAACTGCGCAATAAAAGGTGATAACAAAAAAAGTATTATAAATAATAAATCAACAGAGGAAAAATTAGAAAAAATAGAGTGTAACATTTTATCTCAATAAAAATCTTAAATATCAAAGAAATGAAAGATGTGAAAAAAAAAGAATGGTAATTTCTCAAAAACCAAATGTGTATTACAGGTTACTTCAATAAAATTTAAGAAACTATATACCATTTAAATGAAGATACTCAAACTAGTATTTTACTGTCTAAAATAAAGACTACTAACAATAAACATATTTAAAACGAAATAACTGATAAAAATTATGTATTAAATTGTTTCCTTAAACGATTCCTAGACATAACAGCAAAAAATTCATCAAAAAATAAAAATCATTACAATGATTCCATAAAAAAATTATATATTTTTCAAACCGGCAGAAGATTGTTATGTGGAACATTACATGCATATTTAAAAAACATTTTGCCTTCCATTTCAAGTTTGAATAGATTTTCAAATAAAAATTCTAAAATAATCACCGAAGGACTGATAGATTTTTTGCGACTAGTTGAATACTGTGAAGAAAGAAATATTCCTAAAGTGGTTTCGATATCGGAAGATGGCACTCGTATAGCATAAAAGGTTAATTATGATTACAAAATTAACAAACTAATGGGTTCTGTTTTGCCTTTAAAAATGATTTACCACAAATACTTACCTTGCTACACCTGAAAAATACATTAAAACATTTTTTAACAATAATACACAAAATGTCCTACTTATAACCCCCCCCCCCCCCATGTCCTTGTTTATTCTGAACAAGGATAGCGTATATTCTTATTATACCAATCAATTTTTTTCTGTATTGTCCGCGTTCGTTTCAAATTTGTTTCGATCTGCATATTCTCTTTTCGTTTCGTTTATATCGAAATTATTTTGCTTTCGTAAGTTTTATTTGTTTTATTTGCTGTTTTTAATTGTTTAAAACCATATGTTTTATTTAATTTTTGTAAATTACCTGCCATGTAAAACCGCTGTGTAAATTTTTTAAATTAACTGTTTAACTTTCTTTTTACTAATTTGCTACCGGAAATGTTATTTATACTCAAATTTATAATTTTTACTCAACTACTGTAGTTTGCTGTTGCGGTAATAAATTAATTTTAATAAAAAGTTCGTGACAGATTGGTTGGAAGATATGAGTGAAAAAGATGTTCTCCTAAATATGTAATTATGGGAGATCACCGTGTGAATTCAAAATTATGGCCGTGTGTACTGTTTAGTTGAGCAAAACTTTTTATTAGTTCACGACGAACAGGTTATAGAACGATTGATAATGTTCAGCTAAACGTAAAACGTGAAGACTATTTTTTGTTGGACGGTGATAAACATGTTTCCCCAAAAAGGGAGAAAGAATCTTTACATAAATACAATTCAAGATAAAACCAAAATTTTTTTATGAATTTCCAAGTACAGATTTAAATGGGAGTTAATACACGGGCGAAGCCGTGAGAGACAGCTAGTATATTATATTCGAATTAGTCTATTATAGATAATAATCCAACTATTAATCGCCCATGTATATGATAAAAACTTAGAAGAAAATATTCATGATATTTTGAAATTTTGAATGCGAAAATTATTGATACTAAACATAAGTAATACATTTTTTCTTTATAGGAAAAATTCAATAATAATATAACTGAAGAACCAGCATTGCCTAAATTTTATACACCTGTCGATAATGTGGATATTAGTGTTGAAATTTGCGGAATAAAATTCCAAAACCCTTTCGGATTAGCTTCGGCTCCACCTACAACAACCAGCGCAATGATTAGAAGGGCTTTTGAAGCAGGATGGGGTTTTGCTGTCACTAAAACTTTTGCGCTAGTCAAGGTAATAATAATAATAATAATAATGGAAGTATTTTTATATGTTTTGTATCGCGTAAAATTAGTAAACTTAAATTACAACTGCGTAGACATAGAAATCAGTTTCGATTTGAGTTCTTTTAATTTGTATTATTATTTGAAGATATTACTTTCTGACAAATGCTTTGTTTAATATTTTATGTTATAGGGTAAATGCAGTAATTGATAAAATTCCTTTAATTACTTAAATGGTTTTATTGCTAAATAGTCACAGAGATCTTTAATTCAATTCTAAAATACGATTGGTATAAATTATTAATTTTCCTGCTATAATATAAGGGCCCATCTGGACCTCCAAATATGTGAAAAATTTGTAAATTTTTAAATTGTTGCTGAGATCAGATTTTGATTTAATCTGAGATAGATCGCAAAAATTACATCTATTGCCTTTAAAATATTTATTAAATATTAATTGTGTGCGTGCGTGCGTGCGTATGTGGGCATGTGTGTGTGTGTGGTCTGCAC
Source organism: Icerya purchasi (assembly GCA_039619475.1). Classification (NCBI taxonomy): domain Eukaryota; kingdom Metazoa; phylum Arthropoda; class Insecta; order Hemiptera; family Monophlebidae; genus Icerya; species Icerya purchasi. The sequence continues at coordinate 585,955,177 of CM077115.1, forward strand.
GTGTGTGTAATTGTGTTTCTTTTTTGCTGATTTTTAGTATACTTAGTGCAGGCCCGTGCCCAGAATTTTGAAAAAGAAGGGGCTTTGAAAATTTTCTTCACATATTTATTTTATAAATAGCAATACATTTTTCACTAATATTCATACTGATAATAATTTCCATCATTTCGATTTATATATTAATAATTTACATAAACGAATTACCGTATAAACATTAATAAAAATTACATATGTTATTTCGTAATAAAAAAATTTGCATAAAATATTAATGAAGTACCTGAAAATATGGAACATATTTTTTCTTTTTTCTTTTAAAGGTAAGAACACCCTAAAAAATCATCAATATTTATTTAAAATTTTTGATTTTCAGATTTTTGTGTATTTATAATAACTATTTCAGTTTTCATGGGGAGTTTAACCCCCTTCCCCCCGTGGCACGGCCTTGGTATAGTGTACTAAACAGTAAACATTTTTTTTTTACTGTTTAAAGTTTGTTATTACTAATAGTGAACAAAAATTTCAGGATAGGGTATTTAATGTTTCACCGCGAATTATTAGAGGAGTAACATCACGCTATTTATATGGGCCGGAGCAAGGTTCATTTTTGAATATAGAACTAATATCGGAAAAATACGATGATTATTGGTGTCAAAGTATTACAGAACTGAAAACGGATTTTCCTGATAAGGTATGGATTAATGTTAATTAATACCATTCAATAAATGTCACATTGATCCAGAGCATATAATCGTTGAGTATTTTGTTAATTTAGTGAATACTTGTTAAATACAATATAAATAGTCAACATTTGTAAGACGTATATGTTTTGAAAATTCTTCGCAAATGTTAAATACGTATGTAGAGTAGTCAAACGTGAGTATTACTTGGCCAAAAGTTTTGATATGTTCTTCCCTTTAACTCTTTTTATTTTTTTGGCCTTTAACTTCAGATGTTCTTATTTATAATTTCTTGTGTAACATTAAAAATGCCGTTATTAAGGAAGAGACATACTTTTTTGCGTATTATTTTGACAAAATCTTTAAATCAAAGCAATGTAAAATCTTAAAAAATGCACAGATTTGAAATTTCAAGAAAGGCAGTTTCAATTAATATCCTACTCAGTAGGATGGAATATTTTTCCTATTATGCCCCCCTCCATCCTTCATTACATACACTCACACATTAAAATAATAACAAATATTTTTACCTCTTGAACTCGATAATTATTCAAACTTCTCGATTTTCACATTTTACCTGCAACTTTATAAAAATGTTTTGTTATCTGTTCAGTTTCTCCTATTATAACTGAAGAAATTGACTGCCCATAATATGGTGAAACAAATTTTCAACATACTCTAATTATTGACTTTTTTATTTCTTACAAACTTAGGAAATAATTTATTTCTCAGCAGGTGTCTGCAAACATTTCGGTACTTATATTTATAATTTCCAGCTTTTCTTTAAATAATCAACATGCACAAAATTTTTTATAATAAAATTTGAATTTTTTAATTTAGTGTTGAAATAAATCAAAAAAACAAACAAACTATTGATATATTAAAAGGTTCTCAATTTATTAAAGACTAACCAGTTAAAAGTTTAAAGTACGTTTGTCTTTTTATATGCATACTTAAGGTGTAATATTAATTGAAACAGTACCAGAAGGTCAAACCATGAGTCAATGTACTGAAGTTTTAAAACTGTTAAAGAAACAAATTGGGCAGAAAATTTCAAATTTGTGGATGAACTAAAAATATATTTTGTACTAGAGTAAAACGTTTCACTTCATAATAGCTTCTCTATTAAAGAAATTCTTGACTAATAACAATATTGTTTTCTTTGAACCTGTTTATTTCTTTCAAATTCATTAGAAATCAACAGATTTTTTGAAAAACTTAAGAGAAGATTAGTTACATCTCTGAATCATGAAAAATATGCGCGAAACGGCATTAAAAGTACGTTTTAAGAGGTTACATTGAGTAATATGTCTTTATAAATAAATAAATTTTCTGTGTTCATTTCATTATTTTTAGTCAGTAGATACATACATACATACGTACATGTGTGTATATATATATATATATATATATATATATATGTATATTTTTACGAACTGCGATTTAAAAGATTTAACAATCGCTTTGATGATTATAATAAGTTTTTTTTATAACCGAAAAATAAAAAAAAAAATATATATATATATACGAGGGGCGTTAGATAAGTAAGTTGTGTGGTTTCATAAATCGAGAAGAAATGGTTCAAAAAATTTGAAAAAAATGTATTTGCAATCTCTAGACTTACACTACTTTTCGACATAAAAACCATCAATATCCAAACATTTGTTCAATCGCTTTACCAATTTTGAAATTCCAATAACATAAGTCAACGTCCAAATTTGATAGCCATTCTTCTGTTATAGCGATAAATTCATCGTCAGTTTCGAATTTTTTGCCACCAAGAAATCTTTTCAACGCCGAAAAAAGGTGAAAATCAGATGGAGCAAAGTTTGAAGAGTAAGGTGGATGCGTTATTATTTCCTATTTAAATCTTTTTAACAGGTCTTGAGTCAATTCTGCACAATGTGGGCGGGCATTATCGTTCAACAGTATTGGTTTTTGCGTCAAAAGTCGGGGTCTCTTGTTTTTTATTGCGGTCCATAATTGTTTAAAGTTTTGCAGTACGACTCTGCGTTTATTGTGGTACCTTTTGGCATGTATTCAGTGAGGCTAATACTCTTACAGTCCCAAAACACAGTAGCCATAATCTTCCCCGCGGACTGCACACTTTTGAATTTTGTAGCCTGCCTGCGCGGTGCATATCGGTTATGCTCGTTTGCCCCTCTTCAAACTGTTTTACACACTTCCAAACCGCTTCGTAGGAGAATGCTTGGCTGTCATATACTCTGAAGTTCCTGGTGTATGAATTTGATAGATTTACCGCACGTGCGAAGGTATCGGATCACTGCGCGCAACTCTATACCGGACGACAAGATGAGGGCGATTTCCATGATAACCGGCAAACAACACAACATAAACTACTCCGATTAGGGTGAAATTTTTACTGGAGACTCGTAGTGTAGCCATGTACCGTGTGCAGTTTCGTCGACCAGTGTTACCAGATAGGAAAATATGAAACCATACAACTTACTTATCTAACGCCCTTCGTATGTATATATATGTTTGTTTTTTGTTTTTGTTTTTTTGAGGAGGGAGAAAACTGCAAAAAGCTGAAAATGATAACCAATGACCATAGTACGAACCACAGTGTCTTTCGCTTAACACATCGGCTGCGTATCAGACCAGTGCTATTAGCTTCATGTAGATCAAAAACGGTCTACTATTGAACAAATAGAGTACAAATTTCCCCAAATTGGAGATTTTATTTAAAATTTTATAATTATTTTCCAAGTTATAGTTTTTTACGTTGTATATATTTTGTTTTAGTTTTTTCTTTATATATTGTTAATGTGGCGATTGGTTTTCTTTTTTATTGTGACTGGATGGGCAGTATTGGCCAACAAATTCACGTTTATGTCAAATAGTTAACAAAGAACAAAAAAATACATATATAAAATGAGTGTGGCAATACAAGTAAAATAATGACAACTTCATATACGGCTATATACGAACTGACTATCTATACAAAAATTAAAAACCACGCCGAAGAAGCATCGCTTGGCTAACTCCACATGCGCGTGTGCATCAGTTCACAAGCGAAACTGGAGCTGCCGCACATTCTTTTTTTACGAACGTTTAGCGTATTTTATTTTACAGTTTAATTTTATAATGGAAAAAAACCTATTCGATTTTTTAATGTTTATTTTAGGTAATAATAGCAAGCATTATGTGCTCGTATATAAAAGAGGATTGGCAGACCCTAAGTAAACGTGCAGAATCTGCGGGAGCTGATGCATTAGAACTAAATTTATCTTGTCCTCACGGAATGGGAGAAGTCGGAATGGGTTTAGCTTGCGGTCAGGTACGTTATTTCTTTTCCAGTATGTTTCTTGTATGGTATTTTGTTTTGCAGAAATCGAAATTTTAATTTTATTTGTTATTGAAATAATAACTTTCTAGGCATTATTTCATAAAATATATAGTTCCTAAAATTCTGTAAATATATCTGTTACATGTTACTGTATAAAGAAATACAGTACATGTGAGTTCAGTGGTATTGTGAAGAATCGGGATGATTGCTCCCGCTAGGTGGCGTTTAACAAAACAATGCATTCAGTACATCTGTATCTTCCTTTTCAAAAAGTATATAATGTGCATATTTACACATACTGTAGAAGAATATATGCGTATATGCGTGATTGTCATCAGTATAATGGGCTTTTCAAGGTCTCTGGCACTTGAGAGTAAAAATTGGAAACTTCTGACTTATTTTCGATATGTTACAATCCATAATGCTTCCAAAGTTAATTTTCTGCTTAAAATTATTGCATACGAAAGTGTTGGATACGAGGGAGAGGGCGTGTATAGGCGAAAATTCGAAAAAAAACGGTTTTTATTTTTTTTTGACCTCGTTCCACCACTTTTAAAAATCTGAAAAAATGCATACATATTTTTGGCGCTAATTTACAGAACATATGTTGTTTCCGGAGTGTCGTCTATCGTTGTTTTAAAAATATTTTAAAATGAAATTTTCGAACGCGCCTAAAAATTTGAATTTTGCGCAAAAAAAATCGGTCTTGACCACTTTGTAGGGCTTAAAAAAAACTACATTTAAAAAGAAAAAGAGTGTTCTAGGTCAAAAATTGGCGAAGCTAGACGTAAAACCCCCCAAAATGGAAAACATTTTTTTTTGAGGGTATGTTTAGGTTTAGGGGGCTGAAAATTTGCACAGAGGTATACTTTTTCATATACAAAATGATGGCACCATCAATTTTCGATATGCTTCGGGGGCCGATTCGCCTATCTTACCCGGCTAGACCCTTTGTTTGTTATATTGGTTTTGTTATAAATTACTATAATTACGAACTTGTTATATTCTTTTTATTTCGTACAGTTTTCCAATTTTTATTTGGAAGTGAAATATGAAGCGCAGATTCGTGTAATTTTCCTTCGAAAATAATAATAGAACAGCTAGATAGAAATAAATAAAAAGAAGGAATTGCATTACTTGTCACCACCAGTATTGACTTTATGCGAAGAAGAAAATATTAAATAAAAAGGAAGAAAAATCTGCTATGTGTAATAATGTATATTTAGTAAATGAAAATGCACATAAATAAGAGATAACGGCCTACAAGACTAGAAGAGAAATGCGAGAGTGAAACAGGAGTCATTAAATCTGTTGAATTCCAGGTCACTGTGGGGTACTACTTGATGACCGAGTTGATTTAATCGCAAAAGAAGGTGTTAGATCAGGTATTAAGTTTCCATTTATCCCATCCTTCGATCTTCTAGATAAAGCCAAAAGAGATAATTATGCGGATTGGGTAAGTCTTATTTGTAGAGAGCAAGGGCCTGGTAAATATTTTCATATGGTCAACCATCTCTGCCGTCCACACCTTGGTTTTATCGCATTAGTATCCCTGTTAGTTTAACCCGTAGGTTTGTGATCGTTGTGTGTAGGCTCCGCTCCGGCCATTGCCGTTTGGGTTTAAATTTTTCAAACACCGGGCACTGCACGGGTTGTAATATCTATTGCCGACAAAATTTTAGAGAAGACACTAACCACTTGTTATTTAATTGCGCCCAGTTTGATAACACGCGACTTGCGTTTTCTAAAGACCTCATGTCCTGCGGTGTTTATTCTCCATTGTGTATTTTTTATCTTCTCTGTTCCAGTGATAAAATTTTGTTTGTTCTTTTTAGGTTTATTGAAAGAAACGGGATTGTTATTTGATTTTTTTCCCCATTATTTTTACTTATTTTTTCTTACATTGTAGTCTTTATTCAGCGTGGCTGTGACTACTTCCTTTTTCTCATAATGCATTGTGAGCATTGCCAGGCAACTGTGGTCATAATGTGAGATAGAAATATTTATCTATTTTCTATTTTTTTCTTTTGCTCCTTTTTCCAGAATGAAAAAATATTGTTTGTGTTTGTTTTGTTTCATTGAGCATTGTGGGCACTGCTAGCAGTTGCGGCCATACTGTAGAATGAAATTTCTCTTCCTGAATTTTCTATTATTAGTAATTTTTAATATCTAGTCGTGGCGTAGTTTGCTGGCCAAAAGAACTGTTCTGTTCGGGCCAAAAAAAAAGCGAAGGAGAAGGTGATGATTAGCTTAATTAAGGGTAATTAATAAAAAGAAGGTTTTTTCCTTCTTTTTAGGTTGTTATGTTTCTGTTTTTGTTTTGAAAAAATAGAATTTAAGATTAATCTCTTTCGTTTTTCTTTTTAGGATCCTGAATTAGTGCGAAATATATCTTTGTGGGTACGAGAAGCAGTGAAAATACCATTTTTTGTCAAATTAACTCCAAATATTACTGACATTGTTAATATAGCTAAAGCCGCATATGAAGGTAAATAAATGAATTGATTTTTTTTGTTCTTATTTAATTTAACAATTTTCAGTAATCTGTTTTAAAAAACAAGAAAAAAAAATTAATTTTTACAATTAAATACGATTTGTGAATAAATACAGAGGAAAAGCGAAAAAGTATGTCGTCCAAGTATTTTAATAATGACGGATTTTTATTTTACTTATGTGCACTTTAAATTATAAAAATGTTCAGAAGTTATATAAAAAAACCTCTGATTTTTATTGAATGAAAATAGAAAACCTAAAATTTTCGAATTGTTTATTTTTATGGAAAAAAAAAATTTAAAAGTATCAAAACATTTTGGAAGCCGAAAAAATTGTTTTGTTTTAAAACATTTTTTAGATTTTTAGTTCACTTAAACTCATTATAACTAGTGCGAAAATACGGCATAAAAAAATTTTGTTTTTGGTTGCACAAGATATATAAATTCTCGGTAAAATATACCGCGACCAATTTTTGGTAGCCTCGGCAATAAAATTGTGTAGTGAAGAACTAAGGAAAATTTTTTTTTCTTCTTAACGTTATAACTCGCTAATTAATAAAACTCATAAAATGAGCAATACATATTTTTGTAGGAAATTAACTGATCTACAAAAATATGTATTGCTCATTTTATGAATTTTATTAATTAGCGAGTTATAAAATTAAGAAGAAAAAAAAAAACATTCCTTAGTTCTTCAAATTTTAACCTTTAATATCTTTTAAATGGTTAGATTAATGGACGAAGTGTCAAGAAACCTCCTTTGTGGAGCGTTCAATTTCCTACAAAAATATGTGTTGAGATTTGCTGTACGTCCAATTAATGGCAAGATATGAATTTTTTCATATGGGACTGAAGTTAAAATGGAAAACTTTGATGAGGAGGACCTTCCTATTAATGTTAAGAGCTCATTTTTGGAGATAATTTTCTAGAGGTGCGTAGCAACCAATTTTTTGATATCAAAAATATAATAAAAAATAGTCGATTGTTTTGACCCACCCTAGTGTAGATGCAGATGCACCTCCCTGAATGTAATCCTAGCGGCGCCCTTTTTTGCAATGTTTATGTATAAACGCTCACATTCGTACAAACAAAACTGGTAAACGATTTCTAAATTGTCAGAGGTAATGTACATAACTTTAGCAATATATGCTTAATGAAAACTTTCCTCTCACTTTTATGCGGTTGCGTTGCTAAGCCATATCTGCTCCAGATTACCAATATCCCGTGTAGCAGTTACATGACTTACCATCCACCTAATCGAAACAATTTATCTCGTTTTCAATAATCATCCGTTCTTGTTTACTTAACCTTGTTATATTATAATCTTTGTATACAGTTGTCAACGAACCACGAACGTTGTTGTTGTGATTTTTGCAATGGGTAGTACATTTTTTTCTTTCTGTTGACTTCTTTATATACTGTTTTTCGTACGTTATATTTTTTATTTCTATAATAAATTCTTTCCAACTCAATTTAATAAGTCCCGTTCTACCACTTCGTGATCTAGCTGGTACGTCGGCTATTTCTTTTCCGCGGAAGCCAGAATGATCAAAAATTCATTTAAAATACACTATAACATTTTGAATGCGTAATTTATTCTTTAATTACAGAAGAATAAAGAAAAGAAAAAAAATGAGGGATAATCATCGTAAATAATTTAGATTATTTTACGGTTAGTTCTTTAATTATATTAGGTAAGGTTGCAAAATTCGGTTTTTCCTAACAAATTTTTAAACTTTCTGTAAAATATATTTTTAGCCCGATTTACAAAATTTTATGTTCATATAAATTTTATGTATTTCAAATAAAACTAACGATATTTGCGCTCTATTTGTAATAGGTAAAGCTGATGGAGTTTCCACCATAAATACGGTATCCGGTTTGATGAGTGTAAACATGAAAGGAGAACCGTGGCCAGCTATTGGCACCGACAAACGAACAACGTACGGAGGAATGTCTGGAAATGCGACAAGACCAGTCGGATTAAGAGCTGTCTCATCAATAGCAAACAGCATACCGGGATTTCCCATATTAGGTATTGGAGGAATAGACTCGGCTGATGTAGCTTTCCAGTTTTTAAGTTGCGGAGCATCTGCTGTTCAAGTATTATTTCAGAATCTTTTATTGTTTAAATTATTTACTTAACTTATTAAATATCTATAATCTTTCGTGTCTGATAATTGGTAATACGCAATATATTTATCCTTACCGTTTCTGTAGCGTATTACACCTTCCATCGTCAAAAAAAAAACAAAAAAAAAAACGATTAAAAACGGAATTAAATAAATATGTGTGGTCTTATGTATTAAATTGAAAAACGCAAATTCACGACGAATCAAGCGAATCGGTCCATGTAAACAGAACGGCAGTCAAAAGATAATAAAAAAGAAGTAAATGCTAAATAATATCAAAACAACAGCGACAAATATTTATATAAAACGGAAAAGGATGTTAAATATTCGGTTTGACTTGTTCGCCGTAAAAATTTTGTTTGGGGTATGTTTTTAAATTTCGGTTTTATAGACCCCTCTCGTATTCACCTCACTTCATTTTCAGTTGCTTTTATAACGATAGAAGGGGTACAAGTGTTTCGGAAAGATTAATAATAAATATATCTCATACAATTACTTTTAAAAATGATTTTATTATACCTTGCTGTTTTAAATTCGTTGTTTTTTAGAATAATATTTCGTTTGAAGGAAAATGGGGGGACCCCCTTCCTATTCAAAAAAGAAAAAATAATAGTAATTCTAAGAAGAAATACCTTTTATTCGTGACATGTTCTTTTTTCTTTATTTTCTTTATTTATTTTTTTTCCTATTTTAATTCCACTGTACCTTGCGGTTCTCAGCCAGAGTTTCTAATTGTTGCTGTGCTATTATTTATTGTTAATTACTATATTTTGTTTTATTATTTATTATATAATCAACGAAATTAAGCAATCCAGCTTATGACAGTATCTTCAAGGTCCCTGTGCACAATATCGACCCTGACTATTTGGCAGCAGAACCACTCAGATCGCGGATAGCCAGATACACAGCAGAACTCGAAATAATACTACCAGCGGTTTATGAAAGATCGCTAGGGTTCCTACCCCCGTGGTGCCAACCCAATCTGACAATAAATGTTGAACTAAGTGAGCACGAGAAACTAACCACAAGCTCAGAGACGTTTAGATTACTTTTCCTTGAAATGCGCGAAAAATTTCAGCCATGCAGGGAATACTATACAGACGGTTCAATTCACAACGGCAAAACAAGTTACGCTATAGTCTCTGACTCTATCACGTTAGCAGCACAACGAACGCACGACAATAATTCAATCTTCACCTGTGAGGCCAAGGCGATTCTCCATACTCTAGAACTAATCCTACTGCGCCAAGACGTAACAAACTGTACCATATTTACTGACTCGTTGTCCTGCTTAAGAGCCATCCAAAATCAGTTCACCGAAAACCCTATCATACAACGCATCCACCTAAAATTGGACCAGCTCCAATCACAGCATATACAGGTCAGCCTTGTGTGGACACCGGCGCATACAGGAATCCAAGGAAATGAATTGGCGGACCAAGCTGCAAGAACCGAGACGACACAAGAATGCCCGCCTGAAGTACTTATGACACCCCATGAAGCTAAAATGGTGATAAGCAACACAGTCAAAAACTACTGGAACACCCTTTGGCTCCAAACGCCGAGCAAACTCCACGAGTTTAGAAAAGATACCTACGAAATCATGCCAACTCTCAGTAGGCACGAGCAGTGTGCCCTAACTCGTATCCGCATTAGACACACAAACTTGACTCATTCGTTCCTCATATCTAAAAAACCGCCCGACCTGTGTCAATGCTACAACATGCCTATATCGGTGAGGCATCTTTTGATCGAGTGTAATCACTACCAGCAGGCCAGACAACAAGCGGGTATTACCAACGGCCTTCCAGAGATGTTTTCGGACGCCGAGAAGTGTAAACAAATCGTAGCCTTTCTCAAAGACATCTCAGTATTCCAACTTATCTAACTTCCTCAGCCTTTAGCTGACTTTTTTGATTATTTTGTTGTTTCGCGCATTTTTCAATATTCAACATAAAATGTTATAATTCTCCGTAAAACCGTAGTCGTTAATGACCTTGTAGTCCAAAAGCGACTTGTAAATACAATAAATAAATAAATAAGCAAATTGAAAAAGTCTTATGTATTTCGGTTATTGGCTTTTTTATTATCTTCCATTTTTAAACTTTTTGCATTCAAAGATCGAATGTTAATCATCTGATAACTGTTCACAGTCTTTACAGATATTCGATTCAAAAATTTGGAAAACGTTTCAAATAGACTCCCCATTATTATTTCCGTATGTGCGGTTAAAAATTGAGTGAAGTTATAATAATCGGTATAAAAATGTTTCATTTGTAGTCTTTCTTCGATGATTAGAACTACTAATTCCCGTGTTACTTTTCCCGTTTTTGATTTATCGCATCCGAGTTGCCAGAGTCTCGTATACTATTTGAATTCATTTTATTGATCTGTTTTTGTAACTCTTTCTTGTCTAATATGTTTTCTTCTTGTTTGAATGTTTTGATTTGGTTTACCGTTTCTTAAATCTGTAGGTATCATTATTCCTGCTATGATGTTGAAAGTATATGACATTGTGCGATAACCAGAAATTATTAATATTTTCCATTGTAATTTTAGCATCTTATTCTTGTTTTTTTCTCGCAAAACTGGAAAGAGTATACTGTGAAATTCAGTTATAATAGATCCAAAAATAGTCTTGTAAAGTATTGTATCTTTATATTTGAAACCGAACATATTTCAATATAGTGATTTTAATTTGAAATAAATCTTAATCTTGTCTATTAGTGTATTTGAAGCGTGTTTAGTAAAATTTAAATTACTGTGTCTATAATTATTCCAAAGTATTTTATTTCATTTACTATTTTTATTTTATCTTTATTTATTAAACGCTGTTCAATGCAATGTATTATTTCTTTCCTGTCCTGTTTTCTTTTTATTAGTACTGCTTGAGTTTTATTTTGTGTTAAATTGTAAGCCTTAGTTTTTTATGTTTTTATACTTGATTTTTTTACTATTTTATTTATTTCGTATACGTCTTTCTTTTTTTTAATTCGTGAGACTAATATTGTATCGTCTGCATAGCTTAATTGCAGTGTTGACTGAAAGGTAAATTATGAACTTCATTCATTGCTATAGTGAAAAGTACTGGTCCAAGAACCGAACCTTATAGTACTCCTCAATTAACACTTTTCTTTCACGGGATTTTATTTTCTCGATTAAATAACCCGATTCTTCTGTCAGTTGTGAATAATAGTTTGTACGTATTTTTCCGTTTCATAATTTTTAAGATTTCATCAACTTTTATTTGATCAAATGCTCCGGATATATCAAAACTGATTAGTAACGTATGTCTTGTTCGTTTTTTATATTTTTCAATTTTTACTGCAAGCTCAGTTGATTTGTTTTTGAGGTATCCAAACTGATTTTCGTTTAATATCGCGTTTTCTTTTATTTCTAAATGAAGAAAATTTTTTATGATTTTTTCATATATTTTATTGTTAAACCAGACAGTAGCGTTATAGGCCTATATGATTTCGGATTTGTTAAGTCTTCCAGAAATTAGGGAAATAATTTCAATACATTTTTGGTAAACAGATTTGAATATTTTTTCGTCTGCTTTGTGAGGAAGTTTAACCATCTTGTTAGAAATTTGATCATGATGCTTTCCTATTGTTCAGCTTTTGGATTATCATAGTTAATTCCTTTTCACATATTAGAAGAGTTTTATCTGGTTGAGACGGTCACAACTTGAGTGTTCGGTTTAGAAATAATTCAGCAAAAATTATTTCATGTTTTTCAATATTATTATCGTGTACCAAATGCATCCACCTATATTAGGAACAGGCATGTCCCTACTCTTTGCTTGTTTTTTTCCATACATATTATATACGGGGTTTGCCTCAGATTGTTGATTTAGTCAGTTCTTTACATTTTTTATGCTTTGATGACTGCAGTTCTTTCTTGTATTCTTACTTCAGTTTTCTAATGTTAATCCTTAATGATTCCACTTTGTCATTTGTTTTATTTTTACTTTTATGTAGTCTTTTTTGTATAGTTCTTTTAGTATCTTTTTAAAACTTTCCAATCTTTCATTCGAATAAGGTTTATCACGAACTTTTGTTTTTGTAAGTGAATTGTAGATTTACTATGTTTGTAAATTTTATAATCTCTTTCTCCGAGTCTTCTTTTTTAATTACTTTTTTAATGTGTTTTATTTTTTTGTTTTATTTGAGGTAGAGGATCGATAATTTGTTTTTGAAAGATTTCATAGTTAATTATCAGTGTATTTTCCTTGAATGATTTACTGTCTTCCCTTCCCCCTTATTAAAAGCTGTAGACAATATTATGTTGAATGTTGCGTTACTGGAAGAAAGTAATACTGTTATATTATAAATATTCTGATTGATTATTTCGTGGACAAAATTATAAGATCAATTACGCTGTTCCCGTTATTGTGGTCGTTAAAAGTTTTGATGTTATAAGGATTACAGGCGCAAAGATCATTAGCAAACAGAAATGTTTTGAATTGTCCTGCTCTTTTCGTATTATAGTTTATGTTATTTAGAATTGGGTGTTTTGTAGTAGTGTTCCAGGGTTGAGTTACTTTGGGATAAAAAACAGCAAAAAAATTATATTTTGTAAGTAGTATTCCAAGTATAAAAGTTAAAAAAAAAAACAAAACATATCTGTACGTAAACGAGGGTTTCAAAACAAAAATATAGCCGAAGTACATAAATTTGGATTTTCAGCGTAACATATATCTCAAAGTTCGAAAAAAAACGTTTTTTTTTTTTTTCCCCGGGTGTGCTGTGGAACAATCTGCATTTCAATTTCCTGACAAAATTCACAGTTAGCGAAAAATTTAAAAAAGAACGAAAAATCTCTGAAATTCTGAGAATTATTTTGCCTTTCGAATGCTTTGTATATTATTGATGAAAAGCTCGCTTTGTTGAACCAGCAGAACTATGTATATCTTGTTTTCTTGATGAAACGTGTTGATAATGAATATGATCTTGTCTTAGATAAGAATAGTATAGTATAGTGTGGTATATATTTCTTTCACTTACAAAAAATGTTAAGGGTAGTCTATGAATATACACATTGCTGAAATGTTTGCATAAAAATATAGCCGGCATTGTAGCTTTAAAAATGAAATGTAAATGTTTTGAATTTAATATGTAAATTACGGTTAATTCCTAAACCGCAGAATCCTCAAATTTGTTTTTTAAATTTTATTTCTTAATTTTAAACGATTTTTTTTTTTGTTTGTATCTTTACTGTAGTAATGATTTAAAGGTTTGCAGCGCTGTTCAAAATCAAGATTTTACCGTAATTGAAGATTATGTCACTGGGTTAAAAACCTTACTTTACTTAAAGTCGATCGGAAAATTTTCAGATTGGGATGGTCAGTCACCTTCTACAGCGGTTCATCAGAAAGGGAAACCAGTGTATCGTATTGTGAATGAAGAAACAAACAAGGTACGAATTAATAATTTTAGATGTAATATCGTTATTTTTTTTATTATTATTAGTACAACCTTTTGGCTAGAGGCGCCGCGAGACTGTAATGGTTAAATCAGTCTATAGAGTTAGATAGTTTTGAGGTATGAAAGAAGTTTGAGGTTTTGTCTGTAGTTGTCAGATAGTACGGCTTCAAGAATTTCCTTTGGGATGTGTAAATTGTTCTTTAATTGCGAAACTTTGGGCATTCGATAACTACATGATTGATTGATATTGGAAGCTTAGATTTTTACACTTAGGTGGTCATTGTAGATTTGACCATGCGTAATAGAGTGGACAAAGAAATAAAGAAGAACATAGAACGTTAGGGCCATCAAATTATGGAGTAAGAAATGAAAGTAGGTGGAAACTTGTAAGCTTTTATGCAGAACAGGAATTAAAAATATTAAATACTTTATTTAAGAAAAGGAGGCGAAGAAAACGGACGAGGATCTCTCCAAATTAAAATTGTAAAAATCAAATTGACTATATACTAATCGCGGCAAGGGGTATTGTAATATAAAATTTCAAATTTCATTCAGATCATAAGTCAGTCCCATGCAAAATTTTGCTTTCAAAGTAGCAGTTTCGAATAGTGGAAAAAAATAAGGGTAAGAGTAGAAACGGGAAAAATTGCAAAGATTACGAGATCGGACTAAACAAATTAAGAGATATGCAAAACATGAATAAAGTAAAGCTATTATGTAGAAAAATAAAAATCAACATGAAAAAGCCACTAAAAATACAGGAGCCGTAAATGAAAAATCAACCTCTGCAACTCTATCGATAGACGTAAAACAATTGATAACTAATAGAGAAAAATTAAAAACAAAGTGGAACGAAACAGACAACGAGAAAATTGGGCTAAATAGTTTATGTAAAACCATTAAAAATAAGTTGAGAATGTTTAATAATAAGAGGGAACATGATTTCATTCAATTAGTACTAGAAAATACTAAAAGTACAAAAGCAATAAGATTATATAGGTTTTAGAAGCAATTGTAAATCTCCGTAACGAGCATAAAATCCGTTGCAGTTTTAATTTAGGGAATAGTATTGAAGTCACGAGTGAGACAATTGCAAATTTCTTACTGTTTATTTTATTTATTTTGCTTACATACAAGGCTTAGTTTTTAGTATGAATATGACGGGGTTTATTTTGGTTAACATGTTGAATGGTTGGTGCCGAAGTTGATGGGATTTCTTTGTCAGATATTAGCGATGGAAACTGGTTTTAAAAGAACATGGTTCCCTCGTCGACCGAACTAGTTGATAAATGTAACAGTCACGGGTTTTGCGATGGGCTATGGAATTATAAAGAGTAAGGTACACAAAAAGAAAAAACCATATCGTTTTTGAATGCCCTGCTCTTTTTCCTGAGTGCTCTCATCTATACGCCGGAACTTTTGGCGTTGGATCTTCCTACCCCTTTCAATGCTTCCTTTATCATTTCCTTCCCATCTCCAGCCGTTATTCCCCTCCTTCTTTCCTTTATACTTTCTATCTCCGATCGCCTCAGAATCTGAGTAGGTGATCTAAGTCCATGTAGTTGGGTCAGTGTTAACACCGAGCCCATTTAAAAAAAGAAAAAAAAAAAAAAAGAAAGAAAATTATAAAACGTAACAAAAGAACATACGTCTTCACTAGACCGGTTGTGATTTTTGCAATAGTTAATTTCATTTACGTGTGTAGCTTTATATGAAAATGTTTGCCCTTGATATTTTTAAGTCACGTTAATTTATATTTATTTTCATAATTCTAATTAATATTTCTCCGATATTTGGGGGAGGGGGTCTTGGTTTGTTGAACGAGCTACCAATTATCTTATCATTTATTATCGTCAAATATTTTACCGTGGCGGACTACTGTTTGTTTAATTGTATAAATTCATTTTAATTTTTAATTATCTATTCTAGAGTTTACCACATTTCGGAAAATATTTGGAAACGCGTCATGAAATCGTCAGTAATATCAAAAAGAATCTTGTTCGGAATGAAAAAGTTGATCAGCTGCAGGAAACAAAACCAAATGATGTTTTCGATGTAATCAATGCAACCCGTACTTTGCAAGTTAAAGATGTAATCGGCAATTCGCTCAAATATATATCGACGCATACACAATTAAATAAGAAGGAACAAGTAGTTGCTCTGATTAATGATGTAAGTGATCGTCGTCTCTAAAAAATTCTTTACGCACAATTGAAATCGTTAAAATAGTAACGCTATTTTTCGATTTACTATTATGAACAATTGCATAGAGCACTAAGGGTGTCTTGATAATTTCACTTAAAGAGATATTATACTTTTAATAACAGAAATGTTTTAAATATTTTTTAATATTCGAAAGATTCGGGGGAGGGGGGTAGCAATACTGTAAAACAGTTCTTGTTTATATCACATACGCTTAACAGAAAACAATAAACATTACAAAGTTTATTCGTATTTTTAGGATAAGGGTAAATATTTAATCATTTTCATGATGCGTTATGTGTAACGTCTTAATTTATGTTTTGCGAAACGGTTTGTAATTATTATTTATGTGCTCCTAAAAATGTATTTCATACTTCCACACTTTTCACATTAAAATACACAAATTTTTCACGTGAAACGTCTTGAAAATTGCTTGTGAAACGAAATCGCGCAACGCAACGACTATTATTTTTCACCGCATATATTTATGTATATCTATATATATATATATATATATATATATATATATATATATATATGTATATAGATATCTATATGTATTTATGTATGTATATAGATATCTATATGTATTTATGTATATTTATATACATTTATATATACATATATATAGGCTTTCACGTTAAATCAACGGCCCTGTGCCCCAGCACAGCCGCACCCAATTTTTTTATTACGGCTTTTTCGAAAAAGTGACGCACTGTTTCCGAAAGTTAGTAATAAAAAATTTGCAGCTTTCTTTTTCTCTTCTAACACAATTCGTAAATATATTATTTTATAAAGCAATAATCAATCAGAGTTTACTAAACCGTTCCTATATTTTTGGTTGTTTTTGAAATATTATAAACTTCATAATGACTTTTTTTTGTGTTAATTTTCGGAATTCATTTTTTGAACATATTTCCATTAAATGTTTCGCAAAAGATGACTCTTCCGTTATTAAAAACAAACTGACACAAAGTGGATTATTATTTTTAGACTCCCGTTTTCATATTTTTTTTTTATATATATATATAAGATCAGATGTTGCGTCTGTTTCGTGTCTCTATTTTTGATGATGAAAAGGCTACATTTTCAGAACGTCAGATGTGTGTATATATGTTCAAAAATTGTTTCAGTCGAAAAATTAACTTCTAACATTGATCATCGTGGAAGTTTCCAAATTGTAATTAATGTTAATGGTATGTTAAATGATGTCTATCTTCATTGTACCTAGAACGGATTTGTGAACATTTACAAGAATATACAGGTAGGCAATCATCGAGTGGAATCATAACGATTTCCGTTCATGTCCAAAATTTTATTCGGGCTGCTGTGTAGAATTTTTACTATAGATATATTAAACACGTTTTTCATCGCGTTAATTTTCACAATCGGAAGCGAATATTTTTTTTTTTTTTTTCCGATAATAATTTTTGGGCAAAAAAGTAATTGAAATATTAATTAAATTCGTTAAAAAAAAAAAAAAAAACGAAAAAAGAGAAAATGAACATTAAAAAAAAGGTTAACGACGAGAAATCTAATTGAACCATTTTACACATTTTATGTATAGGATATGTGCATAAATTGTGGTAAATGTTATATGGCCTGTAATGATTCCGGCTATCAAGCGATTACATTCGACTCTGAAACACACATTCCTCATGTTACGGAAAATTGTACCGGCTGTACACTTTGCTATTCTGTTTGTCCAATCATAGATTGTATAAGGTAATTTAAAGATTTTTATGTTACCGTCTTAAATTTTATGTAACAAATTTGATAAAAATGTGATAGGATTTTAACCAAATTATCCAAATGATATTATATGTCTTCTGCATTACTAGAATTTTATTATTAATTTAAATTTCAGACTAGAATTATCTAGTTTTTATTAACAAATTACGAAGAATGATCAATAAGTACGATAAAAAAAAAAAAGTCGTAAAAAACATGTAAATATATTTTTGAAATCTACAATCTTTTCGCTATTTTACGACACGTATTCACCTATAATATTCAAGAACTTGTCGTAACGTGGTACCAATTTTTCGACGCCTTGTTTGAAAAACGTCCATGACGAATTTCTTCACTTCTTCGTCTTTCACGAAACACTCTCCTCCCAGGGCTGCTTTTAAAAATCGAACACAAATGGGCGATCCGAAAGAATGAAAGTTTTGACGCGCTTAACGTTTGTACAAACCTGTGTGCGAAGTTTTCGGCCGGTCGCTGCGCGCTTTATCTGCCACATAATCTCGTCCTTTCTCGGACATACGCGGCACCATTTGGGTCTGGAAATTTCTTTATTACCGTACACTTTACATATTTGTCGATGAATTTCAGTGGGATTGTAATTTTTTGTCCACAAAAACCACGCTACACTTCGCCTCTCAATGTTTTGGATGACTTATTCACATGAGACGCTCCATTTCAAACAGACACTGTAAACGAACCAAACGATATGCCGGGGTTTCATTCTTTCACGAGGAGGGGATAGAGAATGAAAACCAGGTTCTTTTAAGCCCCGGAGTGGAGGATTCTACAATAATTTAGGTAGAAACTACGCGCGAGTCTTAACTTATTGATCCTCTCTCGTATATGGTTTTTATATGAAATGTGAAGCAAATTTTTTTTTTTTTATGAGACGGTCTCACTTATTAATGGCGGAAGTTTAGAAAACAATATGGAGTTTTTTATTCGTATTTTTTTTTTTTATATATATATATCGAATTGGTTTAAAAATGTCAACTAAACAATATATATTTGGAACCTGTTAGATGGAAAAACAGATAATATTATTTTTTAAAAACATTTTGATATTAAATAAAAATCTTTACATTATTAAGCTGTTATATTTTTTTATTTATTTATTTTTATTAACCTTATGATATAACGTTACACAATACACATTGAAGTAAATAATCTATTGTATAATTTAATTTAGCCCTGAAAACGAGCAGAGGCCTCCCTCAACCGAGCCCACTCTAGTCTGTCATAAGCCACCTGATGGTATTGTTTGTGTTTTAAAATTTTAGTGAAACTATCTTCTCACCTGTTTTCCAGTCTTCCTCTTTTTCTCTTTGCGTATATCGTCCAATCTGTTATTTTTTTAGTCCACCTTGTGGAATCCATTATTGCAATTTACATTAAGGTTAGTATATTAAACAAAATGAACAAGGCATATAGCAGTAACAGGGAAGAAAATTAAAGGAAAGCGAACACATAAAAGAAGAAAGAATTCTATCAAGATCTTTTTTTTTTTTTTTTTTTGGGGCGCGCCGCGGCATTGACCCAACAACAAGAAAACTAAGCTAAGAAATTAAATAACTAAGCGGTCCGAAATGGACGCAACAAAGGACAGCAGTGCGGACAAAACAGAAGATGAAGGAAAGGAGAGGATAAAGGAAGAGTTATAGGGAGTAGGGAGACCTAATGACAGGAGCTGACTGTATAAAAGGGAACGTTCGTTACGAAGAGCAGGACACTCAAAGAAAATGTGATTAGCATCACATGTACGAGGAGGATCACAATCGTGGAGAGAACAATCAGGAGAAGGCGATAGAGAAAATCGAAAGCGAGAGGAAGGGAGGAGAGAATGATTGATCCGGAGACGAATTAGGGAGACAATAGAAGAGCGACGACTGAGAGGAATAGAATGGAACCAAGACAGGGAACGAAGAATTGGCTGAATGAAACGGTAATGAGAATGACGATTAGAAAATAGAGAGGGATAAATATCCTGCCAAAGTCTGGCGTGATTGGCGGTGAATAAGGAAAGGATATCTGAAGAAGGGAAATGGTTGAGGAATGAATCAAGGCGACCAGCAGAACGAGCGAAAGAATCGGCTGCATCGTTGCCATCAATTCCGGAATGACTGGGGACCCATAAAAAATCAATGAGAATAGAACGGGATGACTGCAAAGTGGAGGTAAGAGAACGAATTGAGAAAATAATATTATCAGGGGAATGTGAAGGAGGAGAGGATAGGGCTTGAAGGACGCCCTTAGAGTCCGAAATAATGAGGAATTGGGAAAGATCGCTTAAAGAGGAAATATAAGAGATAGCCTGAAGGATGGCGAGATCGACTCGGCAGAAAAAATAGAGCAGAAGGAAGGAAGCCGGAAGGACTCAGAATGTCGAAGCGACGGAGCAGTAAACGCGCCACCCACGCTGTCCTCGCTCTTGGAACCATCAGTAAAGATCAATACATGAACAAGAAAAGAGGAATTCAACAAATGAAGAAATTCATTGTTGACTGCACCATGAGAGGAAGAATTGGCTCGAAGTGGGAAAGAGGAAAATTTGATAGGCTGCCATAGGCTATTGAAGTCATGAAAGAAGTACGGGAGAGTATTGTAGGAAAGGACAACAGGAGAAAAACCAGAAAGACGAGTAACAATGAGCGACAGAATTCGGATTTTATGAGGAGAAAAACGACAGCAGTTATTGATATGTAGATAGGAGGAAATAAGTTTGGACGAGGAGATGGGAAGCCGTTTAATTAAGAAGCGATACCCAAGCTGAGAACAGTGAATAAGCAGTGGTTGGGCAACCGACTCTGATAGAACTGCGGGAATGGGGGAGGATTTCAAGACTCCAAAGCACAAACGGAGACAAGAGTTTTGGATCGCGTCAAGTTTAGTGAGGAGAGACTTGGAGGAATTACTGTAGATAAAGGAACAATAGTCGAGCTTGGACCGGATGATGGCTTTGAAAAGAATTAGAAGAATAAACGGATCGCCTCCCCATCTGAGAGAAGAAAGAGATTTAAGGAGATTAAGTCTTTTAAGACAGGATTTATAGAGAAAATTAATGTGCTCATGGAATGTGAGGCGGCTATTTAAAAAAAGGCCAAGATAGCATATGGAATTGACAACGGGGATAGGAATACCAGATACAGTGATGCTAGTTAGAGCTCGGTTAAAGGGTCGGAGAGAAAAAATGATATAAGACGACTTAGTAGGAGAAAGAGAGAGGTGAAGACGAGAAAGGGAATTATTAAGAATAGACAGGGAATTATTCAACTCATCAATAGTGACGGACAGATTGTCACAGGTGGAATAGACCAAAATGTCGTCAGCGAAGAAGAGGGAGGAAGAATAAATAGGAAGAGAAGCGATATCAAAAGAGTAGATATTAAAAAATGTAGGACTCAGACAGGAACCCTGTGGGAGCCCACGATAAACGCATCTGGAGGAGGAAAGGGAAGGAGAAGAAATAAAGAGAGTTCTGTTCTGGAAGAGGTTGAATATGAGAATGACGACGACGGGAGGGAGGTTAAGAGAAAAAAGTTTGAAACCCAAAGCGGGAAGATGCACATTATCAAAGGCAGAAGAGACGTCCACAAAGGAGGCAATGGTGAATTTTTTTGTTAGGAAAGACTTATAGACATCTGAAAGGAAATAACTAATGCAGTCAACCAGCCCAAGCCCAGGGCGAAAACCAAACATATTAGGAGGGACTAGATTATTGTTCTCCAGCTACCACACGAGACGATTGTTAATCAAACCTTCAAAGAGTTTATGCAGGCAGGAAGCCAGGGAAATGGGAAGGAAAGAACACTGATTTCTTTTAGGAATAGGAACGACAATAAAGTCGTTCCAGGATTTTGGAGTAGAGCCAGAAAGGAGAAAAGAATTAAATATATGGAGAAGGAAAAGCAGCGCAGCAGGAGAGAGATTTTTAAGAATAAGGAACAGGAAACCGTCCCGGCCAGGAGCAGACAAGGTGGATTTTATTAAGAATGGATGGAAGCTCCTCGTAATGGAAAGAAGAAGACAGGAAGTGAGGCTCAGAGTCTACAGGAAGAGAAGGAAGAACAGTTTCTTCAAAAGAGGGGACATAGGCGGGAGCAATAAGGACTCCAGCTGGGATTTGGAAGGGTGGGAGTGGCGAGTGCGCTCAGAAAAGGGTGATCTAAACGCCTTAGCCATTTTCCAGATCTTGGAGAAGGAGGAACAGAAAGACTTCCAAGAATTTTTTTTGGCAGACTTAAGGATAAAACGAGCTTTTGCGTTAGCTTCTTTGTGGGTTTGGAAGTTGGACATAGAAGAATGAGAGCGGAAGGCTTTAAAGGTAGCAGAACTTTTTTGGAACGCTTCTTTACACTCTTCGTTCCACCAGAGTGAGGAGGCATACGAAGAAGAGCAACTGCGCGTGCTGGTAATAGGAGGAGAAGATGCGGAGAGAGCAGAATTTAGCATTTGAGTGAAAAAATCGTAACAGAAGAATGGATTAGGAACATCAGAAAAAGAAGGGAGAGAGGAATCCACCAAGGAACCAAATTTAGCCTAATCAGTTTTAGAAAGAAGCCAACGGGGAGATTGAGGGGGCTTGAAAGACTTGGGAGGGAGCACATCATTAAGAGTGAGCAGAATGGGGACATGATCGCTGCCAAAAGTGCCGTTGAGAGTCCTCCAGGAGCATAAGAGACCAAGATTGGGAGAGGAAAAGGAGAGATCAACTGAACTAGAGGAAGAAGGTTGCTTGAAGAGGGTAGGAGACCGATCATTAAGTAGAAAAAGATCATGATCCAAGATAAGATTTTCAAGAATCGAACCATTAGGATTATTCACAGCGCAGCCCCAAAGAAGAAAGTGAGCATTTCAGTCGCCTCCAATGATGAATGGACCAGACAACGATGAAAGAAATGAGATAAGAGGAAGATTAGAGAGGCTGGAGTTAGGAGGGTTATAAACGCAAGCAATATGTAAAGGATGTGGAAGAAGATTCAAAAGAGAAATGTGAACCATGTTAGGAAGATTAGGATAGGGAGGAGGAAGACAAGGGATATCGTGCGATAGGTAGGATAGATTGCATCTAATGAGAATGGCGACGCCACCGTAACCATCCACACGATCTGACCGAACTAAAGAATAGCCTTTGAAATGTAGAGACGAGGAGGATTTGAGCCAAGTTTCGGATAACAACGCCACATGGATATTATAGAGGTCTAATAAACCTTCTAAACTTAATTTGTTAGCTTGTAAGCTACGGCAGTTCCACTGCAGGATGTTCAAAGCATGAGCACGCGACATGCTATCTAGGATACAAGAAAATTAGAATAGGATAAGAAATGAAGGGAGGGACGAGAGTAGCTATAAAAGAAGAAAGAAAGGTTAGTAAATAAGAAGCGAGCGCATAGGTGCACTTCCAACTTGAGGAGGAGAAAGGAAGAACAAGGAAATTGAAGACGAAAGAAGTCCTGCCCACCACAATATGTGGGCCAATTTGTCGGACCTTTTCTATTCGTATCAATTTGGTATAATTCAAAGCGCAGAGAGGAGTACCTGCACGAACATGGCTGACCACCAGTTTGTAGGTCTCCTCCCCTAAAGGGACAATTATACCTGAATATGAACAAATTAAACGACACGAGCACAGAGGCATGTCTAGTGTTCTTGAAGCGTAAGTAAGGCGTTATCCTTGGCTAACAGGGAGATAAAGACAAGGAGAAGGCAAAAATATGCCTTACGAGGAATGGTCGTAATTGGATAAGAAAGAAGAAAGATTGTCAAGGAAAGAAGAGGAGGCGGCTATATTATGAGAAGCGAGGAGTTCCATGATTGCGGCGGGAAGATTAGTGATATTAAATGGAGAATAATTAGGGGAGGAATTAGGACCAACCAACAGATGGAGAACAGGTGTAGAGGGAGGGGACGGTGGGAAAGTGAGGAAGAGGCTTGGAATGCGGTTTTGATTTAGGAGATTTATGAAAAGTGGGAGATTTAGGACGAGGAGGAGAAGACAATTTATTAGTTTTAGAAAAAGAGGCTTGAGAGGAAGAAGGGGCTGCGGCACGATTAGCATAGGAAAAGGCTTGGGAGACGACACTAAAGGATTTATGTTTGGCGGCTTCTTGAAACGATATGTTTTCGAACGCCATGATTCTTTTAATATCCTTCTATCTAAGCCACTCCGGGCAGACACGATCGGACGAGCTACGGCAACCTTTGCAGTTGCGACAAATAGGAGGCTCCTGGAGTTTGGGACATTCCGAAGAGGGATGTCTGGAAGCACAGTGTGAGCAAACGGGATGAGAGCTACGACAATGGCGCGCAATATGTCCAAAAAGGAAGCATTTAGAGCACTGAGTAGGATAACGGACATTGGGGGAAACGGGGAAACGGAGTTTGTAAATCGTTACAAACTCCGGAAGGAACGACTTAGCGAATTTAAGTTCGACACTCCTGGTGGGAATTTTTTTTCCATCAGAAGAGTGAAAGATACGACGAACTGCAACTACGGGGATAGAGGAAACAAGCCCCTCTTTAATTTCGTCTTCGGAAAAGGAAGGAAAGATTCCAGAGATAACGCCCATACTAAACAGAGCATTGGTGGGATATACGCGGTAATATTGTTGGACTGAAAAATGAAGAATTGTTCAGAAACTCATTCGCCGCAGAAGCAGAGGGAAATATAACCGAGATACGCCCCCTGCCCTGGGGAATGATGTCCGAAAAGGAAGTTGAAATTTTACAGATGAGCCTAGCCAGAGCCAACGGGTGCAAATTCCCGATGTTCTCGTCTAGGGTGGAGTTTTCGACAAAAACTTTAAAGGGACCAGGGTGATCGGAAGGAAAGACATTAATATAATCTTTACTATTATTATTGTTATTATTGGTGGGTAGAATGTTGTTGTTGTTGATGTTTTTATTACTATTATCATTATTATTATTATTGTTATTGTTGTTGGTATTATTATTATTATTATTATTATTATTATTATTATTGCTATTACTACTACTACTAGCGATATTAAAGTTTTCGACTGCTTTAATCGCGCAGCTGTTATTATTTGTATTAGAGAGGTTGGGCAAGTCAGGTTGCGAAAACCGCAGATCCTTGTTTGGTAGAATCGTTGTTGGCGAAAGAGGGCTGGATGGCTTACGCTTTCCGGCAGCGTCAACCTCCATTAGATTCAGCGACATGTTCGCTTTGTTGGTTTTTAATCTTTGGAGGAGGCCGCAGAGCGGCCCCCACTAGACGAGCTCATCCGTCGAGCAAATCAAATTAAAATATACGTAAAATTCGGAAAAAGAGAGAAAAAAAAAGAAAAGATGAAAATAAATCGCTATACAAATCGGAATAAATAACAGTAATCTAAGAATTCGTAGAGCGTCTAAATAATAGTGAAATACGACAACGAAGAGATAATAAATAAAACGATCTCACCGGTCTGCCGAAACAACTGATTATCGAGCTGATAACGCGAGCGCACACGAGATAAACCTGATGAACATCAAGATCCACAAGTATCGTTTTAAAAGCGGTGTTTGGAAATCTTTTGTGAAATGTGTAAATTTATTGGAAAATAATTATTATTCGATGTGATCGTTAATGTTCAAAACCTCAGCTGCCATATTCAGTGAAGAATAGTATACAAATAGATTCATTTATTATTCAAACAATAATTTTTATACGTCATAATAATATATTAATAAATGGAAAAAACCCATTTATTATAGATGTAACTTAACTCTTCTGATTTATATTATTTTTTGGCCATTAATAAGCATTATTATTCGTACCGTCTACTTTATTAAATTAATGTTTTTAAACAAAAGCTTAGTAGGCTCGATGTGCCTATTTTATTTAATTTTTGTTTTCACCTTTTTTTAAACACACTTATTCATCCATTCAAAAACTTTATTGCTCAAAAGTAATTAATATTCTCATCTTCGGTAAAATAGTAATTGAGTATGTGTTTTAATCTTATTTTCAGAATGGTTCCAAAAACGATTCCTCATATAATTAACAGAGGTTTCACAACGGAATTGCTTTAAAAGCACCACATTTATTGCTTTGGTAATTATATTTCGATATTATTTTCCAGTTATAATATAGATAAACATTAGTTACTCATCAAATTTTACTGTTTAACAACATCTGTTCAAATTTGAGAAAGCTTTTTCTTTCTTCCAGACATATCTTTTGAAAATATAATTTTTTTATCTTTTATCTATAAAGTAAGTAATTCACTGGGCTAAAGTGATGCCTTCTAAAAGTTAGATGAAAAAGTTGCTTTTCTTATTATTTTCTCAGTTAACTATGAATCTATAATAGATAAGTTGATCATGTTTGTAACAAATGTTATTATTTTTTAAAGTTTATTTATTAAAAGTTATTCATTATCATTAATAATTTTTACTTACATTGATATAATACTGTCTTTTAAATTATAAATTTTCTCAGGTCTATCACAAATAATAACCTTTTGAGTTTATATTTTTAATTCTACACTAATTACAATAATTACAGATCACTTATTTTTAAATATCCAGTTGTTTTTGAAACAAAAGATAGATCAGGAACTACAAGAAGTAAAAAACGAAGATAAATACAAAATAAACAATAAAGTAAGTACTACACCTTAATATGTTTGTTTATGTGTTCTTGCGGTAGTAATAAGCTTAAGTAACAAAATGCAACAAATTTTTTAAAACTTTTTTCCTGACTGAATTATCATTGTATATATTTGTTTTGACGTGATGGGATAGTTCGCTTATTTTCCATCGTTAAGAAATGGATAAACATGCATTTTTTATGACTCCAGCTAGTTACTTTCTTAAATGATGAAGGCTAAATGCTCTTTCAAAATGTCAGAAATGAATAAGTGTGTAATCATTTGTGAAAAATAAATTTTTAATAATTATCATGATGGAAGCTCTACATACATATAAATTATGGAGTAGCTTTTTCACCGTGTAACATGGTTTTTAATTAAATTACAATAATTTAAATTTTCAGTTTTATTTCTATCATTACATTAAACACATCACATGTAAAAAATAAAATAATAGCCTCGTCAATTATGGTCTTAGGACCGGTGTGATGTAAAAAAAAAAAAAGTTTTTATTTACTTTAAATTAGTAAAACGAAAATTATCTTGCTTTAAAAATTCTGCTGTTTTACTTAAACTCATTTTGCATTGGTCATATAATTGTTTGACCATTTATGATGATCACTAATCTACAAAAAAATATACATTGTGTAATTTATTGTACAACTGATAATGTTAAAACGAATGATTAATAAATATGGAACGGACTAAATTAATGTTTTCCTTTTGTCGACAAATCCATAGGCAAAGCTTGTTCTGTTACCGAGTTAGTATTGCTGTCATTTTTTTGTTGATATTGACTGGTTTCTGATGTATCAGATTCTTTATAATTGTCATCTGTTTCTATCATCCCAATTGAATTATCCACGTGCAATAATGCATTGTAGTCATCAAACACATAACTTAAAAAAGGAAACGTCTTTATATTAAAATAAATAAAGTAATAGAATACATCTTAAACTTTTATGTAAAATTCTATTGCATAAGAAGTTGAGTAGAGGAAGATGTAGTGAAAAATGAATGTTGGGAAATAATGATTTTTTTTTTATCACCCTGGACAAACACAATTTAACTGCATCGTTTTCAAATCTTTCTTAATTAGCTACATTGCATTAACATTTGATACTACTTATAAACTGTTATTTTCGATTATTTGTTAAGATTCCACAGCGATAGCTTTTAAAATCATATTTTTGGAGCGAAACAGTTGTTCACGTGTCACTTTTTGAGAAAACAGAACAGTGTAACATCTGGAAATTAATCCATAATCACATAATTAGCTTTACGTTAGCAGCATTTACCTTGTAAATTACCACTTTTAAATCAAAATTTAGCGATATTTTATTTTTAAACTAGCATTAAAGATTACATGCTTTCCACAATTTTATGTCAGCTATTTTTTGAAAATACTTCTAATAATTTTGTGTTTTTATGGCAATGCCGAAAGCAAATAATAAAAATAAAATGAACATTCATTATTTCAATGAGCAGAAAAAAAATATTTTTCTTTTAAAAATACATCTGGAAATCCAATAATTCCATAAAATATTAATATGAACATTAACTAATTATTTTCTCTGTTCCTCTATTTGCAAATGTTATAGCGCTAGTCTAATTTTACGAAGGTGTAAAACTATGGAGACAGATACTGCAATTTAGCAACCAATAAAACTAGCAATAAAATTCAACCAGTATTTTACAGCTTAAACATTTTCATACAACATATCAAAAAGAAGTTGCTCAATGCAAAACAGGATGCGACTGTCAGGTGTATGAAAGAGTTGAAGAGACGCCTGACAATTTTTGTAATATAAAAAAAAAAATGGTTTAAAACTTCAAAAATTTTATTGAAAAATACATACATGTTATTTCTTTCCAAAGTGCCATCATTATCCAAACTTAAATTTCACCATTTTACAAACATTTTACCAATGACTATTACAGCAAGTTTGTTAATGCAAGAACACTTTGTCATTTGTGTTGAACAGAACTTCTCAAAGATGAAAGCAAATGGTAAAAATCGCAAGGCGCAAGACCAGAGCTATATAATGGGCTAAGCATAAGAGGAATGTTCCATTTGGTTAAAAATTCTTGAACAATGAGAGCTCTGTGCAGTTAAGAATCATTAATAGCTAATAAATGGGCAAGCTAGTGGGTCTGGCTAATCTCAACCCCAAATTGTGACCAGGTGCTCAAAAGTCACCCCAGACCACTAATCCGAACTCAAAATTCACCCCAATTTGTGTCCCAAAGGCCAAAATTCACCCAAGTTTCCCCTGATTTCCCTGGACAGTTCCGATAATCCGAACCATAACCCCCATTCAGGTAGTCAAAATTAACCCCAATTAGTGTCCAGGTTCCAAAAGTTCACCAAATTTCGCCCAGTTTCCCTGTCCCGTTCCCTATAATTCCAATAATCCAAACATGGAGTAGTCACATCCCCAACCCTTAGACTATTACACTTTGGTAATTTGAACACCCCATAGTCCCGGAGTAGGACCACAAACCCAATTTTTGTGCTATAGCCATAAAGTAACCTATATTTTAATATTTACTTGTATATAATTAAATTATAACCAAATTTCTCATCAAGGGATCTAGAGTACACTTAAGTATAACCCCAAAGCAGTACAATCCACTAATCTGAACACTTGTCCTAGGGAAAGGAGACCCAGCCCAAGTTCTCCTAGGCTGTTACAGACCAATAAACGGAACATTGACTGACTGAAAAGGATCATACACATATAATTTAATATTTACTTGTATGTATTTAATTTATAACTCTACCCCCCCCCCCCGTTCGGACCACCACCACTACCACGCTTCCCATATGGTTTTGCTAATCCAAATACTAGCCCCTCCAGGAAGGACCTCTGTCATATTATTGTAATATATAATTTACTTGTATTTCTACACCTGTCTTAATTTTTTTAATTATTATTTTTCACATCATAACCCAGCCTCTGCTCGGTTGTCTAAACCTGTCCCATTATTAAAAACATTTACAAATTAACCAATCATTTATTTCTATAGTCCAAAACTAACCTTAGCCCCCTCTACTCCCTCCACCCTCTTTCCCCAGTCGACTATAATGTACATTTATTTATTTTTTCTTATCCTTTGATCATCCTACCTGCTGTCGATCTCTAACATCCCATCATGTGAATATATCTAACACAACATTAACACCCATGAAAGAGCATATGCCAATCACATGCACCAACCGTTCCTGCACACACTTTAGCCGCTAGTGTCACTACTGGTCATAACAATTTTTCATGTCTAAGTATTATAGAATTAGTCTAAGTATATATTTTTTACACTTCCGATCATTTCTTCCGAGTGTTCATCATTTTTTTTTTAGCATTACCAAAAATTCCTTTGTCATTCCCTGTCACTCAAAACAAAATCTTTCATAATATATTTTCTAGAACCCACTAAACGATCAACCCTTGCAGAAGTGTATACACTATCTCCAACACCTATTTTACATTATTGTATATTATTGTCAGTTTGTTTTTCCAAAAGCCTTTTGAACATTTTTCCCGTTCATACATATTTTTCATTTGCATGATATCCGTTTCCATGCACACATGTTTCCATAGCAAATTATAATATGTTTTAGTTATTTTTTCAATTCCACCCATACTTCATACACGCCCCACTGGCACACTCACCTATAGATTTCTTATTGATCGTGTACATTTTTTCTGCATTAGCCGCGGGAGTGTAGCACATCAGTCCTGCACACACGCCATGCGTCCTTATATATTTAATTTTTAATTATCAATTTTTAATTATTTTTACTGGTATTATTTTTTCCTACACAATCACTCCATCATACATACTTCACATTGTGAAAATAATTTTAACCTTTCGATTGAGAAAATCTCCGATTACTAAATAATTTTTATCACCATCATAATTATTTTTAATATTAATCATATCGTTACAAATATAATTTTTTATTTAATAACTCATATGCACACCAGAATGCTTCGCGATATTGCTGTTTCTAGGAATTGGTAACCTCTGTAGGTATACATCTCCTTAATATGGCAGCCTTTGTATGTATGACTTGTGTATCTTCAAGGCCACTTGTGGGCCACACACTAGTTACCGTTATTCAGCAGAAGAATATATTTTTTTTGACTCATACACACCTGTATGTACACATGCACACGCACATAAAAATTAACATCATTGTCATTTTTTCAAGAACAACAATTGCTGCTCCACAGTCTGATATGTCCCCCTGCACCATGTCTCACTATTCACCCACAACATTATTGAAGCCTCTATCATGTACCAGCATTTACGACCTTTTACAACAGGATAATTTACGACATCTATGCGCCTTTTCTAGGTATCATGGTGAAAGCGGTTAATCTCTCCCACTGTAACCGGTTTTTCACACATGTTACACAATGGTATAACGTGTAGTTCAGAGCTTTGTCTTCGACTGCACGTTTCTGGAGGTCCCGTTTGTTGGCGTTAACATGTCATGTTAAAAAGTTGCATAGATGTCGTAAATTATCCTGTTGTAAAAGGTCGTAAATGCTGGTACATGATAGAGGCTTCAATAATGTTGTGGGTGAATAGTGAGACATGGTGCAGGGGGACATATCAGACTGTGGAGCAGCAATTGTTGTTCTTGAAAAAATGACAATGATGTTAATTTTTATGTGCGTGTGCATGTGTACATACAGGTGTGTATGAGTCAAAAAAAAATATATTCTTCTGCTGAATAACGGTAACTAGTGTGTGGCCCACAAGTGGCCTTGAAGATACACAAGTCATACATACAAAGGCTGCCATATTAAGGAGATGTATACCTACAGAGGTTACCAATTCCTAGAAACAGCAATATCGCGAAGCATTCTGGTGTGCATATGAGTTATTAAATAAAAAATTATATTTGTAACGATATGATTAATATTAAAAATAATTATGATGGTGATAAAAATTATTTAGTAATCGGAGATTTTCTCAATCGAAAGGTTAAAATTATTTTCACAATGTGAAGTATGTATGATGGAGTGATTGTGTAGGAAAAAATAATACCAGTAAAAATAATTAAAAATTGATAATTAAAAATTAAATATATAAGGACGCATGGCGTGTGTGCAGGACTGATGTGCTACACTCCCGCGGCTAATGCAGAAAAAATGTACACGATCAATAAGAAATCTATAGGTGAGTGTGCCAGTGGGGCGTGTATGAAGTATGGGTGGAATTGAAAAAATAACTAAAACATATTATAATTTGCTATGGAAACATGTGTGCATGGAAACGGATATCATGCAAATGAAAAATATGTATGAACGGGAAAAATGTTCAAAAGGCTTTTGGAAAAACAAACTGACAATAATATACAATAATGTAAAATAGGTGTTGGAGATAGTGTATACACTTCTGCAAGGGTTGATCGTTTAGTGGGTTCTAGAAAATATATTATGAAAGATTTTGTTTTGAGTGACAGGGAATGACAAAGGAATTTTTGGTAATGCTAAAAAAAAAATGATGAACACTCGGAAGAAATGATCGGAAGTGTAAAAAATATATACTTAGACTAATTCTATAATACTTAGACATGAAAAATTGTTATGACCAGTAGTGACACTAGCGGCTAAAGTGTGTGCAGGAACGGTTGGTGCATGTGATTGGCATATGCTCTTTCATGGGTGTTAATGTTGTGTTAGATATATTCACATGATGGGATGTTAGAGATCGACAGCAGGTAGGATGATCAAAGGATAAGAAAAAATAAATAAATGTACATTATAGTCGACTGGGGAAAGAGGGTGGAGGGAGTAGAGGGGGCTAAGGTTAGTTTTGGACTATAGAAATAAATGATTGGTTAATTTGTAAATGTTTTTAATAATGGGACAGGTTTAGACAACCGAGCAGAGGCTGGGTTATGATGTGAAAAATAATAATTAAAAAAATTAAGACAGGTGTAGAAATACAAGTAAATTATATATTACAATAATATGACAGAGGTCCTTCCTGGAGGGGCTAGTATTTGGATTAGCAAAACCATATGGGAAGCGTGGTAGTGGTGGTGGTCCGAACGGGGGGGGGGGGTAGAGTTATAAATTAAATACATACAAGTAAATATTAAATTATATGTGTATGATCCTTTTCAGTCAGTCAATGTTCCGTTTATTGGTCTGTAACAGCCTAGGAGAACTTGGGCTGGGTCTCCTTTCCCTAGGACAAGTGTTCAGATTAGTGGATTGTACTGCTTTGGGGTTATACTTAAGTGTACTCTAGATCCCTTGATGAGAAATTTGGTTATAATTTAATTATATACAAGTAAATATTAAAATATAGGTTACTTTATGGCTATAGCACAAAAATTGGGTTTGTGGTCCTACTCCGGGACTATGGGGTGTTCAAATTACCAAAGTGTAATAGTCTAAGGGTTGGGGATGTGACTACTCCATGTTTGGATTATTGGAATTATAGGGAACGGGACAGGGAAACTGGGCGAAATTTGGTGAACTTTTGGAACCTGGACACTAATTGGGGTTAATTTTGACTATCTGGGTGGGAATTGGGGTGAATTTTGACTACCTGAATGGGGGTTATGGTTCGGATTATTGGAACTGTCCAGGGAAATCAGGGGAAACTTGGGTGAATTTTGGCCTTTGGGACACAAATTGG
Organism: Icerya purchasi; assembly: GCA_039619475.1. Classification (NCBI taxonomy): domain Eukaryota; kingdom Metazoa; phylum Arthropoda; class Insecta; order Hemiptera; family Monophlebidae; genus Icerya; species Icerya purchasi. The sequence goes on from CM077115.1 coordinate 585,988,425, forward strand.
GGTGAATTTTGAGTTCGGATTAGTGGTCTGGGGTGACTTTTGAGCACCTGGTCACAAATTGGGGTTGAGATTAGCTAAATCCAATAGCTTGCCCATTTATTAGCTACTATTATTAGGCAGGCTCTTGTATCGAAGGTAGCCATATGCATTTCAGATATGTTAACAACATACATAGTAGATGTTAGAAATGCAAAATCTGTGTGAGAATTTGACAATGGGGATATGGGTACACAACCGTGCAATCACATCTCAGTGCGGAGCATGTAAACTGGAGTGCAACAGCTTCTGTGCTCCCAACCAATGTGAAGATATTAGTGGTAAAGCGAACACGTTGATGCAATTGCTCGCCAGCTAAATATTTATGCAATGCTAGTGCACATGTACAGCTACATTTCGAACCAACTATAGTCGCTTGTTACTGCCCTATAAATACAGCTCAAAATGTGCCTAACTGCTGTATACTAACTGGTGTGCATATTCTTTCATCGTTTTTTTATTATAAATAATTATTAATGTGTGATTTCAACTGCATAGTAGGCTCAAGAATCAGTAGGAATCCAGTTGCAGTATTCCTAAATTCAAAAAGCTGTATTGAGTCAATATCTGAAAATTGAGATAGAATTAAAGTAGGCTCGCAAATTTAAAGAATCCATCCAATAAACTAGTCATGTCAAAGGTCTCTTCCACTATCCCAAACCAGCTCATACTCTCTCATCTCTCGTCAGTATTTTCATTGAAATTAATCATCCCCATAGCTCTCCTCCAAGTAAACCCAAATGACGCTGAATTCGAACATATTATTAGCTGGCGCAGGTAAGTTTATATCGAGCAAATCAATTATTCTAACATTCCTGAGTCTTTTTTACATGAACACCACATATTCCTCCTACTGTGTCAGCTGGCCAGAAGTTAAAACACAAAAATATCACTAACATCGACAAAACAGACAGGGAAGTGAAGCTGATGTTTGATAACAAGCAATCCAACATAATCATTAACTTCGAAGGATTCAGAAACTTCATGAGAAGCATAGCCTCCAAATCTGACTAAAAAGCTTATGTGCACAACTTTATGCAGAATAAGAAAGGACGGTCTGATTTGTCTAATTACAGCAATAAAAACATGTTTGAAGAGTAGGAGTTTAAAAAACAGATGTACTCGCATATTAAAAAGCCTGAGCAGCCTATCCGCAGATGGCAGCACATCAGAAGGAAGCTCTACTCACTAGTACACAAACGTTAAGTCAGCCTTAACATCAAAACTCCACTAACAATAGTCAACTCAGAAACACCCAGTATGGCGAACAACAATGTAATCATGCAGTGGAACTGCAGAGGTTTCATCAACCACCAAGCTGAACTAGAATACCCATTAGCCACATATTCCCCTCCTGTAGCTAACAATAAGAATAAAAGACTACAACCTATTCTGATGCAGCAATATCAGAGGCGACTAAGCAAGTGAAGGAGTAGCAACCCTTGTACATTTTTGGGTCCCAGCTGTAACAGTTAGTATAGATACACACTTCCAGACAGTAGCTATATTTGTTCCCTTACAAAATCTACTAAGACTCCCAATAATGCTTTGCAATTGCTAATATATTAATAGAGCATGAGCTGTGTATCCTCCTCTCACTTGGCTATAGATATTTCAGCCGTTTCTGTAACACTCGACTATTGACTTGGCATTAGTATCTCCACCACTGTTTCCAAAACTTAAGTCTTCAGTTTATGACGATCTTTGTTTTAGTGATCACTTCACTTCCCTGCAATTCTACAGTTGTTGGGTCATCATCCACTATTGCCAGCTCCAAGATCTCCACAATTTGCGTTCAACAGGGCAGACTGGGCACACGGCCAGAATTAAAATTCAAGTTCCTACCAAGTCTCTACCAGACAACTTGATCATGTTCCTCAACACCATATTCCATGCCATTAATGTATCAATACCTACTTCTCATATTTTCTGAGCTGGGAGAATACTGTAGTGGTACAAATAGATCCCCATCGCCATCCAATAATGCAAACGAGCCCTCAAAAAATATAAATTGTCTTGACTACTGTTTGACCTAATAGCCTTCAAAAAGTCCTTTGCTCTCGCCCACGCTCTTATCTGCAACAGAAAACAAGAATGTTGGGAACAGTTTATCTCATCCGTCTCCTCGTCAACATTGAACAGAACCATGTGAAATAAAATAAAATTCATCATGGAATCAACAGTGCCCTGAAACGTATCTTTCTCAAGATAAACAGGCGTTTGCCAGCTACTTCACTGAAGCGTCGTCATCAGAAAAATATCCTCCCGTCATCTTCCACAAGAAACATCATGTAGAGCAACAGCCGGTGCAGATCTTGTCCAAATCTAACAAATCTCATTGCTAAACCTCATTTACAAAACTCTAAAAAAAATGGTTAATAGGCGCCTCCTGTTTTTCCCAGAACTGAAAAGTTTTTTATCCCTTAATCAAGCCGGTCAGCTACTCAGCCTGCAAAGGCAGATTTTATTAGTGTTTCATCATCAACACCATCTTTACACAGTATCTTTGACTTAGAGAAAGCATTTGATTGCTTGTGGTGCCATGGCTTACTATTAACACTGCGAACGGCAGGAATTGCCAGAAGAATGGATAAATATCTATACAGTTTCTTAGACAACAGAACGATTCAAGTTACAACTGGTTTGTCAACATCTGTTCTGATGCTGTTAGAAAACGATATACTACAAAGCTCTGCATTAAACACAATCTTGTTCATTAAGAACAGTAACAGTAAATAGAATCAAAAAAATTACAAGTGTTCTAAATTGTCTCTGTTGGCATTACCACATTTATGAAGACGTTTTTTTGAAATATTAACGATGGCTGTACACTCTCCCGCCATAATAGTGTTCTGAATATGTATCAAAAGTGTTTTCAGTGCATCAACTGTTGTAGAAGCTTCTTGATATCTTCTTTAAGATGGACCATGCTGAATGGTCCATCAGGTTGAGGTCTGGCGAGTTTAAAAACCAAACATTCTTTCCCTAAAAATCTGGAAACAATTCTTCATAGATTGCTCAATCCTGTTGAAGTGTGAATTCACCTATGCTTTAATGTTACAAATCCTAAGGTTCTAATATGTTGCAAAGAACTTACTTTTGATAAGCTGTTTTTCCAATGACCAAATCGTCATAAATGTTGGAAAATGTATGCACATTATTATTTTTATAGTAACAGATTTTTTTTTACTCTTTTTCGAAAGTTGATGAATTTGTTCATTATGAAATGGTTCAATAGTGAAAATATTTTTACCAGTAAAGATTACTTTCTCCAAATGACTACCACCAACCAAATGAATCATTTGTTATGCTTTTTCTTTTATTTCTCACTTTATTGTTTCATTCAAAAAGTGGATGTAGACGATCTTATAACTTCACAAAATTCTGCAGACATTATTTTTGCTGATCTCGAGGTCTCTTGCTACTTTTTATATTTGATGTTCAAGATTGCAATGAATTTGGCAGTGGGTCTACTTAATATTTTTCAGCGTAGCCAGTGTGGAAAGAGCATTCACTATGAAAATGATCTATGATTCCACCAGTTCCCTTAAAATATTTTATAGCATTATAGACTGTTGATCGCTTAAAACCAGTTTACAAATAATACTCATTGGCTCCATTCCTGTTTATTATACGTTGACGATCATAATACGATCATTTTGACAATTCATAGTTTGCCTACCTCAAAATAGGTGGACAATTAAAATAAAAAAGAAAAATCTAAATCAATAGTTGTTTTTTTTTTAAATCATAAAAATGCATTAAAAAATGCATCTAAACCAAATACTGAGAACTTTTGGGACACTGAATTATGGCAGCAACATATTTTGTGTGGTTAAATATAACTTTTAACTATTGCCTTTGTTACCTTTTTCCCTCAGAGCTAATAATCAATGGTTGAAATCTGAACATTTATACTATTTCACTATTTGTAATTAAATTAATATCGCGGTAATTTGTTAAAAACTTACCTTCTAAAATTACTCATATTCTCCGATTTAGCTACTTCCAGATTGTACTGAATAACTGGCCAAAAGTGATCAAAAACCTGTTAAAATTTTAATATTTCTATTGTGATTCGTTATTTACTATATTAATAATACTGAAATAAAATAACATAATTATATATAACTCTGAGAAATATGATATTGAAAGCAATTTATGTTTAGTATAAATTATATCTATATATATGAGTTTTTATTTTATTTTTTAATGCGATATTAATAATATTGTAAATTCCTTTTTATAATTAAAATTAATTTAGAATTCCACAGTTTCAGTTGTATCCGGAGTTTGATCATATAAAATGGATGTTTCATTTTCAAAGCATTATGTGGCAATCCTGATGACAAAATATTAAAAAATATTGTTATTTTTATATGTTGTGAAATATAAGCAAATATACTTTAAAAAACACATGCTGCATAATTTTATTTTTTAAATTTGTGTTCTATTTGTAGTTGCATTTTAATAAAATAATTTCAAATAAATGAAAACATACAACAGAATGCACATATATGAAGACATCTAATTATTTTCAGTAGGATATTCATGTCTGAATAACGTTATTACTAAATTATATTCTGAAAAATTATGAGTCAACAAATTTGTTTTGAGTTCTTAAATTCAAAGCATATCAGTGTGCAAGAAAAAAAATGTTGAAACCTATTAATACCGCCAAGTGTGTCTATAGCACTATACAATATCCAACAAATATGCCATTTTATAACAAATAAATTTTAATGTTGTGCAATTTCATGACAGCATGATACTAGTAAGTAAAATAAAGTAAGTTCCACACCCTTCAACAATCATCATTTTCAATGTTTAGTTAAGTTTAACTATTAGTGATCCATCTACAAACAAGTTTGCACCAGTCTTTAGAGTCCTCTACTACTGCATCAATGATTGAGGAATCTCATAATGTTTTTTCTAGTACATTTGTTTTCTCCAGATCTTACTGAAAATGATTACAAAAAGAAACAAAAGATATGTTGTTGGTAAATTTAGCTCTGAGTAAGAAAGTTGTCTATTTCTTTAAAAATTGTTAATCAATTTTTTTTAGAAAATGGATCTCTATGGTTAAACCCTGCAGCTATTTGGAAGAAACGACAAGAAATACTAATTCCAACAACAAGCTTCATCTATTATGTACTCTATATTTCATCGCTACTTACAACCTTTTTGAATTTTCTTATGTTTTTCTCAGAGCAGTTCTATGAATCTTGTGCCAGGAACTATCCTCATCTGCCATCATTTTTAAATGCAATCTGTACTCATTTAAAATTGGCTAATGAGTCCAGTTCATTTATAGAATCTTTTCTATTAACCACCACAACTCAATTTTTGATCTACTCATATACAAATCAAAGAACATTCGCTCATTATTTTAACTTGTGTCATAGTTCAACCATTTCGAATTCAGATTTTTTGATCAGGATGATTTTGTTGGTGTAATGGAAGTTAATATACTTGTATGGTAGTACAGCTGAAGAAATTCTCATGATTCATGTAAATATTTAGCAATTAAGGGGACAGTATAGAGCCTTGTCTGACATCTTTGCTAATCTTAAAATTGTTGCTATCTGTGACATTGCTTTTAACAATTGCACAGTACATAATTATGAATACCTTAATTTTGGAATTAAATTTACTTCTGTGACTTATTATGCATAGTATTATTAATAACTAAAACAAATTTTATACAAACATTAATTTAATAATACCATAAGGAGGAAAATATATATACATAGGAATTCAAAAATTCTAGTTTTTTATATAATTATGATTTTTCCTTAGACATGGCATACAGTAAAATCAAATAAATGATTGATAAAATCATCTACTCAAAATATATTAGTTTTTGAATTTAAAATATTCAAAATTTTAGCCCTGTTTGTATTTTTTATTGATTGTATTTTTTCAATACTATTAAAATGATGTTTATGGTATAGATTAGAGTTCTATGCGAATGCCTACTAGAGATATGCAAATCAACTCCCTTAGAGGAGTTCGATATATATGTGTCCTTTCTGACTATGGATATATATCCGCTTCTCAACTGCAACTCCGGTGCAGTTACATTACTCATATCTAGTGTATAATGGCACCCTTCGCTACGTATTCAACTCCAAGTCCGGGTAGTACTCGAAACACACAAAACAATGGAACGTCCCTGAACACGATGCACATTTTCTTCACGCAATTCTGATTTACTAGCACTTTTTTGATAAAATAGCTAGTTCCCATTGTGTTAAATAACACATAACATTAAATTCATGGATCACATTACTCATTTAGATTTGAAAATGTTAAATCATATTGTCGTTATTACTTCTCTATACTGCAATTTATGAATACAACATAATTCTGTGAAACGGTAATGATAAGACAAATTTTGTCAGTTGTGCGTACAGCTGGCGCCTTTCAGAGTGGAGCTATTCAAATCACTCCGTCAGAGGTGAATTCAACTGCGTCCGAAATGACAACATATATTAGTTGTGTGACGTCTTTCTGAGTGAGATATATTAAATCATATCATCGGAGATATGTCTGACTGTGTCCGACCGCAGATATATTTCCAAGGATACAACTGTGTCAGGAGTTACCCATGCCTAGTGCCTACTATGTTTACCTATTTACCAGGAGTTGCCTAGTAACTTGTATTATCTAATACCTTACTAACAAAAGTGTAAAGTCCTCTTCTTTCGTACGTTATATATGGTCAATAAGGAAATGATAAATAAATAAACATAAAAAAACATATTGTACACCAATAAAGTGCTATTCATTTTGAGTGATATCTCTAGGCCAACTTTGTTAGTTAATCTTATGCTGAATCCGACAACGTTCTAATCTGGTTCCCTCCTCCCTCCAAAGCCTGTAAAGAGCATTCGGTTAGGATGTTTGCATTTTCTCCACATAGTCGCACGATGGATCTTTGATTTTTGATTTTGTCAGGTATTCGCTGCAGCGACCATAACCCATTCTAAACCTATTTATTGCAACCCATGCTTTTCTAATCAGGTCAAAACCAAGTGGTCTATCGTTTGGATCTTCTATCAAATTTCCTTTATCTATCTTCTGGGTTGTCTACTCTTCTTTCACGGCTTTAGTCCCATCAAATCTTTCTGCAGTGAGTTTCATCACAGTGTTATATACTGGTTTCTATGATCTCAGTCTCTGCAGCATATCCATATCAGTATGTATTTTTAACATCCTATTCTCCACATATTTTGTTGATTCACTTGCAGTGGCTTGTTGTCACCTTATCTGGGCTGGCATTATATTAGAAAGTACTAGAAGCTAGGCTATTAGAGTTGATTTCACTGTACCAGTAATTACTCCCATGGCCGCGTTCATATCCACTTTTACTTTCTTAGTATGGGAGCTATTTAGCCATACTGGGACTCCATATTCCACTAGTGAGTACACTACAGTGCTAAGGCTGCGGGCGCGCTCCTCATGTTGTGCCGGCTGTTTTGTATAAAATAATTGTTCTGCTATGTATTTTTGAAGCTGTATTTTCAAAATGTTTACAGAATATCAGTTGTCTGTCCAACGTAATTCCCAGGTATTTCGGGTTTTCTTCATGCCTCAATAATTGTCCGCCTACTCTAACCAAATTTGTTTTTGCCATCTGGATGTTAAGATGAAAGGAGGAGACTACAGTTTTTCCCTAATTTCCATTGTTCAAAGTATTTTGATAATTTTCCAAAATCTTTTTCAAATATTCCTTCTGTAATTTCAATTTTATTGTTCTGTGCATCTTAGACTATATCATCAGCATCGAGATTCTGTTATTAGCATATCTGCTATATATACTTTAAAAAGAAGAACCGAGAGGATCGCTGTGGAAGTCCATTATTCAAAACCTTTCTACTGTTTGTATCTCCTAAATTAACAAAAAATATCCGATTACTAATCATTTGATTAAGTATTTTATGTAGGCTTTTGCATGGCATAATTTTGAGAAATTTAGTCATTAAACCAACTCGCCATACCATATCGTATGCCGATGATAAGTTAATAAAGATTACAAATGTCTTCTTATTTCTCTGGAAATCTATGTTCGATATGTATGGTTAAGGCATTCACTTGATCTATACAGCTTTTGGTTTTCTTAAAACCTGCCTGTTCGATCAGAATAGTTTCTTCTATGATTGGTTATATATGATTATATATAATTCTCTCCAACAATTGAAATGTTACGCTCAACAAGGCTATCAGCCTAGAACTTTCAGCTTTTGTCGGATCCTTTCCTGGTTTTAGGATTGCGGTGACCTTGGATGTTTTGAACAAGTTCGGGAGTTCTCTGTTTACTAGGATATGATTGAAAAGTTTAAGTATCTACCTTCTGATATTTTTGCCGAAATTATTTACAAATTCTAGATATGTTTGGTCTTTTCCAGCAGCTTTTCCAGGCTTAAGATTTACAATGGCCTCAGTTATTTCCGTTTCTGTGAAAGGGGCAGCATATTCCGATTTTTCTTTTGCATTCTTTAAGTTCCTGTATGTTTCTCAGACTATTTCACTATAACTTTTATCTGTATTTTGTTTGTTTGTTGTTTGCACCATGCGTTTTGCTATGTTATCTAGTTTGATTTCATTGCACTGACGCATATTGTTTTCCCCAGACAGTTTCCATACTTGCGGCTGGATTTTTCTAAACGAAAGCTTTCCATTATTTCTATCCATTGTTTTCTTCTGCTTTCATCCAAAGCTTTATAAATTCGTCAACTATTTTATCATTTTCGGTGTATTTATATTTGCTATACAGGGTTTCGCATTGATTATTCCATCTGGGTATGTATTGTTTTCGGTAGCCCGTGGAGATATATTTAGTAGCCGTTCTAATAACAAGGTTCTTGAATCGTTCATAATTTTAACTATTTGGTAGTATCCATCGTCACTATCTTCTATTGTTTTACTGAAGCTTTTCCAGTCTGCTTTGCTGAAATTCCATCTAAGTTTTAGTATTGATTCTACTTGTGGTAATCTAAATCCAATTTCCATAAGTGCTGGCCTGTGTTGGTTTTTAGGAATATGAGTTAGGATTTTGTGTGATATTGCTAGAGAAGTCTATGCTTTGCTGAGAGTCCACGCCTCACATCCATACATAAGAACAGATATAACATAACATTGTATCATTCGGAAGCTTATGGTTCCTCAGCAAAGCATTGGAGACTAAACTGAATGCCTTCGAAATGTTTCTGTATGGACGCGGAAAATAACCAATGCAGAGGTTTTGTGGCGAACTGACAAAAAACGAAAGGTGCTGCTGACGACAATCAAGGAGCACAAGATGAGCTACCTGAGACATGTCATGAGAGGCGGGAGGTATCGACTATTGTAGTAATTGGTCCATTGTAGTAGCACTGATTAACTAAGTATTGCTTAATGTATGTAGAAACTAATTGCACATAATGATAAATGTTTTGATGTTTCAGTGGAAATTTTGCCAAAAAGTAGAAAATTGTTCTTATCTTATATATATACATATATATATATATATATATATATATATATATATATATATATATATATAATACACTTCTGCGTATCCACATATAGGGAATCCCAAAAAATGTTTTTTAACGTATATGACCCATCCTGAAATAATTGGGTGTCAGAAAAATCTGGGAAGATAAAGGTGGCTGAGAGAAAAGAACTGGCCCCCTACTCTCGGTAATGCCGGTTAGGCTTAGCACATTGTGAATCTTAACTTGACAAACTGCAATGCTCTATCAAAGGTATGGGACTCACTTTACTTCACATTGTTGCAGACAATTTTGTGACATGTTTACATTTGAACAAATGATGCTTGTGGAATCATGATCATTAGATTTTGGGAATTTTTTTTCAGTAATTTAAGAAAATGTGAAAAATTAAAGTAATTTAGTTATTTAGTAAAAATTAACAATATTATTTTACACAAAGTACGTGTAGTTCAATTTATTTGAAAGCGCAGGAATAAGTTCGATTTTAAAAAAAAACGCTACTAAAAATTGTTTATCTGTGTGGGTGTGAAATGTATTCTCGGCGCATATTCTTTTTTTTTTTACAAATTGTATATAATTGGGAACTTATTGCTGTAATCTTATCGGCGATAATACATTTAACTTGTTTTGGTTCCTTTTTTAAAATAATACTTAGTCATTATTTTATAATCCTGAAACGGATTAAAGTGAGCAGAATGATAAATTGCGAGTTTTGGTCTTATTTCGCTCGATTGTGCAGCTAGAAATTATTTCCTTTGTTCAGCGGAGCTACTTTTAGACCGAGATGTGTGGGACAACGATCGGCCTCGAGCTGAGGAATTTTTCTGCCTAAACAGATTTCAATTTCGTCGCAGCATCACTGTTTTAGCGCATGTGCGGCAGCTCCAACTCTGTTGGTTTGTACAAGGTTGTTGCAGTAAATGTTGATTGATCTTCGCGCACCATTATTTCGGTAAAATATTTATAAAAGGCGAATAAAACAATTTCAAAAAATTAAAAAATTGAATTCACAATTTTTTGGAACGAAGTTCTTTTTGTTTTTACACTGATATTTTATTTGCCTTCATTTCGATTTGCTGAGTTTATTATTATCCAAGCGGGAGAACGTTCGTGTAAACTATTTTACAGTTCTAGTAATCAAGAAATCAAGAGAATTTGGACCGGGAAAATCGGGAATTTAAAAATTATCTTCGAGTGGCCACATATTGCTGCATCGCCCGTTATTTTAGAATTTTCCGTTGTTAATCGCCGGATTCTCAATGTTTTCGTTTGCAAAAATATGTATCCTATTTTCTAGTCGCTGTATTGAGTCAGTTACAATAAATTCGTCATTAATCATGTAGTTACTTCTCTAAATTACGTTAATATAGTGGCGAATTGAAAATAGAGACACCGTGGCCGTTTCCATAATGGCAATCGTTCATGAGAAATTCAGGTTTTTCATTTCCGGTTTCCCAGATTTTTTCTTTTCTCCTCATGATAAGTGAACTTTTGTAAATAAAAGTTTAATACTTGTCGGGAGAAATAAGGTCATCTTGTAGTGCCCCCGGGAAGGAGTTTATCAGCCATCGAATCATTATAGTTCGTAACAATGGTTCCCGAAATAGGGTAATTAATCGAATACAGCTGGTCATAATACATAAATGGAATCTTCTTTCAAAACATATCTAGCATATTAATTATACATGCAATATATATATATATATATATATATATATATAGTAAAACCCCTCCTAACCGGTCTGTTCGGGACCGAGACCTATTCGGTCCCACGTTTTGCCGGTTAATCCGATTTTCCTTCAAAACAAACTCTAACATATTTCATCCAGTATCATGAATAAACAAGTAAATATGTAAGACGTTATTGCAACTCATTTTATTGGACATACGAAATGAACTTAGTGGAATAAGTCATCTAGGTACTAGCTACTATGACCGTAATATTCACTAACAGAGAAAGAGGGAGAGAAGAGAGAAAAAAAACTTTGTTCCAGCGATAAGACGGTTAATCCGAGGACCGTTTGAGAGGAGTTTTACTGCACTCGCAATTGAATAGTTATGCAATACATATGGGCAAACAACAGACTTAAGTCAATCACTAGATCTATTACAAAAAAATAACTAAAAGTGATTAGAAAACCAAGCATCGTTAAACTGGTAGAATTTATAAATCCGGTGTTACGATCACCAATAAAAATAATTATTTTACTTACTTGATGGGTGTATGCAATAGCAGGTAAAGTATTAGCTGTTGCAGTATACGGCAAAATTGATTCATTCGAATTCACTTCATTATTACTACCAACAGAGGTTAATCCATTGCTAACAAACGATTGCCTACATAAATGAATACAAATCATTCATTTTACTGAAAAATATAAATTAAAACAATGATAAAAAAATATGCAGTTATTTATCATTCTTATTATATGAAAAAAGTTGAAAAAGCTGCGAGCAAATAAAATGTAATGTGAAAATAAATACGCTTTTTAATAAAATAATAAGATTATAAACTCAACAAACATTTAAAATGATTATAAGTGAATACGGTAGCAACGTTTTTTGGAAATAGCCCATCTTCAATTACAAAATATAAAAGAAAAATATATATTAGTAAGGATAAATATAGGACTAAACATTTAAGACTTACATGGTGGATGTAATTACGAAAACAATTTACGATAGTCACACCATGTTGTTTAAATAGTTAATCTTAAAACTTAAAATTTAATTTTAAAACCTTAGCGTTTCAGAAAGCTTACAGCTACCATCATCAGAAACAAACTGAACTAACAGAACGGAAAGTACGAACTTAAATAGTAAAACTCACTTATAGCAATAAAAAACATCTAAAAATTCCCAAACATGGACGAGTAAACAACAAACCAGAAATACGAAAGTTAGTAACAAAAAAAAAAAAAAAACAAAAAAAAAACATGAACATAAAAAACAAACATACGAAAATAAAACTAACAACGAGAAAATCTGAGCTTAAATAATAAAACATTTGAAGAAGGATGAAAAAACTTTAAAAAAAATGCCAAAAAGTGACAAAAGCGCCAAATTAAAAATGCAAAAAAAAAAAACGATGAAACCGGCACGAGACAAACTAAATTAATAATGCCCAAAATACAAACACGAGTATAAAATGAACAATGCGGAAAAATATTTACAAAATTCCCAAACTAGGACGAGTAAACAACAAAACTGAAAATACGAAGGAAAAGAGAACTAAAACACTGGCGAAACAGAACTAATCAAAATCGCGTAACAAACAAAACAATTACATATTACTTTTAACTAACGATATTATATAGGTGTCCACTTTGGAAGAATCTTAAAACCATCTTCAAAGGTCAAAATTGGATCATTTCTCGCTAGCATCTTTAATCAGCCTTTTTCTGTCACGTTGTTCCTTAACTAAGACCACCTTCTCATCGAACAAGATATTATGTTCTCTTTTTTTTCTTGGTGTTCAGCAGCGCTGATTTCTCAGCGCGGTTATACTTACAGTCAGCTATATGCTGCTTTTTATTCGAACATTAACAGTTCGTCCAGTTTGTCCAATATAATTTAGACCGCAAGAACAAGGCACTCTATATACGCCAGAAATCTGGAACTGAAGAAGCCTATCCTTAGTGTTACCTAAGCTATAGTATTCGCAGATATCTACATAAGGATTCTCATTATTGGCCAAGCCGGAAGTTATGTATATTTAAGATTCTTACAATCAGGGCAAAAAGAATTTGTAATGCAATTAATTTTGAGAAAGAATTAACATATTTGAGAGGAGTTTATGGATTGACCTCTAATAATATCGGTATAAACAAATTTAGTAGATCTATTGAAGGAAAGAGAACGGAAAAAGAAAAAGAAGCGTGGTAAATCAGTATCACCTTCCCTCATGTTAAAGCAGTGACCGAAATATTGGTCGTATTCTTAGGAAGAGTAACATCCGAACTGTATTTCAACACAAATACTTCCTGAAAATTTTAGTATGATCCGTTCAACGGTACAGAAACGTGTATACATACAAACATTCATTTATATATATATATATATACAGATATATATCACATATTCCATTTTTACTTACACAAAACATTTATGTAAAGAAACTTCATTTCACCTTCTATAGGTTTGTCAGAGATCTTAAATAGTATCTGTAAAAACACTTATTTGGTTACAAAATATGGCCATTTACAATTTAGGTGATTTCAATTAATATTCTGTTAATTATACATCTATTTTTTATTTAAAAATACTACGCGAAATATTTTTAAAATCACTGTTAATATTTATTAAAAATAAATTTTACATATCGAAATGTTTATTAATAAAAAAGTTGTATAAAATTTTTGGAACATATAAAATCTATGTAAAAAAGGAATGTTTAATTATACTTGAGTATAAATTTAAACAAATAGACTACATAAATTAAAAGGTAGATAAGTTTCGCTACCGTACGTAAGCTGAGATTTAATCGTCTTTTTATGCATTGAAATTATTTAGTGGCTTTGAAATTCATTTTAACAATACTACTACTTAAAAAGTAGTAATTAAGGATGTTTTCTACGTTTAATGAATTTTCAATATTCTAAAATGCACACTAAATTCTCGAAAATGATATATAAATCCATCAACGTAACTAGTATACTAAATATTACCAGTCTGTCAACAATTTAGGTTGACTACAGTAATGGTGATTACCTTTACCTTTAATAAAATGCGTAAATACTTCGCCTACGTTGTAAATAAAATTGAAATTACCAAAGCTTACTTTGCGCGGACAAAATATTAAAAATGGCAAAAGCAAATTATCAAAAAAAGAAATTACCCTTGAACACAATCAAATAAAACAAAATTTTGATGCACGGATGGAAAAAAAAAAATATATGTATAAATTTACATTTTATCAAAGTAAGAATAATTTTGATTTGTTACGTATGTGAAAAGTAAGTGGCAGAGAAGCAACTAGCGAAGTGAAGCATTTATAAGTTTCCGGTAGAACAACTGTCAACATGCTTACAATAAATCATTCGACCAGGAATGCTGCTTGTTTATGTCCGTAAATTTGTTCACTATCGAGCAGTCGTTTACTGCTTTCCAATCGACGATAGCATTTGTACTTGTAATTTTACGGTGCCTTTTACCGGTTGTTTTTCTGTTACTAACCTGAACAGCAGTACGATTGTATTTACGAGGACGCCCGCGAGACAGATGACGACGTTTTAAAAATTCCACATCATCCACCATCCAATAGGAGCCAACATTATTTTCAAAACGGATGAAACATTTATGCAGAGATAAATTTGTTCGGATAGCATTCTGGTAGTTTTCCCCATATTCCATATTACGAAAAATAAAGTAAAATAAGTAAATAAAATAAATACCTTTTTAAACTACTACATCTCGATTATTAATAATTTCTTTAATATATCATCTTTCCATTAGTATAGTGACTTTTTCATATGCGCACTTATGGATGTACGGAAATTAATTATTTTATTATTTTATCACAAAAAATAAAATAAATAATAATAAATAAAAAAACGTACGTTTGTATATATCTGTGTTGCATATATAAATATGTCGTGAATGTTTCGTATACCTGCATAAAAAGAATCACGAATAGGTAACCGTGACAATACAGCTGATAAAAAAGTACACCTTTTTACCGATGCAATATGAAATTTAACAAACATCAGAAAGTTTAGAATGAATATTAGCTCCACCGTAAACGCTACAACGAGATATGACCATAAACTTTCAGAGGTAAGCTGAAAGCAAACCTAGTTTTTTCATTTATACACTAATTAATAGGGAATTATTATGAAGGGAATAGTTGAAAGAACCCAGTGAATTTATTGTCTTCATTTTTTGTAGATTAATAACGAGGTATTTATTCAAAAAAAACTTTTGAATACAATGGTAAAAAGTCATACGCCTTCTTCTTTAACAATTTAATCATTCTATAATATCTAACATTTCCTCGTAATTCATCAATGAATACTTCTCCATTCGCTGTCAATGTTATTTGAACACTATCACCTTTAGTTAACACCAATGCATCATTCATTTTTTCCTAAAGTTAAACCGCATTCAATTTTATTTCCAGGACCACCATTTTTTAATATTGCGATGTATAAATGCGTATATTTCGAGTGTTCAAACTATTCGACGAAAACCAACTTAAATGCGAACTAAATAATTTTAATTTGCTTAATATAATTTTAGAAAATTTAAAAAAGATAATACATAAGGATGAACTAAGGGCAAATGTGGTAGATCCTATTACGTTCAGTATTCTGTTGATGATTGTTATTTCCCACAAAATGTTTTGATTCAGCGCCGTTATTAAAGCGTCTAGTCGTTTTCAGAAAAATGTTAACACAGTGATAGTTCTATTAATCTCATTAACTCACACTGATAAACTGAAGTAACCGGTCGTTGCAGTAGGGTTTAGCGGATTTATCGAACGACAGAGATTTGAAATCGCAGCTGATTTCAATGAGTACTTATAAGGTAGCAGGAAAAAAAAACTAGTACACAACAAAGGTGATATGTGTTACCTTCAGCAAATGGAACAGAACACACCGTGATATACGTGCACCCTCCAATGGTGAATAGATTTTGTCACAACCGTTTATTTTTATCTGCGCGGTATTTGGAAATTAATTCATTATTAAACATTTGATGTTTTACATTTCTTGCGATGTAATTTCCTTCAAGAAATTTACGGGTAAATACATATTTTTGCAGCACAATTTTTCTTACATTTAATACAAATGATTCAATATCAGATGCATCGATGATGGTCTGTTAATTTAATTTTCTTCTCATTCCTTGTAATATTTATACAGTTTTAACTATTGAAATTCGATTATCGCTAAAAGCCGTACATTACGATAAATAGAATATTTCTTTAATCTGTTAACTACGTAATTTATGTAGTGCAATATTACTTTATCTTCGTACAGTTGAAAAAAAAATATGACTGGTTAAAAAGGCTATACAATACTCCATTTCCAAATTTAGAGTGACAAAAATTAATTTTCTAGACATTTTTCTACTACACATTATAAAAATAAGAAATAGGTAACAAGATTTTGAGATTTTAACAAATTATTTTTTTAACGATACTTGTTATCTTGAAACAAAAATGAAGTGTTTTAGATAAAAAATAGCGGTTTTACAGATTTAAATAATTCGCTGTACTGGTAAAAATATTTGAAATATTTAAGTTGTATGCGATATTTTTTCAAGTAAATACTATTCGGAGAACTGCGCGCAGTTGATCTAATGCTTGACTTTCGGCGAAGAATTAAAAATAGCAGTCGCAATGAACGAATGAAGAGAAATAGAGCACAATCTATTAATACTTATTTATTGGACGACATTGTTTGTGTTTTAAAGCAAATCAAAACTTTCTCTATACAGCTATAATGGCGAATCAAAGAATTCATAGAGCAAAGAAAATATTCCGAATTTCTTAATACATTTTTTAAACTAAATTCGTCATTAGCTTTTTCGACAAATTTCTACGTCAATCCAACATGATTACACTGTTTTTTTTTTTATTTTATACAGAGCAAGAGAGGAAATTAGAAGAGTAATTAACTTTAAAATAGTCAAACGAAACATCTAGATCAGGAGTTCCGAACTAGGGGGCACAAAGAGATGTCAAGGGAGGCGCGAAAAAAAATTAATTTAACGCGTAAATTAAACATTGGACGAGGAGGGGCGTTCAATAAATAATGTGACATGCTTTCGAAAATGACCTTTCAGGCATCTGAAAATTTTCATAAATAATCAACAAAGTAAAATTATCGCTATTTTTTGTATTACTTGCGATGAATTCGACGACATCGTCAATTTGGCACGGTTAATAGTTTATATTCGTTGCGCTGATTTCATCGAAAAAAAACATTTGGATTGGAATAAATTCATTGGACTTGGCACAGATGACGCCCCTGTCTAAAAGCAACATGTTGGCTCGTCTTTAAGAATTGAAAGAAGAGGTCATCTTCTATCTTGAGTTCAAAGGGGAAAAAAAAATGTTTGCAAATGTTTAACAACGAACAATTTTAATGGAGGTTGATCTATTTAACTGATATATTTGATGCCTTTAATCAACTAAACCTGAAGCTTCAAGGCAGAAACGGCACTGTAATAAGTAACTATGATCATATTCAGGATGGATCATATCAAAGTTTCAACTTTGGAATTAAAAGGTATCTGCTGAAAATGTAATAATATCTTTTTCTCGACTATTCGAAGAAATTGAAAATAGAAAACAGGACGAAGATTTAAAAGTTGAAATACAACCTCATTTGTAAACGCTGGAAGACGAATTTCACCGATACTATCGAGACATTAATTCAGAGTCACCAATATGGCACATGACTAGAAACCCATTTGTTGTTGATGTCTTACAATTACCAAAAGAAGTTCAAAAAGAATTTCTAGAAATGAAGGCCAATTCGACAACGAAAGATGACTTCCATCTCTTGACATTGGAGAAATTTTGGATCAAACGATTCCCTGTTAATTCAAAAGTTGCCTCTCTCGCTTTGAGAATACTTGTTCGTTTTTCTTCGACTTACTAATGTGAGACAGGGTTTTCAGCTCTGGTTTTAATTAAAACTAAGCAGCGAAATCGTCTTGCCGTTGATTTCGATCTGACGATAGCTCTGGCAAAAACTGAACCTAGAATCAACCAACTGGTGCAGAGCATGCAAGCTCAAGTACCTCATTAGGACTTTAATTATAATAAATTATTTCGATAAAAAAGGTTTTAAATTTGGTTAAAGTTTATTTTCTACAACTTAGAATTAAAATAAATAAGTGCCATTAAAACAATGTGCGTTTTTTTTTTTAATGAAAAAATTAACGGGGGCATAAAAATGTTATTTATAAATCAGGGAGGTTTGACGAAAAAAGGATTGGGAAACCCTGATCTAGATAGTGTAAGTAAGTTGTAATTATCAACAAAGCTTGCGTATGTTAAGGAGAGAACATCGTTTGTAAACGATTTTCAGGATTTACGGATGTGTCCATGGGCGTCGCCAGCGGGGGCAGGGGGCAGCAGCCACCCCTTGGAGCCTTGAAACTTTTTAATCAATTGGCCATGATGAGCATATTCATAGGCGCGTAATCATGGACAATTTCACGAAAATTATGTTTCAATTAAGCTTTTATTCTTGTTTAATAAAATATTAAGACTTTAAAATTTATAAATTTTATTTTTCTATAACTCATATCTTCTTTTTATCATCTTGCCCTCCCCTGGAGGCTGGCAACTCATCTTACCTCCCCCCTGGCTCATCGACTGGCGACGCCCTCGGATATGTCTATGAAAAGCGAAACTGTACATCTCATATAAGCTTTAAAAAACATTTAAATAACACTAAAAATTGCAGTTAAAACGTTAGAATAATGTAGGAAGTGTACATTTTCAACCGAACATTTATAATTCATAAAAAACACGCAATCCTGTTGTCGTCAATTTTAACAATATTCCGCACTACGGTGAAATAGTCCAGAATTTAGGTAAAAAACAAACACACATACGTATATTAATTAATCTATGCTAATGAGCACAGCTGTACAGATGAGTTTCATTAATTTAGATATATCTTTTATTCGAAGCTTTTTTTTTTTTTTTAATCTTTTAAATTTTCCCAGTAATGAAAAATATCTTTCCCTTCAATTCGATATTTCTTAGATAATTCGAAGGAAAAGTTTTAAGTGAATGTTCATTTTCGCATTAGATCATAAAAATATTCCATTTATTATACACAAATACATACAAAATGAAAAAAAAAAAATAATAATAAAAAGACGGAAATCAAAAAATCGTATGTATCTGTTTAGGATCTAATGACTTGTATGATATATATATATATATATATATATGTATTTATATCGATCGAAGAACATTTCTATTGAATTTACTTTTATGTTCCACCGAGTATGTACGAAAACAAAATAGACAACAAAATACTGTGTCTATGAAAATACGACTGTTGTCAGTTTGTTTGTATGTTGTTTTGTAAATGCTTATCTTTTACAGTTTGTGAACAGAAGTTTACATTTTTATCATTGGAGGTTAAAATATTTCTATTATGTATATACAGTAGAGTATGTCATTTGAAAAATTTTAAGTTTAATGTAAAACATAAACTTTCGAAGAATAAATATAAAAAAAGGAATAATAAAGCCTTAATGGAGAAATGTTTCGCAATATCGCGGTATACTTCATTTGGTTATCACGAAGATAAAAGAAAAAAATAATTGAATATGTAGCCAATTAAACAAAGAAAGCCTGATATTTTTGTTAACATGACTACTTTAAATTAATTTTTTAAGCACGTAACGAAGAAATAAAATATTAACGTTTCTTATTAATAAATCTTATCTGTTTTTAAAAAAGAGAAAAAAACTCTTTAGTTTCAATTTTTTCCGAGCTTTTTTTAGGTTTACAAATTGCCAAAAAAAAAATTAAAAATAAACATACTTATCACACATAAATAATGACTAAAGCAAACCAAGAAAAACTTTAATAAACGTTTACCTTCCAAGTTGCAATGTTTTTTCTAAAAAAGCAAAAATTAGTTTGAAACCACTGATATATCCTACTAAGTGAACGCTGCCTATTTTCATCTTCGACAATTGCCTAAAATCAAAGAGAAAAATAAATGTCAGCTTCTAATGGCGATCTTTTTCCTTTTTCTTTTTTTTTTTTCTAAAAAGGTCATTTTAACGAATTATCATATTGAAAATAAAACATTTATCAATATTATTCGTAAATCACGACATCGCGAAGGTCATAGAGTGTTTGGAAAAGTTCGCAGTCTAATCTCAGTGATAGAAGAGAAAAAAATTAAAAACTGAATAACTTTAAAAGGCTCAAGTAAGCATGATGCCTTGGTTTTACAATTTTCCTTCGCTTTGCCACTCCGGTACTGTCTGCATTATTCGTTTATGTTTTAATTATACTCTTCTTCCTTCCTCACGTTTTCGTTTTCGTTTCTCACTATCCCCATAATTATCCTCTCCATCCTGATGACGAAGCCATCTGCAATCCTGACCATATCTTCTTTAAATGTTCATCCCTCGTGAATGAACGTGTACTTCTTTGTACCCCGATCTGTTATCACTTAAGCTCCCTAATCTTTATCGCGTTTATTATATCTTATCGTTTCCGCCAATCTGCGTTGGTCCGATCTTCGGTTCTTTTGAATCATTATTTGACATGGACTTTACATCTAATTCATTCTTTTCCCTCGTGTCGTTTCTGGGCGAAGATCCGCTCTGGCATGCCTAAAGGGGGAAAAAAATAATACGTCTAAACCATTGTATGTGTCTGGAACAGTGTGAGCACTCACACTTCAAACTCCTTTTTATATCGTCATAAAAGATTACAATTATTCCTGACTTGCACATATCTAAAAAACTGAATATAAAATGACTTACAGTACTATTTACTAGCCTATAATGTACAATATATTTCGCCGCAATACTTGTTTTTTTTGTCGGGAGATTAAGAATCACATGACATTTAGAACAGAACGTGGTAATGGAACATTCGGGAAACAGAAGTGCTGTTACGAGAAAGCCCAAGCAAATAAACATGAAATGACGCCTTTTTATTCACTTTTGAACAGCAGGACGTTAAACTGCTGCACGGTACTGAAAACTTTTTGTTTTTTACAGTTTTGACTCGGCGGGACAAATATTAAAAATCAATTTATACTGAAGGTCAAATGTTAATTTCTTTCACGCGGAAAACATGCCAATTTTTTAATAAACCGTATAGAATAACATTAAATAATACACCGCATACGATATAAGGTGAATAGACAATTTTACAGTCAACACTTTTCATAGGTGAACTGTACACAAACTAAGTAAAACAAAAAGATGTCACAATTATTATAAAAACACAAAAATTTACCTGTCTTATTAATGATGCGTAAGTGAACGGAGGCCTAATATATACTGCTAAATACATATCACTGTTTTCTCGTAAATCTGAAATATTAATAAACGTCAAAATTACCTTTAATAATCACAAAATTGCGATCTTAACTTTCACTATGATATCAAATTTAATTAATTTTTACTGTAATATTAATAATTCTTTCAAACTGAGAGCAATCAATTTTGGCAGTATTATATACAACTACTTCTTTTTAATTTTCAACCTAATAAGGATTTCTTTCAAATTATTTTCTAATAATTAGCTTTAACTATATTCATCAGCTTTTCCAGAATATTGTTAATCATCACAGTAATCTAAATTTCTTTAGAAAAGAAGATTTAACACGGAAACTTTTTGGATATATTTATTATTTTTACATTATTTTTAATCAACAGTAATTAATGTCACAATTTTACTTTTATTATTATTATTAAAAAATAAAAATTATTACTTACCATTTTCTAATTCTTCCCCTACGCCTTCTATCACGCGCGGAGTGCCTTCGGAACAAAAATAAACAAATAATACATTTTCACATTATTTTTAAATATATCGCGATTCATATAAATGCTTATCGTAACTAGTATAGATCATCATCGTCACCATAATAGTACAATCTACTTCAAATTAGTAGACAGCTCAATTTATAATAGGGATCAGTAGAATTGCTGGGATAAAATCCCTTTTCTTCATATTTTTGTATTATTTTGGCCATATGCCTTCTTAAGTTTTCCTCTTGATCTCGTTCCTTCTATACTACCTTCAATTATTTACGTTCGATATTTATTACATCTATGCATATATTCATTCAGTGGCGTGCCAACGTTTCACAACCGCGGAGGGCAAAAACATAAATCACCCCTATACGTAAAGAGTCCTATAATACTTGGAGTCCTATATACATTCGCACATGCGCCTACGTGTTTAAAAAGCGATAGTTATTAGCAATGCTTTATCCTAATCAATATAATTAACGATATTTGTTACAATAAATATTACGTGTACAAATTTTATATTGTAAGAAATGTATAACGAAAAAGCATATATAAAAAAAAAAAAAAAAGAAAGGAAAATTAAAAAAAGAATGTAGTTTTTCTTGTCACTACTGATAATATTTTATATAAATAAAAAGATTATTTAATTATGAAGTGAAGCATGCTAAAAACGCTTTTCTTTTTTACTTTAAATGAATCTTTCTCTTATACAATTTTCATTTTTTCCAAGTATCCGAAATTTCTGGTTTTTGTTTTCTCGGTTCGATGGCCACTTTGTTTTATTTTTCCGATGACAATCTAATATTTAATATGGTTAAACAATTGAATTTTATTAATTCAAATGGTCTCTCTTCACATTTATCATTTAATTTTCTTGAATATTTATTAAATGACTGTTACAAATTCTGGTATAATATATATATTTCTGATGAGGCGTCGCCCTCCCCCCCCCCGTTTGGCACGCCACCGCATCCATTTCATGTCTATCTTCTTTCCTTGAACTTCTTTAGCTTGTTATTCTTTGATTCCGTTAAACATTTCACTTATTTTGTAATGTTGATAGTATCTGATAAATGCATTTCCTTATTTTTCATTAAGTAACAATAAGGATGCATTTTATCGCCCATTTTATTTAATCTGTATTCCGAACATGTCATGAGGATTGTTATTGAGCAATGGACGGGCGGTATATTAATGGGAGGAAGAAAAATCTCAAATCTGCGATATGCAGATGACACGACGCTAGTCGCTGCCGACATGAAGAAAATGGAAGAACTACTGAAGAAGTTAGTGGATATTAGCATTTCATATGGCTTGAGCATAAACCAAACCAAACCAAAACAAAAGTTATGGTAATAGACAGAGGGAACACACAATACCATTAAATGGGAAAGTGGTTTCCGGCTATGAAACGGTAGACAGCTTCGTATATCTCTGATCTCTGATAGAAAGTAATGGTAGCTCAGAAGAGGAAGTGAAACGTCGTATACAAATTGCCCGTAGCGCTATGTCCAGACTGAATAAGATATGGAAAGATGGTTCTGTAACGAAAAATACAAAAGTGAAGTGTTGGTTAACACACTGATTTTCTCGATCTTACTGTACGCAGCAGAAACTTGGACACTGAAAAAGGCAACTATAAGACGAGTAGATAGTTTCCAGATGTGGTGTTGGCGAAGGGTTCTTAAAATACCCTGGACGGCAAAACGAACCAATACATCTGTAATAGAAGAAATCGGGACTGCGCAACGATTATCCAGTATTGTACTCAGCCGTAAGATGAAATTTTTCGGACACCTTATGCGCAGAGAAAATGGAATGGAGCGCTGGCTGATACAGGCGAAAGTGGAAGGCAAGAGATCCAGAGGTCGACCACCAGCGCGATGGACCAATGCGATACAGGATGTAACGTGTCTGAGCTTACAGATGTCCTGTCTCAAAGCAGAGAATCGCGAGCAATGGCGAAAAATAATTAAATCGGCGTCGCCATGATCACGACACCCCTCTGGGGTTTTCGACCAAATGATGATGATGAATTCACTGTTCTTAGAAAATACATTTTACTATACATTTAATTACACACACACACACACATGTTTCGGTATCATAGCGCCACAATAATGAATGTATTTCATGATTATAGCGCATAACGCCAAAACATGTCGCGTGTAATTAAATTTATGATAATATATATTTTCTAAGAACAGCGTATTAATTATTACTTGATTTCATTCATTATCTTGCTTGATTACGATGTTCTTCCGATGCTTCTCCATTATCAGGTTTCAGACGCTTCCATCTATTCATTCGGACTTATGCCCGTACTCCACATTTATAGTCCATACAACAATACGCTTTATATGAAAATTTCAATATCTTTTTTTTCATTTCTATTCATTGGTGTCATGCTGTTTTAATCGTTCTTTTATTGTCCTGTTTGAATTTTACTACCTAGGTATTTCTGTCATTCTCTGAATTGAATATTTTTTCATCTAGTTTTATTTATATTTTCTTATCATCTTTTTTTCTTTTTTTTTTTTTTTTGTTTTTAATTCCGCTGTTTTCTCTTTGTTTATTTCCATACTGTGTACCCTTTCAAAATTACATTTATTTGATTTAGCATATGTACACACACCGCACATGTATACACATATATACACACGTTAGGCAGAATAGATTAATTACTACTAATAAAATTTACCAATACTGTTTTTAGATATTTTGCGTTGCTTATGGTGCCGATGACCAATAGATGGCGATCCCATCGGCGGTGAAAAGTTTTCAGTAGCTTTCGAAGTAGTATTAATAATCGATGGGTTAATAAGGCTATTTTTAACATAGCAGTTGGGCATCGAGTCATTCCAGACTTTCTCAGATGTAGTAATCCAATCCGCATCACCAATGTTTTCCTTTAGTTCTGGATGAAATGTTACGGTTCCACGTCGTAATTTACCAGGACCGTCCTTAACCTGGAACACGAAGTTTAATTACAATCAGCTGGCTTTAAATTTTAGTAAACTGTTATGATGAAATCAGTCCCAGAGATTGACGTATTTTTGAAAAAAACGAAGGGAGAAAAAAAGCAAACTTTAAAATTTTAGGCGGTGATCATTTTATATTACATTGGACTTGTTGAATGGAATTTTTTTTTCTTGATTTCTTGAATTTCAATTAAATTAATGTTAAAATTGATCAATTAATTAAATAAAAAACATTAAAATCAATTTTAAAAAATATCTGTAAGCATATAAGTATTTGTATCTAAGATATTCAATGATTTGCTTGACGAATAGACTGCTTCGACAAACATTACTCTCGGTATACCAAGTTCGTTTTTTATCATCTTCACGAGTCGGCACGAAAATTCCATAATTCCATTATAGCTAGATTCATAATAACCGAAAATGACTAATGTTAGAGAATATATTTTTATAAGTTAATGAAATATGTGCTTGCGCTCGCGCGTACATACACAACACAGGTAAATATAAAAGTAGTTAATTTTTAGAAATATTAAAATTAATAACATATATCAAACAGTCGTAAACTAACATAAAATATATAAGTTATATATTTTTTTTAAATATTTATTTAGTGTATAATCTAAGCACTAATTGAACTGGGGACGGGAACGGTAATTCTCTAGAGTGACAAATTTTAAGGACAGTAATAGTGATAAACTGAACAGATAATTCTCACAAGCGTGAAATAATTGTTTACTTTTTGTATAGAATTAGATGTTTTTTTTTTTTTTTTTTTTTTTTTTGGGCGTCGAAAATTCAACCCATCGACAATGTAATATAATTAATTAACTAATTAACGCTATACATTAATATTACATTGTACTATATAATTATATAATAACTTGTATACTGCGGCACTCCCGGTGGCCAGGAGAGAATTGACACTACATGGCAGAGGGATCTGGAAATTTATTATTGAGTTATACAAAATAATTCTTTGCGTCGTGTGAAAATTGCATTCGAAGATGAGGTGGTCAGCATCCGCCACTTTGTTCGAGTCTAGTGGATGTTGGCAATAGGGAGAAGAAATTAAACCCATGTTGTACAAAGAAGCGGGGAGACGGTTTACCCCCAGCCGGAGGCGACATAAGGTAACAATGTACGATCTGGTACTCATCGAAACAGTCGTAATGTGGTTGAACCAAGGAACGTTAGGAATATTAGGTTGAATTCTTTTGTACTGTTGCGCGCAAAATGGATTTGCCCATGTAGCCTCCCAATATTCTTTATGAGCATATCTAATGAGCTCGAATAGGTCTCTGTTTGGAAAATATGGAACTAAACAACTATTCATCCATGTGTCTTTGGCAGCCATGTCTGCCACTTCGGTACCGTAGATATCCGCATGTCCTGGTATCCAAACAAAGTTAACTACTACGCCAGATTCAGAAAGGGAAACTACTAGGCTTCTGATTTTATAGAGGTATGGATGGGATTTTGTGTTGAACGATAAGAGTTTCAAAGCTGATAAACAACTCATAGAATCAGACATGATAATGATATTTTCAGAGAATATATGTGAATTTAAAAAGGACAAAGCCTTGAAAATCGCAGCACATTCGGCACTAAACACAGAGGTAAAACGAGGAAGAGAGAATTTTTTAGTTAAGTTAAGACATGGTATAAAAAAAGCAGCACCCGCAGAATTCGAAGATTTAGAACCATCAGTAAAAATCGGTTGGAAATTCGGCCAATGGTCCGAAATTATCGCATTGAATACTCTGCTAGCGTTGTGCCTATTAACGAACTGAAAAGAATCCAAATCTACCTGTAACTTAAAGCAGTTATGTGAGTATGGGTATTTAAAGATCAATGAAGGATATGACGGTATGGTAATAAAAGAATATCTCTGAAGCCTAACCGCACTTAAAGATAATAGAGGCATTTTGGAAGTTTTAAATCTCCAATTGTTTTTAACATCCAAATAGGCATTAAGTAAATTGAAGCTGGCTGGAGGACAGTATTTCATAAGAAACCTGTCTGCTAGGTACGATGATCTAACAGAGAGAGGAGGGATCTTGGTTTCAACTTCCAAAGCAGCGATAGAAGTAGGTAAGCAAGCACCAATTATAAGTCGTAAACATGTGTTCTGTATCCTCCCTAATTTGTTACGATTGGTTGCTGAGGAATTATGAAAGAAGTAACAACCATAGTCTAAAATACTGTGATAGTATGCTTTGTATAACTTACTCATTGTGCACGGATCGCTACCCCAATTGACATTACAGAGGGCCTTGAGTAGGGGTAACCGTTTTAGAAGTTTGTTATACATGTAATCTACATGATGGTTCCAGTTTAATTTAGAATCGAGAATAAAACCTAAGTACTTATGTGCCGACAAAATGGGGACAGTAGCACCGGCAATATAAACAACACTGTGAATTGGGTTAATTGAGCGATATGAGAACACTACTGCTGAACATTTTGAAGGAGCAATCGACAAACCAAGATCATTTAGGATATTGCAAACCCGTATAATATCGCGATTAAGCAAGGTGGAAGCTTCAGATAGGTCTCTACTGCGACTACAAAGAACAATGTCATCTGCATAAGATAATAGAAAACCGTTATTCGCCAATTCTAAATAAAGGATTTTTAAGATATACAAGTTAAATAGCAGCGGGCTTAACACTGATCCCTGACATAAACCAGTGTAGACAGTTCTGTCTACTGGCCCTTGTGTGGGGTGTTGGAAACACAACGTTTTCTCCGAAAACAAACTGTGTATTAGGTTTGCAAAGTTCTTAGATATGCCTAATTCCACTAGTATCTTAAATAAGATGTCCAATCGAACATTATCAAATGCCCCCTTGATATCAATGAAGCACGCGATTAGATAATCCTTCTTCATGTAAGACTGATAAATGTTAGCTAGCAGGTTGGTTACACAGTCCAAACTGCTTATTCCGTGACGGAAGCCAAATAAGGTCTTAATTTAGTTATGTTCAAACTGTGATCATCTGAGCGGTTTTATCCGAAATTATTTCTTAATAAATTACTTCTTAAATATTTAGAATACTAAATCAAATTCTTCTTCAATTTTTTTCCTTTACTTTCTTTTTTTTTCAACCTTGTTGATTAATGACGAAATATGATGTTATGAATTTGAAAGACCATACAATTCAAGGGTTCAGGTCAAAATTTGTAATTTAAATCTGCGCATTATTTACATTACATATAATAACCATTCATTAAATTTTGTCTTAAGTGACATGGTGAAATGTTTCCTGGAACAACATTTTTTTTTTATTACAATTAAAAAAATATAACTTTTTCATCCATGTCTAATGTTTATTGGCCGATACTTGTAAAACAGAAAGGTGCCTTAACGCTGCAACCATTGAATAATACAAGGTAAGAAAGTCATACAAACACAATAAGACTTTGAAAAGGTTTAATGTTAGAAATGAGTATAAAGTACTATTTAAAATCACAAAGATTTAGAAATCGAAACTTTAACAAGAAATAATAAGCCAGATGGTCTTTTTAAATCATATTAAACAATTCTGATGCTTATGCTCCATTGTAATATAGTACAACATTTTAAATTCAGTAAACTCTCGCAGTAGAAAAAATTCGAATTAATTTCTGTATTATTTATCTATGAAAAAACGCAAAAGAGTTTTTCGGGAACTTTTGAACTAGTCAGATATTTTGATAAAATAGTTGATGCAGCGGCAACAGGTGTAGTTGCGTACTCTAACTACTGTTTATTTCGAATATTTACTTCGATACAGACTTACATTGTGGAATAGAAATATCCTTTTCATGAAAACTGAGATGAAATAATAAATAAAATTAAAATTTCTTTAATAGACTGTACGATTTTTTTTATTAAAAAACACAATAAGATTACTATGCCTAGCACATATATTTTGAATTTGACACAAAAATGAATGGCTTTAAAGAAATAGCTAATAATTCACTGCTTCTTTTTATTTTATTTTTTTGAAGAAGGGGTGGGGGCGGTGCTTAATACAAAACTTTTTTAAAGAAACCATTAAAAACTCGAAAAAAATCGAAACACTCAGGAATTATTCTAGTTTTAATTCTATAGATTTAGCTGGAAAATTATATGTTTTTTCAGTGTTTTTACATTAATAAATTCTTGGTTTAAATATTGGAGTTTATGGGAAAAATAGATCAAATATTAACACTTATAGATATAATCAATCAGCAGTCTTTTTTTTTTCTACCCTGGGCGCGCCAGCAGCCTTGACCCAACAACATGAAAAATTAAGAGATATAACTAAATAGCCAGGCGGTCAGAAATGGAAAAGACAAAGGACAGCAGCAACGGAATAACTGAAGACAATGGGAAGGAAAGAATATAGGTAGCGTTAAAGGGAGTAGGAAGACCCAAAACTAAAAGTTGAGCGTAAAGAAAGGAGCGTTCGTTAGAGAACGCAGAACATTCAAATAGGATATGATTTGAATCACAAATACAAGAAGGCTCAGAAGCGTAAAGGGAGCAGAAAGGAGAAGGGGATGAAGCGAATCGAAAGCGAGAAGAGGGGAGTAGAGAATTATTGATTCTAAGCCTAATTAAGGAAAAATCAGCAGTCTTGTGTTTGGGCGTCATATTTTCGGAGTTTACTTAGTAAATAAATATTACGCTAAATTAAATAACGCTTTGCTCCCCTCCTCCTCCGACGTTCAGAAAAAATAACACAAACCGTCTTCCCCTCCAAAATTCAATGAAACTGTAATCACCGATTGAATGAACACCAACCAGGTAGGTATAAACACACATTAGGTAAGTCACACACACACACACACACACAGAGAATACACTTACAACCTCGGCGGCAATCGCTTTACTGTCTCCTCATTTTCTAATCAACCTTCCTTTTATTTTTCTATCCAACTTAATCTTCCTACCGGGTCTTGATTTTACAATTTTCCTTCGCTTCGCCGCTCCATTACTGTCTGTATTATTCGTTTATGTTTTAATTATAGTCTTCTTCCTTCCTCACGTTTTCGTTTTCGTTTCTCACTATCCCCATAATTATCCTCTCCATCCTGATGACGAAGCCGTCTGCAATCCTG
The DNA here is from genome assembly GCA_039619475.1 of Icerya purchasi. Classification (NCBI taxonomy): domain Eukaryota; kingdom Metazoa; phylum Arthropoda; class Insecta; order Hemiptera; family Monophlebidae; genus Icerya; species Icerya purchasi. The sequence goes on from CM077115.1 coordinate 586,018,513, forward strand.
ACCATATCTTCTCTAAATGTTCATCCCTCGTGAATGAACGTACTTCTTTGTACTCCGATCTGTTATCACTTAAGCTCTCTAATCTTTATTGCGTTTCTTATATCTTATCGTTTCCGCCAACCTTCGTTGTTCCGATCTTCAGTTCTTTTATTCTATCAATATCTGACACCGACTCTACATCTAACTGATTCTTTTCCCTCGCATCGTTTCTAGGCGAAGATCCGTTGCTGGCATGCCCAAAGGGGGGGAATACAAAAAAAAAAAAACTCTAATGTCTACTCTGTAGCGAACGGAAAAGCAAGGAGTCAAAAATATTTAAAGAACAAAATACTTTATGTTGATTTAAATTTTGTATACTGCAACCTAGACTGGTAGCAGGGGAGGGGATAAAACGAAGGCAATTAAAATATGTCAAAAAAATTATCCGGGCGAAAATATACACGTATTTAATTAAAATATTAAAGCATTTCAATACGTGTTATACAGTAATTAATTTTAGATTGCTGTTTAAAATTAATTACTGTACAACATAAAAGAAAACGATGAGTGAAATAAACAGATATTATAGTGATTTCAAGACATACTTATTAATCATAATCTCATTAGATACTGAAAAAAAGGATTTGATTTTCATTTATAACCGAGTATATCAAAATTATTGTACAATATTCGTTGCAATTTTTTCTGCGCATCACATGGAATTTCCCGATTGGTGCACGTCGGCCCTGCATACAGAGACCGAGATCATAAGTATCCTCGTCGCCTTCTACATTGACACGGGTTCGAGACTTGTCTCAGTCTGAACCCGAATCGCTCGCAGGTATATACTTAATCTGAAATTGAACGTTGGTTGTACCAAAGAATTATCTGAGGGAAAGTAAAGGCGCATAATCCAAAAGTAGAAGTGGACTGGCCCCAGTATTCTCATCAGATCTTCACAATCCCTGACGCCCTACTAAAGGTATGGGACTTGTTTTTTTACACAAAACTAATAATTACTTTTAGTAGCGGCTGCGAATATGTTTTCATTCCATGTCTAACATGAGATTGCTCGTTTTGATTTTTTCTTCATACTGGCCGAAGTCGTTTCACTACTGTTCACCGCACTTATACACAGCATCGTACGTAGCAGTAGTTCGAGAAAGAGCAGTGAAAATAGAAACAGAACTATGAATTTCCTTTTCGGCTTAATGATGAAATTATAACGAAATAGGCGAAAGTAGTTTAAAAGTATTTACAAAGTAGCAGATCGCCGTAACGGTGCTACTTGCAAAACGATCTTTAAAAGTGCATAAATTCCTCTTTGTAGCGTTAAAGCAACATCAGCGATTCTCTTTGAAATAACTTTAAAATTCGGAATGAGCAGAGGGTTGCGGGCCGCCTTATTATTAATGAGTGGCTGAAACGCGCGCTAGTAACATCTGCATAAGGATGATTTGCCTGTTCGGATTTTTTAAACGGTCTCGCGATCGCGCTGCACTTAATAGCCCTACTAATATTATTACCGAACACTATAAACAATAAAACGAAAAAATTCTTCCCATCATCCCCGTAAAACTTCCCTTCAGCTAATAAGTTAACTTTGCCGCCCTTCTCTTCCATACGCACATGTCAGCCTACACAGTAAACAATAACTTCTACTCGCCGCTCGCTGGAAATGGAAATAATTTACGGCGTGAATCCGCTACTTCGTCTCTCAATTTTAACATTTCCATTCTTCTTCTTCTTCTTCTTTATAGTTTGTAACAGTTTTTAATGGCCGTAACAAACACACGGCGTGCTATTTCAATTGTTATTACTATTATTATTATTATAATTATTATAATTATTATATTCCTTTTCAAAGTAAATTTTGTCGGCAATTAGAAAAATGATAATCTTTTTTTTTTTTTTAATTTAATTTTTCCCGTTTTCTACACTTTTTTGTCAAATGCCCATCATCCTACTGGTTATCAATTTTCACAATTTTTTCTGGTGCACTTTTATAACTATTAATTGTGCTCCTTAACTACTCATTTATTTTAATATAAATTTCAATATAGATTAATTACATAATTGCAAAAAAATCGAAAATTAATTTTTTGAAAATACTTTTTAGACTTACAAGAAATATCAAGCTGAAAAAGAAAAAAGAAAAAAAAATCACCTTTTAATTTCAAAAAAACTTTAATTAATCAATAATTCAAATCATTATTTAAATTAATAGTTGACAAACTTTTTCGAAGAACTGAGGCATTGTTTAGATTTAAGGGGAAAAAATTAGCGGCAGACCGGTGTCCTCTGCAAAAGTGAACACATATGCAGTAGTTTTACTAGCCGAGAAGTACCTGCTGTTTTTAAACGAACGCTGTACAGCTTTTTTAGAAAATTCTTCAGCCACTAGAAGGAGAGTTGAAATGTTATGATTGTCGATAAATCGTTGAGTTAATATGGGCTACGAGATACGATTAGTTACATCATTATTGCAAATTAGGTTGCACTAAAAGCAGAACTTTCATACTATTTTTAGTCAAAATGGATGATAATGTGGACAAACCAGTTTTACTAGGATCGTTTTCTATTGCTTAGAAAGCTAGCAAAATATTTGCTCATTTGGCAATTTATTCCGGCGGCAGCTTTGAGCTTTAATAATAGTCCTTACCGCCACATGCAGTCGAATCGTTATAATAACTTAGTTGTTAAAAAAAATACCTAAAGAAATAAAAGAGGAGGAAAAAATTGGGGTGAAAGAAAAGAAAATAAAGGGAATGTTAAAAGAAAAGAGGGAAATGTAGGAACAACAATAAGCATTAAATAAGAGAAGAAGGTATAATAGTGATAAACAAAAGTGAAAAAAAAGGAAGAAAAGGAACGGAATAAAATTAAATGAAATAAAATAAACAATAAGTAATAGATTATAGCTAAGTTAGAAGTAAGGATAAATAAGATTAATTTACGTAATAAAATGATTTTCGTGGCGATAAGATTGTATAGTATATAAGTAGTATAGTGTAGACATATTTAGATGTAAGAAAACTCAACAAACTTCTAGCTTGACGAGGAAATGTGTAATTATTAATAAATATATTTATTTTCAAAAATAATAATAATAATAATAATAATAATAATTAATTATTTCGTAAATAGATATGTCTACATACTAGCGAAGCCATTTTTCTGTTTAATTTCCGTTTAGGAGTTTTGATGCTTGATATCATCTGCATGAAATCCGAAAGACTCTGCAAAAGTTCCGTCTCATGTTTTAACTGCATATCCAATTGATGTAATACTTGAAATTTCGTTTGTTCATCGTGTACAGCACTTCCATTACGCCAAAAATCTGTTTCAGCGTATCTATTGTTTGGGCGTTAAAAATTAAATTAAAAATTTAAAAAAATGCTCGTAGTTATTACACGAATTAATTTTTCGGCTATTAATTAAAATTACATTAAACGCTCTCTATCACTTATGAAATACATCACCTTTCAAATTAATTCTACCGTTTACATATTACAATTGAAGACAAAAACTTGATGTCTTCAGAACATCCATGACAAAAAATTAGTGGTAAATGTAATAGCTATAATTTGAATAAATCGAAATTTCATAAAAACAAAGGAGGAGACGCGAGAAATATTTTTTGCTAGTGATGTGTACGAAGAAAATTAAAAGCTGGCTTCACAGTTAACATGGACTTAATTAATTACGTAAACAATCTCGAACGAATTTAAATTCCATTTTCTAAATAGTCTAAAATTAGAACAACTCTAGAGCAATGTATTCTTCTTTAATTTTCTTATTAACTAATTTCTGAGATGTTAAAAAAAACCGGTAAAAGAATTGGCTATTAAGTGCACGAGTGACCGATGAAGAATCAGAAGACGATGAATTTATGCGTATGTTGCTTCATGTTGCAACACTACAATGGTGCTTTATAGCATGTTCTTCACCAAGCACCATGAAAACTTTAATGCTACTTTGTTTTATCTTACAATATACAACAAGCAAAAAGTCTTGTTTTTTTTTTTTTTTTTTTTTTTTTTTAGATCCCCCTTTGGGCACGTCAGCTAAGGACCTACACCCAAAAACAACAAAAAATAAAAGAGCCGTCAGTTAAATTTTGATTCGGTCTGATATGGACAATATAAAGAAACTAACTGATGGGATAATGGATGGTGAAGAGAAGGACAGAATATATGATGCACAATAAGAAGTAGGTTGAGTTTCAGCAAACAAGAATATAGGATACCGCGTTCAACAGAAAGAGATGGACATTCAAGAAAGATGTGATTGGCGTCGCAATTCGCCGCCTCATTAGGGTGAAGAGGACAATTTGGAGAAGAAACAAGAGAAAACGAGAAGAAGAAAGAGCAGAATGGATAAAACGCAAGCGAATCATAGAAATGACAACGGAACGGGGAAGTGAAGGAAACTCAAAGAACCAGGGGTTAGAAGGAAGACTAGGTTGTACAGACAGATAAAAGGATTATTCGTTACGGAAGGAGGAAGGGTAAATATCTGACCAAAATTTAAGATGAAATTTGGAACATAGGGAATTCAAGTTCGAAGATGGAATTTTTTTAAAGAAGGAACGAGAGGAAGCAGCAACTCGAGCCAAGGAATCGGCCGTCTTATTACCTTTAATACCCATATGGCTGGGAATCCACAAAAGATCAACACAGATGGAGTAGTGAGAGGAAAGAAGATGGATAAGACAGCATATGCGAAGAATGATGAAATCAGAGGAGTTATCAGGAAAAGGGGAGCTGATCGCTTGAAGAACACTCATGGAGTCTGAGATAAACAAATAATTAGAAAACTGACGACCGGAAGAAATGAAGATAATGGAGCGTAGGATAGTTATCGACTCGGCTGTAAAGATTGAACAGAAAGAAGGAAGACAAAATGATTCAGAAAAATTGAAGTCCGGAAGAATAAAAGAAGCTCCAACACCATGAGGTCCCCTGGAGCCATCTGTGAAGATGGGTACATGCGATGGAAATTGGGAATTGATAATGCTGTGGAATTCCTGTTGAATTATTGCCTGAGGAAAGGATTTGGAAAGTGAGGGTACAAAAGAAACATTGGGAGAATGGCAGAGATCGACAAAGCTAAAAGAAAAGGCAGGAAGATTATTGCCTAAGATTGTGTAAGGCCAAAAGGAACTAAGGCGAAGGGAAATGAGGGCTAAAACAAGGATTTTCCTAGGCGTAAAACGCCAGTTCTTATAAATTGAAAGGTAGGAATGAATAAGAGTACAGGACGTAAGAGGAAGACGTTTGGAGAGGAAACGATAGCCTAAGTAGGATCTGCGAAAAGATAGGGGTGGTGTGTGAGACTCTGCGAGAATTGCTGGAATTGGAGTAGACTTGAGAGCATCAAGACAAAGCCGAAGACACGAATTTTGGATAATGTCCAAATTAGAAAGACGAGATATAGAGGCACAACCATAGATAAAAGAGCAGTAATCAAATTTGGAACGGACAATGGTTTTATACAAGACGATCAGGATGTACGGATCACCACCCCATTTTGTTGAGGACAGCGCTTTCAGCAGGTTTAGCCTTTTAATAGCAGAAGAGGAAAGATAATCAATATGTTCAGAGAATGTCAGCCGACTATTGAGAAAAACTCCAAGATAGCAGAAACAGTTAACGTGTGGAAGAGGTAAATTGTTTACACATAGATTAAGCAAGGCAGGATTGTAAGGGCGAAGTGAAAAGACGATAGACGAAGACTTACAAGGAGAGATAGAAAGGTTAATTGAGGATAAGGAGTGATCCAGTGAGAGCCTCATTAGCGGCTACAAAATCAGAGGCGGAGGAAAAGAGCAGGATATCATCGGCAAAAAACAAGGAGGAAGAATTTAAAGGAAGAGAAGCAACACCGATAGTGTAGATATTAAAGAGAGTAGGACTAAGAGAAGAACCTTGTGGGAGGCCGCGAAAAATTTTTCTTTCATGGCAGAGAGGTATAGAAGAAATATAGATAGAGCGATTCATCATGAGATTAATAACAAGGAAAGAAAATTTAACTGGGACGTTAATTGCCGACATTTTTTCTCTTAAAGTAGGCAGGTGTACATTATCAAAAGCAGAGGAGACATCAATGAAGGAAGCTAAGGTGTACTGTTTTTGGATGAAGGATTTGTATATACTGGAAACAAACAGACTAATACAATCAGGAGGGCCAATCCCAGGCCGAAAGCCAAACATATTGCTGGGAAGAACGTGGTTATGTTCCAGCCACCAAACAAGGCGCCTGTTTAGCATACCTTCGAATAGTTTTCTGATACAGGCTGCTAAAGAAATTGGACGAAAGGAGGAACTTTTTTAGGAATAGGAATTATGATAAAAGAGTTCCAGCAAGGAGGAGTTACACCTCTGGAAAGAAAGGCATTAAAAAGGTTGAGGAGAGTATTAATAGATAATTCAGATAGGTTTTTAAGAACATAATAAGGTATGCCATCGAGACCTGGACTGGAATTGGAAGATTTTGAGAGAACAGACTTTAGTTCATTAATGTTGAAGGCAGAAGTAAGGAAATGAGGAGGAGAATCTTGTGGAAAAGGAGCGGGATAAAATTCGTCAAAGTTAGGAACGTAAGCGGAAGCGACAGAATCAATAAACGGTAATAGGCAATCATCAGAAATATTGAAATTGTTAGGACGTTCAGGGGATGGAAATTTAAAAGCTCTTGCCATTTTCCAGATACGTGAAAGGGGGGTTGTTCTTGAGAAAGAAGAGCAGAAATTCCTCCAAGAGGACTTCTTCGAGGCTTTTAGTATATACCGAGCTCTTGCATTCGTTCGTTTATGGGCAAGAAAATTTTCAGTTGTGGGATTCGTACGGAAAGCTTTAAAAGTAGTTCGACTACGGTCAAAAGCAGCGTTGCAATCCTCGTTCCACCAAATAGAAGAGGACGCAGCACGCCGATTGGCGAATGAATGATGACTAGAAGTGGAGGAGGCATTAAGGGCAGACTTCATAGATTGCAAGAAAGAATTATAAACATGTACGGGGGATCAAGACCAGGATGAAAATTAAGAAGCGAAGAATCTAGGAGAGAACGGAACACAGTCCAACTAGTTTTAGAAATATAATATAATAAAATAAACTTTAATAACAAACAATATAGTTCAATAAATTAGATAAATACCTATTTAGAAACGTTTTCGGGCATAACCCATCATCAGCTAACACTAACTTAAAGGAAACTTAAAACATACTGAAGTGAATATAGGGAATACATGTGTATATATAGTAGATGTAAAGAGGAATAAACATGATACACATGTATTCCCTATATTCACTTCAGTATGTTTTAAGTTTCCTTTAAGTTAGTGTTAGCTGATGATGGGTTATGCCCGAAAACGTTTCTAAATAGGTATTTATCTAATTTATTGAACTATATTGTTTGTTATTAAAGTTTATTTTATTATACCATTTTAACAAACAGGATGTATTCACCTACATTTAGTTTTAGAAAGATTCCATGGAGTAGAATGAAGAGGCTTGACATAAGTAGGAGGGGAAAGATTCATAGGAGTTATTAAAATAGGAATATGATCACTGCCGAAGGAACCCGTAAGGGTTCTCCAGTTGTGGTTAAAGCCAATATTCGGAGAAGAAAAGGTCAAATTGAGGGAGCTAAAGCTAGATGGACTCTTAAAATAAGTAGGAGAGGAGTCATTAAGAATAATCAAATTATCGGAAAGTATAGAATTCCCTAGGATAGTGCCGTTAGTATTGTATACTCTGCAACCCCACGTTGGAGAATGAGCATTCCAATCCCCACCGACGATAAACGGTTGAGGAATGGAATTAAAAAAGGAAGAAAAAGGAAAGTGACGGAGGTCATAGCTAGGAGGAACATAAACGGAAATGAAGTTAAGAGGGTGGACCAAATTACAAGAGATAGATATGTGAACAATGTTCGGAAAATTAAGGCAGGGAGGGAGGTTTAGAGAGACATTATGCACGTGGAAAGAAATGTCATCTCTAATGAGGATAGCAGAGCCTCCATAGCCATCATCACGATCGCATTTAACTAATGTGAAGCCTTATTAGAAAACCGCTATTATTGCTTTTTTGTTTTTTCCGTTACCAATAAGTCAAAAATTAATGATCGACTTTTGAGAGATAAAGCTAATTTTTAACAACTAGAAAAAAACAGCTGAAATGAAATGTTCACATTGCAGAACACAACGAAATAAATTTTGCTTTGAAAATGATTTTCACAGTTTCATAATAATTCGGACTCATTTATAAATAATTTGTACACATAAAGTTTTTATCCCGACTTTTGAAATTTATAGCAAGCGCTTAACAACTTGATCCACTCATCATTTTCGTATTATCTTTGGTCCCGACATTATTATTAATGTTTTTCAAACATTATCGCTGCAAACTTTTAAATATTAACCACGTGCTATATTTAAAATTTCATCAATATTTCAGATTCACGAGCAGTTAAAAAATTGAATCTGTGCATATAATTAAAATTAGTGTTTCTTTGAGAGTTAAAAAAAAATCATTTAAAGCATTTTTTTAAAATAACATATTTCCTAAATAGCAATCAAATGACAAATGACAACTAAAAATATGTGCCAGATGATGATATTCGAAATTATGGGTTGTCGCGCAGAATGGATATTAATGTTAACAACTTTAACGAGGAAGTCGACGTAACGTATACGTTGATTACTTCATAGCTAGTCAAGAGCTTAGCAGGGCACAGGTTGCTGTAACTAAAGTCACTTCTCTGGTAAGTAGTCATTCGACCGTCATATTGTGCTAGCCACACCGACGAAGAAATGAAACAGCAACCACGTGAATGTGGTAATTTTCTTTTCGGCGGGCTTAACGCTGATTAAAAAAACTAATTCGGAATTTACACACAAGGCTGATAGGAAAACGGAGAAGGATGCACTTACCGAAGATGCTCTGACTAATAAATACCGTTAAGCTTTTTTCTACGGTACCAACAGCAGACTATCAGCAATTCACTCGCAACATAAGTGCCCAGTCGGGTTGGTTATCAACTCGAAGCGAGCAGGCGAGTATCCAGCGCCTTAAAACTGTGTCCTTTCGGCTAAGGGAGTAATCCCTGACAGAAAATCCGGCGGAAGGCCAGATGGAAACTACCGATGATTTCATCCCCGGGTAATCTAAGGGCGGAAAACACGAGAATGATGGCCTTGAGTCCGTCGCGGCCCTTCAGTAGACACAGGGTGCTAAGAACCCCGCCGTCTGTTAAAGTTACAAAAATTGGAACGTGGAACGTAAGAAGTTAGTACCAAAGTGGAATACTAGCTAATGACAGGAAAGAGACGAAACGATTAAGGATAAAAATATTGGGTGTTAGCGAACACCGCTGGCCGGGCAATGATGAAAGCAACTACGAAGGTGGAAAAGTGTATCACTATGGTGACATATCAGCCAATCACAGAAACGGTGTAGGATTCATAGTGGACAACAAGATTATAGCACATGTAGATAACTTCACACCACTATTGTATAGGATCGCATTACTTCGATTAAAATCAGGCAAGCTGATGATAAATTTGATTCAAGTGTATGCACCTACAGCTGACCCAAAGTATGATGATGAAATAGTAGATTTTTATGAAGAACTGCAGAAAATAGTTGATGAAACAAGAGATCACAAGATGACAATAACAATGGGTGATCTAAACGCAAAAAAGATGGTAGCGCGGTAGGATCATATGGATTGGATGAAAGGAGAGAGATTCGTTCAATTTTGTAAAATTAATGATCTCGTTATAAGCAATACTTGGTTTCGAATTCCAAATAAAAGGTTATATACCTGGAAATCTACTCAGGACAATTTTAATTCGATAAACAGAAATCAGATAGATTATATATTAATTAAAGAGCGCTTTTGAAACACCATAAAATGTGCTAAGACATACCCTGGAGCAGATTTAGCTTCAGATCATAATCCAGTAGTAGCAGAAATTGGTCTCAAATGGCGGCTAATGAAAAAGCAAACAGTAAATGAAAATAAAAGAATAAATATAGAAAAACTTCTTCTTCTTTCAACCATTTGACGAAACGCGTCTCGATTTCTTGCGATCTGGAACAATTCTCCATTTTTGTAACTCCAGTCCATTTCTTAATATTTTGGAGCCAAGAAATCCTTCTTCTTCCTCGTCCCCTTTTCCATTCTACCGCTCCCATCATAATTGTGTGCAGAAGGTGATACGTTGGTCCTCTTATGAAATGTCCAAAGAAATTAGTTTTGCGTTTTTTAATTATGTCCATTAGTACCGGATCCGTTTTCACCAATTGTAACACCTCCGTATCTTTCACTTTTTTTTAGTCCATAGTATCTTCCAGATCCGGCGATAACACCACTTTTCAAATGATGAAATACTCTTTCCCATATGTCCTTTTATTGTCCACGTCTCGCACCTATATAGGAGTACGAACCATACATAACATTTTAGCACCTTCTTCTTGATTTCCAGATTTAATCATCTGTCACAAAGTAAGTTCTTCATCTTTATAAATACATCCCGGGCTATCTCCATGCGTGCTCTTATTTCTATGTCAGGATCATTATCTTCCGTTATCCAACAACCTAGATACTTGTATTTTCCTACCCGATCAATTTCCCTACCGTTAAGGAATAGTCTTTTATATACAACTGACTGTCTTGACGCCACCATGAACTTGGTTTTCTTAATGTTTATGTTGAGCCTTTTTTTTTCCACTTTCAAGAGCAACTGAATTCAGTTGTAGGTCCTCGATACTATCCACCAGCAGTGCAGTATCATCAGCAAAACGTATCACTGCAATAGAAAAACTGGAGAATCAAAATGTTGCGAAGACAGTGGAAGCTGAAACTAACAGTATATTAAAAAGGGGTATGTGAAGAACAAATAGCAGAAACAGCAACGGAGAAAATCAGAATAATTGGAGAAGAAATAAGACAGATGTGTACAAAAGAAATGTAAAATAAGAAACAGAAAAAGAAACTATGGATGACGGATGAAATCTTAGATTTAATGGAGAAACGCAGACTGAGAAAAGGCACAACAAAGTATGAAAAAGTGCATAAAGAAATATAAAAAAAAAATAAGGAAAGCTAAAGAAGCCTAGATGCATGATGCGAAGAATTGGAAAAAATTGCAGAAGAAACACGATGCGCTGAACATACATAGGAAAATAAAAGAAATATCGAGAATATATAGAAGAAAGATATCTGCCACGCTGATAGTAGACAATGAGAAATTAGTATGGACGCTGGATGAAAAATTGAAATGCTGGAGAGATTACGTGGAAATATACACTGAACAAAAAGAAGAGATCGATATTATACCTCGCGAGAATGAGAAGCTACCTATTTTGATGTCAGAGCTGAAATATGCTATAAAAACAATGAAACGTAGAATTGCTGTTGGGCCTGATAGTATACCAGGCGAAGTATTCAAAATGATCAATGACAAAAACATTAGGAGCCTTCTCAATATATTTAATGATATCTATGTAGTTACTAATACAAACGCGTCGCTTAATAACACCGCGTGCGCTAACAACATTCAAAATCAAACAGATAACACGCCAACCCCTCACAATACTCCGCGAATGCAAACTGCTTCTTTCGCCCATAAATTGAAATCACCAATCTTTGCATCGAAAATACATTAAGTTCGAACAGCATTATGATATTCCTATCTTCTGAAAATATAACCGACAACTTCATGCAAGCCGACGGAACCATCCAGTTCAATAATCGACAGGTCAAGACAATAAGACTTAAAAACCCTTCGCAGAAACTGCTACTTTCGAATGTCTCCCTGACAATTTCGAATGAAGTCATCCGAACGTATCTTACAAACAGCCTGCGACTGAAAATTGTCTCTGCAATATCCTTGCTCCGAGCGAATACCGCTCACGAAAAATTCTCTCATGTTATCAGTTGGAGAAGGCAACTATACGTACAGGATACCGCATATACAAATCTTCCAGAAAGTTTTGTTATCTCCTTTAAGGACAGAGAATATCGTATTTTCTTCCAGCTACCGAACCATACGTGTCTACATTGTAATACGAATTCGACTACTTGGCGGAGGAACTTTTCTTATTTTTTTGTTTCCTCCTCTCCCCTTTTATTCCGGGCGCCAGTGGAGATGCGCTCCACGCGATAATTAACAAGATGTTTTTATTATTAATTTTTTCCAAAAACAACTTTTATTACGATAAACTTACATAAGAAAAACAAATTTTAATGTGGTTCCGCTGTTTCTATATAAACACATTACGGCGCAATATCACAAGATGATATTTTACAAAAGAGCATTAATAACGTGGCCGCTAACAATATTACCTATTACAACGTGAGACGAGAACCAAAACTTCCGAAATAAAACCTGGCTAGCTCGCTGTCTATACCTCCGTTATCATTTTATCGAAGAAAAGACAACGAACGCACCGCACACCGCCCCACCCATCGGAATGAGCAGATAACCACGACGCTGCTGACCACTAGATTTTTAGCGACGCGCAACTACTCCAACATCTCAAGAACAGGTAATTGGCGCCATCTCTCGATCCAAAATGATCAACCAAAAACAAAACAATTAATTTATTCTTTATCCGGCTAGAGGCCGCGCAATCCGTATCAATTGTAATACATCCAATTCCAATCCCACACCAGCTGCCCCACCATCTTCTTCTTTCCACCAACTACCGGACCCCTCGAACTCCTCTTTATCAGAAATCGTGCACAGAGGGCATAGCACAACAGGGATGACGATAGAGTTACCTTCAGCTGCTAAGCGACCTGCACGAAGTGTGTCCATAACTCGCACTGCAGCACAAAGTCCCGACGTACTTCTGTCTCCAACATTAACTCTGCTGACCTACCAGAAATCGAAAAATGATGAACCAGAGGATCCCTCATTAGCTAGCACAGCAGCAATGGGAACTGCGCACGCTGCCGCAAATCTTCCTATGGACCGTGGTACTGATGAATTCAAATTAAATAGCAGCCTACTAGTATTATCTGAACAGCACTTCTTCCCCTCAAAGAGCTTTTCGAACGCCCCTCTCCGCGTTTCTTACTGGCCCATGAGCAGTTCATATCCTTCATTGAAGCGACATTAAATTCTAAGGGTCCGCTACCCACTTTCAACAAATTCGTCACAGATCCTAACCATTTGATTGTCATTATCAACTCCTGCAAACTACACATCAAGGATCCCCAACTAAACACGAAGCTCACAGAACTTGTCAACAAGGTCGCAAAACGACTTTAGACCATCAGTTGAACCGGTAACCCCCCGCACGTCAACATTAAGCATGCCAAGCGTCGAACTTATTGCCTATATCGTTCGTTTACGTTTAAAAGGATCCTTTTTTTTTTTTATATATATACTGTATAACCGACTAGCATACGCCGAATGAATAGTTGTAATTCTTTAATTATTCTGTGGACCTGCAGAGGCTTCCTTCCTTGTCTCGCCGAATTATAATTTTTGATTTCTCAATGTTCTCCAGCAATTATATGCCCGCAGAAAACTGTCCTCAAAAAGTCTCACCAACCGTGTATCAAATCCTACCAACTATATCACAATTCATATTCCCCTGCAATCAAAGCTAGCGGAGGTACTGCGATATTGGTTCATAATTCCATCCCCCCGATAGCACCAGATATCTTTCAGTCAACGACTATATCCGTATACCACCCGTCAATATCAGGATCGCTACGTCCCCGAAATTTAATTATCAAAAAACAAACTAGAGTATTTTCACTTCTCTCCTTGGAACCATGCCTCATTAACGAATATGACTGCAGAATTATTAAAAATTTCTATATTAGGAACAGAAGGCAAGAATATTAGTGGATGGAAAGCAGACAGAAAGTAATGAAATTCAGCGAAATGTCAGGCAAGGATGCATCTTATCACCGCTACTGTTCAACATTTATGCGGACGAAATATTTGGTGAGGCTTTGGAAGACGCAAAATTAGGAATCATGAACGGAAGGTATCTAAACAATGTGAGGTACGCAGATGATTCAGTTCTCTTCTCAGATTCAATGGAGGATCTGAAGGAATTGGTAAGATTAGCAAATGAAGCTGAATCAAAGTATGTGCTTAATATTAATGTAAAGAAAACTAAACTGTCAGTAGTCAGTAAGGCTACAAAGGATACAGTATCCCAGATCAATGGACAAAAAATCGAAATAACGCAGGAATACAAATATTTAGGACGCTACATAACCGAATCTCTCGGCCTCGAATGGAGATTAAGAGAAGAATTGGATACGCTAAGACTGCTTTCTTGAAAATGAAAAATTTCTTTACAAGCCGTTTGCTAAATTTGAATGCCCGCAGAGAATGATAACATGTTACACCTATAGTATTCTATTATATGGAGTAGGGGCGGCAACAGTGGCAGCAAAGACATTAAAAAAAATTGAAGCGTGTGAAATGTGTCTGCATAGAAGAACTCTGAGAATTCCTTGGGCACAGAAGATGACCAACGAAAAAGTATTGCAGTTGGCAGATGTTAAAAGATACTTGATTCAGACAATCAAGAAAAGAAAAATCGAATATTTTGGGAATTTAATCAGAGGTTAAAGATACGAACCAATTAAACTGATAATTGAAGGGAAAATTGATGGACGTCACGGAAAGGAGAACTTCCTGGCTAAAGAATGTGTGGCAATGGACAGGAATAAGCGCTGTTGGTGACCTTGTGCGAGCAGCGGAGGAGTGAAAAATTTAAAGTAGTGTTAGTTTAGTGCCAGTAGGATCGTCAACGCGCAGATACGCATATGACAATCGAAGAAGAAGATTTGTTTGTATGTAACTTTGACCATCTAGACCGATTTTAATGATTCTCGTTGTTCATGCAAATATTTTACTGAAAGCAAGCAGAAATTAGCAGAGAAATTTTAAAAAGTCTACAGCCCTTTCTAAAGTGACTGGATAGTTGGCGTTTCATTTTTTGTCATTATAGTGTAGGAAAAATATAAACTACAAAATTTTAAAACTGGGCGGTCAAAATTTTGAAATTAGGTACTATGAGCACGAGTAACGTAAAATATTACTAATCCTCACTATCATACAATATAGATCGGAATGAAGCAAATGCATTGGAAACACCCACAGCGTCATTTAAACGTTCAGCACTGATGAAAATATTATGTTTGAATATTATTCTTTTAAACCAAACTCAATTTTATTGAGTACAATAGAGATACATCCGCGTCATCACTCAAAAATATTTACACTAAAAATTGTGAAATAAGTGTTTTTTTGTTTTGTTTTTTTTTTTGAAAAAAGAATATATTGCCTTCAAAGTTTGACACAAAAACGTTTTAAAAAAAGTGCTTAAAAAATAAAAAATAATTATTTGATGAAAGATAATATATTTCAGAATAACATATGAATCTTATGATTATTCTTTAACATTTTTTGGATCTAGGACCAAATAAAATTGTAATAAATTTTCAACACTTAGCTTGTAGAAAACAAACGATTATATTGTTACACTCGTTCTTTTTTTTTTTCTTCCTCCCAGAGTTTTTATTTTGCCTACACTTGCAAAATCTCTCCCTCCAGCTGTAATTAAACAGGAATTTCATAGTACTGTCAATTCTCTCTTTCCCTCTCATGTAAACATTTTCACTGATGGTTATAAAAGGCCCCCGATGGTGTTGGTGCTTCTTTTATTCTTCCAAATTATAACTTCTCTGAATCCTTCTGTCTTCCTTCTTTCTGTTCCACATTTACAGCCGAGCTAATGGCTATTTTACGTTTCATTATTTTTATCTCCTCCAATCGTCTTTCTTCCCAGTTTCTGATCATTGCCGACTCCATGAGTGCTCTTCAAGTCATCTCCTCTGCTCTTCCTAATCATTCCTGTGATTTTACTCCTGTTGTTGTCATTCTGTGTTTGCGCTTTAACCATTCCTTGCTGCCTTCCTCCCGCTTTTACCTCTCGTTTGCCTCTTCCCCATGTTGATCTCTCCATTCAAATGATTCCGTTGTTTGTGACGCCGATCACATGTTCTTTGAGTGATCTGCTCTTTCAGTGGAGCGTTCGGCTCTGTCCTCCCACTTGCTTAGGCTGGGGCTTCCTGCTCCTTTTTGTACCCTAACTTCTACACTTATTATCCCTCCCATTGTTTCCTTCTTATTAACGATATCTGATCGTCTCACTATATAACTTTCGTTTTCCTCTAATTGTTTCTGGGTGAAGGTTCTTGGTTGACAAGCCCAATCTTATTCCCCCTTTTTTTATATATTGAGACGGATTCGGCAGCTATAGCATTTTTATTACGTTTTATACGCTTTCAGATAACGCTGTCCGAGGTAGAAATTATTATTTCGATTTAAATCATTTATATTTCGACTTTTTCTCGGGCAGCAGAAATGACGGTGAATTGCGATCGGAGATGCTATTTCGACAGAGAAGTGTGGTTATTCCAAACGCATCCATTCTGTCGGCTGTGTTGCGGGAGCGAACTGAATTCGCAGATTAAAGCGCAGTCGAAAAACGCGAAGATATCGTGTTTACCGTTGAAGCGTATAAGTATGAAGCGTGTAGCTACGAGAGTTGCGACTGAATTTATAAAATCCCGGAAAGACAGGGTAGCGACCGCTTTAAAATACATAGGAATTAAGAATATTCTAGAGAATAAGGTACCGGGTAATTTCAGCGATCGACTATGTCGTCCTGTAAAAGCCCATCGTGTACCGAAATCTTCATTCGTGCATCTTGCATTATAAGTCGATATTTTCTGTCGCGTAATTCGAGCTAGTCAGTCTGATTGTAATTGTCCGCATCTCACGTTGTCGCGTGTATCACTTTTCCTATTTTAGTCGTCGCGGTCAACTTTTGCCACACTGCACGTGGAGTAAATTTTTTTTCAGTAGTCATTTGTCTGTGTAATTTTTTTGTTTGTCTATCAAATTGTTGTACGCGTAGCATCCGTAAAATTTTGTAGTTTTTTTCTGTAATATACGCAGTTCATTACATCGAATTTTTTTTATTGTACACTTGGTAGAGCCCGTGACATCTCCACCGGGGAGATACTACCGCCTTCAAACGGGGGGTTTTCACATATTTTGTTTTATTTTTTTTTACCATCAACCTTTTACCGGCAATTTTATATATATATATTTATAAAAGCCTAATGCTCTGCTAAACCTACCGGCCCGAAGATAGTTTCGTTAATCTTTCCTTTGGTCAGTCACAGGCCTTTGACCTGGTTATTTACTTTTACATGTTGCATGCGAAATGAAGTTATTCATTTATATAACATTTTTACATAACGATGGGATGCATAGAACGTTATGTTCTAATGTAATGTCGTTCTTCATTTACTGTCTTCAATTACTATCACTATTTATCCATGTTTATTTCCTTGATATTTCGCCTTATTGCAGCAGATTCTATCTTACTTCTTTATCTTATTCCACTACCTCCCCAGGCAACTCCTTCTTTTATGGTTCCACTCATACTCTTCTCTATACTCCCTTCTTGGTCAGCGAGCAGGAATTCTCTTCCTGTTGTTTTCCATGCTTTTTTCCAAATGATCCACAAGTTTAATATTCTCCAATCGAATTGTCATAGTCTAAGAGCCAACCAACAAGCATTGGAGGGAATACTTGACTCCTCTTCTATCCATATTGCTCTTTTATCTGAAACCTGATTTACGGAATCTTCTAATATTTCCATTCGTGGCTTTACAGCAATCCGTTCTGATTGTGTTGATGGCTATGGTGGTGCTGCCATCCTCATAAGAAATAATATCTTCTTTATCCCCCACGGCCATCTTCTTATTTTTCTTCTGATTCATACTCACTCAACCTAGCCCATATTTCAATCCCAAATATCCACCCTCAGCCTGTTCATATATTTTCTGTACACATTCCTCCTAATTTTGACCTTAATAATTTCCCATTCACTCTTTTGGCTTATCCTCAGTCTCTTCCATTTATTGTCGGAGGTGACTGGAATACTCACTCTCCTCTTTGGGGCTCTGTACGTCATAACAGGAATGACCGTGTTCTAGAAAACTTTATTCTCGGTAACAACTTTGTCCTTCTGAATGATAACTCCCCTACTCTTTATAGAGGCGCTCACTCATTCAGCTCGGTTGACCTGTCCTTTACCTCTCCACACTTTAGTCTTCGCTGTCATTGGAGAACTCTGGACGGTACCTTCGGCAGCGATCATGTTCCCATTGTTCTTTTTCTTCACCATCTACTCCCTCCTGATTATTCTATACCTGCTCTCGCTCCTAAATGGTCCCTAAACAAGGTTAACTGCAAGGAATTCGGTTCTAATTTCGACTTATCTCTTCCTTACATATACTCCCTCGCTGATCCTATTCAACAATATAACGTTTTCTCTGATTCCATTTCTTCTGCTCTGGACGCCTCCTCTCCACCAATTCATCATTCCAAAAGAAATTACCATCTTCAGGCTTCTTCACTTTGGTGGAACGAAGATTGTACAAATGCCGTTAAAGGCAGTGTTTATTCATTTCTTCTGGTCCTGTTCTTCCTTTGCTAACTTCATGGCTCATAAATAGGCTAATGCCAAGGCTAGATTTATCCTCAAAACATCCAAAAGAAATTCATGGAGAAATTTTTGTTCATCGTTTTCAAGATCTACCTCAATTTCCCATCTTTCGAAGATGGCTAAAGCTTTTCGCTCTTCTAGTTCGGAACGTCCATCATATTATAATCTTCCTTCAGATAGACTCACTAATTTTCTTGATACAATTGTTCCCTCCTATGTACCTTCCCTTGAGGAGTTTTGGTCTCCTTCCCTTTCTATCTCAAATTCTTCCCATTTCCTTTCTTCTAGCTTCAGCATCAATGAACTTCGTGCTTCCTTGACTAATTCTTCTAATTCTAGCCCTGGTATAGATGGCATTCCATTCTGTGTTCTTAAGAACCCTTCTGAATCAGCACTTAAAACCCTGTTGTCAATCTACAATTCTTTTCTGTGCATCTCCGAAACTCCTCCGCTTTAGAATTCTTTTATTATTATTCCTATTTCGAAGAGGAATCCCAATTCCTTTCGTCCTATTTCTCTAGCTTCTTGTTTAAGAAAATTTTTCGAACGTATGATTAATAAGCGCCTTATCTGGTGGCTAGAGTATAATAATATTCTTCCTGATAACATGTTTGGTTTCCGTCCTGGCTTTGGTGCTTCTGATTGCATATCCCTTTTTCTCTCTGATATCTATAAATTTTTCATCCACAAAAAATTTACTATCTCTGCGTTCGTTGATGCTACCTCAGCTTTTGATAAGGTCCACCTTCCTTCTCTTTAGAATAAAATGCTTTCCATTAATATTCCTCTTGAGTTTACATCTTTAGTTATCAATCTGTTTCGGAACAGAACTATCCATCTTACTACCTCTTTCTTTTCTGATTCCAGGACTATTTTTCGAGGTCTTCCGCAGGAATCGTAAATCTATTATTTTTTCTAAATTTGACTATTGTTCTTTTCTTTATGCCAGGGTTACCGTTTCCCTTCTGGTCAAACTTGATCGAATCCAAAATTCTTGTTTTCGTCTCTCGATTGATGTTCCTGCTCACATCACGATTTTTACGGACGGCTCGAAATATGCTTCGGGGATTGGTGCCGCTTTTATTTTTCCTGCTCTCAACTATTCTAAGTCATTTCAACTTCCCTCCTTTTCTTCTGTCTTCCTAGACGAATCAATGGCCATTTTGTGTGCGGTCCTTTTTTTTTTTTTTTTTCGATTTCAGCCTCTGTGGACTACGCTAAACAACTAAGTTTTCATTTTACATCTTTTCCTTCTTCCTTCCTTAACATCTTTCCAGTATTTCTTGAGACCCTCCATCAAGGAATTTTTATGGCTTATTGAAAGCGACCTCTTCCGGTTAACTTGTTCTATTTTAAAGATTGACGTCGCAACTGTTTTATGAAACCATTCCTTATTAAACATTTGTGTTTCAGTAACATCCATTAATTCCATATCCTTTTCACATTCATTGAACCATGCAGGTCTTATTTACTTCGTTTTCATGAATTCATAAATTCTCTTGGTTAACCTGTCCCCTTGCATTCTGGTAATATGTCCATAAAATAATAATCTTCTTTTCCTTATTGATATGGACAATGATTCAATTTTGCTATATAGTTTATAGTTCGAAACCCATTTGAACTGTTCATCATTCCATTTAACTCCTATAATCTTTCTCAGGATTCTCCGTTCCCTTATTTCTAATTGATTTGTTAATATTTTCTTGTTTAGATTTAACGTTTCTGATGCATATATAGCCCTTCTTAGGCAGATTTCTTTCCCAAAGTCTTTACTCTCTCTCTTTTTGTTCTCACCGTGACTTTTGGACTGATCTCTATCCGTCATTTTTCTCCAACCCTGACTTCCTTTTACCTTGCCTTACAGCCTTCTCCATCCGTTTCTTCTTGGTTTAACAATTTTCTCAGTATCAGCCGTTCTGTCACTTCTTCTATAGCTCACCTTCGTTTTAATCATAGTCTGCTCCAGGCTTCTCGTTTCCACTTTGCTCTTGTTCAATCGCCTTTGTGTTCCTTTCATCCTCCTACCTTAAATGTCACGTGTGATGAAAACCACGTACTATTCGAATGTTCCTTCATTTCTACAGAACGCAAAATCTTCTATTCCAATTTGCTTAGCCTTGGCCTCCCTACTCCTCACTGTGCTCTCTACATTCTCGCTTTTCCATCTCCTTCTGTTGTTTCTTTGTTAACCGCCTTCATTTCTTCTGTCTCTAATCGTTTCTTGATATAACCCGTCGCTCCATACGTCTTTCTATTCTTCTAATCTTTTGTGTCGGGTAAATGTCCTGTGCTGACGTGCCCATAAAAAAAAATTAGTGTAAGGAGAAAATATCGTTTATGAATATTTTATTATTAATAAACTCTCAGCTATTGTATGAGTAAATTGTTTTAAACAAAAGGGTGGTTAAGATAATTACAATATTTTATTAGAAACTTATCTACTGGAGCTATTCTTCGGATGTGAAGGGTGGAATTTTATATTCCATGTGAAGACCATTGGTAGGTTATAACATAACTTTAGCAATAGTTCATAAATTTATTTCATTAAATGATTTAGTAGCAGAAAAAATATAAAAGCCTAATGCTAAACAAAAAAAAAAAAGAAACACTTGACAGTGAATTCGTACCAAGGTGTCCTATAAATAGAGCAGTAGGAATTTAATTTACATTAGATCAGAGCGAAGTTACATAGATTAGTATTAACTGCCGCCACGAACAGAAATCTAGTCAGAATCACCCACAGTTCATTGTAATTTATAATAATAATAAAAATTATATACATTATTATTAATGACAACGTCATTTTTAGCCCGACCCTCATCACTTTTTTGCCCCAAAACGTTACATACAAGTATATTACATATATATATAAAAAGACAAAGTATCGACAAAATGGATTGCTAGGAAATGACAATGTTTCTGTTACAAAATTTATGTCGAGAAAATTTTTTTTCTGTCACAAAAATTTGTCCCAAAATGTGACATTATATAAAGATTTTTTTTTTTGTCACGCATTCGAAAAAAAAAAATGACGATCTCGTCAGTACTGAAATCGAGATTGTTCTAAAAATCTATAAACTAGGCTTTTTCTTTTCATTATTTACTCACAGAAATTTCCTAATGCATTAGTAATTAGAAACTTCATTGTCGAATAATAATAAAAGAAGCGATTAATAGACAAAAAATATAAATATATAAAAAAAACAAAGAAAATGAATTTATAAAACTAAAGAGAAAATTTAAAAAGTCGAAAAAAAAACAACTGAACTCGCATTTAAAATAATTTTTAATTTTTTACTTAATATTTTTTATATATATTCTATGATTCTTACTGGTATCCGTAAAAAAAATTTACAATATTAAAAATAATAACTATAAACAATAAAAAAAAAAAAGGTTTTTCTTTATTAGCAGTTTATTTATTGATTAGTTTTATACCTGATTCATTCAAACTGCAATATTAAAGAGACTTGTCCATAAGTAAAAAATTCACGGTCAGGTAGCTTAGCATTATAATTCTCCTCCTATTCTGTTCATATAGTTGAACATTATTTAGTGAAGTTTTAGGGAAACACAAAAAATTCAATCGAGAAACCAAAAAAAAACAAAAAACAACCGGTTGAACAATAAAAAAATATAACAGAATTATAAAACAGATTTAATATAATTTTGAATGGTACTAAAATGTTTTTTTTTCTCCGAATAAGCATCCATAAAATTTGGAAAATAATTAGAATGAGATTGATAGCATTTATTCTGATTTATTTTCACGATTATTAAATAGTGTGGTTTCCAGTATTCTCTAAGATCAAATAAAAATAAGAACACAAATGACGTACATATATAAAGAGATCAAGAACATAGCAGGCAACACGAAGGAATGGAAGAAGATGATTGTCTAGCTACAACGACAAGAGCAGGGCTCTTAAATACATGAATAAAAAAAAAAAAAAGGAATTTTTTTTGGGTTTTTCTTGCTTTAACTGATAAATTTAAAACCTTCTCATTCCAAAGCATCTAATCAAAATCAGTTATAATTAGACATCGACAGCTTAACAACAACAAAAACGAGAACAACAGACAAAGCAAGAAAAAAGTAAAGACATAAAAGTAGAGAGAAAGACAACCAAAGAAAATATGATCAAGATTGTGGCTAACTTGAAGTCCATGGCTATCTTAAAATATTTATCCAATAAAAAATACAATATCCGTCCGAAATTACTTCTTAGTATATACAAAGCCTTAATCCCATCCGAATCAACTATGGGTGCCAGGTGTACTCATCTGCCAAACAGATCGTCCTAAATTCTTTAGATCCCATCCATCATACTGACCTCAGAACAATTTTTGGTGTCCACAGGACTTCTCCTTCTCTTAGCATATGTGCCTTGTCCGGAGCCCACCTGTTTTCTTCTACAGGAGTTACTATTCGCAACAAGATGCTCTTACTTATCATATACGCAACCAGTCTCACTCTTCTTCCAACCATCCTCCTCCCTTGTGTTTCCCAAATGATCCATTACCAGGAGTCCTCGCTTTCTTACGCCAAAGTAATATAAAATTACCCATAATGCACCCAGCTAATCTTTTAGCACCATGGGACCACCCAGAAGTAAACATAAATATATCCTTGCTTTCCTATGCTCAAATAAACAGCTTACAAGATACACTCGAAAAAACAACACAAACTATCGATAGGTATATTGACTATATGCCAGTGTATACTGATGGTGCAAAGGCGGATATAGTATCACTCCAGGCGGCCGCAGCGTGTTCTTTCAAAGCGTTTGGCTCGGTCTAATCATTTCGACTAGGTGATTGGTGCACAATACTCGACGCTAAGTTATACGGTATCTTGTATTGTTTACAGCATATCTACCTAGCTAATCCCCGCCTACAGAAAGTCTTCATAATTACAGATTCAATTGCACCTCTCTATTCTATACCCAGTTCGCAACCAAAAGACCTACTGGTTTGCCAAATCCAACAGATCATATTTGACCTCATGAAAGAAAATTGCAAGGTGTCATGTTTATGGGTTCCTAGTCATACTGAGGTACCTGGCAATGAAAGGGTAGACGTGGTTGCACAGGCAGCAACTTACTGTCCGGTGAGCCCAGATGTCGCCCAACCAGCATCGATAAAGAGACTACTTCAACATAAGTCTAAGCAGGAATGGAGGTCACACTGGGCCCCCCAAAACACCTTTTTAAACAATATTTTTATACTCAGCTAGTACATTATAATTATTATCTAAACATAACAGTAAGTTTCATTAGAATTCCTAACGCCGCGTTAATTATGCGACTCAAAATTCAATGATGTTAAAAAGTCATGGGAACATTTTTCTGCCTCCGTTCGGTACACTTTTATATTAAAATTAATACGAGAATACCCAAGTCAAAGTGAATTTCAGTTATTTAATTTTAAGAAAATGAAAGATAAAGTGAAAAAAATGTTTAACGAATACATAAAAAATTGAGTAAAAATCGATATTGCACCAGTTTTTTAGACTTTTCGGTAGTAATAAATAAAACTATTCTTATACTGCGACGTCGGATACAATTCTGAAAATAAGAAATCTTTATAAGCAAATGATGAAGTTGTTGCCACACCATTTTTTTGTTTTTATTATTTTATTTCACATATAAAAATTTAATGTGGTCAACGGTGGAAACCGTCCAATTAGGTTTTGGATTCTTCCACTCCACATTGTGTACAATCATTAATCTTATCTTAAAATACTATAATATTAATATAAAGTAATACTGGACTTCCTGTATGCCAATTCTTTTTTGGCCAATTTATTGAAAATATTCATTTTTTCCCGTACCAATTCACCACAGTCATCCGCTGTCTCTATATTTAGAATGTTGCATCCACTCAGGATATACTGTACACTGTCCCGCTCGTTGAGTCTAACGCAATTTTCAGTTCCCCCGCTATATTAAATCTTTTGAAGTAGATTTTAAAATTTCCATGCCCCCTGGTTTGAATTGTACGTTGTAAATATTCCGATTATAGTACGTGTTATTTAGCCTCTTCTTAATGGTTGGAAAAGAGAACTTTTAGTTATTCTATCATGACACTTATATCCACGCCGTTTCAAACTTTTCCATGTATTATTTGCTGATAAATATTTTGAATTTTCTAGCTGTTAAAATTTTATTCTCCATTAGCATAAATCTTTTATTTGTACATGTGATATTTTCGAAAGTTTGTTCTTACCTTTAATCCATTTTGATTGTAAAAATATTGACATATGTTTTTCTATTTCTAAGTATGAATATTCCCACTACAACTAATGCATTTGTATAATTTATTGTTTTGTAAGCTTTGATTAGTTTGTTTTGATATTTTGTGTATACTAGCTAAAAATTTTTGACATTTATTGAACTTCAGCGTACCCTTGTGTAAACAATACTACCATATAATAGATATTTGATAATATCACTGTTTTATCTAACATTGTTCCTTGCCACACCTTCCGAAAGCAAATTATTAATTTTTCCAACAATATTTTCTTATACATTGTATGCTGGTTTGAAAAAAACGGAGATAATAATTAGCCGCCATCAAATTTTTATTCTTGTTTTAACCCAATCTTAAAATCGATAAAATCTGCTGCTTTAATTTTTAAAAAAAAATGATTAGAACGATCGATATCATTAACAGTGGAATCCTTCTGAAAACATTTACTTACTCTATAAAATTTTTTATTTTGTTGCAAGTAATCTGACAAAGCTCCCAAGAACAAATTCCATGACTATCAAACAGCATACGAGCGGAGCCAGCTAGAACGAGAAAATTTGGAACAATTTTCGCCATCGAAGAACTGTTTGAATTAATGAACATGGACAGAAGACTGATATCTTCGCCTGTCGCTGAAATTGCCGTTGCTGCAAGCGCCGAATATTCTCGATCGCTAACGAATAGACTTCCTGATACAATAAACAGATTTTTTCCCCGTTAGAACGCGATTAATATCGGAAAAAACAAAAAAATTTAAAAGAAAGTCGATGACAAATTTTTGAAAAATATACATATATATACCTCAGTATACACAAAGTACAGTGTACAAATTAAATACAAGCACAAAAAATTATTCTGAAAAAATATTTCTTTTCGGGTCTTTTCTCTTAGTGCCCCCCCATTTAGTTCATTTTTCGGCTGTTACTTGTTATCAGTTCATTTTCACACATCCCGTTTGATTTTAGTTTAGGCCGGTCACCTAAAGCTGGCTCATTAGTGCTTAACCTGCGTTAAACATAACTTCCATCGACTGCTCAACATACTAATATTAACACACTATGGTGATATATGATATTTAAGTTATTATTAGTATTTTATATTATTTTATTGTGATTTAATAAAATTATTACAACATGCAATATTTAAAATAAATTCTTTTTGTTTTACATTAATGATTTTCATATATATTTTTTAGTAATAATATCGTTATAATAAGTATTTTTCTTCCGTAAACCGCGCTATATTATAAATGTAAACAATTTAACAAAATGACTATTAATATTCGGCTGTTAATATTATATTTCTTTTATACGAACGGCATATACATTATAAATTGTTTACATTTATAAAATAATGTCGTCACTTATTAATTTAATTCGAGAAATTAATACGGAAGAAAAAGCAGTTGAATTTTTGCAAGAAAGAGGAATTTTACATAAACAAAGAGTGTGCCTAAATGATCATGAAATGGCACTTTTTTAAAGTGATAAAAACGATCGATGGAGATGCGGGAAATGCAAAAGTGAAATTGGACTTAGAAAATTCATTCGGTTAGAAGGTAGTAGATTATCTTTAGATATAATTAATATCGTTGTTGTAAAGTATTTTTATAATCAATACTATTTATAAGTAACGATTTCGCGCATGAATGCGAAAATAAACTCAACTAAAAATGAACTACGAAAAGTGAACTATGAAAAATGAACTATATGGGTGGACTAACAATAAAAAAAAAGACCCTTCTTTTCAATTAAAAAATTATTGTAATAAGTTATATGCTGTTCTCCTCTTAGTTTCCGTAACTTTCACAATCTCTTAGACAGTACTATGAACTAAACCATGATGAAATTTAGAACACAATTCTATCATTAATTTCATAAAATTTTCATGTTAATGTGAAATTAACTTTTTCCGATTTTTCGTTTATAATGTAGCATCTCCTAAAATTAAAATATCGCATCAAAATATTCCTTTTCTTTTTGCCAATTAAAAAATTGAAGTTGAAATTAATAGAAATTATTTATGAAATGATTTTGAAATCATGTAAACAGTATACGGAAATTTCCGATATTAGCCGATTTGCAATGATTTAGAAATCCTTATAAACTTATTAAGCCGCCAAGAGACAACAGAAAAAAATGTGATAGTAAAAAATCTATCAGTTTTTTACTTTCTTTTAACTTTAATCCAATACCGTATAATTTTTGGCAGCCGCCTCGAGCTGACTTCGCAACCAGATAATGAATTTCGAATGAATAAAAATAACTTTAAACTATTGTGGTGTTTGATATTAACCATTTGTTTACTTTCAGTAGGTACAAACCATGGCCAACAGCAGCTAACGTTTCGAATAGCATTACTCCATCCATCATTGGAGCAAATCCGATTGGTTGATCACATTTCATTTTTAGAATTCCGCACATACTCGTTATAATGCACGGAATCTTAATCGGATGGTTCAGAAACGACAAAAATATCAAAAAAAAAGTTAATAACTCACGAACGGTTTGACTTATAAACTTCAAATTGGATTATAAATTACAGTTAAAATTCTCTTTAAGAAAATCTATAACTTCAGACTAACCGATCACCCTGGGCGGAAAAAAAACCAAAAAACCGTCCAAAATATATAATATGGAATTTAAAACGACCTCAGAAATCACCCTTAAAAAATTCACAACTCATTATCAAACATCTCCTTTAAAAATGAAATTCAAAATATCAAACAAAACGCAGAAGCTCTTTCATAAAATCAAAAAATTATGATTAAAAAATTATATAAACCCCCCGTTTGGGTCCAAAAACAGCAAAAAAAAAGGATGTTCATGTAAGCAACAGCCCGAGTAAAAATGTTGAGGAAACCAAAACGTATCTTCAATATATGCATAACCGCTTTATAGGAAAACCGTAGCCGAGCTTAAAACTTTATATCTAGACCCTCGGGCCACCGAAAGCTCGAAAGTTTCGAAAAAAATATTTTTTTTCCGGGCGTGTGATATATTGATAGAAAACAAACCCGTATTTCATTTTCTTAATGACACTTTTGAAGTCTACCAAAAGTTCAAAAAAACGCGAGAAGTGATATATAGCCCCCTCCCCCTTTGTGACGCGTGTATTAAAGCTAAAAATTTTTGCGCATCCCCGTAAATTTCTCTAGTTTGGAATATTCGGGTTTCCAACTTTAAAATTAGGCCCTCGGGGCGCCGAAAGCTCGAAATTTTTGAAAAAATATTTTTCTTACCCGAGCATAACAAAGTTAAACTTATCTCGATTATAATTTACAGTTAGATTGGTTTCGAATAATAAATATAAGTATTATCACTTCTGTTCTGGTCTTACGCTGCTGGCAATTATCGTTTTTCTTCTTTCCTGTTTATATTGTTTTTCATCGGCGACTATTCCTTTTGACTCTCGTAATTACTTTTTTTAACTTGTTCCAACTGTATTACTTTAATACTGGTTCCACAACTTTACTCGAATCTCTATGAAAAAAAATACTAGTAGTAGCTTATTAAAATATATATAAGTTTTTAACAAACTAAACCATCACGGCAACCTACGCAGATGATATAGCTTCTTTTTTTTTTTTTTTTTGGGCTCATCAACCAAGGACCTTTACCCAAAAACAAAAGGTAAGGAAAGAAGTCGGTTATATTTTGATCCGATCAGAAATTTTATCTAAAAAGGACCAAATAGTAGGAATAATTAGTGGGGAAGGAAAGGACAGGATATAGGAAGTACAATAAGGGGTAGGAAGTCCAAGCTTAAGCAAATAAGAATATAAGGCAGAACGCTCCACGGAGAAAGATGAACACTGGACAAACACATGATCGGCGTCGCAAATAACTGCATCATCCAGATGGAGAGGACAGTGTGGAGAATAAATCAAGGAAAAACGAAATCTGGAGGAAGGCAGCAAAGAATGGCGAAAGCGCATACGAACAATGAAAATAACATCAGAATGTCGAAGGGAAGGATGCAAAAGAAACCATGAATATGTAGAAAGAGTAGGCTGAATAGACAGATGAAATGAATAATTATTAGAAAAGGAGGAAACATAGGTGTCCGATCAAAATCGGATATGAAAGCTTTTACAAATTGATAGAAGGTTATCGGATGGGATTTTTCAAAAAAAAAGACGAGATGAAGCAGCAGCAGGCCTAGCCAAGGAATCAGCCGCTTCATTGCCAAATATGCCCGAGTGGCTGATACCCACAGCAGATCAATCATGAATGATCAGGAAGGGGAGAGGATATGGCCTGAAAGGCGCTCAAAGAGTCAGAGATAATTAAAAATTTAGAGGAAAAATGATTCGAGGAAATGAAAATAATAGAGCGTAGGATAGTCAATAATTCGTTTATGAATATGGAACAGAAATAAGGAAGGCGAAAAGATTCTGAGAGATTAAAATCAGGAAGGATGAAGGAAGCACCAACATCACCAGGCTCCCTCGAACCATCCGTGTAAATGGTAACATGAGAGGAAAATAGGGAATTGATAGTGCTGTAGAATACCTGTTTAATTACGGCTTGGGGGAGATTTTTTGCAAATGAGGGGAGGATAAATACCTTAGGAGGATGACATATCAGCGAAGTCGAAGGAAAAATAAGGGAGATTATTGATTTAAAAATTATATTTTTGTGGCTACCATGATTAGTTTCGAACATTAATCCTATACATACAAGTATAGTCGTACAAAACCATATCGATAAAATACAAATTTGGGCCAATAACTGGGGGATTAAGTTTAGTGAAGTGACATTTACAAATAGATTTATCACATGCCCTAAACTAAAAATAAACAACATTGAGATTAAACAGACAGATTCATTAAATATTTAAAGCTTTCACAGTGATTACTCATAATAAATAATTTTCGGAAACAACTGTGTTTTAAAAAAAGATATTTATTCGCTTAAGCTTACACTGGCCATCATCAGAAGCAAACTGAAGAACGGAGCGAAAATTACGATCGACAATAACAATAAAATAAGAATCAGAAAACATGAAAAACCCAAATCAAAACAGATAACCTATCTCTAAACAGGAAAAACCGGCAAAACCGCATAACAACAGATAGAAAAAATATAAAAACATATGAGAAAAAAGGTAAAAAAAAAAAAAAAAAAAAAAATATAATATATATAAAAGGAACTCAAAATCTAAACAGGAAAACCGACAAAACGCATAACAATATACATAGATAAAATGTAAAAACATATGAGAAAAAGGGTATTAGAAAAAAAAAATATAAAAGGAACAAAAAAAAAAAAAAAAACATCGGGTCACAGTTGTGGAAAGGGGGAAATAAAACAAATAACAACTTATAAAAATAAAACTAAATACAGAAGCGGACACAAAGAGCGGCAACAAATCGAAAAAAAATGCTAATAGAGAACGCCACAAAAAATAAAATAAAAAAAAAAAACAAAATCCCACAAGGGAAACGCAAAGAACAACCAACCGAACAAAACAGAAATAATACAACAAAAACAGTTGAATTACCTGAACATGGACTGGGAACTACCTGAAAATTGCTTGGAATCCTCACCCGAAAATGACTGTTCACCTAGCCCGATGAGTGAAAATTACAGGAACCCCACCTGAAAGTTGACAGCAAACCTCACCTGAGGACCCACTCGAAACCTATCCGGAGGAAGCACCGGAGGGCAAGGCCCCAGGCATCAGACCAAGGGAAGCCAAACCAAACGAAGTAAAGCAAAGCAAATCCAACCGAAAGAAAAAACCACTCAGACCGGCGGGATGTGGGAACAAAAAACCAAGAAAAAGTGAAATGCGGTGGCGGACGTCAGGGTACCTAAAGAGACACTCAAAATTAAAACCAAATAACCCAGAGATGGAAAAGAAAAATGAAACCTACCTGGTCGCTGTTATAGATGCAAGTTCGTCAACCGTATGACTGGTTTCCATGCCGTGGGAACACGTAGACCTTCTTCTCTGTTCAAATTTGGCCATTTCTCAATTTCTATGGCTTCTCTAACCAACCTCCTGCCGGTGTGAACTTCCTTAGCTAAAGAAACACTATCCTCAAATTTGATAGTATGATTCGTTTTCAACTGATGTTCTGCTAAAGCGGATTTGTGCACCCGCCTATGCGCGCAATCAGCCCTGTGCTCCTTCACCTTGGTTTCAATAAGCCTACTAATCTGTCCAATATAGCTTAATCCACACGAACAAGGTATTTTGTATACACCGGCATTTTTTGGACCTCTTAACATGTTCCTTATTTTCATACACGTACCGAAGACTGGCCTTACATTGTTTTTATGTAAAATCCTTCCAATCCTTTTCGTGACTCCTTTGATGAACGGTAGCACATCACTAGTAGCAAACTGTTCTGATTCATTAATGCTAACATGACTATTGCAGCTAAACTTATTGATATACCTACTTGCTTCATCCGTGCCATACCCATTTTTGACCATAACACCTTTAAGATGTCTTAACTCCTCTTGGAGACTATCACGGCAAGACACCTTCTGTACTCTATGTACAAGGGTCTTAAACACACCGACCTTCTGGCTCGGCAAGTGATGAGAGGTCTTATGCAAATATTTATCCGTGTGCGTATCTTTTCGATGTACAGATGTGAAAACATCACCCAAACTATTGCGCTTGATGCGGACATCGAGAAAAGCTAACTCTCCATTGCATTCTTCCTCAAAAAAAGTACTTTATTGCAACTACAATCATGTTAATTCTGTATTTGGAATAGCTTTAACTAGGCTCCTATGGACGGTGCTTAGTTGCATCTGTCGCCATGGTGTTTGTGTTAAAATCTTTATGTGTTTCTAGACTATTGCGTTTGCTGCCATGGTATTCATTTTCGAAATTATATACATCCTCTAACGAAGCTCCTGTGGGCAATACTAAATTGCATTTGTCGCCTAAATTGTATATGTTTCCTATCATATCCTCACTACAGAATTTTTATCTCGGATCAAAATCTCCTATTGGAAGGATTGACCTGCTTTATACTCTCTGATAAGTTACGTCAATATTGAAGTCATTGGCGCTGTATCCGACCTCTTAAAGCCGGTACAACGAAAGAAGAGAGAAAATAAGCTTTTAACAAGAAAGTATAACGTATTGTGAGCAGCCGTACCGCTTCAGCTGACATAGCAAGGATTCTCGCATCTCTTTCCGCTATTCAACGCTGTTGTAAGGTATATATTTAATCACGCACACAGCTGCACTATGCTGATAAACTTATTGAAAATTCTTAAGACGGTACATTGAACATCATGTTACAGGTTGACGCAATTTCCCGAGTAATTTCTGTCTCTGCTATGATGGAATCACTATAGTATATTATATAGCTCAATCCTTCGGGACTCGTCATGGACACACACTTTTAATTACCGTATGACAATTTTTTATAATTCTTTACAAAAGTCGGTTTCAATTAATTATGTTATTTGAAGTAAACAAATGTTTATTTTTCATGTAACCAAAAAAAAAAAAAATTCATGATCGATAAATCAATTTACGGTTTGTATAAAAATTTCTGTTGCAACTTCCACGAAGCAATTCTATAACGCAGAAACGTAATATGATTTCGAAGAAAGCCGTACCCGGAAATAAAAACATCAGCCAAACCACGCGAATATCTTACACGAAGACATGTTTCTCACCAATCTTGGGGTTGTGGAGAAGATGATGATGATATATATACATATATGTACATAAAATTAAAAATGAATCAATAATTGTTGAAAGAGTATATAAATTTTTGACCGAATATTAGAGAACACGAAATAATTACAGTCATTTGATGCGTCTATAAAAGTTTCAATTAATTTGATCTCATTGAAGTACTCGGACCAATTTCTGCTTTAATATACCATTCTGTTTGAAATATTTCTTCAAATACATTTCAGTTCTCTGTACAATCCGGTACTGCGGCTTTTCCCATACGTTTCCGCGACATTCAAACATAAAGAGAAAGTATTAATTTAAATTTTGATGAATGTGTGTTCGTGTCAATTAATTAGATGTTTCTCGCTATGGTTTGCCGATTTTTTATTATACATATTTTTATTATGACCCTATTCTATTTAATTTCATTTTATGTATTTTTTCTGATTAATTCCATGTTACTAAATGTTAGTTCTTA
Source organism: Icerya purchasi (assembly GCA_039619475.1). Taxonomy (NCBI): domain Eukaryota; kingdom Metazoa; phylum Arthropoda; class Insecta; order Hemiptera; family Monophlebidae; genus Icerya; species Icerya purchasi. The sequence continues at coordinate 586,051,450 of CM077115.1, forward strand.
AATAAAAGCCTCATTATAGAAAGTAACAAACAAAAAATCTTATATGAGCAACATATAGCTTTCTTGTAAAACTATTTAACGTTAAAACGAGTAAGTAATAAATAAATATTATAACAATACAGAGTACAAAATTTCGACTTTCTACATTTAGCGTTTTTGAGTTGTGAGAAAAATTTCACAAAACCCTCCAAGAAAAATGCCCCTTTAGCTTAACCGATTGTAACCAGTTTAAAATAGTTCTAAATTTAAAATTCCACTTTCTACAACTAGCCGTTTTCAAATTATATGTGATATATACATACATACCTACATGCATACCTCACCAAAAACGACTTAAAAATGGATTTAGGGGTGATTAACATGGATATTTCCGTTGAAATGTGATATTCAAAATACTCCGCGAATGCAGTACTTCTATTTATCCGTTTAAGGAAGTAATCAGAGCTGGACAAAATGGATATATTCGTTTAAACATTTTTCATGATAACAATACTTCCTTTATTATGTACAAGCAAGTAAAAACATTTATATAGAGAGCATATTAAGAATAATAAATTCTGTGGTGGTAGCGTATTGAATAACCGAAACCACAATATATATGTATATATATATATATATATATATATATATATATATCAGTGGCGGCTCGTGACAAGTAAATCGGGGGGGGGGGCTCTAATGTAAAATTACAATAATTTAAAAAGTGTAATGACATAAACTTATCTTGCTTTTTTGTCTACATTTTAAACTAAATAAAACTGGTTTAATGCATTCAAGTTCTGATTTAATTAAAAAAAAGATGTGAATGCATTTTGTATTTAGATTGAAATTTATTAAATAATATTTTCTAATCGTTTCCTTATATAATGTACAATCCTTTGCGTTAAGTAAGTTTCACTGTTGACGTGTCCACAAAAAAAAAAAAAAAAAAAAAAATTACATGTGGCATAATTTTGTGAAATAAGGTAAGCCAAAATATAAAATCCTGGTCTTCTAAGGTTCTTCGTAAACTATATATGCTCCTTGCATGTAATATTTTTATTACATTTTTCTTTTAGTTCTTCGAAATATTCTATTAATTTTTCTCGATTTTCGAAAACAATATTCACTGTACGCCTATTATAGTTCCAACGTGTATTCTAGGTAATTTCCGATTTACAATTTCTTGCAGTAGATCATATCTATGAGCAGAATTTGAAAAAAAGATTTTAATTTTAGAATCCTGGCTTGTTGCTTTTTGCATAATTAAATTCAACTGGTGCGCATAACAATGAATAAAATGACAGTCAGTATTTATATTTTTGTTTTATCTTCGCCTATACGCCATTTGTAGAATCGCTCATTATGCTCCATCGTAAGTTTAAGTAATTAGCTTAAAAGGTTAGTCCCTCCAATTAATTTATCTAATTCAGTTTCTAAAATGTTGAACGTTTGAAAAATCACCGTGTAAAGCAAGTGTCGACAAAAAGCAGTGCTTCATGCATTCAAAAGTAACAAAATCCAGATCACAAAATGTATTATTTAAAGAAGAAAAGCAAGGATAGAAATAGAACAAAAAAAGCAGCAAATTAAAACAGTGTGCTTCACCGGATAAACGGACGACGCAACGCGCGACGCGGACATATTGTTAAAACCGGCTATAATCACGTGTAAAATTGACGAGGGCTCACTTTTCGAGAGCTCTCAGACGCCTTTAAGTTACGCTCGGGAAACTTCGGCTTTATTCGTTTTTCGTGTGTATTTTATATGCGGCTTGGAGGCTCAAATATTCTGAGCCCACGTACTATATTATTGGTTGTTAATATCATGTAATCAAAAAATCAGCTGTTAACGACCTTGACAGTATACTACACTACGAGTGGATCGTACAGTTCCAGCGCAGTAAGCATAAACCCGACAACTGTTATCGGATGTTTCAGCTGTTCGTTTAACAAATCGTGCAAAATGCTTATTTTGCAATTATTTTTAAAATGCACTCTTGCAAAAAAAATTATTTTGAAATAAAAAATTCGTGACACTGATTTTTTTTCTTGAAGTAATTAAATATTATGTATTTTTTGAAAACACACAGGGAGGCTCGCGCCCTTGAGCCCCCTAGGACGAGCCGCCCCTGATATATATATATTAATTACAACGTAATTCTTAGGCTACCCCCCATTCGAAAAAATGTCCCAATTTTATGTAACGCTAAATGTCCCAGAAAAATGTCCGAATTTTATGTAACGTTTGTTATATTTTGTAGGATTTTTGTTATTGTTATTTAAAAAATGTCACAATTTTAAATAATGAAATATGTAACGAAAAAATGTCTTAATTTTATATAATGGAAGTTAAATGTTAGAATAGGATTTTTGTGATTATGTTATTTTTTGTGTGTGTTGATGCCAGTAAGAATTACGTTGTAAATTTTGACCATTTTATAAAAAGTATAGAAGAGAAAGAGACAGAAATGAAAGCAAGAGGGGCCACACAGCCCCTTGCGAGGTCAAAATGGCCGAGTTTATATATATATATATATACAAGACCATTAAGTTCAAAAGGGAATTTTAAGTTATAGGACTTATTCTTAATTATCATCCTTTATGAATTTTAATATTCTAATCATATCTACTCTTAAGTTTAAAAAAGCAAACAGTAGATTAGAGAGTTTACAATTTATTCAGAAAAACAGCAATTCAGACTACTTCAAAAAACGTATTCATTAAATTGTGTCACTTTGACATTGTAAGTGAAGCAAGGGATTGAGGTTTTTACAAAAGAAATTGTGGAATAACCGCGTGTATGCTACGACGGTATCAGCAGAGTATTCGCAAAGTTTCTTCAGAAGACTACAATGCTGAATGGACTTCTTGGCGGAATGAAGGAAGGAAAGTGTTAAAAAATATTCGTGATTCTATTAATGCTTAATAAGCAATGAAAATATAACCAATATTTGGGGAAAATTTAGAGATTCATTTGGACTTAGATATGACTAAGTGAGCTAGCGTATCTATTAACTCTTAAGGATTTCTGGTTTGGGAACTACAAAACAATCAGATTATTACCATACCACTGTAATTTTAGTATAAAGTTTTAAGTTTTGTTTAGTCGGAACTGTAGCGATATACGACAAAAAAAACTTAGTGTACGAGTACGCATTAACACGTGTTTAAAGTAACATTTAAAAATTTGCTGTAGTGTAAAATGAACTAAAAACCAGATATGCAGTAGATAAAGAAAATATGTCAGCATTAATTCTGCTTATTTGTATAAGATTATTTTCAGTGATGCAAAAAAAAAAAATTAATGTACGTGTATATATATATAAAGAATCATTTCATGAAATTTATGTATCAACCTCAAAGCAATTGCTTCCTCAGTAGTTTAATTTTTACTCTTATATTATTATAATACAGTCATCATTATCACATTTTTTTTCTTCTTATTTTGGGCTTGTCAATAGTAGATTATTACCCAACGACAAAAGTAAGATTCAACTAAGCAAAGGAAATCTGGGACAGAACTGCAAAGCTGAAAAGTATCATGCAACCAATAGAAATATATCAAGGAAAAATACATGGGGGAAGACTGTACTTGGAGTAAACTCAAAATAAGGTAAAAAGTAAAAAAAGCTAAAAAAATCCCAAAGAGGAAAGAAGAAAAAGAAACAAAGGTAGATTTCACAGCCTTAGTCCCGTTGTCCATTACAGCGAGGAATATGAAACGTGAAATGTGTAATGTTTTCCGATTTTATTTTTTTTTTTGGTGTCGAAATTTATTATTGTACATTTAAATGTAACACTGTCCATTGCCGCGAGAATCAGTATCGAAAGAAGCGAGCGGGGAAAAGTAATTCCCCTCGCTCAGATCGCTAAGCGAGTTTTTCAAAACACATTTAGCACATTTCAAATGTTTCATATACATGTATTTGATATAATAATTATCTTTTATATCAAATTTCTTTGCCATTTTTAATTTATGTACATATAAAGCTATATATATTTTGTGTTTGCAATTCGTTTAAATATCTGCCCCCCTTTTTTTTTATTTAATTCCTATATACTAATGGAAAAATATCAACTGAAATGGTTAGCAAGTATAAATTTTAATACAATACAGAATACAAAGATTTTAAAAAATGTATTGGTCTGTAATTACACAAAAACTTTAAATAAACATGGTAAATTATTTTTCGTAAACTTCACTAAAATCTGTTTTGAATTTTATTATTATATAGAATTGAAAATATCTTGGAAAATTTTTATTAGTTTTATAATTTATTTTTGTAAAGAAAATTTTGAACTTCAGGAAAATGACCATTAAAATTTAATAATGTAAAATGATTAAATTTAAAGAAATAATTATATTGTAGTGTGTTTTAATTAGGATATTAAGTCAATCAATTTACAATTAATTACAAAATCCAATATAAAAACTAAAAATTATTATACTTCGGGTAAAACATTAATTACTTAATTTTTTGCACAAGATATTTAATTTTGATCCTATATAAATATAGAAATGTACTATTAGGTCTTATATAAAGTAATACCAAAGTTTGGAACAAGTTCAGCGTTATTTATAAATCTAATACGCATAAACTTTTGTTGTTTCAATATTTGTAACATTTATACAGAGTTTGATTTTTAGTCTATATTAATATACCCTAAGTATTTAACTTGTTGCCGATTATTAAATAAGTAACACTTTATTACATAATTAACTTTATTAACACAGAAACCGATATTAAAATGAAAACAAACGATTAACGATTAAAAGAGTGAATAAAAATTCGATAATTTAATCGCAAACCATTATTTCCTCGCTCAGCGAACTCGCTGCAAAGAGCAGTCGAAAAAAACATATTTCACATTCCTCGCTGCAATGGGCGACGAGTCTTAAGGCCCGTCATCAATTGCAACGAGGAATGTGAAATATGTTTTTTTCGACTGCTCTTTGCAGCGAATTCGCTGAGCGAGGAAATAATGGTTTGCGATTAAATTATCGAATTTTTATTCGATATTTGTTTACTATTTTCTTCAGTTCTTTGTTTTCATTTTAACGTTTCTAGCGGGCCCGTGCCCAGCATTGTGGAAGGGGGGGGGGGGGGGGGTGAACGTTTTCTTCGCATATTTATTTTATAAATAACAATACATTTTTCACTAATATTCGTACTATTAATAATTTCCACAATTTTGATTTATATATTAATAATTTACATAAATGAATTACCCCGTATACGAACATTAATAAAAATTACATATGTTATTAATTATACTCGTAATAAAAAATTTTGCATAAGATAATAATGAAGTACCTAAAAATATGGAGCATATTTTTTCTTTTTTCTTTTAAAGGTAGGTAAGAACACCCTAAAAAATCATCAATATTTATTTTAAATTTGTGATTTTTTTCAGATTTTTGTGTATTCATAATAACTATTTTAGTTCAAATGGGGGGGTTTAACCCTTACCCCCCGTGGACATGGCCATGGTTTATAGGTTAACGAAGTGTATACGATTTGCTTTTATTTTGAAGTATAAAATAATGTATGATATTTTATTTAATTAAGTACTTACATAATTTTACTTAATCGCAACGTCAACAAGAAGAAAACAATTATTAGAATTATACTTTTTTACAGAGTCCGAAGAGGAAGTTTAAAATTTATTAATCATAGAAAAAATCAAAAGAAGCAGATTTTGGATGCAAAAGTATTTACATGCTAGAAATGATTATGGAGAATTTCATTAGTTAATTCCGGAATTAACGGAGGAAGCATTCGTAAAATATTTTCGGCTGTCTAAAGATCAGTTCAAAGAAATTCATGACTTCATAAAACATAAAATTGTAAAAATTGCAGTCTTTCAAATTAACATTTTTGGAACTGTTATGTTCCTTATTATACAAAAATTCATACTTCCTAATCATTTCAATTAATTTTTCCATTATATATCAAATTAATAAATGAAGAAATATTTACACAAATTAAAAATAAAAAATAATATACATATATAATAAATACAAAACAGCAAAGAAATGAAATATTAAAGACTACTATATCAACAAATATATGTAATAAACAACTGAAATGCACGAAATGTTTTTTTTAAAAAACTTGCTCAGCTAGCGATTCGAGCGAGGAATTATTTTTCCTCGCTCGCCTCTGTCGACTATTTCGACTATTTTTCGCCGCAATGGGCAATGTTACATTTAAATGTACAGTAATCGATTTTCAGATAAAAAACATTACACATTTCACATTCCTCGCTGCTATGGACAACGGTACTAAGGATCGCTTATTTAAGTTACCACCATTACAACTGTAGGCGAATAGACAAAATTAATAGTGTTCACTGCTGGAACCATGAGAAATTAATTTCACTTATTTTTAAACGTATCATTTAGCGTCATTGATAGAAAACAACAAAATATAATAATAGAATTAAAAATGTAAAAGGTAGATCTCAACCACACAAACGTACAAACTATGTTGAAATTAAATAACATACAATAAACAGCCACCGCCCGCTTAACAAAAATAGTTTAAAAAAAATCCAATAGTTACCGGTACAGCTAAATTTTAGATACCTGCTGTGCGTCTCAACACTTGAAAAACGGCAGATCACGTTACTCTATTTAACAACTGGACAAAAAGTAAGTATGCCTTTTGGAAACGGTGAACAACACTCAATCATTACATTATAAAATATAATTTATGAACACACATTTTTTTTTTTCCTTTTACCGCTCCATAATTAATAAAAAAGGCAAGGTGTAATATCTACACAGTATGCACATGCGTGTAAAATTGTTAATACAATTTAAAATTATAAAGTCTACAGGGAAATTAATTATTAAATCATATTAAATTATAAAATAAAAAATATATAAAATTGAAACCTTGCTAAAATAATTATGTAGAATTAATTAAATGATATATAATTAATAAAAAATAAAAAAATTCAGAGGAGTCCGATATAATTCTATTTTTACCACCGCTTATTATTTTAATTATTATAATAATAATAGTATAAACTATTATTTGTGACATTAATTTTATTAAAATGTTATTTTTTCAGTTTTTTGTTATTTTAAGCTATAGCATTGGTTTTTTAAAATAGAAATAAAAAATGAAACAGAAATACATAAAAATGAATATCTAAAATCTTACTAAAAGTGTCAAAAAAACATCAGAAAAATTTTTCAATGCTACATGCAGATGATAACTAATGTATCTGTGATTTAAGTAAAACTTTTAAATCATTTGAAGTTGGACATTAGTTGAAAATATCGCATTACGTTTGTAACACGAATTTAGCAGTAATGTTTGATTATATATACATACATATACATATATATATATATATACATATACGTGTGTGTACACAAAATATACCTTTTTATATTTTAATGGAACACACGGCTCTTATTTTTATAATTAAAAGAACGCAATATTAGCGCGAACAACTAAAAAAACAAATGAGGAAATAGAAAGAATACTGATGCATGACGAAATTTGTCAAAATATGGATAATATGGTTAATAGAATTTCTGCAACGATATGCAAATTCTCTGAAATTTAAAAAATGTTTAGACTGAACTGTCGACAAGAATTCGTAATAGCTTCTTATGAGTAATACGACACGTAAAAAAATAGTACCCTTTTGTGAATCATAGTAGTTATATTTAATAATATAACCGATATGTTTATTACAGGAAGTATTAAATATCATATAGCCAGTCGACCGTTATACTTCTCGTGGGCGACACACGAATTGCGCACCGTTGTTTACCTGGCCGACGGTTAAAAGAGGTTTAGTAATCTAAACACTCGAATTGCGTACCGGAAGTTTGCCGGTATGAAATATAAAAAAAAGCGAACGAAAACGGCACCTGGACCATAATCGATGTTTATTGGACTCAAAAACTGATGGCCGCTTTATAAAATTTGAGTGTTCAATGGCTTCAACATTTTTACACATCACATTTAAAAAATAGCCTATTTTTCGCAAACCCTTAAGGAGGTTTTTTCTAAGCAACCGAAATGTTATTCCCAATAGCAAACGTTCAATTGATGTGATAACACATTTTGAAAGTCACTGAAAGAACGACTTCTACTGATTTTATTCCTTCATCAATTTTATAAAATCAAAGTTTTTTTTTAAAGCGGTGCGCAATTCGAGTTCTCAGCAGGCGGGCTATTTTTTCGAATCAGTGCGCAATTCGAGTCCGTCTTGTCACTGTGTGAAGTATTGGTACGGAATTCGGGCGTCCCCTTCACGTGTACACGCTAATTTTTTTTATTCTTTGAAATTTATTTGCGCATCAGAGTTTTTTTTAGAGGATACCCATTTTCTAGTATACCTACCGCTTGTAGTAAATTTACTTCCGTTTAGGGTTTTCGGTTGTATAATGGAAATGCAAGCTAAAGTCTACTTGATACTTCCCGGAAACATAATTATAAATATAAGTTCTATTCAACAATTCGCGCAACGTGATTTTTTATGAATTTGAATGGGCGGCATTACTACTCGCGCCATATGATACATGCAGTTTTTCATTTATCTGCTGCAACATGTGAAACTGAACAATCATGTAACTTGCAGTATTCAATGGCAACTGCCTGTCACTAACACTTACGGACTGGCTTTTTGGGGCGCACCGGGGAAATTCAGAGGTAAAAGGGCGCTTTACAGCAAAGGGGCGGAAATGGTGATAAAATTTTGAGAAAACTAGGGCACAAAAGATAAATTAAATGCTTGGGCTCACCGGGAAAATGTCAGTTTGCTCGCTTAGTCAGTCCATTAGTAGTCACTAATAAAATTGGCCTGAGAATTGCACCTATGTTCATTTATTTAATAACGAAGAAAAGGAAATTAAAATAAAAAATATACATATGTACATATATACATACATATTAGGTATATCGAATGAACAAGTATTATAAACATATCTCGCACAATATCTTCGATTAGATTTAGTGATTTTATTTCTTTCATTACTTATTTAAAAATTTTATATTTATCTTAATTTGTTTTTAATGTCACATCAATAATATAAAGTTGTAATCACATCGATCGTTTTTATTTGAGATCGTAATAACGTAAAACATAGTTTATGTATACAGCAATTATTAAATTTCGCCATTTCCTTTCTTTTGTGATTATAAATACTTACACCACCACTTCCTCTCTATTTTTTAAAATTATTTTGTTTTTATAATAACATATTTTTTTCAAATTATATTATTACTTCTAGAGAACTAATTTTGTTATTTATCAAGAAATCGGAGTAAAGAATAAAAATAAGGACCGAGAAAAAAGTAACAAAGAGGTTATTTAAATAGAATAGTTTTTAATAATTTCTCAGTAAGCGAAAAAAAACATGATACCCAATTGGACGGTTAACAAAAATATTAAAAAAAATATATTTAAAAAAATAATGCGAATTACGCTTAACTATAAAATTAACTCGTTCAGAGAAAGGATGGATTTCGCGGTTCAGTTGAAGAAATACAGATAGTAAAGTGGTGTTACGCAGGAAAGTAAACGGTAATAATTGCAGAAAAATATTTTTTTTATTTTTTTTATTTTTTTTTTATTTATGCCTTTCAACCCTAGTTAGACTCCGGGCCGTGTATAATATTTTGACTATTATGACCCAAGAGTCTCCGGTTACAGGACTGCCCTTAATCCATTGTCCCTAGCGAATTAGAACACTGCACTCTGGTTCACTTCTGAATTCGAAAAGACATGGCTGAGATTATCAAATTCCTGTCTCGTTCTGAAAAGTTGAAATGTAGGGCAATAGTAGTTCTTGTGCGTGGCAGAACGGACAAGTGAAAATATTGATAGCACGAAGCCCGGAAATAAAGGAGAAAAAAAAACATCCAGAAGATAGTGGCTAAACAATTTTACTGTAAACGCAGGTAATTGACATAGAAATTTGGGCAAGTCAAAAGGAAAGGTCTTTATCCCGCAGAGGGTGGATAACGACTGAAGAAAAAGAACAAAGGAAAAAAAATGAAATGTGATGTCTTTTTGTTAGTTTGAATTCGGCGTGGCGTATTTTATAATTAATTATGTTTATAAAATTACTGCTAATCTGTTGTCAATCAAAATTGAGCGCAATCGATTAGTTTTAGTGATCAATTACAAAAATGCTTTCCTCAGAAAGTATTTAGTGATCATAATTAATAATAATTAATAATTATAAAGTACTAATCGGGTTTGTCGAGGAAATCGTGAATTATTTATCGAGATTCTAAGTAAATAGTACGAGTGATTATATGAGACCAGTATCTTTACTATTTAAATCTTCGGTAGTTTTAATTTTTCAATAATAATGGACGTAGAATAACAATTGTGCTGTTTCGTAACGCGATGTCGTAATCGTGTTATTTATCAATGCAATGAATGTTTGTGATTGTAGTAGTACCCAAGGGCGTCGCCAGTCGATGAGCCAAGAGGGGGCAAGATGGTAGAAAGAGGATATGAGTTATAAGAAAAATAAAACTTATAAGCTGTAAAGGCTTCGTATTTTATTAAACAAGAATAAAATCTTAATTAAAACATAATTTTCGTGGGTTTCTGGCAAGTTGTTCTACTACTTTATTATAAAAGTCTTCCCATGAATACTCATCATGGCCAGGTGATTAAAAAGTTTCAAGGCTCCAGGGGGGCAGCTGCCCCCCTGCCCTCGCTGGCGGCGCCCATGGTAGTACCAGTCAGGAAGGATTTTTTTTTCTTCAAATAGTTCGGATTACATCGAGAAGAAAAGGTTTGAATAGTCGAGTATAAAAATGACAGCTAACGTTAATTCGTATACGCAGCTAGTCTACCACTATCATAAATATTTACTTTTCACTGTTTCATCTATTGCCAGTGCTAATTAGGGTATTTATAAAAATTTTAGTTAGTTTAAAAAATATGATACAATTTTGTTAATTTATTTTTTATGAGGACAACTGAAACAGCAAACGCAGATATAAATTTATACGCTATATATTTCTTTAGGTCTTTTCTCTTAACCCCTGCATAGTTCATCTTCGAATTCGTTTAATTTTCGCGTTTGTACGAGAACAAGGCGTTCCTTGTAAATGGCATTGTTTATAAAACAATTTACAAACATTTTATTAAATAGGATAAAAACTATAAAAAGGTAACTTTACTCGGGAGGCCAAAAAGCTACGATATCGTTTAAAATCTGAGAAATATGGATCGAAATCAGTCTGAAGCAAAAGGTATTTATAGTACTGACAAAACCGGCGTAACAACTGTACAAGAGCTGAATAGAGTTATTACTGGTGATCATTGCATTAACCGTTAATACTATTGGTAATAGAATCCATCGATGTTCATTTTTTCGCCTATGCTTTAGGATCATGATTTTGTTTAAGATGGCCCAGTGGAGTGTATTGGAGCGGACAATTTGAGCGATGGATGCAGGAAGATAAATTCTTAGTTTACCTTAAACATTCCAAAAAATATACGAACCATCCTATGAAACGCAAAGTTTTATTGCTCTGTGAGGGAAGAGAAAGGTAAATACATTAAAACAACGAAAACAAAAAAAAAAATTCAAAAAAGTAACCGAAAAGGTTAAACTGATGATTCATTCGATAGTGAAAAAGAAACATGTTTTTACTTGGTTTGCTTGAAACTTTATGGTTCAAGACGAAAGAAAATCTGCATGGAATATCGTACAAGGTCGCATGAGAATTGACGAGAATTGTAATACATATGTCATTGTTTTTCTGAATAATTGTATAGAGTACTTTGAATTACGCAATCCATATTATTTATTAATAAATATTAATTTTTTATTTCGATACAATAATTTAGTATTTTATAGCCTTTTTTTTTTTTTTTAGTAATATGCATGCATGAATAATGTAAAAAAAGTGTCAGTTAATCTTTATTATTATTTCAAATAGTTTCACATTATTCATCACTTTGTTTCATTTTTTTTTTTAGTTGTTATTTCAATTGCTGCTGGTACGGAGACGGTTAAAACATTTAAAGTACTATCAGGTCTCTTTTCAATATTCTTCGTCTATATAAGCATAAGAATGTAAATATATTTAGAAACCTTACACTTTGTATAAACCATATACCATAAATAAATTTAGAAAATAATAATGAATTGGCGGTAAAAAAATAAAATAAGAAAATTGTTTCAATCATCCTCAGTCTCCCCAGTGCATCATCCTTGTGTTACAGAGTTGTTGCCTTTAAAAAATCTTTTGCAATTGAAATTTCAACACATTCACAATACTTTCTAGTGAAAATTTATAATTCGTCGATGAAATTCGTCATTAAATGGATTGTTTTATTTATTACGTAACTATTACGCGTCAGTTATATTTACGTCGATTTGGCATAACCTCTGCCTACGCTTTTAAGTAATTCGCACAAATCATTTTGGGGTGCAATTCACACTTACAGAACATCGAAAATGTTTTTTATTACTGCAAAGAGCCACATTCTGCAGTAGCCGGAAAAGGTGAATATAAAACTGGACCGAACAGCAGAGCGCTTAGGCGAGTACTTTCAAACTTCCATCTTCGTTTTCGTTCTATCCGCAAGAAACTGTTTAAGTTTTTTTTTATCCTCGGGTCGTATAAATTTTTTTCCGTTTTGGTTGTCCTAAAAATTTTACTTTAAACGACTTCTAACCTAAAAGAGATTAGTCGAATACATAAATAATGTAGAAAAATAAGTGTCCGCGAGAAGTATTTTTGTGAAAAAGGTAAAAAGTTTTAATGATTTTGCAACTGTAAATCCGTTGAATTTACGACTTTAAATTACAATAAATAACAAACTATCTAGAAAGAAACTACGCGCATTTAACAACATATCGCCGTTGTCGTTTGACGAGTCGCTAGACAGAAATTATCAAACTAGTTTGCATATTTGTGTAAATTTTATTACCGGGTTGTCCATTAAAAACCGTGCCTTTTTGTCTGAAAATCTAATGGTTCATTTTTCAAAAAGATAAAAGAAAAATCTAGAATGAGCCTGACCAACCCGCGGCTTCTTATGTGTTGCGTTGCAGTCCTCGAGGTTATCACGATTTTATAAATAATTTTTGTTATAAACAATAGAAAAATTAAATATACCAATAACAAATAATAAATAAATACATTAAAAATATATCAGTTTAACAAGTTTTCGGATAACGCCCACCTTCAGCTGAAAACAGAAATAAAATAAAAACAAGAGTTTTAAATTTCGATCTTGTTACATAGTTTGATTTTGTACTCTTGCTTTTGTTTTATTTTCGTTTTCAGTTGAAGGTGGGCCTTGCTGGAAAATGTTACCAACTTTATATACTTTTTATATATTTATTTGTCGTTTGTTATTGAAATATCTAATTTTCATTTTAAATAAATGTTATCATTATGGTGTTTGCGATATTGAACGTATATACATACATACATATATATATATATATCAAGGGTTGATCCAGAAATACATGGGGGGGGGGATTATATAATTACGTAAAATCTTCTACGGTAGGCAGTAAATTTGAGAAATACCCCTTGTTTCATAAAAAAAAATCAAATAGCGGCCTTTACAGAAATTTTTTTTTTTTTTCTCCTTACCACCCCGGTCTAACGACCACTATTGGCACGGCTGACACAAAGTACATGACTTTCTATGCTGACCATCTTCAGCAAGACAGACGACATCGATAGTTAGTTATAACAATACATTCTATTCCTTATTTACTACTATTAAATTTCTTTGAATAAATTATACGATGGTTGCTTATTATATAGAGTTTTCAAGTTATTACGACATAAGCTGGAGCATGATGAAGTATCTGCATCTCGGCTAGGTAAGGCCCAAAACGTCTCTTGGCTGCTTTCTCTTTAGCCTTATTATGGGATTTCCCGGAAGACTCGGTCTGTGCATTTCAGCCACGCTGATGTTGTCATTCCCTTTCATGCGGTTGAAAAAACGGATATAACGCTGCTTATAATATTCCTGAATATACTGGATGTGAAGATCGGTGTGTAGGGTCAGATTGGACACATAGTACGGAGCGTCAGTTATTATACGGAGAATCTTTGACTGCAACTGCTGGATTCGCTTTAGGTTGCTGATCGATGCTGAACCGTATACCTCGATACCGTACATCCAGATAGGAGCGAGTATCGTCTGATAAATTAATCTTTTGCAGCGAAGGTTTAGTTTGGATTTTTTACCAATTAGAGGCTGCAGTTGATTGGCTCTTCCCATGATCTGCTGTCTTACGTACGCTATATGCAATCGCCATGTGAGTCGGCGGTCCAGAACTAATCCTAAATATTTCACCGAGTTAGACTGAGGAATTAGTTCATTTCCATACCTCATCTGGGGACAGGTACCAGAGTTTAAAGTAAATGTAACTTGCTGGCTCTTATTTTGATTAACTTTTATCTTCCATTCCGTGGCCCAGTTATAGATTTTATTTAGATGTTCCTGCATCATTGTTGAAGCATGTAAAGGATTTTCATGAGCTGCCAATATACACGTATCATCCGCGAAAGTAGCTATAACTGTAGTATTTAACACTGGAATGTCAGCCATGTATAGCGAAAACAATATTGGCCCAAGTATGCTCCCTTGTGGAACGGACGCACGAATCAAATATTTTTCGGAGACCGTTGAATTAATAACAACTTGAAAATACCTGCTGGTTATGTATGATTCAAGAAATTTATATATATTATTTGGCATGATTGACTTATTTAAAAATGTTTTTAATAAATAATAATTACAATTCAATTTAAATTTAGTTTTATTTTTTTGTGAAAAATAAAATGAAATTATAAAGTTCTAGCTAAAATGGTAGTTTAGAAGTAGTAAGAAAGATAGTATTTTTATTAGACTTTACTTTTTTTTTATTTTTGTTAGTAATCCGATCCGAATTCTTCGTTCGTGCGCAAGTTTAAATATATATGTACTTCTCACTGCACTATTTTTAATTAAAATTACAAAATTAAAATTAAAAATAAATAAAAATGGCAAAAGATCATAAAATAGAATAAAAAAAGAACATCAATAGTTTTACTAGAAAATAGTATTAAATATTAGTTACAATTAAATCCGTAAGTAAAATTCATACAAATCTTTTATAGTATAAATTAAGTCTCTCTGTTATAACAAATTTTTTCATTAATGCTTTGGTTCTTTGGGGAGGAAATGTCCCCTATTCTCTCCCCGTGGATCCGCCAATGAATATATACACACACACACACACACACATATATATATATATGTGTGTGTATATATACTTATATTCAGATGTGGCTTATGAATATATATGTAATTATGAAAATATAAAATAATAAAATAAAAGCATTGTGACGGTATGTGTTATTTGCATAATTACTAAACAGTGTTACATAGCGTGGTGAGTAAAAACGTAAAAAAAAAATATATAAACAAATTAAAGTGTTAATATATTAACGTAAATTATAAAAGTTGTGTTTTAACTTAAATATAGTAATATTCTTTAATCAGCCATCTCCGACGAATTTCGGAGGAAATGTTTCCAAAAATTAGAAACTATTCAAACAATAATTTGATAACCATTGCTAGTAAGTAGGAATTCCGATGAACTAGATAAAGTAAAAATAGCAATGTTAATGCAATTGGTGATGAAGGACTAGTTATGCAAATCTGAAGAAAATCCGAAAAGTTTAGAAACGGTCATATGTAAGTTTTAGAATTATTGTACCACAATTAAAAACTTATGAATATTATTAATTTTTTATACGTTATCAGAAAGATGGCAAAATCATTGATGAGTTTATTACTGAATTTAAAAAGCTCGCGTCAAGTTGTGAATTTAAGGAAAAAGTCGTAATGAATCGGGACAGAACGATTCAGATATTGAAATTCAAGCAAAATTGTTGCAGTCATCTGATATAAAATCAGAAGAAGCTATTAATATTTGTCAGTTTATAAAAAGTAGTATGAATAAAAATTAAGGGTTATATCGGAAGGTGGTGAAGACTTTGAAGTCAATGATGCACGATTGGGCATGTATTATGAAACTAATGCAGCTCATAATCAAAATTTTAACTCTTCTCTTAAAAATTTAATAAATTGAAAAATTATGTAAAATATTGTACACGATGTAGTGTAGCGCATGCGTATAATAAATGCCCCGCGTTTAATAAAATTTGCGGAAAATGTAAAAAAAAACTCGGACATTTTCAAAATTATTGTAGAAGTGATATTACTAATGTATTTAAAGCAGTAATGAATTCAGCAATCTGTTTCTCGGGGGGAAATTTATGTTCTTTGGGGGGGGGGGGGGGCAGAGATATTTTTTATATTTTTACTGAGAAAATTTTTTTGGTATATTCCGGAATAAAACCAAATATGTAAAACATGATTTATTACGAAATTTAAAATAATGAAAAAGCAAGTGTGAACAATAAATTTCAAGTAAAATAACCGATTATAAACAACAATGTTTCCTCAATTGCTTTTAAAATGATTAATTCTAATTGTAGCATTAAAGAATACATATTGTGAAAACATTCTAACGGGTTCATTATCTTTTTATAATAAACGAATACGCCGTGGTGTTTCAGCTGTTTCAAATGGGGACTTTTCTTGGAAATGAAAAACAAGAAAAAAAAGCAACAGAAACAGAAATTAAGTTGTCTATAGATCAGGTCGCTTGAAAAAATGAAAAGAATAAATGAAAACCAAAAAGAGAAACCTTTAAAAACAATTTATTGATATTAATGATACAAATGGATCGACGTAAAACATGAGAGTTCCCGTTTATGCTGACAAAAAATACCAATTGCAGCAAATAATCGTGAGTATTTTACATCTTTCGCACATTTGCAATGAAAGTATATAAAAATTCAGAAGCTAAATGCGGATTATACATTTGTGGTTTAATTATTGGATACTGAGTGAAAAAATTATTTTTTTTTGTTTTAAAAATTTTACTTTACTGTTTCAGAGATATTCACAAAATCCTAGTCACTAAAAAAATTTCAAGTTAATTTTATTTTAATTATAAATTTTGAAACAATGTGATTTTGTCCGTTGTATTTATTGTTCTCACCCCTGCTATAGATTGCGTGATTTATTGTCACATTTATTACCACATGTCATCGACTGCTCATTTGCGTGTGAATAGCCTATTGCACTGTGTTATCTCGCCGGTTGTTATCGCGGTGTTCCGGGTTTCCTTGTTTTTGTTTGCTTTTTTTATTGTTTTTTGTGTTAATTTTTTAAATTATTATTAAGTATGCCTACAAAAATTAAGTTGTGCGACATATTTCCAGTTGATGCGATTTACGGAAGAAGAGATAATCCAGTATTACATCAAACATCGGGTTCTTCCGTATTTCAGGTTAAATTAGTTTAAACAAATTTCTTTTTTTCTTTTTTTTTATGCCTCATTTCTTCCTACCTACTTCTGCGTTTGTTTTTGTTTACAAACCAGCCTATTAAGGTATGTAATTTTATATATTGAATTTATCACCTTTTCCAGAAATACTACATTTCATATTCATTCTATATAGTATTTTATACGACTTGTTTTTAATATTTCCTTTTTACGACTTTTTTTTACATCACTATTTACGGTGTAAGTTCGTTACTTTTAAGATATCCCCTTTGTAGTATTTCGCCTTTTTCCGTACCAGTTTAAATACATCCGTTACTAACTGATTATCTTTCTGAGAATTTCACTTTTCGCGCTATTTTTCGTACGACGTTACGTTACTTCGCCTTATCACGTCATGTTCATTTTTGGTCGTAATTTTAGTTCGTTCATTTTCGCTGTTATTCATAACTTGTGTTAGTTCACACGTTATGAATAACAGCGAAAATGAACGAACTAAAATTACGACCAAAAATGAACTGGGGGCAATAATATAAACGCTTACCAAAAGAATTTTATTTCCTATGAAATTGCTGCATTCTTAAACAGCTTTTACTACGTTGGGGGGGGGGGGGGGGGTCATTTCCCTCCCCAAAACTCCCACCGGATTCATCCCTGATTTAAAGTGTAGACAAAAATAATACCTTTGAAACTGGGAATTCAATTGTTTGTTCAGTTTATAATAATTTGGTATGTAGCATATATTGCAACATGAAGTAATTTCAGTAAATGAAACAAATTTCAAAATAATATTCAGTATTAACATCATATTTTGGACAATAGGACTGATGTTTTTCCATGCGTGATAAAAATGTAATTTAAAAATGAAGAAAGTTTACTTTTGCTTCATATATTAAATAATTCTAAAATCATGATCCATGCTGAGTTTGATGCATTCACTGATTTAAAAATAATTAACTCTTATAAAACATAATGTACAATGCTGTTACGCAACATTCTGTTCAAAGTATAATTTATAAATATAACAGTGTATTTAATGGCTTAGGAAGCGGGTAAACTGTACATGTAACATAAATTTAAGTATGAACGTTATCTTACGTGTAAGCTCAGCTAAAAAAATTCCTATAGCATTAAAAGACAAAGTTAAAACTGAATTAGATAAAGTGTGATTGAAAGGAATAATTACTCCTGTTAATATTTGTAGTTTATTTATTTTCCCCAAGTATACTTTTCTCGCAATTCCCTATGCCTGAATTCCACATCTGATCCTCCTAATGCGTAATAAATTACTTTTAATGTTTCATGTGTTGCATATTTCTTTAATGTATATAAAACTGGTAAAACTGCTCTTATTTTCTTTGCAATGTATTCCATATGTACGTCCCACCTTAAGTGTTAGTCCATCATTACTCCCCAAAAATGTTTATACTGAGTTACTATCTCTAACTTCTGATAGTTTTACAATTCACATTCGAGTCTCCCTCTTCGAGTGTACACATTCGTTTGAGTGCATTATTATATTTGGACAATACAAATCGCAACTGTCTTTTTTTTTCCGCAGTACCATTGCTTTAGTCTTTTTTACATTAATTCTAAGATTTTTATCGCGTACCCATTTACTTATTGTTATTAAATCGTTTTGCATCCTTATTTCTACCTCTTTAAAATCTTTACGTGTGACGTAATTATTGCTACATCATTCGCGAACGAGACTACCTTA
The DNA here is from genome assembly GCA_039619475.1 of Icerya purchasi. NCBI lineage: Eukaryota > Metazoa > Arthropoda > Insecta > Hemiptera > Monophlebidae > Icerya > Icerya purchasi. The sequence goes on from CM077115.1 coordinate 586,070,519, forward strand.
CAGTAACATAATTCCTTATATAGACCATTTGTATCAAGTTTCTACCCTGCGGTAACTCCTACATCCATCTCCTCTTTTTAACTTTGCACATTTAAGATATTTACACTTGTTTTCCTTTAATTTAAATAATTTTGAAACCATTTTTTAAAACTATTTTCGTTATTCCGATTTCCTCTAATGTGTTTATAAGTATATTTTATGATCAACCGTTTCAAATGCCCTAGTAAGATCTATAAACGTTATCAACACCTTCTTCCCCTTTTCAAAGCTATCCCTTATTTTTTCGGTAAGCTGATAATATTTATTTCAACCTAAATTTGTTTTTAAATTTATCGATAGTTATGTAATCTGTTTTCTACAACTTTCCATAAATTTCAATTTGTGTCTAAAAATGGGCGTCGCCAGCGGGGCGTAGGGGGCAGCTTCCTCCCTGGAGCCTTGAAAATTTTAAATCAACTGGACACGATGAGTATTCATAAGCGCGTAATCATGGACAATTTGCCAGAAACCCACGAAAATTATGTCTTAATTAAGATTTTATTCTTGTTTAATAAAATATTAAGCCTTTACAACTTAAAAATTTTATTTTTCCTCTAACTCATATCCTCTTTCTATCATCTTGCCCCCCCCCCCCTGGCAGCTGGTAACTCATCTTGCTCCTCTAGCTCATCGGCTGGCGACGCTTTTGTATCTAGATGATAAAAAAAATAAAATACAATTTTAAAAATATTAAAGCATAAAGCATCACGGTGAAATATTCAAAAATACACATCTGTATTTTTATTTAATTTTCAATAAGATATAAAATAAATTTATCGATAGTTATTTGTCAAATGACTAAACTCACTCAAACTCCCTGCTCCTTATTGTACCTCGTATGTCTTATCGTTTCCGTCGATTTCCTTTGTTCCTATCCTCAGTTCTTTTATCTTATCAATATTTGACACCGACTCTACATCTAACTGATCCTTCTCCCCCGTGTCGTTTCTGGGCGAAGATCCTTTGTTGACATGCCCAAAGGGGGGGTTAAAAAAAACAAAAAACAAAAAACCAGAAACAAACTATAAAGTAGCGACGTTGTACACATCAATAAAAATTTTTTTCGATATCGTTGGCAGGATGCATATTGACCGATAATTTGATAGATCAGTTTTTCCTCCAGATTTGTAAATAGAAGTAATATAACCAAGCTAAAGGATATCGTGAAAAACGCCTTGCTGCACAGATTCATTGAACAGATACGTTAGAGGGTCAGCGAAAACAGGCTCGTAGTTCATTAAAAAAAAAAAAAAAAATGCAAAACAACTAAATTTACGATAAATAGCCATAAAATACAATATATGTGGAATTACAGAAAAATCTATTTAAAAAATAATACAGCAATCGAACGAGTTATTGAGATGAAATATCTGGATTCGAAATTAGCTCGTATATTGACGTGGAATAAATGTACCGACACTATTTAGCCTTCTAACTCAGAAAATTAAATTACATTTTTTATTATTATCCTTTGAAAGTTTTAAGGAAGACCATCTATACCGGCCGCATCAATTAATTTATATGTGCCTGTTTAACCTATGGCCTAACGTACTGGAGAAATACAGCCGAAAATAACTCCTCGGGAATAGATTTTTTAAATAATAAAGAGTAATTAAGCTTATCGATAAAAATGAAATATTTCAAATCAGACATAATCTCGTATACGTATATTATTAGTTCATTACATAAGATTCGGTTGCTATGGTTTACATTAAATAGAAATAAAGAATTTAAGGTATTAATTAAAGATGGTATCACCAGCAGTTGTAGCATAAAAGAAATTTCGTTCGAGGATCCAAGTGCTTTATATGGCCGCTAAAACATATAATCTACCATCAAATTATGTAAAAGTTGAATTGAAATATTACAATAAAAAAAAAAAAGGACGTAAATATTTATTAAATTGCATCCTTATGGGTAATTTAGGAATGGTTGCTAATTTAATGATCCAGTAAATATCTGAGATGTGGTTAAATAGTTATAAATATTTTATAATGATTGATGATAAATATTACATTCGGAATCGCTTTTTAAAATTCAAAAGGTTTATTTTATTATTTGTTTTTTAGAAAATTTTCTATTTTCCTGTGCTATATTCCAAACGATTTAGTATTTTTTTTGTTTTTGTTTAGTTTAAACCTATCAAATAATCAGATAATTTTATAATTTGTAATTAGATGTAAGATTTTCATTTGTCAAAAAATTTTTATTATCTGTAAATACTCCATCACTCTCGCAATTATACATACAGATGAAAATTGCACGATAGTAACAATAATAAACTTTGATCCGATTTAATTTAATTTAAAAAATAAGGCGAGAACTGCACGTATTTTCTTCGCAAATAATGAATAATGCACAAAGAACGAAATCGTCCCTCAAAAATTTCATCCTCAACTATACCAGCATTTAATTTACTAAAATTAAAAGTAATACAATTTTTCTTATCACATTCCGTGCGAGAATATCGACTTATTTTATGCACAATGGAAAATTGTTTAAAATCAGCGTTAATAATAAAAAAAACTAATGTCTACCGATTGAATCAGCAAAATCTGTTTATCGCTTACCGCGTTGCCAGTCTGTCAAATTTTCAATACCGACAGCTGAAGTTAACTTTTCAACAAAATTGTTTGAAATACCATTCAGTAGCATGTAATTTTCCCGAGCTATTTTCAGATGTTTCACAGACTGATGGTGATTTAATAGGATATTCTGTAACATAGTTTGGTTTCTTAATGTTGCCATAGATTTTAACAGAATATCACCACCACCAATGGAAGGAAGGATAGTTCTATTCATTTTTATTGTAAACTAAGCTGAAAAAAAAAAAAAAAAGAAGTAAATTTTATATTAAGAGTATAAAAAATATCAGCCGCATCTACGAATGCAGGGCTACGTGAGAAAACAGTTGTTAGGAGATAAACTGACGCATTTATTATTCACCCGTAATAGCCGATTTAGTAATCCATAAAAAAAAAAAACGGAAAGGCTAGTAAAATCGAAGAGGTGGGTTAAATTTTATTGAAAGTGTAAAATACCCCGGAATTTAGAAATAATTAATTCAACCGATCAATCAATCAATATTTAATTCGGTCATCCGTGTATAATATTTAATTAATTGTATCATAAAGCGATGCATTTGTAAAGTAAAATATAAACTGAAAGATTGACTTTCAGACTATTCTGCTCTTATATATTAAGCGCCAAGTGAATATCTGCCAGTATTAAAAAAAAACTAATATTTAATTCTGAATGATTAGGCTCCTTTTCTCCAAGTCTGGTTTATGTCGTCTGTTTAATCTTCATAAATGTCTTCTTTATTACTATGATAATGAATTGGCTACCGTACGGCTCGGATATTGTTCGAGTTATTGTTTTATTAATGTACCTGATCTGGTGTAGCCCATTTGTTTCAGTTTATACTGTTTAAAAATGTTTTTGAATTTGCGCACATTCCATAATACTTCTATATACTAGGGATGTCCCTTAGTAATTTGTTTTGAAGTTTTTTCAGAATTTCCACATTGCTGCGTTCGCGATATCACCTTATAGCTTTTTCTGCGTTTTCTTAATCCAGTTTGGCTTTATTAGTACATTTCTGTACCCATATTTTTCCTTTTTTCATTTTATTTATTTACCTTTTTTTTTTTCATCTTCTTAACTGGGTTTGTCAGCAAGGGCATCAGCCCAAGAAATAGGAAGGAAAAGCAATAAAATTACACATTCTTATACACTTAAGGACAGAGAATAAAAATATTTCGAGGACAGGAATAACTGAAACTGAAGGAAATGAGAGAATAAAAGCAACACCGACAGGGTGGGGTGGGGGGGGATATCAAGTTTTAACAGCGAAGAATAAATGGACGACTGCTCAGCAGAGAAGACCGCATATCCGAATAAAATGTGATCAGCATACAAAAAATAACGTAATATTTAAGGATAGAGGATAAAAATAATTCACGGCCAGGTAGAACAACGGAAGCAGAAGGAAATGAGAGAATGTAAGAAGCACTCTTAAAGGGAGCAGGAATACCGAGTCTTAATAGAAAAAAGAGTAGAAAGACGATTGTTCGGCAGAGAATACCACGCATTCAAATAAAACATGATGATATCAGGATCATAAGGAAAGTAATTAAAAAGGGGGAGAGGGGATGAAAAGGACAAAATGGAGTGCAGAAGTAAATGAAAACTGTGAAAATGATGCAGCAAGGAGACTACGGTTAAAGCGAAGACGACAAATAATATAGATTGAAGAGCGATTAAGAGGGAGCAAGTATCAAGAAAACCATGGATGAAGTTGAAGAAATGGCAGAATAGAGAGATAAAAGAAGGCAGAATTAGAAAATGAAGAAGAATAGAAGTTGAGCCATAATTTGGAATGAAAGAAGAGCAATATTGTAGGCTGAAAATGTGCCCGATCGTAGCAAAATGGAAAAGCGGGCCAAGGAATCCATCACCTTATTGCCGTTATTATTCAAATGATCCGGAGTCCACAAAAGATCGATCTTAATCGAGTGGAGGAGGAATAGATCATGGATGAGACAGCGTGTAAGAAATATTACATAATCTTTTCGCTATCTGATTTATTTCTCTAGATGTGAGTGCGGCTGCTTAAAATCATGTTTAATTCCAATTTCTTGGTGGACTATAGTCGCTACATCGTTACTCCTTCTGTATAAAATATACTTTATTGTTTCACTCTCTGTCCCACATCTTCCACATTTATCCGAGATATTTGAGTTTTTAATGATATTCTGCTCTTCCTCCCTCTCGTTTTCGCTTTTCCCTTGTTTTTCCCCCAAATCTTCACCCTAATGAGGCGGCGAATTGCGACGCCAATCACGTATCTTTTTTGAATGTCCATCTCTTTCTGTTGAACGCGGTATCATCCTATATTCTTGTTTGCTGAAACTCAACCTACTCATTATTATGCGTCTTATATTCTGTCCTTTCCCTCGCCTTCCATTATTTCATCCATTAGTAGTTCCTTTATATTGTCCACATCTGACCGAATCAAAATTTAACTGACGGCTCTTTTCTTTTTTGTTGTTTCTAGGTGTAGGTCCCCTTGGCTGACGTGTCTAAAGAGGGGATCTTAAAAATGATATATTTTTTGTAATTTCTTATTGTGCTTGGTCTTGGATTGCTACTAAAAAGCCGTGTTTTCAGAATTAACTCGCCACGTACCAGTCACTTGTTTGATAGATATTTGTCTTGTGTGAAATTTTTCACAAAGTGCTTTGATTGTTAATAAAAATAACACTATTTCATTCAGTTTTACGATCGCCGTTAGTGAGTGTGTTCTATCGCGTTCGTGTTGATAAAAGTTCAACGAATTCGTAGAATCTCTTTTTTTTTTTTTCTTCTTTTCTCTTTCTGCCTTTTACTCGGTTGTTGAGTTTTCGGTGTTGCAGGAGGTTAACATTATATACATGGACGTAGATGACGATGGCGGGAAAGGTTCCCCCATCAACTTAAGCGAAACAGGTAACAGTACGCAGGGCACCGAGGTAAGTTATTTTACAACTGCTAGTAACGACAACGACAGTGAAAGCAATATCATCCCATATACGGCTCAGTTAGGTAAGTCTAAAGAGTCAATATCTTGCGCCAACAATAATGATAGTAACAGCAATCTTCATAAGGTTAAACAATGAAGCCGGTGGTTATAACAATAGTAGTGGCTACGATAATAATGTTTCTAATAATATTACACCGGACATGTCGGTACTTAGAGCATCTCGTAATTATTTTTTCCAATTTTTATCCTACTAATATAAATCCAATTTGTAGCGATAACGGTTTTAAAGTAGTTTTTATTGAAAAACACTATCAAGCCGACTCAAACAGGCTATTAGCGCGTTAAAAATCGCCGAAATATTAAAAAGGAATAATATATGGAGGAATATTATTGAAATTAAGAAAGTGAACCAGAACAGAGTGATTATTCAATTGTCGTTACGCCAATAATTTAATTTCTTGTTCTTGCTTTCCTACGAGCGGATATAGGGCCTATATTGTTGCCGATCTGGTTTCACGATTAGTTTCCTCGAGGGAGTTGATATCGAGTATTCCGAGGATCATATCCATTTGTAGTTAATAACATCGGGCGAGATTAAGTAGACGAATTAATGTTAATGGTGAAGTTAAATATATTCCAAGTTTTTCCGTATTGATCTCGTTTGAAGGCCAATACCTACCGTCGTATCTTTTTTTTTTATGAAACGTCAGCTTTGCTTGTGAACCGTTTGTCCGTCGTACACGTCAGTGTTACAGATGTCTCCGATATGGCCATCTAGCTAGACAGTGTAAGGGCAATTCCAGGTGTCCGCGTTGTGGTGGAATGGAACATTCGGAAGAAGCTTGTACTAGTGTCCATTACCAATCTGTGTGTTTTGCAAAAACCCTACATAGAGCTACGGATACCTCGTGTCCGGAAAGGAACAGGTAAACTCAAATAAACGAACTTATGGCGTCGCATAATTTTAGCTTTCAAGAGGCCTCATTAGAAGTATCCCCTCTATATCGTCAAGAAAATCTCTACTCCAATATAGTTAGAAGAAACCGTTTTTCTGTCCTATCCGAAGAAAGTAATTTTCCGCCTATTTCGCAGAGTAATCAAGAGAATGAATCTCACACTATTCCTTCGTTTAAACCTAAACCTTTAAGAAAAACGAGATATATTGATTCAAATCAATTAATTCCCATCTCAGATTTCCTATTTAAACGTATTGTATCATTTGTGTCTTCTGACGAGGAAAAAAAAAATAACAAATCGTTCTGGCCCAAAAAACTTAGACAGACAACCTAGTTCGTCCAAACTAACCAATAGCACAACCTTAACCATCAATGGTCCAAAATTCAATCAATATTGAAAAGTAGTACAAATAACATTAGCAAAAACGGTTTTGGATCTCAAAATCTTCAATGTGGTTAATACTATAAAGGGCTGAAGTCTCTTCCTAATAATAGAAAAGCTAGTAAGCTTAATTCAGCGGACAATTAATTTTCCTACTTTATTTTACATATTTAATTAAGTAGGACTAATAATAAATCTTGAAAATAATAGCTATATATCTCCTACAGCTATCTATAGATACTGTGACTCAAATTATAATGATTTCGTCTCAGAACTAAGCAATGTAATTAATAATCTTCCTGTCAATTCGACAATAAATGGTGATATTAATATTAATTTATATTAGATAATCGAAATTCTGACGAATACGTAAATCTCTTGCATTCAAATGGTTTCACTAATGTAAATACTCAACCAACTTTTAGGCGTAATGATGATACACATATTTCCTGCATCGATCATGTTTTCATTCGAGGATTAAGTACTGATATAGTAAACCCAAATTTTTTTTTTTTTCTTGTGAAAACAACATCCTGTACCGTGTTTAACTGCTGCGGCTATTACAGTACGAAGATGCGCAGTTTATTTTTATAGATATCTGCTTATTCCGCTAGTGTTATTAATTGAAGGGGGCCGGTGAGGTGATAATGCTGGACAGTCGCATAGTATGTGAGGAGTTGAGGGAGCAACATCTTGGCCACAGAAAGGACAATTCATAGGAGAGGGGGTTCTTTGCAAAATAAAATTATGCAACATGGCCGTATGGCCTGTGCGCAAGCGGCTAAGTGCACAGAAATCTCTGCGGGAGATGCTTTTTTCTGGCCACAATGGTTCCGTTGAGGGTTTAATTAACCTCGAGAAAGTCTGACACGAGGACCAATGGGTTTTCCATAAGGACGTGAGATTATTGAACATCTATGTTCGAGAGATAAGGTGGAGGTGGGCTGTTACTAGACGGGGGGCAATATATTTCTGCTTGGGCGGATGTATCGACGCGTTCATTTCTAGGAATCCCAGCATGGCTGGGCGCCCACAGAAAGGATACGGAGCACTGTCTCTTAATACGTTCGTATAATACCTGTTGGGTTCGAATTGCTACAGTATGTTTGGTGAGGGGATTAGAAATTGCCAATAAAGCTGCGGATGAATCAGATACCAGCAGGGCTTTCTGTAATGTAGGCTCTGTAGAAAGAAAATATTCCAAACAGAAAAATACTGCGTTATCGAATTTGACTTAACTGATCACTGTGGTATAAGTTTGGACTTGCCATTATTAAACCTCGGAAATCTTAAACACAAAAAAAGCAATGGATATCTTTTTGATAAAAAATTATTTCAACTAGAATTAAGTAAGTATGATTTTTCTGCAATATATAAAAGTTCTGAATCAGTTAACGCGACAAATTTAATTGGTTCATTGAAAAACTGGCAATGATTATAAATCGTTGTAAGAAAGTAAAAATTCACAAAAATTACAAAGACAAAAGATCCCCATGGATAACCTCGGAAATTTTGCAATTAATTAAAATTAAAAATGACGACTATAAATTATCTATCAAATTTCCAAATAATCCATTATTAAAAACCGAATACAAGGAAGCATCATAAAAAGTCCAACAAGCTGTAAGAAAAGCAAAAATACTTTATTACACGAGTATCTTAGATAAATATGTAAATCAAAACAAAAAAGTTACCGGTCTGTGGTGTTCAAAATGACAAAAGAATTAAAAATATTTTGGTTGGAAAGGATAATTTAACAGTAAGTGGAAATGAACATAAAGTTCCCGCGTATATATTAACAACTACTTTAAAAATGGTATTCGTAGTATTTCTTGTAATATTTCAGATGACGTTTTATTGAACAAAGATGATATAACAACACTATCTTCAAATATAAACTCTTTTGAAATTTTGCATTTCTTAAATGATGATATTAAACACGCAATATTATCTTTATCTAATAAATCTTCCTTTGGTTACGATAATATATCAATAAAATTAATAAAGGAAAATGTAAATTGCTTCATACTTATACAATGAATCTGGTACTGCTGGTTTTTTTCTGGAAATACTAAAAACTGGTATTATTACACTTGTCTTTAAAGGGGGAGATAAAAAATTAGTATTTAACTATATACCAATTTGTATTACACATCTATTGTAGGGAAAATATTCGAAAAATGTATGAAAAAAGTTATGCTCAAAATTTTGTAAGGTATAAATTACTTCAGTACCAATCAGTATGGTTTTCTCTATCAGGTAAAGGGACAGACGATGCTTTATTTGAATATATTACATATATATCTGAAAATCTAGAACAAGGAAGATCAGTAGTGGCAATATGTTTTGATATACGTAAAGATTTTTTTTTTTTGATTTTTTTTAAGTGCCGTGTACAGCTGCCGGGGCTATTACGACACTATGGCAATCGGAGAGTTAAATGGTTCGAAATAGGTTAGTTGTATAAAGAAACCGAATAGTGTCTGCAATGTTCAAAGGCGAGTTGGCCAAAGACGACTGCAAAGACACTATCCGGTGCTTGGCGCGCTGGAGCGCGAAGGATGGACACCCCAGGAGCAGGTGTTTTACTGTAGGAGAGAGGGGAAGGGATACTGTGGACCATAGTATATACACTTAAAAAAATTGTATGCAACCGGTTTTAGTGGTAATATTTATAACTGGTTTAAAACTTATCTGACAAATAGAAAAAATACAACATAAAATTAATAATGTACAAAGTGGCGGTGTATTACAGCATTTCGGTGCTCCACAAGGCACTATCTTAGGCCCATATTTATTTTTGGAGTTTTTTTTTTTTTTTTAAATGGGTTCGTCAACATGTACATTGGCCCAAGAACAGCGGAACAGAGAGAAAAGAGTGGTTTACATAAACGACTTATGTAATCTAAATGTCACTGGAGAAATTTATAGTTATGCAGACGATACGTTACTAGTAATGAATTCCCCATTCGCCAGAGCGGCTTCAAATATTTATCCAGAATGACGTAGATTAAATAGCCCGATGCTTGAATAATAATAAATTAATTTTAAACGAAAACAAAACGAAACTGATGACCTACACTTATCAAAAAGGAGAATTATAGGAGAATTTGGAGATTTTTTGTGGAAACGAGGTAAAAATAAATACTTAGGCCTAATAATTGATAGTAAATTAATCTTGAGTAAACAAACATTACCGGTTGAACAGAAATTCATCTGGCCAAATGAACTATATATTGTTCAGGCCAAAGAAAAAACACAAATTCAGGAAGTTAAACTATATTTTCTATTATCGAAATATCTTCTTTTCCCCAACCCAGTTACGACAATTGTACCGAGCTTTATATGAACCTGTTTTGGGATATGGTGTCATACACTGGGGTGAAATAGCTTTTTTTTTTTTTTTTTTTTTTTTTTTTGTGGGCGCGCCAGCAGCATTGACCCAACAACAAGAAAACTAAGCTAAAAAACTAGATAACTAGGCGGTCCGAAATTGACGCAACAAAGGACAGCAGTGCGGACACCAATAGCTGACTACCACTTAAAATCTATTACAGTTTTATAAAGAAGAATACTTAAACTTATCGGGCAAGTTGTTAATAAAGATTTATTGAGAATACAAGAATTATATGAACTACAACTTCTAAACTTTGTCTACAGAAATAAAATGAAATTTAATATAACGCAGCCAGAAGGAATTAGAAGATGTTCAACCTCAGAACGAGCAGATACTCCTCCTTTTAATAAATATCATACACGCATACATATACAATCCTTGTATATATAGAGGTGCAGTCTTATACAATGCATTACCGCACACGTTATTAAAAGTTCAATTAAGAAACTATACAAAAAAGACGAAAACTCTTGACTGATTACCTTCTCTGTTCGTGAAAACTTAAATCTGAATGTCTATGTTTAAGACCAAATCATTATTATCACTACTATTATTTATTATTAAAATATATATTTATATATAAAATAATAATAATAAAAAAAAAAAAACTCTCGACTTTAAGGTACGGGAATTGTAATTCCGTTCAAGAAGATGGAACTAAATCGCGGTAATAGTAATTGTATTCAGAATATCACCGAACGAGCGATAATGAACGACTGGCGTTTTGGGCGAAATGCTTCTCTTTTGAAGGGGGGCTGGCGCAATTACATGATCCGCCCAACTAAACAGAATACTTTAAGCTAGGCCTAAAGAGAAAGGCTGACGAGCAACAGCTTCCTCCCGGTGCATATACTAAGAACATAATTACACTGCAAGTCTCATCAGCGTCGTTTTAAACAAGACGAAAATCGAACACTAAGTACGGAACTCAGTTAGGAAAAAAGGACGAAAGAATTATAATTATAAGGAAGTGACTGAAATCAGCTTACCGGATTATTCGGAGTGATCCCAAGGGCGGTCACAATGTAAATCTGTATAATTTAATCGGAACTGCGTTGAATAGGATTTTTTTTGAGCAACAAAGTTATAAAACGGAAAGATCGAACTTGACGACGAGCACGGATTTTTGCAATCGATTTGGAATAATTGCTATTATTATTATTATTATTATTATTATTATTATTATTATTATTATTATTATTATAATATTATTATTATTAAATCAGATTTACGTGCTATGTGCAGCAACTATGGCTAGAGGCATGGGAGAAGGAGGTTTAGATTAATGAGTAGACTCTGAACTTATGAAAGAAAAGAATTAAGTTGGACAGTGAAGAGGAGTTGTCTTTAAGAATGAGGGGAAGGGAAGAAGGCAGGTTGAAGAATTTCTTTTCCAAGGAGTATGAAGGGCATTCGGTGAGGATACGGTGAATGGTGAGGATAACACTGCACACGGCACAGTGAGGAGCTTCGGTTCGATTTAGTAAATATTCGTGGGTAAGCCGTGTGTGACCCAATCATTTGGAAGTGATATATTCCACGGCGATACTGACGACTCGATCGAGCGAAGCTTATTCGTTTGTGATGTTTGCTGCCATTTCCTTTGCCATAGAGCCTTTAAACCACATTTTATATAGCTCTTGGGATCGGTTGCTTAAATCAAATATTAAATGTTTAAACGTAATTAGGACGCCTTGAACCTTTTAGGTTTCTCCTAGTGCTACACGCTACTGCATCTATAATAATCGTAAGAACTTCGTTTTCGCGAGTATTTCCTACAATAAATGCCGATAATTGTGTCAAAGAAGCCTGCGCTTATCGGCTCTGGGGCTTGCCTTCTTAACAGCTTGTTCGGAAATAAAATGTAGTATAATAAACGCGGACAGATAAAAAGCGTATGTGATAAATAGTTTTCTTTGTTAAAAAAAAAAAAGACATAGAGAGAGGGAGAGAGAGAAAAAAGGTGATTCGTTCAAATTGCCGTTTAAACGGGACGACCAGAAGGCAGGTAAGAGTGCAATTATGTATCGCGCCTACATAAAGGAATATGTTTAGGGCCAGGCGGAAGTGTCGACGACGAGCTATATTTCGGCCAGTCAAGCGGTAATTTAGCAGCATCGTCGGTGGACCAGGCGACAGAATCGCAGATTGAACTGGGAACATTGAAATAGGACAAAAGAGGCACTTTCTTCTTCGAACCGCGTTTAATTTATGATTTGGCTATTATGAGTTTTAATTAAATTCAAACAGCAAGTTCGTTCATAAATCTAATTTTACGTGTTTGCGTTACGTATTTTTCGCCGGCGTCTGCTTAAAGGTATGTGTACACTCCGCATTCCCGATAACTAATTTAACACCTTAATATTTCTCTTATTATACGCATTCAGAATGAATATCAAGGACTCCGTAATTCTGCAGTCTGCTTTTTACATGTCGCCTCCTGGTTTCAATACGAATACAAAGAAAAAAAAGGCTTTTTGTTTTTTAATTCTCTAACCGTCATAGAGGAGCTATTTTTCATGTGCTTATAATTTTTCGGGCTATAAATGTTGCTCGGTAAACCGAACGAATTATTATTATCGCTGTTACATTAATGAAAAATATCAGAAAAAGACAGCGAAAATTTCGTTTGGAACGGTGGGGTGTCGTTCAAAATCGGGCATGAACTGACGTTTTCCTTCAAACAACCTTCTAGTCGGAAACGACCTGCTGAATACAAACTTTGAACTAAAGCGCAAGTTCAAATGTTATGTGTCCGCCTCGTTTCTTAAAAAGTTAACTCCTCCGAAAACCACCGACGTTCCCACGCTACTGTAAACACTGCTGTGTAACTTACACTTTTTAGGAGCTTTCGTTTTAACTATTTTCTTATTTAAATTTTGTTCGGTGGATAATCTGTAATAACAGCGTGTAATCGACACTTGGGTAATTTTATGGATATATTTGGGTCTATATTTTCGGATGTCGCTATAATTAGGCATATATTTTCTGTTGATAATTTGTCATATACGTCTGTATAAAACTGATATTAGTTTTAGCTATTTAGTAATTATTCTACAATGAATTTTTAAGTTATTCAACATTAATAGCTCTCGGATAAAATCTAACGAGTTTGTAATTTTTGTTTTCCCTAATTTTCAGTTAACAGCGAGAGATAGTTTTTCTTTATTTATTTTATAAAACTTGTCGTCCAGAGGAGGTAGCTAGAACAGCTGGAGAAGGAATAGCACTTATGACTGTTACTAAGAAGTATCATATCTAAAATCAATCTATATGAATATGTATATACAAAAAACTCGCGGCCATTTTCACACGGGGCTATGCCTCTTGACCCCTCGTGCTTACATTTCCGTCTCTTTCTCTTCTATACTTTGTATAAAATGATCAAAATTTACAACGTAATTCTAAATTGCTCCATATGGAATATAAGTTATGCACGAACAAATATCAAAAAAAAAAAAACGAAAAAAAATGGAAGTCGGTAAGAATTAAAATATAACAAAGAAATTAAACATATTACAAATACTTCGGACACATAATGCGGGTTGCAATGCAACATTCTTCGCCTTCCGATGCAACGGAAGACTCTAGTAGGAAGAAGAAGAATAACACACGTGTAAAAATTTGTCACAATGGTATCGAGCGCCCGCAATCAGAGACCTGTCTTCAGATGTGTCCTAGATAGACGAATAATTGCCAAAATGTTAGCCGACGTTCGATAACATGATGATGATGATAATACGATTAAACTGTACCGAGGTAAGTTAAATGTAATGAAATATTACATGTACGAAAGGAGATAACAAATTAACCGGACAAAAGATTAACACGAAGCAATTAAGTGTCATTTGAAACCGTATCATGCGAGATGTTACAGGGTACTTATAACTTTGAAATGCAAAAAAGAAATCGGAAAAAAGAAAAATCAAAAGTCCAGGTCTTAACATTCATCATCAATTGGAAACAATTTTCGGCTAAGTACTGCGATTGTTCGACATTTGTAAACAATTTAATATTTTATTTTAAGCAACTAATATTATAGCGTATGGTATTTTCCGTTGTTTTATTTATGATAAGTAACGGTAAGAAATCGAGAGGTACTTAATTCGAGTGATAATGCAGCGACCAAGATGATAGTAGACAGACCTCGAAAATATGTCAGTATTATACTCGTATGTCTACTGTATCGGAAGATGAAGAATAATAATAATATTAATTGTTATAGAAAATTACTAATATAAATAAGAGACTTGTTTCACTGATTATCATAAAAAACGGTCGTTTACAGAACAGTATTTAGAATTACGAATAAATTGAATTCCACCCTCTCTTTTATGTTCACGTTACTTCCGTTAAGTGCAAATGATTCGTATCAATTAAATACCATATACTGCAGCTATCAATAAGGCAGTAATGTAAAGCGTTAGTCAAGTTATCATCAGTTGGGTCTATTACAAGAAAAAAGTTATGTATGTATCCCCTTTTTGGATATGGGCATCCGTTTATCCCAACCAGTAGAGTTGCATATCTCATATCTAGCATCTCTAATCGTAATCATAGTACTCGGAACAGACAACAGGATGTCCTCGGGGTAAATTTTGTGATAGTTATACGCGCAGTAGACGTCTTTTTCCGTTGAGATATATAGACGTATTAAATCACGTTTAGTGATGGGGAAAAATGTTTTTACAATTGAAACAATCGTCAATTTCTGAATAAATTTCATTCGAAAAGAATTCTCTTTATTCAATCTGGAATTATATATATATTTTTTTTTTTTTTTAAATGAGAAATTGGAAATGAAATTGAAGTTTTGTACCAATTTATCACTATAAATTATATACTTCAGATTAATTTACTAAGAAACATATACACTGTAATTAAAATGTTTATGAATTTGAATTTTTCTATGTATATATAAAAACTGAAGTAAATTTTAAAGATAGTTTTTTTAACAAAGTATCAAATTAAATTATGCGCGCATATGGGGTTAAACGAAGGGAATGTATAAACCTACGAGTGTGTAAATTAATGAAACTGCTAAATGCACAAAACGTTATATTTGAAATTCTGTTTAAAAAATAAACAGCTAATTTCGGATGATTTGCGAATAATAATATGGAGTAACTGTTCGAATGAAAACCAATCGTGAGTGAAATTCCCGTTAAACATCGACCATATTCTTCCGGGAGAAATAACATTTCGAATGGAGTTATTTGATACAATCGAAAGGCTTCAGTTTCATTAGAAATATTCGAAATGGGGCCCAATGGCAACTCGACGATTTTAATCGAGACGTTAAAATTTGCCATTAGTGAGTGTATTGACAATGACACGTAGTGTATCAAACATACGCCAGACAGTCTCGGTATGTTGTTCTCACGCGTTTGTTGTTTTCTTTGATCCAAGATTTTTTTTTTTTTTTTTTTAAACACCCCCTTTGAGCATGTCAGCAACGGATCTTTGCCCAAAAACGACACGAGGGGAAAGGATCAGTTAGATGTAGAGTCGGTGTCAAATATTGATAGAATAAAAAAGAACTGAGGACAGGAACAACGGAGATCGCCGGAAACGATAAGATATATGAAGCACAATAAGGATTGGGGAGTTTGAGTGCCAACAGATTGGGGTGCAAAGAAGTGAGTTCGTTCACGAGGGATCTATATTCAAAGAAGATACGGTCGGTATCACAGACGGCTTCCTCGTCAGGATGGAGAGGATAATTAAGGGTATAAAGCGAGATGAAAACGATAACGTAAGGAAGGAAAGTATGATTGAGACGTAAACGGATAATAGTGACAATAACGGAGCGGCGAAGCGAAGGAAAATCGTAAAACCAAGGTCCGGTGGGAAGATTAGGTTGGATGGAAAAATTTAAGAGGAAAGTTGATTGGAAAAGGAGGAGACGTAAAAATCTAACTTGAAACTTTTTACACACAATGGGAGTAAATTAGACGCGAGAATTTTAGTGAAAAAAAAGCGGGAGGCAATCTGAGCCAAGGAATCTGCCATTTCGTTACCCTCTATCCCTATATGACTGGGGACCCAGAGCATACCAATGAGACCTGCGAAGACAAACTCGTCGCTGTTTTTAAAAACGGTGTTAATGGTGTGTTTTTATTTGTTTTGTTTTGTTTTTTGTTGTTTCTTATAACAGAATTAAAGCGGACGGCATTAATGCAGAGAAATTAATTTTGGAAATGGGATATGAGACGGAAAGATGATAGCTTTGCAAAAAAACAGTAGTGGAAGGAATTACAAACATTTTTCCAGACGAGACGATAGGATGCTAGAGGAAAATGGAATTCTCTCGGGTAAGTAATAAACTGTACAAAAATGTCTAGCGTGCCGACCTCCCAAAAAAAATATCAATTGTCCACTCTATAACTATTTCGAGATCAGCGCTTTTGTTTTCTGTGCAGGTCAAAAATAAATGTATTAATGCTTTTTTTTTTTTTTTTTTTTTTTTTTTTTTTATTGAACAACGTAGTAAAAATCTAAATGGAGTAACAAATAATATTTAAAAATCATGATTTTTCACTAATGAAAATTGCTTTCTAATTTTAATTAGCACTTCTAAACTGGCCCGCCTATTCACATTAGTGCCGTTGGACTTAGCAGTGAACCTTAACTTCACAATCCATGATACCTTATCAAGGATATATGGAATTTACTTTATTTTACTTGCATTACTTGCGCTCCAAATTAATTTCTTTATGTAATACGATTATTACAACAGTACAATCGTGGAATAACCGCAATACATATATCAATTTGTGTCTAATACGGACATGTCTCTAGATACAGCAAATCGATATGTAAAATTAACCGCCAAGTGTGTCGTACCTACTTATTAACGTCTCCATTGAAACCGCCTAGTATGTGTCGTACCTACTTATTAACGTCTCCATTGAAACCGCCTAGTATGGTCGTTACCTTAAAACATTTCGAGGTTGCCCATTGAGTGATGTCCTTTGGAATTACGATGAAGTCACGTTGTCGGTGAGATGATGTATCCTCCAGCTGTATCCGAACGCGGGTGAGAATATATTTCCGAGAGGATATTGTTCGGAGTTACACTTAAGCTTACTGTCAATTGCTGTGTTCATTGCATCGGCTGGCGACCTTCTCCCCGCCTTGGAAGTAACTGACTCAAGTTGTGTATTTCGGAACACTAGATCAGTTTTCAATATTGGTTCCAACCAACAGATCTAGTTAGTCGTTTATCCTGAAATTATTTTCTCTTTCTTATGTTGACTTCATACTATGATTTATCCGATGGCACGTACCGTAGACGGTTTGCAGGATAGTTCGGCCAGTTCAATTTATGTCCGGTTTAATGGTAGGAAGTTGGTTGTCAACTGGTATGTGGGGGCATCTGTCTGTGATAGGCCAATTGGGAGGTCCCATGTGTCAGACGTGGCTGAGCACCACTTCTACAGGCCATAATGCCAATATTATTATTATTATTATTATTATTATTATTATTATTATTATTATTGTCGTGTTCTGCTTGCTCCATTTTAAAGTTTAAATTTCATATTTCTTTAAGATTCGTGAGTTTCACAATTAAAAGTTTCTAGTAGTTCTTGCGACGCTCTCTCCGGTGCTAATTTCAGAATTTACATAACGTTTTTTGTATATTAATTTTCGTAGTAACCTGACGCGCTAAATTTTGCTGTACCGGTAAGTTATTTCGTTTAAATACTTCGCCTATTAACTCATAGTCATGGTTTGTGTGTGTGTGCAAATTTCACTATTATAAGTTTTATATATAATTTTGATTGCTTAATTATTATTGTTCTCCGTTATAACTGAAAAGGCAATGCTTGTAGCAGCCGGAGTACCTACTTATTTAATTGTATAATTTTGTTCATTAACGGCCTTTGTTTTTCAACAGCAAAAACCATAGCAACCCATTTCTGTAGACGGAAAAAGTGCGACCGCATAGCAAAGCTTAACTGTTAATAACAACCGTATAGCATACATAAATAAAGTTAAAATATTTAGGAATGACATTTGACTGCAAACTCACTTGGAAAGCACACATTAACGCATTGAAAACTATCTGCGGTAAAAAACTAAACCTACTGCGGAAGCTATCGCATACAACCTACGGCGCAAGCAGACATAATCTATTAATGCTGTATCGTACCCTTGTAAGTTGTCCAAAATGGATTATGGTGCACCAGCCTTAACATATCGACCCTAAAATGTTTGGATACTATCCATCATGCCGCTTTGAGGTTGGCAACTGGAGCTTTCCGAACCTCCCCGATACCGAGTCTACTATGCCATTCAGCGGAGTGGCCATTAGATTTGCGACGAACTTATCTAACCGTGCTGGCTTTAAGCACCATAAGGTGCACAGAGCCAAACTCTCCAGATGATACCACTGAGAACCAAAACGGAACAACAATTGATCGCGTTATGTCCATTCTACATCAGCTAAACATTCAAATTCCAGTACTGGCCCGGGACCCGATATCTCCTATACCACCATGCTGCAACCGAGCCCAGTGCGGCATACAGAGCTTTGAAAATAGTTCCGTTAAAACTATTAACAAACGTGCGTCAACTTCGAACGTAACGGTAACGTTTACACCGACTTTAAACATCAGCTTAAATGTCATTTTAACAACATCTGGGGAACAGCGATTGGCAAAAGTTACCAACAGGAAATAAATTACGCTTCATAAAATCGTCCACGAAACCCCGTGGCTTTCCTCAAGCCGAGAAAGCAGAAAACACAGGAGGTAACGTTATGCAGACTACAACTTATGTACCACTCGACTTACACACTCATACCTGTTAAATAAAGAACCTGCGCCCCAGTGCCAGAGACATGTGATTGCTAATTAACCGTCGAACACCTACTGATTAAATGCCTAATTGATGAATATTATCGGAAACAACATGGAATACCATCGAATTTAAACGATTCGCTGTGGAAACCGTGCTTAACGAATTATTTCAGTTTCTAAATTCTTCTAATATTTGTTAAAGTTGTTATAATTTTGCTAATCCTTGTTAATTTCTCTTTTATTTTCCTTCTTTTTTCCTTTCTTTCAACTTTCATAATTTTGTAATTCCTTGCCATGTCTCCAGCCTAAGTTGCTGTACACGACACGTAAAATAAAATAAATAAGGTTAAATGTTTTTGATTACTTGATTAATTTTATTTGGTTCTAATGTTTATTTTGTAGGCATAATTGTCAATTGTAATTTTTGTAAACAATAGCCAATAAGACTGATATAATTAAAAGGTATCATTAACTAGGTTGGCCTTTGTAGTTTGTAAAAGTTTTATAGTATGATAGGTGATTTAATTTAGATAATTATATAATAATAATCGTCACTGCCCGCGCAGCTATGCGCATTTGTGATAATTATTTTTGTTACATTAATATTTAAGTTTGTACAAAATTAAATAAACTGATTTGATTTGATTTGATTACACACGGTGGCTCAGTTACATGTCAGATGCATGTTTTGTCAGGGAATGTCTGAAAAGGAGGCTCCTATTCCCTTTTCAGATAGGCCAATTGAGGGCGAGGGGTCCCGTGTGTTGGACGTGACTGAGCACCACCTCTACAGGCCAAAGTGCCAATATTATTATTATTATTATTACACAGGGTGGCTCAGTTACATGTCAGTAACGTGTGTTTGTCAGGGAGTGTCTAGTATCTTTTGATTATTTGGGAAATATTTAGTAGAAATTGAATCTGATTTTATGTGTTATTTGTTTAAATATACGCAATTTATAATAAAAAAAACAAAAGAAGAAATAATTAAAAGCATAATGCTCGTTTTTAATCATCATCATTCGCGTAACTGGCTCCCAAAAAAGGGACAAAATAATGGAGAAAATCATGATTTGTTTCACTCATGCGGCAAAAGGAAAAAACATCATAAAGAACAACATAATTTATATTACCGGTCCCCGGAACAGGGTCCGGGAAAACAACGAAATCATTTTAATATGTAATAATATTTATTATATAACCAACAAGTCTGAACGTTAATCAAATAGTTTGTTGTTCTTTTTTTTTTTAATTTTTACTCAACAAGTTTCAACAGCTGACAATGATTTTAATAGATGAGGCTATCTGGTGCGGGGTCTGCCTTTCGAAAGGGAACTCCTCCAGATTTTTCGATCGAATGCCAGACTCTCTGGTCAATACCTCCGATATCGGCAGAAACCGTCGTCGTTTTAGTCTATCAACCAGCCTTTTTCCAGGCACTTACAAGTGCTGTATGCCCCTATTTCCGGAATCATTTTAATAGGCGACTAGTATTTTAAATAAAGCGTGAAATTGCAGCTCTGGTTCAGACTACCAAATATGTCGGGGACTTGAACGCGCCGAACGAATAAAAATGACTAAAAACGAAAAATATTTGTTAATAGTGGTGCGGGGAGGACCATTTGCTAAATTATCACATTTCGGTATTATCGACGAATAAAAGCATTTCGATTGCACATACAACGATTATTAAAAGTCGAACATTGACAGTGGCAGTCTTGATAGTGTTTGGCCACGATATAAGCGTGCTATCTTCATTGTACAATAAGAAAATTACGACTGCAGATAGCGTTAGCGAGGTATATTGTCTTCAGTTAAAGAACACTATTAGTACGGCTCGATAGGGGATGTCAATACGAATTTTACGAACTTATTAAGGAATGTTGGCTCTTCGTAGTTTCGGTATACTCTTGTGAAATTTAGGTTGCTTTTAGTTGGGGAGTAAAAGAAAAAAAAAAAAAAAAGAAAAAAAGCACACACTTTTAAACACTTTACAATTTTACTGATCACAAACAAAACTATTTAATCACTTAAACTGTAAATGTAACCGATATACGGATATTAAGAAGAAAACAAAATGTAGCATCCTCACATGCCTCACGAAGAAAGGAATTCTAAAATAGGAAAAGCGAAAGAGGAATTATAAGAAAAAAAGCATTTTTCGAAATAAATCAAACTGATGAATGTGAAAAAAGCATATAAGGCCGACGTAAACAAACAAATAAGCGAGCGAAAGGAAAATAATCGAAAAGCCCCAGCTACAGGGAGATAGCGGAGGAAGCGGCTGCACTTTTGAAATATCGTCTCTATTGCTCTGACGGGCGAGTTCCTTTTGCAAAGGACCAGATTTTCATATACAAAACTCGCGCAATAAATAGACGATTATTATCAACGAAAAAGCTATTTTTATTATTTCTGGCGAAACCCCGGGCTGCTGTCGGCGGCTCGGTCGGTTTCGTGAAAAAGGCTGGCAGTCTTTCAAGACGCGGCGCGGACTTTGAGATGACCTTTGCCGGGGACGCCTTTAGCCGCAACACTAACGGCATGGCCGGTCCAGATAAACACGGTAACTACTTTGATGTATGCAATTTGACACGTCAGCGAATGTTCCGAACACATGGCTCTAAAAGATACACCAAAATAACACACAGTGCCTACCTCTAGATTCTCTCTGTCACATTCCCTCAAAGGTTCGATTCCCGCTAAACATACCTATTCGGCCAACTATTCGCCTTTTTTTCAACCAGTTTACGCGAGGAAATATATCCCTTTGACACATAGCGCGCGCGCTCTCTTCCATTCGTATGGCCGCTTCACGTTGTGCAGCTTTTTCTTTTTTTTTTTTATTATTTATGTCTTTGATATATTCTTACACGTTGAAACTGTTCAGAAATTTTTGCTATTTTAATCGGAATTTCTATTTTTATCATTATTTTGAAAGTCCAACCCCGAATAAATCTTCTACCCGATGAAAATACAATCTGAGTATGTTTTCAGTGTTTCACTGATTTTTTTTTTCTTTTTTTTTATTTAAAAGAAAATATGAAAAGTAGGGAAAAACCCGCTAACAACACGGTGACCGATTATTACGAAATTCGAGAGTATTATTAATTTAAGTCGAGAATTAACGTCAGAGAGCATATGTCCGAATAAGCGGCTGCGGTTACACCGTACTCTGACCGATAGCTCTGGCCGCACCAAGCCATATGAGTTAACTCGTCCCCGAGTAGGGCTGGCTTCCCACTAGATCAGAGTTAAATTGTTGCCTTTTTCTGCAAACAATTCAAATTTTCACGCCCATGTATAAAACATATGTGAAATTAAGCAAAGCTATTAAATATGTAAATAAATAAAATGATTGAAAATAACTTTCGTTCTTTATTCCGGAACGAAAATTAAATACTACACCTAAAAAGGTTACACAAACTTATTCAAAATAACAACACTTCTCTGTATTTTTCTATACGATTATAAACTTTAAAAAACCGATGTGATTTCATCAAATATAAAACATTTAAAACCGAGTAAACTAAATTTCTAGTCGTTTTATTTAGTATTCCAACGCCAGGCATTCTTGAAAAGTTTTTTTTCTAAGGTACAAAATATTAAAAATGAACGCAATGTATCAATAGGGAACTCTTAATTATACATAATAAAATATGTCAGAATGAATGAAGTAAAAAAATTAATTTTTATTTTAAACCGCAACAGATTTAGATAACCTCAATTAATAATTCTTTACAATTGTTTACGTTTTTTTTTTTTTTTTTTTTTTTATAAATAAACAAGTCGTGGGTCTCACTGGGCAAGTATGCCCGTTGCGTGGGTGCCCAACACTCAGACGCCTTTTTATGATTGTTTACAGTTGTTTATAACTGTAAAAGAAACGAATCTTTTAAATGAAGACGCCTACCTACCTATCCGGTTTTTATATATATGCGAAATTATGATTTCAAGTGAAATGGACAGTAGTTTAGTTTTAAATATAGTACGTTAATTAAATTAAGTATTATTAGATAGTGAAACAAACGTTGTGCCAATGAAGAAATTCACTCAACGGGCGAACCAGATGAAGAGTTTCTTCTTCTTCTTCTTCTTCTTCGTTAGCCATTATCAGTCCACTGTTAAACGAAGACCTCAGCCAATTTTTTTTTTCAAATGTTGCGATCTTGCGCTTCTTCCTGCCAGTTTGCTCTGAATTTTTGAATTTCGTCTGTCCATCGTGTATTCTCGGTCGCCCTAAGGGTCGTTTACCATCAAGCCACAAGTCCATAAATCTCCATTTGCTATTTTTAATGATACGTATTACATCTGACACTTTCGTTGTTTTTCGAATGCGCCTAATCGTCCATTTGTCCTTCAGAATAATCCCCAACATAAACCTTTCCATTTTTCGTTGATTAATTTAGTGCAGTCCTAATTTATGCAACATTAGCGAAAAACGAGGTTTTGAAAACTTGAAACATTTAATTATACTTCAAATCAGCACTAAAGTAGAAAAAAACAAAATAATTTTCGCGCCCACGTTACATCCACAGAAAAATCAGCACATTTACATTAGGCTAGCATTCGTACGGATTAAAGATGTTCCATTGTTTTATTAATTTATTTTCTGTACATTACAATGAAACCGTTCTCCATAATAAAAACTCTGTAAAGTGGAACATTTTTAAAATCCCTCGACTGAACTATTCCCACAAAAACAGAGAAAGAAAAAAAAAGTAAAAACGGATCAAGCCGTTCATTTTCCTTTTTTTCTGCTATAAGGCTGATCCCCCGCATTCATTTCGACGAATCAAAAGAAAAACCAATTTGCTTCCAAAATATACTATATGAAGGTGTAAACAAATACAACCAACTCTGATCTAGAGTGTGACCAGGGTAGGCCGTAAGCCCAGTATTTTGTTTTGCAGCGCGTGCACACGACTATGTACTCGTCAGAGCACGCAATGTGACCGCAGCCTAAAGATTGTATAAACCACAACGTACGTTAAGTGACACACTGAAATCTCTATATACCGAGTAACAACCTAATTTTGTGAACCTGCGATGGGACACGTTTTTTTCGTTATTGTGTGATTAATTGGTTGTTTAGATTGCTGCATTTCCAGGTAATAACAAATAATAATTTGTTATAGAGCTACCCCTTCTTTTTTGAATAACTTTTAAGTTAGAAATTAGTTAGTTTTCAAGAACTGCATTAAAAAAGCTAGCAATAAAAAATAAAAATTCCTTAAATGGTAATTATAGTGCTAAGGAACATCGGGTTTTCTCGGAATTATGCAATGTCTAAACTACAATAAGACATTAAATTAAAACTTTTATGAATCGGATGATTTTTTTTTTTTTTTTTTTTTTTTTGCATCTATATATATTTAAAAAAAGAAAAGAAAGTCGGGTTTTCGTCAAAAAGTACATTGGCCCAACAAGAGGGGAAGGGATGAGAAGCGGAATCAGATATTTATGCGATTAGATATGGAGGATAGAAAAGACTTGAGTACCGGAGGAATGACTGAAGGTGGTGGCGAGGAGAGAACAAAAGATGCACAATACGGAGTTGGAAGACCAATTGACAGTAAAAGGAAGAACGTTTGGAAGCGATACAGGTGTGCACTCAAATAAAATCTGATTAGCGTCACCTATAAAGTTTCGAGAGAAAGTGTATAGCGGACAGAGTGAAGAGAAGACTAGAGAGAAGCGAAATAAGGAAGCAGGGAGAAAATTGTGTTCAAAGCGGAGGCGACAGATTGCAGAGAGAGTTGAACGTCGCGTAGGGGGGAAATTGGAAAACCAGGGATACGACGGTAGATTAGGCTGGATAAAAAGATAAAAGGAATTTGGATTTGAGAATGAAGAGAAATACGAGCTTAGCCATAGTTTGGAATGAGCTGAAGTGGAGAGGAGAATAATATTATGAAATGAAAAAACGCTGAGAAATTCACCGGTAGAAGAGGATGAACGAGCTAGTGTATGTCGTCACCTTCGATTCTAGACAGGGGAATCCACAGTAAGTCAATTTGGCCGGAGTGAAAAAGGAAAATGTTATGGATAAGAGAACATATGAGAAGGATTACGTAATCAACCGAGGGAGAAGGAAAAAAAAAGGAGATGGCTTGAAGGACACTGCGGGAATCTGATATAATAAGGACTTGACGCAAAACTAGGGAAGAAGCAACAAAAAGGAGACGGCACGGCATAGAAAACTGAACAGAAGGAAGAAAATTCGAAACTTATATGCACATCAGATAGTAATAAAAAACTGTACTAAACCTATGTAATTATACGCATTTGTTTTTACTAGAAAACTTGCTTAACACCTAAGCGCGTTCATAATATTTTGCCTAAAAATTAACGCGGCGCGATCATATCCCAAGTTGCACACGATTGTACGGTCTAACCAATTTTTGGACAACATCAGGCTAAACCTTTTGTGTGAGTGGTGG
This sequence comes from Icerya purchasi, assembly GCA_039619475.1. Taxonomy (NCBI): domain Eukaryota; kingdom Metazoa; phylum Arthropoda; class Insecta; order Hemiptera; family Monophlebidae; genus Icerya; species Icerya purchasi. The sequence continues at coordinate 586,096,064 of CM077115.1, forward strand.
TCACTTTAGACTTATTACCCCCCCCCCCCCCCACTTTTCATAAAACCTTAAGCTCTATTTTCTCGACCGCTTTACAACCTTCACACTGATGGTAGTACCGGATTTAGTGGCGTTGGGGTTCAGTCTTTTTCTGTCCTTCGTTAAACTACGTCGAATAGTTTTTTAAACCGCGCATTCTTTCAGCAAAGTTTTTTACACCGAGTCTATTTCACCGGCCACTCTTTTTATCCCTTCCTCCCTAATTCCTCGGAATATTACTATATCAGATTTCCAAATTGGTTCTACTAGTACACATCTTCTTTTCTCTTTCACTTCATTAACTATGTAATTTTTTCCTATCTGCTTTATAATCCTTTCCTTCGATATTCCATTCGAATTGATTTTTTATCGATCCCTGGACATATCGAATGATTTAGCAGATTTGTCAGCTCGTTAGCTTGCTTCAATCGGGAAATTTCTTAGGGGTTTTGAATTCTACAACACAACATTGTTCTCCGCAGCTGCTCATTCTAAATTAAGGAGTAACTTCTTTATTATCCTTCTTCATTATCAAATCCTAACTCTTTTATCTGTCTGCTCAACAACCGGATTAGAAATTTTTACTTTTAAGGTAGCGGTAAACTGCGGTCACGTCACGTACGCTCACGTGTCAACAAAAAATCTAGAATGTTGTTTTAATGCTGTCTGATCACATTGCAGTCACGTCACGTAAATCACGTCAAATTTTTTTTTCCACACACGATGTCGTGCTCTGATATTTTGGGACGTGAGCTTATATGTACCTTTTTAATTTCACTTGTGGTAGTTATTGTTTTGAAATAGTTTATTTGCACTTTTTACCTAAAGCAGCGTTTATTTAAAATGGAAGAACGTTTAATAGAAAAAGTTAAAAAATATCCAATTTTATATGGTCAAAAATTGATGGATTATCGTGATCTTGTTTTACGGGAAACAGTTTGTGGCAGAAAATAGGAAATTATTTATAAATAGCAGGTATTTTAACTCTTGTATATGGCGTAATATTTAAAACGAGTAAAATAATCAGAACTGAAATTTTCCCAAAACTCGGTTCCTTCAAACTCTAAATAACTCTATATATTATGATGCTTAATTTGTCAAACTCGAAAATTTCATATAGTCATATTTGTGTATTTTATGTAAATTAATTAGTCGATGGAAAATATTTTGTCTTAAAATATGAAATAAGCTTCATGAAACATCAAAATTAATCAGATTTAGTGAAATATAGAGATAAACTACACTGATAACACAATGTAATGATACCGAAATATCGATAAAATATGACAGCAGTGTGATCAGCATGATCACACGTACGAGTTTGTTTTTTTTCTTTTACAGAATATTGCTTAATAATTATTAAAAATTATGCGCACCGTATACGTTAATAATATAATCAGTTTCATTTAAGATAAAGTTATTGTAATTATTATTATAATGTTATAATTTTTTTTATTCTTAAATTATTTACGACGGTCACATAGTACATTTATATAGAGTTTAATAAGCGAAATAAGCGTTAACATAACGCTAAATTAAACATCTGAAATGTTAGAAGGATTAAAAAAATGCTTCGCTTACAGACACGTGCTTAAGAGTGTCATGAAAGACGGTACTGACAACCTCGTAGTTAATAAAACAATAAGTGAAAAGATGATAAATGCAAAGGTATATTAAGCACTTTGAATTTTTTCTTTTATTCAGTTTTAAAAAAAGTTGCGAAAACTCATGCGTTATTTATTATCTAAATGAAATCGGCGATCTCGTACGTTTAACCTGGGGGTCATTAGATAGCTTTGCTCCGACAAGAACCCCTACAAAATAAGGTAAAATGGTATCATCGATATTTCGGAGAAGGAGAGACACCTTCCAAAAGGCGTATAATTGTGCGACATGAGAGTGCTGCAGATTGTTAGTATGCTCAAAATTGAAAACTCCTTGTCGGTGATTTGTACCAAGGTTCCGTGTTCGGTTTAATGGCTGCTAGCCGTTTCAACTGAGAAAACCAAAATTTCTCCCACACTTTTTTGTTAAAATTTATTTGTAAAGACACCGAGATATATTAAAAATATGACTATAAGTAATCAGTATTATTATTATCCTGGTCGACGACAGGTTAGTTTGTCAACGTGTCCCGGAATCAACAAGAATGTAACCCCCCACAAAGAGAGGTGCCGCGTGTAATGTGTCCAGTTTTTGCACTTAAACTAGTCGTGCTGGAAAAAATCATGGATAATTCGTTTGATAATAAACAGTTTTTGATTAAAAGGACGGTTTTCTATGGGGTCTTAAAGACACTGAAAGCAGAAAAGGAATATCTGAATTTCCTCTAGGATTATGTAATAGTTACTAAAGACACGCGGCACATGTATTTCCTCATTGTTTTTATGGGTACACGGTGTAAGCGATGCCTTTGCACATGAAACGTTAGCAACCACATTCCAAGTTATAATATCAGCTTTTACATGTGTTTTTCATGCTATTTTTTAAACTCGTATTAACTCAAAAATTTTTAAATATAACGAGCGATTTTTTTTTTTTTCCCGAAACATTTGTGAACTTTTTTGAAAGTTTGTTATCGAAATGTGTAGCATCATTACGCTTACCACCGACATACGATGCGTCGAAAGAGGATTATTCCGTACGGTGACCGGATAAAAGCGCACAAGACAAAAGCGCACAGGACAAAAGCGCACATGATAAAAACGCATCGGACAAAAGCGCACACGGATAAAAGCGCACATGGACAAAAGCGCACACGGATAAAAGCGCACATGGATAAAAGCGCACATGGATAAAAGCGCACACGGATAAAACCGCACACGGATAAAACCGCACATCGATTTGCAGAACAGGAGATAAATTATTAACTTTTCCGTTCTCGGCAATTGCATCATTTGTGAAAAGGCAAAACTGGACAGTTGCCCCGCAAAGAATTTAAAATTCAAAAAAATTATTGGTAATCAGCGAAAACAAAGTAAAAAAAATACAATTTTTTGTATGATTCACTAGTCATTTTTTCTGTTTTTTTTTTTGTTCTTATATGTGTATTTGTTTGTTAATAATCATAGTGTCTATTGACTATGACCGCTAGGAAGTTACCGTATATAAAAAATAAAATTTGTATCAATAATGTATTCAGGGGCGTCTCAAGCATGCCAAGTTGTGGGAGTGGTGCATAACTCAAAATACCGATTCATGAATTCATCTACTCCCACAACTTGGCATGCTTGAGACGCCCCTGAATACATTATTGATACAAATTTTATTTTTTATATACGGTAACTTCCTAGCGGTCATAGTCAATAGACACTATGATTATTAACAAACAAATACACATATAAGAACAAAAAAAAAAACAGAAAAAATGACTAGTGAATCATACAAAAAATTGTATTTTTTTTACTTTGTTTTCGCTGATTACCAATAATTTTTTTGAATTTTAAATTCTTTGCGGGGCAACTGTCCAGTTTTGCCTTTTCACAAATGATGCAATTGCCAAGAACGGAAAAATTAATAATTTAGCTCCTGTTCTGCAAATCGATGTGCGCTTTTGTCCGTGTGCGCTTTTGTCCGTGTGCGCTTTTATCCGTGTGCGCTTTTATCCGTGTGTGCTTTTGTCCTGTGCGCTTTTGTCCGATGCGTTTTTATCATGTGCGCTTTTGTCCGTGAACCATTCCGTACATACGTGAATGAAATCCTGAAAACACGCGTATAAATTTCTAAAAATTTTGCAGAAAAAACTGCGGCCTCTTTAAAACAAGTTGTCGAAACTAGCCATAAATTATACAAAAATAAAATACTTGCTGGACGCAGGGTGCGAATCGCAAAGTTACTCAACATTTAGCACATCCCGTGAACTATCGTGGCGAACAAAAAATATGTTCAGAATCAACGATGTAATAATTTATTATTGGACACTTTAATTTTCCCAATAGAGTTGCTTTAGTAATTTTACATTGTGAAATTGACCGTTTTTTTGAAATATCGTTACGAAGGCTCCACTAGTACTTCCGGAACTTTCTGTAAAGCAGATAAATTGTAATATATGCATTTTTTAGGAGGTGTTAACATGCGTGTACGTATCGAACGAATCGGATTAGATTCTGAACAAACGCAACGAACTCGTAACTACCATATTTATGAAAACTGATCAAGGTTTTCTGTTGAACAGTCTTTTTACGTGTCGGCGAATTGTGTAGCTGGACGATTTTACACGTCGCGGAAAAAAGCGGTAAAAACGCAAGAAAATGTTTTTTTTTTTTTTTTTTTAATTCAGAATAGACACCTATCATCCCCTTCGTTAATTAATATTCCTTTTACTACCTTTTTATTCAACAGCCGTTGTTTCACTTTATTCTCTCTTTCATAACTTTCCTTCTCTCTACACTGAAGTCACGATAATCTCTTGTGCCGGCAGTGCTTTTAGTCTCCTTCCTTATTTTGTTGTCGTTTTTCATCTATAGACTTTCCCCTCATTGCCGTCCTTTTCCCGATAATAATTAAGAATGTGTACTTCTGACCATATCCTTTTCGAGAATGCTCTCTGACGCCTAAGCATCGCTTTCTTCACTTTTAATTTAATACCTCCTGAAATTTAATTAATTCCCACTCGTTAGCCCCAATGCTGCTCTTAGCTTTTCCATTACTCTGTATTGTTTCATCTCTTAATTCCTTTTCATTATTCCCATTACCGATCGTATTCGAATATGACTAATTGTAATTTCTATCGAATATTGGCCGATGATGATGTCGTTGTTCCCCCTTCTTGGTAAGCTCGCAAAAAAATAAAAAATTAAACAGCTGCGCCGATTATACCTTTTTTTTTTTTTTTTTTTTTTTTTAAATTTTGAGCATGTCAGCTAAGGGCGTTACTCAATTCAACGGTATGACAGCATTAATGATTATAACGGAAAACTATTAGAAATGGAACATACGAATGAAGCTAATAAAGGAATAACCAAAGGAGACGGAAAAGAAAACATTAAGCGCTGTAAGGCGTAAGACGCAAAAGACCGGAATACAGTATCGCGCGTTCGGAAGAAATCGAAGGACATTCAAGCAAAATGTGAATAACGTCACAAATGAAGTTTGCTTCTGACGGGGATCAGACGGATAAAAAAAGGAGACTGAGTAATGAAGAAACGGAAGAGCGAAGCAGGAAGCAAGCTGTGATTTAACCGAAGTGTCTAATTATGGATGAGATAGTTGACCGCCTCATGTTGAGGAAATTAAGAAACCGCGGAAAAAGAGGAGGAATGGACTGTATGGATAAGTAAAAGGAAGCAGGATTGGAAAAAGAAGAAGGATAGAGATACTAACAGTCGCGATGGCAACGTAAAGAGAGAGAGGAAGAAGACTTTGAGCTGGTAAATTACTAATAAAGCGACCGCCTAAAGTAGCCGAACGTGCCAACGAGTCGACTAACTCGTTGCCCCCGAAATGACACAATGACTAGGATAATCTATAATAGATCAATACGGACAGAGTGGGAATGAAATAGATGTGAAATTAAGGAACGTATGTGAAGTACGATAGAATTAGCGGATGGTTTAGGAAATAGCAATGGCTTGTATACCGCCTTTTGAAAATCAGAAGATAAGAGAACTCCTTGGATATATTGTTAGTAGAGGCTATAAAAAGGATTACTTGTAGGATCGCAATAGATTCGGCTAGAAATATGGAGAAGAAGGAGGGGAGTTTGAACGTTTCAGAATAGCTGAAATCCGGCAAAGTAAAAGCCGCTCCAACCCCCAAAGCTGACTTTGAGCAATCTATAAAAATTAAAGTATAAGGCGCCAATTATACCGGCGGGGGGGGGGCGTTAGTGACGGAATGGAAGTAAATTAAGACGCAAAAAAAAGTGGGAAATAATAAAAAATAAACCGGCAGAATTGTTTTTTTTTAAGTTCTTTTATTTTTCCCGTAGAAGTGTATGGGTCAACAAGTCCTTTACAAAATAAGAAAATAAAATTGAAAAGATAATAATAAACAATTATTAGAAAATCCAATAAAAATCGTCATACGATAGTGGAAAAGAGCATATGTCTATCGAAGGAAATAAAAACTGAACTAGAAAACATGTAAAAAAACGCAATAAATATATAATATTCAAAAGAAAAAATACCAACTTCAAGATTTACTTTAAAAATTTAATAAAAACGCACTCAAAAGTAAAAAATAATTACTCGGTAAAAAGGTTATCAATATATCTTATACAGTAAAATCTTAAGGAGATGTTACGATAATTCCTAAATAAATAAACCGTATGGAAAATGTACGCTTTTTATGAAATAATAATAATAATACATTTAATTTATTAAACACTGACGTCTTTTTTTTTTTTTCCCCCTATTCGGAACAGCTCCACGATCTCAATAATATATACTGCGATTACGAAGAGTAATTATGCCGCCATTTTATTTATAAAAATATCAAATACAAATCATAATACCGCTATTATTTCAACTCTATCTTCCTATTGTGTAGATAAATAAAAAATATTCCTTTCACACCAGCTTCGCATACCTTAAAGAGAATCAGGGTTCTACATTCAGCTACATTCGAGACTAGAAATTACGAGATTATCTTATTGCATTGGAATATTTGATATATGACGCTACACAAACATAATTCCCTGCTTCCAGACCGTGCAATAACCGAATTATCGTTTTCGTGAAATTAAATCATTGTCGAGTTTATTTTTTCTCGCGGTGGTTTTAAGATTAACTCGATTTATGTTAAATGTCAAAAACTATCGTCGCCGCTAGAAGTCATAATTTTCTCAAACACTTTTTCCATCCGCCAATGCTAACAGGGCTGGCGATTCTTTCCGAAAAAGTTCGATTTTTAAATCGAATCGAATCGTAATCCGATGAATCGATTCACAAAAAAATCGAGGTCTAAAAGATCGATTATTAAAAAATCGATTTTTTTTCTGGTCTGCATTTACAATGTCAATATAAATCCATTTTATGAAAAACAAGAAATATACCATGATAAACGATCTCTTATTTCAGATATAAAAGAAGACATTTATTTTCTAAATGTATTTGTTACATTAATAATTTTAACAAAAAAAAAAAAGACTTCAAATTGCAACTCAAAAATTACTGAACAGATTTTGATGAAATTTAAATGGGACCTCATGGGAAGTACCAGCTTTCAAACAAAAAAAGAATGAAAAAATTGAATTTCGATTTTCTAGGGTGAAATATCGATGCACTGAATCGATTCGGTGCTACGTATCAATGTAAAAATCGATTTTTCTGGCTTGAAAAATCGATTCTTCGATTAATCGATCTCAGATCGCCAGCCCTACGTGTTAACCACACGTCTTCTTTGAGTGCGCCCGCCCTTCTTTCTTGAACGCTCCCTTTTCTATCACGACTTATTACAACCTAACCTCCCCACTCCGTTTATAGTGCTCCGTTCATACTTTCTGCCTATCCTTGCTACCTTCATAACTTCCATCTCCGATAGAATTCGTATCCAGTAATTCCTTGATTAGTTGTTCGATCAACAAGGGAGAGGTCGAAGTGGTTCCCGGCTAAGATTTTGCTGGTCGAATTAGTTCCCGTTCTATGTTGTGGAAGTTTTTTCTTTTCTTTTCTTTTCTTTTTTTTTGATTATTATTATTTTAACTCCGCTGTACCTTGCGACTTCTCAGCTCTGGAGTTTCTAATTGTGTTACCGCTATTATTTATTGTTTTTTCTTTTATTATTCATTACTTAGTCAACGAAATTAAGCAAATGAAAAAAGTCTCTTGTGAGGATATATTTAAAGCACACTTTTCTCTCTTTTCTTTGCAATCGATATATCGCACATCTATGTGTTGCAGCTGTCTTCAATATTAATGTATTATTCTTATCTGTTTTAAAAAAATCTGTAAATGGAAAATAAATAATTGTAAACTACATTTAGCACTTAATGTATAGTTTTACAATACTTTACCAATGAATGAATGTTCACACAGCACAGCTCAACTGCTGTGTACTTATTCACGATTTATATTTCATGTTTATATGTTCAAAAAGAAATCAAGTGCAATCAAAGGTAAATTAAACAACGTAATTTCTTATGCGAAATTCACCACTATTATCAAAAATATACATATCTTTTTAGTCAAATATCACGTTTTAATAAAATATTGTGCATAAGCCAACTGATTCATCAATCGTTCTAGTAATAATGGGAACCAATTCGACCTTTTTAAATTGAAAACTGATTTAACCCCCCGGGGGAACCAATTCGACCACCTAATGTAGTCATTTCAGTTTATTACGAGAACCAATTCGAACACATCCGATCAAGAATGCCCCTTGCTAGTGAGCACAAAGGAAAAAGGAGAGAAAAAAAATTTCCTTTTATTTTTCTAGATTTTTTTCTTCTTTACATGTTTCATTAAATGACCGCCGAGCATTCTCAAGAGCATAAGGTAAATTAAAAGAGAAATTAACAAGAAGCAATGAAGGAAACAATACAAAAGGTAATAATTAAGTAAATTGAGTACGTATCAAAAAAAAAAAAAAATGGGGACGTATCGCACGAAATGTAATAAAAAATAATGAATGTAGCATTAAAAGTGTGAATACAATAATGACACTAAACTGCGTTTTTAAATAAAATATAACGTTTAACCGACAGTGTACGATTGTTAAGGTGTGAAAAATTTTTCAGACGGTAACAATTGTCGAAAAAAATACGTTTCTATACTCATAATGATCAACAAAATCCTCCGACTAAAAGATTTTTTCGTTTTACAGTCAGATTGTCACAGAGCACTCAGCAAATATCTGAGAAATTCGAATGCGACATCTGAACGAACCGACAACAACTAGAGGTAATAAGCAGTTGACACTGGAAACCCCGGAGACAAAAAGAAGCGGTATTTCGCCTTTCTATACTTATCAATCTCGCGTCCTTTTCGTGAGTTGCGATTCCGCACTAACTTTTCCTCAAAATTTTGATATTGCGAGAAGGTCTTACAAGGAAAGCACTCGAACCCGAACTCACCGGTTTTTGATGAAATTGATATATGTTGTAGAACACAAAAAAATAAAAGACCCGTGTTTTTTTATATCTGCTAATAAACATATTAAGGGGGTGAAAACTACCCCAAAAGTTAGCAAAAAAAAAACGTTTTTTTCTAAATATCTCGACTAACAGTTAATATTTTTTGGTAAAACAAAATTGAGATTACTCATTTCGGAAAAGCAAGTAATTCATGATTATTTGAGCAATAATTGATGTATCCCCTATTTTATAGGGGTTGAAACCCCATATTAAATTTATTATTTTCATGATAAAAAATTGTAAAAAACCTAAAAAAAATGTTTTACTAATAAAATGATAAAATGAAGTTGACCTATTTCGGTATTTTCGTTAATTTCACCCCTAAAGTGGTAAACTACCCCTAACACAGACATCTAGTAAGTAATTTTACAAGAATTTTCATATTATTCTGCGAATTACATTAGTTAAAGAGTACATTTTTTCTTTGCAGATCACTTTAAAATTTGGTTGGAGAAAATATTTTTACCAAATGTAGGTCATACCTCCTTACTAATACTTGACTCTTGGATTGGTTATTGTCAAAAAGTTGTAGAAAAAACAATGTCAGACAATAAAATTGTTAACTTGAAGAAAATTCCTACTGGAACGACGGGAAAAATTCAACCACTTGATGTTTTTGGATTCCGAATTTGGAAGAGTTATGTTCGAAAACTTTCTGATGACGTAATTTTAATGAATTCGTGATTTAAATTTACATATTAGAAATAATATAATAAAACTTCAATTACTGGTTCACAACCAGTTGTCTTCATTAAGATATGAAGATCTTTTTAAATATTCCTGGTACAAAAGTGGTTATGTAAATGAAAGGCCGAATAAATTTGAAAATCCTGTAGATTTTAGTTTCGGAGATTCTTGTAATACGCATTGCGAAATAGAAGGATGCACAAATGTCGCTATTGTACGTTGCGGTTGGTGCAAAAAATTAGTGTGTTTTAAACACTTTTATGAAGATTACCATTACTGTCGAAATTTCGTTGAATAATATGATGTATACTTGCAATGAGCTAAAATAAAAATAATTTCTATACTCCTTTATATTTAAATTATAAATGTTCGTATTCATTTTCTATTTTGTAACTTTATTAAATATATATACTAAAAAAAAAAAAAAAATGATATCAGATTCGTAATCAGCGACGTTGAAATTCAAAATCTGATCGCTTGAATTTCCTATTTTTGGTTTTTCTGTGTTAGGGGTAGTTTACCACTTTAGGGGTGAAATTAACGAAAATACCGAAATAGGTCAACTTCATTTTATCATTTTATTAGTAAAACATTTTTTTTAGGTTTTTTACAATTTTTTATCATGAAAATAATAAATTTAATATGGGGTTTCAACCCCTATAAAATAGGGGATACATCAATTATTGCTCAAATAATCATGAATTACTTGCTTTTCCGAAGTGAGTAATCTCAATTTTGTTTTACCAAAAAATATTAACTGTTAGTCGAGATATTTAGAAAAAAACGTTTTTTTTTGCTAACTTTTGGGGTAGTTTTCACCCCCTTAATATGTTTATTAGCAGATATAAAAAAACACGGGTCTTTTATTTTTTTGTGTTCTACAACATATATCAATTTCATCAAAATCGGTGAGTTTGGGTTCGAGTGCTTTGCGTGTTAGTTGAAAACGCATAGGAAACATTTTTCAGACTACGCTGCATTGGTGAAATTTTTTAATAACGTTCCTAATACGAGGGTTTCGGTACTGTCTTTTTTATGGCAACGTTTCGAAATGAATCGCTTTGTAAGGTAAAGCCGGTTTTCAAAATTGGTTCTGTACTCTGTCATAGTTTCTAACCCGGCAGGAAACGAATCAAAAAATATATGCCCTCCTCATGCCATGTCTAATTCGACAGTCTAAATATATGACTTGGGCACCACAGGACTAGTCTCGTTCCGGACCCGATCCTCTGTATACTCGCGATAGCGTGAAAAAATCGGATCGGATATCGGACGTAAATCATCCGATAAAAGTAGGTGGAAGGAAATTGGTTTAATTTTTTTGAGCTTATTTCGAACTCCTTCACGGTCTCCTCTTGATAACGCTCTACAAGGGTACGTATTTTACTTTACTTTCTCAACTTTCGTCCGCCGTTTTGTGGGTACATTAAAATTTTATCCTTGCAGCTTAGTTATTCTTCTTTGGAACAACTCGGTACGATCAGTTTCTTTTCTTAGAATTTGCTCTAGTAAGTGTAAATCAAATGTTTTTATAGCTAATTAAGAAAGCCGGCGACTTGTATAACTTTACAAAACGAAAGAAGGAAAGGAAGAAAGGACGGATATATACTTAATGACGTGTAAAAATTATAACAATTCGTGCACTGGCACATGACGCAAACGCAGAACAAGCAAAAAGAGCAATGTCAAATAATTAAAATGAAAGGAATTATCTATAAAGAGCAGAAAATGCAGAATGGACATGCTGAATTTTTTAGCAGCTCGAAGCTGTTGCATTTTATTAACACATTAGCGGAAGTACTTATCACGGTGAAGAAAAGGAAATCTTTTTTTTTTTTTTTTAATACCTTTTTTAGAAAACCAAAGTCCGCCCCGTTAAATAAAAAGTTGAAACAAAAACGCATTTCGGAACTTCATGTCGTTTTAGAATTTTATCGAGCCCGATTGAAAGATGCAACAAAGCATTCGAATTTTGGTAGTTGCCTCGGAAAGTGAAAAAAAAAAGAAAATTATTTTTCCAGTTAAATATCCGACGATATATAGGGTAGAAAGACAAGTTTACCACGGAATGAAAACAAAACTACCGATAAAAACGCAGACTTGTTCGAAGTCTTAACAAAAAATAACGAACTAGCATTTGTATGACAGCAATCGAAATCGAGTCCTTTATTACAAAACCTATTCATCGGTTCGATTCGATAGGGCCTTTTTTCAGCTTTTACACTAATCGAAACACTTTCCCGACTTAATCGACATTTTTATTTATTTACTTATTTATTTATTTATTTATTTATTTATTTATTTATTTATTTATTTATTTATTTATTTAATTAGGCTCGTTAAACGATAATTTTTTTTTGAAAAAGTATTCGGTAATGAGATTCGAACCGAGTTCTTCTCATTGTCCAATTAAACTGTGGTAATAATTATGTAATAATCTGCTTTTTTTAAACATAATTTAATTATACTTACTGGGGCGGCTTCAAATACTGAATCCTTATAGCTCCCGTGAGCGTGAAATTAATGTCCATCCTCATCTGTATTTCCTTTTCTCATTTGCGACGCAAAATTTTTCGTTATTCCTAATTTATTTCTATCCGTTTCCCGCAATAATTTCATTATTCCTTCTTGATTCGCTTATCTTCTAGCAATGAAAACTGGACTTTTAGACCTAAAATGAGGAAATTAACTGAGCAGCACAACTTTCGTTCAAAGCTTTCTTTACCTTGTAATGCTCAATCTCCCTTTTTTCATTATTGAACTCCGAAACACCGCTTATTTTCGCCACCTCTTTATACTATATTTTCTTGCATTTTTTGATTTTCTCATTTTAAATTCTCAGTTTGGCGCCTCAAATCCAACCATGACTTCTTTCGGAATTCGCCTTTTCGTATGAACTTTATCCCACCTTCTCGTAGTCGCTCGCGGGCTCTCCTTTCTCCCTATGCTGTCTTTACACAAACCTCCAGGAACTCGATAACTTCCCGATTACCCGCTTGTATTATTATTTTTTTTTTCTCGTCTTTTCTGCTGACATCTGCTCACGTTCGTCTTTATTTCATGATTATCACACCCTTGCCGGTTGTATTTTAATGATATACACACAAATTAGGAGCCGTGGTTATCCTCTGTATGCACGTAATCTTTTAAGCCCTAGGGTCAGCTTTCTTTTTTTTTTTTTTGTTCAAAAATTTCGCATTCATAACGATAGCGGATTAGATAAAATCGTTGAAGTAGTCGCGTTACATTTTACGATTATTATGATTTTGGAGAGCTAAGACTTTGAGCGATTTTTAATATAACTTTAACTAACTAAATGTTTATCCGCATCCGGTGTGTTCGACGTGTTGCATGTTTCGAGGTTTTCGCTTACAGAACGGAAATTCCAAATTTTATTTATTTTCATTTGGATTCGTCGTAAGTTATAAAATAAAGGACGATTGGTGAGTGAAAGTACGGATAAGTACAACGAAGTGGGATTAGAGAAAGTTGAAAGCTATCAGATACCATATTCGCAAATGACAAGCAGAAGAGAAGATTATAAGGGCTGAAAACTTTTTGATAAAGGAATACCATATATTAAGTTGCGATTCAAGCAATAACGACGTGACCAGGAACCCATAAAAAATCGATTAGAATATTTAGAAACGAGATCATAAATCGTAGATCAAGTTTGGATAATATCCAAAATTTAATTTCGTCGATATGTTTTTATATTCTCTCCTGTTTGTTTTTAGATATTTTTCGTATTAACTCAAAAATAGGAATCAGTCACTCTGAAATAGTATTTCAAAGATCATTTTCGAAACTTCCTTTTGTGAAATGTAAAAATCTCTCTTCTTCTACCGCGTTTTTTCCCTTTTTTCCACCAATATCGTCCACTATCCACCATGTACTATAAGTTTTTCTTTCGGTTACGATCATTTCCATACTAGTTTTTATCCTATACCAGTTGCGAATAAATGTATTATGGACTACTTTTTTTCTTCTATATTTTTTTCCCCCTATTTTTGACATTCAATTTTTATTTTGTTTCACGTTTTAAAAAAAACAAAATAAATTAGAGTTTAGATTATCGATTTTCCAAACCTGATATGTACTCTTAAAAGGAGTGTCAGTTTTCTTTGCCTTTTTTTTTTTTTTTTTTTTATTTTTTGCTTAAACATTATGCGGCGCAGATTATTTTATACTTTTACAGCTTTACCATAGGGAAAATTCTAGTGTTAGGGTAATTACTTTTCCTTCTAATAACTTACAATACTGAGAAGGTGATTGCTGACCATACGCAGAAATAAACGCCGATTACGAGAACCGTTTTCTTTTTTTGCTTCTCAAGTTGCTGAAAACATGCCATTTAAAAAGTCCAGACCATCACGAAATATCGGAAAGTCAAAAATTTCCATTTTCAAATCTTCATCACTAGTCAAACTTCTGCATGGTTTATATCAGATATGTCATGACAATGATCTTCTTTTTAATATCTCCTAACAAGGGATGGTTGCAAATGGGCAGCGATTCATCTCGCTAACAATCGAGTTTCGATGAAGTTTTAATCGTTCGAAATACTTTCTATGCTGCTTTCCAGAGGAACCTCTCTACTTATGGAATTATGCTATTGCAGAATGTTTTGCTTAATACGTATTTCTTTACCGATGTTATCGTTTGTAAAATTTTTTTCATTACAGTCTCCGAATTGTAAACGGTTGACCTACACTTATGTGCATCTAAATAATTTAAGACTGTATTCCTAGTGAAATTCCGGTTATTGCCCTTTTTAGATTCAAGTGACTAGTCCTAATAGTGGACATGGCAATTTTATGCGGACTATCTCATATCTTTGCGCGGCTAAATAGAACGCCAAGAAAGTCGTTTATCCCAGACTTTATAACAAAAGTTTGGGAATCAATTTTTCTTTGGTTTTTAAATGAATAAATAAGATAATCTAGAATAATGTACATACATAACTTTATTGGTTAGCCGTAAAATCGCAGTTTATTAATTTATAGTATATTAAATTCATTACAGTAAACTATAGCAATGAATTTATACCGGCGTTAAAAATGTAATCCTTCATGAGCGAATTTAACGTTTTTCATGTACAGTGGAAACCGTTTAACACGAAACTGAAGGGACCGAAATATTTCTTCGTGTTAAAAGGATTTCGTGTTAACCGAAACATGCAAAAAAAAAAAAACGAAAATAAAAAATTAAAAACTCACCAATATTTTTAATGTCAGTAAAATGTATCAATTCGATTTTCCGCTAACACTAGCACTTGTAGGTAGTACATATATACACTTCAAATAATTACATTATAAAAAAAACATAAAAAATTATTGTCGTTTTTTGGGAAATTTGTCGACCGAAATTAAGTAGTATTGCATTCCCAGGGGGTAAATAATAGTAACCATTGTTAATTTTATTTATCTGTTAAGGGATGCGACTGGAAAAGCAGGTATATTTGTCCTTCTGAGAAGCAAAATCTCTTCGTGTTAAGCGATGTTTGTTTCGTGTTGTTTCGTGATAAAAGAAAAAAAATTCAAGTAATTATATGGCATTTTGTCGGGACCGTAGTGTTGTTTCGTATTAAGCGATTTTTCAGGTTAACCGGTTTCGTGTTAAACAATTTCCACTGTATATATATATACAAGTGCGTTGAATTCTAATACTGCCATCGGAATGCATCTTAGGTAACGACTTTGAATTAATTACAGTCAGGCCCGCCACAAGAGGGGTGGGGGAGACAACTGGGAAAAATTGCCTAGGGCCCCAGATGAAAAGGGATCCCAAAAACCTAAAAAGTTAAAATCATCTTATCCCTACGTTTTTAATCGGAAACCACTTTCTGACGCAGAATCCAAGTGATCTTTTAAATTAGACTCATATTTGCTAATAAATTTCACCGTTGATAAAGCATAATTTTCGTGTTCAACAGTACACTTTTATTCGCCTCGAAACGGTAAATTATTTTCAGCTAAGAAAAGTGTAACGCCAATCAAGCTACGTAAAATGTTTCGCCCTGTTCCTTTTTCCTCACGAATATTTCGCTCCAGAGCTCTACCTGATGCAGTTACAAGATTATTCTTTCGATCTTTATACAAAAAATAATTATTAAAATAATTAATAATGTGCTGCTGGGAGTTACTTTCGTGGCTTGGAATAATTTTCTTGCAGTTATCATTAGAATCGCTACCTTTCATAACAAACTTAGATGTACTTCATTTTGAATCAACTGAACGAAATAACTAGCATGGAAAATAAAATAGTTCAGCCATGGAGTAACTCCAAACTAAGATTGATGGGAGTATTTTATTTTTTATTTTATTTTTTAATTGTTTTCATTAAGATTATTATTTATTTATTTGCAGAAGTACCGGGTTAGTGGGTTTTAAAAAATATTTAATATTTTTTTAATTTTAAGAGGGCCCCAATCATATTTTTGTCCCGAGCCCCTAAAGTTTATGTGGCGAGCCCGGTTACAGTACTGATGAAATTTAGTGCGAAGATGGAACTGTGAAATTGCAATTTCAGGGGGAACTTAGTAATAACTTCAAAAAAGAGGAGGTTACATGTGTATAATTAATACACGCATCAGCCGGAAATACTACCTTAAAATATACGAGAAGAAAAAAGGGAATAATTTACATGTGTATATGTATATTAAAAAAAAAAAAAAATTGAAATAAAAAAAGAAATGGGAGAAAGAAACAATCCGAGACAGAATTTAAGAATGGGTTAGGGATAGACGATCCAGTGAGGCTTCTCTGTGATAAAAATAAACATTCAATCCAAAGATTTTATTTTCTTCGAACGTTAAATAGATTAATTTAAAAAAAAAAATCTTATTAAAATTATTCGATTTTCTCTCGAGGAAATTAAAACAAATTCTTGAAAATAGAAGCATTAATGTTACGGATATACGAGAGGAACATTTAATGGAGGTAATTTTAGAACCATTTTAAGGTATCTAAAGGTGTTAAGGATTGAACATTTCGTTTAATGATTTCCATTACTTTATCAAATTGCGAAATATGTGAAACAGGCAAATGCTAGAGATATACATAGTGAATATTTTAAGTTGAAGTCATAATTATGTGGAACAAGATAATGTGTAACATTTTTATTATGTTTTAATTATTTATTTATTTTTTGGGGCTGGCGAATAAACAAGTAAATAAAGTAAACAGAAACTCGCAAATTAGAAATAATTTTAAGAAAGGGGTAAGCCGGATTCTTCATCAGTGAAGCTTACGTTACCGATGATATAATAGACCATTTTTAAATTAATTTTTTCCCCCAGGTATTAGATTTATGTTATATTTTGGTTTACGTTATATATTTTTTTAAAATAGTTATCGAGTTCTATAAATTATTTGTTAAAATAACTGGAGAGTAACTTGCAACAGCGATATTAATAGAGTTGATCAGGTTCAGTTCAAAGTACTCAATGCGAAACAGAATTCTCGGTCGGAATTTAACCATTCCTTTTGTTCGATGGAATTATCATCAGTTACAATGCAATCAATTTTTTAAATGACTAAAATTTAATAAAATTACTTATGGGTCCGGCATGCATTTTTTTTTTTTTTTTATTTGTCTCCCAGGAAATACGTGAAGACTTTAGCTTGGTATTGGTACGGGGATATAAACTGAAATAATTACAATAACATTACGCGGTCAAAATATTTCGCTTGAACTTCAAACACATGTAAACCGATTAATGCTATTTTTTTTTTTTTTTGTGGAAAAGCAGAGGTTATGTTTTTATTTGTTTTACTTATTTTTCCTCTTTAATTCATTTTCTTTTTTATACTCTTCAACAAGATTCAGCGTTTTTTGTTTCGATTATTTATTTTTTTTTACAGTTTTATTATTTTTCCGATTTCATTATCTTATTCATAGAGTAAAAATATGTAGACAAAAATGGCAGAAAGAATGTACAAAAAGAAAAAAAATTAAACGTACGGTATAAAATAACAAAATAAGACACGCGCAAAATTGAATTGTAAAGAAATTTAATAGGCAATTTATTCAACACATGGTTCAGAATATGGTGTAATATTCTAGAAAGACCGTATAAAAATTAATAATAAAGAATTATAAATGCCTGTACGGAGGTGGTCGAAATGTATCCTAATGGAATTTAATATTACACCGCCCAACAATACCGGTGTTAATAAAGATCTAAGGAAAAATATATTTTATACGAATATGTTAAAAATAGTAATATTATAAAGAAAAATAGGGGAGACAAATAAATCTGATCTCATGATTGAAATTCGGGATGGTTGTGAAAAAGAAACAAAAAAGCAAAAAAAAAAAGCCGGCTACTCTAGCACAGCTAGTTACGGATTTCGTTCGCTGGAATTCGAATCCTTCTGTTGAATGTTGAAAGTATCATCGCCTGGTTAACCTTAATTAATTAAAAAAAAAAAAAAAAAACCCATCCCTTTGTAATCGCCCAGATGATTTGAATTTTTCCAATTAAAGAATTAAAAATAAATAATTTTTATTAACTGACCGATAACAAAAGCGATACCATTACGCTTTTAATTAAAACGCGCGACAATAATTGTAAAGCTGAACATTAAAAACGTGTTTTTAAATTTTTTTATTATGAATTTATATATTTATATATTTACGTAATAGAATCAAAACAATAAATTGCGGAGTAAAATTTATATTTAATTTTTATTATTTGCTGTTATAAGTACCGGGCAAAATATTAATTTCGTTTTTGTTTTTTTTTTATATATTTTTTTTTAATATATAAATATTTGTTATACATATATAATTTTTATTAAATAAGTCTCAAAATAAAATAAAATAAAATAAAATAAATAACAATAATAACTTACCATTTCAAAGAGTAAAATTGGAATATAGGCTCTAATAATAATAACAATAATCATAATTTCGATAATTTTTACTTCAAGTTGACAGAAGAAAGAATGGTAGAAAAGAAAACAGAGATACATTCGGAAACGAGTTGACTCTAATCTGTCGGACTGCAAAGTGCATCTCTATTATATAATGCGTTATTAGACGGAGTTCAGGGCGTGACAATACGCTGCGCAGTAGATTTATCTTTGTGCCGCTTTTCATTTCCCCTTTCGCCTATTCATTTATTTCCTTCTCCGTCCTTTTTCTTTAATTTCTCGCCTTCCTTGTTTAATGATTGCCAATTCCGAATGCGGAATCAGCAGCTGATAAAGAAGGACGAAAGAAAGCGATCGGAATTGCCGACTAGTTTAAATTTAGATCCAAAAAAAACTTCCCTTCAACTTGATGAAAACATTTCGTCTGCTACAGTTCGGATTCGTTGCAGGTTTCTTATAAGGCAGACTGCGCTCTTATCAATTTCGATAACATCATTCCGGAATTCCTCAAAAAAATTATACTACATATATGTATTTATGAAGCTTTCAAAATGGAATTTACACATTACAACCACCAGAGCAATAAAGTTTCGTCATAACATTGTTAGTGGTCGTCCTAAAATCCTTCATAATAATAATAATAATAATAATAATAGTAATAAAAGAAAAATCCTTTGTTGCTGACTTGTATTTTTTTTACATAAACGAAAAATAATTCGATAATGTTTTGAATTATAAGATACTCGTTGAGAGATTGCCATGATGACATTTTGTTTACTATAGAATTTTCTTTTATTTACGTGCGAAGTTGATAATTTTAACTTTCGACGACAATTTTTCAACCGTATGGAATGCGATGTTTTTTTCTCAGATCTGGAATTATTTATTTATTTATTTTTCTTGTTTTGTTTTTTCCTTGGGGTTGCCAATAATAGACGATTACCCATTAACAACACGTGTAAATAGTAGCAATTAGGAGTCACGAGGAATGAAATTTGACAAAGAACGCTATACCAAGGATGGAGAAACAATGATAATCAACGTCGATAAATGCAAAACATATGCTCCTTGGAATTATAAATAAATTGCGGTTAAATATCTTAGACTTATAGTATAATTTATAACAAATACAAATATAACAAACATATTTAAGAACAAAATGAAGGCTTACTTAGAAACCTTTTTCACAGTATAACTAAAGTGACCATACGTCCCGTTTTGAACGGGACTGTCCCGTTTCTTGGTCACGTGTCCCGTTGTCCCCAAACAAAGCGCCGGGACGCAAAATAGTCCCGTTTTGTGAAACCGCACGAAAAATTGCATTGAGAGGTTTCCCGTAACTCCTTAAACTCCTGAATTTCCTGAAACTCCGGAATTCAAAACCAGTGTTTTCCGGAACTCCTGAAACTTTCAGGAGTTTAAGGAGTTTCAGAAGCGTTTCAGGAGTTGCAGGAAACCTCTCATTTATTTGGTTATCAGGATTGTGGCAACACTGCTAGCGGTGCGCCGATGTGGCAACACGCCGTGAACATATGATTATAATAAGTTGACTTCTAGCATGTAGTATTGTTTGTTAATATTGTGCATTGTGTGTATAAATAAACGATAAATTAGAATAATAAATTGTAAGTACAATATATCTGTCTGTTGTAATGTGACCATTACATGGCTCGACAAAAAATTAACAAAATAAAACCAAAATAACTTAACAAATAAATGAAATATTAAAAATTTAATTTAATAGACTATCGGGCAAATGGTGTGAGCGTAAGTGTGCGTATATGTGTAATCCCGTTGTCGGCTAGGGAGAAAGGAATTCTGCATCGCCACCCACGGAGGACTATTCGGACAAAATGAGTATTACGAATCATAAAAATTAAGGCCCGAAAACATCGCAGGTTCTAAAGATTCCGGGAAGGCACGACCTTTTTAAATACGTCAAAGGATCTCCGCGACCATTGGCTTTCGTTTGTCGCGATTCCAACGAGTGCGGCGGTCAGGTTGTAAAAAACATGCCGACGAAAAATAACGGCTGGAAGGAGCCAGAGTCGAGGGCGAGAAAAACCAGCTAAAAGACAGTTCGTGAGACTCTAATTTTTGTCACGGTCGAAGTCGGTACGTTATAGTTTTCGGTCTTGGTCATCGGACCAGTAAAAAAGTGAAAAATCCGCTCAAGTTGGCCACTGGCTGTAATTCGACTGTTAGAAAACGCGAAAGTTCGTAATTCCGATTGTTATAATTAAAAAAGTGTGCGGAGTATAATTCGTTAATCGTTCTTAAGTACCGCGGACCGAATTTCCCTCTGCCGACCAACCGATTTAAGGGACCAACGAGACACCACCATTCAGGATCTTGCACCACCCGGCCGACAACAGAGATACGTATCAAATTATTTTACATTTATTAATCGTCGCCATATTATATTCGTACCTAGTTTAATCAACGTGTGTTTTTAGCGGTCGACCGTCCCAGTAAAATAGTTGTCGGTAAATTTAAAATATAAATTTTAAAACGAAACCTATTTCTTGGCTAATCTAATAATTAATAATAATAATAACTATAATAATAATAATTAATAAAATAATAATTAATAAAATAATAATTAATAATTCCGCGCACTAAATCCGTGGTGGCATCCCTGGACGCGAGTCAGACGCTTTGCAGCGTAGTACCATTACACTGTATAGACTTGTCGCTATTGTTTAGTTTGAACTCAAGAAGTTTTATTGTTTTAGAATTCTAACTATAGTTATGCCGAAACGAAAGTGTTCATTTAACGTCAACTTACAAGCAAAATATCCATTCATTAAGAGAACTAATACTTCTTCGGATGTCAGATGCGAAAAGTGTCGCACAGAGTTTAGTGTTTCCCATAGTGGTGCTGGTGATATTGAACAGCATTTGAAGTCTGAAAAACATAAAAATGCCGATCGTGCCGCTGCTTCCAGTTCTTCAATGTTGAACTTTTTCAAGAATTCGAATGCGCCAACTTCAAAGGATTTGGAAATTTGCTGCTGCAGAAGGCGTCTGGGCCTATCACACTGTACAAGAAAACCACAGTTTTCGGTCCAATGATTGTGCGTCGAAATTAATCCAAACATGTTTTGATCCGAAATTCACTTGCGCGCGTACAAAAACAGAAGCTATTGTAGTAAATGTTTTAGCGCGTACAGCGATCGAAAATTTAAAAGATGATCTCAATAAGTCCAATTGTATTACAATTTTAACGGACGCTTCAAATCACGGCAACACGAAAATGTATCCTTTTCTGATGCGTTTTTTTCAACCTTACGAAGGTGTGCAAGTAAAAATATTAGACATCCAAGATCTACCAGGTGAAACTTCTGATATCATTGTTGATTATTTACACCAAGTATTGACAGATAATGATTTGACCAAAAAAGTCGTGGCGTTTTGTGGCGACAATACTAATGTCAATTTGGGTGGCGCAGCTAGGCGAGGAACTAAGAATGTATTAACGAAATTACAATCATCTCTGGAGAAACCGTTGATCGGTATTGGATGTGGAGCCCATATAATTCACAATTCAGTAATATGTGCTGCAGATGATCCACCTTTAGATTACGAAAGCATTATTGTAAAAATATATTCATTTTTTTATATTTACACGGTTCGAGTTGAAGCTCTTAAGGAGTTTTGCGCTGAAGCTGAAATAGAATATCATCAAATGCTCGGATACAGTAAAACCAGGTGGCTTGCGCTTATGCCTGCCTTGGAGAGAGTTCTAAAAATGTACCAGCCGTTAAAAAACTATTTTTTGAGCATTGAAAAATGTCCCAAATTGTTAAAAAACTTTTTTGAAGATCCCACATCAGAATTATGGCTTTATTTTTTACACGCTCATTCCACAAGTTTTCACCAAGCAGTATTGAAGGTCGAAGGTCAGTCAGTATCGGCAATTGATATTGCAAAAGAAATCAATCATCTCAAAGAAAATTTGGCTCAGAAAGAGAAAACCCAATTTCTTCCATATACTGTTCGTAGTTTAATTGAGAAACTAAAAGATAATGGCACTAACATTGATAAAGAGTTCGTGAAAAATACGGCAACAGAATTTTATAAAACAAGCCGTGAATATATGGAACAGTGGACTAGCTTTCTTACTAAAGAAATGAAGATATTTCACTGGGCAGATTTAAGAAAAGTACTTGCATGGGAAGATATTCAAAAAGCACTGGATGTATTGATTGAAAAGGGATATATTCACTGTAATAAAGATACAGAAGTATTCGACGAATTTACATTAATTTCAAGCTACGTCACTTCCCAAAAAATAATCGAATGGAATAATTTAGAAGTCTCTACAGAAACTCATTGGGTGGAAGTATTCAAACACTTTCGTACCAACAATCTTCAGCATGAAAATTTTTGTATTCTAATTGAATACATTTTATGTCTACCTGGAA
The DNA here is from genome assembly GCA_039619475.1 of Icerya purchasi. NCBI lineage: Eukaryota > Metazoa > Arthropoda > Insecta > Hemiptera > Monophlebidae > Icerya > Icerya purchasi. The sequence goes on from CM077115.1 coordinate 586,119,151, forward strand.
CAACTGCTTCAGTAGAAAGAGTTTTTTCTCTTATGAATAAATTGTGGACATCTGAAAAAAATTAGTTACAGGTTCCAGTTCTGAAAGCGATGCTGATAACCAAAGTTAATATAAAAAAAAAACGTGCCTAGAATTTTATTCTTATTTAAAATCATCAATAACTTTATTAAAACAAATTTGTTCCTCTGAAAAATATAAATGCAAATTAAAAATATTTATATATATATTTTAATAATTATGAACTAATAATTGATTTTTATTTTTCATATCTTGTTATTATAAAAATAATTATAATTAATCATATAAGTAAAGTGAATACTAATTACATTAAGTAACACTTATTCTAAATAAAGAAAATTAAAAAGATGTGTTTATTTTCATTGTTAACCAGCTAACTGAGGTATAAAAACGTATACCCCCCCCCATTATGCTACCCATCGTTATAATACCCCTTAGGTCCCGTTTTGAGTTAAAAAATAAATGGTCAGTTTAGGTATAACCCATCATCAGCTAGGAACACATAGTGAATTGTGTTCTTAGCTGATGATAGGTTATACCGTGAAAAAAGTTTCTAAATCAGCTTTCATTTTGTTCTTACATCTCCACCCCGTCCCACCGCCAGAATATAAAGAAATCCGTAGAGCCATGGTGTCCCCCCCCCCCCAGGGGACCTTACGGGTTTATTATCGCGCGCTCAACCGTTTACGCCTGAGCCACACGCGACTATACCACGACTACCTGTTGGAAGACGCTCACCCTCCAACCACGTGTCCTTTCTGTCGCGCACAAGAGCCACCGGCGGTTAAGCACATTCTCATAAATTGCCCTGCATTTCAATCCTCCAGAACTAAACACAGATTTGATAACCTCAGCCATGTTCCCTCAAACTCAGAAGCGAACCAAAGTGCAGTCTTTCAGTTCGTCAGGGACAGTGGATTAGGGGCATTCCTGTAACCGGAGACTCTCGGGCCGTAATAGTCCAGATATTATACAAGACCCGGGGTCTAACCACGGTTTAGAAATTTAAAAAAAAAAGCAGAATTGTGCTTACTTTCCGCTACATTCTGTGCTTTCGTACATAACTCGAATAATAAAAATAAAAAATTATATCAGAAGACAATATATTTTACATCGTTTCTCTGCACGAAGTCAATCGTTAAAAAAATTCTTAAATTTCTTTACCAAAGCCGTTCGCTTACTTCTTGTTAAAAATAAAAACGAGGTCTTCAATTGTAAGCTAATCAACCTTTCCACCAAAGACAAAAGCCTTTGGAAAGCATATAAAAGCTTTAACAGTCTAGCTTCGTCACTCCCTCCGCTTCTTGACTCGAGTACTAACTCGTACGTGTACTCTGACTCTGCAAAAGCGGAATTGCTAGCTACTCACTACTTCCAAATTCACTCGCGTAATTCAGTTGAGTTACCTAAACCAAAAAAAATTCCCAAGTTCACTCTACTCTTCGCACCTACCTCAAGTCATGTTCTGTACCGCATGAATTTAACGTTGTCACCCCAGCCGAGATACATCGCATCCTTAAATCTCTTAGGCTAAAACAATCCACTGGTTACGACAGTATTCCTAATGTAGCCTTAAAAAACCTCCCACGGTCGGCCCTAACTGAAATAACTACTTTAATAAATGCTATGTTTAAATTTGGCTATTATCCGCAACATCGGAAATCTTCCAAAATCATCGCGCTTCCTAAGCCTGGGAAAGATTCTTCGCGCATTGATAACATTCGTCCTATCAGCCTTCTTAGCAATTTAAGCAAAGTGACAGAAAAAATTATATTAAAACGCCTCATGCTTCACTCTGATAGCTCAAATATCATTCCATCAGAGCAGTTCGGGTTCAAGCCTGAACATTCAACGGTACAGTAAATTACTAGAATTAGGGAATTCATAACCCTCAATTTTAACTGTAATAAACACACAGGCATGATATTACTAGACGTGGCCAAAGCATTCGACACCACTTGGCATGATGGCATAATCTTTAAAATGATCAAGACTAATTTCCCGGCCTATCTTATTAAACTAGTTAAAAGCTATTTAAGCAACAGAACATTCGCTGTTCACATCTCTAATACCTCCTCGTCATTTAAAACATGCTTAGCTGGTGTCCCACAGGGCAGTGTGTCGGGGCCAATTTTATTTAACATATTCCTTTATGATTTCCCTGTATCGCCCCGCATTAACACGGCGCTCTTTGCCGATGATGCTGCGCTGTATTGCAGCTCATACAGACCGAAAGCAATAGCCAACAAGCTCCAACATGAGGTTGACCGCGTCCTTCGTTTTTTTAAAAAATGGCGTATCTCTATTAATCCGGTAAAATCTGAGGCAATTCTATTTTCTCGTAGGTACCCATTGACCCCTAAGAAACTGCATATATTAGGTAATATTCCTTGGTCCGATCAAGCTCGATACCTCGGCGTGATATTAGACAAAAGGTTAGACTTTAATAAACATCTCGATCATGCAGTCGCCAAAACTAATCGCGCTATTTGCGCTATTTATCCAATGTTCCATCGCAGATCGTTTCTAAATATTCACAACAAATTAAAGGCACTTATTAGACCAATCTTAACCTACGCATCGCCTGTGTGGTCCTCAGTTTCTAACGCCCGCTTTAAACAATTACAGCTCATACAAAATAGATGTTTCAGGTGCGTACTAAACGCATCCCGCTACTCCAGAATTCGAATGATTCATAATGTCCTCAAACTACCATATCTTCGTAATTATGTACTTTCTTCGACAAAAAAATTTTTTGAAAATTGCTCGACCCATAGTAATCCACTTATTAACCACATCGGGAATTACGATTCCAGGCAACTCTAATTTATGTATTTAAAATATAAGCACAGGCGTCTAAAGCATAATCTTCTATTTTTACCAGTATATATTATGTCATTTCTTTATTTTCTCACTCACAGTCCTGTTCCTCACTTGTTGTATCTGAATCCTTATTCCTTAAGCAGACTTTATTCCCAACTACTCATCATATCTGCGCGTAGGTTTTTTTAAATTTTTTCCTACAATGACACTATTGCTAAATTTTTAATTGTAATAACCTATAATCGTTTTTTATATGTTGCATCGTGCGGTAAGACAATGATACACTAGTTCAACTTGCACTGCTAACGTTATGTTGTATCGTAATTGGCATACCATATATTCTTTCTTTCTTCTTTCTTCTTTAATTTCTAAGAGGCAATTTTTTTTATTCTTTATTTTTATAATATCCGTCGGAATTTTCCCTAACAAGTCAATCACTACAGCGTCCTTTGTTTTATCAATATAATTATTTATACCTTTAGGCTTAATATATGTAATTTTTGACGAAGCTCTAGTTATCTTCACTATATTCCTAGTCTTAAGGTCGGGAGGATTCAGCTTATAATCACATAAAATAAATAAATAATATCTTAGTTTAGCCTGTAATTTTTCCATTTCCTTCCACCAATTAAGATTATCCCTTCTTTGACATAAATCCTTTTTTACCATGAGTTTTAAGCTTTTTTTATGAATAGCATTTATTTCTTTTTAAGTTCAGATTTATTTGCTCATCCCCATGATTGTATAGCGTAAGATATCCTCGATGTTATCAGAGCATTATAGTATTGTCTTAGAATTTTAGAAGGTAACAATGGCCTAAAAATCGCCGCTAAAGATTGCCTGATCTTTTTTATTAGTTCCAATATGTTATATGCTGTTTCCAACTCACCGTATTACCATCAATCGTTACCCCGAAGTATTTGATTTTTTGCACATTTTGTAACATCATACAATCATCACTACAATAATCGGAGTTATTCGCATGACTACAGTTGTGACATTTGATTAGAACTTTTGGAATGAAAGTCCTGTAACGGCTCGGTGTTCTTATGTACATCATTTTGGATTTATCCGTATTAATCGAAAAGCCTCGACTATGCGCCCACATTACAAAAGAATTTAAATCTTTTTGCAGTAAGTCCTCCGCTTTTTGTATATCAGAATTTTCCATCACCAACGCAATGTCATCAGCGAAAGCAAATACTTTCGCGTATTTTATATATCTCTATAGAGTGAATTTGTATATGTCAGAAATAATAAAGGTGCCAGTGTTGTTCCTAGTCCTACGCCCGCGGTTAAATCCCCCTCGGTACTAAGACTATCATTTATTTTTACCCTTAATTTCCGACTTTTTAAGTAGTCCGCAAACCACTTATTTTGATTGTTAGCAATGCCGATGTTCCGCAGTTCACTTATTAATTTATCATGGCTGACAGTATCAAAAGCTTTATTTAGATCGATGAAAATCACTAGAAATTAATTACTTTTGGCTAGACCTTCGTATATATTGTTAACGAAAATTTTTGGCAACTCTGCTGTCAATTTCTTTCTCCTGGAGCCAAATTGCAGTGGGTATAGAATTTCATTTCTCTCTAGGTAATCTCTTAAATGGTTGACAATATATAGTGTTCCACTATTTTAGCAACTACCGAGATGATAGTAATTGGCCTATAGTTGGAGCAATCAATACAGTTCCCTTCTTTGTATATTGGCCGCACTATGCCTACTTTAAGCAAGTCTGGCACTTTCCCTCTTTTAACTGATTGATTTATTAAATTAACTAATAAAGGTCCTATCGATCCAATATGTCTTTTAATATCTACAATCCTAATCCCATCGTATCCCGGTGCTTTATTGTCTTTTATTTTATTTACTATTTCTCTAATCTCGTTTTCACTAATTTTCGGAACAAAAAAGGTCACCTTGTTAATACTCCTTGAATTCCCTTCTAATGTAGTGGCCCCGAGTTAATTCATCTTGATTTCTAATCGTTATAATTTATCTTTCCTCTCTTTTTTATCGATTCATTTCGACCCTTTTTTTATTCTTTTTACACTCGACTACGTCTACTCTATGTCTTCTCTCCTGCTCGTCATTTACTATTATTTAATCATTGCAATTGGGGCTCACCTCTTTGGTAGAATGAAGAATGTAATTCGGCATTTGAATAAAGCTAAACTAATTAACACAGAAATTAATATTAAATTTCCAAATTCACAACATTACGCTGAATACTTACACGGGCAATAAACTCTGTCGTCCATACGTTTTTAATTTACAAAAAGAAAAAAACGTTTTTATTTCGTAGTGTATAATTAACATTATTTTCAGTTTCTTTTCGTCTTGCATTCCTTTCTGCTTTGATTAATAATGAATTGTGTTTTTAAATAGTTAAAAGTCAACATTGAACGTATTAAAAGTACTAATTCGAAAATTGTCCATTTTCAAATTTGTCCATGGAAAAAAGTATATTAGACGAATTTTTTCATTGATTACTGTGTGCTCGCGTGAAATACGGTTCTAAAAAATTACTTTATTTATTATATTACGCCCGCGTAGAATATTCAGTTTGTGACTGTAATTAGTAAAAAAAACCGAATCGAGTATGCTATCTATTGTTTGTTCGCGTTCGCGTCTTCCTTATCAGCGCATTGTAATCGATAAACCGGTGAGACCGTTCTTTTAATATCTACTTATAAGATTACGATTTCGCAGCGTACTAACTATTCGTTAATTTCCACCAGCTGTACTTTCGTTTACTGTTAGAACTCTTACTTTTATTTATTTATTTAATTTTCTCTATTCTGTCTTTTTTTTTTTTTTCGTTATTTTAGTAGTTTTCTTCACTTAAGTCGCTTAGTCGGATAGATGAGCTCGTCTAAGGGGGGCCGCTCGGCGGCCTCCTCCATTTCCAACAAACCGTCTCGTGATGGTTTGTCTCTCAGTTTGACGGAGGTGGATTCCTCTAACAAACGGAAACTTCCAAGTCCTTCTTCGCCTAAAGCATCCTTGCCCCCTAAGGAATTTCGATTTTCGCATACCGATTTAAGCGCTTCCGAAAACAATAATAATAATAGTAATAATAATAATAATAATTGTAATAACAATAGTAATAATAATAATAATAATAATAATAATAATAATAATAATTGTAATAACAATAGTAATAATAATAATAATAATAATAATAATAATAATAATAATAATAATAATAATGATGATATTTGCAATAATAATGTTCAGTAATGAAACTATACAACATTTTGGTGTCCCTCAAGGAAGTATCTTGGGTCCACTATTATTCCTAATTTATATCAATGATCTTTGTAACTTGGACTTGCCGGGAAAATTGATTACCTATGCAGACGATACCGTTTTGTTAGTAAATTCTAGGTATCCAAATATATTAGAAAAATTAGCACAGAATGGGATTGATAAAATCACAGAATGGATGTATAAAAATAAATTAATTATAAATGAAAATAAGACGAAATACATATTATACAGTTTTCAACAAGCTGAAAAGTATAACAATCTTTCTCTAAGCATATCAGAAAATAATCTAATTGAAAAAGTTTCTGAAATAAAATATTTAGGAATAGTCTTTGATCATAAATTGATGTGGACTAAACATTTAACCTATTTGGCTGGGAAATTGAGAAAATTAAATTACTTGTTTTACTACCTGCAACAACACTTCTCTCCACCGCATCTAAGACGGTTATATTTGGCGCTGTATCAACCAGTCCTTTCTTACGGTATAACCTTCTGGGGTGGTGCAGCAATTTGTCATACCCGATCTATAAAAGTCTTACATAACGCTGTACTTAAAATTATACAATTCCGAAACAATAGAGAAACAGAGCACAACATTATGACAGTTGACACACTATACAAAACAAAATTGTTGTACTTTGTGGTTAAGAATAAATATAATTTTCAAATTTCACTATTGGGAGGGATTACTAGATCTGCTAAAACTTACTCAGCCACAGTGCCAAAATATTTTAAATTTCATACAAGACTGCAAGTAAGGTATTTAGGTGCCATCACCTTTAATTCACTTTCACCTATAGTTAGGTACCATATTATAAATTATAAACGACGTCATAAGTATTTCAAAAATATTTTCAACTAAATTCTGTTAACATGTGCTTCCCTCAAAATCATAAGACTTACTGTATTCATTACATACTTCCTTAAAATTAATTTTTAGTAATCAGAATATTAAAACAATTGAGGGAGGGATAGTAAATTTTAAACTTTTATTATAAAAAAAAAAAAAAAAAAAAAAAAAATACTTTTGTGATCTAATAGATAGGTATCTGACTTAAGGGTTGGTTTAAAATTTCATAATGTTAATGAAATTTCCTTGCATGAATATGAAACAACTTTTATAAGTTTACATTTAAATTTAAGTTATCATAAACACTTTTTTCTTTTTATTCCATTTTATTACTGTTATATTTATAAGCGAAGATACCAAGAATTTAATTTAATAAAGATTTTATTTTGTTTCTGTTAAATGAAAAGCTGTTAATTATAAATGTTATCGGTTAATATACCATCGCTCGCGCATTGCTTGCGTATAGATGGTGTTTTGTAATAATAATAATAATAAAGAATATTTGATTTGAATTACAGCGAGAGGAGTAATAATGTTACTACTTCCACTGATTCTACTGTTACTCCTTCTCCTACTAATACTTCTACTATTGCTACCACCAATAATAATATTAACAATAGTAACAATAATAATTGCAACAACAACAACAACAATAATAATAATAATACGAGTAATACGAATAATAACAATAATACGAATAATAATAATAATAGCATCACTAAAGAAAATTTGTTGTTTGCCTCTGATCATCCAGGGCCTTACACCGTTTACGTCGAAGGTTGTTCTTCAGAGGAGAACCTCAGCAATCTTCATCCTTTGGCCCTTGCCGGGCTAATTTACTCTGTATTCTCCTCCCTTACGAGCATTGTCCCTCAAGGTAGGGGCCGTGTCTCAGTTAAATTTCCTTCGGTCTCTTCCGCAAATTCTTTTCTGGCGCAGCCCAATTTCTTCGCATCGCACAATATTAAAGCGTACATCCCCAACGGTGTTCTTTTTAGAATGGGCATCATTTCAAGCGTCCATCCGTCCTTCTCCGAGGAAGAAATTGCTGAAGGAATTGAGTCCTCAATCCTTATTGCCTCAATTCGCCGAATTTACCGTTCTTCCGAAGATTCTAAAATTCCTACCCGCTCAGTCAAGATCAAATTCCATAAAACTACCCTTCCCGAATTTGTCTCAATTTACAGATTACGTTTTCCCGTTTCCCCCAGTGTCCGTTCACCTACGCAGTGTTCAAAATGTTTTCTTTTTGGTCACATTTCAAAACACTGCCGTAGTTCTTCGTATATCTGTTCGCACTGTGCTTCCAAGCACCCAGCCTCAGAATGTAGTTGCCTACAAGTTCCTCCCACCTGCCCAAATTGCAAAGGCTCTCACCGTGCCTATGATCGGTCTTGCCCTGAGTGGATTAGGCAGAAAGAAATAAAACGTATTATGGCTTTCGAGAATATCTCTTTTCAAGAAGCTACACTTATCAAAAAGAACAGCTTAGCTGCTCATGCCTTTTCGTTTGCTGACCGAGCCTCCTTGCCTTCCTCTTCCCACAATAATATTACTAAATCTCCACCATCACTCCCTCTCTTCTTTCTAACTCTATTCCTCGTCCCAAATCACCTACATTCCACAAAAAACGGTTCTCTAAACCTATCTACGATTCCTCTCCCCAATTCTCCCCTCTTCCATCTAATCGTATTCCTTCTCCCTCCAATGGATGGGCTCTCAATAAATCCGTTCCTTCTTTTCCTAACTCTACTTCAGAAAGTTGTCTTCCCGCAAATCTTACTAATATCAATCCTGTATCCTCAGCCCCTCTAAACTCTTCCTCTTCGGATCTTTCTCCCTTAATTAATAATATTTCAACAGCGGTTCTAGAGCTTCTTTCTTTAAACAACATTGCTTCCTCCTCATCCTTTGCTGATTCTCTTTCTCGTTTCCTCTCTAATAATATACGTTCTTAATAATTATTCTCCTAATAACAAGGAAAAATCAAATAGGACTAAAAAGGAGTAGAAGTGATAAGATTCAGGGCAGAATTTTCTCTATTTTCTTCTTTTGTCCTTCCCCCTTCCCCCTCTCCTTTCCCGTATCCTCTTGCTTAATCTCTTTCCAATTGCGCAGTATGATTCATCCAAGTCAGTTGGCCATTGACTCAGGTTTAAGCACGGCTTTCTCCTGTTTTACATTTCCTTTTATTATTAAAAGGGCCGTTGCTGTAGTGGCCATACCCACTATTGAGCACTGGTACCTTTTATCTTCTTATTATTTTCTCGAATGGGCTCATGTCGAGTTGACGTACTCAATCTTTGGGCTGAGTTCCATTCGAAGTTGCTTTTTTTCTCACTTTTACTGTTACATTTATACAGTTGTGAGACTAGCTGGCGTGTATAGCTATGGCTTCGTAACACCCAGCTCCAGTTTTAAGTGCAATGGTCTAACTACAACTGACTTTACTTTATTTATTTGGATGTTTTCATACCTATTTCCTGTTTCTCTAAAATCTTCATATATCTCCTTCATTTCTGCTCCAAATTGTGTTTTATCATCTCCCCTTCTACTATCCTTCGTTTCCCTCTATAATCTAGCTGCCCTGACTCACTTCCTCCTGTATTCTAATTATTATAGTCGATTGTTCCTTTCTTCTCTATCCACCTATCCTTGCTATTTTAGTATAAATGCTTTGCATTTATACCCTCCTCTGTGCTCTCCTATTGCTTCCTACTCCATTCTCTTACCTCTTTTTTTCCTAATCCCTCTTTAGCTCTACAATGCCGGCTGCGTTTAATCTGCTACAATGGAATTGTCGTAGTCTCAGAGCCAACAAAAATTCATTGGAGGGTTTGTTGGATCTTCATAATATCCAAGTTGCTCTCATCTCGGAAACGTGGCTTCGGTCAGGCGTGGATTTTAACATTAGAGGCTTCAAGGTAATCAGAAGCGATCGCGATGATGGCTATGCTGGTTCTGCGATCCTCGTTAGAAATGACATTCCATTCCGTTCTCACGAGATTTCTCTCAACCTTCCTTCTACTCCTAATATTCCTAATATCGTTCATAACTCCATCAATCCTCCTTCTATGCGTCCTATTAACGTTGTTTCGATTTATGTTCCTCCTACTTACGATCTTCGTCACTTCCCCCTTTATACATTTTTCTCATCTATCCCGCAACCGTTTATTATCGGCGGCGATTGGAATGCTCATTCCCCTATGTGGGGCTGCACATCCTACAATAGCAATGGTTCCATCCTTGAGAATACTATCCTTTCTGATAACTTGGTGCTCCTTAATGATCTTTCCCCAACCTATTTTAGGAATGCTTTTGTCGCCAGTTCTCTTGATCTAACTCTTTCTTCCCCTTCAATTGGTCTTAACTTTACCTGGAGAACCCTTTCGGGTTCTTTCGGCAGTGACCATGTTCCCATAATAATTACTACTGATATTTTTCCTTCTCCAACTTATCCCAGGCATCTCCATTCTCCTCGATGGAATCTCAGCAAAACTAATTGGACTCTTTTACGCTCTTCTGTTGATTCATCACTTCCTGATCCACAGATTAATTGTGATCCCATTTCTCTCTATAATTTCTTTTCCCATTCTATCAGGTCTGCTCTTTCTCTATCTTCTCCCCCTCGTCGTTCTCCTGCATCCACTCATCGTTGTGCGGCCTCATCTCTTTGGTGGAATGAGGAGTGTAACGCTGCATTTAACCATTGTCGTTCGACCTTCAGATCCTATCGCTCTAATCCTACAACCCAAAACTTTCTGGCTCATAAACAAGCCAACGCCAGGGCTAGGTTTATTCTTAAAGCCGTGAAAAAGGCCTCTTGGAAAAAATTCTGTTCTTCCTTTTCTAGAAATACCTCTCTCTCACATGTTTGGAGGTTGGCTAGAGCTTTTAAATCTCCATCCTCTGAACGTCCTTCTCTTTCTAATGTATCTGAGGATAGCCTAAAATCCTTCATTGATTCTGTCGCTCCTACCTACGTTCCTTCCTTTGACGAACTGTATTCCAACACCTCTCCGCAAATCTCGTCCCCTCCTTCTCACTTCCTCACTTCGGCTTTCAATCTTAATGAATTATTAGCTGTTTTATCTAAATCTTCCAGCCCTACTCCAGGCCTTGATGGTATACCTTATCTTGCTCTTAAAAATCTGTCTGAACTATCCCTTAACTTTCTTCTCAGTCTTTTCAATTCTTCCCTTTCCAGGGGTTCAATCCCCCCCTCTTGGAATTCTTTCATTATTGTCCCTATTCCTAAGAAAAGTTCTTCCTTACGCCCCATCTTCTTGGCATCCTGCATCAGAAAATTGTTTGAGGGTATGCTAAACAAGCGTCTTGTCTGGTGGTTGGAACACCATAATGTGCTTCCTAACAATATGTTCGGCTTTCGGCCTGGTATCGGCCCTCCTGATTGTATCAGTCTTTTTGTGTCTCATTTATATAAGTCCTTTATCCAAAAACATTATACTCTGGCTTCCTTCATCGATGTTTCCTGTGCTTTCGACAATGTTCATCTCCCAACTTTAAGAGATAAAATGACAGCAATTAACATTCCAGTGAATTTCACTTCCCTTGTTATTAAGCTCATGTCCAATCGTTCTATCCACCTCTCTCCTCCATTATTTGACACTTCTAGAAAGGTTTTCTGCGGTCTTCCTCAAGGTTCCTCCCTCAGTCCTACTCTTTTTAACATTTATACTGCTAGTATCGCTTCCCTTCCTTTAAATTCCCACTCTTTATTCTTTGCCGATGATATTTTGCTTTTTTCCTCTTCCCACGATATTGACGCAGCTAATGATGCTCTCAAATCGTCCCTCAATTTCCTTGAAAGTGCTCTTGCCTCAATTAACCTTTCGATTTCTCCTTTTAAGTCCTCCTGCGTTGTATTTACCTTTCGCCCTTATAACCCTGCTTCTGTTAATTTATCCTTAAATAGCACAGCTATTGCTCGTGTTAATTGCTTTAGTTATCTCGGTATCTTTCTCGATAGTCGTTTGACTTTTTCCGAACATATTAAATATCTTTTCTCCTCCTCTACTAAACGGTTGAACCTGCTGAAGGCCCTGTCTCCGACTAAATGGGGTGGTGACCCTTTCATTCTTATTCTTCTATATAAATCCATCGTCCGCTCCAAGCTTGATTACTGTTCGTTCATTTATGCCTGCGCTTCCAAATCCCGTCTCTCTAAACTTGATGTGATCCAAAATTCTTGTCTTAGACTCTGTCTCGGTGCTCTTAAATCCTCTCCTATTCCAGCATTGCTTGCTGAATCGAATGTTCCTCCCCTGTCTATTCGCAGATCTTATTTGGGCTATCGCTTCCTTGCTAAACGTCTTTCTCTCTCATCTTCTTCTCTCATTTTTTCCTACCTTTCAATTTCTCGGAATTGGCGCTTTGTGCCTAGGAAAATTCCTATCCTGTCCCTTATTTCTCTCCGTCTTAGTTCATTTTGGCAGTATACAATTTCCTTTAATAGTCTGCCTTATTTTTCCTTTAACTTCAGCGATCTCTGCCATCCTCCCAGAGTATTTATTTCGCCTACACTTGCAAAATCTCTCCCTCCAGCTGTAATTAAACAGGAATTCCACAGTATTGTCAATTCTCTCTTCCCTTCTCATTTTACCATTTTCACTGATGGTTCTAAGGGGCCTGATGGGGTTGGTGCTTCTTTTATTCTTCCAGACTATAACTTCTCTGAATCCTTCTGTCTTCCTTCTTTCTGTTCCATATTTACAGCCGAGCTAATGGCTATTTTACGTTCCATTATTTTTATCCTCCAATCGTCTTTCTTCCCAGTTTCTGATCATATCCGACTCCATGAGTGCTCTTCAAGCCATCTCTTCTCCTCTTCCTAATCATTCCTGTGATTTTTCTATTCTCCGCATACGTTCTCTCATTTGGACTCTCTCTTCTCTCCATGGAATCCATGTTGACTTGCTGTGGGTTCCTGGTCATTCTGGCATCTCAGGTAATGAGAAGGCTGATTCTTTGGCTCGGGTTGCTGCTTCTTCTTCTACATTCTTCTTCAAAAAAATCCCATCCTCTAATCTCTTGCCTTTGTGTAAACATTTCCATCTCAGATTTTGGTCGAATATGTACCCTTCCTCCTTTTCTAATTGTCGCTCCTTTTATCTGTCAGTTCAACCTAATCTTCCTTCAAATCCTTGGTTCCTTCTGTTTCCTTCACTTCCTCGCTCTGTTGTTGTCTCCATTGTGCGTTTGCGCTTAAACCATTCCTTGCTACCTTCCTCACGCTTTCGCCTCTCGTTGACCTCTTCCCCATGTTGTCCTCTCCATTCAAACGATGCGGTTGTTTGTGACACCGATCACGTGTTCTTTGAATGATCTGCTCTTTCGGCGGAGCGCTCGGCTCTATATTCCCATTTGCTTGGGCTGGGGCTTCCTGCTCCTTTTTATGCTCGTTATATCCTGTCTTTTCCTTCTACACTTATTATCCCCTCCATTGTTTCCTTCTTATTAGCGATAGCTGATCGCCTCACTGTATAACTTTCGTTTTCCCTTAATTGTTTCTGGGTGAAGGTCCTCGGTTGACGAGACCAATTAAAAAAAAAAAAAAAAAAAAATCAATATACAAAATTATATCACCGTTTTTTTTTTTCTATTATTAGAAGTAAGTTGTGGGTCCCGCAAGGCATACCGTCCGTCTGCGGGTGCCCAACACGCTTATCATCGTTTATTCGAAAAATATGTTACAATAATTCTTTACAATTATACTATTAATTTTCATACTTCTATATAAACTAAAAATAAAATAATAATAACAAAACAAAATTAAAGAAGATAAAAACAAAGAAGAACTATTTATTTATACGATTTCATACTACATGTTTGACAAACACGAATGGCCGATTCTCCGCCATAGCCAGTTCCCAATTTATCTAACCTAATGTCACACTCATTGATGTTATCAACCAACCGTTGCTTAATTAATACTTTCCAAGTTCCTATTATCTCTTTTTGCATTATATCTTCTGAAATTCGTTCTAGCAGCTTAATTACATCCGTATTATCAATCTTACTCTGTTTATGCCTTTCGGTCGAATAAAATATACCTCCCTATTACTTCTCGTTGTCCTACTTCTTGTCATTGTATTGATATATATTTGTGATGTCTTATATTCAAGTAATCGGTGAAAAAAGTAGAACATCTTTGGAGACACTTCATATTTCTCTTTCCACCAGCTAATATTACTTAATTTAAAACACCAATTTAAAATTAATTACTGTACAACATAAAAGAAACAATTAGTGAAATAAACAGATATAGCTAATATTACTGTTAACCTAATCTTTATTAGGGGGAACATTATCTTTAAGCATTTCTTTTGCTGACTACTAAACTTTTTGATTATCGTTCTTTTGGCTCCCCCCTCCCCCCAAATGAATATCCCATACATGATTCTAAACAATACTATAGCGTTATAATATACACGCAAACTACCATACGGTATTGAAAGAGCCAATTTATAAAGTGCTGGTAACATATGCACCTGATTTTATTAGATAAATTTATAACACGCATGTCCCAAGATTCTGTCGATGATTAATCCTAAATATTTTTGATTGTATTTTGACTTGGTTTTTACTCATCCAGTTATTCTGAAATTACGTATAATCTGCATCATCGATTTCAGAGAGGTACAGAAATTAACTCGTAATCTACATTAAATGTTCAAAACTAAAATATTATATACTACAATAGGAGTTGTAATTAAACTTTATAGTTTGCAAATAGAGTTATACAACTAAATTTATAACACTGGGATGTACTTAATGGGAGTAGGTAAGTAACGCCAGAGATCGGTATAGGCCAGCTATGTACGAAAACATTTTTTTTGACAATTCCGAAAGGCGTAAAAATGTTTAAACTGAAATTATTTGAAAAAATTAATAATCGAATGCGATCGCTCAGTGGAATATATAGAATGAAACTGTTTGAACTAAAGAAGTAATTTAGTTTTTAATAATAATCGAAGCAACAATTAAATAAGGAATTAGGGTTAAATTATTTTTCGATTTCCAACATTATATTCGAAGAAATGCGCGAATAAACGATTTGAGCACATTTAGAAAACGTAAAATATCTGCTAAGATATAAGAAGTTCAAATCCAAATTATATATTTATTTCTAGACGCTCGACTTCTAGGTCATTTGCGTCTCCTATACATTACAATTCAAAACGGAAAGTTATATTTTTTACAAAATTACACACTTTAGAAATCAAATCAAATCAAAAAAGAAAAAAGATAATAATTACAAATAATTCTTCAATACGTAAACTAAAAATCATATCTTCTGGAAAAGTTTTACCGCTTTTAAGAATCTAAACGTCTTTTGGACTGCAGCTTCATTATTACCAAGCGCCTCTTCCATAGTAATTCTTCGCATCTGTGCGCATGTGAAAGCTTCCTCACGCTCCTTGTTCAGTTTTGGACATGCGGAGATGACATGGTCAATGGACAAACTTTGAGTACGACAAAACACACATGATGGTGGAGATTCACTTTGCAGTAAGAGTCCCCCGTGTGTTAGTTTTGTGTGGCCGATGCGGATTCTGCTTAATACAATTTCTTCTCGCCTGTTTACACGGTGTGATGTTTCCCAATGTTCTAGTTCAACTTTAATTTGCCGTAACTTGTTATTCGATTGGTTATCCCATATGTTTTGAGCTTCATGTGCTGTGGAAGTCCGTATAATATTATCTCAGGGCGGATTTGTAGGTTCGGATGGAGTGGCAGTAAGTCGATTTATGTGTGGGTAATTGAAGTAGTCAATACACCTAACTCCGAACGGTTTGTTTCTATCGCGATAGATCTTATGTAGATTTGAATGGAACGTTTCGTAGTAATTTATATGACACACCTGTTGCCGCTGAGTTTCACATAATATTTCAGTGCCAATAACATTCACTGGTGTGGTTTAAGTGACATCATGTTTGTTTCCACATGCAAACTACTAACTGGACTGGTACAGAACATTCTGAGTACTTTATTCTGAATTGCATTCAGCTTATTAAGTGTACTTTCCGCCGCTGTGGCATAATCGCACCGCAGTCCATTATTGATCTGGCATGAGTTAGAGTCGTAAGAGCACATGCTTCTGTTAGATCCCCATAACTTACCATGCAGTATTTTTAGCAGATTAAGAACTTTTGTGCACCTCCGTTTCGTATCTTCTATGTGTGGCTTCCAGCTTAATTTGTGGTCGAATATGAGCCCCAAAAAAGTCGTTTTGTTTTTGTTAGTTATGAATGTATCTTTCAGTTTCAGCTTCATTTCGTGCACTGGAGTCCTCTTGGTAAAATTTACTATACAGGTTTTGCTGGTGAAAAAAAGGTAAGAAGTTATTTACTGAAAAGTTACACAACCTAATAATACCTACTAAATAAAAGTGTTCCCGTTTTTTTTCGCAATATCTTTCGACATCATATAAATAAAGTTTATTAATTTTTTTTTTACAAATAACAACCTGAATACACATACATTTACGCCTGCGACTATTTTACACCAGTTACGCAACCTTTTTAAAACGTTCGGTATTTTTAAAGTTGCTTAATTTTTATAAATGAAGAAAATATCGTTCAAATTAAGGCACAGTGTTTACAGGTAAATGTTAATTATGTGTTGTTCATTATAATCGTAATGTATAGTACGTTTTGGCGTGCGGACAATACACAGTCCCTACGATAAAGGAAAGATCTTACAGATCTGTACAAAGGAGAAAGGACAAAAACAATTGTCAGCGGAAAAAGCTAACAGGTCCCGCTGTGTCACTATGATTGAATGGGTCGTGGAAGCAGTACATGGTGCTGTAGCTCAAAAATATAAGCTTCTCCATCATCAGTTAGATAATCATTGCCTAGCTGAAGCTGGTCTTTATAATAAGATTGTTTGCTTCTTAATAAATGAATTTGGAAAACGACTAATCTCGAAAGCTTCTTCAGATGAAGAGATATTGAATTACATTCTTTCAAAAGATAGTAAAAAAAAAAACAGTTTAACTACAGAAGTGCAATCAGGAAGATGGAGCCGAATAAATAGTTTGTTTGAAAAATTGAAGTCTTCTGATGTGATTGACTTTCCTAAAATGACGGAAATGGATATTTACTAGATCTTATCAGTTGCAACAAGCAATATCTTACTTAGCTGAAATGATGGATTAGAAAGGTGAAATAGACTTAAGGTATTTCAAAGCATCAGTTGATATTCTCAAAATACAAGTCAGATTTAGGCACATGGAAAGTACATTTTACAACTGCTATGTTTATTATAAAACAGATACGACTGGCTGCGCCGGCATTGTACATTCTTATTGCGAATATGCTAACAGCATGAGACACGTTGCTGCCGTTATTTATTTTTTATCACATGCTAGATACCTGTCCAAAATTGTGAGACCTGTCGAACATCTCACACAGATTTATGAGCGAGAGCCCGTGGTTCTGTTATTCAAGAAGACAGTGCCCAATCACTGATAAACGGTCCGTGATCATAGGTTACACAATCCAATATATAGTTTTTTGTTTTCGTAAAATTCTAATAAACCATCATAGTATTAACGTCTGATTTTTCCCTCTTGTTGCCTCATTCTATATTATTCTTCGACTAAACGTAAAATGAAATATCATAACATTACCTATAATTACTGATTCTAATTGACCTTTGGAGGTAAGAATGTGTGGTTCGAAATCAAAATTCATTTCTGACATACAAATAAACGATAAAAAGTGGACGATCATGTACTAAATGTACAGGAAATTTGATAATCAATCTTGAGAATCTGGTTCCTAACTTATTAATGATTGTTCGATAATGTGGTTTTTATTGGTTTCATAATATTTTACGATGAAGCGCCCCCACGGAAACAATTTTTACCGTCTTGGTAGTATAGAATAAAGTCAGAAATGGCATTTAGAGTATTAAGCAGGTTACCAGGAAAGATTTAGGGGCTTGAATATGGCCAAAAAACCGAATATATACGGTTTTTGAGTCCGTTCCACCACTTTTAAAAATTTAAAAAAAAAATTTATACATATTTTTAGAGAAAAAATGCATAAAATATTTTATTTTTAAAAATGAGTATGGTTTTGTTTTCGAGAAATCGAGTTTTAAAATTTTTCAAACGCTATAAAAATTTGAATTTTGCGCCAATTTCTTTTTTTTTAGTAGAACTATTTTGTAGAGTGTGGAATCCGTCACAATTTGAAGGAAAAACAAATTTCCTATCTTGAAAACCGACTGAGATATTGTAAAAAAAACTAAAAACCACAAAATTGGGCCTTATGGAGCCCTGTGAGGGTTTAGAGGGCTAAAAATCTAGGAATCGGCGTTTATATTGATGCCGAACATAATGACATAATTACTTTTCCAAATGACTTAGAGGCCGATTCGACCATTTTATTCGGCTAGACCCCTTATCCGAAAAATTAAAAATTCGTTGAATCCTATTATAAGAAGGCTGGCCATTAGTGTTTTCGGTTACGCGATATTGCTCGCAGTAGCAATTGAACTAAGCAAATTGAAATTATATTCGCTAAAAGCAAAAAACACCTGTTCAGTTGTTACCGGTTTTAGCTAATATACAATCTCTTCTAAATATATATATATATTTATGTCTTAATTGAAAACCTCGAAAAATTTTTAATTGGGATCAAACGCGATTACCATAGATATATATATATACAGATCACGCGCCTCCTCGGCATCTAAAACGTCGGAAAATTTTATTAAACTTGCGATATTTGTTCAGAAACTATAAAAAAAGTTTAAAGAAATGGAAAATAACACGCGTGATCTAAACAAGAGTAATACAAGGAATTCCCGATTAATGGAGGATCAACGGAAAGAACTTACAAGTATGGGGACTCGCCGCCAAGAAGGAATTGGAAAAAAGGTTAAATAAACCAAAGACACAGGACGTGGCAGATGCTATGCGGAGATATTTGATGTACCAGTGGAATAGACGGCCTACTACCAGGCATGGGTAATTTCAGGAGGAACAGTTATATCTTCGGAAATATATTATCTGCGTTCGGATATTTCCGACGATACGTGATTTAATCGTAACTCCATAAGATGTGTCACGTAACGAACAAATGTTGTCGTTGCGGACACAGTGTCGGATTTACCTTTGGCGGGATGACTTAATGTATCACAACTTCGCGAAAGACGTTAGCTGCGCGCATGCGCACTGTGTTAAAGGACCTTCTGTTGCTTTGTGTGTTTGGAATGCTACGCAGAGTTTTGCATACGCAGCTGAAGATAATTACGATTCTGCTGGCGATGACCAAAACAGCTCTTTTCAAAGAGTTGTTCTTATTGTTCATTTTAAAGAACACAGTGTTCTTATTACCAGTGTTCCCAGCTCTTTTAGCTCTCTCGATTCTGTAATAACTGTTTCTTAAACAGCTCTCTGAACAGATAATACAGCAGCTGTAGTGTAATAGTTCTCAGCTCACCGGACTCAGCTCTCATTGATTAAAAATGTACATGTACGAGCATTAATGCAATTCACAATAACATACGATCGCGCCACAATTTTTGTATGCATGCCTAATACGAGTAGAATAGAAGTTATAACAGATATCTGCTTAAAACAGTTTTGGAACCAGTATCTCGCCAGTAAAACTAAAACAGAAAGAACACTGTTCTCTTTGTTCAACTTAAAAGAGCTAGGATCTATGGGTGCTGTTACAAAAACCAGCTCTTTTTTAAAATCTGTTCTGTTAAACAACAGTTAGTTCCTCAGATCATTAATAGATTATATACACTAGATGTGAGATACGTATCTCCGGCGGACACATAAATATGTACCCAAAACTGCTCTAGCGGAGGTGACTTTCGCATCTTTACTGCCTATTGTTGCAAAAATCTTCTTCAGACGATTCAGCACGTTGTCGAAGAAGGTTTAGCTGTTTTTTTTTTGAGAGAGAATTTTATGCTCGAAAGACCTGCATAAAAGAGAGATGTGATAGATTGAAAAGATTACAAATGATAAATGTCAGCCTATTCTTTATGTGTGATGATTGCGCAAAGCAAACGAAGATGTAAATGAAAAATTAAATCTTAAATTTAAAAAAAATGTTTTACCGAGTAAAAATGAGTTGCTCGTATTATGAAACTAAACCGGCAAAACTAAATTACTTTGAAGTTCAACATATAGAGGTAAAATGAAAAAGA
Organism: Icerya purchasi; assembly: GCA_039619475.1. NCBI lineage: Eukaryota > Metazoa > Arthropoda > Insecta > Hemiptera > Monophlebidae > Icerya > Icerya purchasi. The sequence continues at coordinate 586,139,318 of CM077115.1, forward strand.
AAAATGATTGAAATTTTATAAACTAAAAAAAAACAAACAAAAAAACAAGCAGCTATCGCTTGTTACAACTATACGGGGAATGTTTCATTATCGTGACTTATTAATACGGTGTCCGGTACGTACACGTCTTTATCGTCGTGAATATAAATTAGTTTTCTGAAGCTGAGCATTTGGGAATATTCTTCATCCTCATTAACGCTTAGGCGCATGGTTGTGAAACCGGTGTAATGTCCCGTTAACGAACAATGCGTCGAGAATTATTTTGTCTAGAACGCATGTGTAGAGATTTGATGAGATTAGTGTTTTCTTGATGGTTTAGCGAACTTGACAACCGGTATAGATTGGTTTTTCAGTTTTATACCTTTGTGCATCTACCGAATCGAAGTAGATGCAAATATGGCTTTTCGAGCTTCTTGAGGCGTCCGAATTTTTTTTCATATTACCAAGGGCGATTACCTGTAATTTGGTATTTTCGATTGCAGAGAACTTTTTCCGGTGTCGGCTTTGCGACGTTAAAATATAAACGAGTGTGTACTTGGAAGATACATCGGGGCTTTGTTTGATTACGTTCGGTTGATTATTTGTTATTAGCCTGTTCTCAGCACATTGATAGACGGTGTAGCGATTCGGAATCGACCAATTTTCCCGGTCGGCGCTCCGGTAGCAATAACGATTATCGATAAGTAATTGTTACTCACCGACTGGAAGGAGAATATCTGTGATCACGTCGGTAGAGAAGAGAGTAGCAAATTAACAGCGATGCTACGCGAAAACAAACACAGCGGGACACGTATGTCAACGAATATCGTTCATCAAATTAGCATCCGTAAATAAAGTTAAAATATTTAGCGATGACATTCGACAACAAACTCACCCGGAAAGTACACATTAACGCATTGAAAACTAGCTGTGGTAAAAAGCTTAACTTATTGCGGAAGCTCATATAACCTACGGCGCAAGTAGACACATAATCTGTGAATGCTGTATCGTACCCTTGTAAGGTCCAAAATCGATTATGGCGCACTAGCCTATGCTTCCGCTAGCATATCGATCCTAAAATGTTTTCGGATACTATCTATCATACCGCTTTGAGGTTGGCAACTGGAGCTTTCCGAACGTCGCCGATACCGAGTCTGCTACGCGATACAGCGGAGTGGTCATTAGATTTGCGACGGACCTATCTAACCGTGCTGGCTTTCAGCATCATAACGAGCGCATAGTCTAACTCTTCGGATGGCAGGGCCAGGAATAGCAATTGATCACGTTATGTACACTCTACAATAACTAAACATCCAAATCTCAGTATTGGTTCGGGACTCCATATCTCCTATGCCACCAAGGTACAACCGAGCCCAGTGCGGCAAGCAGAACGTTGAAAATGCGGAAAACCCCGTTAAAACGATTAGTGATCGTGCGTCAACTTCAAACGTAAAGGTACTACCAACTTTAAACTTAAACGTCATTTCGATAACATCTGGGGGAACAACGACTGGCGAATTTTACCTACAGAAAATAAATTAATGTCGAGAAAGCAGAAAACCGGAAGTAACGTTGTGCATGTACGTACACTTATACACTCATATCTATTAGATAAAGGACCCGCGCCCCAGTGCCAGACATATGATTGCCCCAATTAACCGTCGAACACCTACTGATTCACTCAATTATTTCGACCTCTTACACCCTGCCAAAGTACATTTTCTCCCTAAATTTTCCAAGTTTATGCCTCAGACCGTCATTAAACAGGAATTTCGCAGTACGGTCAGTTGTCTTTTTCCTTCTCATGCACTTGTTTTTACTGATGGCTCTAGAGGACCCGGTGGGGTCGGATCGTCTTTTATTCTTCCCGACTCCAACTTCTCCGAATCCTTTCGCCTTCCATCTTTCTGTTCTATCTTTACGGCCGAATTGATGTCTATCGCTTCGTGCGATCATACATATCTCGTCCAATCGTTCGTCCTCCGACTATCTAATCATTTCTGACTCCATGGTGCTCTCCAGGCTATCAGTTCACCGCTTCCTCCTCCCTCTTCTGACTTCTTCATTCTTCGTATACGATCTCTCATTTATAATCTTTCTTACCATCACTCTGTACACATTGACTTACTGTGGGTTCCTGGTCACAGAGGCATCGAGGGTAATGAAATGGCGGATGCTTTGGGTCAGGTTGCTGTTCGTTCTCGCTTCTATTTAAAAAAAATCCCGGCTGTTAATCTATTACCCCTAATTAAGAAGCTTCACTTCAGATTTTGGTCGGATGTGTACCCTTCTTCTTTTACCGACAATCGTTCCTTCTACCTTTCAATCCAACCTACACTTCCTTCTCATCCATGGTTCTCGGAGTTTCCCTCTCTTCCACGATTTATAATTTCCTCTATTGTCCGCCTGCGCTTTAATCACACACTGCTGCCCTCTTCACGCTATCGTTTCTCTTTGCTTCCCTCTCCTCATTGTCCGTTGCATCCAGATGAAGCAGTTGTCTGTGACGCTGATCACATTTTCTTCGAGTGCTCTGCTCTTTCTGCGGAGCGTTCTCTTTTCTATCTTCACCTTATAAAGCTGGGGCTTCCCACTCCTTACTGTGCGTCTGACATCTTGTCCCTTCCTTCCCAGTCTGTTGTTCTTGTCCTTGGTTCCTTTATTTCAGCTGTCTCCAATCGAATTAGGTTCTAGTTAGTTGTCTCTTCTTCCCATTGTGTCTGGGCAATAGTCCATAGTTGATTCGCCCAAAAAAAAAAAAAAAAAAAAAAAAAAAAACACTGATTAAATGTCTACGAATACACTATTGGAAACAATGCGGAATACCATCCAGTTTAATTGTTGCGCGATGAAGAAATTAACCGATTATTTCAATTTCTAAAATGTTCTTTAAAGAGCTGTTGTTAATTTTGTTAATCTTTGTGTTAATTTCTCTTTGTTTTTTCTTCTTTTTTTTTATTTGTTTTCAATTTATACTTTTTTGCCGTGTCTTTAGCCGCAGTATATGACACGTAAAATAAATAAACAAAATAGATAAAAAACAGCTATGATGAAGTTGTTGTTTTTCGAGAGGAGATCAGCATTCAATCGAATTGAAGAACTGTATTGGCGATAGATTCGGTTTCCTATCGTATTTAAACTTTTTACATTTTTTTTTATAATATTCAATATATGTATATGAAATAATTTTTTTATGTTAATAGGTAGCTTTTTTTTTTTTTATACGGCCGCTGACTTAATTAACTGCGCGATTTCTTTCTAAATTTCACTAGAGGCATAAAAGCAGAGTTTTTCAAATAAAAGTATTTGAAAAAATGCAATCCATTTCCTACCGTTATAGGGATGGCATTTTTAATTTAAAAAAAAAAAAAAAAGACTAAAAAACCGTTAAAAAATGTTTCCGATTAATTTGCACTTTTAAGAGAATTTTTTAAATTGGAATTTTTCCAGATAATGTTTAATTTTTTAAACGGCAGCAACTTTAAAAGTCATCGAAATCATATATATTTAGAGGTTCGGCATTAGCGCTGGTATGTTTTGTCAAATATAAATGTATAAAAATGTTAGCAGGGTTTTTTCTCTATTTCTCTTACGCTCACATATACACACTCACACATAGTCATATTTATATTATATATATATATATATAGGAATTATACATTTTTACGTCCCTTTTATAGTTTTCTGATTAATATGTTTTTACTCGCGGATTAATAACGCAAGACATTATTCCAACGAGAATTAGCGTGTTCCATATGTACTACTAAATTGCGGTCTTTAGCGAAAAGCATTAAAATTAGTAATGAAACTGCGAAAGATTGAAATAATAGAGGGAGAGAGACGTTTGCATAATTCAATAAGGAAAAACGGTGTAGACATCCGGTGCTACGATTGAACGGCCGATATTATTATTATGTCATGGTTAGAATTGGGGTTGCATATTGTCCCTGCTTGTTGTTTTCGCCAACCACCACCACCGTCGTCAGAAAGATTATAGACTTCACTCAGCCACAGTCTACTCAGCTATTCGCTCACATTCTCGCCCATCCATTATTTCAATTGGGAATTGCAGTTTTGTGGTGCGCCCGGCTCTCTTTAAAAAAATTCAGTTGCCGGTTTTTTTTGGTTTTTTTTTTTTACGGCATTTAAACTTTTAACAAATAAGTAAAATGAAAAGTTTCAGCGAAACAAATTTACTTTTTTAATTAATGTAACAATTTCGAGTTAGCTGAAAAACGACAAATTTACTTATCGGCTTAGCGCTTCTTTTTTCCCCCGCTGTTTCAGCATTTTACAAAAATGAAAATTATTAGTAGAAAAAAATTTAACTGAAATTTCAGAAAATTTGAACACGTAAAGAATTCGAGGAAGGACTGCAAGAACTCCTTAAATATACGTTGAGTAAAGCTCTACGAGAAAGATGTGAAATAATTGTAACTACCAAAAAGACCGTAATCATGGCGTACGCGAAATGCGGAAAACATAAATATTCTCTCGAATCAACAGAGAATTAATCAAGTAACCGAGTTTCCCTATTTAAAGTAAAGTAAAGTGAGTTCCATACCCTTGATAAGGTTTCATGGATTGTGAAGTTAAGCTACCTATAATGTACTTAAGGTTCTAATGGATCTGATGAGAATACTGGGGTCAGTTCCTTTCTACTTGGGATCCGCCTTTACTTTCCCAGATTTCTCTGGTACCCAATTGAATTTCAGGCTGGGTAAGCTTGGGAGCGATTTGGATCCGGCATGAGACAAGTCTCGAACCCGTGACCTCCGACTTGGTAGCCAAGCACCTTAACCATTTAGGAAGTATAATATCATCAGACGGTCGAAGCACTAAGGAGAACATTAGGAGAAGAATCGTTCTCGCAAAAAACGCTTTCATGAAAAAACCTTTCCTCGTATCAAAAAAACATATCAATTAATAGCAGAAAATTTTTTGTTACAGAAAGCTTTATATGGAGGAGGGATGATTTTCAAAAGAGAAAATGCAAGCGTTCAAAATGTGTGGTGTTGGCGACGGATGTTAAAGATACCTTGGACGAGCATAACTATTTATGACGAAGTTTTGCACGAGATAAATGAACAACGCGAAGTCTACGATCGACATGAGAAGAAATGCAATGGTTGGACATCTGATTGGATACATTCGTAATGGATGACAACATTAATCGAACTAATGACGCACGGAAGAAGAAGTAAAGGCAGGCCACAACTTATTGTTATCAAGTAAAAAACGGTGAAAGTTATGTAACCATAAAAGCTCGTGCCTGCTACCGAAGAGACCCATCTAACATGGCCATATTAATACCCACCAACCGGATAAGGTTGAGCAGAGAAAGAGGAAGAAAGAATTCGAGATGAATAAAAATAACGTTTCATTACAAATACACATACGTACAGCCTGTCAATGTTAACAGAAATCGTGTACATGTGTATTGATATGTACATAGATTGTCCCAAAAATTTCGAGACTGAGCTGATATTTCTGGAAGTGACAAACGGTTAAGATACGTCGAGTAGCTAAACATGTGTACGACAACCTATTCAAAAATTGACCCTCTAGGTGCAGTAGAACGCGCACACTCGAGTAAGAAGTGACCCCAGCAATTTTCCAAGAGAAAAAAAGACACAAGAAAAACGAAAAAAAGTCTATTTACTGAGGGTATAAAACGATCATTTTTTCTTACTTTTTTTTCTTGAAATAACGTCTTTCATTTTCGAGACATCCGTTCCACCTTTCGCGTCGTTTTTCAGTAATAATTTTGGCAAATTTGGCCGGAGGAGGAATCGCTTTGAAAACGGTTTGACAATCAGTGGTCACATCTTCATTGCTTTCTGCATAGAGCGAGATCTGGACTGAATGGCGGATCGGGGCAGGACTTCAACGTTTCACTTCATCGGGAAGTCGACAGTCGCACGAGCGGTGTGCGGTCTCGCATTGTCTTGGTGCAAACACCGAGATTTTATGATTTCAGGACTCTTCCGAGAAATGTGTGGTCCTAGAACTACAAGTACTGAGCGGTAGTACTGTGCAGTGATCGTTTAGCCTGCAAGAACGCACTGCTGATAAATCAGTCCTTTCCAGTCAAAAAAACGTGATGACCATCACTTTAACAACAGACTTTGCCTGCCGAACTCTGAGGCCAACGAAAAATTGTCGGCCGAGAAAGCGTGTGATCACCATATAGGCTTGCCTCGTTATTTGGAAAGTATGCTTAATAAATAACAAAAATATACCACCGCTCCTTTTTCGCACAGAAATATCGGAATCCATTTTCGTTACAACACTCGAATGACGACACTATTATCGATACAACGTTCCGATTCTACACGTTTTTCTCTACTGCGCGTTCTATTGCATCTACACAGGGGTCGAGTTAAATTCACACAGGTTACGTACATCTGACGTCAAAAACTGTGAAATCAATATGATGTCGACTTGATCGAATATCGAATGGTATAAAATAACGTCGAAAACTACTCCAAACATAATTCGAATCGATGTTTATGAAAAACGATTTTATTACATGATTGTTATTTGTATTTTGACAGCTAATACTACTGAGATCATAATTTACATTTATGCATTTGTAAAATAAAATGCAATGCTGAAGATATGTTGTGAACATGAATGTAACTGCTCACTAAATATTAGAAGTACGTATCCTACATGTATAATGTTATTTTAGTACATTTTTTACTTGTACAAAGAAAAAATTGATATATATGTTCAACGTATCTTCAGCATTGCATTTTATTTTGCAAATGCATAAATGTAAATTATGATCTCAGTATTAGCTGTCAAAACACAAATAATAATCATGTAATAAAATCGTTTTTCATAAACATCGATTCGAATTATATTCGTAGTAGTTTTCCATGTTATTTTATACCATTCGATATTCGATAAGTCGACACTATATTGTTTTCACATTTAGTGACGTCAGATGTGTGGAACCTGTGCGAATTTAACACGACCCCATCTACAGCCGTGATTTTCAGATATGTTATTGCTGGGGGGTGGGGCTAGACGAGGTTTTTTTTTCGCCGGCCGCCAGAATGCGTGGTTGTTCCAGAACTCTAACCAAACACTTGGTAGAGTGAACTTGTACATACGTTACGCGTTTCGTTCTCGTATGCGTTCTGTTGCACCTAGAGCTTTGATTGGTGAATATGCTGTCGTACTCATGTTTGGATACTCGACGTATTTTACCGCTTGTGTTGATAGCGTGCGTGGTTTCAGAAATATCGGCTCAGTCTCAAAATTTTTTGGACAACCTTATGTATGTAACCCCGTATTCTCGGAAACGTTTCGGCAATTTTGATGAAATTCACGAATTAGAGGTTGACTAGGGGAATCGATTGTCAAGTTCTTATCGCCAAGAAAATAATTCTACGAAACGAACAATTTTAGAAGAGAGGCAAACAATGTTTAAGTGATCATCGTATTTTTAGGGTTTACTAAAAAGTGAGCACAATATACGCCTGTTTTGACCATGATAAGAAATGATACAATTATTTATCATGGTAATTGAAAATAGATAAAGGTATAATATTTTTATTTCGTGACGAAATATATGTATATATATATATATATATATATATATATATATATATATATATTTACGTTTTTTTTGCAACAAATTCGAATATACAGGTTGTCGTTATAGAGTTATACAGAGGGATGTAATTTGAGGCAATATTTCTGGCTTATGAATATTATTTGTTTTTCGTAACGTAGTGACTTCAACCTAAAAACAAATATTTAGACTGTCTAGAAATCTAGAGGAAATCGAGGCAAACAGTGTTCGTATTAGGGATTAAAGTAACTCGTATTTAACTACATCAAATAAGAAATTGAAATTAGGCGGAGAAATAAATTTCTTCATGATATTTGTATGGCAACTTTGAGTATTACAGTTTCAAAATTTAAAACTATAGTTACGCAATTCGTATTAGGCGCGTTTTGTTGTTTTACTTTGAAATATTTTTGAAACTCGTAAATATACTTTGAGTGATCTGCAAGTTTGAAAGAAACTCGAGCAAAGATCGATATCGTAATTACTTTGGTTAATACACGCAAAAGCGACAGAAGAAACAGCTTTTTACCTATATGACAATTTCTTTTGTTAGAAGGCTTTTCATAATTTTCACTCAATTTTCATTTTTAATGTTCGAGTATACTTAATTTTCGCATTCGTACCATTTTAGGGTTTATAGCTGTGTTAATACGCTTTAGTCAAGCCCAGATTAAATGTATGATAGGCCCCCCGGAGCTACGGAAATATTAAGGGCTCTTTTCGGAAGTGACAAAATTATCAGTTTTATAGAATAACTTAATTTTCTTTAATTTAATTTAATTATATTATTTTGAACTCACGAATTAACATATAACTATTAATGTAAACAAAACTAAATATCATATAGATAATGAAGAGAATTTTCGATGATAATATATATATATATATATATATATATATATATATATATATGTATACATATATTTAATTTTAAACAATGAATTTTTCAGCAAATTTTAATCAAAGATTTGCATGAAAGGATAGTGTGTGCGCGTGTGTTGCGCGTGCACACACACACACACACACACGCGCGCGCACATTCATACAAACATTTCCTAAATACGTAGATTCCGACACGTTATACTTTAAAATAAATTTTTGGTACGTTTTTACGAAACTCGAAATTTTATTATTACTAAATTTCCTCCTCTAGGAGGAAATAAAAATTGATACAAACTTATTGACAAATAAATGTATTAAAAAATACACTTATTCCTGTAAAGTTAATTCTATTTATTTAAAAAAAAAATTGATGTATATGACAAATGATAGATTAATTTTTCATTAAATGTCGGAAGTGAGAGTCTCTTGGGAGCCCCTTTATAAGGCGAGGCCCGGGGCTGCAGTCCCCCATTAGACCCCTCCTAAATTCAGGCCTGGTTTTAGTCGCCCTCTACTTATAGTATTATGTCACGCATAAGTTCTGTGCACGTACGTTTTATGTAAGCATTTTAAAATCATCGTCACTTAGAGCTGAATTATTTTCGCTCTGAAATAAAGAACTGATTATTTTTCCTATAAAATAAAATAATATTACAAGACTTGTTGTGTAGCAAACTGTAAGAGTTATCTCAAAATAAGTAGCAAAGAAACGTGTTTCGCCAAGCGTAAGATCCTAAAACCAAGAAAACCGATCTTTACATCTTAGAGAAAAAGAAAGAACCGCACATACTCTACTACTTATATAAACTGATGCTGTAAAAACAGGAGCACGCACGGAGGCCAATCTCAACAGTTTGTGCTTTCGTAATAAGCGATCCGCGACTAAATTCGAGTACAGAACTGATTAAAAAAACAAGCAGTACTAGCAGTCATAAGTGTATACTTAATTTATGTCTTATTAGACTAAGCTACTTTCCAATCAGGTGAAAAATGGCTGTAACAATTAAGGTCGGGAAGAGAGGCCTTCTTAGGTGTAACTTAAGCAAAGTGTATTTGAAAAATGAATATTAGTAAGAATGCGAAATTTTAGCGAAGAAGGACATTCGATCTTCACATAGATAAACAATTTGGCTTTAGGCCTAAATTAAAGTCACTGTAATGCAACTGTCCAGCAAAATATGCGATAAATTTTTACCAATAACTTTAACAAAAGCAAAACATACGGAATTACTTTCATTAGATATGGAATAAAGGTTCTTCTTATACGATTAACTAATATAATATAACTATGCCCGCCATACATAATTTACTTAATATAATCTTATAGAACACAAAATTTTACATCAAGATAAAAGAAATTAAATCCCTTCCGAGAGAATAAGTACAGTTGGCATCCCCTCGCAAGGAAGTATTCCGGTGAACCTTACCTATTTATATATTGTATATAAACGATATGGCCCCAGACATAAATCTGCATGCAGACGATAGGGCAGGACGGCGTTTTTCCAGTGATTTTCATGAATTTTTTTAACGCATAAAGGATTTATATATAATTTATTAATATTGTAAGGTTACTTTATAGGTACATATGTTTAAGAATATATTCTGAAATTTTCAAAAATTTTTCTTCTAAAATTAACGGAGATATTAGCTGCCGCACATGTCGCCATCCGGCTGAACAGTTTGTGTACATCTTGGAGGTCGCAATTTTCACCCGAAATCAATTCCACGAAGAATATACTTTTTTTTTTATATGTGTCTTTTCTATGTGAACTCATCACTTACATCAAAAAAAAAATTGAAAATTAATAGTTTTTAGAGGAAGTGTGAACATAAAGCATGATTTTTTACCATTTTTTCATACTTTTTTTTTTTTTTTTTTAAAATAAAATAAAAATACTTTAAGTAAATATATTGTTTAAGGTTCATATAAAGAAACGATATGCCAATCGGTTAAAACAATTTTAATACGAATTGAAATGTTGTTTTGAAATTTTAAGAGGTTTAACAAGAAATTTATGGAAAAAAATTGAATTTTTTGAAGCTTCTACATCTATTTCCCCCCGTAATAGTGTATATCTTCTTATGAAATGGATACTATCAGGAACACAGACTAAGTAGAACTATCGAGGGCGTATTTTAAAAAGTTATGAAGATAAGAATAAATAAAAACAAAATTAAGGCGATTTTAATCACACGGCGTAGACCGTTTATCAATCAAACTGTGTAAAAGTTCTTAAGCTTTAGATAAAAGGCTAGCGTTTACACACATCACTTGAGTCGATGCATTTCAAAAACACAAAATTAAATAAGCGGCCAATTTCCGATATTTAACCAAAAATCTGCCTTGAGTATAAAAAATAAATTCTTAATCTACACAGAGGTGCAGTATTGTTCGAATTACTTTACGGTTCGCCTGTAGTGGTCTCTTATATAAGCAGAAGCTACAGAGAATCACCGCTTCAGAATAATATTTAATAAATCACGTTACATAGACATTAAATTGATGCATACTTGTCGAAGAGATTACAAAAAAGAAAGGACAAAAAAGCCTAAACGCATGAAACATATACTTCTGACGCAGAATCAGCACAATTCTTACCATATAGGTAGTGCACGCGAACACATCTCAAAAGCTTTGTACATATTTTAAATATAACTCTATAAAGTATAAAGATCATATATTTTAATGCAAACAGGTTTTCTGCATTTTTTCTGTCTAACATATTAATAAGTGTATGTTATATCTACTATCAGTGCTATAAAATAATAGCTGGGAATATATCCGGTAAGAAATCGTTTTCGGTACGGATGTTAAATGCTTTCATTTTGCTTTGTATGTATCTCGTATCTTGATGTGTAAATAAGTGTTTCGTCTTCTTCTGAACGTGAAATATATTAAGTAGCTAAAAATTCGAAACAAAAATAAGATAGTGAACTTTTTTACTGTAATATTGCTATCTGATTCAGCCACTAAACTAATTGTTCAAAGGACGTCGTCATTTAAAGATTTATAATTTTAATGAAAATTTACAATAAAAAATTATGCGCACTTATACACGTATGATAATTTTAATTTCTTATTAAATGGTGAATTGAATGTTTTCATTTTCTCTTTAACCACCAAAAACGTAAAGATGCAACTGATAATTTCAAGCTAGGATAGTATTTTTTTTTTTTTTTTGGTATATAAAATAATAATATTATTTTACATATTTTTTTTTCTCGACCCAACAACTACAGAAATTATAGAAATGGTTAAATAGAGAGACGATTAGAAATAGAGCTTAGAAAAGATTAAAGTGCAGGAATTATATCTGGATATAGGAAGGAAAGGACAAAGGAAGAACTATAAGGAGCAGATATAGTGCTCAGATTTTGGAGTACAAAACAGAACGTTCAGAATCAAGAGCGAAGCATTCAAAGAAGATGTGGTTTGCAATATGTAGTGGAGTAGAAATGGAATTATGAAAGGGACAATCGGTAGAGGAGGACAGGGTAAAACGAAAACGTAAAGAGGGTAGAAGAGAGTGATTAAAATGCAGTCTGATTAAGGAAACGATCGCGGAGCGTTGATAAGAAGAGGATTGAAACCGCGGCTGAAAATAGGGAACCATCGGCTGAATTTGAAGATAATGGGAATTAGAAAATAAAGAAGGATAAATGTCCGACCATAGTCGGGAATGATTGGCTGAGAAAAGAGGAGGATGTCCGAGGCAGGAAAATTACAGAGAAAAGGACCATCGCGGGCGGCCGAGGGGGCTAAAAAATCGGCTATTTGGTTGCCTTCGATACCAAAATGATACTGGGAACCCACAAAAGGTCAACAGCAATAGAGCGGGATGAGATTGGATATGAGAGAACAAATTGAGAGCACAATAGAGTTGGAGGAATGAGAAGGAGGAGAAGAAATAGGTTGAAGAACACTTTTGAAATCGGAAACAATGAGACATTTCCTCTTACGGATGGAATGAAGAAGATTGCGCGTAAAATGGAGATAGACTTTTAAATTCACTCACATTTATTACCTCTTTCGTTTCAAAATTTAAGCTGTTTCGGGGGGTTCTGTATCCTTTTTTTTTTTTTTTTTGAATTTTAATTACGAATACACACATCGATTAAAAAAAAAAACAAATTCCTTATTACTACAGAATACCGTTCTAATTTTTTGTATTTTAATTCGATATAAGTATATTTTTCGAAATTTTGGCGGTTTCGTATTTTTTTAAATATACTTCAATGACAGAAATACGTTAATTTGAAATCTTCCTTCTTAATTCGCCTCCTTCCACTGTCGTCTCCATTGTTCGCCTGTATTCTCTCTGCTTCCTTTCTTCCGGTTTTGCTTTTCAACGGCTTCGTCTTCTCAACAGTTTTCAGCATTCAAATGATGAAGTTGTTTACGACGTCGCGGATCATACATTTATTAAGCGTGCTTGAGCTTCCTGCTCCGTACAGAGCTCCTTTAATTCCGTCCTTTTCTTCTCCACAAATTATTTTCCTGCTGTTTGTCCTTACTTATACCGATGATGATATAACCGACTCTTTCCGCTCTTAATTGTTTCCAGGTAAAGGTCCTTGCCCCCTTTTAGAGGTCATCTTATGATACCCCTACCCGAAAAAGAAAAGAAAAGAAAAGAAAAAAATAGTTCTCATTTATCATTGTTAAAGACGACGTTTTACCGATTTATAACATTCCAAAATTAGTCGATTCGTTATACGTACAATATATATTTTATTATCTGTTCCATTTGTTTACGCGCGCATTAGCCTTTATAATAAAAATTGAATACGTACGAAGCGCGTAAAAAAATTTTTAAGAATACCGTTCGTTTGAAAATTCGGGCAATTTTCATTCACCCAACGTATGTTCCGATAAAAAATGGTAAAAAAATAGCACAATCGGATAGGAGCATATCGTCAGGCAGCCGTTAAAATAGGCTATAGTTTTGCGTTAAAAATTGCTCCCGAAAGGGTAAAAAGCAACTTAACTCTTCAGATATGTCCGGATAGTTGTTTAAGATACACCGTTAAGGATGCGCAGTTGTATTTTTCGAACAAACACGCCAACTGAAATATTATCGGCGGATAGCATCAGCGTAGAAAAATATTTCAAAACATTTCCAACTTTTACACTTATTCTATATGTAGAATAAACACAGAGTGGTCGAATATTTTAAATATTCCCAACTCCATTCAGAATGATTTTTATTTTCATTTCGTAACTGGCTGGAGAACTGTAAAAATAAACAACAAAACTGAATGAATCATATGAAATATACGTGAGTGCGTAACATATATGGGGTAGGCCTGATGAACACGTATTGCCTTCGCACTTTTCCATTTATATATATATATATGAAAAATACAGGGGAAACGCTACAGATATGCAGTGTTGACAAACAAATCGTGTGTTTTTCGAAATGTATCGAAGTATTCAAAACTTCGGCATTTTCGAACGCAGAAACTATCGTCTTTTTCCAGATACATTAGGCGAATGCTTTTTATCTCTTTTTTTTTGTTCATTTTTTTGCGCGATTTTCGACACGTGGACATTGACCCGAGAACTGGGAAAGGAAAGGAACATGTAACTGAATTTTTATGCGATCAAAGCTAGCAGACAGAAAGGATATAAGAAGGAGAAGGAAATGAGAGAATTAAGAACGCGCTATAAGGAGCAGATCTATCAGTAAAGCGAGGAGTAAACAATTCCTCAGCGATGAGGGAGGCAAACTGCGTCCAAAGCGCAAACGCAGATTGTAAAGAGAGGTAAACACTACAATGTAGAAAAGCTGAGAAACCAAAGATAAGATTTGATTGAATAGATGGATATCATGATTTGACAATGAAAGAAGATAAGAGTTACACCATCACATTTAGAATTCCTATTCAATGATACGGCCGTCGCGATAGTTTACTTGCTAGAGCGTTTGGCTTCCGTTACAGAAGTCTCGAGTTCAATCCCAGCAAAAATTAATTAAATAACCGCTAATAGTCACGTGAAAGGCAATGGCAAAGATGCATACCATCATATGCGCGCAGTCAGTATACAGATGACACACTTAGGACTTTGTATTTGTATAAATCAAACATTCGCAATATCATTTCCAAGTGTAGTTTTGCGTGTACACTCGCGTTTATATAACAATTACCATGAGCTTTTTTACCTACATCTGTATAGTTAGAATATGTAAAAATAGGTAATGACGAGGTTCGGCATCGAGCAATAGGAAAAGACAATTCAAATAATACTTAGTTTTCGAAAAAAACTTTACTTCCGATAGAAATCACGTCGATACAAGAGAAATGAAGCGGCTTTCGCAATCCACATCGTTCTGTGTATATTTCTTGATTCCATGGTATGCTAGTGTAGACTGATAATCTTTTGTCTTTCTATCGCCACCGCCAGCTGATTTATACCAACGCTCGATGAGATTGTTTCAATTTTGCATTTATCTCCAGTTTGATAGTTTCATTTATATTCAGATTTCATTTAGGGTTTTGTTTGTTCAATTATTTATTTTATTTTATTTTCTTATTAATCCCTCCTTTTTTCTTTCCTTTTTTTTCTTCTTTTTTTATTTCGGTTAGATGAGCGTGTCTAAACGGGGCCGCTCTGCAGACTTCTCCTCTGGGATTATCAAACCGTCCGATTTACCCTTAAATATGGACACGGTTGTTAATTCCAAACGTAAATCTGTTGACCCCTCTCGCTCATTCTCGCTCCTCAGCCGAAAGAGATTAGACGTCTCAGGTTGATCTCACTACTAATTCCAGCAGTAATAATAATCATAATAATAATAATACCAGTGACAGTCGTAATAGTAACAATAGTAATAATAAAAAATAAATAAATGCAATAGTATAATGATAGCGGTGATAGTAATAACAATAATAATAGAATAATAACCAAATTTCCTTATTATTATTATTATCAAACAAGGTTGAGGTTACAAGTTAAATATAAATCAATATTCATTATTTTTGCAATATCAAAAAATAAAGAAATATAATTAAAAAAGCATCTAACGATAGTGTAGAATTGTGATAAAACGTAGGTATCTATCTGAACAATATTTCAAGGTCGAGAATGTATACTCGAGAATCGAGATATTTGGAATCGCTAAACAAGATTTTGAGATCAATTTCAAGCATTGCCGTAAGGAATTGTGACTAAATCGACCCAACTGTAGTGTTCGGAAGTTTGTTCTGCAATTTTTTTTTTTGTTTATTTTTTATAAAATAAGTTGTGGGTTTCACAGGGCAAGTATGCTCGTTCTGTGAGTCCCGACACTCTTATTAACGTTTATTCGTAATAAAAAATTACAACTATTCTCGTTTATCCTATATATCATAATATATTAGTTAACTTAAAATTATATGAATTATAACATAGTGCACACACACCGTAAATACTCATTTGCACATCGATACATGAGCGCAGCTAAATATCTTCAAATACAAAGAAAAGAAAGACAAATAAAGAAAAAAAAAATACCTGATTTTATTTTAAAAAGAAATGTTAGGGAGGGGAAAACAAGGAAGGACGAAAGCAAATAAATAAAAAGAGAACAATAAAAGAAAATTTTAAAATAGAATGATTCGAAACGTATCTTGGGTTTTACTTTTTACAACATTCTTTCAGCCATTTTTCCACCTGCTTTTTCACAATACCAACCTATTTTCCCTTTAATATATGATTAGGGAATGTACTTATTAATTTAATTAAAACCGAATCATCAGTGTTATCAGTTCATAGATTTACGTCCCGGGGGTAGATGTAATATGTATTATTTTGGTTTCTTGTTGACCGAATTTTTTTCTCTGGATGGTAATTTTATATTTTGGACCTAAAATTCTCGTAATCTATAATAGAAAAAGTACATCTTGGGGGACATTTCAACGTTTCCCTTCTACGATGTTGTCCCAGAGTCGTTTTGCTTCCGGTAGGGGAGTATAAGTGTTTCAAGCACCTCTTCTCTATTTTGCTTATTTTATTTATTTCCGTTTTCTTAGCCTCGCATAATATATTTGAATTCCATATAAAATTCTAGACATTATTATTGAACTATAGTATATACGTAACGTGCGTTATGCTAGAACCTGTTTTATTTTATTATATCAAGCTGGAATTGCGACTGTTTTATTTTCGAATTTAAACTTTGAATGTGTTTTTTCCAGCTCAACAATTTATCGATATATATATATATATATATATATATATATATATATATATATATATATATATGTATATATATATATCAAGATATTTAAAATTGTTTACGTTCTCAAGCGGTGGACAACAACACAAATAAGTACTGTTATTTACATGAAGAGTTCATATATGCAATCATTATTATGGAATGTAATTCGCGGATTGTGTAACTGTTCCGAATGTGCAGTAATTTAGATTTATATTTATACTTAACCTCCTATTATAGTGTGCCCATTTACTAAAATGGTCTATATCCTCTTGTAATAATTATTTTTCCCCCCATCTTTAAATTTTTGTGCTCCATTAATGAGGCAATGGCATCAGCGAAAACATATAACATTTTGCATTTTTAATGTGTAACGAGTTGGTGTAAATGAGAAAAAAAAAAAATAGGCCGATATGGTACCCTGACCAACTCCGCATTGAATAGTTTTTTCATTACTTTTATTCCCCGCGATTTTGATCATGCTTTTCCTAGTTGTTATATAATCCTTAAATCACTTAGATTATTTTTAATGCCAAGATTTTCATAGTCCTTGATCAATAATTCATGGTTAACTAAATCAAACATTACCCAAGTATGCCGTATACGCAGTTTACATATCGTAGTCATAAATTTTTCTCATTAACCGTATCGGGATATTCTTGGGAGAATTTTGGGATAAGATGGGGTTTATACGTTAATTCTACTTGAATTCGGTTATAAAACTATTGTTTCTAACTGATTTTAAAGAGTGTAATCCATCTTTCAGATTATTTATTTTAATTTTGGATTGCAAATTTTTCGCAGGGATAAAAGAAAACTGGATGCCATTTGATGCTGCCTTCTTAGCAGCCTCGCCAACGTAATCACTCCCACTAATTCTGCAGTGAGCCATGCCTGGACCTTAGTCTTGTTTCAGCCAATCTCTTATGTATTCATATAACGGGTGTCGATTTTCATTGACAGATTTAGACCTTCCGTTTTTTGTAGCCATCTTCCGTCGAATTTTTGGAGAAGTAATATAAGTTCGTAAAGTTTCGGTAGAGGAATTGATCTTAGACATCTAGCTATCGGTCTACATATGTCGTTCAGGGCCACATCAATCTTTTTGGTGTACGATGAGCGACCTTACACTCTCTGCAGGCATAGTCACCGGTAGAATAAGAAAGCGTCAAGGAAGAAATTCTGAGGGTGTTTGCGTTAGCTCCCAGGTGCAGCCTATCAGCTTACGTATTACGTTTGTTCTGACTGTGGTTTTGATTTTAACTGGTTCACTGTGCCATTCGTATGTAAGCGATTTGTCGAGTATAACACCCAGATATTTCGAGTTATCTGTGTACTTCAGGTCGTTATCCCCCGATTTAATTTGTAGTTGCCGCTTTGCCTCTAGACGTAGGTCACACTGTTTTTAACAGGTTTAGTTTTAGTTGATTTTTCTTAAAATACATATAAAATTCACCGATTTCATGATTTAGTATATTTTTCACTTCTTCAATAGTATCTTATCGGGGGGCCCTTAAAGACCGGTCATCCGCATACAAAAAATACCGAGTATTGTCAGACATCGGCTGATTGTTTATATCTATAAATATACATATACATATATTTTTGTGCGTGTGTGTGTTAGTATCGGTGACAAGACGCCACCTTGAAGCATCCGGCTTTTCTGAGATCTTCAGGAACTTTTCTTCTCATTTAGTGAGACATAAAATCTCCGATCTTTCACAAATAGCAATAAGACAACTTCTGTAAACAAAACAAGTTCAGTCAAGCATAATGTTTCATGCGCTGAGGATTTCGTATTTTAACGGCGCCCCAAGGGTCCGATTTTAAAGTTAGACATCCAGATGTTCCATCAGTAAAGAAACACACAGGGATGCGCATTTTTTCAACCTTGTTCGAAACCTTTATCTATAATACTTGAGCCACAAACAGGGGCTATACGTTGTTCTTTGTGCTTTTTTGAACTTTTAGTAAACTTCCAATGTTTTGTTAAAGAAATGAAATACGGGTTCGCTCCCGACAAATAGCACTCTTTTTTTTTCCCCTACCCTGGGCGCGCCAGCGGCCTTGACCCAACAACATGAAAAATTAAGAGTTATAACTAAATATAGCTAGGCGGTCAGAAATGGAAAAGACAAAGGACAGCAGCAACGGAATAACTGAAGGCAATGGGAAGGAAAGAATATAGGTAGCGTTAAAGGGAGTAGGAAGACCCAAAACTAAAAGTTGGGCGTAAAGAAAGGAGCGTTCGTTAGAGAGTGCAGAACATTCGAATAGGATATGATTTGAGTGTCACAAATACAAAAGAAGGCTCAGAAGCGTGAAGAGAGCAGAAAGGAGAAAGAGCTAAAGAAAAACGAAAGCGAGAAGAGGGGAGTAGAGAATGATTGATTCTAAGCCTAATTAAGGAAACAACAGTGGAACGACGACAGGTAGGAATAGATTGAAACCAAGGTAGGGAACTAGGAACCGGTTGAATAAGACGGTACTGTGAAAAACGATTTGAGAATAAAGATGGATACATGTCAGTCCAAAGTCTAGAATAATTAGAGCGTGACAGAGAAAGAATGTCTGAGGAAGGGAAAGAGTCGAGGAAAGGACCAATGCGGGCGGCTGAGCGAGCTAAAGAGTCAGCTGCGTCATTGCCCTCAATATTGGAATGACAAATAGCACTCTTTCCAACACAATATCATATGCCCGAAAAAAAAAAAAATGTCCCCAATAGTTTGACCTTTTAAAGCCCCGAGAGGCGAATTTTAAAGTTGGAAACCTAGATGTTCCAAACCAAAGAAATATACGTGGATGTGCATATTTTCAATCTTGTACAAAATTTTTAATTATAATACACGCGGCGCTAAGGGAGGGGACACGTCATTTTTTGCGTTTTTTTGAACTTTTCGGCAACTTTGAAAATTTCGTTAAGGAAATGAAATACGGCTTCGTTCCCGGCAAATAGCGATCTTTGCAATAATATATATCACATGCCCGGGAAAAAAATATTATTTTTCACAATTTCGAGCTTTCAGCGCTCCGGAGGTCTAATTGTAGTAAAGCTTAAAACCCGGATGTTCCAAACTAGAGAAATATACGTGGGAGAGCATATTTTTAGCCGTGTTCAAAATTTTTAGTTATAATACTCGCGGCGCTAGGGGGGGGCACGTAATTTTTTGAAATTTTCGGTAACTTTACATAATTTTTGTTCTGTAATTTTTTTGATTTTATGAAAGGACTTTTACCTTTTTATTTTATTATTTGAATTTCACCTTTACAGGTTTAGATCTGGTGATGAGTTGTGATTTTTTTAAGAGTGATTTTTGAGGTCGTTTTAAATACTGTATTATATATTCTTGACGGTTTTTGGCCGCCTAGGGTAATCGATTAGTTTGAAGTTATAGATTTTCTTAAAGAGAATTTTAATCGTAATTTGTGATAAAATTTTGAAGTTTATAAGTGTCAAAGGGTTCGTGAGTTATTGTATATTTTAATTGAATATTTTTGTCGTTTCTGAACCATCTTATTAGGATTCCGTATATATTATATGTGTACGGAATCCTAAAAATTATTAGTGATTCGATATATTCCGCATTTGAGTGTGCAGTGGAGAATTGTGTCGAAGGTATCAGTGAGATGCACAACGACGATCCCGATGACCTTACATTTTTGAAATTCGTCCTCTACGTGTTGCGTCAAGTGTAGGACCTGGTCGGTACTCGACTTTCCAGACATATAAAAAAAAAAACGTGCTTGATGGGAAATAAATTTCTGATTAATTTTTTCTGCTACACGTTTTAGTATTTCAAATATTATATAGAAGTGATAAAGCGGGGATGATATTGGGCGGCAATTTTGCGGATTATTTGCTTCTTTCGATGATCGTTTTATAGGATTTAGCTTTCTTTACGGCGTCGTATCATTGCCGATGGGTTCGTTGAAATTATTCTCTTCGATCGACAAATTTCGTACGATAGCTATCCTTTCTTTCCGATCTTTAGACGTAATGGGCCGGTATGGCTGTCACTGTTATGGTTTTTCTTTCTTTCCAACGTCCATGATGTAACTTTTTTTATTTTCGGTTTTTCATTAAATTTTTTTTCTCTTACCAATTCTCTTAACTGGACTCGATTATGAATATCTTCAACTGTTATTTTCATTTCTGGCAAATCCTGCTCTGATTCTTTGAACCGATTCTGTTTTTTGGCTTTATATACATATATGAAAATAATCTGCAGTCAGTCTTGTGCTGTTCATTCTCATAATATGACCATAAAAACTAATTCTGCTTTTTCTAATTTTCTATATTATATTTTCAACACTGTTGTGTTTTCTCCTGTAGACGTTATTTTCTTTAACTAAACCAAAAATTTCCCTTAGTATCCTCCTTTCCTTAATCTCTAGTTTTTCTACGAGCCCTTGTTTATTTAATACAAGACATTACGACGCATATAGCGTTTGTTTTTTCCTGTATATTTCTCTTGTCAGTTGGTACGTCATCTCCATTTTATTGACTCGCGCTCTTATTGCTAGCTTCTCAGACACATATCTACTTCTATCCATTCTCCTAAATATTTAAATTGTTCTACTTTGTTAATTTTATTGCAACTCAGGTTTAGCCACTGTGACGTTTCTTTCACGTTAGTCATAAACTTCGTTTTCTCAAAAGAGATCAGTAGCACTGCTTTTGCCGCTTGTGTACCTAATTTACTTAAGGTCATCTGCAAATGCCAGGCAGTCCACCTTAATTTCTTTATTTTTACATCCTATCGTGATCCGATTATCCAAAATTTTCTTTATTCATTTCTTTCCGCCATTCGCGAATAACCTTTTCAAGTACACGGTTAAAAAGTAAAGGTGACAATTCATCCCTTTGCCCCTGTCTCCATTTTTAATTTTAAAAGCATCTGAAACTTCTCCTCTGAATTTTACTTTCGAGGTGGTATTTTTTAAAATTTGTTCAATAATCGCTGCTGTTTTACGATCTAATTCTAATTCTTTTAAAATTTTAACTAATCTACCCCGATCTATGGAGTCATATATCATCATCATGTGACACAGCCGTCTGGCTGATTCGCCCCAGCACTATTTGCCTCTACTTGATACGGTCCATTGCTGTCCTCTTCAATTCCGTGTAGTTCCGTAAGTTGGTTTATATATGTCTTCTTAAAATCCAACGAAAATTGGCGGCCGTGTTTATAATTGTCGTTATTGTTATTATTTGTTGTATTGTTATTGTGCAGCTACGTGAAGGCTCATTCCCCGCTCTCACCCCTAGACTAATATGGTGTGAAATGAGCCTAAGCCTTTGCTACAACAAATCGGTAGAATGAAACTGGAATATTACAATAATCCGATCTAGCTGAGAGAGAAAACAGAACCATAAAGAGTGATTTAACTAAAAAATTAGCGTGTGAATTTAATATTTTTTTTTTTAGTGGAGAAAACGGTTATCTCAAAAAGACGCAATCTTTTCGGTTAAATTCGTATCCGACTATTGTAGATAAGGAGGAACTGACTTAACTGATCGTTTCTGGGTGAAGATCCTTTGTTGACATGCTCAAAGGGGGGGGTTAAAAAAAGAAAAAAAAGAGAAATAAAAACATAATATACAACATTCATTAAACAAGAAAAAAAAGTAATAAGTAATAATAATTCGGCTATATTTCTGATATTTCCCCGAATAAATGTATCATTCCTAGTTTGATCGAAAAATTTGTACACTGAATAAGGTTTAATACATGCGAAGAGCTTGAGCAATTTTCTAAAACGATTAGCTTTTTCCTAACGGGATTATTTTTTATCGTTTCTAATGATGTATCGCTTCACATTAGCAAAAATGCAAGAGTACAGCATCGGTGATGTCACTGCATAAAAGTTCATACATACGGGGGCATTAATAGAGTCGGTAATAAGAGCAGGCGAAATTGTCGATAACAGTTAAGTAACCTTTATGACGGTCTTAGAAGTGCCCGTTTGAGAGACAATTTAATATTCATTCCGCAGCGGCGTCTTCGTTAGACTTCAAAAAGTGTCAGGAAATCCCTTCGGACGATTTAAAACGGCTCTCCTTTTGTTATAGCAGCTTTTGTCGTGCTTCGGTACAATTGGGCCGCTTTCCATGGCGCCGATTTAGGAATTTTTTTATACGTTATTTTTTTTCCCGTCGTAGAAGCTCTTCTATTTGGTTTTTTTTTTTATCTTCTTTATTTATCAGAGAATGAAAAATTAGAAGGAATATATCTATATCGCCCTGTAATGTATTTGTCGCTTGAATATCATTTTCATACCCCGAAATACACCGCAATGATAATCAAGCCAGACAAAAATCCGCCGATAATAAATAGAGTTAATGATCAATTTTACACGTCTGTTTTTTTTATTTTTAATATATATATATATATATATATATATATATATATATATATTACGTATTGATTTGTGGGCATTAACCGATGATAGTGCAGCACAAGAAACAAACTAGAGAAGACATTCTATCAAACAAGTCCTTAGCCATAACCGCAGTATAAAATTTCAGAAAATTCACCTCAAACCGACATCTCGCATTTAAATTATTAACTGAAATAATTGAAAACAATAAACAAAATACATGACAACGATGAAAATGAATGATTTTTCTTTTGAGCAATTACTATTCCATCGAATATCGACAGATTTTAGCTTTACTAATTAGTAGAATGGTTTATGTAAACAACGAATAGTATATTAAATAATTTTGCTGTTTTTAATGCCACTAATTATTAACTGTGCGTTATTCTATACATCCCGTATTAATAAATTACATAAGACCTATTTGTTTCACAACAGCTAGCCGGTGAAATTATTTGTCACTTTATTTCCAAATAGATGTTCATAATTAATTCTATGCTTCTTTGTAATGTTATATTATATTTTTAAAGAAAAACATCAATCTAGGTTACGGTAGCAACTGGAGGTAAAGTTATTTACCGGGGCGGAATTGTTTAAATAATTCTTTCGCAGGTTTTTTTTTTTTTTAAATTGTTACTGAGTAAAAAGGTCCTGGTTTGATGAGGTCCTCGTCGAAGAAAAAAAAAAAACAAATCTTTATTAATTTCTACTGCATTTTAAAAATTATTTCATTACTAATACTAATAGTTGTATTTTTTTAAATTCCACTATCCTAAAGTCATAATTCAGTTCAAATAGCGATTTTTAACAACCTGTAGAAACTATATTTGTCAAAACTATTATGTACGAAAACATTAACATATTTGTACTCCCTGTTCTTTATGTTCTACATTTGTAACCATAACAATCGCATAATCTAATAAATAATCAATTTACCAATAATACAGCTTTTACTTATTTATTTACATATATTATATTTGTACATTACAGTTGAATTCAGTCCAAATGAACTTTATTTAATTATTTAATTAAATAAAGTTCATTTGGACTGAATTCAACTGTAATGTACAAATATAATATATGTAAATAAATATGTATTTGCGGGGTACTCCAATAGCGAATAAAAAACCGATCTAAACCTACATGTTTTAAATAGTTATTAAATGGCGATATATATTAATTTCATTGAAAAAAAAAAAAAAGAATGGATATAGAACATCTTTTGAAAAATATGTTTTATGTTGTTCGTAAAACATTTTGATTTGACAATATGCTTGGTTCACAATCGTTAATATTCATTAGAGTATTAGCTGCCTTTTTTTTTTTTTAGAATAAATACTAGTTGTTAATCTGTTTGAAATTAATAATTCAGACACATTTTCGTTTCCACGAAGATGTCTCTTTACGGTACTTTTACACGCTTTAAAATTCCCTCGATATTCACAAGGAATTATAACCCTTTGCTCATTAGAGTTGGTTTGTTCTGTAATTTCCCTATGATTTCTGAATTACAAACCAAGGGAATTTTCCATAAAAATTAAAAAACACCCAGTTTCACGTATTTTCGCTCTTTTAAATGTTACACTTCAATTTTGTGCAATCTCTAAAGTACGATGCAATCACATTGGTATCCATTGATGGACGTTGGTAACACATAACATAATCTTCCGTTCCTATAAATCTGTTCTTTAGGATAAATATGAACCCACACACTCTTAAAAAGATAACGTAATAAGAAATTTAATTGAATTATTCAAGTTATTTTTACTATTTACAGAAAAATATGTACAATATCCTACTCACCTGAAGTAATTTTTCCGGTCGGGTACAGTAAATCTCGAAAGTTATGTCTATACACTTTTTTTTTAGTATAATATTGTACAGGTATTTAGGAGAAAATGTGTTTTCTGTTGTTTTTTTTCCTTTTCGAAATTATTTTCCAATGAGATGGAGGATTAATTTTTCCATTAGTAGAGTATAAATCGCATTTAGAACTTTCAAAAATTGATGAATAAAGATTTTTCATACCGTGAACAAGGTCTCGCGGCATATTTAAAAAATAAAACGCAACGGTTTAAAATAAAAAACAAATAAAGTATATAACGATTAAAAAAGTATGATTTAAAAGGAAAAAATATACATAGAGAAATTAACGTAATGAAATATTTAAAAATAACAACCTATGTTGCTAAATGTAAACGATAAACAGGCACACGAACAAAACTCAAATGAATCCTAATTTTTCATTTGTAACGTTTTTATTTAGTCGTACATCTCTACAGTATCCGTAAAAGAATTAAACATCATCATCAATAACGCTAAAATACACTTACACGTAAATGAATTCACTTTTTTTTTTTCTGTTTCACAAACGGATCAAATATTTTTCCGAATATTAGCTAAAAGGACCACATAATATATGAATCGTTTACGCGACATCTACAAATAGAAGAACATTTTTTTTAATACTCTTATCGAAATGTTCTATGTTCTATTAGATAACGTTAAATTCAATCTCGTTTGTCTCGCTCCAGATCCGAATCGCTCTCACAAGGAGAGGTCGTGATCTGCGGGTCACCGATTTTGATGAAATTTTGTAGATCGGTAGAGGACCATGACTATATGAACTGTGTAAAATACTATTAGAATGGAACGTTTTGATTTACGCGTGAAATTGAAATTTTTAGAAGCCGCATTTCACGGATAATATACATATAGCCCCGTCTAGACAAAAATATGTAATAAATTCCAGATTATGTTTATATTTTATGTAAATGGTTCGGCAGGCTGATTATTCCAAAATGAAGCGTATTAAACAAAGAAATTATTAAAAAACAATGGAATAATTTAAAAAAATCAATTTTTAATTTAATAAAAATTTAAACACGTTATTTATTACATTTATATATCATAAAAACATAAATTATGATATATTTGTTTTGTGGTGTAGTGGTAAAAGTGACTTTTATTTGTACATACTTGGAAATAATGTCCGGGTTCGAATCCACGCGGTGTCATGTAAAATTTTTGATCTTATATTAATTATTAATTTTTACGTAATTATTTCAATTCTTCATAAATATAATGAAGCGTAAGATAAATATGTTTTATACACAACGAATTCATTATATACATATATATATGTGTATGCGTGTATGTGTGTGTGAAGGGAGGTATATATATAATATGTATATGTATATAAATATAAAAATATACTTATCTACATATAAAATAAGTGTTAATTCGTTAATTATAATTAAAATGCTGCAAACTTAATTTTTATTTACATAATTTGGGGTGATATAGATCATAAAAACAAATAAAACAGCAATTCCTGCGACATTTACTGCAACATATAAATGAATTATTACCACAAGTGCAAAGTGTTCTTTTAATTTTTCATTTGGAAAACAAATTTCATTTACATTTAAAAATATTTCACGTTTATCTGAAAGTTTAGAGGAAAGCCGTGCATAAAAACAGTCGTTAACTAATTTAAATGTTTAAAAATTATTATTATATTTATACAGTTATGCACCTATAAAGAATTGAAATAATTAGATAACAAAAATTAGTAATTTAAAATATAAAAGATCAAATGTCTTAAAACATAACACACATCGTGTGGGGGTTCGAACCCGGACCTTATTTCCAAGTATGTACAAATAGGCGTCACTTTTGCCACTACACCACAAAACAAATATATCATAATTTATGTTTTTACAGTATATAAATGTAATAAATAACATGTTTAAATGTTTATTAAATTAAAAATTGATTTTTTAAAATTATTTCATTGTTTTTTAATAATTTTTTTGTTTAATACACTTCATTTTAGAATAATCAACCTTTCGAACCATTTGCATAAAATAAATATAAACATAATTTGGAATTTATTACATATTTTTGTCTAAACGGCTATATATATATATATATATTATCCGTGAAATGCGACTTCTAAAAATTTTAATTCCTCGCGTAAATCAAAAAGTTGCATTCTAATAGTATTTTACACAGTTCATATAGTCATGATTTCTGTCGATCTGCAAAATTTCATCAAAATCGGTGATCCGCAGATCGCAATCTCTCTTTGTCAGATTTATACCTAATCTGAAATTGAATTAGTTATACCAGAGAACTATCTGGTGGAATGTAAGGGCGGATAATCCAAAAGTAGAAAGGAACTGCCCCCCCCCCTCCCCCCGGTATTCTCATCAGATATCCATATTAGGGTTAGTACATTATGAAAAGCTTAATTTCACAATCCATGATACCTTATCAAAGACATATGGGACTTACTTTACTTTTACTTTATTTTATTCGCGGTCAGCTCCGTAAAACATTTCTTTTTTTTTTTTTTTTTTTTTTTTATAATGGGTTCGTCGACATGGACATTGGCCCAAGAACAGTGGAATAGAGAGAAAAGAGAGACTCAGATCCTTACACGATCAGAGATAGCTGACAGAAAAGAATCGAGAGCTAGAATAACCGAAGGAGAAGGAAGGGAGAGAATGAATGAAGCACAGTATGGAGCGGGAATGCCGTTTTGTAAGAGGAAGGAATAAAAAGAAGCCTGTTCAGTTGAAAGCGACGAACAACTGAACATTATATGATCGGAATCAGAAATACATTGATTGCTGTGAGGGTGCAATGGACAATAAGGAGAAGGCACGAGAGAATAACAGAACAATGAGGAAGGGAGCAAACCATAAAACGCAGGCGGCAAATCGCAGAGAGATTAGAACGGCGCATAGAAGGAAAGTTAATAAACCATGGAAAACGTGGAAGGGAAGGTTGAATATACAAGAAAAGGGAGTTCGGGTTGGAGAATGAGGAGACGTAGGAGTCAGACCACAGTTTGGAATGAGCAGCTGCAGACAGAAGGGAAATATTAGAAGCTGAGAAGGCAGGAAGAAACCTACCAGAAGAGGAAGATAATCGAGCGAATGAGTCAACCAACTCATTTCCCTCGATTCCGGAATGACCAGGAATCCAAAGGAAATCCGTTTGGATAAAGTGGGAAAGGAAAAGATCGTGAATTAAGGAACGTATAAGGAGAATGATACAGTCGGTAGAGTAAGAAGGGAGAGGAGATGTGATAGACTGCAGCACGCTTTGAGCGTCCGACAGGATAAGGAGATTGCTAGAAGCCGGAGAAGTTTTGATAAAAAGGAGGGCACGTAGAATAGCCGAAGACTCAGCATAAAAGATTGAACAAAAGGAGGGAAGTTTAAAGGACTCGAAGTAATTGAGAGAAGGACAGAAGAAGGCTGCACCAACACCATTGGGTCCCTTGGAGCCATCAGTGAAGATCAAAAAATGGTTGGGGAAAAAGGAGCGAAGATTCTGTTGGAATTCTGATCTAACAACGTGATGAAGAAGAGGTTTGGGAGGAACAGGTGAATAAAAGCAGTTAATAGGATGAAGCAGAGAGGAAAAATTGAAGGAGAAATAAGGGAGTTTATCGTAAGAGTAGATATATGGAAAAAACTGTATAAGGCGGCCAGCGATAAGAGATAGAATAGGAGTCTTGTTAGCAGAAAAGCGCCAGGAACGCAATATGTAGGAATAAGAAGGAATGAGAGAGCAAGAGGAAATAGGCAACCGTTTGATGAGGAAACGATAACCCAAGAGGGAGCGTCTAAGGAAAAGGGGAGGAATGTGACACTCTGCGTGCAGAGCTGGGATAGGAGTAGACTTCCGGGCTCCAAGGCAGAGGCGGAGACATGTATTTTGGACCCGGTCGAGCTTAGATAGAAGGGATCTAGAAGAATTAGCATAAATATAGGAACAGTAATCAAGAGCAGAAGGGATAAAAGATTTGTAAAACATGAGTAGGATCACAGGATCACCTCCCCAGACAGTGTGCGAAAGGGATTTAATGAGGTTGAGCCTTTTGAAGGAAGATACGAATAAACGGTTGATATGGACATGGAAGGAAAGTCGGCTATCCAGAAAAACACCTAAATAACGGAAGGAGGAAGAGGAATTGGGCCATTAGTTAGGGCGAGGACGACTGAGGATCGAATAAACGGGCGCAGTGTAAAGACGACAGTAGAAGACTTAGAAGAAGAGATGAAAAGATGGATGTTGGATAAGGCATTTTCCAATGCAATCAAGGAGATTTGAAGATGGGAGTTGGCCTGCGAGATGTTGCGATGAGAGGAATAAATGAGGATATCATCAGCAAAGAAAAGAGAACAGGAATTCAAAGATAGGGACGCAATTTTGATAAAATAAATATTAAATAAAGTGGGGCTAAGGCAGGAACCCTGCGGTAGTCCACGATAGACTAGTCTAGTGGCATCCTGAATATGAACAGAAGGAGTGACCGTTCGGCAGAGGAAAAGATTAATAATCAGGGTAGAAAAATGAGCCGGAATGTTTAAGGAAAGCATTAAATTAAAAAGAGTTGGAAGGTGGACATTGTCGAAGGCTGCCGAAATATCAAGAAAGGAAGCAATAAGAATTTTTTTGTCGATGAATGACTTGTAAACATCTGCTAGGAAAGCGCTAATACAATCAGGAGGGCCGCGACCAGAGCGAAAACCAAACATATTGTTAGGCAATAAGTTGTGGTGTTCTAGCCACCAAACAAGGCGTCTGTTGATTACGTTTTCGAAAAGCTTCCTGACACAAGAAGCAAGAGAAATTGGACGAAGTGAAGAAGAGTTCGGTTTAGGGATAGGGATAATGATGAAGGTATTCCAAGATAAAGGAGTACAACCAGAGTGGAGAAAAGAGTTAAACAAGTTTAAGAGAAACCGAAGAGAAGAGTCCGAAAGATTTTTGAGAACAGAAAAGGTAATACCGTCTACTCCGGGAGCAGAATCTGAAGAATTGTGTAAGGACGTTTCTAATTCCGTAAGGGTAAACGGAGTGACCAGAAAATGGGAGGAGTTGGAAAAAGACGAAATGCGACGAGATTCATTAAGGTTACGAACGTAACAAGGGGCGATAGTCAATGAAAGAGATTAACTCATCATTCGAGAGATTACAGGAAAGAGGATGACGGGAAAGAGGGAATTTGAAAGCCTTAGCCATTTTCCAAACCTGAGAAATAGGAGTAGAGCGTGAGAAGGAGGAACAGAAGTTTTTCCACGCGTTTTTTTTGGCTGATTTGAGGATGAATCTGGCTCTAGCATTGGCTCTTTTATGAGAAAGATAGTTGCTGAGTGTAGGGCTGGAGCGATAAGATCTGAAAGTGGTTAAACTGAGATCGAAAGCAGCCTTACAATCCTGATTCCACCACAAAGCGGAGGACGATTTCACTTTCTTATGAGATGGACGACGGACAGGAGGAGAAGAACAAGTTAAGGCAGAAGAGATAGAATCAATGAAGAATTTATATTGGGAAAAACAATTCAAAGAAGCAGGGATGGAAGATAGTGAGGAATCAACGGAGGAACGGAATAGAGACCAATCAACTTTAGAGAGAACCCAATTTGGAGAATTAGGAGGAGTAGAGGAAGGAGAGGAGGAGACTTCATTCACTGAAATAATAATAGGAACATGGTCACTTCCAAAGGTACCGTCTAAAGTATACCATGAACAACTGAGACCAAGATTAGGAGAGGTAAGGGATAGATCAATAGAGCTAAGCGAGGAGTGACTTCTGATGCACGTAGGAGAACCATCATTTAGAAGGAATAAATCATTTTGAAGGATGAAATTCTCTAAGATCGTGCTATTACTATTGTAGTTGGAACAACCCCACAAGGGTGAGTGGGCGTTCCAATCACCACCTATGAGGAAGGGAGAAGAAAGGGAGTTGATTAAAGATAGGAACGGAAAATCACGCAAATCGAAAGTCGGAGGAATGTAGGCGGAAATTAAATGAAAGGGCCTGGAAGAATAGTTAGGAATAGAGATGTGCACTAAGCTGGGATAAGGAGGATTAGGAGGAAACAAGGGTTGGGAAGCATGGACTAAAAACCGGACATCATTTCTTACTAAAATAGCTGAACCACCGTAGCCATCGCTGCGGTTGGAACAGATCAGAGAGAATCCATTAAAACTGATGTCAGAAGCGCTTGTTAACCACGTTTCAGAAAGAAGCGCGATGTTAACGTCATATTCATCCAACAGCCGTTCAAAGGAGTTCCTGTTGGCCTTAATGCTGCGACAGTTCCATTGTAAAACCTTAAGACGACAAGACATAATGAATACTTAGATAGGTGGTAGTTGGAGGAAGAAGTAGAACAAGGGAAGGAGAAAATATGAAATAGGCCAGAGAAGGAGGGAAGGTGACAAGGAAGAAGAGAAAATAACCAATATTCCATTTCCATAAACCAACGAAATCGTTAAAATTTCGAGAAAAGAGGAAAAGATAAAAAAGAACAAGATAAGGAAAAATGCAAAACAATAAAGCACCCTCCGCTCAGATAAATCATTGCGCGAGGGTTGAGGTATGCTATCAACTAACTTAGTTAAAGGCAGCAAGCAACACCGTCGCGCTGTAAGAAGGACGGTATAGAGATAGGAAAAGAAACAATGAGAAAGAAAAAATAAATAAGGTATAAATATGGAAAAATTCCATAAAGGTGGCTCCCATCGCTCAAAAAATTCATTGCGTCTGGGTCCCCGTATGCTATCAACCAACCTAGTTAAAGGAGGCAAGCAACACCGAAGGAGCACCATGTAAAATTGTAAAAGCGGCACCATTATGCCAAAGTAAAAACTGAGGAGAAAAACCATGGCGTTGGTTTTACGGTAATGGAACGAGATGGTACATAAAGGAAGGAGAAAATTTAGAGGAGAAGAAAAAAGGAAAGAGAGAACAAAGAAGAAGTTAGAAGTAGAAAAAAAGGTAACATCCACCATATCTAAGATTGCAAAACTTGACAGATGGATAATATTTTATTCTCCAAATTTGGAATATCAAATTTACTGAGAGCGGTTAGCAAAGTTGTGGATAAGACATTATTAGAGGAAATGGAGGAAGAGTTACTAGGAGAAAAGTTATTAATAATTGGAGCCGACTCGGCATTTGCGGCATTAGAGGACGATGGACATGTGGGAGAATTGGAAGGATGGGAAGGAATAACGGAACGGTCTACTTTAGTGCCAGCGTTTAGTGTAAGTTTGGAGTAATAAGAATTGAGAGGATTGGGTGCTTTCGAAGAAGAGTGGTGTTTACGAGATGGAATCCTGACATGAGAGGAAGATGAACTGCTAGAATAGTTCTGACGCCTCCTCTTGGTAGTAGATGCAGAATTCGGTAAGGCTGGGAAATTCGCGGGATTTGAAACTTCTGCAAAGGTAAAAGCGGGAGAAACTATCGAACCCTCGCTGATGTTTCTGGCTTCGGAGTAGGAGACATTTTCTAAACTCATTATTTTAAGAATTTTGACTTGCTCCTTATAAGTCGGGCAAGAAGGGTCGAGTGCGGAATGGTTACCGCCGCAGAGGACGCAGAGATATGAAGCGGGGTTATTTTGTTTAGTTTTGGGACATTCTGAAGAGGAGTGCTTATCAGCGCAAGTGGGACAAGTAGTTTTACTTCGGCATGAAGCACTGAAGTGACCAAAACGGAGGCAATTGTGACATAGTTTGGGTTTACGAATCATTGGTTCAACTTTAACTCGATAAGAATCATAAAAAAGAATTGAGGACGGAAGAATGGAGCTCATAAATTTAAATTCAACAACCGGGATAGGTTTTAGAGTCTTATCCGCAGTACGTTTTTGTAGATGACGAATATTAGCGATCGGTATATCGGAAGAACAGTGACGATAAAGTTCTTCCACAGAAAGATCTACCGGAATATCGCGTACTACACCAAAACGGAATAAAAGGGATTGCGGGATGAAGGATGGAATATTGAGATCTTTATGGACGCTGTCGGAAAGTAAAAATTTATTAGCTGCCTCGGTTGATATAAAATTAAAAGTTTTTACCGGAACGAGAGATTAGCGAAATACCACTAACTCTATTGTGAAATTTTCTAGCTAAAGACACCGGATGTAAATAAGCGATATTTTCTTTATCCAAGCTTTCGACCAAGACGACGATTTGACCAACGTAGTGATCGGGAAAAGTAACAGAGGCAAGGCTAGACTTGACCGGAGAAGCGGGAGGATTGCTGATAACATTATTAGTTGAACCGGCCGAAATCGACGGACTCGCTAATATTTTGAACGGGAGCATTATTGCCTTTCGCAGCAGAAGAAGTAGACGCGGACGAAGCAGATAATTGTTGGCCAGTTTTATTTATTTTAGTCGTAGATTTAACCGGTGCAGCCGCATTATTGACACTCTTGGTAGTCGTGCGAGGAGAATGAGGGGGAGGTTTACCTCCCCCGTCAGACGAGTCCGGCATAAATATAGATTATCGAAAAATCAGATAACGACGGAGCGAGAGAAGCAAATGATTAGCGCGAACGAAATAAAATAAAACTAACGAAATAAAAGAATAAGTAAAAGAGATAAATAGATCGAGATAAATAAATGTAACGATCTCACCGAGTTCTTCCGAAACAATTAAACGCAACGCGAATAAACTTTATCGCAACAAAGATAACAAAAACATTTCTTGCGATGATAATGTGTTGAAAAGAATGATAAGAGCAAAAAAAAAAGGTATAGAAATTAACCATCTTTGTTATCTAGTCAATGCAGCAGTCCACAACGCGCAGAAATCGAAAAATCATCACCGCGTTATATGTATCAGAAAACACTGTAATGGAAAATCCGATCTACAAACAAATAATCAATAAAAAAAAAAAAAAAGGAAAAAACACGTTATCAATCAATAAAGTTGCGAGAAAAACGCGCTAAAAAACAAATCTGCGATTTTACCTTTAAATCTTTTATGTAGATGAATATGAGCAAGTTTTTGCGGCGAAATTCAATAATTTGCATCATTCAGTGAGGGTACATTTTTTGTTTTGTCCGATATTGTATTTATTTAGTTTTCCTTATTTGTTCTGTCCTTTTTGAGGGAGGCTTCACCGGCCTTCGCTCGCATTATTTCCCGGAAGAACAGAAATAAAATATCGAATTAATTTCGAATCGGTTCCTCTTTTTAATTAAATCACGCTTTTTCCTGTCTCGCAGTTTTCGTTTCGCCGGCATTTCTCTATTTTCCTGCGAATTTTTTCATATTTTTATTTCATTGTACGCGTCTGTATTGTGTTTCTGCGTACAACTACACACAATGGTGGCGCTTGGAAAGTTAATAGGTGCGTATGGCGCTTTTTTCATAACTTTTAACTAGTGTCACTTCGGGGCGACACCCTGTTTTTGAAGAATGTTCCGCCACTTTTAAATTCCAGCCGTTTCTTTCAAATTTTTAATTGGTATTCGTTCGGGCCTTCTTTTTTTCTCTTATATTTCATATTTTTGGCTTCTCGCTTCTCGATTTTCGATTCTTGTTCTTATTATTATTATTTTTTTTCTTCTTCTTTTTTGAAGGGATAAATTTATACGAAAAATAACAAACAAAACAAACAAAAATGAAAAAGAAAACAAAGAAAAAAGGTGAAACAAGACGGAAAAAGACTCAGTTTGTAATTAGTCTCTAGTTTCCAACGTAATCTTTATACTATTCATAAATTTCTGGTTTTTAATTAATAAACGACCGGATTTCTGTTCAATTGATTTTTGTTATTTTTTTTTCTTTTCTTTCAAACTATTTTGCATTTTTCTTATTTTTCGAATTTGTCGAATATATAAATACATATATATATATATATATTTCTTTTTTCCGCTTCTTCGTCTTCTTCTTTTTCTTCTTCCTCTTTGTTAATATTCATTCATTATCTGATGCTCTGTATTCTTTTTCGTTAAAGATTTCGTTTCGCAGCTGTAAACGACATCCAAAAATTTATCTTTTTCCATCTTTGCACCGTTTCCGATTGGCGCGTGCAGCAAATATTATTATACTTAATAAATTTTGAGCAGTTTGATCGTTAATTACAGAAAACGGTTCGTTTACATAAATTTCTTCTTTTCCCATTAATTAATGACACCGGTCTCTAGTCCGGGGGGGGAAAAAAAAGGGAAAAAATCCAGCATTCATTTTCAGTATGTTTCTAAAATATCTCTCTTTTAGCATTTTTCCGAATTTAATTTTGCCGCTATTCATTTGTTAGGTGTAGCAACGCGCCAAGCGTGAGGCCTATTGTTTGCACCGAAAAAAAATTCCTATTTCCCGGTTGAATTCTACCGACAAATTCTAAATGGGGGTAGTAATTTTAGCCATATTTTTTTTTTTTTTCCACATTTATAAAAATCTTGATCCATGTCGCCCGAATAGAAGTCCTTTATTTAACTAAAAATCTACGAGAATACAAGCGAAAAAACATGGGGACTCGCGATTATCCGGATTAATTGGGGGCGGTCATCCGGTCCGGATAGCAAAAAATCCGGATACGCTGGAGTTCAAGGTTAAATACTGCAAATTATATGGAAAAAAGGAAAATTAACTTGTACCATACTTAATAAAAAAAGTAAACATGAAAATTAACTTATTAACTAGCTTTTAAAGAAGTCTGTGATTAAGATCTTTGTGTCTTTCGCTGCATTCTCTTGTCCTTGCCGATAAATCTCGCCACTTGCTTAAAAACAAATGGATATCGGCCGGCAACGCTTCTTCTAGTTAAGTAATATACTATAGCGCTACTTCGATCGCCTTCAGTCCTTCTTCATCGTGTGCTATAATAACACTTTGAAGGAGCTGCTCGTTATACATATTTTGTTTAATTGGATCCTCATTGAGTACCATGATATGCTCATCTGCCGTTTTTTCGATTTCGTCGCTGCCCATCCATTCTGTAACGTCATCCGTATTACACATCCCGGAATATTTTTTATTAGACAAACAAACTTCTCGTTGTTTTTTCAACTGTCCAAATAATCACATTGCTTTTCAATTTCATCCCATTTATCACTGACATTTTATGATTTAATAATGTTTTCCACGACCGTGCACTGATGCTATAGAACTAATCTCTTCCCATCCCTCAGATAACCCCGAGTGATGATAACATCAAATATATCAACACTGATTTTAAAGCAACCTGACACAGTCTTCATCATTTTCAACGCTTGTTAATAATCTGGTAAGAAGGCGGTGTCGATATTTTTTTTTAAGGCCTCTAGGATGGTCCCTTGATCCATATAGGTTGATAAACCGCTGTAACGTTTGCTGAAAGAAACATTGCGCCTTTATATCATCATCTTGTAACTCCTCAATTGCCGGATTGGAGCATTGCCGAGAATAAGAACTGCTTTCCTCGGTAACTGAAATGTTTCGCAATTGTGGGCACAAACTCTTTGTGAAACCAAGTTTCAAAAATTTCACAGCATCCTCATTTGCAGCGAATGTAAATAAATATTCAGATACATACCGCATATAGCTGTGGATTTTAGAAAAGCGCTTTGGCTTTTTCTTCTTTTTTTATTTGATTTTTTTTTTTTTTTTGAAAAATCAATCCGGATAATCGCGAGTCGACTGTACCGGAAAAAATAACATATAAAACGAATGAAAAACAAATACATAGACAACTGCGATTGGTAATTTGTTTTCTGAAATTTTGAAGCATTCGCAAATTTAATAGATGATTTATTACAAGTCTGGGTCATTAAAGTCGTATTGAAACTATTTTATGAACAAAGTAGTTATCAGAATGTAGGTGTGATTTGATTATTAAATGTTACATCATGCTCAAGGGAATGAATTTGATAAGGCCCTAAATGAACTAAAAAACCATAAAGCAGCAGGCTGTGACAATATCTGCAGCGAGCTTATAACAGCGTTAGAGAGTGACGTACAAAAACACGTTTACAAATTAATCTCAGATATGTATGAAAAGGGAGAAAGAAAAAAAACAAACTAATGATAATACCCAAAAAGGAATGGCACAACTAAACGTGAACAATATCGCTTAATAAGCTTATTGCCACACTGCTCAAAAATACTAACAAAAATAGTACTAAGCAGAATAAAACGTAAAATAGAAAAAAGTCTAAGCGAGGAACAGTATGGTTTTAGATCAGGAAGAGGAACCAGAGAAGCTATTCTAGGATTCCGCATGATAATTGAAACAAAGTTAGAAGTAAATCAACCGACCAACATTACAATGATAGATTTAGAGAAAGCATTTGATAAATGTGACCGGAGCATTCTAGATCAAACTTAGACAAGAATAAACATTAACCTTAAGGACAGAAGAATAATAAAAGAGCTGTACAAACGACTAATAATTACGAGTATAAACTTAAAAATAGAAACGAAAGTCAGAAAAGGAGTAAGGCAAGGATGCAGCCTATCACCGCTGCTTTTTAATATATATATATATATATAGCAAGAGAGAGAGAGTAAGCGTTTAAACATTGGACAGAAACTAGTAACAGTGGGATAAATATAGATGGAATGAAGATAAAATCCTTTAGATTTGCGTATGACATAGCTGTAATAGCAGGAAGTGAAAAAACCTTGTCGGATGGATTGATTAAATTGAGCTCAATTCTTAAACGCTATAACGTGTCAATAAATAAGAAGACAACCGTGGTAATTAGATGCAGTAAAATGGAAAATAACAAAGAGG
The DNA here is from genome assembly GCA_039619475.1 of Icerya purchasi. Taxonomy (NCBI): domain Eukaryota; kingdom Metazoa; phylum Arthropoda; class Insecta; order Hemiptera; family Monophlebidae; genus Icerya; species Icerya purchasi. Next base: position 586,176,898 of record CM077115.1, read on the forward strand.
TAAAAATAAAATTAGACAATGAAATACTACAACGTGTAAAAAACCACAGATACCTTGGTTCAATAATAACAGAAGATGGAAGGCGTGGTCAAGAAATAAGGTCTAGGATAACGCAGGCGAAAGCCGCCTTTATTAAAAAGAAATCATTGCTAACATGCAAAAATATAGAATTACAGGAAAGATTAATAAAAATATACGTTTGTAATGTGCTTCTATATGGTACAGGAGTTTGAACATCATAAATAAAGGAAGACAAAGACAATTATAATCGTTTAAAATTAGGTATTGCAGGAAAATGCAAAAAGTTAATTGGTTAGATGAAATTAAAAATACAGAAGTGCTGAAGAATATTAATAAAGAACGCTGCTTAATGAAGATCATAAGCGAAGATATGCAATAGGACATATAACAAGAAATAACAGATATTTAACAGCAATAATAAAAGGACACTAGTAAATGGTAAAAGAATATGGGGAAGACCGTGGCAAAAATTCATTTCACAAGTAATGGAAGATACAAAGATGAACACAAATACTAGCTAATGAAAGAGAAGGCCCGACAATTAGACGCTTAAAAGCGAATCTAATTAATGCACTTTCCAGACGATTGACCATCAATCGAAAGATTGAGGAATAAAAGAAAGATTCCCGAGGAAGGGGGATTAATATAGATGAATAAAATTCAAAAAGGTTGAAATGATTGTGATGATTTGGTCCTGACGCGTACAAAACAACGGAGTTAATCGGACAAATCATAGAAAAATATAATCTTTCCTGTCACGGTTTCGAAGGTAGTTGTTGACGAGAACCTAAAATTTCTGGTTGTACCGGCGGTATTTGAGACCATTCTCTCAAAAATATGAAAATAACCACTTTTTTTTTTTTTTTTTGTGAGCGCGCCAACGCCATTGACCAAAACAACAGGAAAAGCTAAGCTAAAAAACTAAATAGCTAGGCGGTCCGAAATGGACGCAACAAAGGGGACAGCAGTGTAGACACCACAGAAGATGAAAGAAAGGAGAGGATAAAGGAAGCGTTATAGGGCGTAGTAGGGAGACCTAATGTCAAGAGCTGGCCGTATAGAAGGAAGCGTTCATTATGAAGAGCAGGACACTCGAAGAAAATGTGACCAGCCTTTAATTGTGGCAAGAGTATTTCGTTTTACTCGCATTCCTAAGTGATGCGATTATGTTAAAAATCAGTATCGGGAAGTTTTGGAGATAATCATGGTTATTAATAATTAATCTTTCTAAAAAAAAATATTTTCTTCGCAAACGAACCGCATTTTAAGTATTTATACGAATTAGCGATTCAAGATCAACAATAATGTTTTATTTCATAAATTTTTTTGTTAATAACCGAACGAGATGTAAGTAAAACGTGTATACACAAGATGGGCTATATATAAAACTTTGCAGATCTAACACTTGAGAGAGGAATCATCGAAAGTACCAATCTATTTTTGAAATTATAATATTCAATTACCATTCTGTGTAATCATAATGTATTTATTTATTTTCTTCTTCCCTTTTCTTTCTTTTTTTTCTTTCTTTTAAAATTTCCCCGCTCATTTTTTTTGTTAGCTTCTCTTATTTTTTTTCTCTTTAGTACATACCCGTTCATGTTTATTTATATATTCTTTTAATTGTGCTACTTTCCACTATTCGCGCTCTATAGCGCATCTGTGGACCTTGTGTAACAATAATGATAATAAACATTGATTAATTGAAATAAATAATCATAAATACATTAATCGAGCAAGGCTTTAATTAAAAATGAATTAATTAAGCACGTACAAAAAAAAAAACAAAAAACGACCAGACTGTGATTATAAACCTTTATATTTATGGTGAGTGCGTTGTAATTCACCACTCTATATATGTATGTATGTATGTATTTGGATATTTGGCAAACTAGTCTCGCGGTTTTTTCTTGTGTTTTATTTATTTTCTCATTAGAATCCTATGCAAACGGTGTATTTCTGATTGTTTTCCTACTACGAAATCAGTGATTCTGGGAAAGTGAAGACTGTTAAGAGAAAGGAACTCTCATTAGTGTCATGGGGCTTAGTACGCTACATTTATCTCTTCTTGTGGAGGTACCATTGATTTTCCTCTTACGGCAGAAATCTCGTGTTTAGTCATATATGTAATCAAATTTTGAATAGCTTCAATGTAACTCCAGATTCCCAAAAAGAATATCTGGTTTGAAATTCCCTACGAATATTATCGGAGTAAATTTTCTTCAGATTTGTAATGGAGGCACTTTGTTTACTTTGTTCCGTATTTGCCATCCAGCACGTAATAAAGAATTAAGACGACACTTACGTCAGGACCGTCTAATCACTCTTCCTTGTCTTCATCAAGCTATTTTAAAACAGCTCAAATAATTCAAATTTTTTTTTTTTCAATTTTGTGATTCTAAATTCTTTTTAAGCTTTCAATATCCGGGGCCGATAATACGGTGTTACATTTTAGCAATGGTGTATCTCGCTTCTGCAGAATGTTGTCTGCCGAATAATTTATTGCCTTGAAAATGTTCTTCATTAAATCGAAAAACAAAATGATTCAGAACACGAAATATAGTGGTATCAAATTTTTGAGGAGAATTCTTAATTAGGTTGTTCAGAGAATTTCTTGATACTCTCTGAAAAAATGATCACCACAACGTCGATCTTCGTTGCTCGAATAAATGAAGGAGTTGTTTGCTCGCGCTGGAAAAACTTGTAGAGCCTATTGCAGCAATCAAAAAACTGATCCACTTCCTTTACAAACAATGTCCCCTAATAAACGAATGCAAACGATGATTATATAACAACGAATCCTAATAGTTTTTGTATGATAGCCTGCATTTCCATTAATAACAAACGAAATGGACGAACACGACAGAATGAAAAATTGCAATAATATTTTTTTTTTTTCCCCCTAAGATTGTATATGAGGGTTTCCATGTGCCGTGTTTAACTACTGGGGCTATTACAGCACATGGAGCCTACTTAAGAGGATTAAACGTGATAGTACAGATCGCTGCTCCGCATGTAAGCTAATACAGCTGCGACCGCGGGCGGAGCATTTGACAGTATCGTAGAACTAGAGGAAGTGGTGAAGTGCATGGATCGTGGTACTGCAAAAGAGGGACATTCGAGAAGTAGGTGATTGGTGGATGGGGCGCTCGGTTGACTACAAAAGGGGCAGACATTTGAGGGTTCCTAGCTCGTGAATATGTAGCCGTGCGAGAGGGTTGTATGTCCTATTCGGAGACGATTCAGGACAGAAAAATCTCTGCGGGAAACTCCGTCTGTGGGCCACCAAAGCTCCGTGGTTGTTTTTATGCTTCGGAGAAATGTACTTGAAGATCTCCATTCCTGTTGCCATTCTTCTCCAGTTTGCTGCATAAATAAATGAGCCAATGTAGGGGGAAGAGGGGGGTTGTGTGGCATTGGAGAGAACAATGTCGCCTGAGCTGCTCGATTGACACGCTCATTGCCTGGAATCCCAACATGAGCCGGCACCCATAGGAAGGACATTTCGGAGTTTAAATGTGATAACCTGTATAATAGGTAATGTACCTTCCTTACCAAAGGGTTGTTGGATTTAATCCCCGAGATGAGTTGAAGGGAGTTTAGAGAGTCAGTTATGAGTAGGGCCTTTTGGGACTGGGGGTTGCTATCGGTATAGTGTTGGATGCAAAAGACTATCGCGTATATTTCAGCGTCCAGTGCTGTACAGCAATCGTGCAGTCTAACTGACTCTGATGCCCCTGAGACTTCGAAGGAGCATGCCGCCGGTGACTGATAACCTATTGCCTTCGCTCCATCTGTGTAGAGGCATGCATGGTCTGTGTAGCTCGCTATGATATTTGTTGCTATTTGTGCTATGTTTGGGGGGTATTGAGCTTTGTTAAATTTTGTCAGCGATATGTTGATGTTTGTGATTGGCTGACTCCAAGGTAGTGCGGTTGCTGCGAAGTCTGGCAGAGTTCTTGGGATTGAAAAGATTTGGAAACGACCAATAACCGAAAAAAGTTCGGGCACTGGGTCATTCCCAAACCTCATATTAGGAGATATTGTCGGGGTTTTGGTACTACTAAGGAGGGTGCTCATTTTTTTGAAGTTATAGTACTTCCTATAGTAGGATAGCGGGGGACAACCTGCCAGTGCATACAAACTTATAACCGGAGAAGAGGGATGAACAGAAAGGATAGACCGGAGGGCAGCAGAATGTATAGGATCTAAGGATCTTAGCACACTTTTAGCGGCTGAGGAGTACACCTGGCACCCGTAATTAATTCGTGAAAGGATAATCGATCTGTAGATTGTAAGAAGTAATTTTGGGTTTATATTGTACTTGTAATTTGATAGATATTTCAGGATAGACAAGGATTTTAGGCCCCTGGTTTTGAGCTCAGCTATGTGAGAGCGCCAGGAAAGTTTTTTATCAAATATTAGGCCTAGAAACTTGACTGATGGACGATTTGGGATAGGAAAACCATTTAGACTCAGGAATACGCTGGGAAGTGGGTTTTGACGTCCCCTGTGGAAATCAACACATATTGTTTTTTGTTAAGGAAAAGGTCAGACCGTTATCATCGGACCACTTTTGTAAATTTTCAATGGATTTTTGGAGGATATTTTGAGCGTTTATAGGATGGTTGGACGATAAGGATATATTCAGGTCATCAACGTAGAGCCGGGACGTTACTGGGGCGGCAAGGCAGTCAGTTATATCATTGATATAATATATGAACAAGGTTGCGCTTAAAGCAGAGCCTTGTGGCACACCATTTTCCAACAGCATCAGTTCAGACGTTGACGAACCAGTCGTAACTTGGATCGTTCTATTGTCTAAGAAGCTGTGTAGGTATTTACCCAATTTTCCGGCGATTCCCGCCGTTCGTAGTTTTAGTAGTAAGCCATGACGCCACAGGCGGTCAAATGCTTTTTCTAAATCGAAAAATACTGCGTAGAGGTGCTGTTGGCGATGAAACGCCGATAAAATCTGCCTTTGCAGGCTAAGTAGCTGGCTGACTGTCGATCTTGCCTCTCGCCCGCCGGCTTGGTTAGAAGATAGAAGACATTTTTGTTCTAGGAAAAACATGAGGCGCCTATTAACCATCTTCTCCAGCGTTTTGGAAATGACACTAAGCAATGAAATAGGACGGTAACTTTCGGGAAGAGTAGGATCTTTATTTTCCTTTAGTATTGGAATGATATTGGCTGATTTCCATTGTGCCGGAATGTTTCCGGAATTCCAGATTTGGTTGAATATATGTAGGAGAAAATGTTTGCCGGAAATTGGGAGATACTTTAGCATGTACGGGTGGATACAGTCGGGGCCAGGGGCAGTGTTGGATGTGTGGTGGTTGAGTTGGAAATTTAATTCTGAGATGGTAAAGTTACTGTTGTATGTTTCATTGGATTCGGACGGGAAGTGCACTGGCTGTTGCTCTGCTTGGTGTTTCATGCTGCGGAAGGCGGGAGGGTACTTTTCTGACGACGATGCTGCGGCAAAGTAGCTGACAAAGGCTTTGGCGACGTCCGCTTCATCCGTTATCTGGCTGCCATTGATTCTGAGTTGAAAGCGTTTTGGGGCGCTGTTGATTCCGCTGATGGATTTTATTTTGTTCCACATGGTCCTATTTGACGTTGACGAAGAGATCGATGCGATAAACTGTTCCCAGCATTCTTGTTTTTTGCCGCGAATAAGAGCACGGGCAAGAGCTCGGGACTTTTTGAAGGCTATTAAGTCAGGTAGCGACCGAGACGTTTTATACTTTCTGAGTGCTCGTTTGCGCTGTTGGATTGCGGTATGAATCTCTTTGCATCACCATGGTACTCTCTTAGCTCGGGAATTGTGAGAGATGGGTATTGATAAGCAGGCGGTGTGTAGAATGGCATTAAGAAACGTGCGTAAATTGTCTGATAGGGACTCGCTAGGAGCTGGGATTTTGATTCCGGCCTAATATTAAAATTGGGTATTATCAGTATTTCTTTAGCTCCCATCACACCGGCACCATCTCAAACTCGACAGATAATCTTGTGGCGTTTAGATCAGCAATGTCAACGTTGAACTAACCAGAGAGATTTGTTATTACATTCTTCACCTTTTTTAAACCATAATATTTTCTCGAAAGCTTTTTGCAACTTTTAACGAATTCCGTAATGAAATGTATTCGTCGTTATTCCTGTTTCGGGTACTGAAGAACATAAGCGATTCGAATTTTTTTAATATTCTTTTTTTCGTGCAGCTTCGGCAAGCATTTTGGTTGGCTCGTTTTGTAAAGGCTACTCTTATTAACGATGCTGGACTTAGTACATTGCGAAAAGCTTAATTCCACAATCCCTAACGCCCTATCAAGAGTACGGGACTTGCTTTACTCTTTACTTTTCTGTATCTCCCGGTGTATAAATCATATTTTTTTTTTATATTCGTTTCGTGATGTTCGTCAATTTGAATCTTTTGTTTGTAGCGCGCCAGAAAAATTCCAGCTCCTTCCGGGTTTATCAACTTAAGATTCGCGGAACGGAAACTAATGCGTCGCTGAAAGGTGAATGATTTCAAGCATAGTTGTAAGGTAATACCGATTTTTTCCAAAACTTTAAACTAATTATTAATGCTGACAGCTTTCTCGATTAATTATTTTGGAACATAAATTATTTTTGGTTCACCGTTGCAGTAATATCGAATATTCGTGATACGGAATACTTATGGTGCTCATCTTGTGGATTATTCGCGATGACTTTGCTGAATACTGATAAGCAAAGTCGTTCTTGAAGCTACTTGATACTTTCAGATGGATATTGCAGCTAGTGACACGTTGTTTACTTTACAACAATTCGGATTTGTCTGCAATCGACGAAATTCTCTATTCAGCCACAAGAGTTTATGTATTGCAGCTTTCAGTTCAGTCCCGAGTCCAAGAATTGTGCTGTTTCGATAGTTTCGACTGCATTGTGTTTTTTGTAGTTTTATTTTTCTGGCCCAAAGCGCTTCACAGATCTTTATATTCATTTCTGCTTCTCGAATTTTATTAGAATGGCAGTCCTTTTGTTAATTTTTTAATTCTAACTTGGACTTTTTCTTCGTTCGTTTGTTAAAGTCCGTTACAGTCATTCATTTTTCTAGTCGCGGTGTCGCTAAAATTGTATTTTGTCTAGTTGCCGTATCGCTGTTGGGCCTGAAAAAATTTTTTTCCACGATTTCAGGAATATATTTAAAAACGATTAATAATTGGCCCTCTGTTTTTCGCCATGCCTTGTTTACTGTCTGCCTGCGATATGCGTCGATTGTTCGTGTCACGTGGCAAAATTTTTCGCCGGAGGACACTGTGATCTTCATCCGAGGAGGTTTTTCTTTCTCTTTTAAAAATTTAGGAAACATCTAGCGCTCCCTGGGGGTAATTGCAATAAGGTTTCAACCGCAATTTCCTCATCATCAGAATATACACAAGCATCCTCAGATTTCTAAAATGGTTTCTGAATCGAAGAATTTTACTATCTCATCAGTTTTTTACAATATCGATACGGCTGCAGTTGCGTTTGTATTTGTTTTATTACACGAGGGAAGTCTCAATCGGTTCGGTTTTATTCTAAAAAGTTGCATATGTAATATTTCACGAAAGGCAAACAGGGCGAGATCGATATGTAAGACGTGTGATGAATGTGTGCGTACGCCTCTGGCTGCTTGAAAAACGTTTCGTCAGAATTTTTCTTTTTATTGTTTCTTCTCTTTATTTTCTAGCACATCAAGATCCAGATTCTGTGGCTGTACTTTTGAACGTTGACCTCAAACAAGGAGGAAATTAATAATTTTACGGTGATTTTTCGCATTTGTTCGATTTGTCTTTTTATTTGATTTTTTTTTTTTTTTTTAGTTAAATTTCTGAAGAGGGTACTCTACAACTTGGGCAAAAATCATTTTTTCCTTTGTCCCCCTCAACTGCACGCTTGGTTTTCTAGCTTACGCTATTTAGGTATTATACAGGGTGTTCCGAAACTAATTCAGGAAATTTCTTTTACGCTATAAAGCTAGTCAAATTTCTTTTTTACGGTTCAATATGTTTCGGGAGTAAAAAATAGAATAATTAGAGGTACTGGTAAGCAACCGCATCATTACCGTCGTGTACAAGAGTTTTTGTAATATGATTTTGAGCCACGAATATGGCCTGAAAAAAAAAAAAAAAAAAAATTAACACGGGCAACCATATTTCGATATCATTAGTCCGTTAATGTTTGGGGGCACGAATTATTGGCGATAAGATGGTTAGTAAACATTTTTAAAAACTTTAGCTACCATAATGACATTTTATTCTATGTTGTCATCTTTATTTCGTAAAACACTAATTTTTTTATTTGATAATTAATTTTGTAATTTAGATTGGACCCTTTATTTTTGCCACCGAGACTGACCAGTGCAGCGTATCCCGAGTTTCTTCAAAACAATTTACCTGGTTTGTTAGAGGATATTCCTGTGCAAACCAGACTAGATATGCTGTTTTAGTACGATGGAGCACCGGCACACTACTAAAGGCTTGTAAAAAAGCATTTGAATGAAGTCTTCCCGGGCAGATGGATAGGGCGCCTCGGACTGATTGAATGGCCAGCAAGGTCTCCCGATATTCTGGATTTTTTCTTGCGGGGTTGTATTAAGAAAAAGGTGTGTATCGTACATCAATCAACACACGAGACGATTGCATATAGCGGATGGTCGCAGCGTTTGACGACATCTGACGAACATCAGAACTTCTGTAACGGGGGGCCGTTAACAACGTTACGCGAAGAGCCGAGTTGTTGGTAGTACAGCAAAATGTTGGGCACTTATTCTAAGCCACTGACAAATATAATTATTGACTATATGCATTTACAACTACATTTAATACGTATTTTACTTCTTTTCAATATTTTTTTTATTTTAAGAGAAAAAAAAGCTTTTCCACGTGTTTTTTTTTTTTTAGCCGTTTTAAGAATAAATCTGGCTCTTTAATGAGAAAAAAAAATTGCTGAGAGTTGAATAAGAACAGAAGGATCTAAAAGCAGTTAAACTCAAATCAAAAATAGCCTTACAGTTTTAATTCCATCGCAAATAGGAAGACAATTTAACTTTTTTTTTACTAGTTGAAAGATGAGCAGGAGGAGAAGAGAAAATTAAGGCAAACGAAATAGAATCCATGAAAAAATCATATTGAGAAAAAGAATTCAAGTCTATAGGATTTGAAGAAAGCGAGAAATCAACGAAGAAACGGAATTTAAATCGATCAATTCTGAAAAGAACCTATTTTAGAACATGAATAGGAGTAAAGGAAAACGAAGAAGATGCTTCTTTTAAAAAAATGATGATAGGGTCACTACCAAAGAGGTGCCGTCCAAAGAACCCCATGATGAACAACTGAAAAGACAGATCAATAGAACTGAGAGAGGAGTGACTTCTGGTACAAACAGGAAAACCATCGCTGAGAAGGAATAATCATTTCGAAGGAAATAATTCAAATAAGATTGCGTCATTACACTTGTAATTTTGACAGTCCCAATAAAGGAGAGTAGGCGTTTCAATATCACCACTTACGATGAAATAAAAGAAGAGAAAATTGATAAAAGTTTGAAACGGGAAGTTACGCAAATCGTAATTCGGAGGAATATAAGCGTAAATGGAATTAAAGGGTTTGCAAGAATAGTTAAGAATGAAGATGTGAACCAAGTTGGAATTAAAGGGTCTGCAAGAATAGTTAGGAATGAAGATGTGTGAATCAAGTTTGAATAAAGAGGATCAGAAGGAATAAGGTTTGGGTCTCATGGGCTAAAAACTGGATATCATTTCTTACTAAAATAGCTTGCACGACCGTAGCCATGGAATTGATGATGACACGGAAGCTGATACCAAAAGAGCTTTTTAACAAAGTTTCAAAAGATAGCGTAATATTAATACTATATTGATCCGACAGCTGTTCTACGGAGTTTTTGCTGGTCTTGATCTTACAGCAGTTCCATCGTAGAGAATCTTAAGTTGACAACAGTTGCAATGAATTCTCAGATAGGTGGAAAATGAAAGAACAGGAGTATAGAGAAAGGTTGAAAGAATACGAAAGACCAAAGAAGAAAAGAAATTGAAAAAAATGAGGTGAAATTTAAAACAATACCTTTCCCATAGTTCAACGTAATTATTAATGATCAAAAAGGAAAACGTAAAAAAGAACCGGATAAGAAAACCGAAGTAAAAAATAAGCACCCACCCCGCTCCTCAGAAAAATCATTGTACGAGGATCGTGATATCTAGTTAATGAGACGGCAAGGAACACCGACATGCTTTGAGACGAAAGTACACGGAAACTGGAAACGAGATGATGATAAAACGAAAGAAAAAGTGGCACATAAAGCCATAAACTGCACAAAAGTAGTTCCCATCACTCAAAACAGTCATCGCGTCTAGATCCTTAAATTTTATCAAGCAACCTAGAGTTAAAGGAAGCAAGCAACGCCGAAGGAACGTATTATAAATAAAAGCGACAATATGATGATACCTACGAAAGGACTAGGTAGATAAATAGTAGCGTCAGCGTAATAGAAATGGAACGAAATGATATACGTAAACGAACTTAGAATGTAAGGCGTTATATATTTTTTTAAAAACTGCTAATGTAAAAATATAAGAAGGAAATAGTTAGGCATTTAGATCTGAGTATAAACTGGCCAAAAGGCAAAAGCTGGACCAAAAAAAAAAAAAAAAAAAATTTGCAAAAGCTGAACGAAAGAAGAGATCAAAATTTAAAAAAACCGACTTCCGCCATATCTAAGATTGAAGAACGTAACATACGGATAAGACTTTATCCTTTAAATTAAGGATATCGAATATTTATCGAGAGCGGATAACAACATGTAGAAACTAAAACATTTTTTGGAAGAAAAAGAAGAAGAGTTATCAAAAGAAACGCGTTGTTTATAACTGAAGTCGATCCGGCCATCATGACGTTAGGGGAAGTTGGAACTATAGAAGAATTTGCAGAGGGTTTAGGGAATGGCGGAGTGCCGCTGATGTTGATGGCGCGATTGGAATAGTACGAATCGAAAGGATTTGGGGATTTCGAGTTAGAATAATACTTTTCTGACGCAACGCTGACGTAAGATGAAATTGACGATTTTCTAGAACAATGTTGTTGTCTCGTCTTTGTAGTGGCAGATAATTTAGATAAGGCGGGAAAATTAGCTGGATTTGGAATATAAGCAAAATGGTAAATATGGAGGAAGTGAGATTATATTCGTCGGTATATTTACCTTTTAAAATGTGTACTAATTTAAAATGTTAAATCGACTAGTCTTCTTTTTCGTTTTTTTCACAGCGGAATATTGTAGGTAAAATACGTATTCGTTGTAGGATAAAGCCGGAAGGTAATGTGAATCGCTTTACGGCACATTTTGAAGAAAAAAAAAAAGTGAACTGGAAAAAGCGGCCCTTAAGTGTGTAAAACAAACGCGAACTCGTAATCAGATGTAACCGAGACTGCGATTATGTCGGACTTGTTTAATTAATACCGGGACATAATCAAGCAGGCCATTTATAATTCAGGCCGCGCTCGTGAAATGAATTTAATGGGGAGGTTTTCTGACAGCGCAGAGTACTAGAGCTACGACGCAATGGCAAAAATCGGATAATAACACGAATATGGTTAAAACGTTAAACAAATTGGCCAACAGCCGAAATGAGTGCACTAGCGAAGCTAGTTATTGTCTCGGATGATAAATAAAGCAAAGCACCTGGTCACTAGTGTGTCAGATTTGTTTGCAAATCGCTTCTCTAAATCGGACCCTTTCGCTTCCCGGATCAGGTGATGATAAACGAGCCGACAAATCTTCTTAAGCTAGCTCGGGGTCCGCTTCGTTATGGAGACTGTTTTATTTATTTGTTCGAGATTTGTCGAGATTCGTCGAGATTCGTCCGAAATAGATTATTCCGAAAATTTGTTAGTCGCCACAGTTCTTCGTCGTCGATTTGTTGAAACCAAAAGTACCGTTTTACTTTATTACGAAATCATTGAAAAACAAGCTTGTATATTTTACGCTGCGGCGGTCTTTAGATTCGTGTAATTGCTATAATCAGTTATTATTGCAATGTGTCACAAATATCCGCGACACGAAAAATAAACACCAATCGGATATGGCCCAGTCCTTTAGTCTTAGCGATACAAATGTGAATCAGTCTTATGCTATAAAAGAAACTACAAATATATTACAAAAACTAATTCAAAGAATCTTTCATGTCCACATATAGGTCTGGTTATGTATTACAATGTGAATCATTATATTGGACTGTTTGAGATAAAAATCCTGGGCATTTTTTTGCTTAATTTCGGGCTCGTCAATGAGAATTAGGGGACGGAAGAAGAGTTAATTCGATTTAGTTAATAGTAAGAAATACAAGCAGACAGTGAAAAAAATATAGGAAGTAAGCGGTGGGCTAGATTAATTTATTTGGACTACTGATGGCAACGATAATTTAAAACTTTCAGTGTGCAATTGCATCCCATCGAGTTCTACAAGGACGAAATACCGTTGTCCATCCTCCTACGCTATTATATATGGTACATAACCTTGATGCTGTTAATTATTGATAGCGGTGACGACATTCAACAAATTAAAATTTACGATGATTATAAAAAAATTTGAATTTCATTAAAAATTTAAAAAGAAAAAAATTAAAGTAAATCTCATACCCTTAACAGAGTGTCGGGGATTATGAAGTTAAAGTTCATAATGTCCTAAACCCAGTGATACTAGTGAGAGTAGGAAGGCGCCGCAGTTCCCCTTTCTTTCGCCGTATTTAATTTCCCAGATTTCTCTCTGTTATCCAATTCAATTTCAGATTGGGTATAGACTTGGGAGCGGCTTAGATTCCGAACGAAACGAGTCTCGAATTCATGACCTCTAGTTTGGTAACCAAGCTCCTAAACTACCAGGGTGTCGCGCGCTATCCCATTAAAAATTAATAATTAGAATTTCTCCAAAGCTTTAATCTTAAATGTAAACTTCAACAAAACGATACTCCTCTTTTCAATTATACTTATAATAATCTAAGTTCAGCATCGGTTTTTTTTTTTTTTTTTTTTATTTATTTATTTATTTATTTACTCCGCTGTACCTTGCGGTTTTTCAGCCAGAGTTTCTGATAATTACTGTTATTATTTGTTGTTTATGTGTTTTGTTTTGTTATTCATTACATGGTTGACAAAGTTAATCAAATTAAAAAAGTTTTTTTTATGTATTTCGGTTATTGGTTTTTTTTATTATTTTCCGTTTTTCTCTTTCGTTTTTAAACTTATTGCATTCGAAAATCGAATGAAAGCAATCGTCTGTTTTCTCTTTACAGTGTATACAGATGTCTGTTTCAGCAATTTTAAATCGTTTCATATAGACACCATTATTTCCATGTCCGGTTAAAAATTGAGTGAAGTTATAATCGGTATAAAAATATTTCATTTGTAGTCTTTCTTCTAAGTTTGATACTATTTCCCGTGTTACTCTTCCAGTTTTTGATTTATCACATCGGAGTTGCCAAAGTCGTATACTACTTGAAATAATTTTATTGATTTGTTTTCGTAACTTTTTTTTGTCTAAAATTTTTTTTTCTTGTTTCCATGTTTTGATTTGATTTACGGTTTCTAATTTTAAGGATGTTGACTGAAGTATATGATATTGCGCGATAACCAGAGATTGTTCCTATTAATATTTTCCTTTGTAATTTTAACAGCTTATTGTCTTTTTCTCGTAAAACTGGAAAGTATACTGTAGAGCAGTATTCTGTTATTGATCCAAAAATGGCTTTGTACAGTACTATTCTATCTTTATATTTGAAACCGAACATATTTGAATATAGTGACCTTATTTTGAAATAAATTTTTTTAATCTTGTCTATTATGAATTCGATGTGTTTTCCAAAATTTAATTAGTGTCTGTGATTATTCCCAAGTATTTTATTTCTTTTACTATTTTCATTTTGTCGTTATTTATGCATAAGTGCTGTTCAATGCAATGTATCATTTCTTCCCTGTCTTGTTTTCTACTTATTAGTAGTGCTTGGGTTTTATTTATGTTGAATTGTAAGCCTAAGTTTTGAATGTTTTTACTCAATTTTTTTATTGTTTCATTTATATTGTAAACTTCGTCCTTTTTATTAATTCCTGCTACTAACATTATATCGTCTGCGTAGCTTATCATATTGCAGTGTTGACTGAAATGCAAATTATGAACTTCGCTCATTGCTATGTTGAAGAGTACTGGCCCTAGAACCGAACCTTGTGGTACTCCTGAGTTGACACTCCTGTTGTATAGGATTTTGTTTTCTTGATTAAATAAACCGATTCTTCTATCTGTTAAGTAGTTACGAATTATAGTTTGTATTGTACCAGATATATTTTTTCTATTCATTATTTTTAAGATTTCATCAATTTTTATTTGATCAAATGCTCCGGATATGTCAAAGTTGATTAGTAACGTATGTCTTGTTCGTTTTTTATATTTTTCAATGTAATCGCATAACTTTTTTATTGCTAGCTCGGTTGATTTGTTTTTAAGATAGCCAAACTGATTTTCGTTTAAAATCGCTTTTTCTTTTATTTCTGTATCCAGAAAGTTTTTTATTATTTTTTCGTATATTTTACTTAAACTAGACAGTAGCGTTATAGGCCTGTATGATTTCGGATTTGTTAAATCTTTTCCAGGTTTGTTTATTATTTTAATTTTTCCTTGTTTCCAGACGTTTGGGAAATAATTTAGTTCGATACATTTTTGGTAAATAGATTTAAATATTTTTTCGTCTACTTTGTAAAGAAGTTTAATCATCTTGTTAGAAATTTGATCGTGTCCATTGGCTTTCCTATTGTTCAGTTTTTTAATTATTGTAGTTAATTCGTTTTCATATATTTGAAGAGTTTTATCTGGCTGAGTCGGTTGCAACTTAAGTGTTCGGTTTGGAAATAATTCAGCAAAAATTATTTTATGTTTTTTAATGTTATCGTGTACGATGCATCCACCGACATTAAAAGCAGGCATGTCTACTCTTTGTTTGGTTTTGTCCATACAGATTTTATACGGCTTGCCCCAGATTGTCGAAGAATTAATCAGTTCTTTCCGTTTTTCATGCTTTGATGTCTGCAGTTCTTCATTGTATTCTTTTTTCAGTTTTCTAATTTTAATCCTTAATGATTCCACTTTATTATTTGTTTTATTTTTGCTTTTGTATAGTCTCCTTTGTAGCTTTTTCAGTATCTTTTTAAAGCTTTCTAATTTTCCATTCCAATAAGGTGTGTCGCGAATTTTTGTTTTTGTAAGTGAATTGTGGATTAGTACTTTTATTATGTTTGTAAATTCTATGATTTCGTTCTCTAAATCTTCTTTTTTAGTTACTTTTTCAATGTGTTCTATTTTTTGTTTTATTTGAGGTAGAGCATTGATAATTTGTTTTTGAAAGATCTCATAGTCAACTGTTAGTGTATTTTCATTTAGTAATTTACTATCTTTCCTTATTGCGAGTTGCAGACATATTGTTAAGTGTTGCGTTACTGAAGAAGGTAATATTTTTATATTTCTAATGTTCTGGCTGATTGTTTCGTGGACAATTATAAGATCAATTACACTACTCCTATTGTGATTGTTAAAAGTTTTTATGTTGTAAGGATTATAGACGCTGAGATCATTGGCAAATAGGAATTCTTCGAATTTTTCTGATCTTTTCGTATTATAGTTTATATTGTTTAAATTTTCGTATATCGTTGATCTAACATTAAAATCACCTAACAGTATCGGTTTTAATTCCTGAAATTGTGTGATTAAATGGTTAATTATAAGAATGTGTGGATCTATACTTTCATTAGGGGAAATGTAGGACGCAAATAAAATATAATTTCCTATTTTAATTGAAATGATATTTTGAGTTGTTCCTATTATTGACAAGTTTATATTTTTATTATAGGCTATTGCAATATTCGGCTGTGTTATTTCATACTGTTCATTGTTTATTCCATATAGTTTGTTTTTGTAAATATACGGTTCCGGTATTATTATTAAGTCTTGTTCACTATTTGTTAATATTTCGTACTGTTGAATTTTGGTTCTGCCCACATTAAGTAATAATATATTTAAATTACCTTTCATCATGTATTATTTATATGATTATTTTGTTCTTTGGAAGTGTTTAATTGATAAGATAAGTTTTTGATAATTTTTGTGAACTGAATTTTTGCTGATCTACTATGTAGGATAGGTTTATTTTCAATTAGCATGTTCATTAAGCCATTTATGTCTTCCGTAAATTCTTTTGCCGTCTGAAAAATATCTTTTTTCCCCTTACACATTCCTACAAATAACATAAAATTATTTAACGAAAGCGGATATTTATCTTCATTTTTCCGGATATTTATTTCTAATGGTTTGAATATTTCTTTTTTTTAATATCGATTCATTTTCTTCTTCATCTGCTTTTATGGACTGGTCGCTGTCGTATGTTACTGTTCCCTGTTCTTTTGTTTCTGCTGCATCATCTGTTTTAGCGTTTTGGTCGTTTAATATTGTTAATTTTGCGTTTCTTTTCATTTTTTAATTTATTACCTGACATTTTTGATTCGGAAGAATTTGTTGATAGTGCTCTTTTAGCAGCTCCATTTAATAGTTGCGTTAACGGAAGAGTGGGGAAGTTGATGTCAACGTTTACATTTTTATTGTCATTTATTTTATCATTTACGTTGTTTGAAATGTTTTCGTCTTCTATCGTGTTTGGACAGTTTTTACTAGTATGTCCTTTCTCGTTGCATACAAAACATGAAACTGTGTCTGGAGATAGAAATATTCGGTATGTTATTTCTTCGTAGTGTATGAGTACTGTTTCAGGGATTTTTTTGATTTCCTCTGGGTTTATAAAAAATTGTCGTTTGGCATTTAATAAGTGCTCGTTTCCTCTCGTTTCTCCCATCCCGTACTTTATAAAAGAGATCGGGGTTTCTGGGTTTACATTATAGTCTTTTTTGAGTATTTCTTCTATAATGTAGTGTGGTATAGAAGGACATACATTTGAAATTATTATTCTTTTTTTAGGGTTTATTAGTCTTCTTATATGTATTACGTCGTTAGTTATTGTGATTGTTTTGTGCGTGTCTACTAAATAATCTACGAATTGTTTACTGGATAAAAATATTGCAAACCTGTCGCGCGACATTCGTGATATATATTTTAAATTTTGAGGTTCTACGATTTCTCCTATTTTAATAATGTAATCTTTTTGATTGATTCCTTTCGGTATATTAAAAACTATTGCTTGTTCTTTTGATGGGAAATTAAAAGCTGATGCTGTTTTAGCGTAACTGTTAGCATTGTTGTTTGTGTAGTTAGTATGTGAATTGTTGTTACCTGATTTCTGTTGGATTTGTTTACCTATATATGAAGATGTTTCTTCTGATAATAGTGGTGACGGTAATATTATTGATGACGATTGCTGTTGATGTGTTGGTAAAGTTGGTGTGGGAAGTTGCTGAGGGGTTGATAAGTCGATGGCTGTATCAGGCGGTGTTACCGCCATAATACTGTTAACGTCCGTAGCCCGCACTAGACAAAACTACACACTATCGCGAAAGATAAAGATAAAGACAAAATACGTAATTCCGTGTATTCAACTAACGAGAAAACGTTTATTACAATAAACGCATGAACACACGACCGAACTATCACTTATCACAGAATTAGCATCGGTTAGTAGCACTAAAATACTGCTTATTAAAAAGTCTAAACTTATCCATCGGAAATCTCGGGAAATTCCACGTGACTGTTGACGCTGTATATATCACTTAATTAAACTGGAAAGAAAATCACAGTGTCTTGGAATGAAATGCGGCAACAGCTTATGTGGAAAAAGCAAATCACTCAATTTGAACTATAGACTTACACTAAATCATTAACTACAATATGATGACCATTACGAAATAAAAAAAATTCTGTGCAATTATGGGACTCCAGTCAGGATCCCTACGCTTTTTCTTGGAATGAAACGATAATTTTTGCGGAAGAAACAATTATTTTATTATCATTATTAAACATTAACATAATGAACATGAGTTTATTTAATTATCTAGGATTTACAATTTCTCTTTAAGATGAAGTTTTTTAGTGATACTTATTGAATAGAGTGAGTTGTTAAGTAAAGAAACGAATCAAATCAATCATCGATGGACAGAATGTATGTAAATAAATATTAAACATTATCATCATAGTGGCAAGATAAATTTAACGTTGATTTAGCTGGCGCGTAACGTTTTATTAGCTACACAAATCATTAACGTAACACTGAAAATACACGTTAGTGTGTTTGCAATAAATTTCAAATATGCGTGTCTATTTCCTTAAAAAATCTGAAAAAATTCATGAGGTTAGTTTGGCGAAAATAAATGTTGTAACATTTTTTCAGCAAGTTGTTTGTTTCCGATCTATTTTTATGGCGGTTTGAAATTTTCAAATGGATCTTTCGATTAAATTTGATCGATAAATAAGTCTGAAAATAGTTTTTAATCGCAAGGTTTTGAAATGCTTTTAATTTGAGCCCAACCCGAAGAAAATCGATCAACTGGTTCATTTTCTATTTTTGCCCCCGAAAGAACTCCTTGAAAGCTAGCGAGCTGAAACTTTCAGAAAGATATAGTATTTTCCGATATCTGACACGATGGTATAGTTTTAATAACGACGATTCGATTGGTTTGGGGCCATTTTTCACCATCTTAACCTGCCATATGCCCTTTGTGTGCTAAATATTCCATACTTAGAAACTGAAAATTTGTATTTTACAGAGAAAAATTTTAATTCTTCCATACACATGTCCGCGTGTTGACAATCACGTCTTACGGGTCACCTTTACCCGTATTTCCTCAAATTTTTCAAAACCGTTCCAATCCTTTACAACTGCGTCACAATGAGCTACCCGATAAAGCTTTCTGTTTGAAATCGTTTGCCATCCATCGATATCTAGGTGTTCTTCTTCGATGAAACCGTATTTTGCAGGTTGCCAGGCATTTTAACGATTACCTGTCGTCTGCATTGTAGCCTTGGTGCCGTTTAACCTGAACTATTGGCGGGTATAATAACAACGTTGCGGCATTTGTTGCCGATTTTTGATATTAGTTGATCGTGATGATCCGGGTATCACTTTAACTAAATACATCCGATTTTACGCGTTTTATTTCGACTTTAGCTTTAATTGTTCTGCTGTAATGCTGTAGGTAAGAGATATTTTTATTAAAGAATCTGTTTCATAATGTCTAATTGCGCCCGCGTGTATTAATTTTATATAAGTTCTGAGAGGTTACATTTATGGAATCAGCTAATGGTTTGATTTTTGTTAGACGTTATGTAGGGCTGTAAGTGAATCGGTTACTATTATTATTGTGTGCTGGTTGGATTTAACTGCGTGTTCCAAAACTAGCAGAACGCCCATGTAGTCATACTCGGTGAAAATCTACATGGGATCGAGAAGAAAATTCCGACTTCTGAAAGGTTCCTGGCAACAATTAGCCACTAATTCTGCTACCGTATGGCAGCGACTGTGTTTCGATACGGGATTCCGCTATTTTTCGGTTTAACGTACAGGTAATAATTTTGTACTATTTTCCACCTTTTTTTTCGCTACTTTTGCACACCTGTTGTTGTAAAGAGCCTTGCAAGAATTAATCAACTTATCTATATCGTAAAGGGAAGAGTGTTTCTGCGGTGAAAAGGCACCACCAGAAAACGTGATAATCGATAATTCGGAATGAAATTTGCAGCGCGCTGGAGACAAAACTACAAATGCGGAGGCGGATGCATCGCCAGTTTAGTAATGCAATAATTATCGCCTAGCTAATTCAGCTATCGAAACTGTCGATGAAAATTTAAATTATTTTTCGTATTCGCTCTTGCAACCTGTTTTGCCGTTTTCATTCGAAACTACTAATTTCGCCAAGATCATTCTTTCTGGTTAAGAACGAAATTAGACTTTAGTCGCATTTTGATATATATAATTTTGATAGTACTTTTATCTCGTTTATTAATCTTTATACCGAAAAGCTTGTCTTGATTTAATACTTTTTATGCACATATATTAATGACTATGTCATTCTTACGATGGTGGCTAAAAAGGAACATACGAATCGTTTTTTGTGAAAAAAAAAAAAACGATTTAGCCATACTAGGGGTTCTTCGGGAGTAATGGAAAATATGTCTTTTATTCGGCACATTTTCCAAAGAAAAAGTTACAAATGAAACTGAAGTTGGCGGACAGCGTCGCGCCCGGGTTTCATATGACGTTTCCATGTAGACTAGAAATAAGAGTTTTTAAAGAATGCACTTGGTTGATGTAGAGTTGTGTGAAAAAATGAAACATGAAATCGAAATGTCTCGAGGATTGACTGTCAGCTACATTATTTTAGTAATAAACTGTTTGTTTTAGAAAATTTAATCTTTTTTTCTTTTTTCTTTTAACTTGTCCTAAGAAGCTCTAGAACCACGACTGACGATACATTTATAATGCAGATAAAAACTCGAATCGTTTTCAAAATCCGTTAATGACAGTTACATCACTATAATCGTTGGTGATTGTAAACTGGACAATTAACGGATGCTATTTCATGCAGAAATGTATCAGAACGTAAGCGCAGTGGTTCCTTATGCAATAGATGATCCGCAGCTAGTATGGCACTTCTGCTATCTTCGTGTGATAAAATCCTTTATTTTGTTGCATTTTTTTTTTGTCGAACGTAACTTATTACCAATTAGTAGGCTTCACAAGTTACTGTTCCATCTATCTTCGAAATATTGTTTTAGATGCTATTTGCAGTCGGATATATAGGTGGACAGTGGCTGATTTGGCTAACTGGTCTGCTTTGTTGTTGCCGAGTGTACCTGCGGTATAAGCCAGGGTCCATAAGAATAATAATATCTTAGTACGTTGTTTGTAATAACCAGACTATCTTATTGGCAATTCCTGTGTAAGTTTTACGGGCTAATGTTTCTAATGCTGAGAGCGCGTCATTGTAAATGGTGTAGTTTGTGTATTCAACGGCTGATTTACTTGCATATAATTCTGCACAGAAAACTGAAAACGATATAGGACGAGAGGGGTTCGTCGAACTCCATTTCTGTTGACAACTACCAAGCAACTTGTTCCTATTGAAGATTTCGATCTGTCCGTGTATATGAAAACTTTTCTTAAAATATCATTAAAAGTTTAATTTGTTCTTATTTGATTAGTTTCTATTGTTACCCGCATAAGTATTAGGATCCACATGTATAAGTATTAGGATCCATATGTATGCGTAGCTTTGTTCACGATGATATTGCACAAGTGAAATAATCGTAAACAAGTATTCGTACTTCGATGGTGAAATTTGGAATATCGTCATTTCCAGCGTTGGAAAAATTTAAATTCGAAAGCCAGGGAGGTTAAATATTTCTTCCTTAGTTTCAAAGGTAGTTCCGAAGTACGATGCGTAAGATTTATTGTTGATGACATTATTTGAAAAAAACAACTTTCATCTTGAATTCTGTATTTTAAATTTGACGAGTTTAATAGCGAAGAATTTATGAAAACATAAGAGTTACCGCGCCATAGTCAATTTTTTAAAACCATGTTACGGTATAGTAGCTTATTTTAGGGGACTTTGGCACATGGTTCCACTTTTCTCTACCAAAAAATGTATGAGCGCTAGTGTCGCGCCTTAAAACACGATCCGCTTGCAGAAACTAACATATGTATTTTATTTGAGAGGCAAAAGTAACCGAATTTTTTTGTTCCGACGATGCAAATTCATCCGAGTTTCTTTGCGATTCACCAAATTTCCTTAAATTCCCCCGTGCGGTCCCCACGCATTTCCAATAATTTGAAGCGTTTAAAAATTAGCCTAAATATAATATTTAAAGTCGGAAACCAAGCTCTGATTGACCACCTTTTATCATTCATACATATTTTTTTTATTTTATTTATTCAGTCCGTAAGTATTTATGTATGTTTTCCCCGGTTCTAAAAATAAATCCATCGATGTCTCGCCCCTCAATAAATGCGCACCCTCCGATCCCACGCACATTCTGCTCTCATTAGTTTCCCTATCGTTCATAATATTTTTTCCAGAGCCTAAGTATTATAAAATTAGTCAAAATATATTTTTTCAATTTCTACAGTTCTAAAAATTTTTCCGAGTACATCGTGATTGACACAAAGTGCACAATTCGATCCCACACACACACTGCTCTCGTAAGTTTCCCTATCGTTCATAATATTTTTCCCAAGCCTAAGTAATATAAAATTAAAATTAGCCTATAAAAATAAAGACACTCATTTTTTTCTTTTTTCACATATTTTTTTATTTTTCAAAAACTTTTACAATGTTTTCTTTAGAAATATATAACACATGTAAACTTTATTACAATATAATATATAATAATAATAAGTAGTTTCATATATTTACATTTCTTATTTTATCAACTCAAAATTATTTTAAAATTTTCGATCTTACTATTGTTGATGATATATTCCCAACTCCAGTTTGTATTAAAGCCTCTTGATCCTTACATTGAATAGTTGAGTCAATATCATGTAACCGTTCAGTTAAATTATCAGTTTTTGCAGCTAGTTTTACCGTATCTATGGCACGATGTACTTTTTCCTTTTTAATTTCTTCACGAACTTTATCAATCATCTCCATAAAATGCTTTTCAATTTCTTCCCGCTGTTTATCAATTATTTCCTTAAAACGTTTTTCTATTTCTTCTTTTTTTTTATCAATTATTTCCTTAGTAATATACTTATCCAACAATACGGTTACTTTTCCATTTAACTCATTTATTAAACCTCCAAATATTTGAATTATACTTTTCACATCATTTTCATGTTTTGAAACTCGCGTAGATAACGATGAAGAATCACTCGAAATCGTATTTAATTTATCCGTTAGTTTTTTAATTTGTTCTTCATACATTGAAAACTTAAATATTGTATCATCTTTAAATTTTAACACATCTTCACTCACCATATCAATACTAATCTTATGAATCCCGATTTTCGAAATATTATCGCTAATTTTAACATCTAAATCTTTATGCAAAAACATAATTTGAGCGTGTAATGCAGCATTTTTTTCCATAACAAACGAATTCAATTGCTCAACTTTTTCGCGTACTTCACGTATTTCCACAGCTGTGAGAGTTTTTATCTGTTTGTAAGATACAACTTCAGACTCTGAAGGTTCTCGATAGATCGTACTAACGTTTAATAATCGTTTTCCTTTAAAAGTTATAATTTCCGCTAGAATCTAATTCAATCGTTGTTGGTGCTCCAGAACCACCTTCTGGCATATATTTACCACTCTTATGATGTGGCATTATGTAGTCTGCTAAATATTTACTAAAACTTTATTATCGATCCAGGAATTTTCCGAACTCGGGAATCCTAACCACTTAACTAATGATTTTCCGCCTCGTCATTGAATAACACGTTCAATTAAATATACGTCAGGATAGGATGTTTTTTGTAATTCTTCAGCATAAAAAGTACCAACTAACAATTTACCAGTTCTATCTTTTAATGTATATGTCGTAGGGAAAGTAGAATTCACCATATTTATAGTAAATAATTCACCAGTCCAGTTAGGAGTATAACCTTATTCCAATAATGTTTTAACTTTACTAATACGAACTATATCACTAATTTTAAATTTTTTCGATCCACTCGGGGTAGAGAAGTGATCGGTTGCTTTCCTACATTCCCTCGCTATATTTTCAGCAACTTGTCTTTCAACATTCTTATCTACATTGGTAGGTGCAAATTTTATCGTGCGATGTATTTTTGTATTATATTTTCAGGTAAGTTCCAACAAAACTTGTAACCAACATTTATTACGAATTGATAAAAAGATCGGGAAAGGTCTTTATTTATGACCATACAGAAGCGGTCTTGGTTTATATTTAGCTCCATATAGCAGTAACGCGAGACATAATCAGTTTTTTCGAGGTTAATTCTATACCTAGCAACAGCGCGTTAACAAATTTTGATATTTTATTTTACACGAAAAAATTAAGAGTTCCAAATTTTAGAGGAGTTTACGATCGTGATGGATTGCCTACCAAACCTAAGAAAAATGAGTGTGCGATTGTTAATATGGATTCGCAAAAAGGTCCAGGAACTCATTGGACTGCCTACAGAAAATACGGTAGTTGTGCAGAATATTTCGATAGTTGTGGAAATTTATCTCCCTTCGCAGAGTTAGTTAAATATTTATGCAAATACGATCCAAAGATTGAAATTCTATACAGCAGACGCGCGTATCAACGTTATAATTCGGTTAATTGC
Organism: Icerya purchasi; assembly: GCA_039619475.1. Taxonomy (NCBI): domain Eukaryota; kingdom Metazoa; phylum Arthropoda; class Insecta; order Hemiptera; family Monophlebidae; genus Icerya; species Icerya purchasi. The sequence continues at coordinate 586,201,235 of CM077115.1, forward strand.
GGAGAACTATGTTTGCGATTTCTAACAAATACGTTACCTACCCCATTTGATGTTCAATGTCTTCATTAGTATATAAGCACGTGTGATTGTAATTTTTTTCGATTATTGTAGATATTAGTTTTAATTTTGAATATAATATTTTTTAAAAATATTTCGCGTTATTATTATTTTGTTTTATTTCAATTTGTGTAAAACCGATACGGTCATGTCATACTTATTTCAGTTAAGCGGTAAAAAAGGTAATTTGACTAATCCACCGCTATTATTATGGAATAATCGTCAATGGAGTATCGGGTTAGTATCATTAATAACATACCATTCTATACATAATATCATGTCGGAATGCAATACATTGTATTATTACGATTCTGCATTGGCAGTTGAAAGAAATGAATCCCCAAAATCTATTATATTACCTAGTGGATGTTACGAAGTGGAAGATGTGGAAGAATACTTATGACAGCATTTAGATGATGGTATTATTATACAAGGCGATGAAAGAACGTTAATGTGTGTTATACAGAGTAAATATTACGTACAATTTACCAGACCGCGGAGTATTGGTCCACTATTAGGTTTTGATGGTATGACAAATGTTTTACCCCCACAAATGAATCATACAAGTCATAACACTGTACAGATTACACCGATAAATATATTAAATATATATTGTAATATAGCAACAGGCGGATATACAAGTGGATCATCGTCTCATCTCATTTATAGTTTTCCTTTAAATATAGCACCTGGATATAAAATTTCTGAAAATCCGAAAACAATCATTTATTTACCTGTAAGTACAGATTACATATCAGAGTTAAATGTATATATAAAGGATCAAAACGGGAATATCATTGATTTTGCTAGTAAAGATTTAATTATAAATTTACATCTAACTAGTTCTTCATATTAATACAGATATATTATTATCAATTTAAAATGCCGTTCATATATACTAATAGAAGTATATATAAATGTGTTCAAACACCATTTCGAGCTGAAGAAAATTATATAAATAGAGGAAAAAAGAAGAAATTGTTGAGTAGAAAAAGTATTAGTGTACTAAAGTCATTGGGTTATAATGTGTTGATTAAGTAAGAAAAAACATTAGTTTGATTTAGTTTACAATGGATCATATATTGCAAATTGATTCAAATGCAGTTATTGACGAAGCAATAGCAGCTTATGAAATACATATGTATAAACCATACACAAGTTCAAGATTTGGTGCTGACGATGAAATATGTATACCTGTTCAGCAAAATATGTTATTACTTTACCATCGAAAAGTTATTTACTTCTACAAGGCATAGTTTCACCATCAGTAGATTTTTCAATGAATGGACCTTTATTTCTATTCACAGAGCTATGCTACGAAATTAATGGAACTATTATAGAATGTGTACGGCAACCGGGGATTACAACTCTTGCACATAAATTAATGTTCAGAGAATATCAAATCAGATTACAACTACAGTACATGCGCTCTAAATACAGAAGAATTGAAAGTATTTACATGAGAAATTACTGATACAGCAAGCCCCTCAACATCGTCAGGTACTGGAGCCAAATTGTTGGAATTTTAATTTATTATTCCTTTACACTACATATTCAGTTTTGCAGAAGATTATAGACGTACAATTGTACATGCAACACAAGAAATTATTCTTATCCGTGCAAACAGTGACAAAAATGGATTTACTGCAACAGTTGATAAGACAATTAATGTAATATTTCAATTATTGCCTGGCAACTACCTTTTGTTAAATTGAGTGATCGAGCAAAAATATCTTTACTTAATCGAATAAGAAGATAAAGCAAGCACCTATACAGTTTAGAGTATAGTCTTTTTCACATCAACCATCTTTACCCACCATTTCTGAGCATAGCTGGGTAATCAAATCAACTTCCACTGTAGAATGTCCTCGCTTCATCATTATTGGATTCCAGACGAATAAACAAAATGATTTAACCAAAGATGTCTCTACATTTGATCACATTAATGTAACTGAGATTTGTGCCTACATAAATTCAACAAGATATCCTTACATAGTGATGAATTTAGATTTTGAATGGAAAAGATTTGGTTATCTATACTTGTTATATGCAAATTTTCAAACAATGTATTATGGAAAGGATCCACCGCATCCGGCAGTCAGTGTAGATTCATTTCTCAGTAAATATCCGCTTTTTATTATACCATGTAATTTTCAAAATGAACTCTTAAATGATGGTAGTCCACTACAGATTAGAGTAGATTTTAAGACTTGTGAAAACTTACCTGTAAACACTTCATGTTATGCGCTTATAATACATGATAAAACAACTAGTTGTAATGTGCTGGAATTGTAAATAGAAAAATTATAAAAGAATGCTGTTCGATATTTTGCTTTTAGTATTATGTTGAATGTGTTTGAGTAATGTTCTTTAAAGTTGTAAGTTAAATTTTTGTTTTTGCACGATTGTATTTATTTTTAATTAATAAAGTTTTTATTTCGTTAAGTTTTCTCCTTTTTGTTTTCCACTACAATGAGTAATATGTGTGATGTAATAATCGATTTCCAATGTTTTAAAAATAATGATAACGCCTACATTATTAAGGAGCTTGCGATATTAGCTTTAAATGGAAAAATACAATTTCATCGAGTTTATAAACTGCCGACCGATTGGAACATATTAACCAGTAGTAAAAGACGTACAAATTTATGGTGCACATGAAATTATCATTCAAACCCATGGAATGCTGGAGATTCCAATTATAGAAATATATCTATAGATTTGGAAAATGTTTTAATTAGTGTACAGCCTTTAAAAATTTATGTTAAAGGAGATACAAAAATTGAAACTATATAGGAAAAACTAATGGTAACATTGCTTACAGATTATGAAATAATTAATTTAGAAACACATTATGGTATGCCCAATTTAAGAAATTTAAATAATAAGTACAATGCTATAACAAGTACTGTAAAATGTGATGCACACACTGATGGGCGAATTAACATATGCTCATTACAAAACGCATATGTAACGATGAAATGGTATGACATGAATGTTAGACCCATTTTATCTGCAATAAGGTATCCTATACAACAAATGCTATAGAAAGTTAATGCAGAAACATTAATTTCAGAGTGCCCTGATAAAATTTGTGACTTTTACAATAAATTACCTGAATCACCGAGGAAAAATGAAAATGTTAAAAAATGTTTGCTGTGTTTTAAGCATCATAGATTCGATATACCCAATTCATTGCAGCTCAGCACAGCTCATCCTACCTTAATTAAAGATTGTAAACAGTGTAGACAGAAAAATGTAGCAGATTTTTTATAGAATATGTACCCTGAAACTTTAGGAAAAGATTTTAATAATGAAGATCAAACAATTTTAGAAGAAAATATTATTTGCAATTGTAATGGTCCTGAACCTACAACAATTCCAATTTCAGCTCATAAATTTTTTGATTTTTAACTTTTTAATTGTAATTTTTTTATATTTTAGTTGTAAATTTTGATTTTCAAAACTTTTTACTTATATTTTTTTTGTATTTTAGTTGTAAATTTTTGAATAAATATATATATAATTTTCAAACTGAATATTTTTTCTTCTTCCACGCTAACATACGTAGTTTAAGTTTAATTTTGAAACATAACATGTATTATACAATACAAATAATAATGGTAAATTGAAATGAACACATGGATAAACAAATAGTAAAAATGTATTTGAAATAATGTACATTCAATACACACATGTCAAAGAAAATATATATACAAATCATTATAAAAAAATATACACATAAAAATATATGTAAAATCAATAAAAACTTTATATAAATATAAAACAAGTACAAGCAAAAAAAGCAACTATATATATATATACATAAAAATAAAATAAAATAAAATAAAATAAATAAATAAAATGTAGATTTATTCAACAGTAGATGTAACACACATTTACTTTACATACTCATGCCAGAACATATACATTAACTTATCCTATTAAATCCTTATAATATTTATCAGGTATTTAACTATTACACCTTTTCTTTGCTAAACATTTAGGAAATTCAGAAAAAATGTTTTTAAATTTACTTTTAAAATTAACATAATCCTTATGAGCTATTGCATATATATGTATGTTATCTGGGACTATGATACACTTATCATCTGCTGCCGATAATGCAAGTTTCAATTGATGTATAGTATACAACACATGTTTATAACTATGAATATTATAAAAAGTACAATGAGTTTTTTTAATGCATGACTTATTTAATATATAATTTCTATAATGTTTAAATGAAATTTCATTTTTAACAATATTACATGGTATCCTTTTACATTTCTTAATATACTTATTTTTATTAATTTTAATACTATACATTTTTGGTCAGAGTCCAACAAAAGCACGAATTGCTGTACCATTTAATTCATCTTTAAATTTTTCCAGTGCTTTTTTGTTTGTTAGACTATGGCATTGATGTTGAGGAGGATAATCAGATGTGTCAAAATGAGAAAGGTTATTTTTAATATCATCATACACGTTCTTTGTTCTGATGTTATAAACAAATGAATCTGTATCCATATACAAAAGATTTAATTTATCTGACCCATAAATAGGCTGCATATTTTCATAATGGAATTTATATGTGCATTCTTTACTGATGTCAAGTATTGACATTCCTGCATATATTGGTTTGTCAAACATCAGTTGTGTGGGATGTCTATGCACTGCACAGAGAAAAGGACTTTCACTAAAGATTGTCCTATCCTTGAAACTAGTTTTTCCGACTAGTTTACTGAATTTAATCTCATTACATACAATCTGTATGTTAGGTTGCATCCTAATATTTTCAAGCGTCTTCCCAAAAACAGAATTATTAAGGAGCTTAAAGAAGTCCTTCTCAAAGTAATTTTTTGCTTGTTGACGATAATGTGTATTGCGATTTATATATAGCTGCAACCATGCAGTTTGTTCAAACTTTATTCCATGATGTATTTTGTTTAGTTTTAATTCATTTTGCAATGCTAATTTCAGGTACATATAATGGATTATATATTTATTCTTGTTTTCCAAAGTAGCCACGAGTTTTTTCATCTCCCCTCTCCTTGAAACATTTTTATTTTCAGGTAGAAATGATAAATTGTTGTGTGATAAATGCAAATCTTCAAGGTATTCAATATCCACTTCCAGTACATATCCCACAGATGCATCTTCTTCTATATCCATAACATTGAGTGTGTCAATTTCATTCTGAAATATCCATTGGAATCCTTTATGTGGTAAAGGTTTTGACATAGCAGTCCCATATAAATTATTGCAGTCTATGTATAAAATGAAGTTTGGATCTTCTCAAACACGTCATGTAATTTTATTTTCAACATATTTATTATGTGCAACACAATAGTGTTGTATGCACTGAGTTAATCCTCCTCTAATGGCTGATTCAAAAAATATGTACATGTCATAGTCTATAAGGAGTTCCAGCTCGATCTGTGTTGCCTTCAACATTGCTTGAAAACTAAGAGAAGGTGCTATATAAAACCAACAAGCATCCAATTTGTAAATCTCATGGCAAACATCTCAATAGTTTTTAAATACATCAGCCAGCAATAGTACATCTGTGTGAAGATATACATCACTGTATTCTCCTAATGTTTTTATCCCCATTTTTTTCCACACTTCCTTTGCATGTTTATAATTATCTAATGGAACGTGTGACTTAGGTAGAGAGCTATAGAAATCTCTCCTTCTTGGTAATGATTTCTCTTTAAGCTTGTTCCAATCATTGAGGTATTCATATGGGAATATACCTTTGCAGTGGAGTGATGGAAGAAAGGATGAGTTGGGAATATGTCATATGGTGTGATGAAATGCATCATCAGGTAAATTCCCAGCCAACTTCTCTAAACTGCACGCCATAAATTGAAAACTGTCAATAAATCATAAACTGACGTTTTCAGACACCTTTTTTGTGAAGCCTTTATATTTTTCTTCACTATTAGCTAATACAAAGATGTCTTTATTGTCATAAGCCAATTCAAAAATTAAAATATGCCCATTGTAACCACTCAGGTTATGCATGACAACTGGTATAAAATTGGGCAGTTGATACTATATGTTGCACTTTGAATGTGCAGCACCACAATATTTCCCTGATATGTGATCATGATCTGCAACTTTATTATTATTTAGAGGTTCTTCACAAATGTGACATTCTGTTGCATTAAAATGGTCTATATCTTGTTGAGGAATTCGATTCATAGGTTTATTCAGCTTATATACTTTTTCAATGTTTGCAGCTTCTTGAACTAACTACTCTACAAATACTTTTGCAGCATCTCGTCCTCGATAAAAATGGGGTTGTGATATAGTGTTATCAATCCTTGACACAACATAGAAGCAAAATTGCATTGCTTCATGTTGTTGGACCTTGATAGTATTGCTGCACTGAGGTTTTTGTGCTCTATGAATAAAACATGATGCGGGTTCATCATCATTCCTTTCAGCAAGGTGTGTGGTTGCATTTGTTTCATTATCATGATCTGTATCCATTTTGTTTTCATCATCTTCATCCTTCTCTTCCTCCATAGGGATGAGCATGCATTCTGTGTCTGCATATATGATGTATGGAACAAACTATTGATATTTAAATTTATCAAATTTTAAAATATTTTTTCTTTCCTCTGACATTAACACCTTCACTGGAGGTAGCTCACCACACTGTCTTATATGATTTTCATATTTTGTTTGGCTGTGTACATACGATAGACATCTCCGACATATAAATACATGACATTTTTTCTTAGTGATTTGACATACTACCAACTGCTCCAAATTTTTAATGCAACAAAAGTGTTGTCTATCTCCATCTATTAGCATGAGGAGATCATGATGATCAGATTTTTCTTCTTTTGTAATACGGAGAGGATATGCATCATCTTTATCATCTAATCCATATATATTCACTGATGTTTGAATATTATTTTTTTCAAATGTGTGAATATCATCTAGTGAAGTTGGAAATGAGATATTGCTCCAATTATACTGGTCTCTCAGCTCTGGTCGCATCCAGTAGGTGTTGACTCGTTGAGGATTTTTTTCTACAAATCTGGCAAGGATTGAATACATAAAACATCGCTCATCTGTATTTTCAACATTTACTATGGCCTTTTTAGCATCAATTGATTTAGGTAGCTCTATAAATGAACTTGCATGTGATAGAATATTGCGATAATTTAACCTAATCTCTAGGTATTTAATCCTGCTTATTGACCATCCAGACCCCAATGCATGCTCAAATTTATGTGTTATTGCATTTAATTTATTTACAGCTTGCTTGTACCACACATTTAGATTGGCTCCTTGTAATATTAAACTGGAATTGATCGGGAAATATGGTTGAGATATTTGTACTTCTTCACCGTGTAGCTTCTTAAATTGAGCACACAGTGTCAAATTGACTTTTACACTAGTGTTGATTCTTATTGATATAGTCTCGAACACTGCTACAGCAATATCACACAGGAATCTGTTGATATCCAGTTGTCTGCTGTTGTTATTGCTAACTCAAAAGGTGACAAAGCGTTTATTATATTTTGAGGACACTTGTTCCACGAAAAAGTTGTTAATTTCCAATGATGAACTCATGATTGTTTTTAACATGTGTAATCTAAATCAAAACAGTAAAAGAACTTTTTTATACTAAACATAATTGAGCACTTGCAGTGAATATTTATACTTTTAACATTATGGCTAAGGCTTTATTTTTATAGGGGTAATTCTAATTGAAAATCAACTTTATTTTTAGTATAGAGATATACTTTATACATTTCTCTATTGCAAATTTATTTATGAAATGTGTATTCTCATTATAAACTATTAAGATTCCTATTCAAATTTTTTTTTTTTTTTTTTTTACACTATGTACAGCCTTATGGCTAGAGGTGTGAGAACTGTTTGGATTTAAATTAGGGAGTAGAGACTGGTAGCTTGCAAGAAGGAGAAGAGTTTGTATGTTTTGGTATCATTGTTTGAAAGTAGAGATTCAAGAGATTCGTTTTGGATGTATAGGTCTCTTTGGGTTTGAAATTTTGGACAATCGATTAGTATGTGTTTGATGGAGATGGGAACTGTACAGGGTTCACATGTAGGTCGGTGCTGTTTGTTTAATATATAATCATGAGTGAGAGCTGAGTGACCTGCTCTTAGTCTAAATAATACAACTTTGTTTTTTCTGGATTTTTGATATGAGGTTTGCCAAACATCCACGGTTTTCTTTATGGTTTTTAGTTTGTTTGTGTCTGGGATCTGATTCCAGTGTTGTTGGAAGGATTTATGTGCCACGGATTTACTGGATATTTTCAAGTTCGAAAGAGGAACTGGAATGTTTGTAATTGGGGAGATGATCAAGGACCGTTTTGCTATTTTGTCTGCTTTCTCATTTTGATGGATGTTACAATGGGATGGTACCCAACAGAAGATGATTTCTTTGTGTGAAAATGAGAGGATACTTGTTATTTCTTGAGAAATGGGGTGTTGTTTCTTTTTATGATAGTTTTGGATTGTGAGGAGTGCTGACAGTGAGTCTGTTAGAATTACAATATTGTTTGTTGAGAGATCCATAGAGTAGTTTGTGGCTAATTTGAGGGCATAGAGTTCAGTTGAGAGTACTGTGAAATGTGGTGGTAGTGGGTATGGTATTTCATTTTGATTGTGAATAATTGAGCATCCTGCTCCACTTGATTTGGCACTGTCAGTGTATATTTTGACAAAATTTGGATATTTGGTAAGGAGGTTGTTGAAGTGACGATTATAGATGAGAGGGTTAGATTGAGATTTATTCAGGTGCATGAGTGACAGATCTATCTTTGGAGTGTATGAGGGGACCAGGGTGGATTGATATTACTGGGAAAGTGTTGGATAATAGTGTTCTTTAGGATGATTGATTTTAGAAGATTGTTATTGTTGTTAATGAGGGAGTTGGAAGGACTCATGAAATGGAGAGGGCTGCTGAAGTTGGGATTTGTGAGGATGTTGAGGATAGCATTTGTGGAGATAAAATGTCTTCGAATGTTTAATGGCGATTCTGATGATTTGCTTTGAAGGCTTTCAATAGGAGTTGTTTGAAATGCACCTGTGATTAATCTTAGACATGTATTGTGAATGGCATTCAGTGAATTGAGTCGAGATTGAGAGGCGAATCCATACAGTGGTGAACCGTAGTCGATTATTGATCAGATAAGTGTGTGATAAAGCTTTCTAAGTGTGAATCTGTTGGATCCATATGAAATATGAGCTAGTTTTTTTAATACATTAATCTTTTTGAAGCATCTGTTTTGAGGTTTTGAATTTGTGGATTCTAGAAAGTGGTGTTGTCAAAGATAACCCTGAGATATTTGATACTGTTAGAAAGTGGCAAAGGTATATTATCTATATTGATGTTAAGATTTTTTGGGCATCTGTAATGCAGGAGTGAATTTCAGTGGATTTTTCTTGTGATATTCTGAGTTCATTGCTCCGAGCCCATTTTATTATTTAGTCGACTGCTATTTGGAGCAGGTTTTCTCCGACTTTTGGATCTTGACAGTTGATGGCTATATAGAAATCATCTGCATAGAGTGCTTTTATGATGAGAGGAGGAACCAAGATGGCTAGGTCGTTGATGCTGATGATGAAAAGAGTAGGGCTGAGCTAGGGCACATCATAGCAGTCCATGTGTACCTGAAAATGTATTGGCAATGAAAATGGCGAATTCTCTATTTTGGAGAAAGTTGAATATGAAATGTAACATATTGCCGTCTATATTCATTGAATTCAAAGCGTGGAGAATTTTGTTTCTAGATATTGTGTCGAAAGCTTTAGTAAAATCAAAAAATATCGCCAGAAAATGATTTTTGTTATGATGAGCTTCATTTATGTTGCTATTTAATTGGATTAGTTAGTGAAGCGTTGATCTGCTTGGTCTGAATCCACATTGAGAGGGAGATAACTTGCCATTTTGTTCAAGATACCATAGCAGTCTTCTGTTTACTATTCTCTCAAAAATTTTGCAAAGATTCGATGTTAAAGATATTGGTCTGTAGCTGTCGGTATGAAAAGTATTTTTATCAGGTTTCAGAAAAGGGATTACAATTGCTTTTCTCCACATAGTGGGAAAGGAGTGCGAGGTCCAGATATTATTGAAGATTTTGAGTAATAGATGTTTTATATTATCTGAAGTGTTTTGGAGAAATTGGATATGAAAATGATCTGGACCTGGAGCTGAGATTTTTGAGGAGTCTATGGCGTCTTCGAGTTCTCGAAGAGTGATATCTTGATTGAAAGTTTGATTGGATGTTTCAGTTAGTTTTTTTTTACTTTGTATATAAGTTTGTAGAGATTCATATTTTTCATGTAGACCTTATGGAAATAAATATAATAAAAACAACATATATGTATAATTTTATTATACAAGAAACTATCATTCTTGTATGCAATATCAATATTCATGCATGGCCACATGTTACTATTTAAAAAACATCTCAGTGGAGAGTTTTTTACCCGCGACTTGAATGCTATTTGATATCGATTAACGTGCCAATATCGATATCTAGTATAAATATTTTTATATTAGTGCTAATTTATTTTCATTCTGAAACACGATGTGAAATGACCAAAATGAAACCGGTTTCCTATTGGCTACTTCAGTTGCAGCCAATAACCAATCATGCAGCAGAAAACCCTAGCGGCTGATATATATACACCCACATTTTCATCCCTCGAATTATTGGCATTTCAATTTTGCACGCACCAGTCACATTTCCAGAGTGACACCGGTCGGCGGTCATTCAGTGCTCCAGTTCCAGTTTGGGCAGCACAACAGTGCTGCAGATCAACAGCTCTTCTCAGAGCTACTCGCCACCAAGGTGTGCACCCACGTTTGTGGTGATCAGCATTGTCTTCAACAACCTGATCATTGCCACTATTTTATGAGCTGATTCTTCACTCTGTCGCTTGTTCCTGGTTCCAGCCATTGTAGCGGTAACTTCATCACCTTTCCAGTTCCTGTCGGGCAGCATCATCGCTGCAGATCCATGTTTGGATCCAGCCATCGTGGTGGTATCTTCATCACCTGTCTTTGGTTCCTGTTGGGCAGCATCATTGCTGCAGATTCGCGTCCGGTTCCTGTTGGGCAGCATCATCACTGCAGATTTGTGTTCGGTTCCAGCCATCGTCGCGGCAACTTCATCTGTTTCCTGTTGGGCAGCATCATCGCTGCAGATTAGTAGTCAGTTCCGGTTGGGCAGCATCATCGCTGCAGATTCGTGTTCGGTTCCAGCCATCATCACATTGATTCTTTCAGTATCCGAATTGTATATATTTACGAAATATAATTCTTTTTCCTTTTAATTCGTCATTTATTTGACGTGGTCCTCCGGGCATTAGTTTGGTTATCTGGACCGAATTGCTCTAGCAGCAATTCATCAACTCCAGATTGAGTCTCAAATAACCTGAGCATAGGGACGCTCAACAATATATAACACCGCACTGTACACAATAACATGAAATAATATGACAAAAAAAAAAAAATAAATAAAATAAATAATATGGATATCCGTCATCATTATTATAAAATATGACCTATATGTATATAAAAATATTTAATATTTCCTTTATGTTTTTATTTAAAAAAAGAAAAATATGTTGAATGAGCAAAATTTTTAAATTATATTCCATCTATTAAACATATTTCCAAAGAACATGATTTTTTTTTTGAATAAAATATGTAGTGACATCGCTAATTTTTTAATATTAATCTTATTTCATATCGAATACAATGAAATCGATAATTCGATAAAACGAAACGATCATTCATTTCAGATTCTGTGTTGTGATTGACTATTCAGATAGTTTAGAAAGAATAAAAAAATTTTTTTCCGGCAAATGTTAATCGGTGATTATTTTTAATAATTATCTTAACCATCATGATTTTTTTCATTTTTCATTTTATAATACATGTTTCGTTAGAAGCCGTCTGTTTGTATCTCAACTCTTTTATATACATAATGTTGCTGAGGATGTTACAAATAATATAAATTTTTTCGTCTGAAAATATGTATCTCCTGTAAGTATATATAAATATGTCTATTCTTCGTTCATTTCTTTAATTTTGAGAAGAAAAAAAAGTATATATATCGACGGAATGAAATTATTAAATTATGTTTTATGTATTAAAAACTTTCCTGAAGAATACGAATTTAAATAAATGACGTTCATTTACAATTATAAACAAGCAAATATATATTAGTTGTGTGTGTGTTTATAGCAATAGATCGATTGATTATTTACATTTATTTTGAATATAAAAATTTTTTCTGAAAGAATGCAATTTTGAATAAATAACATTCATTTTTCAATTGAAAGTGTTTGAAAATAAGTACTGCCTATATGCATATAATTATACCTATCACTTGTACTAATTCAGAAAAAGAAAAAGAATAAGAAAAAAAACATCGTTTGTTCAAAATTATAAATTTTATTCTGTGAAAATTGCTCTAAAAAATATGATTTTGTTTAAATATTTTTTTTTGATTAAATGAAGTATTGTGAAATATAGTCGTAATATAAACTTGTAATTTCTTTTAAAATTTGACATGATCGATTGCGTACATTCTTAAAGTTCAATATTGTAAATATATATACATATACAGAACAGGAACACAACACAGTTTTTCGTTTATTTAAATACACATAATAAAATAAATACTAATCAACAATAAACATGGAAACAAATAAAAATATACCACATTTGAAAATTTAAATAATGAGTCGTAAAAAAGGAGGTTCTTCAATATGAATAGTAATAAACAAAAATGAAAATAAATGAGTTGTAAAGATTATTTTTGAACGAAATAAAAAAAAGTTAAATTATTGAATCATGTATGAAATATCATAGATTAATGCATGTGTGCAGTATGAAATGTGAAAAATATATATTAACAATCAGAATCTTAAATGAAATAATTCGTAAATTTTTTTTTTTTTTTTGTAAAATAGAAATGAAGCAATTTTGAAAAATAATAAATGAACGTAATGAAATTTGAAAATAAAGTAAATTCGATTTTTACAGATTTCAAATGTAGTATATTAAAAATGTATATGAAATAATTTTAAGTACTTACTGATCTGTATAATCCTTAAATATGAATTATTGGAATGAGGACCTTCTAGCTGATGCCTCTTACCTTTCGGATTCTTGGTATTTAGGATACCTCACTACTCGTGGGCTTTATCAGCAAATATATGAAAAAATTTTCGGAGAAGACTACTCCTTGTCTAAACAACAAAAACGTGCTAAAGAAACAAAATATAAATTGAAATTTGTATCATCATCATCATTATTGTTGCATCTCCCATTCGGGAGGTTGCACGTCATGAACATTATAAGTTCCGGCATCTGGCTAATTTTGTTAATAGGAAGAAGTCTTTAATTGCTGTGTTTGTATTCATTATTTCCATTCTCCTTCTTCCTCTTGGAGGTTTTCCTTTAATTTTCCCCTGTGTGACTAAATAAGCCTTCTTCTCTAATTTTGTGGGCAATGTATGCAATTTTTCTTCTTCTTATATCGTGTCATATAATTGCAACTTATCTACTTTACACCTATTCATCACCTGCCGGTTTGTTATGAAATCCGTCCACGGGATTTTTAGCATACGCCTGTATGCCCACATTTCAACGGCGTCTATTCTTTTTTTACAGTCTGCACTTATCGTCCAGGTTTCAGCGGAATATTGCATTACAGACCACACATAACACCGTAATTTCGTTTTTTCATATCTATATTCATTTTCTTATTTGTTATTATTTTTTCTAAATTCCCAAAGGCCTGTCTGGCCATTGCTATTCTGGATTTTATTTCTATATCATCACGCCCATCTTCAGTTATCAGTACACCTAAGTATTTATATTTTTTTACATATTCTAGTTGCTGTCCCCCTATTTGTATTTGTGTCTCTGCGCTTTTTGACCTGGAGCACTTCATTATTTTCGTTTTATTTGTATTTATTTGCATATTATACTTTCCTCCTTCTTTATTTATGATGTCTAGCATTCTTTGCATTTGTTCGGCTGTTTCTGCTATTAGTACTTTATCATCCGCATATGAAATGTTATTTATTAATTGCCCATTAATTCGGAATCCCAGTGCATTTAGTTTCGGGGATTTCATTATTTCCTCCGCATATACATTAAAAAGCCTAGGAGACAGCGGGCATCCTTGTCGGACTCCTTTTTTAATACAGCAGTATTCTTCAGCGTATTCATTTCCTATCTTCATATTTGCTCTCTGATCCCAATATAAATGCTTTATAAGTTGAATGTCGTTACTATCGATATCATATTTTTGCAATACTTCGATTAGCTTCAAGTGATCCACTCTGTCGAAAGCTTTCTCGTAATCGACAAAACATACTAATACATCTCTGTTTATGTTTAAAGTTCTTTGTATTATCACTTTTAATAGCACTATGGGGCATCTCTAGTGCCCCTATTCGCTATGAAACCAAATTGTGTTTTACTCAAGGTTTTATCTATTGTTAATAAATATTAAGTCGATATTTATTAATTTTGTCATTATTCGTTCGTTAGATTTTTCATTTTACGCAGCCAGATGTTCGTTATGTAAACAATATAAAATAAACCACTGGCCAGCGCTCGTTGGCGTGTTGTTCGTCTTCGCTAGTCGTTTTTCGTTCATCTGTTTTGTTATGTCGCTTCGTTATACGCTTTTAGCGTCTCGTCTTTTCGTATTTCGTTATTTCGTTGTAATTATTTCGTTTTACCCTTTTTGAAATTATTTTAGAAACAGTCTTTTTTAAGACTTCTATTCGTTCAATCGTATTCGATTAAAATACAATTTATTAATTGACCGGTTTGAAAAATTCATTTGAAAAATATAATTTGGTCCTCCGGAATATTAACGAAAATATCGTAACATTTTGGTCCTTCCCGAGCCGGATTCCGTCGAACAAATACCTTTCATCGTAAAATTAAGTAAGTCCGTTCCAATTTATATACGATTAAAAAATTTGTTTAAACTAAAGTCGTTGTCCATTCCGGTCATTAAGATTTTTCGCATATTATCGTTCGATTGAAATGGATAAGTTAGAAAGAAACCGTCGCTATATAAAAAAGCAACTAGCATCAATTCGAGCTCGTATTTTAGATTTCTTAAAAGAAACTTCAATTAGCACGGTCGTAGTAAAAGCTGAGAACGAATTCGAATCATTTAAAACTTATCATGCGCAATTTGAAGAGATTTCCAAACAAATTCTCGAATTAGCTGTCGAATCAAATCCAGAAAATGAAGAACAGCTTGAAAACGCTCTTTTTAAAGAATGTGAAGAATTAGTATCTACACTGAATTCGATTAAAACCGCGATCGCAGTCGCTAAAGATAAGTTCTCAACGCAAAACGATAGAGATTCGATATTAAATTCCACATCAATTGTTCATCGTAATGTTTCGGCTCAGCCGAGGCTTCCTAAAATTGATATACCCGAATTTAACGGCAACCCTCGCGATTTTTTAAATTGGAAAAATTTATTTTCGAATTTTGTCGTTGATAATCCTGACATACCTAATGTCAAAAAATTATATTTTTTAAAACAAGCTCTAAAGGATAAAGCAGCTCCGATAGTTCGAGATTTCGAAATTAACGATCATTCTTTCGGCGAAGCTTGGTCGACCGTTTTAAATCGTTACGAAAATAAACGAGCGATAATCGAATCGCATTTTCTCGATCTTTTTCATTTGCGCCGCGTCAAAAACGACTCTGACATTCAGGAATTATTAGACTGTATAAATGTAACACTTCGAGGCTTGAAAGTCGCGAATGAAGGTCGCGACAATTGGCAATCTTGGATTTCATTTTTGATATCGATGAAATTGGACGACGAAACACGTCGCGACTGGGTAAAGTCTTTAACGGATAATACTAAGTATCCTACGTATGAGGAAATCAAAAAGTTCCTTGAAACTCGAGTTCAAGCGATTGAAAGTCAGCACTTTCGTTGCAATGAAGTCTCTAAAAAATCCGAGAAAACGCAGTCGTTTAGTAGTTATTCAAAAAATAAATCGACGTTCGTAGCGTCTTCCACAGCCATGTGCGTAATTTGTAAAAACTTACATCCACTTTGGAGATGTCCAGAATTTATTAAACGAACTCCGATTGAACGTTATGATATCGTAAAAACTAATCGTCTATGCATTTTATGTTTTGCGAAAGATCATCGCGTTTCCGAGTGCAGAAATCGAAAATGCACAAATTGTAATCAAAATCATAATACAATGTTACACCGCAACAATTTTAAATCGCATCTCAAAAACAATTCGGCGGAATGTTTTAAAATTGAAAATCCTTCAACAGTCGAGAGTAATCCAAATTCACAGAAATCATTTGAATTAGTCAGTTCCTCTAATAAAACTTGCCAACAAGTTTCAACAAATAATCTGGTAATATTACCAACGGCAGTTTTAAAAGTTAAGGTCCGAAATAATCGTTACGTATTAGCAAGAGCACTTCTTGACTCTGCTTCGCAGGTTACGCTAGTTACCGAAAATTTCGTTCGAAAAAACAATTTACCGTGTTTTCACAACTCGAGTGAAACGTCTATAGTAGGTATAACTTCAGACATTATCGATTGCAGCAAATCTAGTTTCTTTAATATTCGCTCTCGATTTTCGAAATTTGAAATTCGCATAGAACCAGATATCGTTCCCTTTATATCGTATAAATCACCCACAAACGTTATTCGTGAAACGGCTAATAAATTTAAAGACCTACGTATGGCGGACGAATCGCTCAGCCATAATAATATCGATATCTTGATAGGAGCAGAATATTTCGAAAAATGTATTCTCGACGAGAGAAAATCATTCGACGATCTTTTTATTCGCAATACTCATTTTGGATGGATAATTTCCGGTTGTGAAAAATTTAAATCGAGCTTTCCGTTATTTTGTCACATATCTACAAAATTAATCGATTTACAAATTACTAAGTTTTGGGAAATCGAAGAAGTTAATCCACAAAAGGAAATAAACCCCGAACACGATATGTGTATAGAACATTTTAAAACAACGTTTTCGCGATCAACCGATGGTCGTTTTATCGTTCGGTTACCTTTAAAAAATGATCGTAAAAAATTATCTAATTCTCGTAATCACGCTATTCGTTCGTTAATCCGTTTTGAAAAATCGTTGAAACCAGAAATTAAAATTGAGTATATACAATTTATGCGAGAATACTTAGAATTAGGTCATATGGAACCTGTTAAACCTATACTCGATAATTGTAAAGTGACATATTATATTCCACATCGTGAGGTACTTCGTCCATCTAGTACGACCACAAAACTTCGTGTTGTGTTTAATGCGTCCAGAAAATCAGACTCAGGACTTTCATTAAATGACTTGCTTGCTACAGGTCCGAAAATTCAATCCGATTTATTCGATCTACTTATTAAATTTCGTTTTCATAAATTCGCCTTCGTAGCCGATATAGAGAAAATGTATCGTCAGGTTCTCATACATCCAGAAGATCGCGACTTGCAAAGAATCGTTTGGCGAGAATCGACTAAAGAACCCATACAAGAGTTTCGATTAACTACAGTGACATACGGAACTGCGTCTGCCTCGTTCTTAGCGCAACAGTGTTTAAGCATATTAAGCGAGGATATCCGAGAATCAGATCCTGATGCTTCACGAGCCTTAAAAGAAGATTTTTATATGGACGATCTTCTAACGGGAGGAGATAATTTGGATTCGGTAATGCATCTACAAAAATCTATTCATGCTACTCGTACATTCGTCGTTAATTTCATAAAGTCGCGTTTCTGGGTAACTGATGGATTAAACAAAACTGTAAAGAAAATCCTATTTCAGTGTGTGATATGCACCCGCTTTAAAGGAGTCACTATGGAGCAGGTAATGGGTCAGCTGCCAAAGGAGCGCATTTCGTATTCGAGGCCGTTCGATTTCGTAGGCATCGATTTTTGTGGTCCGTTCACAACCAAGTGTATCGCTCATCGTTCTTATAAATTTGGAAAATGCTATGCCGCTTTTTTCATTTGTTTAGTAACACGAGCCGTTCATGTCGAAATCGTTTCGGATTTATCGAGTGTAAAATTTTTCGATAGTTTTAGTCGTTTTATTGCACGAAGAGGCACACCTACTCGTGTGCATTCTGACAACGCTACAAATTTTGTGGGCGCGAAAAATCAATTGTATCTGAATACTGGAGATTCGCTGAATTTTTCTAGTTTCCGTGGAATAGAATGGGTATTTATACCACCTCGTAGCCCACATCATGGAGGCATTTGGGAAGCTGCTGTCCGGATAGGAAAGTATCATCTGAATCGAGCAACTAAAAATTCAACTATGTCCTATGAAGATTATTCTACGATCTTTGCCGCAATAGAATCGATTTTGAATAGTCGCCCTATTTCATACAAAGTTCATACGGATGACGGTCCAGCGATTTTAACCCCTTCGCATTTTTTGATCGGTAAACCTTTAATTTCCGAAACTATGGATTCTGATCCAATTGTTCCACCTGAATCAATAGATTTAATGGAATTATGGAAATCCCATAGGGCTGTGTTAAACTCATTCTGGCACAATTGGAGAAAGGATTATTTAAATGACTTACAAGTTCGTAACAAATGGTTTACTCGGAAAAATAATCTACAAGTCGGAGATGTAGTATTAATTAAAGATGATCAATTACGTCCCGGTGACTGGAACATGGGCGTAGTAGTCACGACTTACCCTGATCCAAATGGTGACGTTCGTGTTGCGGATGTGAAATCTCAAACCGGAATCAAGCGTAGATCCATCTGCAAATTAGTTCGTTTGTTTAATGATGAGCCCAAGCTCATCGGGCGGGAGTATGTTAATAAATATTAAGTCGATATTTATTAATTTTGTCATTATTCGTTCGTTAGATTTTTCATTTTACGCAGCCAGATGTTCGTTATGTAAACAATATAAAATAAACCACTGGCCAGCGCTCGTTGGCGTGTTGTTCGTCTTCGCTAGTCGTTTTTCGTTCATCTGTTTTGTTATGTCGCTTCGTTATACGCTTTTAGCGTCTCGTCTTTTCGTATTTCGTTATTTCGTTGTAATTATTTCGTTTTACCCTTTTTGAAATTATTTTAGAAACAGTCTTTTTTAAGACTTCTATTCGTTCAATCGTATTCGATTAAAATACAATTTATTAATTGACCGGTTTGAAAAATTCATTTGAAAAATATAATTTGGTCCTCCGGAATATTAACGAAAATATCGTAACATCTATTCTATGTTGCAGTCTATAGTTTATGATTGCCAGTAAGAGTTTTAACGCATGACTCATCAGAGCAATTGTTCGGTGTTCTGAACAGTTTTTTGTATTATTCTTTTTTGGTATTGGGATGAAACTAATTTTTTAAAAATCTTCTGGGAGCCTGCCTTCGTAATATATTTTATTGAAAAGATGTAGCAGGAGTGTTCTGCATTTTTCCGGAATGTGTTTAATTAAATCTACTGGAATTTTATCAGCTCCGGTCGCCTTTCCCTTCCTTGCTTGTTTAATTGCTCGGTCTAATTCACACTTTTCTATAGCCGGTGCGTTTTCTGTTACATTAATCTTAACCTTATCTTTTTCTGGTCTATTTACATCTTCATATAAATCAGCTATATAATCCATCCAGGTCCTCTCAATTTCTTTTTTATCGATGCAATCCAATCCTTCTTTGTTTTTTACCCTTGTTATTGTTGGTTTTCTTTTTTTGTGTATCTTCATCATACACTTTATTTTCACATGTAATTCTCGTGTACAATTTCGTTCTTGAAGTTCTTCAATTTCTTCGCATTTTTTGTTATACCACTCTATTTTGCATGTTTACATTTCTTTATTATTAATTTATGTAGGTCTTTATATTCAGCGCTCGATCTATCTTTAATTTTCCTTCTTTCATTTATATTATCTATTATTTCCTTCGTGATCCATGCATTATTTTTCCTTGTTTTATCGGATTTTAAGTTTTTATCAGCTACATCCATCACTGAATTTTTCCACTCTTTCCATAAGTATTCGGTGTCAATTTTACCCATTTTCTTTATTTCATCCAACTTTCCCATTTTCTTCTCCAGTTCTTCTTGAAATTCTTTTAGCATGTTTGGATCTGTAGACAGCTGTTCGGTATTCCATTTTTTGTTATTATTAATATTTTTCAGAGATTAGTATAATGTGAATAATTAAGAAAAAGTAACAAACTCTAAATATATAAATTTTCAGCAGTTTCAAAATAAATAATTTCATGTGTGAGGATTGAATAAAAATGCTCAATAGTTGCAAAATATGTGGAATAATTCAACATGTAAATATAGCAAAAATTAAAAATAACAATGTTCTGAAAGTATAAACGTTTCTATCAGTCTCAAAATAATTACATACGTGTGTGGATAGATATAATATTAATTGAATTTCTATCGGCTTCAAAATAATTTTGTGTGTGTGTGTGGACTGTAAATTTAAAATTTCTAATAGTTTCTAAATAATCCCGTATGGTCTTTTTTTAAATTTCAAAAATAATATATACGAAAAACAATTTCTTTTTGAGGAATTACATGGTAAATCATTCAATAAAAAGTAATCATGAACAATATGTGAATTATAGTTCGATCCTAAATATATCATCTGAGAAATAGAATAATAAGTAAAAATTTAGCGAGAATATTGAGAAATATGTGTAAATGGTGTATAATATAAAATCTATGAATATATACTTTAAATAATGTCGAATGAAAAGTGTTTGAATTAATAATACTGAAAGGATTTTTCTGAATAACAGTTGAGGAAAATAAAAAAATGAAAACGTTTACTTACCGATATATATTTTCCTTTTTTTGGAATCGGTGATATCCTGTTCAAAAAATACACGGCTCCCCCGTTTTTGTTGATTGAAAAACAATCGCCAATGATAAAATCAGGATACACTACATAAAATATATTTATATGGAGAATTAACGTAGTATTTTACATCACAACTTCTAAATTTAAATATTAATAACAATAAATAATGAGGCATAAATTGTATTACATAAAAGCTATTAACTAGTTTGAGGAAGAAATATGTTGGGTGTATCCTTATATAATTTTATACTATTAGATTTACGTTTTTTAAAATCATGGGAAAAGACATCATGAAAAATTAGTAAAGAGTATTTGTTCCTTTTATCATATTTATCACTAATTTGTGAAAATAGAAATAATTAAATCCAATTTCGAGAGATATTATATGACGTATGAAAATAAATATGTTCCAATTCTAATATTTTTGGAAAGAAAAATCCATTTTATTATATAAATCGATCAAGTGAAGTTATATATTGAAATGATTTTCTCTTCTCTTCTATTATATTTTCTTTTTTCTTATTGTTGTTGACGATTCTTTATTTCTATGAGAGGACTAGATTTTCATATACGATCGACACACCGGAAATTTATCAGAAATAATTGCGAATCCGCCTCTCCGCACCACGAGTTCAATAAAAAAAAACAGCTTGTCTCAAAAAACGCGTATATTCGGTAAAAACAACATTAATTCACATAAAAATTGACTGTGGTCGCGCGTACCCGAAAAATAAATGAGTTTTACAAGAAATTCGGCCAAAATTGCCCCGCACAAAATATTACTATACGGCGACTAGGTTAACGTACTTTTTTTTTTTTGACTAGTATTATGACGACTCGTTTCGTGCTCAATTAAACGGTAACTAACGGTACATTGCCGAAATCATTATCACTTAATACTACATAGCCGTTGCAACACTCATCTCACATGGCTCACGCGGCCGACAAACGCTATCCTGCTGTCGCAGACCGCACATACCAAGACACTTACACAACTCCTTAACACTTCCCGAGCAGAGAAATTCGACAGAAATCGGAAATCACAAATTCGGTCGTGTAGATATCCCGGCTGTATGGACGACGATGAATAATAGAATTGATGCCGAGAGATCGAAAATTAATGATTTTAATCGGAGAATAATTTCTAGCTCGACATCATCGCTAGATAGCGCCGTAAATACCGAATTCGTATCAATATATATATTAAAATTAATACCATACTCGTCTTTGCAAAAATTCTCCGCTATATATACATCTGTAAAATCTATTATAAAAATTATGTAATTAAAAATATGTTATGGGGTCTAAGAAAAAGGAAAAAGGAAATTTTACGGGTATTGAATGAAAGAAAACAGACATTGAGCAGTGTATTGTATTAAGCAGTAAATAATATAATGTAAGAGAAATCTTCAAAATATTTGAGAAATGAAAATTTTCGTAATGCGTAATAAAATATCTGAATCATTTTTTGTGAATTCTAAAACTAATTAAAAATTATTTGAATGGCGAATAAATGAAATAATTCAAAGAATATATGAAAAAATAAAACAAAATGAATAAAATCGCGGTAAATTTCGAAGTTCGTAAAATTTATCTGAGGGACTAAACAAAAATGAATGGAATAATTCCAAAGAATAATTATGCGCATGTACATAATAATGAAGCAATTAAAAAAGAATAGTTAAATAAAAATATAAATGTATTATATTACTTACCGAAATAAATATGTTGATCGATGAACAGATTGGAAAATTTTAAACTTTGAAAACTTTGAAAAATAAAAAAACTCTGAAATAGAATAATTCTCGCGGAGAACGATTGCTGATCACTTGAAGACTCTTGAGTTTCAACTGATGTCCTGTTTAAATTCTCAAATACTCTATACCTTCATCTCCGCGATTTCATTATTATTATCAGCTTAAACTAAAGCGGTTTTCAATGGTAGATTTAGATACACCGTTAAAATATCTTTTATTCGAACCATTTTTTCGGGTATTCAAGCATCAAGCACGTTCCCATATTTCTTTTGTTGCCAGCGGGCATTTCAACGACAGTATTTCAGCTACCTTATTAAGGATGTTTTACCGTTCATCACAATATTGCGGTTGCTTAATTAGTTATACAACATGAATGTAATGTTTTAAAAGGTTGCTTTTAAACGGTGATTTTCGCGAAATATCGCCTGCTCTCGCTGATCGTTAGCCAAACAGGATCTTTGTCAACCGTTTTACCACACGCATGTAACATATAAATATACATTCCAGTATCTATCTATATTATTCTGACCGTTTTAATCTAATTTTTCGTAATGTTAATGGTTATTTAATGGATATTAGTGAATATCAGTCGATATTCATAACTGTCTCCGATGTAAAAGTTCTGCTATAACGGAATATGTGCTTACTGCTTCAGGATCTGTACTGGTTATTGCGGTATAAAGGCTACTACATATTAATACTGTTCATTTACATGTACGCACACACACACATAGACCCTCCGGCAATGTCATACCGATACGTTTTTACACCTTTTCTTTATAATGTTCAAGACTGATCGTAGATAGCTTTACATATTTCAAAAATATACACGCGAAAAAGAAAAAAAAATAATATATATATACTTGGGCTAATTGAATATCCACCTTCGGAAAAATGAATAGGACTAATATGGAAACTTATGAGAGCAGTGTGTGTGTGGGATCGAACGGTAATCTTTTGCAACGGCTAACGTTATGATAGATATAAGCATGTGATCTGTCAGTACGTTTTTGCAACGATCGGAGAATAAGGAAAAAATTTTTGGAACCGTAGAAATTGAAAAAATATATTTTGACTAATTTTATAATACTTAGGCTCTGGAAAAAATATTATGAACGATAGGGAAACTAATGAGAGCAGAATGTGCGTGGGATCGGACGGTGCGCATTCGTTGAGGGGCGAGACATCGATGGATTTATTTTTAGAACCGGGGAAAACATACATAAATACTTACGGACTGAATAAATAAAATAAAAAAAATATGTATGAATGATAAAAGGTGGTCAATCAGAGCTTGGTTTCCGACTTTAAATATTATATTTAGGCTAATTTTTAAACGCTTCAAATTATCGGAAATGCGTGGGGACCGCCAGGGGAATTTTGAGGAAATTTGGTGAATCAAGAAGAAACTTGGATGAATTTGCATCGTCGGAACAAAAAAAATCGGTTACTTTTGCCTCCCAAATAAAATACATATGTTATTTTCTGCAAGCGGATCGTGTTTTTAGGCGCGACGCTAGCGCTCATACATTTTTTGGCGGAGAAAAATGGAACCATGTGCCAAAGTTCCCTAAAATAAGCTACTCGGTATATCGTTAGTTAGTTGTGTCTGTTTTTGCATCGCACGTGATAATTTTCTTAACAAATTAAATTTTTTTCCGACAACTCTTCTTGATATGTGATTTCTAACTATCGTGCTTCTTTTGCGGATGAAAGCTGGCTGTTATTTAGGTTCAAATTTTTCCTTCGCTTGTAGTTTTTATGTTGGCAAAAATGGATTGCTACTGTTTCAGATATGATCACGTACTAGTCAAATGAACTGACTAGTTAAATAATAGAATTTCCTAAAATTTATAAATTTATAATGCCCCATCGTGGTCGCCGATGATTACGTTAACAGTCAAATAAATGGCTAGTTACGTAATAAAGTATATTCTAAAATTTACAAATTTTAAAATTCCCGTCTAATAATTCCAAATCTAAGAAAATTCTCAGAGTGAATAACACAATTTCCTTTTTATTCGTTTTCTTTTAAATTATTTAACGATAAGAATTATTATTATTATTATTATTATTATTATTTAGATATAACCAAAGATTCCTAAGATTTGGCAGCTGATAAAAAAAAAAAAAAAATTAACAATTAATATTAAAATCACAGTAATTCAATTCGTAATACACAAGGTGGTACATCTGCTTTTGTCGTCTCCTTTGATATCAAAGGTGCTTTCGACAACTGCAGGTGACCCTCTATAATTAAAATACTTCAATCCAATCAGATAAAGCCATCCATAATCAATATTATTATAAATTACTTTCAATCTATAAATCTCAAAATCAATAATACAGTTCTGAATAAAAAATTAACCTGTGGCGTTCCACACGGATCAGTACTTGGCCCTACACTTTGGAATATCTTATATTCAGAAATACACAAAGAATTGGAGAATATTTGTAATTTAATAAATATAAAATGTACACGGATCTCCTATGCGGATGATCTTTGCATATCCTTTACCTTAACACAGCATACAGACATGAAAAAAATTGAAATCATTTGTGATAAGCTGGAAAGTTTAGTGGTCGAACTAGGCTTGTTCTCAGACAAATGCAAATCGATTATATTCGGTGACCAAAAACTGTCAAATAGATTAAGACAACTCAATATTATTTTGAGACAACCTGTCCAACTTGAACAATTAAAATACCTAGGCGTGTTGCTTGATCACAAATTAAGATTTAAACCCCATTTACATGAAATTAATGCCAACTGTAACCGTATTGTTGATAATTTAAGAAGAATTCTTCCCAATACCTACGGGATGAAACATAAAGAAAGAATTATTTTATATAAGAAATACTTCAGTGGGTTAAAAGCCATCAGAGAAAATTTCTTTTACATATTTCATCTCTTTATAGGACCGCCCCCTACTTCTGTAACTTGCGTCTTAGCCAATATCCCCCCCCTCTGGACTTATTTCTGATAAGTCGAGCCATACTAACAGAATATCGGATAACAAAAAAATTGGATAACTTCCATAAAATTCTGCCCAGATACAGAAATTATAAACAAACTAGGACCAACTCCGCTGATAAAACTATTAAAAAAACAAGTAAATACAGAAATCTCGAACATTTGACAAGCCCGTTGGGATAATGAACGCTCCGGTCGTAAAACCTATGATTTCTTTCCCAGCATAAGCAACAGAAATAAACTGAAATTTCTTGACATAACATTCTTTAATGCCCAACTACTCTCTGGTCATGGCAACCTTGGAAGCTATTTATTCAGATTTCAGTTAAGCAATGGACACTACCAACTTTGCGGGGAACCCATCATTGATGATATCTACTATATTATTTACACTTGTAATAACCCCAGAAAATTTTTAAAAAAAACTCTCAGCTACTTTCATGAACTGATGGCCAGGAAAATGATCCCAAAAGCGAGTGACAATATTCACTTATAACACATAGATTAACACCTGTAAATATACAACACATTTAACAACATACATACACATATAGATATACATATTTTTATATACATAAACACATACGCATAGTATTTCATTTAAATATAATTCTGTATTAATTGTGGACTTGATAAGCTAATTAAAGTACATATAATGTAACAGTGACTATGTACCAACATCATCGTTACTTTCCCTTACAACTTATATAAATTATATAAAAAAGAAAAATCTGTGTTTATTGCTAAGCACCCACTACACTTACACGTAATAATTTTATAATTAACATACATTTCATAAGAACACTACAGCCATTTATACACAGATTATATTAAATATACTTGCCCCTCTGGTTATGTCCAGAATGGGGACCTAAAAAAAAAAAAAAATACAGAATTATACGAATATACGAGGTGTGTCTATTTAATTCCGAGAATTTTGCGCTAGCATCACTGTTTATGAACACAAACCGGTCAAACCGGTCGCGTTCGAAAGTAAACTGGATTCTCTAGTAGTATAGAAATTTTCAATGCGGTAGCTCGTTTCGTTCGTGATCTACAGAGTCTGAAAGTTTAGTCCGTTCGTACGCGCGTTGTGAAAAAAGTGGATGTGACCACTGAGCAAAGAGTAATCATTAAATTTTTTGTGAAATCTGGAGAGAAACCGGCCGAAATTCTCCGAAAACTTCAGGTAGTGTTTAAAGATGATTGTCTATCGACACCACGAGTCTACGAATGGGCGAAGCGGTTTAAAGAGGGGCGCGAATCCGTTCATGATGATCCGCGCCCAGGCGCACCCACCACCTCGCGCAACGACCAAAACATCGCTCGCCTGCGCGCGCGCGTGTTGGCAGACCGTCGTGTTAGCCTTCGAATGTTAGAAGACGAGCTCGGCATCAATAAAGAAACTATCAGACAGATGTTACAGGACGATTTAGGGATGCGAAAACTTTGCGCAAAAATGGTTCCCAAAGTGCTCACTCAAGAACAAAAACAGGTGCGTTTGTCAATTTCTCAGGACATGTTGGATCGAATTGAGGAGACCGGAACGGACTGGATGTCGAACATAATTACGGGAGATGAATCGTGGGTGTTTGAATACGACCCTGAGACAAAAAGGCAGAGCATGCAGTGGATGGAGAAGGGGGAAAAGCGTCCAACGAAGAAAGTGAAGTCTCTCCTCATCGCATTTTTCGATATTCGTGGTTTTGTGCATCATGAGTACGTTCCAGCTGGAAAACCAGTGACTGCGGCCTTCTACATTCAAGTTTTGGAACGATTGCGAGCGCGAGTTTTTCGCGTACGGCCCGAACTTGCGCAAAATGGTTGGGTGTTGCATCACGACAACGCGCCGGCACATTCGTCCTTCGCTGTTCGTGAGTTTTTGGCTGGCCACAACATCCCAACGTTGCCGCAACCGCCGTACAGCCCGGATCTGGCTCCATGTGACTTCTACCTGTTCCCAGAGCTGAAAACTTACCTGAAAGGAAATCGCTACGACGGAGTTACGGAGGTTCAAAGTGTCACGACGCGTGTTCTGATGGAGCTATCTTTGGGGGGGTTCAAGGGGTGTTTCGAAAAGTGGGTCAGACGTTGGAAACGGTGCGTCGAGGTCGAGGGGGACTACTGTGAAGGAATATAAGGTAATTTTCTCTGTAACATAATTTGTACTCGTTCTATAATAAAATTCTCGGAATTAAATAGACACACCTCGTATATCAAAAAATTGTTCAGCAATTAAAAAAATTTTGGATAAATTTTTTTCAAACATCCATTACGGTAATAGAAAATCCAGATTGTATTACATTTGAATAATATATAAAGAATCGAAGATTACTTGACGGCAAAAGTATCGGAAATAAATTATATCATTAGCAGAACCAGCATTAGCGTGGGATGTAGAGTTCAGATATACTTCAATATATATCAGGCTAGAAAAAAATAAAATACGATTTTTTGATATGTATTCGTATAATTGTGTATTATGATGAATTATTGTGATTTTAATATTAATTGTTAATTTTTTTTTTTTTTTTTATCAGCTGCCAAATCTTACCAATCTTTGGTTATATCTAAATAATGTTATGGTTAAAACGCGCCATAACATTAATAAGAACATCGACTATTATTTCACTGCATTCTTGTAATTTGTTCATTGTATCTTACACAAATGTATTCTACTAGATTATCTCCGTGCGCGAAAGCAAAATACAGAAATTGTTTTATCTGGATTCTAAACAGTATTCACAATTTATAGCAATGTTGAATGACGTTGGACCGATTATTGATTCTTGAGGGACACCGTTCGTTAACGTGGTAGGTACAGATAAAACAGCCCCCCCCCGTCTTACTTGAAGTCTGTGGTCAGATAGAAAATTTTGCTACTATAAATGTACAGTGACGTCCCCCTGAAGTTTCACAGATGTAAAGTTGAAAAGATTTTACGTTGAATTGAAAGCTTTCTTAAAATCAAAAAAAAAAAAAAAAAAAAAAAGGCTACCAACACGTGTTATTCATTTTTGAATGCGTTTAAAATACGTTGTTGTATAAACAGAATAAAATCAGTATTAAATATTCCATAAAATGTTTATTTAACATTTTCTTAATATTATACGATTGATAGTTGTTTGTTTGTGTACTATTTTGAAAAAAAGTGTTACAAATGGGTTTTTTTTTATGTTTTCGACCAAAGCTCAGTACTGCAGCATTTACGAAATCCAAATTGCACCTTTTTTGAACAGTTCTTGATTTTCTATTTCCTATGAAGGTGTCTGTTATTTACAATTTTTTCGAATATCTTACACAGAACAGATGACGGTGTGAGGCGAGGAACTAAGTGCATAGTCCAACGCCAAAAGGTATACTCTAATGTACGTTTTACACATTCACTGTGGTTTCCCAAAAAAGGTATTTTTCGAGAGTGATCGATAAAAAAAAAAAAAAAAAAAAAAAAAAATTAAATGTTATCACCTGCCGAGAATGTTTTGAGGTCGATTTCGTATATAGCGACAGAGATCGAATTAAATAAAGGAACGCGGGAGAAGTTGCATTTCACGAAAAACAAACTCGCAACAATTCTCAGTTTCATTCGTTTTAATTTATTTCAAATGTGCACTGATCTAAAATTTTTTGTTTTTAAAAAATATTTCAGTAGTCAGGAAAATCACATAGTCGATTGAAACTGACTCTTCTACGAGAATTATAGAAGACTATTATAGTCTTAGTGTTGTTCCTCTGATGTGATTCAAAGGGTCATACATGTACATGTATAGCGAGTCACATAAATATTCGTACACAAACGAGAAAAATGGAAAAGCGTTCATAAAACAACGAAAAACAACTTTAATGACGAAAAATACATATGATACTCGTAGGTCTGACACACTTCCTGTGTAGCATAACGAAAGACAAAAAGTAAAAAAAATCACATATCACGCTTGTATACAGATCAAAAAGAAAATAGTGGAATAAAACACGCGTCATAAAAATATTTGTACGACGGAACGCAGTGCGCGATATTGCACTTGGGGTTTTCTAAAAACAGATGATGAACACCCGGCTATGTCCGGACAGGATAGAGAGCGCTGAGTCGTAATTTCACGACAAGCGATCGTTCCGTGTGCGAGTTACGAGTGCAGTGCATCGAGTGCGAGGAAAAATGCCGCAAAAGTGTCGAAATACGTCTTCGGAGATGCGAAAACTGGTCATTTATCACCGTATACAAAAGGTAAATCATTAAATGGTAATCGAACTATCTCGCAATATTTGCCAATACATTATCTGTCGATATGTACAGGAGAATCGCATTGAGTCAATTCCACAAAAGAGCAGACTAAGGAAGCTTTCCGCGCGTAACGAACGGTATATTGTCGGTAACGTTGGCCGCAATTCACGACTGAGTGCTTCGAAATAGCTCGCGACGGAAGTTAATGCT
This sequence comes from Icerya purchasi, assembly GCA_039619475.1. Classification (NCBI taxonomy): domain Eukaryota; kingdom Metazoa; phylum Arthropoda; class Insecta; order Hemiptera; family Monophlebidae; genus Icerya; species Icerya purchasi. The sequence continues at coordinate 586,231,340 of CM077115.1, forward strand.
ATGTGGAATAAAACAGTTTCCGGCCAAAAACAGTTTGTAGATCGCTAAGGAAATATTCACGGGAGAACCGTCAGAAGGAAACCGTTGTTCATAAGTGAATGGAATAAGAGAAAGCGGTGTATCAGTTTGCGATGAAGTATCAGACAGACCCCGACAGTTTCTGGAAAACGTGTTATATTCAGCGATGAGTCTAAATGTAACCTTTTTGGTGGAGGTGAATGACAGAAAGTATGACGCAAATCGAAGATTAAATCCGAAGAACCTTATAGAGCAACTGTGAAACATGGGGGCGGAGGAGTAATGGTTTGGGGCTATTTCTCATCATATGGGGTAGTAGGTTCACTCGTCTTGATTGATGGCCCCGGATGAATAAGGAAATGTATGTGAACATTTCACGTAATAATTTACGCCAAAGTGCCGAAAAATTTGGAATTGCGAACCCATTTTATTTTTACCAGCATAACGATCCAAAGCATACCGCACTTTATAAAGCCGTGAATGGATGCTTTATAATTGCCCCCATGTGATGCCTATCCCTGCTCAGTCTGCAGACTGCCCCCCCCCCCATCGAACATATGTGGGATTACCTTGATAAGAAACTTTGTGAATCACCAGTTCAGAACATCAATAAATTGAAAGAACGTCTCCTCTTAGCCGAATGGAAGAAAATTCCCGTGGAATATTGCCAAAAATTGGTTTCGTCCATGCCAAGTCGGTTGACAGCAGTGGCTTAACCACTGGAAGTCTTCATACGACGAGCGGATCAATCTCAGAAAATCGTGTCCAACCAGAACGCTGTATTTAATGTCCAATGATATTTCTTTACCTTATCATTGTTATTGAATTTTTCCGCGATTATTTATATTATACAAATATAAAATTTTTAAACCCGCTTAGTCTATGATAAGCTTTTTTAAAATATTACTATTTTTATTTTTCGATAATTCCTCCTTTTAAAGAAGACAAGTTTCCTTTATAATAAATTTGAATGAGTTATATTTACTGAGCCAAATTTCCGGAGAGAAATTGAAACTTGTATAGTTGTTATTACTGATTCTCTGTAATTAGCATAAGCTGTTTTTCTGGAAGCTTTTTATAAAACAGCGTTCAGCGAATTAGACAAAGCGGATCGCTAATTTATTCTTTTGGAAAAATGTAAGTCAAAGAGTTATATTTCTAATTCGCCGAACAATTTCAGTTTGATTAATGAGCAGTTACTTCAGAATAAAATCATTAAACAACTATGAAATGCTTTTTATTTCACGCCTTGCATAGTGTATTTTTGAATATATACACCATAATAACGTAAAATAAAACCAAAAACTACTATAAAATTTTAAAGAAATAATTATTATTTCTATTTACTTTATTTGATTTTTTAGTCTGACGTACAAAATTCGAAGTGCTTACTCGTACAGTTGGTTCGCATGAAAAATCGATGTCACTTAAAGAATTCAAATTCGAAAGGGTTTTTTAATTGAAATTTTAAACAGTTTAAAATAGGTTGTTTAAAGGTTCTTTTTCATAAATTTACAAATTAAGATTTCCATTAATCTCTACAAATGATCAAAATTTCACGATTTTTTTTTTTACAAAAAGTAATGTTTTTTTTTGTTTTTTTTTTTTTTTTTCACTGTACCAGTCGAGGGACCACAAACAGCTAATGTTCAAAATAATCTAAAGAAAATTATTGTAACATGTAGCAAAATTAAGAAATTTATTACGGACTTGGATATATTACTAACAGGTGTATTTTCTCTAAAAAATAGTCGGGTAAATATACAAAAAAAATTTGGAAAAATAAAAAATGAATATTTAAATAATATCTATAACAACTTCTGATTTCATATGTTGTAATACCTTCATTAATATATACATATATATACATATACATATATATATATATATATGCGAAAAAAAGAGAAAACCAAAATGTACTTATTTTTAAAGTTCAGGTATTTAAAATTTTAAATACGATTTGAGTATAAAATTAATAGAATTGAAGAAATATTGTTTTTCGTACTGATAGAACATTTCAGCTATTTAACTTTGCCATTGTGTACACTCTTGCACATTCTATTAAAAAAATCAAACTAAATGAGTGTTTATAATCAACAATTAGGATAAATTTTAAGTACTAATACAGATTATTTAAAAATCTTATATTTTTCTAACATATGTAGCTGCATAAAAACAAATGAATAATCATATTTTACAAGTAATGTTTTTTCAATGGATTCGAGAATTTTTTAATAAAATCAAACTTATTCTGTAAAGTTATTAGTTTTTTTCCACCGTTCTTATCATCGAGTCTGCCGTATCAATGTTTAATTCCGATAAAAACTCACATATCTACATTTTAAAAAATAGTTCATTAAACGTAAAGAAATACATATATATTTATATTTTTTTAACGTTATTGTATTTTTCAATATTACCTGCAAACTTTGAGATCTTAATTCCTACTAGAATGTATCATAATTTTAATTTCCTATATTTATTACAAATTAGCAGTTTACTTCGATTTGTAGGTCCGATTGGGAGAGTGAGTTTAAAACATCACCAATTTTAAGAATAATGTTGTGATTCAAGAATACTGTATATAGTTTATAAATAAAATACTTTAGTTATTAACATTTAAGGAAAATGAATGAATTTTGAAAACTAACGATTATGTTTCACGAGTAAAACTTGTTTATTTTCTAAAGCTTACTTTGCTATCATGTATATTGTATATTACTTCGTAATTATTTCTAATTATGTTCATTTTGAAGCATAACAATTTTTCTCGAGCCGAATCAAATATCCTTTATGCGACAATTACATAAAAACACTTCGAACATTTCAAAGTTTCCATTATAAGTTTTAATTCATTCGTTAGCTTTTATTAATACAATTAAAAATTTGCCGCTATACGAGAAACGAAAATAAAAAAAATGATAAGATGAAGAAATATCATTCGATATTCAGCGTTCTGATTGAGCGCGCTTTTCTGAGATTGATCCGCTCGTCTTCATACGAAATATTACAGACATTTTTTTGGTATTGTACGAATATTTTTGTGGCGTGCTCTATTTAACTGTTTCCATTTTTGTTCCATTTACAAGTATCATGTGCGATTTTTTTTTTTTTCCTTTTTGTCTTTCATTATGTTACGCAGAAAGTCATAGCTACAGTTATCCATTTGTATTTTTTGTATCATTAAAGTTGTTTTCCGTTGTTTTATGAACGACGCTTGTTCGTTTTTCTCGTTGGCGTTCGAATATGTATTTATGGGACTTAATGTACGTATACATATTGAGACGGATTCGGAAGCGATTACGTTATATACACTCTCTGATAACGCTATCCGAGCTAAAATTCTCTCGCGATTTAAGTCATTTAATTTATCTCGGACAGTGTAAATGACGAGGAATTGTTATCGGAGATGCTATTTCGGCCGAGTATCGTAAAACCCCAAACGCAACCATTCTGTCGGCTGTGTGTCGGTGGACGAACTGGTTTCGCGGTGTGTGTGTGTGTGTGTGTGTGTGTGTGTGTGTGTGTGTGTGTGATCAAAAAAGGTGGAGATTTTGCTGGCGGGGAACGTATGTATATGAAACGAACAGCTACAAGAGTGTCGTGAAAAGTTTGTAAAATCTCGTAAAGACAGTGCAGCTACCGCTTTGAATATATACATACATTATTAAATTATTCCAGAAAAATCGGCGTTAGCTGTTATTATGATCTTTTATTAATTGTTAGCATTTAGTGGCTAATTTCGGCTACATCGTTCGTGCGAGCTATCAATTACCGTTCTAGTCGATTTATTATCGTTCTAGTCGATTTATTATCGTTCTAGTCTAGTCGTGTTTCTGTTTTATCGAGCTCTTTGGCCATGCCACTCATATTAGAATTATAAGATATTTAGTCCAAGTTTTTTCTTTTTATAGTTTCTAGTCAATACGGGATTTTCCCTTTACGCGTGTTGTTTTGCTTGTAAATTATTTTTTCCCGAAATATAATACAGTATCCGAAATTTATTATTCGATCCAAGCTAGTGATATCTTCGCGTAGGAGACTCACCGCCTTCGATCGGCCGGTTTCGAGTTTTTTTCATTAAGAAGATTTTTTTTTCATTAAGAAGATTTTTTTTTCATTGAGAAGATTTTTTTTTCCTTCTGTGATCTATATTTTCCTACCCTTTTTTTAAAATAAAACGCCTAATGTTCTACTCGGTAGAGGTTTCCGGTCGTGGTACACCGTAATGTGCGCCACTGGCGCCTCCTTTTGCATTGTAAATTTTTTTTTTATCAACATAAAATTATTCAAAGAAGAGGAAGAAGAGGCAACTCGAATAGTCAGAAGACGAAACCTGGAATCCTGATTGATAGAAGAAGAACAGTGGAGGAGACGGAACTGCGGAGGAAGCAGCCAAGGAGCCGATTATATTTCCATATTTTCAGATAAGCTTTTATATATTTTTTTAGTCACCACCTCAGCCTACTTTTAGGGTGTATGCTATATATATATTTTTTTTTTTTCCCGTATATTTATGCATATTTAAATTGTTTTTTTCTTCGCTGCGAACTTATTTTTGTTTCTTTTCTCGATTTATTATTATTATTATTATCATCTAGTCTATAGATAGGTTCAGTTGCGTAATTTTGCTCTTATACACCCGTGCCCTGTCTGAAAATGGAGAGCGGAGATATGACTAGAGTAACAAGGGAAAATTATCGCGGGAGGTCGATCCCATTCCCGATAATTTAAGCGATGAGGAGAATGAACAGCACGATATCATGGGCCGTCTATCTGTGACGGGACCAGAAGGAGGTTACACACCTCCCAGTGTCCGACGCATCGGGCATTTGAGGATCCTGGCCACCCTTTCGCGCAGTCGCCTTTCGACGAATTAAAAAAAAACTTACGGTTAGTCTGGCGGAAGAAAATAATAGTAAATTTCAGAATAAATTTGGCAGTCATAAAGAAGATAATGTGATAAATTAAATATAATAAATTGGAAGAAAACGATAAAAAAAATCTCGACAAATTAAAAGAACAGATAAACGATAAAAAAAAGAAAGAAAAAAAGTGGATTTGCAAAAACATCAGATATATATAAATAACAAAACGTGAAAAAACTAACGAAACCACGAATAAAAACAACAACGTACTAAATCTTATAAACTAGAAGACCTCTAAATAAAAACAATGTAATAATAGAAATGTAGGTGAATAGAGACGCCTCCTGTTTGTTATATAATAAAAACTAACTTTAATAACAAACAAATATAATAAGGGGGTAAAAAATAATTGATAACAATAAATTAGATAAATAGCCCTTATTTTTAGTAACGTTTTCGGGTATAACCTACCCATCAGCTAAAACTAACTTAATCAAAACACTAAACACACTGGAAAGAATATAAGCAATTGTATATATAGTAAATACAAAGGAAGAACAAACATAGAAAGGTATAAAAATCAATAGTGTGAAATTATCAATACGCTCAATACAAAATATATAAAATAAAATAGAACAACCTAAAATTAAACTTTTATATTAAAAAGTGGATTGTTATTATTATTAGGTAGTTGATCGTTTAAAATATTATTTTTATATTTATTTATGTAATAGTTTTCTGCGATATTCATAATATTTCCTTTGCCATAAGCGGCCAAAACAGTTACGATATTTTCCTAAGGATTAGGTTTATGTTTATTTTTAATGAAATGTTGATTTTTCTATTTCATTATTATTAAATGATTTTATTTAGGCTACTTACGCTAGAAGGTTTTTATTAAATGATGTCGATGAATATGAACGAGAAATTATAGAAGCAACAGGTTTCGAAAATTGGTCGGGATTTAAGAATTTTATTTTTTAATTTAATAATTGGTGCTGCAACTTTGGTAATTTTTTGGGGAAAAATTGAAAGAAATTTTGTCTGAAAATTTTTTTTGGAGAAATTTTCCAATCATCGCGATCAAGCTTTCAATAGAGCTTTACAGCAAAAAATTGTTGCTACATATTAACAAATATTGAATTATGCTAAAGGTTTCGATGGCAGTGAGCGCGATTCAAGTTAGGGGTCACAAAATGGAAAAGGGAAATTGATAATGGTGGTACGATATTGGAGTCGTCCCTACCAAAAATTATAAATCGGTGTGATTCCGATTTATATTCAAACATAGAAATTTTGCTGCAAATACTTGCTACGCTTTCTGTAAGTGCAGCGCAACAATAGAACGATCATATTAATTACCACTTTACAATGTCTCAAAACATGGCTGTGTCCTAATACGGTTAAAGAGCGACTTACTGGTCTCCGGTTACTAAATATCCATCGAGACATTGTCATCGATTTTGATGGTATTATCACATATACATCATTCGCAAAAATAAAGAATAGGAGGTTATAATTCAACATTATTATGTAAAGTTTTTAATGCTATTTGCTTGTATTTCGGTTTGTTTTGCCTTGCCACTACTTTTCGATTATCGTTAAATACAAAGACCGGGAAATACAAAAGGACGCCACAAATAGCAAAGCAGCATGTGAGAATGATGAATTAATAAAATTTTAACTTCAAACCTTCGTATGATATCGCTTACCGTTTGATTGTTTTCCATTTTCTTTTGTATAGGTTAAATCAAACATAAACAAAATTATATAAAACGTGTTCATTTTAAACATGTTTTGGTTTTGTTTCTGAATTTAAGAAACGAAACTATCCCTTTCACTGATGTTGAATTCGAATTAAAAACGCTCGTAAATTTTCACGAATAACCTGATAACGAAAATAATCGTTCATCATTAACATCATCTAAATTAGCTTTTTACCAATTTCTTTTCCAAAATGCCTCATTACTTTAAACATTACCATTAACCTTAATCAATTCGAAGAAGTATAACATTTAAGTTTACTGAATTAATTTTAAGTCAAAAATTCTTTTCAGATGTGCAAAACTTTTTTTTTATTTTTCTCAGAATTTAACATTTTCTTCTTTGAATTATGCAATACCGTTAGATCTTTGCAACATGAAATACTACCATCTAATGTACTAATTTCAAATTAATAATGGGCAAATTAAACTTCTATCATTACACTGTCCGCAGAACACTATAACAATCCTGTCTTATTAATGACTAACTGCATCTGCATCTTTCTGCTTTACATAATCAATTGATATTTGGTTTATTCGACGTACTTTTTTATAGTTCGCAACGTTAATTGTAGCCGGGGTAACCAAATTATTAGGATTTTTACAAAATCGAAGGTAACGAGTTCCATACTTTCCTCGCGCCAGACCCAAGTTACTTCTTGATTTACCCAACTTTGAAATAAGTGGACGAAAAAGAAAAACTGGCAACGAACGATTTTTGTTTTTTTTTTTTTTTTAATTTCGTTGATGGGGGTTTATAATTTACGATTGCTGTTCCATCATGGTGGTGGTTACCCAAATATAGTTTTTAAGTTGCTGGTCCAAATCTCTCAGTTTTCCCAGCCCAAATCCTCCCGATTTCCTAATTACTTGAATTGCATAAAAAGAAGAATGGAATTTTTGTGGTTACTATTGATAAGATTTGACCGCTGAAGCATTAGGAATAAAATCAAACTTCATAATTTACTATCAAGGAAAGAACATTAAAAAATACATTTACTTTTTAACGTTTCAAATGATTTTTTCTTATTAAAAAATATCGTTTTTGACTGTTTTTACTTTTTTCCCCCCAGTTTTACATCAAAATTTCCGGGCTATTCCCGGTTGGCTGTCCTGTCCATTTTCTATAGCCTCCCTCTTGATTTTCTTCATTTTCTGGTTCGTTTGTTTAAAATCACAGCGGTTCTGATAAAACAGCTTCTACAAACGGTAAAGTTAGAGCTTGTAATCATCTGGGAAACATCGGGGGCTTTAGAGTGCGGTTGCTTAGTTACTATTTGAGAGGTTCTTCGATGCTGTGTGCTATACAATTTTCAAAGACTAAGTAATTTTCCTTGCTTTTAATGTTCTGCACAACTGAAGCAATACTGTTTTTTGCATTGAGAGAGGAAGGCACTATTTTCCACGAATAGGACAGTAAGCGGCAAATTCTGCACCGCCGTCTAGATTAATATTCAGTTTTCCTGTGCATTATAGACTACAATGAAAGAACCAGATAGGGGAATGAAAGATTAGCACTTTTAACATAAAGTTGCTTTTTCCAATTGACTACTTGACTAAAATCTGGATCATTTTAACTCGAAGGAGAGAAATTGCTGAAACTAATTTAAGATTCAGCAATCCCTTAAGATAAATTGTTAAAAAATGTTGTTTTGAATAGTTGACGGTACATTAGATTTTGAGCGAGGTTCTTTAACCTCTGGCCGGTAATTATATTTTTGTTCATGGTAATAGCGGCTTCGTTATTTTCAAAAAACACCTGTAATATTTTTCGACCCCAATAAAATGAGTACTCGATTATTACTTATTCTAGAGCCTGCAATTATGTTTTTGAATCTCTTACTAGATTTTTAAGAGCATTAAAATAGTCTAAAGGGTCAGCGCGCATTTTCAACATATAGAAAAAAAAAAACACAACACTTTGAGCTTCTGAAGGGAAATCAGATTACAGGGGAAATGGTTTTCCCAGATTTTAGTTTATTGGAACAAGAAATGAAGATTGAGGAAATATTTATATTTGACGTTAAATTGGACGGTATAACTGTGGAATAGGTGTGTGTTACTTGTTTATTTTATTTGTAATCGATTTTGATTTTGAAAATACGATAGAGTTTTATATATTAGAAATATTCAACAACTGAGAATTACTTGTATTCGATGAAGAAGAAACATGTCTGTTATCAAGCATTACCGATTTAACAGTCCGAACAGTTTATTTGAGTAATTAGTTGACATCTGTAAATAGCAAAATTTAATAGGAACAATTTATAATTCTACAGCAATAAATACCTGCTTCCGATGGTGGAGATTTTTTGGTGCATTCACCTGCTGCTTGCAATTCTTCTTCGTTTTTCGTGGTACCTATATAAAACCAAAACATTTATATAGTGATATTTTTAAATTTCTCAAAAAAGCATTCGTAATTTATTAATAATCTGTACCCCTTTAAAATGACTAGGAAGCAGGCTTTTTAAGGTTTGAACTGAGTGTAACCTTGTTCATTATATATATATATATATATATATATATATATATATATTGTTATCGTGCCGAGAGACGATAACTTTTTAAAAGTAGAAATCGCGGACATTAGCCAAAGCCAATATCATTGAAATTCTCAATTCGAAAATTTATACGTTTTATTTAAGAACGAGAGATACATGAAAATCGCGGGTAAAACGATTACAACGAATAAGACAAGACTCTTTCGTTACTTCGTAAAAATTGTACTAACTAATTCATATCTGTGTATTCTCTGGCTATATCAAAAGTCTGCCTTTTATGATACATAATAAAAATAAGTACATGATAAATTCTGGTTATTACAGGAAATATAAAATAAGAATAAAAATGTAAGTTAAAATAAGATATGGAATGCATATATAATTGAGTGATTATTATGCGATAATAATGCGATAACACCCCCGGATGTAGATGAGTTTTATCGGCGTCTGTTATTGGAAGAACGGATGCGGCGAGAAATTGGTAGGTACTCGTCTTCGGAAATATCCGGGTCAACTTCCTGTATCGTGACGTGCCGTTGATTCCTAGAATTTCGCGATACATTTTCCGTTACTGATTCCAGAATGGGCTGCATTAGCATTTGAGGTCGTTGAATGGCCGAAATTTGGGCGTTATTATTTTTGAATCTTCTATACAGCAAACAAATGACAATTATTATGATTATCAGTGTCATAGGCTGTAAAATAATAGATGCGGTTGAGATAGTGTTGTGATGAATTCCAAATACATGATGTTCGATTTCCTCTTGATTATTTTTCAGTTGATCGTGTAAGACTCGTAGATCGTCGTTATTAATCCTTTGCAATTCTGGTATATGAATTGGTAATTTTGATTGTTGAATTTTAGGAAGGTCGATATGAAAGGATATATTAGGGAAAAAGTAATCGATATTTGAGGAATTTTTGAAAATAGGAGTAAGGATTTTATGATCTATAATCGCTTTACAGTTAGGATCGATTTTTAATATACCTCGTCTTGGTAGTGAATCGATATAGGTTTCTTCGCTACAATAAAATGTAGTACGTTTCTCGTAGGTATTAGAAAATAGCCATTGGTTATCATTTAATTTTTCGAAGATATTTAAAAGTGCATATCCGTTAGAAATATGACAATTCGTGTTGGAATTAAGGGATAGATTTACTTCACATGGATTAGAGTTTTCTGTTCCTTGTACAACGTATGGTTATTTGCATAAGAATAGATTATGCGTAATCGATTTGCAATAAATCATGGAATGTAGTAGGAAATATTTCGATTGGCTCTCGCTAATAATTAGGTATGAATGATTGGTAATTATTGAACTGATTATTCTTGAGTCATCTTCGACTTTGGGAAATGAAAACATTCGATTGATAGAGTATTTTACGTTTTCTGCTATAGGAATAGTGAATAGAAAGATAAGATAATAGTTATCTATTATTTGAGAATGAACAATGCCAATGTCGGTGTATCTTTCAACAGATTTTAGGTTACTGATTTTTATAGGAAACTTCTTATCAGATGGTAAATGTATAGCTTGAAGTTTAGTTTTAAGGAGACTAGGATTACATACAGTTGGATGCAATATATCTCTTTTTGCGTATAAAATAGCTTGTTGTAATGAGGTTATTTCATCGTAAATAATCTGATAAAGTTGTTGAACAGTTAAGCTTAGTTCGTTAATTTCTTCTTTTATTTCGTGATCTATTATCGTTTTGGATACATTACCTGTAAAGTATTCAAGGGTTATTAAAGACGTTTGTATTTTCTGTTGGTTTTGTGCAAGTATTTTATCATTGTTTTCAAAATTGTTAATCGTATTGTTTATCAATGAAATTTGTCGTTCGAGTAAGTGTTTGGAGTATGCGTCATCTTCGTTTAATTTAAGCAAGATTTTATCATATTTTTCTTTATCTCCTTCGTCTGGACCTCCAAATAGGAAACTCCATGCATAAGAGACTGCATTGATTAGACCACGTTTTTTTCTTCTTCTGGAAATGTCTTTCAGTTGTGGTTAAAAGGTTATTGTATTGAGTAAGGATAGTTGTTATCATATGTGAGGATCGCTTGTCTGGTTGAAGTCCGTGTCTCGCTCGTAGACCATTAATTTGAGTATTGATATGATCGAGATTCGCGATTTGATCATGTATTTGACTGAGATTAAAATGAGTAATGAATGTCCAATCACCTATGTGATTTGCTGCTAAACCTAATTTTTCGTAGAATATGCCTGGTGTGGCAGGTAATAGAGTGATAGTCGATTTATGAGCTTCATTTACATTCGAGAATAGAAAAAAGGTACAAAGTGTTGATAAGACTAAGTTAATCGTATGATATTTTTTTTTATTAATTTCCCATGATATTTCTTTGGACCAGAACTTGTTTGGACTGTGATGTTCGGATTTTTTACATTAATTACTTCGTGGGGTCCTTCATAGGTTGGTCTTAATGCTTTTCCTCTACCGGGTTTTTTACTTTGATTTACATGACTTGATCGCCGATTTTGAAGTCAAAATTAGATAAGGTTTTTGCATTATTTTCTCTTGCTGTGGTATTGTATTTAATTTGTCTTTGTCGATAATAAACTTCTTTCCACCATGTCGATAATCGGTTTTGTAATTCTTCGTGATAATCTTCATATGATGGTCCATCATCTGGAATATCCAGGAAGGGAAGGTTAGGTTGGCGTCCAAATAAAAGTGAGTATGGTGTGAAACCGGTTGATGTATGTACAGAAGAGTTGTACGAGAATGTAGCGGTAAATATTAATTCGTCTCAATTGTTTGAATCATCGATGTAGTTTTTAAAGTATTCTTTGATTGTCGCGTGAGATCTTTCTAAGGCTCCGTTAGATTCTGGATGATAAGGAGTACATGTAATTTTCTTTATACCTAACGTTTGAGTGAGATTGGTTGTTATCTCTGAACAAAATGCGGTATCGTTATCAGAAAGTAATTGATTAGGAATTCCGAAATGTGAAAATATTTGCAATAACAAATTAGTAGTGTTTGGTGCACTGCTGGGATTGCTAATAGGAATCTTGTCAGATTATCTTGACAAGTGAGAATGAATCTGTTTCCTTTAACGGTTTCATTGAAACGTCCGATATAGTCGATCGCTAATTTGTTCCATGGTTCGGTAGATGTGTCGGTAACTTGCATAGGTATTTTAGTAGGGTGTATTTTATTTTTTTGACATTCGTGACATGTGCGTACGAACGCTCGTATATCTGATTTTATACCTGGCCAGTAGAAATGGTTTAGCCTGAGTTTGTTAAACATACGATCGTATCCAGGATGTCCAGAAAATTTGTCGTTATGAAAATTTTTTAGAAATTGTTGTATGTTTTCATTTGGGTAATTGTAGAGGGTCCAATATAATTTGATAGGATCGAGAGTATTTTGTAAGAAACTTTCCGTTCCTCCTTTTTGGCATTTTGTACTAGTACCACTGTCGAATTCATCTAATATAGAAATTTCTTTTATGCCTAATTTATTTAGGTAATTTTTTATCAGCGTTATGTTGTCTTCGTATCTTTTTTTATTAAAATATTCCTTTTTTGTTCGTCGTATAAAGGTAATATGAAAGGTTATGTTGTTCTTTTTTATGCTTTTTATTTCTCCGAATGAAATATCATTTATTTCTGTTGGGTCGAATAAAGGATTATTTTCTATAAATTCGGGACAAGAGAGTATTAATATGTCCTTGCATTCGAGAATTATATATTAACAACATTTAAACTTATTATTTATGAACACACAAGTATTCCTCCGTTATACCCAATGGGTCTTCGTAGTACAATATTCGTGAATCCATTTATGTTATATAAATTTAATTCATCGTTACTTATATTAATTTCAGTTAATACGATTACACTTAAAGAGATGACCTGTGAATGTAAATTATAAATTCATCCCAGTTACGTCTCATAGTTCTTAAATTTAAGTGAAACGCATGGAATAAATCCGTATTAATTTGGAGCGTGTTATTTACATTTAATAATATGTTGTTTACATTATCAGTCCATTTTTTGATATTACTGTAATTCTGACAACTTTGTTTACTGCGATACTGAATTAGAGAAGTCATATTTGAGAGGAGAATCAAAACACTATTATTACCGAAAATGATAAATTCTCTATTACACTTGTCCGCTACTTTTTAGCATAGTTGATGAAAGCGAGAGGTATTGTACTTATTTAATTCGCATTCTCCCACCTTAATCGCAAGCATAAAAACACACTACCCTGAGTTTTTTTTTTTTTTTTTTTTTAATAAAATTGAAATGGCGACGACGTTAGTGGAACGTTAAATAACGGAGCAGAGGGGCTGAATTGGTCACATTTTTCCAAAAATTAAGCTGTCGCATATTGTAATTCTGAACACGGTTATCGACGTTACACTGTTAATCATCGCACTTAACAGATACACATACACACATATATCGTCATATATATATATATATATCCACGTATACACACATGAAACCGCCTCCTCTGTGCACCCGCATGTTATATAGATATGCATAATTCCGCATACTGACACACACACACACATTACAGTCGACCGCCCTGTAAACAATATACAAGTATAACGAGAAATATGTATCCACATCGGGAAAAGCGAACGAAATACCACCACCTCCAGAAATCCCTTAAAATGTAGATATGTCTTCGGCGTAACTGATGCATTTGATGCCAATTGCGCTCACGCTCTTCTCTCTCTCTTCAATATCATTTCATTTCCTACGCCCGTTCCTTCTTCCTCTACCGTAAATAAAGCGACTGGTTGAAAATATATACAGCATTACGCACTCACACACTGTCACGCTATTATCACCTGCTTCACATACATCACTACCATATAACCACCGTATCGCCGTTCTACTCAACCAGTGTTTTACTTCTTATTAACGATAGCTGATCGTCTCACTATATAACTTTCGTTTTCCTTTAATTGTTTCTGGGTGAAGGTCCTTGATTGACGAGCCCAATTTAAAAAAATAAAATAAAAGCCACAGAGCAATACCGGCAAACTTGCTTGCCACCTCCCTCACACTGCACAACACGTCCCTGCCCAACCGGCGACGTATTACGACACATCGTACATAATATGACACATCCATTATACCTAGAGTAATTATTATACATTTTAACTATAATAACGAGAGAACCGTCATTGAAGCTATTCGTAAATATTATTAACCTAATAAGGTCTCTGAAAAGCATTGAGTATTTAATATAATATATATATATACGAGTATATTAAGTACTACTATAGGATTTTATTAAGATCGTGCGCAGTTCTTATTTAGAAAGAACGTTCTTGTGAATTTTTCCGTTCTTCAACCAGGTGAACTGATAATTTAACACTTTCGTTTTCTGTTTAGATTCTCGAAACGAGGTTCTATAGTAACGTGATAAATTTTCGTTCGCGAAAATTTTGAGCGTGGAATTGGCGTTGTCTGTTATCTCTTTGTCCCAGATTGCGCAAGACTTTTTTAAACCATCAAATCAGCGACAATTTTTCGATGTGCCTTCACTATTATCGGGGACTGGGGAAGTTTTTACTTCTGGCCGGAAGCCGATGTACTGCTACGATATGATATCATCCTCTTGCATTGTGCAGTTCACTTTCGCGCATATTTCTATTACAATATCGTCTAGTAGATTTTCATTTTGAACTTGTGACACCCGATGCAGCTCAAAATTCTCACGCCTTCCGTACTGCTCTAATTGATGGTTGTTAGTTCTAAAATTTTTTCATCTTTCTTTTGCGTTTCTAACGTAAGCCTCGCCAGCTTTAATTTTCATCGTTTCGTCGTATTTGTGCGATATAAATTCCATGCTGTGTACCGTTTCCGCAATGCTATTATTGATTTACTTTAATCTATCGTTTATCTCAGGACTCTGATTTTGCTCTTCACTTGGATCAGAGCCGCTGCTGTATCTTGATTTTTTCGTCTTTTTTCATTTTCCTCCACACTTTCGTCAAGGCTTATTTGTCCCTTTGGTCTTCCCTTTCCCGCTATGTACAATTTACGTTTAATTTATATTAATACAAAGCTGACTGCTGTATAATGAATTATGTATACGTATATGTGACGCGTTCTGAGAAATCATACCTGAGGGTGTGACCGAGATAAAAATTGAGATTTTTATCGATTCTGTTAGTAAAAAAAAGTACGAGAAATTCAATGAAATTTACCGCAAGTCTCTAGCTTGTTTTATTAACGAGATAAAGCATATCAAAGTTGAAAAATGTGGGAAACTACTTTTCGAGAAAAACGAGCTTAAAGTTTGGTAACTTAGAAATGTCTCCTACGGATGATGATATACAACACCTGAATGTAGTATTTATTTGACCGATTCTTGTAGAAAACAGCACGAGGAATTCAATGAAGCTCACTGCAAGTCTCTAGCTCCTTTCAGTAGCGAGATACAATATGTTGAAGATGACTCATTTTAAAACATAGTTTTCCAAAAAAATAATTTCAAAGATTATCTTGTGTACGAGCGATAAATTACCTTTCTGTGCTTTAATGAGACAGTTTTTCATGTACCAAAAAAAAAAAAAAAAAAAAAAAACCTAAGAATTCAATAAAATTTGGAGAGAATGAGGGTAAAATATAATAAGAAATAATGGAAAACGAAGTTACAAAAATATAAAGGCATAATAATACTATAGACAAGTACATAGTATTATTATTACGAAATGATATTATTCGAATAGTTTTGCGATATCCGAACCTTCTTTACAATATTCGCGAATTTTTTCCCGAAAATCTTTCATTCGGGCTCCTGAATGCCCCTCCGCAGGTACTATTTTCTTCGGCCACACCTTCTAAGGAGCAATCGTTTTCCTGCCATGATATTAATTAATTTCAGTCATACACCGTCGTCATCGAAGCTTTATTTTTTTTTGACATTAGACAGTACCAGGAGATACTTGCAGTATTCTGCCTTATGTGGGGAATCTTCTTCCATTTTTTCTTCGCGTAGAATTCTGTCCAATCATAAAGGTCAATGTAAACTTTTCCCTCCTCGGCGCCAGTTCGTATCGCTTCATTAACTTTTGATTGCGGTGTTAACGAATTCGCAACTTTACATAAATCGTCCGTATCGTGTACTTCTTCTTGACGGAATTTTTTCTTAATGAGGCCAAAAGCCCAGTCACACGAAAATTTGGTATGGCCTACTGGAAGGAACATGAATTTGATTT
This sequence comes from Icerya purchasi, assembly GCA_039619475.1. Lineage (NCBI taxonomy): Eukaryota > Metazoa > Arthropoda > Insecta > Hemiptera > Monophlebidae > Icerya > Icerya purchasi. The sequence continues at coordinate 586,247,712 of CM077115.1, forward strand.
TTGTATTTAATTTGAGAAGTACACGAAAGAGCAGATAATAAATAAATCATCGAATCACTTTTGTTCTGAGCGCAGCAGTTACCAGCATGCAGTAGCATTTCTTTCTCGCCTTTGTTATTTCTTTCAATGAAATCGTGTAAGAAGCTGATTAGAGCCTTTACCGGTAATGACGACACTTTCGGGAATTAAATATTTTCCTCGGTGATTGAGAGTGTCGTTCATAACACCAAACAATCCAATTTTATAAGGGCACAAGAAATACAGCGGAGTCCAGCGTTCGTAGCGGTTCATTCTCTCGTCTCTTCTTTCCATTGTGTAAGAAACAGCCGTGTTTCAAACCTGCTTCGATTAGCCGTCTATTACACGCTTTCCGATGTACCTACGGCTACGACACTTCGCCTCAGTGTAGTGTCAAAACATGATAGAGAATAACTTCCCACTAAAAACTCAATTCTCGATAAGAATCGACTTTTTGACCGTTTTTCGCGTCCAGCGCGAAATTATGTTTTTCACCCTGATTTCTCAGAACGCGTCACATATAAAATACCGTTTTGACTTACTTCTTATCTGTTGTACTTTTATCAGTTATTTCTTTTTTTTTTTTTTATTACATTGCACCGGAAAACCATAAGCAATGCTGATCACAAGACATGCTTAAAGGGAGTAGAGTGAAAGGGAGGAAAAGGGAATAGGAAACTGGGAACACCAAGGAAAAAGAAATTTTCGTAAGTATTTAGAACGCCGCAATTCTATTAAAATCAAACACACGTAGCATACGTCTATTACATTTAAATATACAACTTAATGTACAAGAATAAAATGCCAATCAATAGCTGCGGTATAGATAAAATTTTTCAATTCTCTATTTAACGCAGGCTCAATAGGGGTGACTAACAGCATAAATTATTATCAAAAGGTGGCAATGGATTGCACCGCACATTACTCATCCACGGTAACATTTCCCAACTGTTGAATCTTACGTTATATGCGGTCTTTTTTAGACGATTGATATTATTAAATCCAATTATGAAAATTTTATATTTTCTGCATAAGCAGCCGTCGGATGACGAATCTTTTGCGGTAGCGGAACAGCTTTTGATCACTTGTTGAAAACTAAATAAAACTATAGTTATAAATCGGCCTGTGTACGAGTGTGTTTGGTGCGAGCAGTGCGACAGGAGCCCTGCCTTTTTTGAGTTGTTTCAGAGGTTGAGTATGTCGTGTATCGTGTCGTTTGTTTGCCTCTCGATGTGGTATAAATTTTTTCGAAGATTCCGCGTCCAGATTCGTTGAGATTCTAGCACGTAATATTTAGGAAAGCACCGCGTTAAGTGTTATTCTTTTATCGACGTTAATTTCATCCAGGGATGCCACCGCGGATTTATTTCCGGCGAAGTAAAATACTAAATTTTACGAGCGTTATTATTCTAATTATTATTAGTATTCGTAAACAGAAATTATGATTTAAAAGATTTTATTTTTAAATTACAGAAATCTTTTTTAGCCGATCGACCGTAGAAAAAAACACCAAAGTAATTAAAATAACCCATCAGTAACCGAGTGACGTTTAACGGATATATATAAAAATCTGTACATAACAACAATTAAAAATATATATATATATATATATATATATAAATACAAAATTTGTACATATCTCGAATCGGGCGTGGGTCAGCGGTCCGTTGCTCTCGGTGGGATCTCGATTGTTTGCAGCTCTTTTTTCGTTTTGTACTAAACAAATCGTATTTCGTCAATCGTTCATAAAAAAAAAAAAAAGGATCTCAGAAATTATTGCGACCATGTTCGCTCGGTTATATACCGAAATGGCCTAGCTCCATGTCACGGGACACAGACGTCGACTGTCTAATCAAGATTCATTTACTGCTCGACCGAACTCCAAAATCAGACTGAAATTCAGACAAATTCTTCCGTTCAGCGGCGGTTCCTCGAGTATACTTAACAATTCTTTTTCCGTAATCCCATACTTTCTTTCATATTTATTTAGAATCCTACTAATAAACATAATTGGATGCGGATGTCCTGCCTGATATTAGATATAATTTGGCCTCAATTGCAATTTCAGAAAACACGGTTTCTCGAAGTCCGAAGCTTGTAGTCTCCCCTTTTTGGAGAATTTTTCCTTAAATGACCTAAACGAGGTATCGGTCGCCTTACACCAGTCGAACACTTCAGACCCCTTTACCATTCGACTTATTGGTTTTAACAGATGAGCGTATTCGTTTATGAATTTCCGGTAAAAATTCGCCAATCCCATAAAAATCTTTGTATTTCCTGACGATTTTTTGGTGCTGGGAAATTTATTATTTTTTCTACTTTTTTCTTGGATCATAGATACTCCACTCGCTGACAACCCCGATAACCTACGAAGAAATCTACCTCTCCTTTCGCTAACAGCGTATTATTTATATTTATTGTCATATTCGCTAACCGTAATTTATTTAACACGTAATCTAACCGTTTTACTCTATGTTCCCCCTCATTTTCGGAGAATACCAATAAATCATCAACGCGTATGACGGGGTATATTCTTCTCATTCATTCCCTAATATTTCCTCATCGCTCGTATTTAATCAGGCTAAATGGAACCCGAGTAAGTTCGTAATACTGGACTTTGAAAGTAAACGTTGTATATTTACGAAAATCCTCCTTTAACGGTTTTTTTTTTTTTTTTTTTTTTTTTTTTTTGTGCGTGTAGGGAGAGAGGAAAAAAAAGGTTTTGTTCTGTACGTTAGGAATCTGCCAAAATTGAAAAATGAATTGTAAGATATGCGATCGATTTTACATTTTCAGTCGATATTTTTTCTTGTAATATATAAATCAATATAATTAACAAGTATTTAAATGATTTTTACATATAAATGAGAAATAAATTAAATAATAACAAAAAAAATGAAAACTAAATAAATAAATTAATGAATGTTTACACAATTAGTTTTTAATTGGAATTGCATATTCAGAATCGCCTACATCTCGCACTTTTTTACATTTGCAATTCCTATTTAAAATTATTTGTCGATGTCCAACTTTTAAAAAAAATATCGAGAATTCGGTAATTATTATATTGGTATGGTGTCGTTACTTTTTTACTTTTTCTTACGATACAAAAAATACGTTCTAATATTGTTCCACAAATAGATTTTCCGTCGCATGGTAGATACGCGGGCTGCCACAAAACTCCAGAAGATGACGGACTATACATATATAGCCGAATTGAAAATAACGTTAAAAGTTTCAAATGCGGTCAATATGAGATGTATAGATATTGCGGCTAATTCTTAGCTCATTACCACCATCTATTATTAATAGTTCTTTACATCCATACGTTTTTGTTCGGCATCCTTCCTGTTTTCCCGCTAATATATATTATTTTCTATACAGTGTTTATAAATCTTTTTTTTCCATGCAAGCTATTAATATTTTATATGATGTACATAGGCATATAATCCGTATTTATCGGTTCCATTGTGTTCCATTGTCCATTCGATCCTTGTATGTAGTTAGCGTGCTCTGTTGTTGTTAATCCGGTGAAATGCTGGAATCAAAGTTTATTAAGTATTAATATTGTACTGGAAAGAGAAGCTAATTTTAATTTTTCATTAAAAATTTTGTATACCTTTTTGTGTCATCCATTTTAGCTAGTGCGTAAATCACGTTAATTGTTTGGTTACTTTCTGCATCAACGTCTTGGTGTAGTTCCAAAAACGCCAAAGCTTCCTTCTCCGTTACCGACACAAGTATATCATGCCATTTTGCACTTGTGGTTAGGAAGATTATATTGATACTGCTGCAAAATGCGCTGGTACAGTTGTATTTGATTTTTCTGAGCGTACGTCGTATTTGATCTGTGTTTTCACAAAATGTTAAAAAGTATTTCCATGTTACATAGTGAAAATCGTTTCGATATTTGTTTAGCTTATATAGATTATATCTTCTCAATTGTGCATCGCAGCCTTATCAGGAACCTCGTAATTAATATGTGTCTCTTCAAAATGCTTCATTTTGGCACGAAGGACGAACCGATACTTTTTTTAATTCCCATTTAATATACTCCCCTGAAAATGTTGATAAAAAATGTTCTATATTCAAATTAGTTGTTGAAGCAGCGAATTGAGAATTCCCAACAACTCGACTCCGACCATGCTAACCTCGTCTATGACAATGATAACGTGCAGACTCACAATAAACCCGTTTGTCCTACTACAGTGGTATTTTTATTATAAGCGCGCTACTTTCGTCTGCCTTCACGTGTAACGTCTTCGAGTGGTTAAGTCACAGCTAAAGCACGTTCCATGATATTTTTTGTTTAATCCTCTAAGCTACAGCCTGCCGTATTTAACTGCTGCCGCTATCACAACATACTGAGCGGGTTGAAATGAATAAACTGGAGTAAACACCAAAACACAATAATATAATTTACGTATAAAAACTATAAATATACCGACTAGTTTCGGATATTACCATCGGCCTTCATGGTGTGGGTATAAACAATTAAAATTAAAACAATAATAATAATACATTAGTAATTTCCAATTCTGTTTCTATAACTAGGTTTTCAATTATTTTCTTAACATTGTGTCGAATACATCATTGGTTGAAGCGCATATTCGCTAAAATTGTCTGTAGTTTTAATTTTAAGTTATTATACATACCGTATAAAGTTGATGATTATGACTGTCATCCATATTATTGGAACCTGTATCGAAGGTCATTAGGAAAGAGGAACCGTTTATTTGACCCACTATTCTAACCACGTTACAATCTACACGGACGGTTCCAAGAGCCCAAGTGGAGTTGGTGCAGCCTTTCTTTGTCCTTCATTAAATCACTCTGAGTCCTTTAAACTTCCTTCCTTCTGTTCAACTTTCTGTGCTGAGTCTACTGCTATCCTCTATGCACTTTTCTTCATCAGATCTTCGAAGGTCTCTCGTAATTTCCTTATTCTATCAGACTCTCAAAGCGTGCTACAGGCTGTTGCATCTCCTTTGCCTTCCCACTCTACTGATTATGTAATCCTTTTTATACGTTCCTTGATCCATGACCTCTTTCTTTTCTGTGCAATCCAGGTTAATTTCCTTTGGATCCCTAGCCATTCCGGAATAGAAGGAAATGAGTCAGTTGACTTATTAGCTCGGCGAGCTTCCTCTTCCGGCAGGTTCCTTACTACTTTTCCATCCGTCAATATTAATTTTCTGTCCTCTGCAGCGCACAACCAATTATGGTTTAACTCCTACTACTCCTCATTCTCAAACCCGGATTCCTTTTACTTGTCCGTCCAGCCTTCTCTTCCTTTCTGTTCCTGGTTTCTTGACTTTCCTTTTATGCGTCGCTCCAGCATCTCGGCAATATGCCGCCTCCGCTTTGGGCACAGCTGGCTTCCCTCGTCGCTTTTCCGATTCTCTCTCGCGGCATCTCCGTATTGTCCTTTACATCCTCCTAACAGTTAACATGTATGTGATCCTGATCACATAATGTTCGAATGTTCATCACTTTCATCTGAACGATCTTCCTTTTACTCCTCTCTCTTATCAAACAATGTTCCTACTCCCTATTGTGCTGCATTTATTCTTTCCCTTCCTTCTCCTTCTGTCATCCAGGCGCTTGATACATTCTTGTTGAATGTTTCACGCCGCATAAAAATCTGATTTTTTCTCTATTCCTATTTCTTGGGCTAATGTCCTCGCTGACGAACCCATAGTAAATATTAAAAAAAAAACAAAAAAAAAACGAGAAATGTAATGAAGCATTCGAGCAGTTTAAATCTAATTTTTGCGAGAATATTAAACTTCAACATCCAGATTACACTAATGAGTTTTATATTAGTAGTGATGCTTCTAGTATAGGGAAGTTGTATTTCCCGAAATATGATGATGAAGGTGATCCTAGACCTTTGATGTTTGTAAGTAATTCGCTACTGAAGGCGGAACGTAACTACTTCACAACTGAAAAGGAACTTTTAAACCTTGCATATTGTCTTAAAAAAATCCGAATTTTCGTGGAAGGATTCAGAATCATTGCGTTAACGGATCATGCAAGTATTGCGTTTCTCTTCAAAATTCACAATGGAGAAATACAAAGTTAACCAGACGGATGATATTCTTACAGAATTTTCAGATAACGGTGAAACATATTCTAGGGAAAGACAACATTGTAGCCGACATGCTCTCACGGATAGGACCAGACATATATATATATATATATATATATATATATATATATATATATATCGATATAAATAGAGAGAAGGACTGTGCACTTATAGCAAATATGTGTTGTCTGCCTAAGTCATATTTTGAAGCCCTGTTAATAGACATAGAGAGTGAACCAAAAAAAACAAAAAAAAAAAAAGCAGACAGACAATGGAGTCAAGTTCTTAAAACATGCGATACGAATGAAAAGTTAAAAATATTTTATGGAGTGCATAATAATAATCTTTTATTTTTTAAGAACAAGGATAGAGATAAAAATTGGAGGTTGTGCATACCGGAGAGTCTGATTGAGCCTCTGATGTTCGTTTCTTTCGCATAATAATTATAAAATTAAAATATAGTATGATGTTGGTTTTCTGGTATGAATTTGTAAGTTTATATATCGTTTTATTTTTTGCTCAAAACTGTGTCTTCTGGAGCTCGATCTTTTTTTCCAAAACCCCCTTTGGGCATATCAACAAAGAATCTTCGCCCAGAAACGAAAGGAAGGAGAAGGATCAGTTAGATGTAGAATCGGTGTGAAATATTGATAAGATAAAGGAACTGAGGATAGGAACAACTGAGATCGACGGAAACGATAAGATATACGAGACACAATAAGGAATAGGGAGTTTGAGTGACAGCAGATTGAAATACAAAGAGGTACGTTCGTTCACGAGGGATGGACATTCAAAGAGGATATGGTCAGGATCACAGACGGCTTCGTCGTCAGGATGAAGAGAGCAATAAGGGGAAAGAGCGAGTTGAAAACGAAAACGTGAGGAAGGAAGAAGAGTATGATTCAGACGTAAACGGATAATAGGGACAATAACGGAGCGGCGAAGCGAAGGAAAATCGTAAAACCAAGGCCGCGTGGGAAGATTAGGTTGGATGAAAAAATTTAAGAGGAAAGTCGATTGGAAAAGGAGGAGACGTAAAAATCTGACACCAAAATCTAACATGAAACTTTTTGCACAATGGGAGTAAATTCGAGACGGGAATTTTAGAGAAAAAAAAAACGGGAGGATACAGCAATCTGAGCCAAGGAATCTGCCATTTCGTTACCCTCTATCCCCATATAAATTCACCAAGCTATTTATGCGATCTCATGTAAAGCAGATCGGAGGAATATCCTCGCTAAAATAAGTTAGTCTAGGCTATGTTGTCGTGGGCAGCGTGGCCCATGTAATTTAGCTTAAATATTTAACTACATCGGTAGATTCTTATATAAAATAAAAACAAAATAAAAAATCAAAACTATGTAGCGCGATGAACATATTTACTTGCCTTGAACATCGACCGTTTATTATACATGAATATTGCGAATTTGGTGGGGCTTTGTGGCCGTACCTATTTCCTTTCGCACCCATGTGCTGTGCAGGTCTCGCATAGTACTGTTGTGTACCACAGTATTCTCATATATATATATATAAAAAAAGAACCTCGTTTATGAATGTTTTTTGGTTTTTTTTTGTGTCCGGAGGATGGCTCTTTTGGCCAGCGTGTCAGACTCTTTGCTTCGCGGCTGCGTTGCTGAGGAGAGGTCGAGAACTTTACTTTCTGTTACCGTGGAACTGATTACTCTAATCGTCTCGGCAACTACGGTTACTTCTGGTACTTATTTTGATATATATTATGTTATTCTCCAGTGATGAACAACATGTTAGGGTAGTGTGGGCTCTACTGGATTGTAGAGTGGCCACGTTGTCCTAAAAGAACCAAGCATGAAGTGTTTTAACTGAAGCACGGATTCGGGGATGACGTGGGCTTCACTTGATTGTGCTTGTGGCCATGTTGTTCCGGAATCGTTGGTGATACATTTATCACTGATTGACGTGCAAGTTACAGTGGATTGCTTGAACAGTGTGGGCGCTACTTAAGTGTAGATGTGGCCATGCTGGTTGGGCTGGGTTCCGAGTAACGGCACGCAATGAAACTGCGTATGTACGGTTTCGTAAGTTGTTCAGGAGATTATGCTCGCACGCAGAGGTTCGGTGCGCTATTAATGGGCCGTTAGGTCTGCGGAAGAGGGAAGACCAGTCGCGACGAGAATGGTGGTAGATGTGGTGTTGTGTTCAGTTCACGGTGGCGGGATGTATGTTTCGGCTCGCGGCTTCGTTGGTTGGAAGCGAGCAGTTAAACAAATAAAAAATAATAATAATTCATTAGTAATATATTTTGCTGGAATGTTTTGTTTTTATTCTTTTTCCCGATTACGCTAGATTAAAGAAGTAAGATAAGAATAGCGATAATACAATGTTGTAAATAAAATCACTTAAAATTTGCGAATGTCGTTTATCGAATTTAAAAGTGTAAATAGTCGTGTCGTATTATTAATATAAATAAAGTGAAAAAGGTAAACAAAGATGATCCGAACATCTACTGATGAGGTTAATGTGTAGTGGTCTGGTTATACTTCTCGGAAACGTGTTAGTGAGTACTGAGTTATCTGTTTCTACTGTATTATATTGGGGAGGTGATCCTCATCTGCTCATTTCCCTGTATACATCCATTATTCGCTCCGAGTTTGATTACTGTTCTTTTATCTATGGTTGTGCCTCCAGATCCCTTCTTTCCAAATTAGATATAATACAAAACTCCTGTCTCCGTCTTTGCCTCGGTGCTCTCAAATCCTCTCCCATTTCAGCAATGCTCGCGGAATCTAACATACCTCCACTCTCAGTTCGAAGGTCTTATTTGGGCTATCGATTCCTTTCCAAACGTTTACCTTTCACTTCGTCTTAACTTATTCCTTCCTACATTTACATTGCCACAAGAACTAGCGTTTTGTTTCTAATAAAATCCCTATCTTAGCCCCTATTTCTCAACGTCTTAGCCATTTCTCCTCCCATATTATATCCAGCAATAATCCTCCGTACTTCTCACTCAATTATTTCGACCTCTTACACCCTGCCAAAGTACATTTTCTCCCTAAATTTTCCAAGTTTATGCCTCAGACCGTCATTAAACAGGAATTTCGCAGTACGGTCAGTTGTCTTTTTCCTTCTCATGCACTTGTTTTTACTGATGGCTCTAGAGGACCCGGTGGGGTCGGATCGTCTTTTATTCTTCCCGACTCCAACTTCTCCGAATCCTTTCGCCTTTCATCTTTCTGTTCTATCTTTACGGCCGAATTGATGTCTATCGCTTCGTGCGATCATACATATCTCGTCCAATCGTTCGTCCTCCGACTATCTAATCATTTCTGACTCCATGGGTGCTCTCCAGGCTATCAGTTCACCGCTTCCTCCTCCCTCTTCTGACTTCTTCATTCTTCGTATACGATCTCTCATTTATAATCTTTCTTACCATCACTCTGTACACATTGACTTACTGTGGGTTCCTGGTCACAGAGGCATCGAGGGTAATGAAATGGCGGATGCTTTGGGTCAGGTTGCTGTTCGTTCTCGCTTCTATTTTAAAAAAATCCCGGCTGTTAATCTATTACCCCTAATTAAGAAGCTTCACTTCAGATTTTGGTCGGATGTGTACCCTTCTTCTTTTACCGACAATCGTTCCTTCTACCTTTCAATCCAACCTACACTTCCTTCTCATCCATGGTTCTCGGAGTTTCCCTCTCTTCCACGATTTATAATTTCCTCTATTGTCCGCCTGCGCTTTAATCACACACTGCTGCCCTCTTCACGCTATCGTTTCTCTTTGCTTCCCTCTCCTTATTGTCCGTTGCATCCAGATGAAGCAGTTGTCTGTGATGCTGATCACATTTTCTTCGAGTGCTCTGCTCTTTCTGCGGAGCGTTCTCTTTTCTATCTTCACCTTATAAAGCTGGGGCTTCCCACTCCTTACTGTGCGTCTTACATCTTGTCCTTTCCTTCCCAGTCTGTTGTTCTTGTCCTTGGTTCCTTTATTTCAGCTGTCTCCAATCGAATTAGGTTCTAGTTAGTTGTCTCTCCTTCCCATTGTGTCTGGGCAATGGTCCATAGTTTATGCGCCCAAAAAAAAAAAAAAAAAAAAAAAAAAAATACTGTATTATATCTTCGCTTAAAATTACGTTATCAGGCATCCGTAGTCGTTAATGTTTTTTTTTATTAAATGTTCTGTTTTTTATTGTATGTATTTATGTGTATATATTTAAAAAAAAAAAAGAAAAGTGTAAATGTGTAAATAGAATTAATTATAAGGCATTATTGTGTAAGAATTATCACCTATTAGATAATATAAAAATTCACGAGTACAATTATGATCATTTATTAATGGGTTTATTCCCATTAATAAATGTAGATAATATTGCTCATCTTTTTTTTGATGAAATCGAAATATTATTAACGATACTAGAAGTAGAACTTATTGTTAGAGATTATTACGAAATAGTCTTTAACCATATGTCTCTCCCCACAGCACGGCCATTATAAAAATAATTTAAAACTGAATATATCATTATACACCGAAATATGCCGTACAACGATTTAATTACTATTTTGTTTAAGAGAAATCAAATATTAAATTTAGATTTATCAAAATATGAAACAAAATTACATTTATTTAATATCGATAAAAAAAAAACAGATTCTTGCAATATGATCCAAAAGGATTTGCACACAGTCATGAACGATGTCGGAATATTATTTTCGAATAATATTCCGGCATATACAGATTCTTTTGGATCATATTGTAAGAATTTTACCGACCATAAATTGTTTTTGCAATGTAAAGAAAAATCGATTAATTTTTATAATTATCGAGAACTTTACATGCATACAGAAAACAAAATTAGATTTATCTAATGCAATCAATTTTAGTATTAAGGAAAACGATATTTGTATGGTCGACTGTGAGCAGGAGGACATTGATTTTACTAACAATTTAGTGTATAGTGTTGTAAATAATTTTTATTTATTTGTATATTAATGTGTAAAATTTTTCTCCGTCAGTCCGTCCGTTCGTTTTTTATGTTTTCTTTAAAATTTTTGTAAATATATTTTTATACATATGTAAATATTTGTTTTGTATATATTTTTTCTTTTTATATCTATTCATTCTCCTATTGTATATATTTCTATATATATTTTTTCCTTTTTCCCTCAATATCCGTTCGTTCGTTCATTCTATTGTATATATTTTTCCTAATTATTTTTTCGTCTTTTTCCGATCCTTTTCGATTTCTGTTTATTTAATTTATTTCTCTATCTATGTATAGAAAGAAAGAATATATTTATGCAAATTACGATACAACATAACGTTAGCAGTACAAGTTGAACTAGCGTATCGACGAATTGTCTTACCGCACGATGCAACATATAAAAAAACGATTATAGGTTATTACAATTAAAAATTTAGCAATAGTGTCATTGTAGGAAAAAAATTTAAAAAAAAACCTAAGCGCAGATATGATGAGTAGTTGGGAATAAAGTCTGCTTAAGGAATAAGGATTCAGATACAAGTGAGGAACAGGACTGTGAGTGAGAAAATAAAGAAATGGTATAATATATACTGGTAAAAGATTATAGAAGATTATGCTTTAGACGCCTGCGCTTATATTTTGAATACATAAATTCGAGTTGCCTGGAATCGTAATTCCCGATGCGGTTAATAAGTGGATTACTGTGGGTCGAGCAATTTTCAAAAAAAATTTTTACCGAAGAATGTACATAATTACAAAGATATGGTAGTTTGAGGACATTATGCAACATTCGAATTCTGGTGTAGCGGGATGCGTTTAGTACGCACCTGAGACATCTATTTTGTATGAGCTGTAATTGTTTAAAGCGGGCGTTAGAAACTGAGGACCACACAGGCGATGCGTAGGTTAAGATTGGTCTAATAAGTGCCTTGTATAGAATTAATTTGTTGTGAATGTTTAGAAACGATCTGCGATGGAACATTGAATAAATAGCGCAGATAGCGCGATTAGTTTTGGCGACTGCATGATCGAGATGTTTATCAAAGTTTAACCTTTTGTCTAATATCACGCCGAGGTATCGAGCTTGATCGGACCAAGGAATATCGGTACCTAGTATATGCAGTTTCTTAGGGGTCAATGGGTACCTACGAGAAAATAGAATTGCCTCAGGTTGAATAGCCCGGGAAGTTTACTGTGCACCCGCTGTCCAGTCTGGTTTCTGATAGAGCTGTTATGTCTATTTTATTAGTGATCATGAATGAGTATAGTTCATGCTGTTTACCAATTATCGAATTACTGTTCCAGGAAACTACATTAATACTATTCGCATCGCTCATAAATAGAAGCTTAAACTAGTTTCTAATATTATAATTACTTTTGAGCTTAAGTCTAAATTATTATTTAGCCTAATTTTATGAATAACGCATTTAATGATATTGAGGATTTTCCCTAAATCGAAGTTTTTAAGAAAATTTAAAAGAGAGGCGAGATCTGAGCCATCAGCATTAGTGCACGAGTTATTTAGAGACTGAGACGAAGTAGCAGAAGATCTGACTGCTTGCGCGTAAGTATTACGTCGTGGGAAGGTAACATTGTGCATGGGTGAAGAGTCTGTGGTATAGTTCGTGTTTTTTTTTGTTAATTTTAGACTTTAACAGACGTTGGAATAGAGTGCACTCGCCTGAGGTAGCTGCATGATTCCCGTCGCAGTTGGCGTATTTCAGTGTGTCAGAATTGTTGCAAAGGCCATTACGATGTGAAAGGCTGCACCTAACGCAGCGTTCAGGCAAGTTGCAGTTATAAGAAACATGGCCGAACATCTGGCATTTGTAGCACTGAATTAGAGTATTTTTACGAGAATACTTTTCCCATTTAACTAAACAGTGAGCTACGCTTTTTATTTTAATAATTTCACCAGTTATTTTAGGTGATGATGAACTTTTCAAAACCCTGAACTAGTTGTGTATAATGTATATAATTATTGTTTAATTTCCGAATGTAATCTCGCATAATTTGTTCATATCTTTTATAATCTTGTTTCAGAACAAAAACCAAACTTAAAAAAAAATTTTCTCTATAGACTAATCATGGAAATGTTGGAAGAAATTGCAAGTTACATGGAAATTGTGGATGTTTTATCAATCTGGCAAAAACAAATAAACATATATATATATATATATATATATATATATATAAGAATTCGAAAAAGATTATATGTTATTGATAATAAAAAAATTATGAGTGAAGAAGAGATAACTTTTAATAAATCTGTTGAAGGCGTATGCTTTTTTAAATTGAACAATGTTAATATAAAATCGTATTTAATTTCAGCATATAAGCAAGGAATGAAAAGGTTTATTTTTTCACACTCTGGTCGATATAACATACCGTTGGATTTGAAACAATTTTTTAAGCATGTGATGATTTTATTTGATTATGTATGTGAAACTGATTCGATTTGTAAAATTTTTGTCTATAAATCTACAATTTGTTTGAGAGGTCCTGAAGAAATAATGAAATATAAAGAGTTTCGAGGGGCTTTTAAAAATTAATTTTTCTAATAGATGATATTATTCTTTTTTGTTTTAGGACGTTGTTTACAAAAATAAAAATGTATTTTATTTTTAATGCAACAGCTGAAGAGCTATTTGGAATTGACTTCGATAAATCCAATTATCCGCAAACAGATTTGTATTATTATGGAAGAATCTCGAACGTTTTCGAGAAAAAGAAAATAACGTATTATCATGATAATATCCGCCCCATGCTGCCTATATTTGGGTTATTGATAACTGCCAATTTATTATAGAATTTGATATATAGTTCTTTGGCACATCTTTGAAGTACAGAACGTTTAGATCTTCATGGAGGGTTTTATTTAACACATAATACAGAGTGTTAACCAGCTGCCTTAATATTCGTGACTGCAGTTGCTGTAGTCTCCTGATGTTACTCACTGCTGGCTGAAGTTCTGTACATTTCAAGTCCATATCTCCAGCATGGCTTAGAGTGACCTGAGATTTTCTATTAAAAATACACCCTAGCGCCTTGATTCTGGCAATGACTTTTTGTCTGCAGTTTGCAACTTGAACTCCCCAAGTAAGTCAACGATCCAGTACCAATCCTAGGTATTTAATGGTGTTGCAATTAACCAGCGTTTGCCCATTTAAGTATAAGGGAGAGCAGTTCCCTCTATTCAGCGTGAAGGTGATCTGCTGACTTTTTAAACGATTAACTTTAATTTTCCATTTTGTATTCAGGTGTTCTTGGACTAAAACCGAAGCGCAAGTCGGATCCTCATCAGTATACACGTGTCATCAGCAAATGTTGCGGCTACTGTTGCTGTTAAAGCTGGAATATCCGATGTGCAGATCAGATACAGCAGTGGTCCTAAAATACTGCCTTGCGAAACAGAGGCTCTAACAGCAAATTTGTCCGATACAATTGAGCCAATCCTAAGTCGAAAAGTTCAATCCGATAGGTATGCTGCCATTATCTGGAAGATATCATTTGGTATCACTAGTTTAATTTTGAACAGCAGGCCCTGATGCCATACCCGATCGAAGGCCTGTTCAATATCGGGAAACGCCGCACAGCAATATCATCCTCTTTCTAAGGTTGCTGCTATTCTATCAGTTAATTTCTGAACCTGATGAATAGTAGAATGGTTAGTGCGAAACCCAAACTGGTGACTTGGAATAATATTCGCATCAGCTACGGAATTTAATATCCGTTCATATAAAATCATTCCGAATATTTTAGGTGAAGTATTCAATAGACTGATCGGCCTATACGAGGACGGTTCACTAAGATTTTTATTCGGTTTCAAAATTAAAAGAACAATCGAATCCTTCCAACATCTAGGATAGTATCCCAATCTTAGGATGTCATTGAAGATGTAGGTAAGCATAAGAATTCCCTTATGCGGCAACTTTTTCAATATTTTACCAGTAATTATATCTTCTCCGGGAGCTATTCTTGCCGGCATTTTTTTTTATAATAACCTGTACCTCACTTGGCAGAATTCGTTTGGTCGGAAGCGTTAACTGCATGGGTGAAGCCATCACTAACTATTTTATCATTATTACCATTGCCTATGTTTTGTTGCGGTTGGAATGTATTATATAGATCTTCGCTAACCACCACGGCCTTCTCCTCATCCCACTTAGCCCACTCAACATTTGACTTTTTAATCGGGTGCGACTTTCTTAATTGTCTAAGGTACGATTTGGTCGTTTTCCATACCGATCTGTCTTCTGGAGTAAGCAAAGAAAATAATTCAATATATCTATCGCTTTTACACGCATCTATTTCGGCTTTTAATTCCCTAAGCAGCTTATTATATTCCCCCTTATAAAATGGTGTTCTATTGCGTTGCCATCTGACACCAGCATTTCTAGTTTTATGTATTAATAATCTTATCTTCAGGGGTACATTATATACCCAATTTGAGGATAACCCATTTGAGCTGGAGTAGCTGCTACAAGAATTCTGGGTATTTAGTGCAATAACCTGGACCGCTGCATCAATGTCCTCGGGACATTTTAGGTGCACGTTTAAATCTATGGATTTATTTACTTTGTCTGCAAAAGTTAACCAGTTTGTTCTAGAGCTTGTAAGTCTTGCTGATGAGCGAGGATTTGTTAAATGTTAAATTATATTCCAGCAACTTACTGTACAACTTCCAATTAAATAACAAAATAATAGGAAATACTTTTTTTTTTTTTTTTTGCAATAATTTAAAAAAATAATGATATTATTTATATAAAAAATTTGAAACTGAACAGCAAGACCGATTTACAAAGACTGACATCAAAATAGTATTTTTAGATAAAATATGCGAAAACAATTTTAAGCAGTGTAAATATAAGATAATTTTACACATTTCTTTGCTAATACACATTAACAGTGCGTTTGAAAAAGGTAGTAGTAATTTTCACTAATAATTATATAGAACGAGGGCGGTAATCATTTTTAACTATTCTATGAAATTTTGATTTTTATTTAGATTGTGTAAATGAAATTTATTCAATGTTTTCTTTGTGATGTTGTTACAATCAAGATCTATGTACAATGTTACACTTGTTTACTATATTGGACTGTATTATCAAATTCATTTACATTTCGCTACCTTATTTATGGCCAAAAAGTTAGATGGTCTCTCTCTTCAGCCATGTTGTCCGTTTGCGGACGTCTTGACCAACCATCATAGACCAATGGATCAAGTGATCACCTGATATCATTTTTCTCTGTTGTTGCTAATTTTTATTAAATCTGATAGGGGAAATTTTGTGACGGATTTAGTATGATCTAAGAACCTCATCGGTGGCCGTCCCCGGCTCCTTTTTCCATTGATTTTTCCTTGTATGAGAATTGGTCCTAAACCGTTTCGTCTCATGACATGTCCAGAGAACTTCAAACTCTGCCTTGTTAATGTGGGTGATAATCGTTGCATCGGTTCTATACGCACTTGTTTTAAAATTGATAGATTGGTCCTCTGCCCGCGATATTCTTAGCATGCGCCTATAGCAAGTTATCTCAAAGGCTTCGATTTTCCGGCGTGATACCGCCGTTATTTTCAAAGATTCCGAACCGTAACGGAATATTGAGCGTGCCAGAGTTTGCATCAACCTTTTTTTCACTTGGCATGTTACATGATGGTCTCTCCATATTTTTGTAAATTTGACAAGCATTTTTTGCCATGCATGTTCTTCGTTTTATTTCTGTCTCGCAGTTTCCATCATTGGTTGTATAAGCGCCAAAATATATAGTTCCAAATTTTGTGTCAATGTCGGCTGATGAGGTAAGTTTTCTTAGTAATTTGTGCACTCTATCAACCACCATTATTGTGCATTTTAATCGGTTTAATGTAAGATTAGCTTCCCGGCTAAAATGTTCAATCCGACCTGATAGTGTTTCCATTTTTTTCTCATTTGCAGCAATTATGTCATCGGCGTAGCGTAAGTTATTTATTTTCCTGCCGTCGATGTTGACTCTTCCTTCCCAATTTCTAGTTTCCTTTCGCTGTATATATTGAATAATACGGGAGATAAGACGCATCCTTGTCTGACGCCTGCTTCCGGTTTGAAATTTTCAGATATTTTATTCTCTATCTTAACACGGACGCTGTTATTTATATATAAGTTTTTGATTAGTATGATTAGATGTTCTGGCACGCGTATTTCGTTTTTTGTAGAGGGACTGTAAAATTCTTAAATCTGCATCATCGATACCAATACTTTTTAAAGTTTTCATTAATTCTGCATGTTGTACTTTGCCGAATGCCTTATTAAAATCAATGAAACAGATATAGACTGGTTTCAGAAATTCCAGTGATCTTTGTATTAATGTTTACATGCACAATGGTGCTTCTCGTGTTCCCATACCATTACGGAATCCAAATTGGTTCTACCTTATATTTTCTTCGCATTTTTTTGATATTCGTCGATGAATTATGCGCAAGAATACTTTTAAGACATGGCTCGTAAGACTTATCAATCTATGGTCATCACACTTAGACGTATTTGAGGTTTTTGGTATGGCAATGAACCTGGACTCCAATCATTCTTTGAGCATTTTTCCACTACTGTAAATTGAATTGAAGAAGTTAGCCATCTTTTTGACTGCTGTAGGTCTCAACATTTTCAAGAGTTCAACTTGTATGTTATCGGGTCCTGCTGCTTTTCTTACTTTAGCTTGTTTAATTGCAGCTTCCACCTCTGATTCAAGAATTAACAATGTATCCGACTCTTCTTGTTGGACTAACTCTCCTTCCTCGTCGTTAAAGAGATTTTTTATATATGTTTCCCAGACTTTTTTCTTCGCAGTTGTTTCAGTTACGATTTCGCCACTGTCTGTTTTAAGAACGGTTACATGTTTCTTCTTATAAACATGTTTTATTTCTCTTATTTTATTGTGCACATTAAATTCATCATGTTTGATTTGGTACTCCTCGATTTCCTTGCATTTTGTGCTTAACCATTCTTCCTTTGCCTGTGCTACCTTTTTCCGAATAATTCTGTCAATTTCTTTATATTTGGATAGATTATTTTTGCTATTCCTTCTAAGTTCCATTAGTTTTAATATTTCTAAGGTCATCCATTGTTTATGATTCCGGTTTCCCTTTTCCGTTAGATGTTCCTTTGTAACATTATTAATTGCATATTTCATTTGTTCCCATCGATTCTCTATATCATCCATGTCTTGCATATTTTGTATTTTACAGTTAACTTCTTCTTTCACTTTTTCCTGGATTTCTCGATTTTGTAGTAGCTGTAGGTTTATTCCTGACTTTTGGCTCTTCCTAATTTGTTTTACTTTTATTCGTATTGCAGTTTTCAGTATGCTGTGATATGTTTTTGCATCAGCACTGGGCATAGTTTTTACTGATATTATACTATTCCTAAAGCGTGTGTTCACTATTATGTAGTCAATTTGATTTCGAACTATTCCTGTTAGCGTATCACTTGGCGATTTCCATGTATACAGTCTTCTAGGTGGTAGTTTGAAATAGGTGTTAGTAATTGTTAATTCCTTTTGCTGGCAAAATTGAACTAAGATATCTCCACGGTCATTTCTTCTACCCAATCCAAATGGTCCAGTTACTTTGTTTGTTATTGTGTTTCCTACTTTGGCATTAAAATCGCCTATCAGATATATAGCCTCGTGCTTCTCACAATTTTTAAGTACTGTTTCTATTTCCGTATAAAATTGTTCTAATTCGTCATCTGGTGCTTCAGCCGTAGGTGCATATACTTGTATGATGTTGATATCTACTGGGTGTGCTTTAAGCCGTAGCAATAATACTCGATCAGAGTATGGCACGAATGCAGTAACACTGTTGCAACCCACTCTGTTTATCATCATTGCAACCCCACATTGGTGTTTTCCACTTCTATTGCCTGAAAAATATACAGCCACATCATCAGATATGATCTTCCTGGTTCCAGTCCATCTTACTTCACTCAGGCCAAGTACATGAATCTTTAATCTGCGCATCTCAAGAATCACGTTTGCTAGCTTCCCAGGTTCATATAAGGTTCGTATATTCCAAGTACTTATGTTAATCACATCTGCAGCACTAGTTTTACTTCCGAGTATTCTTCGCACCCCTGCTACTGTGTAGCGCCGGAAACTCGGAGCCAATGGTTTGGTTTTGTCCTGCATAGTGATTATTTTCTAGGAACGTATACTGAAGTAGTTTTCCGTTGCTTTCTTCAGCGCAGTTATCTAGCCATTTCTGCAATAAGTACATCACGCCTAGATATGTCTGGAGTACAGCCGTTTTTAGCTATATGCATCGCGCCTGTATCCAGTAATGATCGTCCTGCTGCCGACGATCATGGGATCATCTTGGTCTGGTTCCTCAGTTCAGACCTTTCTGGCTAGGGAGGCCCTTCAGGTAGAATACACTACCGCTAGTATAGCTCTGAACTTCGTCGGAACACGCAAACCCCTCCACCGCGATAAGGTGTGATCCCCCGGAGGGGATGAATATTAGAGAAGGAAAAAGTTACATTAGAAATCTTTATGTTCAGTTTAATACTAAAATATAAAAATAATTGTCTTAAGCGATTAAGATATCAAAACCATTTCGCGTACTTAGTCCTTCCTCGTTTGACACTATTTACTAGATTACTATACTGAAAAGAGGATGCGACTCGTCATTTTTCGCGCTTTTTTGAACTTTCAACCAACTTCAAAAGTTTCGTTAAAGAAATGTAATACGATTACGTTTGCGATAAAAAGAAATCTTTCCATCGATGTACCACGTACCAGGAAGAAAAAATTTTTTTTCGAAAATTTCGAGCTTTTGGTGCTCCTCGGTTTAAGTATAAAGTTGTAAGCTCAACTATAGTATTCCTATAAAGCGGTTTTTTATGCATATGATTGAGATACGTTTTGGTTTCCTCAATTTGTTTTTTGGTCTATTACTTACGGGGACATTCTTTTTTTGCTGTTTTTGACCCAAAAGAGTTATTTAAATAATTTTTTAACTATAATTTTTTGATTTTATGAAAGAGTTTTTGTGTTTTGTTTTATATTTTGAATTTCATCTTTAAAGGGTTAGGAGTTATGAATTTTTAAGTGATTTCTGAGGTCATTCTAAATTCCATATTATATGTTCTTGACGTTTTTTGGAGGTTTTTGCCGCCCAAAGTAATTGGTTAGCTTGAAGTTAAAGATTATCTTAAAGGGAATTTTAATTGCAATTTATGGTCCAATTTTGAAATTTTAAACCGTTCGTGAGTTATTGTTTTTTATTTAATATTTTTGTCATTTCTAAACTATCTTATAAGGATTTCGTACATTATGTGTGTGCAGAATCCTAATAAGCTGGTCATATTATTTGGTGAAGATTGTCTTCCACAAAAAAACAATTTATTAAACAAAAGGATTGAATGAATCAGAAATCCTAAACCTTAACAAGAAAGGATTAACTACCCAATTAGAAATAAAAGAACGTAGAATTTTGAAGAAGTTTGTAGGAATGTACAGTTCAAATGGATATCAAACGATAAATTATACGTCAAGATAGAACCGCTTCTCATATTAATGAAGAAAAGAAAACTATTATTTTACGGGCAATATTACCAGAATGCAGGATAATAGGTTAATTGGAATTTATGAATTTATAATGACAAAGAAAATAAGACCCGAATGGTTTGATGAGGGTGAAAAGGATATGAAATTAAAATTATTACTGAAATGCAAGTGTTTGACGAAAGCTGATTCCGTACAGAGCAAAAAAGTCAGAAAAGATCGCTTTCGATATGCCATAAAGTACATTAATGAAAGTACTCAAGAAATATTGGAAACATGTTAAGGAAGGAAAAAGGGCAAAGGTATAAAATGAAAACTTAGTTATTTTTTAGGGTAGTCCATAGAGGCTGAAGTCGAAGAAAAAAAATAGCACTCATTCGTTGCTTAAAGCGGGTATTGTAGAACGTTTTAATTGTATGATAGAGGATTGGCTATAGAAGGATAAACGTCGGTTACAAGTTTCACCTAAACTAATGCAAAAATATAATTCAAAAATACGTCATACAATAAAATTTGCTCCGACTAATGTAAACAAAAGTGTTTTTAAAAGCAAAATACAGCTAGAAAGTGTAGTAAAGCAACCAATTGTTTTTCTCTTCCCACCGGATCAGAAAAAGTTAAAGCCGGTGATGTAGTTTGTATCAGTAAAGTTAAAACATTATTATAGAAATCATATACTCCTAACTTGATTGGTGAATCATTTACCATAAATACGGTGAATTATACTTTTCCTAAGATTTATATATTTAAAAATAGAACCAGATTTTTTTTTTTTTTTTTGTAGGAATACTAACCAAGGGCAATAACCCATCATCCAAGAATTAAATAGACGCTAAAGGATTAAAATTTCAATATATAGGTGTATATATATACTCGTATATGGAAATGGAAGAATCACAAACACAATCGTGATCTGAAGGATGAAGAATGTAATGTGGAGAAGAAACAATAGAAAAACGAAAAAGAGACGCAGGAAGACAACCATGATTGAGACGAAGACATATTACGGGAAAAATAATAGATCGATTTAGACTAGGAAAATTAGAAACTAAAAACTTGATGAGGGGAGAGGCTGTATTAGTTGTTACGGGAATAGACCACCGTTAATTATTTACGTTATTATAACTGTATCTGAATTGCATGTGATTTTGAAAAGGCTACTGGGCCCATGAGGAACCCCTTCAAAATCCCATGTACTTTCAAACAGTGGTCTATTCGAGATGAATATATAATTACATATATTCATCCGACACTTTAACATCAGCAAGTCTATGTACCTGCTGACGGGTATACCCCATTTCAGTTCTTATTGGCTACCAGGTGCTCGTAAGTTGTTCAAATTTAACGTGATTCGAGTTCCGGAAATCTATATATCACATCTACATTATTAAATTATATCTACGGCGAAATATTACAAAATATTTGGATTGTGCCATCCTTAACCCGGTAGTTTGTCTTTCCGTTGATCACAATCATGCCCCCCGGCGAACCAGTAATTTCTCTTATCTTCTCATTTTGATTTTCTCATTAATAGAACACCAAAATATTATCATTACTTTTAACAGAGATAGTTCCTCCACGTGTGATCGCTGATCGGCCACGCTCTCTTAACTCTCGCCTGCTTATCGCTTTAATCTCTTCATCGGTGCGATAAAGTGCCGGTGAGCATGATTTATTTCTATTGATCTTCTATTAATTTTTATTGTTATATATTAAATTATTATTATTACGGAAAGTACAAATATATACCAGAAATATAATTTCCGTTACATTCCCCCTTTCCTGGGATACATTTCGTTAAGGTTTGTTGCTAAATGTATCCCAGTACTAGTTAAGCTGGCACAATCCTAAGCACCCTTTATCTAGGTATTAATTAACTAGTATCGTACATAAATTACAGCTTACTGTTTTCTTTTATATAATATCATATTTTTGATGTTATGTACACCAATTTCCTTACCGGAAGATTGGTCGCTTAGTAAGTATGCATTATTTCCGAAAGATTTCCGAACGACATAAGGGCCAATATATAGTAAATCGAATTTGCTTATTTTTCTCTCTAATTTTTTTGATAAGGTATGGTTTTTTATTAATACTTCATCGCCCTCATTAAACCTTTTTACTGTTATTTGCTTCGCCCACTTGTTTTTTCTCCTTTCAAGGTTCTTCTGAACAGTTTGAGCGACCTTAGCCTCAACATTATCAAAATCTAATTCCACCTCGGGTGGGAACTTTACAATTTTCCCTAACCAATCTTTGGTACGAGTTTTCCACTGTAATAACCAGGGAGAAACTCCTGTGGTGTCATGGGGAATATTGTTGATACACTCTTGTATATCTCCAACAAATTTCGCCCACTTAGTATGCTTCCCTTGGCACAGTAATTTAAAATACCGCCCCAATTCACGCATCACCCGTTCAACTGGGTTGGCATTAGGGATGTAAGGGGATGTATGCACAATTTTTATATTATTGCTGGTTAAAAATGACGTCCAGCCTTTGGCCCAAAACTGAGGCGCGTTATCACTTAATACTTGTTTGATCTCCCCATGTTTTTCTATGTATGACCGCATTTTACTAACTAAAATTTTTGTTGTCGCATGTTTCACCGGAAATAACTCCACATGCTTGGTGTAATTATCCATCATAACGAAAATCTGGGTTACCCCCCCCCCCCGATACTGGTGGGCAGTGGTCCAAACAAATCAACCGATATTAACCAATTTCTTTGTGTAACCCTAATACTATTTAAGGGACCCCTCTGTACTTCATTACTTATTTTTGTCATCTTACAAATTAAACAACCCCCAACTATTTTTTTTACGATCTTATTCACCCCCAGAATACAACACGACTGATTTACCAACATTCTTGTTTTATGGATCCCCGGATGACCAAATTGGATGTGATATTCTCTAACAATTTTTTCATGTAAACATTTGGAAATCATTACTCTATACGTCCCGATTTCCAGTTTACATTTTTTAAATAAGATTTTATTATGAGTTATATTCCCGTCTGACTCTAAATTTCCTTTGATCTCTTCCATTTTAATTTTACATAACCGGCTATCTGTGTCCTGTAACTTTGCTAAGTTCTTTTTGATCTCGCTATACACGTCTTTGGACACGTGGTTATTAAAATATAGTATCCTAGGGCACGCGTCCTTATTTTCAATCTCCTCTGAGACATACCTTGATAGGGCGTCGGCTACCTTATTATCTACCCCCTTTATATATTCTACATCTACCTGATATTCTTGTAAAAATAAGGCCCATCGAGTTAATCTGGAATTTAGAAACAAACCCCTATTTAAAAACGTTAAAGCCTGATGGTCTGTTCTCAATATAATCCGATAACCCAATATAATTGTTCTAAATTTTTTCGCTGCCATCACGATGGCTAATAACTCCAATTCCGTGGTTGTATATCGCCTCTCGGCCGCATTTAACACTCTACTCACAAAATAAATTGGGACTGGGTTATCATCTACCATCTGGTATAAATGTCCAGAAACGGCCACTTGTGAGGCGTCCGTTTCTAGATAAAACAGTAAACCAAAATTCGGCCGAGTCAACATCAACTTTTCTGAAAACGACTTTTTTATGTTTTCTAACGCTATCTCTTGTTCCGTTCCCCAATTAAAAGTCTGATCCTTTCTTAATAGCGTCACTATTGGGTAAGTTAGATCTGAGTACTTTGGAATAAATTTCCGATAGAAATTTAAAAATCCTAACAAACTTTGCACCTCCTTTTTATTTTTTGGGGTAGGATACTTTTTAATGCATTCTATCTTATCCAATGACCCTGATATTCCTTTACTGTCAAACTAATACCCTAAAAACTCGATCTCTGTTTGAAATAATTTTAATTTTTCTAACTTCAATGTCATTCCCGCCTGGGATATCTTGTCAAACACCACCCACAAATGTTTAAGATGTTCTTCGAAACTAGTCGACACGACTAACACATCATCTACGTATACTAGCGTAAAATCATCAGTCTCTGGCCCTAACACATGTGTCAAACACCTCACTAACGTAGACGAAGACACAGATGTTCCAAACGGCATTACTCGATACATATACACATGACCCTCAAATGAAAATGCCGTATATTTTCTAGAATTCGGATGTAGCGGTACTTGATTAAACGATGACACAAAATCTAGCTTAGACACATACTTGGCATTATTAAATTTTACTAACAATTCTTCGATGGGTGGAGACATTTCATGGTCAGGTTTTAACAATTTATTTAGCTCCCGGGCGTCTAAGCAAATTCTAATATCCCCATCCTTTTTTCCTACGACTACCAGCGGAGATAAATATTCGCTATAGGCTCTACTAATAACCTGATGTTCCAGCATGGTTTTTAGCTTTTCTTTCACTATAGCCCGTTTACTATATGGAATGGGGTAATTTTTTTTTACAAAACATTTTTCCCCTTTTATGGGCAACTGATACATAAATGTTTTACATAGACCAGGTCTATCCGAAAATATATCCTTAAATTTATTTATCATTTTGTTTACCTGTCGTTATTCTTCTAGACGGAGATTTTTTAACTCTAGACCCCCCTCATTCCCTATAAAAAATTCCTATTCGTTACCAATACCGTATTAATATTGTACCTTTTGATGATAAAGGGTACTTTTACATCTCGTTCTTGATCATCTTGCGAGATCAAAACTAATAATTTATCTTTAAAATTTACGTTGACACCATTCTGAGACATATAATCCGTTCCCAGAATCATGTCAACCGCCAAATCCTTAACAATTAAGAAAATTACGTTAAACCCACATTCCTTTATACGTATTTTTAACGAAACCTGGCTGTCGATCTTCTTCGTCTTCCCGCTACAGGCCAAAACGATGCGGACATCTTGCGCTGGAATCACTGGATACTTCGTTCCCGGGTTTTCGGACTGCAATCTTTTCCACAGGTCCTCGGATATACAGCTGACCGTTGCTCCGGTATCGATTAGTGCTATTACCTTGGATCGGTCTACCCGTAAATCGATTTCCGGTGATAAGCGAGACACGTTATACTGTTCCTGCTGCAACTGTACGCTACAATTCGAACTATTAAATGAATTATATTGTTTAAGGATACCTTCTATCTTTTTCCATACTAACTTATACCCGTACTTATTTAAATGAACGTTATCCAATCGACCATTATAAAAATACTGTTCATAATAACCTCGATTAATATAATTTCTTTTTTTCATCAACGGTGTATGTACATCAATGCACTTAATTCCTTCTTTACCGTGCCATGACGTAATGAAATTATTTATCTTTTCCAACTTACGCCAATGTTCAACGGAACCACCATATCGTAAAATCGGAGGCACCGTTAATAAGACAAGGGACTTAACTTTTTTGACCGTTAATAATAAATCAATAACTTTAGTATATTCTTTTTTAAAATTTTCCAAATTAAAATCTCTATCTTTTAATTCATTCGTTCCCATCCATAATAATACGTTATCACAAAGTTTTGATTTATCCTTAGCAATTAATTCAATTAATTCGATTAACTTAAGTCCGGTTTTACATAAGTGTTCTTTTATATAAATCGAAGTCTGAATACATTTTTTCATTACTAATTTTTTTAATCGGATAAAATGTGAATTTCCGATTAATTCACACGAGGCGCGGGACATTAGTTTTTTGACCTCCGGTACTCCGTTATCCGGCGTTATGTACCCAACATAGTTACCCGAATAATTTTTCCGACGATTACTATCTCTATAAAACTGGGTAGTATTACCTTTATCGGCAGTATTCTGTTTATTTCCAGAGAATCCCATAGGAAAATGTCCTGCTTCCGGTTCGGTTTTATTGAGCCATCTGAGAATTTCTGCCGGTACTTCTTTCTCAATTTCGTTCACCTGTTCTATCAACTCATCAAGACTGTTAGTTTTCATAAAAAAACTCCTGAACTGGAACGGAAAATGATTACGTAAAGTAGTAATAGTTACCTTTTGTGACGTTGGAATCGTCACGTGCTCCAATCGATTCATCCAAAACTGTATGTGGTGCGAGGGTAAATTATCCTTCGAATACCGGTATTTTGTATTTCGGAACTCCTCCAGAAACCGACTCTGGATAGTTTCATTCCAATATCGTTCGTTAAAAGCTTGCTCGAAATCGATAAAAGTTCTCCACAACGGTTTGTTCCGTTGAATCCATTCCGACTCTTGCGGTTCAAATTTTTCGTCTAAAAAGGCTAAAATATCCGTTAAATCAAAACTACTCAACTTATCTACGTATCGTTTTACTTCGTAGATAAAAGTTGGTGGAAAAGTATTGTTATCAAAATTCCGAACATTTTTCAGTTTTTCAATGACCACCAGCTTTAACTTTAACTTCTCTTTTATCTTATCCGTCGTTATTTTTCTTCCATCCTGGATATCAGGAATCTCCATTTTTATTTCTTCCGTTCCTTTCATTTCTTTTATTTGGTCTTCCAGTGCGTTTACCCTTGCTCTTAACGCTTCGATTTCGGTCCAAATGGCATTTGCATCCATTACCGTCTCTTCTTTTACTTTCTTCCTAGTCTCCATTTTTTTTTCTTTTAATTTTCTTTTTTCTTTTTCTTATACTTATATATAACTACACGAAACAATTTATTTTATAATTTGGCACACCGAAGGACACAAACATGACCAACAAAAAAAAAACATTCCCGGTTCCCATAGGCTGGCACAATCCTTACATCTATACATTTTACAAATTTTACTAAACTAATATTTCGCCTCGATTTCCCCCTTCCAATTTCTAAACCATTTACCAATATGTAAACATTTTTTTGTTTTATTTTATTTTAATTTTAATTTTTTTTTTCTTAATAAACTTATTAACTACGAGACTATTATGCACTTACTATAATACTAACAATTTCCGGATACAAATATACAATACGTTTTATTTTCGGAAATGAAATACTATGCGCAAATCAATATGTATATATAATATATATACCTATCATCTACAATTTATATTTATTCATAAATTGAGTCCGATTATAATTAATAATTCAACCGAATTCTTTTATGATAACTTTTACCCACAAAGATTTACCTCAGCAAATTTAGGTATTTTATTTACACATTATTAAACGTTAACTACTAAACACAATGCTAATGATTAAAAATAAAAACCTGTGGCTAACAAACAAAAATTAATATCCTGATCTTTTGTAACTCTAAACGGTCTAATTCAGTTTTAAAATACTTCGCATTAACTTTATATAACGAACCATAGTTCACTTGTTTGTTTAAATACGTCTAATTCCTATTACATTTAAAATTAAGGAATACACCTAATTATTACATACCCACATTCTTATGTACGGTATCAATTTCTTATATTTTCATCATAAAAGTAATACCTTCGTTAGTACATTTCGCTTTTGAGTTACTAATTGAATATAATTTTTTCTTCTATATCGTATTTTGGAAGATTAACCTAAATACTAAAAAGCTATTTCATACACAGTTGGTACGAGAATTTATTACGCTCCAACTGCGTTATAATTTTTAATTAACACATAAAATCTTCATCTTTAATCTGTATAAACTTTCTAACTACGCACAGAATACAAGTTAATACAATTCCTTAAATGCGTAATATTTATTCCCTTTCTTTACGTTACATATATAGCTATTATAGTACCGAATTAGACCATTCCCTACTATTTTCAATCTCCTCTTTTTACAGACAAACTAAAAATAACCACATGATATATAAAAAAAAATAACGAAACTTGATCATACGACTTATTTACTTAGAACTTAACTTAATAATCACCGGACACATAAAACCACATTAAACTTGAATTTCCGTAAAAATACTATTTTCTTTACTTTTAATCTAAAGTACGATAACCTTAAACAACAAAAACCACGCTCTGCTACCATTTGTTACGGGAATAGACCACCGTTAATTATTTACGTTATTATAACTGTATCTGAATTGCATGTGATTTTGAAAAGGCTGCTGGGCCCACGAGGAACCCCTTCAAAATCCCATGTACTTTCAAACAGTGGTCCATTCGAGATGAATATATAATTACGCAAGTCTACGTACCTGCTGACGGGTATACCATTTCAGTTCTTTTTTTTTTTTTTTTTTTTTTTTTTTAATATTTACTATGGGTTCGTCAGCGAGGACATTAACCCAAGAAATGGGAATAGAGAAAAAATCAGATTTTTATGCGGCGTGAAACATTCAACAAGAATGTATCAAGCGCCTGGATGACAGAAGGAGAAGGAAGGGAAAGAATGTTTGATAAGAGAGAGGAGTAAAAGGAAGATTGTTCAGATGAAAGTGATGAACATTCGAACATTATGTGATCAGGATCACATACATGTTGACTGTTAGGAGGATGTAAAGGACAATACGGAAATGCCGCAAGAGAGAATCGGAAAAGCGACGAGGGAAGCCAGCTGTGCCCAAAGCGGAGGCGGCATATTGCCGAGATGCTGGAGCGACGCATAAAAGGGAAGTCAAGAAACCAGGAACAGAAAGGAAGAGAAGGCTGGATGGACAAGTAAAAGGAATCCGGGTTTGAGAATGAGGAGTAGTAGGAGTTAAACTATAATTGGTTGTGCGCTGCAGAGGACAGAAAATTAATATTGACGGATGGAAAAGTAGTAAGGAACCTGCCGGAAGAAGAAGCTCGCCGAGCTAATAAGTCAACTGACTCATTTTCTTCTATTCCGGAATGGCTAGAGATCCAAAGAAAATTAACCTGGATTGCACAAAAAAGAAAGAAGTCATGGATCAAGGAACGTATAAAAAGGATTACATAATCAGTAGAGTGGGGAGGCAGAGGAGATGCAACAGCCTGTAGCACGCTTTGAGAGTCTGATAGAATAAGGAAATTACGAGAGACCTTCGAAGATCTGATGAAGAAAAGTGCATGGAGGATAGCAATAGACTCGGCACAGAAAGTCGAACAGAAGGAAGGAAGTTTAAAGGACTCAGAGTGATTTAATGAAGGACAAAGAAAGGCTGCACCAACTCCACTTGGGCTCTTGGAACCGTCCGTGTAGATTGTAACGTGGTTAGAATAGTGGGAATTAAAGGTATGTAAAAATTCCGATCTAACGGCGTGATGCAGAACGGGTGTATGGGGAGCAGAAGAGTAAAATCAATTAATTGAATGAAGAAAGGAGGAAAAGTTAAAAGAAAAATATGGGAGCTTATCGTAAGTGTGAATGTATGGTAAAAATTGAAGGAGTCGAGTAGAAATAAGAGACAGAATTGGTGTTTTATTGGCACTAAATCGCCAATCCTGTAGAATGAGGGAATAAGAAGGAATAAGTGAGGAAGAGGAGATAGGAAGATGTTTAATGAGGAAGCGGTAGCCCAAATAAGAATGCCGAATAAAGAGTGGAGGAATGTGGGTTTCCGCTTGAATAGCAGGGATAGGAGAAGATTTCTGAGCTCCAAGACAGAGGCGGAGGCAAGTATTTTGGACGCGATCGAGCTTGGAGAGCAAAGACCTGGAAGAGTTACCATAAATAAAACATCAATAATCTAGAATAGAACAGATACAGGATTTGTAGAACATGAGCAAAATGCACGGATCACCTCCCCAGTTCGTATGTGAAAGGGACTTAATATGGTTGAGCCTTTTTAGTGATGACACGTATATATAGTTAATATGTATGTGGAACGAAAGACGGCTATCCAAAAATACTCCTAAGTAACGGAAATGGTTAGCCAGGGGGATCGGATTACTATTTAAGGAAAGACTAACTAAGTAGGGGTCAAAAGGACGAAGAGTAAAGACAACAGCAGAAGATTTTGTTGGAGAGATAGACAGATGAATATTAGATAAAGCGCTTTCCAAAATCGTTAAGTAATGTTGCAGCTGGGAATTAGCGGTGGAGATACCACGATGGGTGGAGTAAATGAGGATGTCGTCAGCAAAAAAAAAGGGAAGAGGAGATTGTTGACAGAGAAGCAGTTTTTATAAGGTAAATGTTAAAAAGGGTTGGACTTAGACAAGAGCCCTGCGGCAGTCCACGAAAGACCAGTCTAGAAATAGGTTCGAGCGGAGAAGAGAGAAAGATAGTCCTAGATTGGAAAAGGCTAATGACAAGAGCAGAGAAGAAGGGTGGAATATTCAAGGAGAGCATGGAATCGAATAGGGTGGGAAGGTGGACATTATCAAAGGCAGCAGAGACATCGACGAAGGAAGCAATGAGGAATTTTTTGTTGATAAAAGATAAATAGACATCTGACAAGAAAGTACTGATACAATCGGGAAGAGCGCGTCCAGGGCGAAATCCAAACATATTATTTGGCAATACTTTATTGTGCTCAAGCCACCAAATTAGCCGTCTATTAATTATACTTTCAAACAGCTTTCTGGCACAGGGAGCAAGTATTGGCTACCAGGTGCTCGTAAGTTGTTCAAATTTAACGTGATTCAAGTTCCGGAAATTTATATCACATCTACATTAATAAATTATATCTACGGCGAAATATTACAAAATATTTGGATTGTGCCATCCTTAACCCGGTAGTTTGTCTTTCCGTTGATCACAATCATGCCCCCCGGCGAACCAGTAATTTCTCTTATCTTCTCATTTTGATTTTCTCATTAATAGAACACCAAAATATTATCATTACTTTTAACAGAGATAGTTCCCCCACGTGTGATCGCTGATCGGCCACGCTCTCTTAACTCTCGCCTGCTTATCGCTTTAATCTCTTCATCGGTGCGATAAAGTGCCGGTGAGCATGATTTATTTCTATTGATCTTCTATTAATTTTTATTGTTATATATTAAATTATTATTATTACGGAAAGTACAAATATATACCGGAAATATAATTTCCGTTACATAGTTTTATAAAAAGAATGAGGATTAGACAAGGAGGTAATGTAGGTATCCGAGCATGCTTTGGAATGTGCTCGCTAAGACGGAAAAAGGATATTGTTAGTAGGAAATGTATTGATAAAATTGTCATTAGAGGTAGCACAACCAACAGATGAGTCAACTAGATTGTTCCCAGCGATACCATTATAACTGGGAATTCAAAGAAGATCGATGCTAGGAAAAGATTGGTAATTAAGGGACGAATAGAAAAGGTAATGCAGCCATATGAAAGGCATGGTTTCGATCAGATATTGTTAGGAGAAACAAACAAATAATAGGAACAACTTGTGGAGAGGGAAAGGATAGGACATAAGAGGCGAAATATGGAGTAGGAAGACCAAGGCGCAGCGAACTGAAGTAGAAAGCAGAGTACTCAGTGGAAAGAGGTGAACACTCAAAAAACAGATGGTCCACATCACAAACATGCTCTTCGTTTGAGTGTAGAGGACAATATGGAGAGGCAACCAACGAAAAATTAAAACACGAAGAAAATAATAGAGTTTGGCTTAAGAACGCAGACGAATAACGAAGACAACAACAGAACGACGAAGTGAAGGAAACAAAGAGAACCACGGATTGGCAGGAAGACTAGGTTGAACAGACAGATAAAGAGAACAATTGTTAGAGAAAGAGAAAGCTCTTATACCCGATACCATAATCTGAGATGAAAACCTTTGCACAGTGGAAGAAGATTAAACGATGGGACTTTTAAAAGAAAAAGTAAGAAGAGGCATCAACCCGAGTACCAAAGATCATCAGCTACTTCATTACCAAAAATGCCCGAATGACTAGCAACCCACAGTAAATATCAATATAAATGGAATGGAGGGAAGAAAGAGTATGAATAAGTGAGCGTATGCGGAGTGTGATAAAATCACAGGAAAGATCAAGTAGGGGAGAATTAATTGAAGGGCAGTCACGGAGTCAGATATAATCAAGAATTTAGAGGAAAGGTGATTGGAAGAAATGAAAATAATGGAACGTAGGACATTCATTAATACGTTTATGAATGTAGAACAGAAAGGAGGCAAGCGAAAAGATTCTGAGAAGTCAAAATCTGGGGGAATAAGAGATGTTACCGACACCATTCGGCCTCTTCGAACCATTTGTAAACACGGTTGCATGCGGAGGAAATTGAGAATTGATAAAACTGTGAAATTCCTGTCTAATTAGGACGTATGGAAGACATTTAGAGAACGTAGGTACAGTAAACATATTTGTAGGATGGGAGAGATCTGCGAAATTAAAAGAGAAATAAGGGAAACTGACAAAGGACATTATGTACGGACAAAATGAATTGAGCGGAAGGGAGATGAGAGATAAAATAGGGATTTTCCTAGCTACGAAACGCCAGTTCTTAGAAATGGAAAGATAAGAATGGATGAGAGTAAAGATCGTGAGTTTTACGCTTAGCGAGAAAACGATAGCCCAAATAAGATCTGCGAATAGAAAGGAGTGGTGTATTAGACTCAGCAAAAACTGCTAGAACTGTAGAGCATTTAAGAGCACCAAGGCATAGATGAAGGCAAGAGTTTTGGATTACATCGAATTTAGAGAGTCGGGACTTAGAGGCATAACCATATAGAAATGAATAGTAATCAAATTTTGAGCGGATGATAGATTTATATAGAGAAATAAGGACATAAAGATCACCACCCCATTTAATTGGAGATAAGGTCTTCAGCAAGTTTAGTCTTTTGGTTGCTAAAGAGAAAATATACTTTTTTTTATTTTTTATTTTATGGGCACGTCAGCACAGAACATTTACCCAACACAAAAGATTAGAAGAATAGAAAAACATATGGAGCGACGGGTTATATCAAGAAACGATTAGAGACAGAAGAAATGAAGGCAGCTAACAAAGGAACAACAGAAGGAGATGGAAAAGCGAGAATGTAGTGGGCACAGTAAGGAGTAGGGAGGCCAAGGCTAAGCAAATTAGAATAAAGGATCGCGCGTTCTGTAGAAATGAAGGAACATTCAAATAGTATGTGGTTTGCATCACACATGACATTTAATGTAGGAGGATGAAAGGGACCCAAAGGAGATTGAACCAGAGCAAAGCGGAAACGAGATGACGGGAGCAGACTATGATTAAAAGGAAGGTGAACTATGGAAAAAATGACAGAACGGCTGATACTGGGAAAATTGTTAAACCAAGGAGAAACGGATGGAGCAGACTGTACAGCAAGGTAAAAGGAGTCAGAGTTGGAGAAAAGGGACGGATAGAGATTAGTCCAAAAGTCACGGTGAAAACGAAAAGAGAGAGAGTAAAGACTTTGGGAAGGAAATCTGCCTATGAAATGACTATTTACTGCGGCCAAGCATGCTAACGAGTCAGCAAGATCGTTACCAGCTATACCACAGTGGCTAGGAATCCAAAGCAGGTCAATATGGATAAAGCGGGAAGCTAATAAATTGAAAATCAAGGAACGAATATAAAGAATAATAGGACAGGAAGAGGGTTTAAGGAAGAGAGACGCGATAGCTACTAAAACACTCTTCGAGTCGGAACATAGAAGGAAATTCAATAAATTGAAAGTTGAAGATATAAAAAGGACTGCACGCAAAATAGCCATGGATTCGGCTAGAAAGACAGAAGAAAAGGAAGGAAGTTGAAACGATTCAGAATAGTTGAGGGCAGGAAGAATAAAAGCGGCACTAACCCCCGAAGCAGATTTCGAGCCATCCGTAAAAATCGTGATGTGAGCAGGAAATAGTGAGGAAAGAGTGTGGTTAAATTCTTCGTGAATAACAGGACGAGGAAGAGACTTAATGTTAGAAGGTAAAGAGAATAGCTTAGGGGGATGAGACAGTTCAGAGAAGTTTAAAGTATGGAGATTTGTTGTGGAAGAGGATAAAGTGAGAAAGTGGAACGAGTCGAGAAGAAATGAGAGAAAGAATTATAGATGGCTAAGAGAGAATGCAACAAGGAAGAAGAGAGATTTTTAAGGTTTAGATATGAGTGGTCATCTAATCCGGGGGTGGAGTTAGTGAATTTGTTATGTATTTTTTCAGTCTTATCATAATTTACTTTATCCTTTTTTTTTACTAGACATTTTTTTTTCGTTCTTCTAGAAACAGTTCTCTTGACTTTTGTTTGTACCTGCAATAGATTCCATTTTATCCTACTTTTTTAACAACTAACAAAAAAAAAGAAAAAAAGAAAAAAAAGTAAAAAGTAACCAGCAGTAGTGATGAAAAATTAGTCATTCTATCAAGGGGTATAGCCGGGTTTATATGGAAAATCACTTGGGGAATCGTTTGGACATCAAATAAAAATAATTCAGCCAAATTTTCAGCTATTTATCTCAAACGGTTTTCGAGTATTTCAAAAAAAAAAACATCTTGGTTTTTGATTTTATTTATTTTTTTTAATAGTAAAATTAAAAGTAAATGAATAGCGATTTTTTTCCTAATTCTTAGGAGTAAAAGACATAAAACTAAATACTATTACTTTGAATCTCAGGTGGAAAACCGATTATTAAGAACAGAAATAAAATTAAAATCAATTTTTTGACCGCGTTTTTGAAAAGTGTCTACTGCCAAATTTTGTCAGAAAATGTCTTTTTTACTCCTTTACACTCGGGAATTTTTTCATTTTTTTGCAGTGGTAGAACATAATGAAAAAAAAAATAAAAACTAATTTTTTTTCTTCAAAATATCGTGTTTCAACACACCAAAACAACTTTTTTGCTACTAGAGAAATAAATATATGGAAAATAATTTTTTAACTGAAAACATATACATTTTACTCATAAAAATACTTAGAAAATTAAGGAATGCTCTCCTTCAAATAATTAAAGGCATTAAAAATTTTTGAATTTACGTTAAAAATTTTTTTAAATCTTGGTATCTCTTGATTTCTGTTGTCTTCATAAATTCATTACAGTCAGTGCTAGATTAACTCGTTAGCGCCATCTACCGGAACTTTCAGAACTACTTTTTCTCTATAGTGGTTGCTGCTTAAACGAATGTAACCCGATTTTGAGTGTATAAGTGTTTGCAGCGTTGGTAATGGAACGAAAAATTTTTCACTGAGCGATTACAGCGCCATCAGTCGGCAATTAATGATTTCTTTATTATGAAGATAAAAAATTATATTGTGAAAAGAAATATGTTTTGTTTTAGAAACTGCGATAATTAGTATATATTATTATTACTAATTTCTACCTAAGAGGATTTTGAGTAGGTAGAAGTTATTTATTTATGTTAAATATAAAATAAATAAATAACTTCTACCTACTCAAAATCCTGTTAGATTTGGTTGAGCGTAATGTGAACATAAATAATTTTCATCACGACCGACTGATTGCGCTTCAGTATGTGAAAATAACACCTAATATCATTAAACTATAAGTAAAGTCTCGACATATCAACTCAAAAACATGCACACCGTTGTTTCGTTGATTATCAGCCAGATACTTTCTGGAATTAGTCGATATTGTTGAGATTGTGCTAATGGTAGGCGTACTGCAGGCTGCTGCTCTCACATCGCAGCTATCATTTACTATCTTGCTTATGCTCGATATTTAGCTAAAATAATAAGACCTGCCGAAATATTTAGTCGACTGTTTTTATAAACGAAAAAGTTAATGCTGTAGTCAATGAAGACAGTGACGAAGACTAACTGATGTTATTCAAAATATTTTAATATCTAACGCGAAATCATTTCATTTATTGTAAATAATTAATGATACTTGAAAATATAAATAATGTTGTAAAATAACTTATCAAATAAAAATTTTCACTTTTATTTATTAACAATGTAAAATTATTATGGCTAATAGCGCAGAAAAATTATATCTTTTTTATTCCAATGAATTTTTGCATGAAAAGAAAAATTTAACATCAATTTCTTAATTTTTAAATATTTTTATGAGTAAAATGTATGTTTTCAGTTAAAAAATTATTTTCCATATATTTATTTCTCTAGTAGCAAAAAAGTTGTTTTCGTGTGTTGAAACACGATATTTTGAAGAAAAAAAATTAGTTTTTATTTTTTTTTTCATTATGTTCCACCACTGCAAAAAAATGAAAAAATTCCCGAGTGTAAAGGAGTAAAAAAGACATTTTCTGACAAAATTTGGCAGTAGACACTTTTCAAAAACGCGGTCAAAAAATTGATTTTAATTTTATTTCTGTTCTTAATAATCGGTTTTCCACCTGAGATTCAAAGTAATAGTATTTAGTTTTATGTCTTTTACTCCTAAGAATTAGGAAAAAAATCGCTATTCATTTACTTTTAATTTTACTATTAAAAAAAATAAATAAAATCAAAAACCAAGGTGTTTTTTTTTGAAATACTCGAAAACCGTTTGAAATAAATAGCTGAAAATTTGGCTAAATTATTTTTATTTGATGTCAAAACGATTCCTCAAGTGCAAATCGAAAAGCCCGCGGGAGCAAATTTCCCATGTAACCCGGCTATACCCTTTGGGATCAAGAACAAGTAAAAATGATAATTGTAATTGTTTATAAGTTTTCCCAAAAGTTAGCTCATAACCTAAATGTTGTTAAAAACCTTAATTTTAAACAAGTACAAAAAAACGTTGCGCTGCATGTGGAATAGCAGTGAAAATCATTTATAATATTAGAAAAAATATTGATAAACTGTAAAATAAACTCACCGAAAGAAAAAACATATGAATGAGAATTAATTACCTGGGTAGATAATAATCCTAGAAATTTTGCTGATATAAATGACAAACTTTTGTCAGGAGAGATGCTTCAGCCCCTCAGCGACGTTCTGAAGAAGCTTGATGAGGAATCCTCAGGAGAAAATTTAAACAGTGAACTAATACATCTCGCCGAAAATTGGTCCACTTTAAAGAAAAATTTGCCAGAATCCGTAAAAAATGTTCCAACAGTAGATTTAGACGACGATTTCAGCGACGAACAAATAGATCCAATAGATTCAGAATTGGAAGAGAAACTGAGATTGATTTCAAAAAATGTAACTCAAAAACAGCATGTAGAAATTGCGTTCAATGTTATTTTTTTACGTTGGAAAAATACAGCCTTTTAACAACAGCTTATTCAATGATGATATAATCAGTGACTCAAGTCTCACGCGAGCGCAGTTTGTCAAAATTAAGGTATATAAAAAATCGTTTACGGACAAGTTTAAAGCAAAACTTGCTATCTAGGTTTATGTTGATGAGCATCGAAAAAAAAGGTTTAACTGAATGTTGACTCCAATGAAGTAATCGACCTAGTCACAAACCAGTCAAAATTACTTAAGAAAGAATTGTTATTTTAGTCTAACTGTTTGTCGTTACTCATGAATTTACTTAAAAAAGAATTTTTATTTTAGTTTTAATGCTTGTTACACACATGAGTACGAGTAGCTATTCTAAGTATATTTTAGAATCTCATGAAATTTTCAAACTGTTTACTTTTTATTTTTTCATCAAGTTATGAATAGGGTAATAGGAAAATTTCAACAAAAAAATTGTAGAACTTCATTTTCTTCGAATCGTTCTAATAAGCTTTCCAAAAAAATTTACTCCCCCCCCCCCCCAAGAGAAAAGTTTTTGTTGAAGGCGCCGAGAGCTTCGAAAAATCCCAGTAAATTTAAAACCATCCATCCGCGTCTGGCTACCACTATATCTTTAAACAAGATTAAACTATATATGAATGTTATAAATTTGATTAACAGTATTAGTATTAAAAAAAATAATAAAAGAATATTTCATGCCCCTTTATATGCTATAATTTTATGGAAAATAATTTAACAGTATTTTCCCCAGTACGACTAGAAGTTCCAAAAAATAGGTTCCTCGTTAGGTGTTTTCGAATTTCATGTAAAATAATTTAAAGTTATCTACAATTTTAACTATTTACAACAATAAAAACGGGCCATCGAGTGCCGTACAAAAAGAAATTACAATTACACATTTTGCTATTTTGTGCTAATTATTATTATTGTCTATTGTTCATTACAATAACGGTATCTATTGCGAATCACCCTTTCACTGAGTTTATATTCAAATATTTTATTTACCTCTCATTATTTACTATTAACATAAACGTGATCTAAATAAAATAAATGAATAATTTCCAAAAACAACTGTTATAGTAAAATCGATAATCCTTATCGGGCGTAATAATCAAAGCAACTAATTAAAGATATCATAAACATTAAGAGAAACAAACACAAAAGATATTGCAATCGTGTACCGGCGTAAATACTGCCATTAAACGTGATAGATGGAATCCAACAGCGTCTAATAAAATAGCGGTTGTTATCGTAAGACTAAATTTGTCGCATACATTGCACCCTAATTTTGTAAAATACAGCATTGCCGATTTCAAGGCATAATTGTTTTTACCATTGCATTTAAAAAAAGTTATATATTTTTATAATACAATACTTCACTGTTTTACGTGAATCAAATAAATAAATGTAGACTAAAGTATAAATATAAGAATTCGCAGAAATAACATATCGTTTAATCATAATTGCTGCATAATAATTTCAAAAAATAATAAATCTAAATTTCAGTAGTTTACCTACGCGACATAGAAGAATATGTACACATCGGAATAAATCATTAAAGTATAAACATAAATAACTTTACAAACTGCCACCTGATAGCGTTGTGATAGTGATCATGATGTTCTTTATTCGATTACCAAACGCTGTACAAAATTAGGATTCAAAGTATGTGACAGATTTAGTTTTGTACGATCAGTAATTTTTTTCTAGTCTATAATTGTTTATTTAATTGGTGTGTGCTAAAAATATAAATGCGCCAGTATTTTTATGAAATCAAAAGATTACGTTCCATTCGACGCATAAAAAATACAACAGTGACTATAATAATACGCGTTTTTCAGTATAGATTTTAAACCTCAAATTTTGTACTCATTTTACTATGTTTATTTTATTTTGTTTAACTAAAATTTTCCGATCGATGTAAAATTATTTAGATGTGAAGTTTAATGGTAAACAAATGTTATACATTTACTCAAATCCCCATACGCAATACTTTGTTTACATTGTGTATAGTGTATGAATTTTTTGAAATTACTAAATACAAATATATATATAGATAAAATTGGGGGTCAATTCAAATTCAAAAATGTTTGTATTTCCATATCTGCCCTCGAAAGAATTGTAAAAAGCACGAAGCAACATTACGTAAAAAATTAGCATCCAGAAGACAAAATTTGAATACAACCTTTTTTAGTTCCTTTATAAAATTAAAAAAGAAGAATTTATCTATATGAGTTATCTCTGTATTTATTTATAAGTGATATTTAAATAGTATTCATTTATTTAACAATAATCTAATAAACAGTAAAAGAATATACCTAAAAAGTTGAGCCATAATAATATTTTTGAACTCTAAAATTAAAACATGATTTTGTTACTAATCCTATTTTTAATATTAAAAAAATATAATTCACTACTTTCCTTCATTCTCATAACGGTACCGCGCAGAATAAAATTGTACAATTGTATTCCCATAGAGCACAAAATATTCCTGGAATGTTGCACGAATATTATTTGGAAATTTAATGTTGCAAGCAATATTTCTGCAATATTCCTGCAGTATTCCTATGTCCTTGTTTGAATGTTGCTAGCAACATTACAGGAATATTGTGCTGCTATATTGAGAAAATATTATCTTACAATATTATAGCAATCGTTCTCTTTTGAAAAAAATTAATACAAAAAATACATTTAATTATTAATAATGAATAATAATATTAAAGGTTATCAGAAACTGTTGACTGATCAAAAATAATATTGTAATGGATTCGATACCTACAGCGCTATCTTTTAGCGGTGTTTGAATTATAAAAATATATTTCGTTGATTAAAATCATTTATTTCGTGATTTATCGAACACCGCGTTTTATTCGACGTAAGCGCGGATCGTAGTGGGTATCGGAGATGCTTATCGGCTAAAATCGAAATTCCCGGGCACGGTCGAATATTGCGTCAGGTGGGACTGTATGCGTGGGTATTGTTGGTAGCGGCCGATAGCGGAGAGTACTCTACGGGTCCGAGGCGAGTGCGCGTCGGGTAGCAGCTGAGCCGAGAACATCGAGCTGAGGGAAGTTTGTGATATTCGTAGTCGCTTTATAATACGGGTTATATATGTAGAAATATTCTAGAAAATTCGACGGCGTTCGAATTAATTGATAAGGTACGGGGTAATTTCAGCGATTCAACTATGTCGCTTGGAATAGCCCATGGTGTACCGAGATCGTCGTGTGTGCATTGCACTATATTACGAGAGAGAATTAATTCGTTGTTGCGTCAGTAATTGTCGTTCGTTTAATTTTGTCGTAAGATCACGTCGTCGCGTGTATCTGTTATACCCTAGTCATTGTTAATTTCCGCGTGTATTCGGCATTGTTTAACCGAAATTTCGTTTTTTATGTAATTTTTTTATTGTTTATTTTTAAATAAAAAAGTTGTGGGTCTCACAAGGCAATTTTGCCCGTTTCGTGAGTTCCCGTCACCCTCATTATCGTTTATTTGACATAAATTTACAATTTACTAATAATATTTCAATACATCTAAAATAATATTTCTTATCACTATAGTAATTTAATTAATTTAGTACAGTAACTTATGACTACACACTAAGCACCTATACATCACCAACCAGTCACACTCAAAATAATCATTCCCACTAATGTAAAAGAAAGAAGATCTTTTCCGCTACATTATTGAAAATCATCTACGTGCCCCTGTTGTAGTTCCTGTGCTGAGCAAAGAGAAATTTAGAAACCTAATTTACGAAATAAAGACGAGTCACCGATATGGTAGTACAAATAGAAGAAACCTCGATAGTTTCTTAATCTGCACACCAATCGGTCAGCCATTTTTTTACGTCTTCCTTCCACACACCTAATCTTTTCTCCTTTAATATATTACTTGGAATTTCCCGTAGTAATTTAATTAGTACTGTCGGCTGTGTATTATCAATCCTTAAATTGGTCCCCCTTGGTTGAATAAAGTATTTTGTATTTCGATCTCTCGTAACTCTAATTTTAGGTCTTGATGGTATTCTGATATTATTAGTTTTGAGCTCCAATAATCTATAATAATAATAATACATTTTTGGCGACATCACATTATTTACCTTCCACCATGATGATGTTGAATTATTATGCCCCCCATGAGGAGCAGTAATTTTAAACATCTTTTCTGCAATTTCGCTACCTTGTCAAGTTGTGATTTCTTCGCTTCTCCCCATATTTGAATACCATATATTATCCTAGACATTATCATTGCGTTAAAAAAGATTTTTAGTGTTTCATATGGAAGTACTTGTTTCATCTTATATAATGCTGGAATGGTCTGTCTGATTTTTACACTTAAATTTTGTATATGTTTTTTCCAATTCATATTGCTATCTATAAAAACCCCTAAATATTTAAAATCCTGCACCTTTTTTAATGGTTTACATGCGCAAACTGGACTGTTGTTCCTTAAATATAAATCATGGACACATTCGCTACTGTGGATGATAATCCGCGGTTCATGAGTAGCATGTTTGGATATGTTTCGAATATGCATTATCTTTGATTTATTTATGTTCACTGCTAACCTCCTGTCATGCGCCCATTTACTAAGATTATCAACGTCCTCCTGAAGTAACTTCTCCGCCATTTGTATATTATTGTGTTCTATCAATAGCGCAATGTCATCCGCAAACACAAACACCTTTGCATTTCTAATATATTTGTGCAGCGAGTCAGTATATATCAAGAAAAGAATGGGAGCCAGTATGGTTCCTTGTCCGACACCATATTGTAACAACCTATCCCTACTTTCATTTTTTGCAATTTTTACACAATTCTTCCTATTTTTAATATAGTTTGTAAACCATTGGAGCTGTCTGTTAATAATACCAATCTTTTCTAAATCCTTTATTAATAAATCATGATCTACTAAGTCAAACGCCTTGGATAGGTCAATGAAAGTAATTATAAATTGATTCCCTATCGATAGTCCCATATTTATTTCATTTCCCAATTTACTTAATAGCGTTAAGGTGGATCTTTTTCCTCTAAATCCTTGTTGATTTTCGTAAAGGAGATTATTTGTTTCTAGGTAACTCTTTAAATGACTGTTTACGTAATGTTCTAAAATTTTCGCTATTACCGAAATTATTGTTATAGGGCGGTAATTTTCCAGCTTATTTTGAGCTCCTTTTTTGTAAATTGGTTTAATAATTCCTTTTTTTAGCCCCTGAGGGATGGTACCACTCTTTATAGAATAATTAATCATATTTGTTAGTATAGGAACGAATCTCTCTAAATTTCGCTTAATGTCCATAGTCCTAATGCCATCCCAACCTGGTGCTTTGAAATTTTTTAGGCTATTTATTATTGCTTCGATTTGTATATTATCAGCTGGAGGAAT
Organism: Icerya purchasi; assembly: GCA_039619475.1. Classification (NCBI taxonomy): domain Eukaryota; kingdom Metazoa; phylum Arthropoda; class Insecta; order Hemiptera; family Monophlebidae; genus Icerya; species Icerya purchasi. Next base: position 586,290,624 of record CM077115.1, read on the forward strand.
GAAAAAAGAACACATCAACCTGTTTTCATCATTTGAATTCAATAACTGGACATCACACTTATGTTTATATTGTTCTACTGATTTTGCAAAATATTCACTGAATTTCTCCACTAATAATGAGTCGGTTCCAAAATGCCTGCAAATGCAATCATCAATTGATGCTTTATTCCTTTTATTTACAATATTATTAATTATTCTCCATATGTTTTTACTCGCATTATTTGCTCTATCAATTTGACTTATGTAAGTAAAACACCTGTTTTGCCTTCCTTATTTCTGTTTTGACATTATTTCGATATTTTTTATAGAGTCCCTTATATCGAGTACTGGTTCTATTCCCTTTACTAAGTTTGTAGTATTGATCTCTAATTTTCATAAAATTAAGTATCTTCTGATTCATCCATTCTTTTTTTGGATGATATTTGTTTACATTCCTACCTTCACTCACACCCAGTTCACATTTCTTGTAAATGATTTTGAATGCGGCGTTTATATAATCATATATGTTTTCTGCCGTGCTAAATCCCTTTATTTGGTTCCAGTTATACTTGTATATTTCACTACGTATTTTCTTTTCATCGAAAACGAGTTTGCGATTTATGTTACTTTTCTGCCATTTGCTTTTCAAGGTACTAAACGCAACACCTATTAAATAGTGATCGGATATTTTCGCGTTAATGATTCCAGAAGTGACTTTACAGGCAGCATATTTCATGAATATGTTATCAATACAAGATTGGGTGCATCTATCTACTCGTTCTTCCTCTCTCGTTATTCCCTGGATTAACTGTACTGCTCCTATCCCGTACAATATATTCAAAAAGTTTTCAGCCTGTACATTTTGATGTAATAGGTCTATGTTAAAATCCCCGCAAATTAAAACGTTATCGTTATCTTTTTCATTTTTCAATAACATTGCGAGGTCTTTAATAAATTCGCTTACATTTTTGCTCGGAGATCTATATATGGCAATTACTCGTAATGGCGTTTTTTCGTATGTGAATATGTCAACCATCAGCATGTCCATACTTGGAGTATTTACGGCTTCCTGAATTATGCATCGAAATTTATTATTAACAAACATCAATATTCCTCCATTATATCCCGAAGGTTTTTGAATAGCAAATCTCTCGAACCCCTCTACCTCATATAATTTTAACTCGTATTCAGCTATGTTAATTTCAGTCAGAATTATAACACTTACGGGAGTATTTATAATATAAGCTAAAAATTCATCCCAATTTCGTCGTACACTTCTTATATTTAAATGCAGTACATGAAATATGTCTTCGTTAACTACATGATTTTTATTATAATTTAATTCAGATGTACTATTGTCAGTCCAATTTTGGATATGGGAATAGTTCTTACAGCTATTTTTACTACGGTAATTTATTAAGTAGGACATTTTCTCACCGAAACAGAATTTGATTTCTGCATAAGAAGGGGATAAGCTCAACAGCAACTAAACAATCATGATGCATGCGAAAACAATTTTCAATTCGTTTTACATCTAATCGATTTCGCAACGGCGCTGATTTTAGATTAATACCCTGCTTATATATAATAAAATCGATCGAATTTCGATTAATCGTTAAACGTAAATGTAATCAACATGTTAAACTAATCATAGATTCCGCCACATGTTTACATACATGCCATTTGCAACCTATAACAGACAAAATAGATAATCGCACACATGCATCACTCACGTACATTTGTACCCCTTTTAAAATTAGTTTACGCAGACGGTGAAGCCGGCCCGTAAACTTAACACCACGAGCCAACACTCTCAGTCCACTTACTATTCCGCAAAACGGACTATTCACAACACTATCAATTACAAAAACACGCCCCGTCCTCTCTACACCGCCTAACGCTATAAACATACTGACATTATTCTCGACAACTGTCTCAAATACCTCCCCACACTTCTTAACCCTGTTAATTCTTTTAAGAACCATGCCCGACGTTATCGCAATTCTTACAACTATTGACACTTTTAACAAATACCTATACAATCTCGTCCTCTGTACTAACACTACTTTCCAGCTTCTCTCCGCTTTACCGCCTGCGTACTTGCACCTAACCGCCACATTCATACTGCCACACACACATCCGTTTATCTCATACATATTCCACTAATATAGACTTTCCGTTTATCTCCAAATAATCTTATTATAGTAATTTGTTCAAATCGTCTTCATTTCTAATATGCAAAATGCGTTCTTGCTCGTTTTTCCTGGCAAATATCTTCCCTCGTTTTGTCCATATGAACTTATAATTAAGTACTCTTCCCCTCTCCTTCGTCTGCCACAGTAAGTGTTTATAATATTTAGTTAAGTTTTCATTAACATAAATCTGTAATGGGCTTTCGTCGTTGCCCGATATTTCTTTATCAAAAATTTTTGTGTGTCTTTTTTTGTCAAAAAATAAGTCCGCTATTCTTCTGCCCGTTTTCGCAATGATTGGTTTAGGAAGTTTCAAGTTCCTGCTCGGAACCCTGTGACTAGCTATTATATCTTCCTTTTTCACTTCGATATTCATTTTCTCTGCTATTTTAATAACTATTTCTGCGGTAATTTCTCCAGGTGTTTCTGTGACTTCATGTATTTCGATGTTTTCACGTCTACCGTATTGCTGCAGCTCATTAACTGACGATTTTAATTCGGCGATTTGGCTGTCTTTGTTCTTAATTTCCGTCGTTAGAACTTGCACCTGATCCCTTAACGCCTTAACTTCGTTTACCAATGATCCTTGCATTTGTACTAATTCATCGTACTTTGCTGAAATGAATTCCATACACCTCTTTATTTCCATAAATTCGCTCTTGATTTCTTGGATGGAACATTGCTGTGCCGCTGCATTAAGAACTACTTTCTCCTCTTCGCACATCATTGATTTAGCGATTTTTTTGGTAATGGGTTCGTTTGCAGTAGCGCTGTTGTCACTCAGCTGTCTTTTAAAGTCTATGTTCGAATTACTCGTTACTTTTGATGATTTTGCTTTCGGCATAGTGAATTAATATTTTATTACTGATAACGGTTAAATAGATAATGAAACAATCTTACTTGAATAATCTCTGCTTCTTGTCAAATAAACGCGTTAACACTCAACCGTTCAAACTAATAAAAGCGGTTACACACCGCATTTCCTTTTCGCTTACACATTTATTACGCGGTCCCGTCGCTTTATTTGTGATTTTTCTTGGAATATATACGTTTTTTTTTTACAAAAGGTTTCATTTGGACACGTGTTGGGCCCGTGACATCTCCACCGGGGAGACTCTACGCCTTCGAACGGCGGATTTCGCGAATTTTTTCATATAATTTTTTTTTTTTTACCTTGTTAAAAGCCTAGAGCTCTTCTCGGCAGAGTGTCTATCCGGTCGTGATAGCCGTTCTTGCCACTGGCGCCCGATATTTTGTTTATATTTTTTTTATTTATTCAATTATATTGGAAAATCGATATCAAAGATCGGATTCATAACAAATGATGCCCGTAAAAGGAACACCGAAAAAGGGGCTCGAAGAAAGCTGAATATGTATAAGGATCGAGTGAATTGGTATCAAATGTCGTCCGAAAAAGGGACACAAAAAGTGAATTTGTAACAAATGGCGGCCCGAACCGAGGACACGAATTAGAAGACATCGTGCGCGTGCGCGTACCCTGGAAAAGTTGGAAAAGAGAAAAAAAAAAAAAATCGATAAGTAATTACATTTTATATTTCTTTTACGTATCGTATTTATTCTCTTATATGTATTCGTCAGTCAGTCGTTCGTCTTGATATTATTTTAATTTGTTTTTTTTTTAACGTTATTTATTATTTGTCCGGTCAAAATTTTAGTAAATTAAAATAAAAAACGGAAAGAGACCAATTGGCAGGGATCACGATGCGACACCGGCAGTATCGTGAACCTACTACAATTCCTGAAGACTCCAGCGACGACGGAAATGCGACAACTTCCGTGGTCGCTGATAGGTCAATGGACGACGAGCCGGAGGCATATATACCTCCGAGTCCGACTCGCAGGATTGTAGGGGACCAAGGTCCGTCCGTTCTGGAATATTTCAAAATGTTGAGTAATAAATTCGATAAATATACTGCGAAACACTCGAGAGGAAATTAGATGAAAAATTCGATAGACATAACGAAACATTAGAGAGAATCTTAAATAAAAAATTCGATGAGCAGAACGAGAAATTAGATAAAAAAGTCGACGAGCAAAACGAAATATTAGATAAAAAAGTCAATGAATTAAAAGAAGAAATAAAAACCGATAATAATAACAATGATATAATTAATAGGAATAATAATGATAATAATAGTGATATTGTTAACGATAACGAGGTTATAAAAAATAATAATATTAATAATAACGAAGATCTTACAAATAAAACTGAAATAAACAACGTAAAATAATTAAAGAACAAAACCAAGACACGTCGCAAGAGGCATCGAAAAAACAAAACAGGCAAACAGGGTGGAAAAGGAAATAGAAAATTAAAATGGATAAGGAAAAAAATGTGCCGAAACAAATAAAAAAAAAAATACAGTTAAAACCACATGTAGAAAACTAAAAAATAAACCCAAAACTAAGCCAGAAATTAAAACCGAATTTAATAACTTGCTGCCCGTAAAGGTAAGATGTTTTAAGGTAAATAATTCTCGTCAAAAGGGAAACGGCTCCCGTTGCGGTTTCCGGTGCTGGAGGTATCGTCGAAAGTAATCAAGAAATCAAGAGATTATCCGTTTTCATGGATTCGTCGCAACATCGTGTGGAAGTTAAAGCGAAATAAATTCTAGTCTAAACTCGTTCGTAAAGCGAAATAAGATTCTAGTCGTGTAAAAAATGTTTAAATGTATTATAAGAATAACCTTACTGAACGAGTAAGTTTAAATAGTTTACCTAGAGTCCGGAACATTGTAGACTTCCGATCTGCACTCTAACTACGAGATTATTCGGTGTACTGTATATTTATTCGCTTATTTATTCTTTCTACTGTTTTCTCGGTATCTGTTATTTCGATGTACTCGACGATTTAGGCGCGACGGACGATATGGACGACATATCCCGTGATGCGATTTGATTCATAATTGAACATATGTTACGCAGAAAAGAAAAAAAAAAGAAACGGTTAGCGATAAGGTTTTCTCGCGTGTCCGATGCCCATCGTTCGAGTGAATAATAGCTCGTGGATACGGTTCTTGCGATTTGTCTGGTCGATATATCCGATTATGAGCCATACTGCGCTCGTGCGTCAGTTCGGAGGTAGGCAGGACTACGCGACGAGGTAACAATTACGGTATATATTTAATTTATTTCGTGATGATGTTATGTCGCGGAGGAAATGTTCTCGCCGACGATTTACGACTTTTCTATGGTTATGCGACACGTGATTTCTCTCGTGGTCCGACCTTTATTGAAATAACCTGGATGTGTCTTTGCGCCTGGCGTTTGGTTATGTTTTTGATGTTGTCGGCGTTATCAAATTTCGTTGTTCGGCCGACGATTTCCGATTTTTCTGTTTGTCGTCTGACGATTTGCGATTCCCGCTTGTTGTTGGACTATTTGCGATTTTTCGGTTGTCGTGCGATTTGCGATTTTTCGTTATCGTCCGACGATATTCTTTAACCCTGCCTACTGTCAAGTGAAATTTTGCTTATTTTCCCGATTTTGTCTACTCGGCCGACGATTTGCGATTCCCGCCGATCGTTCGACAACTTCCGATTTTGTTCATCGGCCGACGGTTTGCGATTTTCTGATTATCGACGTGCGATTTGCGATTGCCGCCGATCCGCCGACGATCTCCGATTTTTTTGTTTATCGTCCAATATTTCCGGTTTGTCAAATCGGTCGACGATTTTGTTTGTTTGTCCATTCCACGATTTACGATTTGGTTGTCGTTGGACGATTTCTATATTAATTCATATTTGTGTTTGTGTTGCGATTTTTAATGTGTATTTATTGTTTCGTTATGGTGTAATTTGTCGCAGCGGAAAGCATTAGGAATATTTAAAATCGGTGTGTACCGTGCAACGACAAGTTTACGGCTCTGTTTACTTATTTTTTTTTTCCAATTAATTTGATCGTATTGCGGTTTTCGGATATCGCGTGCGATTTCCGCATGTTTCGTTTCGCAAACGTACTGTAGGTTAATTTATCAATTCTGGAGCGTGTGTGAGAGTGGTTGCGCGTGTATATTCGGTGCATATGTGGCGATATGGGTTCACGATCGAAATTTAGTAAGCTCCACGGAGAATTATTGCATTAATGTTTTGTTTTCTTCTGTTCGTTTTGAAAGTTCGGTTTTTACGTTGATCGGAATCATCATGGTTGTCCTCCTAGTCGTTCTTGGTATGATTTCGTTTATCTATCCTTGTGTACTGTTCGTCCTCTGTGTTTTTCCTCATTTCGGTTGGAGTCCTCAGCGAGTCTCTTTCGTTTTTTTTTGTGTTTCGTGTTTCGGGGCGCGCTCGATGGCTCGGCTTTGCTATGAATTGGTAATCGCTTTGCTTAGTCGAGCATAGGTTGTTTTTGTCGTTTTTTTGAGATGTTCGTTGACTGCGTCCACCGTTTCTGGTGTGCGTGTGCATATATTGCTGGTTTTTGTTCTGGGACCATGGTGGTGCCCTTGTCGTTTGGTGTTTCGCCGGGTGTATGCACACGACATCGTGTATCCTGTTCCCATGAACGATCAACGTGATTTTCGATCTGTTCGCACTAGCGGCTTGGAGTAGCTAGGTGCGGGGTTTTCGGTAACTATCATTTTTGTTCGTTCGTTTTGTTTCTCCGTGGATCGAATCGTCGGTGAGGTGATCGCTGTGAGACCTGTCCGTTATGGTCGTTTTAGGCGTTTGCGCGTATTATTTAATTGTTTTGTTGTTGTTAGCTGCTTTTTCAATTATAATCGTTTAGGCCAGTATGATGTTGCGTGGCGACTATATTTGTTTATATTTATTTCTATAAGGGATTATTTTATTTTATTTCGTGGTTTTCGCGGACTATTGGCTCCGAATAGGATCTATTGTTTTATTTTGTTTTCCTCGTCCATTCTTTTTCTCCGCTTCTACCACTAAAGGCGGAAACTCTGGCGCGTTGTTCGCATTTTTAGTATAGAGTATGAATCATCGAATTTTGTTTCCTCATTCAAATCCATTCTGATTCCCCGATCGGATTATTCCGTTTCCACTTCTATTCCTAATCTCTCCTCCTACACTCCTTACATTATTATTTTTTCCTTCCTTTCTCATTCGTTCTTATCCTCAATATTTCATTCTTTTCTTTGATCGTCAATTCGACGGATCGGTAGGAGTCTCTGGTCGACACGTTGACTTTGTGGGCGCTGTGAAAGCAGACGTGACCATATGGTTCGCGAAATGAAAAGAGTATACCTGGTACTCCGGTGAGCTATATTTTTATATACATGTATTCTTATCTCGTGGTCCGAGCGATTGGTGTTGTGGGTAGCAGATAATGCATACGGCCATAGCATCCGATGGAAATCTTGGGTGCACCACAGAGTAGGGATAATTTTAAATCGGTTAGATTTGATGACCACCGATTATAGTAGGCGAGTGGGTCTATGAGAACCCGATTCCGGCTCTGACCGTAGAACTCGACCGAAAGGCACATGATTGCCGTTAAGCCATTCGTGCTTACTGACACGGAGTACCTAGGTAAAATTATAAAATATGGTGGAGATACGCGACTGGGATCTCTATACGTGATCGCGATTTATTGACGAATTTTTTATTTCCCGTATTGCGGTTGATATATTTGTTTTTCGTTTTTCTAACGTTGCCTCAGATATATATATATATATATATATATTTCTTCTTCTCTCGATCTTCCTTTTCCTACCAAGGAACCCACATTTTAAGAGAAATACTATAGCAACGAAAGTATACACGGAACGCCGTTTTTACAATGGTAGAGTTCTTTACTTGTTTCTTCTCTTCTCTCTTTCTTTTTTACAATTATTCCGTTTCTCCTTTTGATTCCACTGTTGTGCTCATCCATTTATCTTTTCCTAACCTTACTCTGGAGTCAGGGATGCGATGTCGTTCCGCAAACCCAATTTATATTTATGTTGAATTTGATTTTTTTTTTTATTATTATTGCCATTTTTCTGATTGAATTTTTTAAAAATTCTATGAATTGTTTTGAGCTTTAAGCTCCTAAAGTTTCAATTCTAGTTATGACCTGGTGTGGTCCCTGTGGTGAATTTAGGTGTGTAGTATGTCCGGTGTAAATGAGAGTGCGTGTGTGGACGCGAACGGTGGAGTCTTTTCATAGTTCTGTTTCTCGGCAATGGATGGGTCGAATCCGTTGAATCTCTAGCACTTGAGTTCTCATTCAAAACTGCTCTTTTGGATGAAAATGGAGGTGGGGTTGTGCAACGGATTCGATACCTACAGCGCTATCTTTTAGCGGTGTTCGAATTATAAAAAATATATTTCGTTGATTAAAATCATTTATTTCGTGATTTATCGAACACCGCGTTTTATTCGACGTAAGCGCGGATCGTAGTGGGTATCGGAGATGCTTATCGGCTAAAATCGAAATTCCCGGGCACGGTCGAACGGACGACTGCGTCAATTGAACTGTCTCTGCAAATTAAACACCAAACATTAGTCAAATGTGCAGATTGAGTTTCTAATAGCTTAATATTTTTTTTATTATCATTTATTAGCGTTATAGCACTTTCCATCATAAATTTACGGAAGCCTGAAAAATATTTAATTTCATTATGTACATGTCCCTGATTAAACAAAAGGATTCAAAAGGATTAAAAAGGATTTGATTTTTAATCATTTTGAATACTTTCTAATCCTTCAAATCATTTTTAATCCTTTTCTTTAATAAGGGGGGGTATAACAAAAATATCTTACTTATTTCACCCTCATATTCTTTATTTTGTTTATAATCTTCTGTGAAAATATGCTGAAAACTTGAGCTTCCTTCAGTACTGTTTTGGTACAGTAACATATCAGATGAAGCTTGTCTGAGTGTATGCGAGTGACAAGGTTGCTCATTTTGAATATTATTATCAGCTGTACCTATAAAAAAATTTATAAAAAAAAAAAAAAATGATGGATTTCTTCATTAAATTGTTATTTATTACATAAAAAACTTTCAACAAAAATTTTTAGTAGATTATGAAATTGTTTTACTTATAAGAATGGTTATTCGAATCAAAAAATTGTTTGAAATTTATGTTGAAAGTTCGTTATTCTTAAAAAATATACCTTTAGTACTATGCGAAGAGATTCTCGACAATTTTGGCAATGAAGGCATAATTTTTTTCATATTTTCATATGTTTTTCTTTTTTTACTTATTGAATTATTTTCAGTATCCAATGATGCCAAGCTTGGTTCTTCATCACTGCTGTAATTCCGTCGTGAATTTTCTCTTCTTATAGCTTTTAATCGCCTTCGCATTTCTTCATCTGTATATTCATCACAATCCAAGATTTCAGAATTGTACATCGAGTCGACTAATTTCTCTTGAGCTCGTGTCCATTCATCTAAAAATACACGAAAAGTTACTATTATTATTATTATTTCATACATAAATTCGATTACAACAAAATTAAAAGTTTGATTGCTGTGCAAAGCTTTATTTAATTTTAAGTCAAGTCTCGAATAGTCAATCGTACAGGTTATGAATAGTGCAGGTAAATAAATTTCACCTCTTATGAAGCTATTCAGGGTTTGGTCAAATAAACAAACTAAAGCGCTTCACTTATTTACAGAAAACAGTTTCATTCGTTAATTCTCCGTACTACGGTCATTATTAAGAATAGTCTATTCGAAAAATATTCTAGTAATTCTTCTTCCGCCGAAATAATAATAACTGCTTTACAATAGACCTGTTGCTGGTAATTGTGATCTGAAAATTTGAGCACGGGAGCCCTGAATACATATAAGTAATAATAATAATACCTATAATACATGCAAACACTAAAGTTAACTAATTACATTGTGCTACACCACGAAGATAATCTTCAAGCTGAAGCTGATTATAATTTGTTGCGACTTTCAACAAACGTTTGTCGCAATCGACATATTCCTCTTTTTTACTCGGTTACTTTTATCAATAAGACTATGTTTTATTTATTTTGTTGATATTATATCACGTTCATAGACGAATGACAAAAACCATTATGTGTCAACATCCTTTGCGGCATTCTTTTTTTTTCGGAATAGAAAAATAAAAATAACAATAATGGCAAGTTTTACACGCATTTATTGTACATTTTGTTATGTTCTTCTGTTAGGAAAATTAACCATTTTCTTAGAAATTAAAAACCGAATAGTCAATCGTACAGGTTATGAATAGTGCAGGTAAATAAATTTCACCTCTTATGAAGCTATTCAGGATTTGGTCAAATAAACAAACTAAAGCGCTTCACTTATTTACAGAAAACAGTTTCATTCGTTAATTCTCTGTACTACGGTCATTATTAAGAATAGTCTATTCGAAAAATATCCTAGTAATTCTTCTTCCGCCGAAATAATAATAACTGCTTTACAATAGACCTGTTGCTGGTAATTGTGATCTGAAAATTTGAGCACGGGAGCCCTAAAAAGGGCTTTTTCTAAAAATACGAAACGTAAACAGATAAAAAAGGAGGAATGAAATTAGGAAATGACGCAAATTAACAACGGGATTATTTAAACGAAGAAAATGAACGGACGAGAGGATAAAGGTAAGAAAAACGGGACTATTGAAAACGGGAATAAATAAAACAAAACACAGCGAAAGAAAACGGGATAAATAAACAAAAAAAACAACGGATGATAACAAAAACACGGCGATATATTCTCGGGTTATAACGAACGAATAACGGACATATTTTATTATAAAGCAGCGCTACGCGAAGTGGCAGCTGATAAGCCACAGATAATACAGAACTGTAGCTTCCCGATAGCGCAGCATTATTTAACAAAAGCGATAGCGAACATATTCAAATAAAGCTTTACGGCTTAGCATTAAATGTCAAATATTTCACGAACAGCACTCCCCCCCCGGATGAACAGGGAGGTTCATCAGGCAGTAATGGTACCAGGGAATTGGTAGCCTTCTTCCGAAGGGTCCCCGCGACCAACACGTCTACGGTACGGACATCGCCATTCGCATCGGGATAAAGCTTCATTACCCGACCGAGCTTGTACTGATGTGGCTTCAGGTTCTCATCTTTTAGCAGAGCAACACCTCCGATTTTCATGTTGTCTGATTTAGTAAACCATTTGTGTCGCAGCTGTAACTGCGACAAATAATCCTTTGACCATAACCGCCAGAACGAGTTAATTTTGTTTCGGACGGCGATGCATCGCCTAAACAAGGGTAGGGATTCGTCTTCGGCTTCTGGTAACGAGACCAAAGCATCACCTATAAGGAAGTGGCCTGGTGTAATTACATCGATAGTTTCGGCGGAACTCTTGCCGGCCAGGGGGCGAGAATTCAGGATAGATTCGATTCTTGCGAATATTGTAGCGTAATCTTCATAATTCAGGGACTCACCTTTCAGGACACGAGTCAGATGAAATTTAGCGGACTTTATCGCGGCTTCCCATAGACCTCCACGGTGCGGCGACCTTGGCGGGATAAAGCGCCAATTTATTTTCTGTTCTGTCGCTTGCTCGCGGATCCGATCAAAGCTGACCTTTAAAAAATTATGGGCCCCGACGAAGTTGGTACCGTTGTCGGAATGGATCGAAGCCGGGCGGCCACGACGAGAAACGAATCGCTGAAGACAGCTTAAAAGGCAATCAGTGGACAATGACGATACGATTTCCAAGTGAGTAGCTTTCGTTGCGAAACAAACGAACATCGCCAAATAAATTTTGTAATAACGGGTCGACCGGTGATTAGTACATTTACAGTCGAAGGGACCAGCAAAATCCACTCCAACATGACTGAACGGGCGGCTTACGGTTACCCTTTCGCGTGGTAAGTCGGCCATGATCTGCTGATAAGTCTTGGCTCTACATCGCACGCATGTGGGGCAGAGGCGCGTAACACATTTAACAGCATTTGTCAGGTTTCCAACAAAATAAAATTCAGACGACAAAAACGACAAGATAAAAGATCTGCCTGCGTGGAAGTAATGGTTATGCACGTACGAAATTAACATTCTTGTGAAATGCGCCTTAGCCTCCATAATAATAGGATGTTTTCTAGAGTAGGAAGCGCTGGTTTTGGAGAGTCGACCGGAAAGCCGCATCAGCTTATCATCATCTAGAAACGGGGACAATCGCTTCAGACGGCTACGTTTGCTGATTTTCATATCTTGCTTCAAACGATTATAATCATCTGGGAATGAACAGTTTTGCACAATTCGGAAAATAGCAGTCCGCGCCAATGACAAGTCACCCGCCGACAGCCAGTTATCTTCTTTTCGCCAAAAGGAGTGAGACGTCTTCCAAGTGCGGAATAATTTGATGATACGCGCTAGAACACGAACGAGTCGGGGGTACGACGAAAATCGGTCTACGATCGAGGTGTCAAAATTTTTGCCGGCCAAACAACTAATTAATTTTGTTTTGCGGGTTTCTAGCTGGCAGTTCACGTCTACGATACCGGTAATGTCGCATTTGAAGGTGTTTGCCCGCAGAAGGTCTGGCCCGAACAGCCATAATCGAGAGCCAGTCAACGACGAAACGGGTAAACCGCGAGTACCTAAATCGGCCGGATTCTCCTTCGATGGTATATACCCCCACGAATCGAGGGGAACGGTCTGAAGAATTTTTCTAACGCGGTTCGATACGAATAATTTTAAACTATCGGGCGGCTTTGACAACCACGATAATACTATTTGGGAATCGCTGAAAGCATATACGGCAGGTAACTTTAAGACTTCACTAACCCGGGTTAGTAAGCTGGATAATAACAGAGCGGCTTGTAATTCTAATCTTGGTATTGTCCAATCTTTGATCGGTGCTACCTTAGTCTTGGCGCAAACGAAGTATGACGAGCACGGGCCCGAACGGTCAACACAGCGCAGGTAAATAACTACACTATAAGCTTTCTCGGATGCATCGGCGAATCCGACCAGTTGGTTGATTGTAACATCGTGTAAAGAAGTATAAACCCGTCGTATCTTGAAACTTTCCAGCGCTCGTAACTCGAGGGCGAACTTGCGAAATTCCCGCGATAAAAGTTCGGAGACGGGATCATCCCAGCCGATCCCTTCTTTCCAGAGCCGCTGAAGGAATATCTTCGCTCTTATCGTAATGGGTGCTACGAATCCAAGTGGGTCGAATATTCGGGAAATTTGAGACAACACGAGCCTTTTGGTCAACACCGGCTGGTCTGTCAAGAAAACGTCATGTAGCTGGATGCAAAAATTATCGCTCCTTGGACACCAAGAGAGACCTAACAGCGAGATGGTTAGCTCATGAATATTGACGATACCGCTGCTCTCCGCGAATGCAGGATCGATCTTTGCTAACAAAGTCGGTGAGTTGGACTGATATTTCCTCAAGAGGAAGCCAGCAGACGACAAAGTACTATGGATATGCTTCTGCAACTTCGACGCACTTTCCAAGGAATCCGAGCCGGTGAGCAAGTCATCCATATAAAAGTCGTTGAGAATCGAACGGGACACAAGAGGAAGAGAGCGCGCAACTGACTTGCCTAGGATGTCCAGGCACTTTGTGGCTAGAAACGAGGCTGGCGTGGTGCCGTAGGTGACTGTATTTAATGAATACTCCTTCACTCTTTGAGACTCTGCACTGCGCCAGAGGATTTGCTGCCAACGTCGGTCATCCGGATGGACAAGTATACAACGATACATCTTTTCGATATCCGCCGAGAATGCGATCCGATGGCTCCTAAAGCGTAGTAAAACGTCGAATAACTCAGGCTGGATAGTCGGGCCCTTCATGAGCGTATCGTTTAAGGATATTCCGCTCTCTGTTTTGCTGCTCGCGTTAAACACCACACGAAGTTTGGTAGTGGTGCTATTCGAACGGAATACGGCCCTATGAGGTATATAATGCGCGTTCGGGAAGACACTAGGAGTCAAAACGGACATATGGCCCCGATTTTCGTAATCCGACATGAACTCGGCATATAAGTTACGTACACTTTCCGTTTGACGTCTTTCCATTCGGAGTAACTGGCAATAGGCTTGTTTGCGATTGTTTCGCAGTAGATTTGGATCCATTTTGAATGGTAATCTCACCAAGAATTTTCCATCGGGGTCCCTCGAGTAAGTACTTTCAAAATGTCGCCCGCATTCCGTCTCCTCTGTGGTTGTTTTGTCGGACGGAGTGCACACATTCTCTATCTCCCAAAACCGTCTTAATTGTGCTTCAATATCCACGGATGAAGTCAAGTGACTATACAACACGTTTGACACGAACGTGCTTTCCTGGGTTACATCGGGCAATAAGCAACCGGTTATGATCCAGCCGAATTTCGTGTTTCGAAACGTCAAGTCATCGATTTTCTCCGTGTCATTATTTAAACACGATTCAAAATATTCGGCACCCAACAAAATGTCGATGCTCGGGATATTCACAACACGATCATAGAATATAGGGTCCGCTAACTCTAACCTTAGCGCGTGTTTACGAATGTTTTGGAACGGTAAGTTACTCACCCTATAGGCTAGACAGGAGGCGGCAACAACATCGGCGTCAATCTTAATTTCAAATTTTGAACTACGCGATTTTAGTTTTAAACGACACGAATAACACGAGAAAATTGAACAGTTACCGACTCCTTTAATGGTTACGTTATCGGCGGAGGCGAAAATAGGTATGCGGAATCGCTTGACGAACGCGTCGGAAACCAACGTCGGCTGGGAGCAGCTTTCTAACAATACACGGGCGGTGCCTTCCATCCCATTGCATTCAAAGTTTACTAGTGCCGATGGAAGTAGTGTCGTCTTCCGAACTGCCGCAGCGCTGATACAGGAGAAACTGGTTGTCGTGGCGGAATTATCTTCGGAGGAATTCTGGTCGTTGACATTCGAATTTGCTGCAATGGTCGGTGGCTGCGCCCCGATTTCCTTGTCGAAATGCAGTAGCGTGTGGTGTCTTCCGCCACATCTAAAACATAACTTCGACGTACAATTAACTACGGAATGTCCTAAACGGAAGCACACGTAACAGCAACGATTTCGTTTAATAATTTCGTAGCGTTCAGCGGGCGATTTCCGCTTGAACGAATCACAATCGATCAGCAGATGCTGTCGTTGACAAACTATACAAGTCGGCTTTGACGATACAAAAAAGGATTTTTTATTCGCGTTACATTTGAATTTTTCAGTTTGTTTTTCCCGCGCCTCAATGCTCGATGCACGAGTTTTGAGGAACTTCTGTAAACTTGCGAACGACGGGTAGACGTTATTGTCGGTCAACGAATTTTCAAATGCCTCTCTAGTTTTCTCGTCCAAACGAGTGGACACGAAATAGGAAATTATTGTACTCCACCCATCGGTGTCCTCACCACATACTTTCAGGCCTTTTAAAGCGAGATCTACTCGGTCGAGTAAATCTCTTAAACTGAATTCAGAGTCGATTTTTTTTATTGCGAATAAATTGCGTAAACGGGTGAGGATTATTAACCGCTTGTTAGCGAATCGGTCGTTCACCCGTCGCCAAGCTTGGTCGTAAGCACTTTCTGATAACCCAATATCACGAATAACTAACGCAGCGTCTCCTTCCAACGCCTGTTTTAAATAGTACAGTTTTTGAACTTTCGGTATTGCGTCTTCGTTATGAACTAAGTTCTCAAATAGGGCTCTGAAATCCATGAACTTACATATGTCGCCATCAAATTTGGGGATAGCGATTTTCGGTAATTTAACGGACGAACTATGGCCTTGGTTAAAACTGTTCATGGTGGACGATCTTAACAACAAATTACGATCAGATTTATCGAGGTACTTGGTTTTAAAATGCTTAACTTTTGCTATCGTATTCATAACTAAATCGCTTATGACGGCTTTTTCATCGAACAGCTTGTTTTCTTCTTCATCCAATTTTTTTCCATCCAACTTATTCATCTGCTGGAGAATTAAATCGCAAAATCGAACTTTTTCTCCGCTAAGTTCAGCGATCAGTAGTTCTAATTTCTCTAAACTTTCGTCTTCTAATTCGTTCGCAATAATTTTCAGAATGCTTTCCGCTAGACGGTTAATTTCCCGACGCGAAACCCGCAAATTTCTTTTTAAATCGGAATCGGCCATAATTTAAATTCGAATTAACACAAATCACAATTGATGAGCGACGATTAAATTACTTACCGGCGTGATAAGATCTTAAACACCCGCAGCGATTGCTTAGGAGCGGACTTCAACGAAATGCTGGAATAAATTACCTTATCAATCCGGCCCGGAGGACCAAAAAATGTAGCTGGTAATTGTGATCTGAAAATTTGAGTACGGGAGCCCTAAAAAGGGCTTTTTCTAAAAATACGAAACGTAAACAGATAAAAAAGGAGGAATGAAATTAGGAAATGACGCAAATTAACAACGGGATTATTTAAACGAAGAAAATGAACGGACGAGAGGATAAAGGTAAGAAAAACGGGACTATTGAAAACGGGAACAAATAAAACAAAACACAGCGAAAGAAAACGGGATAAATAAACAAAAAAAACAACGGATGATAACAAAAACACGGCGATATATTCTCGGGTTATAACGAACGAATAACGGACAAAGCAGCGCTACGCGAAGTGGCAGCTGATAAGCCACAGATAATACAGAACTGTAGCTTCCCGATAGCGCAGCATTATTTAACAAAAGCGATAGCGAACATATTCAAATAAAGCTTTACGGCTTAGCATTAAATGTCAAATATTTCACGAATAAGACCTATAGTCAATTCCAAGAAAAATGTACGATTTTATTACTTTTTCTTCTTCTTTTGGTCCTACAGATTCGCATATTGTAAAATATTCCAGGTCCTATTCATTACCTCTTTTCAATCACTCGCAGGAAATCCCCCATGGTGAGAACTGAACCGACAAAAAAAAAACTGACGCCCGTTTGAGAAACATGAGTAGTTTACAATATATCTGTAGCGTGGTGTGTACCAGGCTACTAAGAAATACGGTGTTGCCGAAATGAACTGCAGCAAATTTAACGAACAGTATATTTCGCCAAAGTGTACATCAAGTGTGAACGTCGCCGGAATGATAAATAAACATTGATCGCATAAAATTGACAGCCATATAGTTCGACATCGATATCTGAATAATCTTAATTTTAACAGTAAAAAATAGACGTGTACATATGGCGAGTAAATGACAATTCTTATAACGCGGGGTAAACAATTGTATGAAAAAATTAAATTAAAATTATGACGGAATTGTTTACAAAATTATTATTAAAATTATTATTTATCGAAAGTATTTACAAAATGGTTATTTATCGGAAGTATTTACAATTATTATTTATATACAAAATTATTTATAGTTTTTTGTAGTGTACACCTACAATCCCTCCCTTTGTAAAAAATAAAAAAAATGGAACATTAATTATTAAATAAAACGTACCGGAGGTTTAATACTCCTGCCAAATCTTGTGGTAACTTTCTCATGGAAGGATCGTGGGATGTGGTTATTCCGTTGTCGGTTCTGTACCGGTTGGTCATCACCACTAAATGGAAGTTCTTCAAAGTTCGTCTGTAAATCTGAGTCCAAGGTCGGTGACGTTCTTAATATTCCTCTGGCTGAAGCTGGGGAAGTGACTCCTTGGTTATATTCGTTGCTATCTGTGGATTACGCTGTTGGGAAATTGTTATCTGGACGTTCACTTTCTAGAAAAAATGCTGGAATCACGCGGTCCATTGAGACTGTGCGTTGGTCCGTTCCGTAATCTAGGGTGAGCACTTTTCCTTTACGTTTCAGTACTCTAAATGGTCCAGTGTACGGCCGTTGTAGCGGGGTGCGAGTTGCATCCTCTCGTACTAAAACATGTGTGCAGGTTGCCAGTTCTGGTGCTACAAAGATTGGATTCTTGCATTTATGTGTAAACGGTACCGGCCGGAGTGTGTTCATAGCTGCTTGTAATGAGCGGACATATGATTCTGTGGCCTTGGTAACATCAATTCCTTCATCATCCTGCCAAAGTAATCCACCTGGAATCGTAAGCTGAGTGCCAAATGCTAATTGCGCTGAAGAAACATTGGCATCTGATTTTATTGCTGTACGAAGTCCTAGTAAAACCAGTGGTAGTGAATCTAGCTAATCACCAGCAACGCACTTCAATGCTGTTTTCAGTGTTCGATGCCATCGTTCAAGTGCTCCATTGGCAATCGGATGATATGCTGTTGTTTTTATGTGGTCCACTCCCAGAATCCTTGTCAGTTCGGTAAAAAGTATACTTGTGAATTGCCTGCCACGATCTGAAGTCAAACGGTGTGGTACTCCATAACGGGAAACCCATTCTCGAACAAAAACGGTAGCGATTGTATTTGCCGATATATCAGCCAAGGGTATGGCTTCCGGCCAGCGTGACCATCGATCAATGAATGTGCATAAGTATGTGAATCCTCTGGATTCGGGTAGCGGGCCCACAATATCGATATGGACATGTTGGAATTTCTGCGACTCTGGGAATTTTTCCAGTGGTGATTTTGTATGCCGGTTAACTTTTGACAGTTGACATGGTTGACATGCCTTGACCCAAATTCAGATGTCCTTCGTTGCATTCGGCCACCAGTATTGTGAAGTAATAGCTTTTACTGTGCTGTTTTGGCCACTGTGTGCTATGTTGTGGATGGAGTTGAAAATTTTCTGCCGAAGCCGTTCTGGTATGACTGGTCGTTGGATTCCCTGGAAAATATCACAAAATATGTGGTTCCCATCTCGTTCTACTGTTATAAACGTGTGATTGCCGTATCCATTTTGGCGCATCTGCTCGATCTCTACATCTCCATTCTGATTTGCTGCAATTTCTGAGAAAGAAGTTGATTGCGGAACTGCATTGACTGTTTCTACCCGACTCAACGCGTCTGCCACCACATTAGATTCGCCTTTGATATATTCAAATGTGGGTGCATATTGCAGGATAAATTCGATTAATCTGGTACGACGGTCCAGCATTCTATTTTTTCCTGTCTGCGGTCGTAGGAAAGTTAGTGGTTTGTGATCTGTGCGAATTGTAAAATCTTTACCTTCTAATTGATAGGTGAATTTTTCGATGGCCCGGGCGATTGCATATAGTTCCTTGTCGTATGCACACCACTTCTCTTGAGCTGGTGTAAGTCGTTCTGACAGGAATGCTAACGGCTCCAACTGCTATATCTGACGCATCAGTTGTTATCCTGAGTTCTGCGTTAGAATCTGGGAAGACCAATTCTGCTGCTTCCTGTATTCCTATCTTTGCCTGTTGATGAACTGCTAACAATTCCTCTGTCCATGTAATTGGTATTTTATCGTTACGCCGAGGATGACCACGCAGTAGGTTGGTAAGTGGTGATAGTGTTCGTGCTGCGTTAGGGTAACAATTATGATAAAAATTTAGGATACCTAGCTGTGTTCGAAGTTGTGCGATGGTTTTTGGTGGTTGTAGCAAACGAATAGCTTCCGGACGTTCCCTAGTTGGTCGAAAACAACAGGCGCTGATATTGTATCCTAAAAAGTTGATATCTTCCTTCAAGAAATGGCATTTGGCTATGTTGATGTGGAGGCCAGCTGCATCTAAACGTTCCAGTACTGCTCGCAAATGTGACATGTGTTCCTCTTCTGTTTTGCTAAAGATAAGGATGTCGTCCAAATACACAAAAGTGTTGGGCAGGTCCTTCAATACGTCATCTATAAATCGTTGTCAGGTCTTTGGGGCGTTCATGAGGCCAAACGGCATTCGTATATGTTCGTATAATCCAAACGGGAGGACTATTGCGGTTTTTTCCTGGTCATTCTTGTTGACGGGAATGTTATAGTACGCACAAGTAATATCAATATTTGAGAAAATTTTGTTACCATGGAGCCCAGCGAAAGCATCTTCCAGACGTGGCATTGGGTATTCGTCTCGCTTGGTTAACTACATTTAATTGTCAGAAATCGCCGCAGAGTCGAATATTACCATCTTTCTTGGCTATGACTGCTGGAGAGCTCCATGCTCCTTTGGATGGCTGTAAGATACCAACTTTTACCAAGAATCCACTTCTTGTTTTGCTCGTTTCCAGATGTCTGGCCGGAGGCGTCGAGGTTTTGAGCGGATCGGTGGTCCCGCAGTTTCAATGTGAAGTGCGACATTGTGTTTGATCGGTAGGAGTTCCTGTCGGGCTTGAGTGATTGCAGGAAATTCGCTCAGCAGCTGTGCAACGCTATTGTTGATGGATACCACATGAATGTTGGAAGCTGTTGTAGTTCCTTCACTGGTTGGTACTGATGTGAGATTTCGACTGTCTAGCAAGCGTTTTCGTGTTAGATCTGGAATCAACTGAAATTTCGCCAGGAAATCGGCTCCTAGAATCCCGTGTGGTACATCTGCTATTATCAGTGTCCATTTGAATGTGCGTGTCAGGCCCAATGATAGGTTAGTTTCAACTGAACCATATGTTGTGATCGGTTTCTTGCTGGCGCCTTCTAATCGAAAACCTGGGTCCAGCCGTTCGTACTTCAGCTGCTTTCCGATATGTTCTGGTATAATCGAAACGTCTGAACCAGTGTCGATGAGGAATGTGCAGTGCAATTTTTGGTCCCGAACAAACATCCGCTGCGACTTGGATTGTATCGAAACAGTCGCAGCCATCCTGTTTCGATTTTTTAGTTTAACTGTTGCAATTTCGGATCGAACATGCTGCATCCTTTTCGGAATTTCCGCGAATCCTTTCCAAACTTTGCATGGAAATAACATACGCCATCTTTGAAAAAGTTTTGACGCTCCATCAGCCTGGGTCAGGATTGCGATCGAGGTCGTCTTCTTTCATCTGCTAGCTGCGTGCAGGCGCAGGTGGACTGAGTAGTTGGTGCTCCCGTCGCCATCTGCATGGTTAGCGTTTCGACCGTCTTGGTGAGTGAAGCAATAGCCGTATGCATCTCATTTATCTCCATCCGTAAGTGACGCTGTTCCTGGATTTCTGCTATCTGGAAAGGTACGGCGGCTGAATTTGCAAGTGGATTTCGCATTGCAAGTCGATCGGTGTAGAGCAGGTCTGCTGTTTTCGCTGCGTCCTCCAGGTTTTTCTCAGACGTTATGCCAGTGACCAAGCTTCGGATGGACTGGTCTATATTCTTTAGCCATAGACGCCGGAGAACCAATTCATGTTTCGCATTGAGTGGCCCAGATCCAAGTAATCGTTTCATTTCTGCCAGTATCTGGGATGGTTTGCCGGAGTAGGTGCGTGCCGATAACAATTCATCAATCTGTTGCTCTTGTGCAACTCCAAACGTGGACAGGATGTTCTCTCGGGCTTTCTGGAATTTATTTCTCTCCGATGACCGGATAACTTCTGCGATCGCCAGTAACACTTCATCTGGTAAGGCCGGATAGATCGTAGACATCTTTTCGTCGTCGTCCGTGATATTGTAGCTTTTCAGTACCGCTTCGACCATTAGAAACCACAGATCCGGATCGTTTTTGATGTATCTTGGAATGTTGACTCGGTGCAGAAGTCTCGGTGTTACTTCTGTGAGGCCGGATGCGGTTGATGAGTCTGCTGATCCTTCCATTGTTGCCAGCGCTGCAATGATTTGTTGCTAAGCAATATCGATTAAGTGCGGCACGGTGGTTCCAAAATAATCGTGGTCGCCAATTGTAGTGTGGTGTGTACCAGGCTACTAAGAAATACGGTGTTGCCGAAATGAACTGCAGCAAATTTAACGAACAGTATATTTCGCCAAAATGTACATCAAGTGTGAACGTCGCCGGAATGATAAATAAACATTGATCGCATAAAATTGACAGCCATATAGTTCGACATCGATATCTGAATAATCTTAATTTTAACACTAAAAAATAGACGTGTACATATGGCGAGTAAATGACAATTCTTATAACGCGGGGTAAACAATTGTATGAAAAAATTAAATTAAAATTATGACGGAATTGTTTACAAAATTATTATTAAAATTATTATTTATCGAAAGTATTTACAAAATGGTTATTTATCGGAAGTATTTACAATTATTATTTATATACAAAATTATTTATAGTTTTTTGTAGTGTACACCTACATATCCATAAAATTATTTTCGGCATATATGTTTTTAGTGCTGTTGTATTTTTTCGGAATACTCACTGGCGATCAATATTTTCTAAAATAATTACATATAACGGTTATAAAACAAATATATACTTTTAAGAATGTCAAATAGTTTTTTAAAAATCGGAAAATTTTTGTTGCTTAATTATGTTAATTTTATTACTAAATGAGCTGTTTTATTGATGTTTTTGCATGTTTTAGAAATGGATTCTGGTTTATGTAGGTCATATTTCACAGTAATAAGAAAAAATGATTCCAAGTAATTAATCCGTGTTACATAACGTGCAGAATTAAATGTCGAGCTCTAAAATATTTATTTTGCAGGTAACTAGATTTTAGAAAAAAAAAAAATATAATATAATTTTATCGCAAATACAGCAAAGTAGTTGAACATAATGTGTCAACCGCCAAGGATATAATATGATAAGTATGAATTATCGTAATTTCAATTTACATAATACTAAATTAAAAACAGGGCCAGTCGATTTGGCTCAAACGAATGGGTTCCGTTAAAAATAAACATAAGAATAGAAGAAGAATTTCTTAAAAGTAATAAACGATTTTTTTTAGAAGTTTTTCATAATCATTAAAGTTAATTTAATTTTATTTTTTTGCGAATGTAAAAATTTATTATAAAGCACATGGATTTCCTTTGAAAGCAGAAAATCTGTCACAGAGGGAAATTATTCCTATGATCTACTAATTCTTTCTGAAATTTTTTATTGAAATTACCCGCTAAACGAATACATAATCAGAACTTCAAGTCTTTATAACCGAAAATAATTCTTTTTGCGATATACGAATGCAAAAGAAGCATTGAAAACAGCTGGTTTATTTTCTAAACAAATTAATTACTAATTTCACGGGTGTTTTTTTGATTCATTACGCCTTAAATATGATAATTATAGAAGAAAAAAAAATTAAAAACTCACTAAGGCTAAACTAGGTTTACTTGGAAAAAAGACGAATTCGAAATGTAACGAGACGAATCGTGTTGCGGCCGAAACGAAATGACTCTCCAGGTAGGTATAAAAAGATTATAAAAAAATTTGATTACTCCTACACCCGGCATAAACATGTAGGTTACTAATTAAGACTTAGTAGCTGGAAAATAAAAAAAAAAATCGCGATACTGCATTTTTAATTTTGTGAAAACTATCCGCCAAGGTACGCCAGTTTATTAATTAATAAATATTCTAAAAACTTTCAATTATTATATGTATAAAAATTTTCACTGAATGCTTTTACTTGGACTTGGGACGTTAATGTTCACCACATTAATATTTTTAAGTTAATTCTAAAAACGAGGAATACATATGTCAATTTATATATTCTTGCTTGTACGCAATTTCAGGTAAATACGAAAAGATTATAAAAACTGTGATTTTAATTCGTCATTTAATTTGATGAGTCCATGCTATTCAGTAGAAGTGTTATTCTGGGATAATTAAATCATTTTGCAATGTAGATGTATCTTATATATTTACAGTTTGCCACTTCAGTCACGTGTTTATAAATACTAGCGTTCCCCCAATGGTCCAAACTCGACCATAATTATGATTAAAAATTTAAAAAAAACATATATAAATTTGTATATTTCCAAAATTTTTTTCTCATTCTTATACATTCGTTCATTATATATATCTGAGAACATATATTTTTATATGTACTTTCAATACAAAAATTAAATGACACCTTAAGATTTAGTACACTTTAAAAAAGCCAATAATGATGATTATTAAGAAAAATTAAAACATTTCAATAAGAACAGATTTACTGGTTGCAGCGATTTCCTTCTTCAATTTTTGTATTACTTTTTTATTTAAATACGAAACAAAAAGGATAACTGTTTCCATAATTTTGTGTACTGATAGCTCTAAAGATCATCAATAGTTATTAAATAGAAAAAAATAGCAAGAAAATCGGTTGATAAAAAGTGGAGAAGAAGGTACTGAACTGTTTTGTCTTTGCCTATTTATATACAGAAGAAAATTATCCATTATTTTTAAAATAGAATTTCCCGCAGTGCATTTATCGGGAATATTTAAACAAATTCAAGATTTGAAAGCTTCTTCCTTATTGGCTTTATTAAAATTTTTACGAAAATAATATTAGTCCAGTGATTTGAAGATTTAAAATTTTTCTAAAGAAAAATAAAGAGGTTAGCTGGGCAGGATGTTTCATGTACTGAACATTCTGTGAGTTAATTTAAAGATTACCATAATTTACATTTACATAATATTAAATTCAAAACAAAGATATTTAATTTTTAATTTGTTATATCGTATATATTTCTCGCCCAGTATTAACATAAATGTGTTTATGTTTAAACATTTTTGCGCCTTTGTTTGTCTTTTTCGATATTTTTTTGAAATCAGGGTTGATTCGTCAAGGAATTAAATATATAATTAAAATCATAGATAACAGAAAAAACTTCAATAAACGTATCCTCAAATAAATCTGCTAGATATGAATAAAAAAGAAAGATAATATAAGGAATATGTATCAGAAGCAAAATTCAATCCAGTTATGTTACACTTTAAATGGCATAGAGTTGATAGTTTGTAATTTTTTAAATACGGTTGACTATACGTTAGCAAAAAAAAAAAAATGAAGAAAACCAACAATTCACTTGACCGATTATTAATATTAATAATTTTCGTCCGTTTCCTATCACTATTGCCAACAGAACTCTTAAATTTACATCGCGAAAGTCTGTTTATGAGTATTTCACGCTGAAGTCGTAATTTCAAAAAAAAAAATAAAAATAAAAAATAATTTAAAAAAGCGAATAACCAAATAAAATCATGTAAAATATGTATTTTGTGATTACATATGTGTATGCATATATAACATGCTGTACGCGCGGAAAAACTAAATCGTTAACGAAGAACGGTATTTTTTGGACGGAATTTCTGATAGCAGTATTTGGTAACTCGTGTTTCTCACTAACACAGATAATAACATTTAACGGATGATACCTGGAAATCACCATAGGTGGTCTGTAAAAAGGTCTGAGTTCGCTTGTGCCCGAAAGAGGCTGCGCCCGATAGAGTCTGCGCCCGATAGAGTCGCGCCCGAAAGAGCGGTCCCCAGTAATATGACCTTGAGGTAAGCCAATGATTTATGACATGCGACTAGGCTCGGCCTTGAATGAGACAGTAAAAGATTAAAGCTTGTGAATGTTTCAGTTTATGTTTAATATTGAAGAAAGGAACATATATTACCCAAAGAAAAATTATTATTATATTCATTAATAAAAACTGTACTTGAAGTGAGTTTTAAAGAAAAAATTTGGTAAACTATGATTTAACTAATTTTAAATAATATTCCAAAGAGTTAGGGAAAGAAAAAAATCTAAAATTTTTCACACCAAACGTTGAATTTTTTATTTTTTGTTAAGATATTGTTTTTTATTTCAGTGTGATAATTACAATAACAGAGAAAATGTCATCTAAAAATTATTCACATATTCGTGAAGAGGCTGTTAATTCCCAAACGAATATGACCGATTTATTAAGTTTTATTTCAACAAGATTTGAAGGTATATTAATGGGTTATGACTTACAATACATTTTTATGACATTTTCAGAATTTAAAAATAGTTACAGTCAGTTATTAAGTGAGCACAAAAAATGATCGGCTGTCCAATTTGATTCGGAAAAAGTTTTCGACAATTCATCAGACAAAGTTGTTGATAATTATGAAGATGGACATTTCCGATGATTTAACAATGAATACAAGGAAAATTAAAAATAAACGTAAACAAAAGTATTTTCGAAACAGAAAGGGTGATGAACGGAAGAGAAAATTGTAGTAACTATTTTCTGTAACTTGGAACTTTTTTTTTTTATTTAATAGATGAATAAAAAAAATTGATAAAATTTTTCGGAAACATTTTGTAAATGATAAGAAATTCTTTATTCAATTTTTTTGTTGTTAAAAGTCGAAAATCTCAGGGAAAAATCAACGTTAAAATAAATTTTTTACTATTCACGCAATATAAACCCTCAAAAATTATGGAAAAATTTAGATTTTTTTTCTTTTTTTTATTTGTTGAAGTAGAGTATGATGTTGAGCTTTTTTAAATTCAATTGTAGATAACGATGGACAATAAACGAAGACGTAAGGAATTCTACGAGTGTGCGAAGAGGCATCAGAGACGAATAATTAATGAGACCGCCGATGCAATTATGGATCAAATGCAAAACCCACGAGGCAATAGATGTACTGAATTCAATCCAGAGCCAGTAATTTATGAAATTAATAATACTGAAAATACTGGAAATTTTGAAAATATTGCATTAAATTGTGAAAGTGTTCCAGATAGGGATGAAGATAGTGATGAAAATTTATATGATTCTAGTTTTAACTGGGAATTTTACGATAATAATGATGTTTTTGAAGAAATTGTTAATGCTGACATGAATATTATAATTATTGTATTGACAAAAACGATTCTGATTGCGAATTAAATGAGGATCTTTAAGTAGTCAAGGTATTACCTGATCCTGACTCAGATTTTTTTTCTTTGGATTTTCAACCGAATTTATTTACTTCCATCAGTTGAACGACCAATAAAATTAATTTCTGTTTCCTAACCGTATTTATTTCATTTTTATCCCTTCAACAACCAATTGGAAGTTTTTTCTGTTCATTATCAAGAAAAAATAAAGAATTGATATCACAACGACGTTGATATTCATTTTTCAATGCTATTCAACTCCAATATCACAGTGTTAATGAACACGTTATACGATATCCCAATACAGGCACGGAATGCCTGTAATTCTGGATTATTAGTGAAATGAGCTGTCTGAGATTCCTGGATGGCATTCCATTTATTCCGCCTTGTGTCATTCAACATATTCCAGGGGAGAAATTTCTGCTCTAATTCTTCTATTCGGGACCGCACTTTTAAAATAAGAAGTGCTTTTTCTCGTTCCACCTGAAATCGAATACATATTGTTTTCTTTCATTTTTGAACGTATTTCGAACCATCATCATTGAGAATAAAAGCATGCAAGTAAGTGAACAGTAAAAAGTGAAGAATCACTTACCAATTGTTCTTGTAATTTTCCATTTTCTTTGTATGCTTCCTTTTTACCATTTGTTCTTGTAATTTTCCATTTTCTTTTTTGAGCTCTTTGATAATTTCGTCCTTGGATATTGAATCAGACATCTATACTTCAAATTTAAAAACTAGTTGTACAAATTTTAGAAATTTACTTTTCTTCTTCTTCTTCTTTTTCTTCTTATTTACGCCATCTCGGAACGAAGTTTGGCGATCAATATGGCTGGTTTGTTTTTATTAATGGCCGTTTCCGTCAGTTCTGTTTCTGTTTCTCCACTCCAACGTAATAAGTTATCTTTCCATGATGTTTTTCTTCGTTCTGCGCTTCTTTTACCGTCTATTTTTCCTTTTAGAACCAGTTGTAAAGGCTCGTACTTTATATTTCTGCATACATGCCCGTAATATTCCAGTTTACGTTTTTGAATGGTAAAGACTAACTCTCTTTGTTTGGACATTCGTTTTAACACGTCTTCATTTTGGTAACCTTATCTGTCCATGGTATCTTCAGTATACGGCGATAAATGAACATTTCAAACGCGTATAGTTTTCCTTCTAACTTTTTCGTGAGTCCAACTCTCTACTCCGTATAACAATATTGAGAAAACATAGCACCGTACGAGACGCATACGTAACTCCAAGGTAATGTCCTTTCTTGTTAGCAACTTTTTTAGGGTTCCAAAGGTTGTTCTCGCTTTTTCAATTCTTGTTTTGATCTCTACGGTTTGCTCAACTTCTTCCTGAAACCATGTGCCCAAATATAAGTATTTATCGACTCTATCTACTTCCTCCCGACCAATGTAAATTCGGCTTCTATCTGCAGTATTATGGGATTTCTTCTTATGTATCAGCATGCACTTCGTTTTTGTTACATTTATTTCTAGCCCGTGTTCAAGACTAGCATCCCGGACTCGGTTAACCATATCCTGCAGACCATTTAGACTGTCCGATACTAATACTGTATCGTCTGCGTATCGTATATTTTTTTTATTTTTTTTTATTTTTCCCCAATTTGGATGTACCGATGGGGCAAATATATTTGCAAATATTATACAGTAGATACGGAACTGTACTTGTGATGCATAAGCTTAGTCACAAATACATTCTTACAAATGTTTACAAAACGCTTATAATTAAGACATGTTATGAAATATATAAAATTTTTTATAATATGTGGATTACAATTGCAGGATACAGATAGTAATATACATATTATTTATTCAATATAACTAATAAGGGAATATATTATACACACAACCACTCGCACACATGTATTGATTTTATAATCACCTTAGGAAAAGAGAGAGAACATATTCTTATGTGATAACATTTAGAATAGTTGACCACGCGGTTGTTTTATTTTTAGTTCCATTACGTCATGAAAATATGCAAGAAGTTGTTTAGCATTTTTATTAGTTATGTTAAGTGAGAAATTTTCGTTGATTTTATATTTTTCCCTTAGTTTAGAAAAGCGGGTTCAAATGAATATTGTATGTTGTAAGTCGTCTGTGACATCCAGATCACAGTACTGACAGTTCTTAGATTCACTTAGTTTAAAACGATATAAATATTCATTGAATTTACTATGCCCTGTGAGAATTTGGGCATTGAAGAAGTCTATACTTAAGTTTTTTATTTTTAGTCTGTTCAATGTTTTAGGGAAGAATATGTAAGTTTTGCGACCAGTATTATCTACATCCCAGCGGTCTTGCCAAATGCTATATACCTTATCATTGATGTAATTTTTTATTCTCCTAATATCCGGGGTTTTACCTAAGACGTTGATTATATCAGGGTCATTCAAAAATGTAATGTTTGTGACGAGGTTCAGATCTCCAGTTATTCTGTACTCTGAAATAACAGCATGTTTAATCAGAAACAGATCTAATGGGAGGATGTTAGCTAAAATACAGGCCGCCGAGGAAGGTGCTATTTTATATAACGATGATATGTTTAATAAAAATTTTCTCTGAAATTTGTTTACCTTTCGGAGTATTTTTTTATTAAGATAAATGCAAGAGCCATATCCATATATAGATTGCATAGGCCCTTTGTATAATATAATTCGCTCTTTAAAACCAATTCCGTAAGTGTTGTGTAAGATCCTTTGAAGATTGACATAAAGCTTGCTGCACTTGTTAGAGATGGTAATTAGGTGGTCATGAAAAGTTAGCTTGTGGTCTATTATAATACCGAGGTATTTTAAATTGTCAACCATCTGAATCGGTTGATCAGAAATGAGGTTTAATTTTTCAATTTTGTCTCTGGTCTCTTTTTTACCGAAAAAAATTGTACTACATTTCTCTACAGAGAAGTTTAAACCGAGTTTCGCAATAGTGTTTTCAAGGCGAGCGCAGATTGCTTCAATTTTGCTAAGGTTGGTCCATGGTGATAATCTAAGTAAAATGCACAGATCATCTGCATAAGAGATCAGGAGAGCATCGACGTTTATTATCCGACAAAACTGTTCTATGCTTTTATGGACCTTAGAATAGAGTATATTCCAGAGGGTAGGTCCAAGGACCGAGCCCTGAGGAACGCCACAGGTCATTTTCCTGGTATGAATGGCGTCGTTGATTTGTAAAGTAGAATATCTATCCTTAAAATAATTAATAATAATATTAACAAGAGAGGGGTTAATATTATTTTCTTGTAAAATTTGAATAATAGACGACCATTTGCAGTTGTCAAAGGCACCTCGAATATCAAAGGAGATAACGAGTGCCGAGTAACCATTTGCAATGGTATCTTTAATGGAATATATTAATTTGTAAACAGCATCTTCTGCAGAGTGCTCTGTCCTAAACCCATACTGGTTTGGGTGTAATAACTGTTTATCAGTAATTTCTTTGATCAAGAGTTTGTTAATAACTTTTTCATAGACTTTGCCCACAGCGTTCAGTAGTGAGATTGGCCTATAGGACGTAACTTGTGAAGTGTCTCTATCGGGTTTTTGCAGTAGGATGACATCTGCAGATTTCCATGCGGATGGAAAAAGCTCCATAGAGAGACATTTACTTATTATTGAGTGAAAGATATCTACAAATGTAATATTAAGAAGTTTGATAATTTTGTTTGTTATCTTGTCTTTACCAGCAGCCTTCCTATTATTTAATTTTTTGATGAAATCTCTGATTGTCTCCCGATCCGTGTATAATTTTAACCCAGCTTTTGATTCACCGAAGTGTGAAATGGGATCTAACTTGTTTGGAACGAAGTGATCTAATAAAATGTTGCATTTGTCATTGTCATCACTATAGATTTTGTTATTATGTATTAGATCTGGAATTGTGAATTTTTTGTTTTTTCCTACTATGAACTTATAAGGTTTGCCTCA
The DNA here is from genome assembly GCA_039619475.1 of Icerya purchasi. Classification (NCBI taxonomy): domain Eukaryota; kingdom Metazoa; phylum Arthropoda; class Insecta; order Hemiptera; family Monophlebidae; genus Icerya; species Icerya purchasi. Next base: position 586,321,213 of record CM077115.1, read on the forward strand.
CGCACTGAAATTTCTGATGAGTTGTCTCCAGTGTTTTAGTTTTGTTCGAAGAATTAATCTTTTATATTCTTTATTTTTATACCTTAGTATGATGTCGTAGATGAGACGTTTAACCGTGTCTTTGGCTTTATTTTTATTTTTACGTAGGTCGTTAATTTGACCCTTCAGTTCCTGTAAGTTTGAGGACCACCGTCGTTTCTTGGGACTTTAACTGGTTCAGGAAAGATATTGAGTTATTGAGATTTTCTGGTTCCTCACAATTATTGACACTGTGAAGCACACTATGCAGAACGTTCTTATCTAAAGTTTCAATTAGCCTGGACAAGTCAGTTTTGTTGAAAAAATCTCTATCAATATTATTTAATTTATCAGCCATATTAATTATCAGATATTTTTGGGAAGTAAGTTCAGCATGCTTGATTAGTAATTTGAACTGTTGATGAATTTTTAATGGTACTATTAAATAATCAATGACACTACTACCATTATAATTCTCGAATGTGGGAACGCTGTTATTTTTAATGGTTAAGTTGTTGCAGTAAATTAAATCGTAAAGTAGAAGTGAGTTGCAGTTTTGAGTTATTTTATTTTCTAGGGTAGGTAATCTAATGTTAAGATCACCAATAATTATTGGGCTTAGTTGGGGTTGGTTTTTAATTATTATGTATATCGATTTTTTGTAGAGGAGTTGCTCTCTCCTTGTTGGGAGAGAGGTAGTGTTGCCCGCGATTGTGGCGAGAACGTTTAAAATTAAACTAATCTCTAAAACGCGTTTAATTAAATTTTAACGAAAAGAAGAAAAATCATTACCGGACAAAATAGTTATAAAATTGTATTCATTAATGGTTAACGCAAAAACTGATCGCGAGAACGATTTTTACGCGAACTAAAAATGCAAATCGAACTCTTGTAACTAGTCGTGATTAACGAACGGATAGCATAGAATAGCGATTTCGAGTCGGAAGATAAATAAATTAAACGTTCGCAAACGAAACGACTAAACGAAAGGAGCCCTGAAAAGGGCTATTTCAAAGGAAGGGTAGGAAATGACAATAAGAACAGAAGAGAGAGCGAAAAGAAGTGGCGAATATAGAATTTAGGAAATTTAAAACGAATTATAATCGGAAACAAATAGAGGATTAACAAGAAAAAATGTTCGGTACGAAAGACAACGACAATAGAGAACAAAACAAAAGAAAAGAAACGAAGGGGATCGGAAACAATAAAATCGAACAGAATCGCGAAAATCAATATTCGAAAAATACCGTACAAACGAAATCGGAATCGAAGACGGCCATATTTAACCTATTGCGACGACGGTTAATTAACTGCCGTCACAGCTTATCATCATAGATAAGGAACGCAAACTAGTTGCTGGCCAGCTGATAACGCTTTCAGCTTGCGCTTTTATTTTTGGTCTTGCTTCTGCTCCTGCGGTCGGAACATGTTCCCGCGCGATGGGGTTGACGAGAGCCCATAACTTATCAGAGGCACCAATTTTGCTACCGATCTTCGTTTTATCCCTTGAGCTGTCTTTACATCCGCCACTCGAGCAATTCCATCGTGCCCGCGAATGGGGCGTCTTAATCAACCCGAACTTCCATTCGCCCGGGTTCTGATGCTCCTCCTTTAAAAGCACTACGTCCCCTTTCTCTAGATTCCTTTCCTTCTGGGTCCACTTGCTGCGACACTATAGGTAATGCAAATAGTCGTTTCGCCAACGATGCCAGAAGGCCTTCAGAATTTGGCGATTTACATCAAATTGGGTGAAAGCGTTCGAGGGAACAAGAACTTCTGATTGGTCTGATCTATCGAAGGTGATCACTGCCAACGATTCGCCTACTAAGAAATGGGACGGCGTTAGAACCTCTATTGAGTCTTCAGAAGTTTTCTGATAAGAGATCGGTCGAGAATTAAGGATGAACTCTATTTGAGCGAAAATAGTAGTATAGTCTTCAAAATTTAAAACGCGGTTCTTTGCAGCATTGGTAAGGTATTTCTTTCCCACACGGACGGCTGCTTCTCACAATCCTCCGAAATGAGGCGATCTAGGAGGGATGAATTGCCATTCAATGTCATGTTCGGACCAGAAATCACGGAGATCAATTTTACCAGCTGTTAAGAGGTTATGAGCACCAACAAAGTTCGTTCCATGGTCGGAGTACACGAGAAAAGGTTTACCGCGACGCCCAATGAACCTTTTGAGGGCGTCAACGAACCGACTAGTCGAAAGAGCTGAAACAAACTCAATGTGAACAGATCGAGTGGCGAAGCAAACAAAAAAAGCTCCATAAGCCTTCGAGACTTTAGTAGTTCGGTGACCGACGCATTTTATCAAGAACGGACCGCAAAAATCGACACCAACGTAAGCAAAGGGTCTACGATATCTCACCCGGTCCGCTGACAAGGAACCCATCAGCGGGGCCAAGATTCGACTGCGGTTTCTTTTACATTCAATACGCACCCAACAAACCTTCTTGATGATTCTTCGAAGTCCATCAATAACGTAAAATCTCGACTTGACGAAGTTCTGAATGAAACTAGGAGTCGCGTGAAAATAAAGGAGATGCACGTGAGTAGATAGAAAACCTGCGTTCTAGGAGAAGAACCAATCAGGAGCGAGTATTTTGTTACGTGACCATGCCCCCTTTTATTCAACTAATCAAGAGTCAATACTCAATCAAATGACACAACGTTTTTACATCAAACCATCCAGTAAGAGTTTAACGAAAATGCTTCTCTCATAGCGCTACATACAAATGCTAACGCTGTCAATCAATTGACCGATGCATGTCTTTACTTGTACATAAATTACTGTTATTCGGTAGCGACTGGTTTTGGAGGATTACGCACACAATGATGTATATACGGTTACGAGCGTCCGTACACATATGTAAAATTAGTTATTATCATTATTGATTTTTGTTGTTATCAATGTTATCAGTGGTCAGTCTGCAGGAATCACGGTAAAATACAGGTTTTCGCTGTTCCGGTATTTCTAGGAATCGCAAAGATTTTCGTTCGATCAGTTGCGTAAAACTTTTCTTTGTCCGATACATTATATATGGGGGTAAGTCTATCTCATACATCGCAAAAGCGAAAATGCTTCTCACATATCGCTACACATAAATGCTAACACAACCGTTGAAACCGGATCTTAACGTTCTTATAATTTCTATTCCAGTCTATGCCTTATTACGGAACCACACCCTACATGTACACACTAACACAAACATATACTCATACTCAAAGCCCATGACTACTTTATTCAATACGCATATGTAACCAACTATTCCTGACGGAATGACATTTTTCTGACGCAACATTTCCACTGCCACAACCGATTTAAACCTAGTAAAAACGCATGCATCGTTCTCGCACACATGTCGATCGTTCGCGATATTGTAATTTTTTTAAATTAACCAAAGTATAATATTTAAAGCATAAAACTAACCTGAGCTCCCCATTCACTTGCTTTGTACCATTCAAATGTATTTTTTAATTTTTTTTTATTTTTCCATGCCTAAGCATTATAAAAATTAGTCTAAGTATATTTCTCATTTTCTACGCTTCCAAAAATTTTTCTTTATTCTCCGATCGTTAGAAAAGCGCACTGACAGATCACACACTTATATCTATCATATATTATTTTTTCTCACTTACGATTATTTTTCCGTCTGTAAGTATTTATGTATGTTTCCCCCAGTTCTAAAAATAAATCCTTCGATGTCTCGCCCCTCAACGAATGCACACCGTCCGATCCCGCGCACACTCTCCTCTCGATAGTTTCCCTATCGTTCATAATATTTTTTCCGTCCGTAAGTATTATAAAATTAGTCAAAATATATTTTTTCAATTTCTACGGCTCCAAAAATTTTTCCTTATTCTCCGATCGTTACAAAAGCGTACTGACTAGTGATGGGCAACTTCGAAATGTTTCATTCGAATTAATCGATTGTTCGATAACTTCGAATGCATTCGATTGTTCCACAGTTGCATTCAAAATGTTATTTCATTCGTATAATTCATTCGTATTCACAACAATCATTTGAATTAAAATCATTCGAATCAAAATCATTCGATTGTTTCTTTTTGGCGATTTTTGACTGTTTCGATTGTAAAAACATTTCGAAATCGCACAACACTAGCACTGACAGATCACACACTTATATCTACCATAGCGTTAGCCACCGCGAAAGCGAACCATTCGATCCCGTGCACACTCTGCTCTCGATAGTTTCCCTATCGTTCATAATAATTTTTCCAAGCCTAAGTATTATAGAATTAGTCTAAGTATATTTATTATTTCTTCTCACTTACGATTACTTTTCCATCCGTAAATATTTATGTATGTTTTCCCCGGTTCTAAAAATAAATCTATCGATGTCTCGCCCCCTCAACGAAAGCACGCGCATCATTCTCACGCACGTGTCATTCGTTCGCGTTACCACTTTTTTTTTCAAAATTAGTCCAAGTATATTTTATTATTTTTCTCATTACGATTATTTTCAGTCCGCAAGTATTTCTGTATGTTTTCCGAGGTTTTAAAAATTAATCCGAACAAACATCCAGACTGTTGTGAAAGCACACTAACCATTCCCGCACAGATTCTACATTATACGTTACTCTATTATGAGTTCTTCAAAAATTGATTCGAATATGTTTTTCATTTTTTTTTTTTTTCAATCCTAAAAATTCATTCTTTCTACCCCCACCCTCTCCCAGCTAAAATTACCGATCTTTCGTAATCTTCATTTATTTTATCGATTCTAAAAATTAATCAATGATTCACTCGAAAGCGTACCGTACATTCCCACACACATATCTTCTATCATGAATTTCCCTATTGATCATGAACATTTTTCAACGTTAGCCACAATAGCATATCACATTGGTCTCGCATACACACCACATGCAGTTCTATATGTTTAATTTTTTATTAACGATCTTTATTTTTTTTTTGTACCGGTATTACTTTTTCCTACACAGTCATGTCATCATATACACTTAACATTGTCAAAATAATTTTAACCTTTCGAGAAAGAAAAATCTCCGATCAATAAAAAATATTTATTAACATCACAATTATTTTTAATATTATTCGTTTCGCTACAAACATAATTTTCTTTATTTAATAAACTCATCCACATCATCAATCGTTTCAAGACATTATTGTTTCAAACATCAATCACTCTTTTCCAAGAATTGATAACCTCCGCAGGTATATATCTCACCGTCGCAACAACCTTTACCTGCATGACTCGCATACCTTCAAGACCACTTGTACATTGCTCGCACGCTATTTACCATTATTCGATCACAGAATATTTTTCACACTCCCTCACATATGCGCATACACTCAAAGTCTTTGATTACTTTGTTCGTATACAAATATATCAGCTTTCTCTGACGGAACAACATTTTTCTGACGTAACATTTCCGCTACCACAACCGATTCAAAGGTAGCTAATGAGATAGACTATCGAAGGGAATCATTCAAGCAGTCAGTATTAGTTTTATGTTAAACATGTGTATTTTCTCGAATCTGTGTTCACGCATTATTAAAAAATTTACATCAACGTTAAAGAAAATAATTTCCTACGTTTTTTCTCTATCATTTTTTTTTTCTGTCTTTTATCTTTTCTTTTCCTCTTTCTTTTTCTCTGTCTTTTTTTTTTTTTGAGTGAATAGTTTGAAATACATATTATTCAATCATGAACGCTAATATAGTTAACGTAAGCAGCAACTCAAAATCAATTAAGGACGCCGAATTTATTCAGAATTCATTTTCGAGTGATATTGTCTCACATACAACTTCATCACCTCCAACACCGCAATTAGATGATGGTTATACAGTATAAGAATCAAAATCTTTTGTACGTAATAACACTGATCCTGTATTATTATCAGAACAAGCAGATATATCGAAATATTTTGTAGATATCAGCATCCATATAGATTGTGATTATGATTTTCAAGTAACCAAACTAGCAATGATTGATATGTCTGGCGGGAAGTGTTTGCATACACTGTGTAAGCCAAGCAGAACATGGTATGCATCAACAATGCCGCATTTACAATGTTCTTTGATGAGTCATTACTTGAAAAACCCTTCATTATTTCCCTGTCGGGGAGAAATATTCATGGCACGCAATATATTCACAATATTGTCCCAAAAAACCGAGAGCTCGCATATATATTTTAACGGTATATGCTAAACTTACACTAATGGAACTTAACGAAAAGTTTGAATTGTTGTGTGACTTAAACTATGAAATCGTTAATATGGATCAAGTCTTTCGACTATATAGTATTGAGAATCTACATGAAGAGTATTTTGGTATAAGCAATTTGATAACCTGTAAACATCTTAATGAGAATGTTAGTTTTCATTGTGCAGTGAAAAACGTTATGGTGATGAAGGCCTGGTACGATCATGTTATCCATCCGCTGAAGCTTATGATTAATTTCAATATAAATGATTTAAGACAGTTGTTCATTACAGCCACCAAAGAAATGATAATTACATTATTTCCAAGTTGTGTTGGAGACATTTATGCATTTCTACCAGATAGATTAAAACAGGATGTTACGATAAAATCACTTCTACCATGTTACGAGCATGAGCATGGTGAAGAATATTATATCGATAATGATACATTGCGACAGAGTACTCGAAATTGTATGAAAGTAAAAGATTGTATCGATTGTCAATATACAATTCACGTGGATTAAAAATTCATTATTTCAATCGTTTAACAATTTTGTGTATATTTGTATATATTTTGTATATTAATGTATATATTTTTTCCCCAATCATCCGCTCGTTCGTTTTTTATGTTTTGTTAATCATTTCGTAAATATATTTTTATACATATGAAAATTTTGTTTGTATATATTTGTGTATATTTTTCCCCCTCAATATGTTTCGTTCTATTATATATATTTTTCCTAATTATTTTTCATCTTTTTACACTCCTTTTCAATTCCGTTTATTTAATTATTTCTCTATCTCTCTTTCCCCCTCTTAACTTAAAGTACTGGTAATGATGAATATTACAAAAATCTAAACCAGTTGTGTAAAGTGTACATATAATTATTGTCTAATTTTCGAATATAATCCCACATAATTTGTTCACATCTTTTTAGGTTAAAAAATTATATTTTTGATTCTTTCTATAACAAACGAATCTAACTGTTCAACTTTTTCATGTACATCACGTACATCAAGTATTTCCGGAACTGTGTGAGTTTTCATTAATTTGTAAGACTCAACCTAAGACCTGGAGAGTTCTCTCAAATTTTTTAAAATCTTTTATAATCACATTTTTATAAAAAATATGTATTAAGTTCACATGTTATTTAATATTTTTTTTATTTCACAAGTATTTTTCGAGGTATATACGAGATCGTCTATGAGCTGTGTTGATCAATAGAACAACAGGTAGAAAACCTAGTAGTTTACGAGACACAGCATGTTCAAAGAAAAAACGAGCTAGCACAAGCTGATCAGAGTTACAACATGTGAGTGAGAGATATATTCTCGAGAGCAACAGCTTGATTACAAAAAACGTCGAAGATACATGCTTCTATCCGTGACCAATTATCGCATCAAACATAAAAAAGGTTTGACTAAAAGAATATTATTTTCTTTTTCATTCATTCTCGCTACTATTACCACTCGCGCCCCACTGTCAAGACCTCTGAACATACATTACTAACGTCGCCAACACTATAATATTTTCGCTCTGTGTTATTAAATTAACCCAAGTATATTTTTATTCGTTCATTACACAAACATTTTTTTTCAAATCTTTTGTAATATGTCGTACACACATTTATAGCCTGCAGACACTACTCGCTTCATTACCATGAAAACATCTCTTTCATTGGTACTTATCATAACATAGTTTTTCCTAAAATTGTAGAAAAATTCTCTTCACTCCATTCATCCAAGGTGATTTATTTCCAAATTTCAAATCATGCATAATTATTTTAGAATTAAATTAAGTATATTTTGTCATTTCCAAAAAATCAAACATCTCTGTACAGGGTATTAACTCATTTTCACATCAAACGTATTATTTTTTTTAATCTATCATACATATTAATTTTTATCATTTAAATTTTTCCTTAATTCACAAGTAGCTAACCTATAGAAAACATATTATTGTAAACATGCATGACGAAGTTACTCCTTATAATTACATCATGAATTAATTTTTTCTTCATTTTTTTTTTACCATCATGAAATTGTAGTAGTGTTTTTAATTTTTTATTTCCCATACATGACAAAAGCAATAGAATCACGGAATTTATTAATGTGTACACTGTACGCCTCCAATAACCTATCAGGCATTTTTTTAAAATTAGTCCAAGCATAGTATTTTTTCAATATCAAAACCGATCATACATAATTTTTTCTTCTATATAATCACTAACCTATGGAAACACTTTGCTCGTTTTACTCATACCGAAGCAATCACTCTTTTTCCCTCATGCTAACAAACTTCAAAATTGTATAATATAACACGAAATTATTCTAAATATATGTTCATGCTATTAAAATTAATATATCAATTAATCTTTATATTCCTTTTGTACATTTCTGAAAAAATCCTACAACATGTTTTAAAATTAGTCGAAGTATACTATCTTATTACCTAAAATCAATTATTCTCTCATACAGTTTTTCCGATCATACATAATTTTTTTCCATATTATCATTATTTGCAAAGTCATACAAAACAACAACATAATTTTAATCATAATTAATCCTTCATTCCATTCCTTTCATGCTATACACCATTATCATTTAATTCAACATTATGAAGTTAGTCTAAATATACATTCATGCTAGCAAAGTTATTATCTCACCCTTTGCATTGTTTCAAGATGATTTATTTTACATTTTTTCTTTAAATTTCCCTCATACTATTATTTTTGAAATGTAGGATGATGACTATGATTAGAATTCATGATTATGAAGAGAGACGCATGCTGAAATTGTCATTGTATATGCGAGATGATATGTGATTGTGGGTGAGTATACATGCATGTAAAATATATGAGTGTGTTAGTAGAAAACATAGATACAGTTATAGAATGAGAGAGATAAAAATATATATTTTGTTATGTTTGATATGTGTATGATAAAGAGGTGAACAATGAATAATCACATTACCCTCACAACTTAGACATTGAGTTATACCTTTACAGCATTTTAAATGTAAAAGCAGTGACATTAACATGTAGTAAACGTTTTTATCACTTTTGACTAATTATAACCAATTTTCCAACATTTCTCATCATTTTCTTACATTTTAATATTTTTACACCGTTTTAGTTAATTTTTGCTATTTAATATCATTTTTCCAGTGTTTTTACCACCTTTCACACAATTTTCATCATTCTTTTAATATCTTTGTTAGGTTTCTTCTTACAACTCTTTACCATTTCGATCGTCATTAGTGATATCCATCATTATTTATGCTTTCAATCCTTCCGCTTCATCTATGCACACATACAGCTTAGCAATCGCCACAGCCATTGAACACTGTAGAACCGCAATCGCGATCTCCATTTGATTATTGGGATTTAAAAGTCACATCTTTGAGTGCTTGATCTAATGCATCAACATGATCTTTGTATTCGCCCACCCACTGCTGGAGGTTCCGCTTGATATCTTCAACAGACTATCATACAATCGTTTAATAAGAGAATCCGTAATACCCGAGACATTTACTTAACGTTTTCCCAACACATTCACAGACCTACCCTGCACACTAAGGAAATCTTTAAACATCTCTGTAACCATTCCTTTTAAGCTGGTGGGAGCAAGGGACTCCTATAAACGTTTGTCAATCAACACTTCATTGTTCATCGCCCTGGTTTCACTCGCCGTTACACAGTCATGTAATAAACATTTTCTTCTTGTACAATTTTCTTATGCTTTAACACTATTACAACATTTTTCCTCATTTTTAACTAATTTTAACCAATTTTCCACTAATTCTTAGCACGTTCTTCTATTTTAGGACTTTTTTTTTTGCGCTATTTTTTCATCAATTTATATTATTTCACATCGTTTTTCTGATGTTTTTAGTACTTTTCACACAGTTTTGCTAATTATTTTCGATTATTTCTTAACATGTTCTTCTGTTTTAGAACCTTTTTGCGCTGTTTTTTCATCAATTTATAATATTTTCCATCATTTTTTCTAGTGTTTTAATACCTTTCACACAATTTTACTCAATTTTTCACCATCTTTGAAGATTTTTTCATTTATCTCATACATTATATGTCTGAATGTGACGATTAACTATCCTTTGAAGTACATTTTATAATTCGATATAATGATAGATAATAATGAAAGATCTAATTCAATTTTGTTTAAAATTTATTCAATAATTTTTATGACATTCATCATAATCAATAAAAATGATCATTGCTTCAATGTTAAATTATATCAGTTAATTATTAAATATTCATAATATACGGCATAAAAAGATTAATTTAACTGATTATATCCTTCTTCTACCAACTTTTCTTGTATCATTCAAATTCCAGCATCTACATCAGTATTTTCCAGTTGTTTAGATGTGTGTAGTATCAATAATCATTCAACCGCTTCATTAGGTTCGTCAGAATAAATTTATAAGAGGATCTTCAAGATATACTTTGCGACAAATGCTATATGTATGTTTCTTTTTTTTTTTTGTTTCGCCAGGATAAACTTTTATACTATGTATGTTAGATTGAAATGGAGAACATATTTTTTTTTTCTATATTTAGGAAGTGGAGTTCCCTTTAATACACCAGTAACACATACATGAGATCCAGTAAATTCCAGTATTTGTTCATATAGTGCTAAACCATTATTTGTATATTTATTCTTATCAACATTCATTTCCATCAGTAAATGAATCAAACCTTCTGTGTAAGGAAATTTGGTTAGTTCTTCCTTTTCCTAAATAAATTTCATCACATTCACAGTTCCATAGAAACTGGTCTTGAGCTCATCATATACTCGTGAGTATTAGCATTATATAGTATTCAATATACTTGATCATTTATACAGATTCATCACCAGATATTTAAAATAGATCCATTTCACATATATTAATAGACTTATATCCAGATGTATTATCACTATTGTTCATAATCTTCTTAATTTTCATCATTATTTTCATAATCATCTTACTGACACAAGAAAGTTTGTGACGTTTTACCGTTGACATATCACTTATTCCATCAGAATCCTTTTTCATCGTTTTAGATATTTGTATTGTTTCCAGAATATCCAATATATGTTTTGTATCAGGTTCAATCACATCAGATGAATTATTTATAATAGATTTCCAGAACTGTATTTGCATTATATTTTTTCATTATATCACTATACATTCTTTCCCTTTCGCTTTTAAGATATGCTTCAGTATTTATTCCATTATTACTAATATTAAACATCACTTTACTCGTTGGCATCATTATTACAGATAATTTAAAAGTTCATCAAAACTCACATGTAAATCTTCTCTATATACACATTTCAGCATCTATTTTGTTCACAGAGATTTCATGATTATTCGTCAACAGTAATTTATAGAAAGTTTTTTTAATGGCTTAAAGAAATATTCAGTTCTATCATCCTTATTATATACATAATGTATTTCAAACTGTTCCCTAAATACACTATTCCTGAAACAAATCTTTATAACAACTATAATAAAATTGATGTGATTTAAGCTGGAAATAGGATATTTTGCAGTAAAATCACTGTTTTTGCATCTTAGGTGCTAATATTTTTGAGGTAAAACGGTATTTTCCCTTTAAAATTTGATGTTTTGTCAAAATATTGATATTTTAGTCCTAAATGATGTAATTTCTGCATGAAGAGTACTTTTTAGCCTGAGCTGTATACTTCTTGATGTGGTATTCCATTCATTGTGAAGCTATGTTTGAACGGGTTCATGTCTAGTTATGGGAGGTTTACAGAACTTTTCTACTATATCGGTTATAGTAGAATAGTTGTTGTATGTTAGTGAGATGATAGTTTTTGATTGTGAATAATAAATATGGGTAAAAGGTGGAGTGTATCCCATCAAGCAGGGAGAGTACTGTTTGGTAATTATCTCTAACATTTGTACACATTGCAAGACAGATATATTATGTCTAGTCAAAATTAGTTGATATGAATCGTTCCAGTTTTACATTAAACGTTCACACTGAGTGATGCGACAGGCTAGACAACATCAAGATTCATTCAATCATTATATTATTTTACACCATTTTCTGATGTTTTGCTCCATTTTTTACATCTGATCAGCTCTTTTGATGTTTTTTTGTTAATTTTCAAGGGTGCAAACTTCATAATGTGAAGTTATTTTATTTATTTCAACACTCGTTACTCACAAATAAAATACAATATCTTAAACACACTCAGCATGAAAAAAAACAAAAAAAACCTTACAAACAGAAATAAACAATGAATTGCTTAGAAATTTTAATGAAATCTAAGAAACACATTAAATATGAAAATGCATATATTTTTTCAATCAATGATCAAAACTAGCAGTTTCAGAAATCTAAAAACCCCCAAAAGAGGTACACAATAAATAATTTTTGGGTTTTTAGATTTCTGAAACTGCTAGTTTTGTTGTTTAGCCTGTCACATCACTCAGTGTGAACGTTTAATGTAAAACTGGAACGATACATATCAACTAATTTTGACTAGACATAATATATCTGTCTTGCAATGTGTACAAATGTTAGAGATAATTACCAAACAGTACTCTCCCTGCTTGATGGGATACACTCCACCTTTTACCCATATTTATTATTCACAATCAAAAACTATCATCTCACTAACATACAACAACTATTCTACTATAACCGATATAGTAGAAAAGTTCTGTAAACCTCCCATAACTAGACATGAACCCGTTCAAACATAGCTTCACAATGAATGGAATACCACATCAAGAAGTATACAGCTCAGGCTAAAAAGTACTCTTCATGCAGAAATTACATCATTTAGGACTAAAATATCAATATTTTGACAAAACATCAAATTTTAAAGGGAAAATACCGTTTTACCTCAAAAATATTAGCACCTAAGATGCAAAAACAGTGATTTTACTGCAAAATATCCTATTTCCAGCTTAAATCACATCAATTTTATTATAGTTGTTATAAAGATTTGTTTCAGGAATAGTGTATTTAGGGAACAGTTTGAAATACATTATGTATATAATAAGGATGATAGAACTGAATATTTCTTTAAGCCATTAAAAAAACTTTCTATAAATTACTGTTGACGAATAATCATGAAATCTCTGTGAACAAAATAGATGCTGAAATGTGTATATAGAGAAGATTTACATGTGAGTTTTGATGAACTTTTAAATTATCTGTAATAATGATGCCAACGAGTAAAGTGATGTTTAATATTAGTAATAATGGAATAAATACTGAAGCATATCTTAAAAGCGAAAGGGAAAGAATGTATAGTGATATAATGAAAAAATATAATGCAAATACAGTTCTGGAAATCTATTATAAATAATTCATCTGATGTGATTGAACCTGATACAAAACATATATTGGATATTCTGGAAACAATACAAATATCTAAAACGATGAAAAAGGATTCTGATGGAATAAGTGATATGTCAACGGTAAAACGTCACAAACTTTCTTGTGTCAGTAAGATGATTATGAAAATAATGATGAAAATTAAGAAGATTATGAACAATAGTGATAATACATCTGGATATAAGTCTATTAATATATGTGAAATGGATCTATTTTAAATATCTGGTGATGAATCTGTATAAATGATCAAGTATATTGAATACTATATAATGCTAATACTCACGAGTATATGATGAGCTCAAGACCAGTTTCTATGGAACTGTGAATGTGATGAAATTTATTTAGGAAAAGGAAGAACTAACCAAATTTCCTTACACAGAAGGTTTGATTCATTTACTGATGGAAATGAATGTTGATAAGAATAAATATACAAATAATGGTTTAGCACTATATGAACAAATACTGGAATTTACTGGATCTCATGTATGTGTTACTGGTGTATTAAAGGGAACTCCACTTCCTAAATATAGAAAAAAAAAATATGTTCTCCATTTCAATCTAACATACATAGTATAAAAGTTTATCCTGGCGAAACAAAAAAAAAAAAGAAACATACATATAGCATTTGTCGCAAAGTATATCTTGAAGATCCTCTTATAAATTTATTCTGACGAACCTAATGAAGCGGTTGAATGATTATTGATACTACACACATCTAAACAACTGGAAAATACTGATGTAGATGCTGGAATTTGAATGATACAAGAAAAGTTGGTAGAAGAAGGATATAATCAGTTAAATTAATCTTTTTATGCCGTATATTATGAATATTTAATAATTAACTGATATAATTTAACATTGAAGCAATGATCATTTTTATTGATTATGATGAATGTCATAAAAATTATTGAATAAATTTTAAACAAAATTGAATTAGATCTTTCATTATTATCTATCATTATATCGAATTATAAAATGTACTTCAAAGGATAGTTAATCGTCACATTCAGACATATAATGTATGAGATAAATGAAAAAATCTTCAAAGATGGTGAAAAATTGAGTAAAATTGTGTGAAAGGTATTAAAACACTAGAAAAAATGATGGAAAATATTATAAATTGATGAAAAAACAGCGCAAAAAGGTTCTAAAACAGAAGAACATGTTAAGAAATAATCGAAAATAATTAGCAAAACTGTGTGAAAAGTACTAAAAACATCAGAAAAACGATGTGAAATAATATAAATTGATGAAAAAATAGCGCAAAAAAAAAAGTCCTAAAATAGAAGAACGTGCTAAGAATTAGTGGAAAATTGGTTAAAATTAGTTAAAAATGAGGAAAAATGTTGTAATAGTGTTAAAGCATAAGAAAATTGTACAAGAAGAAAATGTTTATTACATGACTGTGTAACGGCGAGTGAAACCAGGGCGATGAACAATGAAGTGTTGATTGACAAACGTTTATAGGAGTCCCTTGCTCCCACCAGCTTAAAAGGAATGGTTACAGAGATGTTTAAAGATTTCCTTAGTGTGCAGGGTAGGTCTGTGAATGTGTTGGGAAAACGTTAAGTAAATGTCTCGGGTATTACGGATTCTCTTATTAAACGATTGTATGATAGTCTGTTGAAGATATCAAGCGGAACCTCCAGCAGTGGGTGGGCGAATACAAAGATCATGTTGATGCATTAGATCAAGCACTCAAAGATGTGACTTTTAAATCCCAATAATCAAATGGAGATCGCGATTGCGGTTCTACAGTGTTCAATGGCTGTGGCGATTGCTAAGCTGTATGTGTGCATAGATGAAGCGGAAGGATTGAAAGCATAAATAATGATGGATATCACTAATGACGATCGAAATGGTAAAGAGTTGTAAGAAGAAACCTAACAAAGATATTAAAAGAATGATGAAAATTGTGTGAAAGGTGGTAAAAACACTGGAAAAATGATATTAAATAGCAAAAATTAACTAAAACGGTGTAAAAATATTAAAATGTAAGAAAATGATGAGAAATGTTGGAAAATTGGTTATAATTAGTCAAAAGTGATAAAAACGTTTACTACATGTTAATGTCACTGCTTTTACATTTAAAATGCTGTAAAGGTATAACTCAATGTCTAAGTTGTGAGGGTAATGTGATTATTCATTGTTCACCTCTTTATCATACACATATCAAACATAACAAAATATATATTTTTATCTCTCTCATTCTATAACTGTATCTATGTTTTCTACTAACACACTCATATATTTTACATGCATGTATACTCACCCACAATCACATATCATCTCGCATATACAATGACAATTTCAGCATGCGTCTCTCTTCATAATCATGAATTCTAATCATAGTCATCATCCTACATTTCAAAAATAATAGTATGAGGGAAATTTAAAGAAAAAATGTAAAATAAATCATCTTGAAACAATGCAAAGGGTGAGATAATAACTTTGCTAGCATGAATGTATATTTAGACTAACTTCATAATGTTGAATTAAATGATAATGGTGTATAGCATGAAAGGAATGGAATGAAGGATTAATTATGATTAAAATTATGTTGTTGTTTTGTATGACTTTGCAAATAATGATAATATGGAAAAAAATTATGTATGATCGGAAAAACTGTATGAGAGAATAATTGATTTTAGGTAATAAGATAGTATACTTCGACTAATTTTAAAACATGTTGTAGGATTTTTTCAGAAATGTACAAAAGGAATATAAAGATTAATTGATATATTAATTTTAATAGCATGAACATATATTTAGAATAATTTCGTGTTATATTATACAATTTTGAAGTTTGTTAGCATGAGGGAAAAAGAGTGATTGCTTCGGTATGAGTAAAACGAGCAAAGTGTTTCCATAGGTTAGTGATTATATAGAAGAAAAAATTATGTATGATCGGTTTTGATATTGAAAAAATACTATGCTTGGACTAATTTTAAAAAAATGCCTGATAGGTTATTGGAGGCGTACAGTGTACACATTAATAAATTCCGTGATTCTATTGCTTTTGTCATGTATGGGAAATAAAAAATTAAAAACACTACTACAATTTCATGATGGTAAAAAAAAAATGAAGAAAAAATTAATTCATGATGTAATTATAAGGAGTAACTTCGTCATGCATGTTTACAATAATATGTTTTCTATAGGTTAGCTACTTGTGAATTAAGGAAAAATTTAAATGATAAAAATTAATATGTATGATAGATTAAAAAAAATAATACGTTTGATGTGAAAATGAGTTAATACCCTGTACAGAGATGTTTGATTTTTTGGAAATGACAAAATATACTTAATTTAATTCTAAAATAATTATGCATGATTTGAAATTTGGAAATAAATCACCTTGGATGAATGGAGTGAAGAGAATTTTTCTACAATTTTAGGAAAAACTATGTTATGATAAGTACCAATGAAAGAGATGTTTT
The DNA here is from genome assembly GCA_039619475.1 of Icerya purchasi. Taxonomy (NCBI): domain Eukaryota; kingdom Metazoa; phylum Arthropoda; class Insecta; order Hemiptera; family Monophlebidae; genus Icerya; species Icerya purchasi. The sequence continues at coordinate 586,338,249 of CM077115.1, forward strand.
CATGGTAATGAAGCGAGTAGTGTCTGCAGGCTATAAATGTGTGTACGACATATTACAAAAGATTTGAAAAAAAATGTTTGTGTAATGAACGAATAAAAATATACTTGGGTTAATTTAATAACACAGAGCGAAAATATTATAGTGTTGGCGACGTTAGTAATGTATGTTCAGAGGTCTTGACAGTGGGGCGCGAGTGGTAATAGTAGCGAGAATGAATGAAAAAGAAAATAATATTCTTTTAGTCAAACCTTTTTTATGTTTGATGCGATAATTGGTCACGGATAGAAGCATGTATCTTCGACGTTTTTTGTAATCAAGCTGTTGCTCTCGAGAATATATCTCTCACTCACATGTTGTAACTCTGATCAGCTTGTGCTAGCTCGTTTTTTCTTTGAACATGCTGTGTCTCGTAAACTACTAGGTTTTCTACCTGTTGTTCTATTGATCAACACAGCTCATAGACGATCTCGTATATACCTCGAAAAATACTTGTGAAATAAAAAAAATATTAAATAACATGTGAACTTAATACATATTTTTTATAAAAATGTGATTATAAAAGATTTTAAAAAATTTGAGAGAACTCTCCAGGTCTTAGGTTGAGTCTTACAAATTAATGAAAACTCACACAGTTCCGGAAATACTTGATGTACGTGATGTACATGAAAAAGTTGAACAGTTAGATTCGTTTGTTATAGAAAGAATCAAAAATATAATTTTTTAACCTAAAAAGATGTGAACAAATTATGTGGGATTATATTCGAAAATTAGACAATAATTATATGTACACTTTACACAACTGGTTTAGATTTTTGTAATATTCATCATTACCAGTACTTTAAGTTAAGAGGGGGAAAGAGAGATAGAGAAATAATTAAATAAACGGAATTGAAAAGGAGTGTAAAAAGATGAAAAATAATTAGGAAAAATATATATAATAGAACGAAACATATTGAGGGGGAAAAATATACACAAATATATACAAACAAAATTTTCATATGTATAAAAATATATTTACGAAATGATTAACAAAACATAAAAAACGAACGAGCGGATGATTGGGGAAAAAATATATACATTAATATACAAAATATATACAAATATACACAAAATTGTTAAACGATTGAAATAATGAATTTTTAATCCACGTGAATTGTATATTGACAATCGATACAATCTTTTACTTTCATACAATTTCGAGTACTCTGTCGCAATGTATCATTATCGATATAATATTCTTCACCATGCTCATGCTCGTAACATGGTAGAAGTGATTTTATCGTAACATCCTGTTTTAATCTATCTGGTAGAAATGCATAAATGTCTCCAACACAACTTGGAAATAATGTAATTATCATTTCTTTGGTGGCTGTAATGAACAACTGTCTTAAATCATTTATATTGAAATTAATCATAAGCTTCAGCGGATGGATAACATGATCGTACCAGGCCTTCATCACCATAACGTTTTTCACTGCACAATGAAAACTAACATTCTCATTAAGATGTTTACAGGTTATCAAATTGCTTATACCAAAATACTCTTCATGTAGATTCTCAATACTATATAGTCGAAAGACTTGATCCATATTAACGATTTCATAGTTTAAGTCACACAACAATTCAAACTTTTCGTTAAGTTCCATTAGTGTAAGTTTAGCATATACCGTTAAAATATATATGCGAGCTCTCGGTTTTTTGGGACAATATTGTGAATATATTGCGTGCCATGAATATTTCTCCCCGACAGGGAAATAATGAAGGGTTTTTCAAGTAATGACTCATCAAAGAACATTGTAAATGCGGCATTGTTGATGCATACCATGTTCTGCTTGGCTTACACAGTGTATGCAAACACTTCCCGCCAGACATATCAATCATTGCTAGTTTGGTTACTTGAAAATCATAATCACAATCTATATGGATGCTGATATCTACAAAATATTTCGATATATCTGCTTGTTCTGATAATAATACAGGATCAGTGTTATTACGTACAAAAGATTTTGATTCTTATACTGTATAACCATCATCTAATTGCGGTGTTGGAGGTGATGAAGTTGTATGTGAGACAATATCACTCGAAAATGAATTCTGAATAAATTCGGCGTCCTTAATTGATTTTGAGTTGCTGCTTACGTTAACTATATTAGCGTTCATGATTGAATAATATGTATTTCAAACTATTCACTCAAAAAAAAAAAAAGACAGAGAAAAAGAAAGAGGAAAAGAAAAGATAAAAGACAGAAAAAAAAAATGATAGAGAAAAAACGTAGGAAATTATTTTCTTTAACGTTGATGTAAATTTTTTAATAATGCGTGAACACAGATTCGAGAAAATACACATGTTTAACATAAAACTAATACTGACTGCTTGAATGATTCCCTTCGATAGTCTATCTCATTAGCTACCTTTGAATCGGTTGTGGTAGCGGAAATGTTACGTCAGAAAAATGTTGTTCCGTCAGAGAAAGCTGATATATTTGTATACGAACAAAGTAATCAAAGACTTTGAGTGTATGCGCATATGTGAGGGAGTGTGAAAAATATTCTGTGATCGAATAATGGTAAATAGCGTGCGAGCAATGTACAAGTGGTCTTGAAGGTATGCGAGTCATGCAGGTAAAGGTTGTTGCGACGGTGAGATATATACCTGCGGAGGTTATCAATTCTTGGAAAAGAGTGATTGATGTTTGAAACAATAATGTCTTGAAACGATTGATGATGTGGATGAGTTTATTAAATAAAGAAAATTATGTTTGTAGCGAAACGAATAATATTAAAAATAATTGTGATGTTAATAAATATTTTTTATTGATCGGAGATTTTTCTTTCTCGAAAGGTTAAAATTATTTTGACAATGTTAAGTGTATATGATGACATGACTGTGTAGGAAAAAGTAATACCGGTACAAAAAAAAAATAAAGATCGTTAATAAAAAATTAAACATATAGAACTGCATGTGGTGTGTATGCGAGACCAATGTGATATGCTATTGTGGCTAACGTTGAAAAATGTTCATGATCAATAGGGAAATTCATGATAGAAGATATGTGTGTGGGAATGTACGGTACGCTTTCGAGTGAATCATTGATTAATTTTTAGAATCGATAAAATAAATGAAGATTACGAAAGATCGGTAATTTTAGCTGGGAGAGGGTGGGGGTAGAAAGAATGAATTTTTAGGATTGAAAAAAAAAAAAATGAAAAACATATTCGAATCAATTTTTGAAGAACTCATAATAGAGTAACGTATAATGTAGAATCTGTGCGGGAATGGTTAGTGTGCTTTCACAACAGTCTGGATGTTTGTTCGGATTAATTTTTAAAACCTCGGAAAACATACAGAAATACTTGCGGACTGAAAATAATCGTAATGAGAAAAATAATAAAATATACTTGGACTAATTTTGAAAAAAAAAGTGGTAACGCGAACGAATGACACGTGCGTGAGAATGATGCGCGTGCTTTCGTTGAGGGGGCGAGACATCGATAGATTTATTTTTAGAACCGGGGAAAACATACATAAATATTTACGGATGGAAAAGTAATCGTAAGTGAGAAGAAATAATAAATATACTTAGACTAATTCTATAATACTTAGGCTTGGAAAAATTATTATGAACGATAGGGAAACTATCGAGAGCAGAGTGTGCACGGGATCGAATGGTTCGCTTTCGCGGTGGCTAACGCTATGGTAGATATAAGTGTGTGATCTGTCAGTGCTAGTGTTGTGCGATTTCGAAATGTTTTTACAATCGAAACAGTCAAAAATCGCCAAAAAGAAACAATCGAATGATTTTGATTCGAATGATTTTAATTCGAATGATTTTAATTCGAATGATTTTGATTCGAATGATTTTAATTCAAATGATTGTTGTGAATACGAATGAATTATACGAATGAAATAACATTTTGAATGCAACTGTGGAACAATCGAATGCATTCGAAGTTATCGAACAATCGATTAATTCGAATGAAACATTTCGAAGTTGCCCATCACTAGTCAGTGCGCTTTTGTAACGATCGGAGAATAAGGAAAAATTTTTGGAGCCGTAGAAATTGAAAAAATATATTTTGACTAATTTTATAATACTTACGGACGGAAAAAATATTATGAACGATAGGGAAACTATCGAGAGGAGAGTGTGCGCGGGATCGGACGGTGTGCATTCGTTGAGGGGCGAGACATCGAAGGATTTATTTTTAGAACTGGGGGAAACATACATAAATACTTACAGACGGAAAAATAATCGTAAGTGAGAAAAAATAATATATGATAGATATAAGTGTGTGATCTGTCAGTGCGCTTTTCTAACGATCGGAGAATAAAGAAAAATTTTTGGAAGCGTAGAAAATGAGAAATATACTTAGACTAATTTTTATAATGCTTAGGCATGGAAAAATAAAAAAAAATTAAAAAATACATTTGAATGGTACAAAGCAAGTGAATGGGGAGCTCAGGTTAGTTTTATGCTTTAAATATTATACTTTGGTTAATTTAAAAAAATTACAATATCGCGAACGATCGACATGTGTGCGAGAACGATGCATGCGTTTTTACTAGGTTTAAATCGGTTGTGGCAGTGGAAATGTTGCGTCAGAAAAATGTCATTCCGTCAGGAATAGTTGGTTACATATGCGTATTGAATAAAGTAGTCATGGGCTTTGAGTATGAGTATATGTTTGTGTTAGTGTGTACATGTAGGGTGTGGTTCCGTAATAAGGCATAGACTGGAATAGAAATTATAAGAACGTTAAGATCCGGTTTCAACGGTTGTGTTAGCATTTATGTGTAGCGATATGTGAGAAGCATTTTCGCTTTTGCGATGTATGAGATAGACTTACCCCCATATATAATGTATCGGACAAAGAAAAGTTTTACGCAACTGATCGAACGAAAATCTTCGCGATTCCTAGAAATACCGGAACAGCGAAAACCTGTATTTTACCGTGATTCCTGCAGACTGACCACTGATAACATTGATAACAACAAAAATCAATAATGATAATAACTAATTTTACATATGTGTACGGACGCTCGTAACCGTATATACATCATTGTGTGCGTAATCCTCCAAAACCAGTCGCTACCGAATAACAGTAATTTATGTACAAGTAAAGACATGCATCGGTCAATTGATTGACAGCGTTAGCATTTGTATGTAGCGCTATGAGAGAAGCATTTTCGTTAAACTCTTACTGGATGGTTTGATGTAAAAACGTTGTGTCATTTGATTGAGTATTGACTCTTGATTAGTTGAATAAAAGGGGGCATGGTCACGTAACAAAATACTCGCTCCTGATTGGTTCTTCTCCTAGAACGCAGGTTTTCTATCTACTCACGTGCAAAACAAGAAGTTCGTAGAAGCGATGGCTGCCATCTATAATGATCGGAAACTTAAACTCATCACTGAAGGCTGAGCGATCTAACCGTCCACTAACTCGCAACAATCCTTTGTCGTCGAGCTTTGGCAGTATTCGTCTTAAGCGACTGTTTTTCTTAATCGTCTGACAGGCCTGCAGGTCAATAATCTCAGAAGCGAACGGTTCCTTCTGTATCAACTGGATTAATAAATCGAATGAGGCACGTCTCTCAGTAGTTGTTAAACGCGGATCTTCAACTCGAGTCGGCAACCTATTTTTACTGTTAAAAATGAACCGCAGCATGTAACCTACCACGCGAATCAATTTCGTTAGAGACGAAAATTTATTAAATAATTCAAATAATAAGTTCACCTTTGAATCGGATATTTTAAAGGATACCTTTGCCGTATGGCGTTCCGGCAAATCCGTAATGTCTACTGGTTGTGGTGGTCGATTATTTTTCTGGAGGTCAAACTTGTTTAATAAAAAGCTCGGACCTTTAAACCAAAGGAAGCTTTTTATTAAGTACCGAAATTCCACGGGTCCCCAAATCGGCTGGATTCTCAAGGGTTTGGACATAAAACCATCGGTCGGCTGGGATCATCTCTAATATCTTTTTTGTACGATTAGCTACGTAACTTTGCCATTTTTCCGGTTCCATATTTAGCCAACCTAAAACAATAGTCGAATTGGAAAAAGCGGAAACAGAGTTGACAGGAATTTTCAAAATCTGTGACACGCGATTGATCAATGACGACAAGAGTAAGGCAGCTTGGAGCTCCAGACGAGGAATGGTCATTTGTCGAATCGGCGCTACCTTTGTCTTTGAACAAAAGAAATTTATGGACGTACTTGACTTGTCCAACGAAAGAAGGTATACTACCGCGCAATAGGCAGCCTCGGAAGCGTCGCAAAACCCGATTAGTAGGTCCTTGCGATCCTTTGGATTCAGTGGCGAATAAAAACGAAGAATCCTGAAGTCGGCTAGCGCTGAAAGATCGCTGTAAAATGCTTGAAATCTAATTGACAAGTCCATCGGAATTGGGTCGTCCCAGCCAAGCTTCGTCATCCAAAGAACTTGCAGCAATTGTTTTGCTCTAATTATGGCTGAGCTCAAAAACCCGAGCGGATCGAAAATTCGACTGATTTCGCTGAGTAAAACGCGTTTGGTTAGATTCGGAGGTAAATCGTTTAGATTCAATCTTATTCTAAAACTATCGCTTTCCGAGCACCACAGAAGCCCAAGCACCGGAACGCTGGCTTCACCTCTAATATCGTAACTCGAGGTCGATTCAAGAAGTTCAGGATCGATTCGATCCAATAATTCGGCGGAGTTACTTTGATACTTCCTTAAATGGAATCCAGCACTGTCTAACATTGAATGTATAATTCGCTGAAGTTCGCTAGCGCTTTCCAAATCGGCAGAACCGGTAATTAGATCGTCCATATAAAAGTCGTATTCAATAGCTTCCGCAGCAGCTGGATTGATTTCGACTGCTTCTTGAGCTAAAATCCTGATACAATTCTGAGCTAAAAAGGAGGCTGACGAAGTTCCATACGTCACCGTCTTTAATCGGTAGTCCTTTACGGTTTCAGACGGATCTTCTTTCTAGAGGATGCAGTGCAAATCTCGATCGGACGGATGAAGGAGAATCTGACGGTACATTTTCTCGATATCGGCTATAAAAGCGATCCGATGATGACGAAACTTAATTAAAATGTCGAAAAGGTCTCGCTGGATCTTCGGACCAACCATTAATATGTCGTTCAGGGAGAGGCCAGTAGCGGTCTTGGCCGAAGCATTGAAGACAGTACGCAAATTCGTCGTCGAGCTACTCGGTCTTATTACCGCACGATGCGGTATATAATACTTCATCGATGCTCCCGATTCAATAGAGACACGCTCCATATGATCCAAGTTCTCGTATTCGCGCATAAACTCGACGTATTGCGATTTTACGTCGCCGGTTAAACGCTGTTCGATTTTCCGTAACATGCGAAGCGCACGCGGTCGCGAGTCCGAGAGCGCCGACCGATCTTCTTTCATCGGCAATCGAACGACAAATCTTCCGCTAGGATCTCGCGTATAAGTAGCGGCGAAATGTTCAACGCAGCGATCTTGTTCGATTGAAGTTGGCTTATCGATTTCTACCTCCTCCACTTCCCAAAACAGCCGAAGTTGCCTCTCGATGTTAGCCAGTCCAGAAATCACCCAACCAAAAACTGATCGACGCAAGGTTAACGATTCAACATTTTGGCGTTCGTCTAAAAAGCATGATTCGACGTATTAGGGGCCTATCAGAAGATCCACGCGATTGTGACTTAACTAACTGTCGGCGAATTCCAAACGATAATTTTGTCTTTGAATCGATTGCAAGACAGGTTCGCGTACGACATACGAAAAATTAGCAACAACGTTCGCTTTTATTGTCAATTGAAAATCCGAAATACGAGATCGAATGTTCAACTTGCAACAATTATCGGCAATCAGCACCCTATCGTTTATTCCTTGAATCGCTATCGCGTTCGAAACCGGATTAATGGGCAATCAAGCCCTTTTAACGAAGTCAGAACTAACTATGGTTACTTGAGAAGCACTATCGAAAAGAGCTCGGGCTAGTTTTATTGGTCGTCCTGGAATTCAACGACAGCAGTCGGTAATAAAATCAGATTATCTTCCTTCGTAACTGCGTTACAGACCGTCTCATTGATCGGTTTTGAAACTACCGAACTAAATCCCGATTCGAGCTTTTCGGTTATCCTCGGAACTGAGGGTCTCGAACCTGGACTGGAGTTTGAATGGCGGTGTAACAGAGTGTGATGATTTTTAGCACAAATCGCGCATTTAGATCGACATTGAGCACAACTATGCTTATCGCTAAAACAGCTGATGCGCAGCTTTTTCGATTTCAGCAAATTTTAAATCTGTCCAGCGGCGAGCGAGCTTTGAAATTTATACAATCTGTCAAGCAGTGATTTCGTGAACAATCGTAACATTTAATTCGAACAGACTCCGTACGACCCCCCTTCTTTTACCTTCTTTCGTGCGCTTTGTTTTAAAATACTCGTAGCACGCGCTTCTACATTACACGCGCGGTTTTCAAGAAAACTACGAATAGCTTTGTACGAGGGATAAATTCGATTATCCGTCAATGAATTCTCCCATTCGCGTCCAGTATCATCGTCTAATCGCGAACACATAAAATATGAAATAATTGATGACCACTGATCAAACTTTTCACCTGCGAATTTTAACCCGCACAGCTATACGTTTACTTCGTCTAATAATTTTCGAATTTCTAATTCGGATTTGATTTTTTTTATCAAGAACAAATCTTGGAAATGTGTGCCGATTATCGCACGCTTGTTATCATATCGGGAGATAATCGTACTCCATGCCTCTCCGCGAAGGAATTATCGTCTAGTTCGAAATCCCTAACTAACGGTTCGGCTTCACCGATTAGAGATTGTTTCAAGTAATACAATTTTTGCACGTTACTAATGTCCGAGTTGTCAACAATTAAATTTCGGAACAAACTATCGAAGTCGATAAAACAACGTACATCGCCATTAAATTTCGGTACTTCGAATTTCGGTAATTTTACCGAAGTATTTGGGTTCGACGTATTCGCCGATGACAAAAGAGAATCTCGTTTGCCGGTGTTGATTAATTTATCACTTATTTTACGAATTATTTTAGATATCTCAGTTGTCCAACCGGACACTTCGATACTTTCTTTAATAAACGCGTTTTCGATCGCTTCAGCGGTTTTCGTGTTTGATAAATCTAATAATGGGTTAATTTGCCGTTGGATACCTTCAAAAACATCTCTTTGAGCTCGAAACTCGTTTAGTTCTTCTTCCAAATCTTGCAGTAGACTTTTCGAAGGACCGGCTTTCGATGCTTGTAGAATACGCTCATAATGCGCATTCAATTGACGTTTCAACAGTCGTCGCGATCTCTCCAGCTGATCCATATTGCTAATTGCATTGAATAATAGCGTTAGCGAAAAGGCGGTCGATGTTTCACGATGCGAATAAGTTTATGTAATTTTGACCGAATCAAAAAATAGCGAACGAAATTTATTTCAGTATTGAAATTATCACTAACCTGCTGGTAGGATGAATACGCTACCCTTTAATCCGGCCCGGAGGACCAACATGTTGCCCGCGATTGTGGCGAGAACACGTTTAAAATTAAACTAATCTCTAAAACGCGTTTAATTAAATTTTAACGAAAAGAAGAAAAATCATTACCGGACAAAATAGTTATAAAATTGTATTCATTAATGGTTAAACGCAAAAACTGATCGCGAGAACGATTTTTACGCGAACTAAAAATGCAAATCGAACTCTTGTAACTAGTCGTGATTAACGAACGGATAGCATAGAATAGCGATTTCGAGTCGGAAGATAAATAAATTAAACGTTCGCAAACGAAACGACTAAACGAAAGGAGCCCTGAAAAGGGCTATTTCAAAGGAAGGGTAGGAAATGACAATAAGAACAGAAGAGAGAGCGAAAAGAAGTGGCGAATATAGAATTTAGGAAATTTAAAACGAATTATAATCGGAAACAAATAGAGGATTAACAAGAAAAAATGTTCGGTACGAAAGACAACGACAATAGAGAACAAAACAAAAGAAAAGAAACGAAGGGGATCGGAAACAATAAAATCGAACAGAATCGCGAAAATCAATATTCGAAAAATACCGTACAAACGAAATCGGAATCGAAGACGGCCATATTTAACCTATTGCGACGACGGTTAATTAACTGTCGTCACAGCTTATCATAGATAAGGAACGCAAACTAGTTGCTGGCCAGCTGATAACGCTTTCAGCTTGCGCTTTTATTTTTGGTCTTGCTTCTGCTCTTGCGGTCGGAACAGGTAGCGTCCTATTAGTACATAGCTTTTTATATGGACAGCAATAATATTATCAAAAAAATCTATTACTCGGTGTTTAATTGTATTTTTAATTACTATAGCTAATCTATTGCTTATATATGAAATATAGTTCGTATCTTAGATATCCGGCTATTCATCATCATTATTGTTGCATCTCCCATTCGGGTGGTTGCACGTCACGAACATTATAAGTTCCGGCATCTGGCTAATTTTGTTAATAGGAAGAAGTCTTTAATTGCTGTGTTTGTATTCATTATTTCCATTCTCCTTCTTCCTCTTGGAGGTTTTCCTTTAATTTTCCCCTGTGTGACTAAATAAGCCTTCTTCTCTAATTTTGTGGGCAATGTATGCAATTTTTCTTCTTCTTATATCGTGTCATATAATTGCAACTTATCTACTTTACACCTATTCATCACCTGCCGGTTTGTTATGAAATCCGTCCACGGGATTTTTAGCATACGCCTGTATGCCCACATTTCAACGGCGTCTATTCTTTTTTTACAGTCTGCACTTATCGTCCAGGTTTCAGCGGAATATTGCATTACAGACCACACATAACACCGTAATTTCGTTTTTTCATATCTATATTCATTTTCTTATTTGTTATTATTTTTTCTAAATTCCCAAAGGCCTGTCTGGCCATTGCTATTCTGGATTTTATTTCTATATCATCACGCCCATCTTCAGTTATCAGTACACCTAAGTATTTATATTTTTTTACATATTCTAGTTGCTGTCCCCCTATTTGTATTTGTGTCTCTGCGCTTTTTGACCTGGAGCACTTCATTATTTTCGTTTTATTTGTATTTATTTGCATATTATACTTTCCTCCTTCTTTATTTATGATGTCTAGCATTCTTTGCATTTGTTCGGCTGTTTCTGCTATTAGTACTTTATCATCCGCATATGAAATGTTATTTATTAATTGCCCATTAATTCGGAATCCCAGTGCATTTAGTTTCGGGGATTTCATTATTTCCTCCGCATATACATTAAAAAGCCTAGGAGACAGCGGGCATCCTTGTCGGACTCCTTTTTTAATACAGCAGTATTCTTCAGCGTATTCATTTCCTATCTTCATATTTGCTCTCTGATCCCAATATAAATGCTTTATAAGTTGAATGTCGTTACTATCGATATCATATTTTTGCAATACTTCGATTAGCTTCAAGTGATCCACTCTGTCGAAAGCTTTCTCGTAATCGACAAAACATACTAATACATCTCTGTTTATGTTTAAAGTTCTTTGTATTATCACTTTTAATAGCACTATGGGGCATCTCTAGTGCCCCTATTCGCTATGAAACCAAATTGTGTTTTACTCAAGGTTTTATCTATTCTATGTTGCAGTCTATAGTTTATGATTGCCAGTAAGAGTTTTAACGCATGACTCATCAGAGCAATTGTTCGGTGTTCTGAACAGTTTTTTGTATTATTCTTTTTTCGTATTGGGATGAAACTAATTTTTTAAAAATCTTCTGGGAGCCTGCCTTCGTAATATATTTTATTGAAAAGATGTAGCAGGAGTGTTCTGCATTTTTCCGGAATGTGTTTAATTAAATCTACTGGAATTTTATCAGCTCCGGTCGCCTTTCCCTTCCTTGCTTGTTTAATTGCTCGGTCTAATTCACACTTTTCTATAGCCGGTGCGTTTTCTGTTACATTAATCTTAACCTTATCTTTTTCTGGTCTATTTACATCTTCATATAAATCAGCTATATAATCCATCCAGGTCCTCTCAATTTCTTTTTTATCGATGCAATCCAATCCTTCTTTGTTTTTTACCCTTGTTATTGTTGGTTTTCATTTTTTGTGTATCTTCATCATACACTTTATTTTCACATGTAATTCTCGTGTACAATTTCGTTCTTGAAGTTCTTCAATTTCTTCGCATTTTTTGTTATACCACTCTATTTTGCATGTTTACATTTCTTTATTATTAATTTATGTAGGTCTTTATATTCAGCGCTCGATCTATCTTTAATTTTCCTTCTTTCATTTATATTATCTATTATTTCCTTCGTGATCCATGCATTATTTTTCCTTGTTTTATCGGATTTTAAGTTTTTATCAGCTACATCCATCACTGAATTTTTCCACTCTTTCCATGAGTATTCGGTGTCAATTTTACCCGTTTTCTTTATTTCATCCAACTTTCCCATTTTCTTCTCCAGTTCTTCTTGAAATTCTTTTAGCATGTTTGGATCTGTAGACAGCTGTTCGGTATTGCATTTTTTATTATTATTAATATTTTTCAATCTGTTACTTTTTTTGAGAACTAAATTACACCTGGCCCATAGCAGTCTGTGATCTATGTTACAATCTGCACTAGGATAAGTGTGGCAATTTTTTACGGTATTTCTAAATCTTTTATTGACTAAAATGTAATCAATTTGATTTTTCGTTTTATTATCTGGGCTTATCCATGTATATAATCTTCTTATGTGCTGTGGAAACCACACCATGAATTGGAATTTTTCTGAAAATTCTATAAGTCTTTTTCCTCTATCATTTATTTTACCTAAGCCAAATGCACCCACAGTTGTTCCATATTCATTATTTCCTACTTTGGCATTGAAATCTCCCAGTATGAATGTAATATCATTATTTTTTATATATTTTAATACTTCTTCTAGGTCACAGTAGAATTTTTCTATTTCTTCTGAACTGCTTTCCGCTGTAGGTGCATACACTTGTATTATTACATTCATTGTCTTTGGTTTTGTCTCTATTTTTATCAAGATTATGCGTTCCGACTTTGTTAATATTCCATTTATTAATTTGCTGAACTCCTTTTTTAGCATAATTCCCACACCGTATTCATGTCTATGTTTACCTGAGTATATAAAGTCATATTTGCTGTTCACACTGATTTTGTCACATCCTGACCAACGTGTTTCGCTGATACCTAAAATATCCACTTGTAATCTTTTTGCTTCAAGAGCCACGTTAGCCGTTTTTCCTGTTTGGTATAAAGATCTTACGTTCCAAGTTGCAATATTGATATTCTTATGTATTATTTGATTTTTATGACCATTCTGATGACTCAGCTTATTATGATGTTTCTTGTAGCTCCGACTGATGCTTTTTAACCTGCTGTTCGATGACGATACTAGTGATTGTCCTCTCGATTCTTCAACGTGCTTGTCCTCACCTGTAGAGTGCCGTGCCGACATGGGCGCGGAAGGACACGAGTCTTTCTGTATTGCTACAGGAGACCGCCTATTGCCTGATATACTCATTCGAGTATATCTCATAGGTACAGCATTTGAATGATTTTCTTGACACGTCATAATATTGAGAAAAGTGTACAGTGGTGGTTTCCCGTTGCCTTCCACTGGATTTTCTGTCAGGGTTTACTCCCTTAGCCGAAAGGACCCAGTTTTGAAGGCGCTGGATACTCGCCTACTCGCTCTGAATTGATATTCATCAATTCGACTGAGGCACTTACGTCACGAGCGAGTTGCTGATAGTCTGCTGTTGTAAATGCAGTAAAATGCTTAACGAAATTTATTGGTAAGAGTACCTTCGGCAAGTACATCTCCCTCCGTTTTCTTATCAGCAGTGTGTTGCGGGTTTTGATATTTAGTTTTTCTAATCAGCGCTAAGCCCGCCGAAGTAGAAAATTACCACCCTGCACGACGTGGACGTACAGAACTCACGTGGCTGTTGTTTCGTTTCTCCGTCAGTGGGGCTAGCACTATACGACGATCGAGTGACTAATTACTAGAGAAGGTGACTCTAGTTACCACAACCTGTGCCCCGCAGGCATCTGTGCCCCGATTGCCGAACTTAATATTATCATCTGTTTTCATGGCAACCTTAAAGATGTTTTCGGAGTAGGCATTGAACAATATCGGCGACAAAACAGCCTTGTAGTACACCTCTTATTATTTCTATATCCTCTGTAGTGATATCTCCGCAACGAATTACAGCTTTTTTGATTCCAGTATAAGTTGCGGATTATCCGCACGTCTGTTACATCTAAGCCAATATTTTCCAAAATTTCAATTAGCTTTTCATGATTTACGCAATCAAAAGCCTTGCTATAATCAATGAAACACAGATAGAGTTCACGATTCTTTTCCCTATATCTCTGCGCTAATATATTCAGAATACATAACGCCTCTCGAGTCCCGTATCCATTTTTGAATCTAAATTGCCACTGATCTGAGCTCTCTTCACATTTCTTGTAAATTCGCATGTGTATTATTTTTAAAAAGATCTTTAACACACGTGACATGACTTTTATCGTGCGAAAATCTACACATTGTGTTGCATTTCGTTTTTTCAGGAATTGATATAAACACTGATCTTAACCAATCTACTATTATTAACTGTCCGGAGTAGTAAATTCTGTTAAAAAACTGCTTTAGGAATATAACTGTCTGCCTATCATTATACAAGACTTTAATTATCTCCCCGTGAATGTCATCATCGGCTTTTCCGAATTTCAAGTTCTTCACCGCTTCCATTATTTCTTGCTACTGAATTTCATCTATATCTATTTCTTCTTAGTCATGTTTGCTATTCGTTGCCAAATTCGCTCTACTGGTATCAAACAATTTTTGGATATAATTTTTCCATAATACCGTCCTCTCTTGATCACTAGTCAGTATTTTCTCCATTTTCATGTTGCATTGCAGTATAATTTTTCCTTCTCCTCATAATCCCAACATATTCTTTAACCTTCTTACGAACATTGAACGTATCGTGTTGAGATTGTAGTGTCTCTATTTCACAGCATTTCTTATGTAACCATTCTTCTTTTGCCTCGCGAACTGCTTTCCGTATAAGTTTGTCCAGTCTTCGATGTTCCAACTTGTCGTGTTTATATTTCCGTCTTTCTTCCATTATTTGCAAAATATCTGTAGTCATCCATGCCTTAGTTTTGGGCAATCGAGCTGTACCTACTGTCTCCTTTTGGATCCTAGTTTGTTCCGATTTCCAAATTTTCCAGGCTTCTTCAGTGTTATTTTCTATAACTGGGAAGGCTGATTTTTTCATTTCCTCTTTAACTTTTGTGCATATCGAATTCTGTTTAATTCTACGAATGTCAATTCGCCCTGGTGATTTCACTTTCAGCAGTTTTCGAAAATACAATTTTAATGTAATTATCACTGGATTATGATCCGATCCAACATCTGTACCTGGGGATAGGTTTTCACCGTTTTTACATCTTTCTTAAATTGTTTCGGAAGAAGTATAAAATCTATTTGATTCCGTATTTTTACCGAAGAAGATTGCCAAGTATATAAACGTCTTGCTGGTAATTGAAAGAAAGTGTTTGCAATGAACAGATCTTGTTCAGCACAGAACTGTACTAACCTATCTCCGCGTTTATTTCTTTTACCAAGGCCAGAATTACCAACTTCATGACCGCTTTTGCCTATTTCGGCGTTCCAGTCGCCCATTATGACATTAATTTCGTCTTTTTTCATCATTTTTAGTAAAGTATCTATTTCACCGTACAATTTTTCCAGCTCATCCTCGTCTTTATCAGCGGTTGGGGCATATGTTTGCAATATATTTAGAGTACGCTAATTTGTCATTAGTTCTATCAGATAACGGCACAAAATCTGTTACTGCATTAGCTATATTCTTCGACACTATTATTGCTACTCCATTGCTATGTTTATTATCATCTGACCCTGAATAGTACATATTTGCATGTTCCAACTTCATAATGCCATTGTTCGGCTAACGAACTTCACCGAGACCGAGTATGTCTATGTGCAGCCGTTTTATTTTCTCTTCTACATTATGCATATTTCCAGCTTGATACAAACTCCGCATATTCTACGTAGCAATTCTTGTTATCTTGTTTAATAATTTCATTGCGCTACTCCTATTCGCCGCTTAACACTACTGTTCTCGGAATAGTCAAAGAAAAACTGTCGCGAGAGTTCGAATTGTCTTTTTCAATTTATGCAGCAATCAAACCGGTCGCTAGTCGCGACTAATCTCAGTTATGTAATAGGTCGCTTCTCTCGGTCGTGTTGCTCATAAGTCTACCTTTATGTTACAAACGCTCCGACTCATTCTCTTCATTCGCGTTTTACCCGAAACAGTTCATACAGACCCGGATCTTTTAAGTTTTGTGAATCAGTTCTTTCAGTTCTTTCAATCAGTTCGTTCGCGAACTACACATCACTACTGATCACAGTGTTAATGAACACGTTATACGATATCCCAATACAGGCACGGAATGCCTGTAATTCTGGATTATTAGTGAAATGAGCTGTCTGAGATTCCTGGATGGCATTCCATTTATTCCGCCTTGTGTCATTCAACGTATTCCAGGGGAGAAATTTCTGCTCTAATTCTTCTATTTGGGACCGCACTTTTAAAATAAGAAGTGCTTTTTCTCGTTCCACCTGAAATCGAATACATATTGTTTTCTTTCATTTTTGAACATATTTCGAACCATGATCATTGAGAATAAAAGCATGCAAGTAAGTGAACAGTAAAAAGTGAAGAATCACTTACCAATTGTTCTTGTAATTTTCCATTTTCTTTGTATGCTTCCTTAAGTTCTTTTACCATTTGTTCTTGTAATTTTCCATTTTCTTTTTTGAGCTCTTTGATAATTTCGTCCTTGGATATTGAATCAGACATCTTTACTTCAAATTTCAAAACTAGTTGTACAAATTTTAGAAATTTACTGAAGTATCAACATCGTCGTACAAGCTTCCAAGTTCATATTTGCCGCCGACGGGGGGACGTGTAAATAGATGATCATAGTCCTGAACTTCACCGCAGTCACATCGATCGCTATCGGATATATTCCCCACTTGTACAGATTATATTTTGTGCGCGCAGTTCCACTTCTCAGTCTATTTAGGGTTCTCCAAAGACTGTAGCCTAGATGATTCCTGCTAGGCAGTGCTTCCACCTTTTGTCTATCGTTTTTGCTTTTATGTTCCATATACGAAGTCTTTCCTATATACTAATGTAGAGGCAATGAGACTTTCGTTTTTTTAAAAATGAAATCAATTTAGTACAACTGGTCTGAGACTGATAAAATTGGTAGTAAATGATAAATGATAACTAAAATCCGGATAGATCATTATGGTAGCGCATCACTGTTTTGTCACTAAATTAAGATGAACGAATCATCATTCTGTTGTTGTCTCCATTGTGTGTTTTGCGCTTTAATCATTCCTTGCTGCCTTCCTCGCACTTTCGCCTCTCGTTGACCTCTCCGCCATGTTGTCCTCTCCATTCAACTGGTGCGATTGTTTGTGACGCCGATCACGTGTTCTTTGAGTGCTCTGCTCTTTCGGTGAAGCGCTCGGCTCTGTATTCCCACTTGCTTGCGCTGGGGCTTCCTGCTCCTTTTTGTGCTCGTTATATCCTGTCGTTTCCTTCTACACTTATTATCCCCTTCATTGTTTCCTTCTTATTAACGATAGCAGATCGTCTTACTATATAACTTTCGTTTTCCCTTAATTGTTTCTGGGTGAAGATTTCACGGATTTATGAATTTGATCTTTCGAGTTTCATCGATTTGAATTTCTCCTTTAGAGTTGTTCACGTAAATCAAACGGTATGTTAGCAAAAGGATTTTTGTTTTCTTTTTTTTATTCTTCTACAAGATTCTTATTCGAGCATCTTTTGTTAAGATTGTTTTTTTTTTTCTTTTTTTATTAATTAATCATTTACTTAAATTTTTCTTTAAAATAACATTTTTTTTATTCAAACAATAGAATACGGCAAACTCACTTTTTTTTTCTTTTTTTTTTTAAATGGGTTCGGTGCCAGCACTGACCCAACTACATGAGCTTAGATCAACTACTCAGGTTCTGAGGCGATCGGAATAGAGAGTATAAAGGAAAGTAGGAGGGGAATAACGGCTAGAGATAGGAAGGAAAGGATAAAGGAAGCATTGAAAGGGGTAGTAGGAAGATCCAACGCCGTTACATTTACAAAGTAGGAAAACGTAGTTTCGACTAGATAAAAATTTATATATGCGAATCGCCCGATCATAGATGCAACCTCGACCGAACGCGCGGCTACCTACAATTAATAACTTCACCTTTTCTTACACCGCCCGCGCAGTCGTAATGGTTTATACACAGATCTGTCAATCGTTAATGTCTGTGGTGATGTTTATGTTAGTAAAATTACCCGGATTCGTTGTTTGCACAGTTGAGACAATTGTTATCGCGACAAAGAGAAAGTTACAAATACATCGGCGCTATACCGTAATAAGAAACTCGTTAAAACGCTGCAAATGTTAATAGTCGTACGGAAAGAACTATATTTGGCCTTGTGCGATCCCGATTTAAAGAAGGTGGTAAAATTGTTATGGCGGCCCGGCTTTGATTACATTTCAAATATAAAAGTTTTTTGAACGATGCGTGTTACATCGAATGTAAATCTTCGTTGACAGATTTTCGCTTTCGTTGCGTGCACGCTAATGAACACAACTCGCTTTCGCATCTCTGTATAGAGAAATTATTAATTTGAAATTGTTTAAAGTCTTGCATTATCTTTACGATCAGTTCGGTATAAAGCTGACCGAGTTAAGGAAAATCATTAATCGGGAAATGACCGATGATATACCAAATCCGGATCTGGGAACGGAAAAAATCTCTGTTCTATCGATACCGACCAGTTGGTGCTATCAGCTGTTCAGTTTTACCGAAAAGACGGCTCGTAAGCGATTAGCGAAAATCGAAGTTCACCTAGCCGATAATAGATTAGAATTAGTCGACGGTGATGCAACAGCGCTGCCGGATCTACTACATATTGTCTGTCCGTCTGTTTACATTCGTCACACGCCGCTAATCTGCGGATTCAATGTCACCTATGCCACTTACAACGGTCGCAATTTCACCAATATCGCACGCGACGCTCAACTCGCCGAGCGTGTATAGAGTAACCGTACAATGTTTGCGTTGCGCTCTTTTCCAGTATTTCGTAGCAGTGCGAGGTTGCTTCACCGATTTCCCCCTGTTAAAGAATTTCGTCGAACTGAAATTAAATATTCGCCTGAATATGGCGAGCACTGTGCGAGCGAATGATAGTGCCGTGAAAGTAATAAATCCGGCAAGTGCGAGCGTCGACGGTCCGAATTTAGTCGAACCACATTAGCTAATATGTTAATCTATCTGACTCTTCCGAAGTTACCGATAAAGCTGCCGGTGAATCCAAGTTGAACTACCCGAACAATTACAGCGCCAACGACGAAATATCGATTGCGCAGTAGTGTGCCGCAGACCTTATGGTTAAAAACCAAAAGGTTGCCACTGCTCCGTTGGAAGTAGTTAAATTGTTAGCCAATTCCGGAACAGGCGATACGATATCCGGTTTAGTTCTGAGGAAATATGCGGAATTATGTGAAAAGTATAATTTGTCGCCTACAAGTGCAAAAGTAATTGCCGGCGTGGTTATGGTCAGAGATGGAAGTAACGCGAACGACGGCGGTGCCACGTTAATCACTGTCTGTACCGGCCATAAAATCATCGCTGGAAAACTGTCTGAAAGAGGCGAAGCTCTGGTGGACATGCACGCGGAAATATTGGCTCGTCGAGCTTTGGTGCACTATTTTTATTCGCAGTTGCTGGAGAGACCGGTTCGAACTGTATTTTCGAACGAAGCGGCGGACTTCGGTTGAAGCGTGGTATATATCGTTTCACCTGTACATTAGTTCGGCACCGTGCGGAGATGGACGAGTCTTCACCATCGGCAACGAATCGAAAGAGAATGTAAAAAAAATGCCGGCATTCTAAGAGTCAAAAGTGAAAACGGCGCTGGGGTGCCGATAGCTTCTAATCACAATCGGATGCTATCGTGTGTTCGATAGCATACGAAGCGGCTGCTCTTTGCCGACTATGTGCTGTTCGGATAAATTGCTGATGAGGAATGTTCTTGACCTGCAAGAAGGAGGCTTGCTGAGCGGAATTTTTTCTCGTCCGATTTTTTATTCTTCCGTCGTGATCGGAGATCATTTTCATCCGCGACACCTGGAACGAGCTTTGTACGGTCGACTAGACGAATTCGAGAACTATTCGATCGTTCACAAACCGACGATAATTCGCGCTACCGGCAATGTACAATTCAGTCCAATTATTGTTTCAATTGGATTGCCGACGAAGAAGAAACCCGTTCGCTAGAGCGAATCGATTCGAGGACTGGAAGACTAGAAAACAACCAGACATCGCGTCTCTGCAAAATGAATCTTTTTAACAAGTACAAGCGGTTTATTAGTGGTGAAAACGATGCTAGAACGTTAGATTACTGTAAGTGTAAAACGTCCGTAACGCGTTACCTGGAAATTAAACGAAGTGCACGCGAATATTTTCCAAGGAAAAAATTAGGTCACTGGATACAAATTCCACCGCCGTCGTTAATCTTATAAAATTTTACTTATATTTCCCTCTTTTTTAAGTTTGAAATAATTAAGCCGGTTTCGCATATTAGATACGATATTCTAATTAAGGACAAACGCGCAAATATTAATAAAAGCCCGCATCTTTCGATATTCACGGTGACACATTTATTGTTTTTTCTTTTTTCCTATGAACTATGATGGCATTTTGGTTTGATATATGATTAGTGATTATTAATTAGAATTGTGTCTCTATTCTCGCAAGTATTTCCTATTTTTAAAACACATTTATATGACTAATTTTAATCGGAGACTAAAATTTTTATTTTATTAGGTTAGCTTTTTTTCTTTTGTAACATTTTTTTTTTTTTTTTTTTTTATTGTATATACTATGTAATTTTTTTTAATTGTTACGTTTTATTTTTTGAAATGCAACATTTCTTTTGTTTTTATATGTAGATGTACGTTTTATTTCTTCTTTTAACATGCGATATTTTTTTTTTTTTTTCTTTTTTAAAAAATACATTTTTATTTTGATTCTTTAATGTTAAGATCGAGTGGTACTTTTTTAAGTTTTGCTATTATATGTTACCCTACTAACACACTTTGCAACATTTTAGGGCGGTCGTGTAGGTTTTCAATTTTTTTTTTTTTTTTTTTTTTTTTTTACCCCCCCTTGGGTTTGCTAGCAAAGAGCATTAGCCCAGCAAAAAGGAATAGACACATGGAATAGAATAGAAATTATATTTTTATTCTGTCGGCAATGGAATCAAGGAACACCCCTAGGACAGGAACAACAGAGATAGTAGGTAGAGAAAGAACATAAGAGGCGTTGAAAGGAGCAGGAAGACCAATCTTTAAAAGATGACAATAAAGTAACTCACGCTCGCGAGATAAACCGAAGCACTCGAAGAGCACGTGATTCGCATCGCAAACATACTGGGAACCTTCAGGATCCAATGGACAAAAAGGAGAATCAGCCAAAGAGAAGCGATTTAGTGAAGAAGGAAGGAGACTATGCGAGAAACGGAGGCGAGATAATTTAGTAATTATGGACCGATGCAAACTGGGAAACTCATAGAACCAAGGACGAGGGGGAGGAACAGGATTAATCAAGAGATAAAAGGAATTAGGATTAGTGAAAAGAGATACATAAACAGAATGCCAAAGTCTAAGATGGCAGGATTTAGTTGGAAGAAGAATATTGTGTGCTGGAACCCTACTAATAAAATTCCCATTGGAAACAGCAGCTTTAGCAAGGAGGTCGACGGCTACATTTCCATCAATGCCTGCATGTCCTGGAATCCAAAGAAAGTCAATCTGGGTACACGTCGATGAGGATAGATCATGAAGAAGAGAACGAATAGAAAGGATAATAGCATCAGTGGAAGGAGAAAGGGAAGGTGGAGATAGCGCTAGAAGAACACTTAAAGAATCAGAAACAATAAGGAATTTGGAAGAACTTGCAGAAGAGGAAATATAAATAATGGCTTGTAGAATGGCAACAGATTCTGCAGTAAAGACAGAACAAAAGGACGGAAGTCTAAAAGACCGAGAATGAAAGAACTGAGGGCACAAGAATGCCGCCCCAACTCCGATCGGGCTCTTCGATCCGTCAGTAAAAATTAAAGAGTGATCACGGAATAGAGAGTTTATTGTATTATTAAATTCCATACTGACGATATGAGAGGGAGAGGATTTAAGGAAGCATGGCATGAAGATGATATTTGGTGGCTTTAACAATTTGGAATAGACGTAAGAAAAAAATGGAAGCTTGTGATGAGGAATGACAAAAGGGGAAAATTTAGAAAGGCGAAACGATATATGAGATAGTATAGGAATTTTATTGGAGGAAAAACGCCAGTGACGAAGGATAAAAGAATAAGAGGTACTGATATTTGACGAGGAAGTGGAAAAACGTTTAATGAGAAAGCGATAACCCAAATAAGATCTTCGGATGAACAGAGGACAGATATTGGATTCAGATAGAATGGCTGGGATAGGAGATGACCTCAGAGCTCCGAGACAAAGCCGAAGGCAACTGTTTTGGAGACGATCTAATTTGTAGAGAACGGATTTGGAAGCGTTGCCATATAAGAAACTGCAATAATCCAATCTAGAGCGTATGAGAGATTTATACAACATTATTAACACAGAAGGATCGCCTCCCCATCTCGTAGGGGAGAGAGCTTTAAGAAGGTTAAAGACTTTAAGCGAGGAAGCATATAAATGGCTGATATGATCATGGAAAGACAGACGAGGGGATAAAGTGATACCCAGATAACGAAAAGAACTGACTATTGGAATGGAATGATTTTTTAGATTTATTTCAAATGAGCCCGGGTTGTAAGGTCGAAGGGTGAAGACTACAGCTGCTGATTTTGGGGCGGAAATGAAGAGATGAATGTTAGAAAGGGCCTCTTCTAGAGTACTTAAGGAGCTGTTTAGTTCCTCATTGGCAACTAGAAGATTACGGGAAGAAGAGTAAACAAGGATATCATCTGCAAAAAATAAAGTTTTGGATTTTAAGGAGAGAAAACCAATTTTGGAAACATATAAATTAAATAAAGTAGGGCTAAGGCAAGAACCTTGCGGAAGGCCCTGGAAGACCTTCCTTGAGGCGAAAAAGGAAGGAGCAGAAAGGAGGAGAGTTCTACTTTGAAAAAGATTTATAATTAGGAAGGATATGGATGCAGGGATATTTAAAGACATCATAACGTTTTTGAGCGTGGGAAGATGGACGCTTTCGTATGCACTGGCTACATCAATAAAAGCTGCAATTGTGAATTCTTTGGAAATAAATGATTTGTAAATGTCAGCAAGGAAAAGACTGATACAATCTGGAGGGCCTAAGCCAGGACGAAACCCAAACTGGTTGTCTGGAAGCAAGTTATTGTGTTCCAGCCACCAGACCAGCCGTTTGTTAAGCATGCTCTCAAAGAGTTTTCTCAGGCAAGAAGCTAAAGAAATGGGCCGAAAGGCAGAGGAATTATTCTTGGGAATTGGAATAACAACGAAGATGTTCCATGAATCAGGAATAGAACCAGATTGCAGGAAGGAATTTAAAATTATTAAAAGAATTTGGAGAGACTTTACAGATAGGTTTTTGAGGATGGAGTAAGAAATTTTATCATGGCCCGGACAGGAGTTGGAGGAGTTTTTCAAGGAAGAAAGAAGTTCAGAGAGGGAAAAGTTAGAGGAAAGGAAATGAGGTGATAATTGGTAAGGAGGAATTAAAGAATCCACTTCATCATAGTTAGGGACATAATCAGGAGCTATGGAGTCAAAGAAAGAAGAAAGAGTATCCTTAGGAAGACTGGAGCTAGACGGGCGTTCGGAAATAGAATTTCTAAAAGCTTTAGCCAACTTCCACACTTTGGAAATAGGAGTGAATCGAGAAAAGGAAGAGCAAAAGGATTTCCAAGCATTTTTCTTGGCGTTTTTGAGAATATATCTGGCTCTAGCGTTCGAACTCTTGTAAGTCAAGAAATTATTAAAAGTAGGTTGAGTGCGGAATGATTTAAAGTTAGACAAACTTTGATTGACAGCAGCTGTGCAGTCCCCATTCCACCACAGTGATGAAGCCCTTAATGAATGACTTTTCCGGGCTTGAGGATAGAGTGGGGAAGACAGTGTTAGAGCAGAGGAGATAGAATTAGTAAAGGATGAATATTGTGAAATAGCATCGTTTTCTACTTGTATTGCAGGAAGGTCTGAGTCCACAATAAACCGAAATCTATTCCAATCAGTTTTATGCAGGTTCCAATCAGCATAATGCAAAGGCGTAAATGAAGATGAAAGAGAAGGGAGATGGAAGTCATTAAGAACAATGAGGATCGGAACGTGGTCACTGCCGAAAGTACCATCTAGAGTTTTCCACGAGGATTTAAAAGCTGTGTCGGAGGAAACAAAAGATAGATCGATAGAACTAGAAGTAGACGATGATTTGAAGAAGGTGTGAGAACCATCATTTAGGAGAACTAAATTATAATTGAAAATTACTTCCTCTATAATTGTGCCATTCCTGTTATAACTGGAACAACCCCATAGAGGCGAGTGGGAGTTCCAGTCGCCGCCGACCATGAAAGGGCGAGGAATAGAATTCAAGAACAAGTCAAATGGGAAATCGCGTAAGTTATAGGACGGTGGGATGTAGGAGGAGACAAGATTAAAACTTTTACCGTGACACAATGGGATTGAGACGTGAACTAAATTCGGATTAAGAGGACTGGAAGAAAGGAAGGAAAAACTATCATGATGGATGAAATGTACATCTTTTCTTATAAGAATAGCAGCTCCGCCATAGCCGTCCTCCCGATTCGAACTGACTAAGGAGTATCCTCGAATTCGAATATTGGAAGATTGTTTGAGCCAAGTTTCTGACAGGAGAGCAACCTGAATGTTATATTGATCCAACAAACCTTCGAGAGAGCATTTATTGGCATTAAGACTTCTACAGTTCCATTGAAGAATATTTAGCCTGTTTGACATCATTTAAAGTACAGAAAAATAGTTGGAGGGGAAGGAACCATGTAAGTGTAGAAGAGGAAGGGAAATAATACCTTACAGCCTGCAGATTTGGAAGAGAGAGGAAAATCGGAGAAGGAATGAGTGTAGGCTCGGGTAGTCCACGCAAAGCCAGTTGAAAGTATTGAATAAAGACAAGGAAAGATACGGCAGAAGAAAGGATGCAAAAAAAGACAATGGAGAGACATCTGTTTTCCCAGATAACTTACGAATGAGGAATATGAAAACTTATTGCGATGCTCACTGAGGAAAAACCACTTCCTCTCTCGCTTGCTTACCAACTTAATTAGGTATGGAATGATGAGGAAAGGGCTGCGGGTCAAAGTGAAGAAATTAAGATTAAGCAAGAAATAATTAGAGATTAAATTCGCTTTAAAAAGGGTCATAACTGGAACGAAAAGGACTTTGAAAATGATTAAATTGAAACAGACTAACCGTCTTTCTTTACCGTAGCCCAGCGTGTTTGAAAGAAGACCGAAGGAAAGATGAAAAAAGGAAAAAGTCAGATATTTGAGGATGAGAATCATGCATCTAATAATTAGTATTGATTTGCACGGTTTAAAACCGAAGAAAAAAGAAGTTTTATACAATTGTGCATTGCAATCAACCATACACCGTCCTCGACTACTGTCGAACCCAATCGAAGTTCGCAGAAAGAGGCAATGGTCATAAAAATAATGCAAAACATATAGATCAGAACAGAAACATCTGTTAACCTTTCTCGCTTTTAACAGTATAGCTGAGAAAAGAAAATTGATCCAAACAAAAATTATGAACAATTCTCCACCGTTCTCATCACCCGCAGGTTTCAAGTTGCGAGACGAGACAATGGTGATAACAGGAATAGGAAACATATATTTTTGGAATAAGGCGTATGATGTCTGTATTCTCAGTAATGCAATCCGGGAGAAACATAAGATTACAGAAGGAAATGTGATAGGAATTAACGGCCTGAGCTCCGGAATGCTGGTTAGCCTAGATAAAGGAATATGGCAAGAGAACGACAGAGTAGAAATTTGGGAAAAAACATAAAATTCAATGACAAGAACCATAGCGAATTTTACACATATGCAAGAGAAGAAATTAGAATGGAATTTCACAATCATAAGGACCATTAACGGAAATACAGGAAGTTGACCAGTTACGTAGCCGTAGAATTCGGAGGACAGTGAGCAAATAACAATTGGAAAAGCTTGAGCGATGCCAAGCGAAATTCAGGACTTTGACATAGGTTAGGAGGGGTATTTTGAAGGTTTAAGCTGAAGTCTAGCTTATCGACAGCTTCTTCTGCTGACATGGGAACGGAGGAGTTGGGATTAGGAAAAATTAGAGTAGTTGGTACCTGTTGTTGCAAGCAAGAGTTAGGTGAGTTGGGAAGAGAATAAGAAGGAACGTTATGAGACGATGCACTGTGCGTTGATTCGGGGAAGAAGAGGCCGTTACGATAATTACGATTGTTTGACGGAAGAGGAGGGAAATGCTGATTAGGAACGGGAAGAGATTTGGGAGATCGTGACCGATTGGGTCGGCGAGAAAACTTGGAAGGAGAAGAATGCAGGTTTTTTTGAGCTATATCGGAAAAAGAAAAAGCTGAGTTGGTAAGATTGGATTTTTTAATTATACTAGCTTCATTATAGGACACGTTTTCGTAAGCCATGATTTTACGAAGATGAAGCTGGTCTTGAAAAACAGGACACTGTCTATCGGTGGCTAAATGATTACCCTTGCAGTTGAGGCATTTAGAATCTGACGGCTGCGGAGCTGAACAAGAATCCAAGGAATGCAACTCATTACATTTAGGACAACGTGGTTTACTGCGACAAAACTTGTCGGTGTGGCCAAAACGAAAACAAGCTCGGCATTGGATAGGAGATCTTACGCTGGGTTCCACTGCACAACGAAGATGAAAAAAATGAACATAACTGGGAAGGAAAGGTGATTTGAATTTAATTTCGATTAGGGGAATTGGACGAAATTTATCGCCATCTCTTTTCTTGAGTCGTCGAATTGAAGCTACCGGCACTTCCGCTGAAATATCTTCCAATAATTCTTCTTCGGTAATATCTACAGGTACATTACGAATAATGCCAAAAGAGAACAATAGATTATTAGGAATAAAGGCCTTAAAGTCATTTTTATTAAGGAAGTCAGAATCAAGAAGAAAATTATTTGCTGAGCTAATATTCCTAAAAAAGAGTCTAAGTCTGTTACTGCCCGCTCGGAGGATTTCTGTGATTGATTTAGTTCTATTAAAGAGAATTTTAGCAGCAGCAAAGGGATGTAAATTTCCTATATTAAGCTCAGAGAGCGATTGCAGTATAATGTGTATAGAACCATTATACTCTACAGGGAAAAGAATTACCTCATTTTTATTATTAATTTTTGTACTATTATCGATAATGTCGTGGGAAGTTTTTATATTGAAATTTTTAATAGCTTCGATAGCATTATCATTAGAATTATTTTTACTAAGATTATTATTATTACTACTGCTACTATTATTATTACTGCCGGAAAGTTTTGATAAATCAGATTCTGATAGTCGCAGATCTTTGCTAGGGATCGACGCGACCGGTGAAAGGGGACCGGTTGGTTTACGCTTGGTTGAAGCGTCCATGTCCATTTGAAGGGTTAAATTCGTTTTTGCCGGTTTAGTATCTTTGGCGGAGGCCGCAGGGCGGCCCCCACTAGACGTACTCATCAATTAATCCAAAAAAAAGGGGAGGAGAAAAAAGGAAATAAATAAATGATAGTAAAAGAAAGACAAATTAAAAAATAATAAAATAGAATAAAATAAATAAATAAAAATAAATACTGTTCGAAATAATACGTATTACTCTTCGAAATAAAATCAAATCTATGTATGAATAGAGAAGATTTAGCGTATTATAAATAAACAAAAGAAACGATCTCACCGATATGCCGTTAACAATGCGAGCTGATAAGCCGGACAAGAACGCGAGCAAACAAGAGATAACGCACGACGTTTTACAAATTTGTACCATACGTCTAAAATACGAGATTGAGTGTTAAAAAAGTTTTAATTTGGTCAAAGAACACTGTTTTTTATTTTTTTTCTAAAATTTTTCGAGATAGCAAATAATCGTATAATAGAACTAATGTACCCACAGTCCCACGTACAGAGCGTATCACGGATTTGTCATTGAGTTGGTAAACATTTAAAACTAATTCTGTACCTACTAGTGACATTAGAAGCATTGCCGAGTAAAACTGATCGCGCGGCAATCGCCTAAATCAAAAATTTTATGAATACATCTACCAAATTCCTGCGTATTTGTTTATTTATTTATTATTACAATTACATTGTGGGGAGGAGATATTTTACTGTAGGTTTTTCTGTACCCCCCTTAACATTACATTTCAAAATAAGCTATAATTTATTTCCGACTATTCTATAAATGCTAGTCATTTATTTTGAGTTTTTTTTTTTTTGCAAGTATAGTCTGTATATACTTTGATGCATTTTGAATTATTTTTTCATCGCTGAACTCCAATGTCCATTTACACTCTTCACTGATATTGAACTCCATCCTTATCTGTTTAAATTTTTTCCCGCCCTTCAAAAACGCGTGATACAGTGTGGATTAGTTTTTTTTTCCATTCTTTGCATTTATCGTTTCTCGCTATATCTATTTTCTTCGGACGTTGCCCCGATAAAAGTGTGAAATGTAAAAATTCGAAATCAGTTATTTTCTGTTCGTTCGGTAACGATCTAAATGTCTTATCTTCCTGTTCCTTTTTAATTTATATTTTTGTTGCCACTGATCTGCGTATTTGTGCATTTTATTTCATTAATTTTTCAAATTTTTCTACTCAATGCTCTCTAACTTTGTCGTGTTTTTTCGATTCATTTATCATGGTAAAGGTAAATCAACCAGCATTATACTCCTAATAATGTATACAGATGTAAAGGAGATAGTTTTATAAGTCAATGTTTAATGGAATTTTTCTGTTCTGTCTTTATCTCTTTTTTTTTCCCCCCCCTTTTTTCTCTATAATATCAGGGAAGTATGTAAAAGAGTAACATTCTGTTAGTGATCTGAAAGTTTGTTGCGTTCATTTCGGACCGCTTAGTTATATTTAATTTCTTAGCTTAGTTTTCTTGTTGTTGGGTCAATGCCGCTGGCGCGCCCAAAAAAAGAAAAAAGAAAGAAAAAAAAAAGTTGCTGAGTATAACATTTTGCTTTCGATAATTTTTAGTCCAAACTTATTTCCCCGTGCAAGACGATTAATTCCGTGTAACATTTCTTAATTTTTTGCTGGGCTATAATCGGTGAGTGTTTATTAAGGTTCTCGTCAACATTGTAACGTGTACATTAAAGTTGCAATATAAAAAAATAAATAAAAATAAATTTAAAAATGAAAAAATTAAAATTATAAAATTTAAAGGAAAACGCGGTGAGAGAGAAAATGTGCGTGTGTGTGAGATCTTGTTGTCGGTCGCGGGGAAATAACTGATCATCGACCATCGCAAGGAAAAGCGTATACCCGATATATACGGTTAATTCTAGCGATCACGGGGTTAAAAGGAAGGAAGAAATAATAAAAGATTCGATCGAAATTTTTTTTCAATTAGCCGCTGTTTTACTCCAGTATTGCTGTTTTTGACTTTTCTCTGATCGCGGCATATTATAATAGTCGTCCGGGAGTCGAGTCGTGAAAATCAATTTTAAACGTGAAGGGGGCCAATTAACAGTCATTAAAGATTTCTGATCTCGGCTCCGGATTAACAGATTCAGCCATTTAATCACCGCAGCCTTGATCACTGCGAAACCAACGGATCGCAGATCACCGCCGACAACAGTGATACGTACAATTTTATATTAAATTTATATAATATTTTTATACTTGTATCGTTGTTTGTTCGTACGTGTATAATATTGTGTTCTTCAGCGATTGAACGGTACCGAAAGGTTGATATAGGTGTATTTCTTGATACATCACAAAAAACTCAAATAACATTATTTTTCCGATAATAGGGAAATAATTAACTTTTCGTCCACGGTAATAAAGAGACCATGGTAGTATCCCTGAGGGCGTAACAAAAACAAAAACATAATAACATTATATTTTACATCCCTGGTATAACGTTGCAACATACAGTCCCAAATATTCCATTTCCTTACTTATTTTCAGCATATTATTGTTAAGTTTACTTTCTATATTTAACTTCTTCTTTTCTATGTTTCCTTGTAATTACGATTATGTTTATTTTCTCCCCGTTGATTTTTGAGTTCTTTATTTATCGTGGTTACTTTCCCTATTCATTTCTATTTCTTCTATTTTATTAAATACCTACTGTAAGCAGTATATCATCAATGTAATTTATTGAATATTATTTTGTTACCCTATATTCTTATGTACGTTGGTCATTATGATATCGAATAATATAGGAGAGAGCACGCGCCCTTAAGGAACATCCATTATTAATTTCTTTTTAAATATTGATTGCTGAGATCGAAAAATTCTATTTTTCTATTTGTAAGAAAATTTTTCACAAGCTGTTATTGACTTTATTGTTGGGAAACATTTGACGATCTTTGCCCGCTTACAATTAGTATGGTCAAAAACTCCATTTATGCCAATGAATAGTATTAGTTTGTAATTAAGTTTGCAGATATTACTACGTTACCGGTGTAATAAATGACTAGTTATGTTATAAATAAAATTTAAAATTTTTTATATATTTAAATAAATAAATTTTTAATATCCCATCGTGGTCGCCAATTATTACGTCAGCAGTCAAATAAATGACTAGTTACGTAATAAAATTATTTTTTAAAATTTAAAAATCTCTATCGAAAACTCAAAGATACACTACTCTAAGGAAAGTTCTCAGATTAATCACAATTTCCTGTTTATCTTTCAAATTATTAATTATATAAAACTACAAGATTTAAAAATATTTTGGCAGAGAAAACGAATTTTACAATTTATATACAAATTACAATTAAAATTTCAATTTATCGTGCACAATACATAAAAGAATTATAATATATTTATTCTCTAGCCTTGTTTTATCTGACTATCCAAATTCTGCATCCCTCGCCGATTACTCCTGGTTATATTAACTGATATTATTGGATCGCTTCTGAAATGTTGTACTACTGATATCTTCGTTGACACTAAATCGTTAATTTCCGAAGTATTAATCTGAATTGACGTAATCTAAATTATTTACTATCGGCGTGTAGCATTGATGAAAATGACCAATATACTTTGCTTTTGTTTTAACACCCAATTGAAGTTATAAACTAAATACTTTTAATATAACTAGTCCTTGTAAAATACTACCGAATTTACAACGGATTCGGTGTAAAAGCAAAATAAAATTTGACTGTGTAAAAGAATGAATAGAATCATTGCCCTTTTTTAAAAAACATATTCTACGTGATAGTACGGACTAGCCAAAAATTATATAGAATAATTAGCCAGAAAAATATTAAAATCATTCGTACATTTCGCCTATACCAACTTTTATTTTATTATTATTATTACTACAAACCGATTTTTATGATATTTGATTTGTTAGATTTGTCTCCACTCCGAATAGAGTAGAATACGAAATTTATGAAGAAAATTCGTTTTTTTTTTTGCTGTTTTTGGCCCAAAAGGGGGTTCACACAATTTTTTAACCGTAATTTTTGGATTTTATGAAAGAGCTTCTGTGTTTTGTTTTATATTTCGAATTTCGCTTTTAAAGGGTTATCTGTTGGTGAGTTATGAATTTTTTAAGGATGATGTTTGAGGTCGTTCTAAATTCCATATTATATATTCGACGGTTTCTTGCCGCCAGGGTAATAGCTCTGCTTAAAGTTGTACATTATCATAGATGGAAGTTTAATTGTAATTTATGATCCAATTCTGGTAAGTCAAACTGTTTGCGAGCTATTGTATAATTGAATATTTTTGTCGTTTGTAAACCATTTTATTGGATTATATTAATTTTTGTTATTAAGAAGAATAATACCTTGCTACGACGTGAATTACATTCATTTTAATGTAATTAAAATAATTTTCACTTTGATTTTTGTACATTTATGGAACTTAATTCATTTTGAGTATTAATTTTATCTTAATAAAAAACTGAATTTAATTCGGCTAATAAGTTAACACAACATTTATTTTATAAGACGGGACGAAGTTCGCCGGGTCAGCTAGTTATTTATATTAGTGTTTATTTGTATTTTATAATAGATTAAATAGTGATACGAAACTTTGTGATCTGATGTATCTCATATATTAATGATCGAAGCATGATTCTAAAATCTTATTTATCTGAATTTCAATTCTTGTAACTTTATTAATTTTTTGTCTTCAAATCTATCGCCCGCTAGTATGTTTCTGTACTTAATGGAGTTATTATTTGTTTTTATGATGTCAATGTACATGTCACCACATATAATGCAGTCATCTTTTTTGCTGACATTTGCAAAGTTATTCTTTAGTTCATCTATGGATAGAGCTTTGCTATTATTTGAAGGCCTGTAGATTGCCATTAAAGTTATTATATTCTGTTTCTTTGTAATCAGCGTTAATGTAATTGTTTTGTAATTAATCCATTGCATATTAATTTTCTCATAATATATAGTATTTTTAATATAGATTACTATACCATCCCCTCTTTTATGTTCTCTAGAGTTTGTGTGATTAAGTTGCAGTTAAATAGTTGAATTTCAAATTGTTTTATATTTGGTGTTAATGTTTGAAATGAAATCACGTCAGGATTTTCTTTCGGTTTCTAGAATAGTTTTTTGAACAGCTGCTCAAAGTCTACGATAATTTAGAAGATTAAGGGTTGTGGGGACCATTTGGAGCCACTTTTAACCTCTTAATAACTCAAAATTTATTTAACATAATTACATGAAATTTGGTTTATTTATTAAAACCCCTTAGATTAACTAGAATCCTAAATTTCATAAATACAGCTCAAACGGTTATTGAAATATTAACGTCTAAATATCGGAATTTTTATCACTGACTGACATATAGAACAAAAACCTAACCCACTTCCAGGTGATCTAGAAAGTTGAAATTTGGTGTCCGGCTGGGTAATTATGTGTATACAAAGGAAAAAAATCAGAAAACAGTGAATTTTTACGATTTGAAATATTTTCCAAGCAATCGATATTTATTAACAGCTAACGCGTACTTTAAGGCTTTGTGTGCATTTTTATAATAAAATTCCAATCGCGAGATACTTGACCTACCGGAAAATAAATTTAATATTGCTGTGAAGCAAGTTCTGCTTGACAAAGCTTATCATAAAATAATATATCACTATTTTAATGATAAACATAATATTATAGACCAATGCGATTCTAGCACAGCACAGGAAATGAACATTGTATACTGATTTTGACATACTTGTAAAAAAAGAAATAAAAATAAACTAACATATTTGTAGGGCCCTTTGTACTGTAGTAAGGGTTTCTTGCCACTTCTTCCCCTTAGCCATACAGGTCCGAAGTGGTGGTAGTTTTAGAGTTAGGGGACAAACGGACTCGATAACTTGACTTTCAAAAAGTGCTCACTTTGTAATAAGCCTATTTTGAAGAATAAATAATTTGAATTTGAATTTGAATGAATAATAATAATAATTTCTTTACAAAAAGTAATGTCATCAAAAATATATATGTAAAAATGGGAGCCAAGTTCAATATTTAGAATATGTGTGGTTGTCGACTTCGCCGACAAAAGAATTGAGATCTAAATGGGTGCCAAGTTCTGTAGATAATCCTGAAATTTATTTGTAAGAACAGACAATTACCGACATTCAGTATATATTCCTTTTCTGGAATATTTGTCAAGTAAAATGTCATCCAAGTTCCTCAACACACCAATGCAAAGAATCAGACAATTACAGAAGTTAGTGTCCCATAAATTCAGTGACGAATACATAGAGGATGTTTTGCAAGGTACTGAAATATACAAAAAGGACCTTTCTTGTTCATTAGCTTTAAAGGGAGAGCTAAAAATTTGGCAACAGATAAGAGAAAACATGCTGAAGTCTACAGCAGATACCTTAAAAAACCCTCATTTACTGATATTAAATGACACTTCAAGATTTATTATGCTGTAAAAAAGCTAATAATAATGATTATTAAAAAAAATTAAAATTACTGGCTTGGGGATTTCATTTTTCATTTTTTGTATTCATTTTTTATTTAAACAAGAAAAAAAAAACTGTTTCCAAAATCTTTTTACTGATAACACTAAAGATTGTTAATGGCCACTAAACAAAAAAAAAAAAAAACAAAAGAAAATCGGTTAATAAACAAAGGAGAAAGACGTACTGAACTGTTTTGTCTTTGCCTATTTATATATAGATTACATATACATATATAATACTCTCATCATCGTCAAGTAGCAGCCCCAATCTGGGGATTGCTCACACCATTTCTACATTTCGCGGTTCCTTGCCATCTGAATTAATTCGCTGCATTTTTTCCCGTCAATTTCGATCATTTCGATTCGTCTCCTTCCTCTTGTTGTTTTACCTTTTATTTTCCCTTGCATCGCTGTAACAAAAATTCCTCCTTCTCGGATCTTATGCGCGAGGTATTTCCTTTTTCTCTGGATTACGTCTTTTACTACATCGTATTCTGTCAGTTGCCACCTGCTTAAAACGTCTTTATTTTTGACCTTGGCCGTCCATGGTATTCTCATCATTCTTCGTAACGTCCACATACCGAATGCATTTAGCTTTTTCCTGCATTCCGCGTCCATCGTCCAAGTTTCTGCTCCGTATTTTAGCACTGACATCACGTAACAGTTGTTGATCCTTAGTTTCAATTGCATTCCAAGCTTCCGGTCCCTCAACACCGCTTGTAAATTATTAAATGCTTGTTTGGCCATTCCTATTCTTGATCTAATTTCTTTTTTATCTCGGCCATCCGAAGTGAATAAGGCACCCAAGTATCGGAATTCTTCTACTTGTTTCAGCATTGTATTATTTATTTTAATTTTTACTTCTTTTCTTCTATTTTTGGAGAATCTCATCACCTTTGTTTTTTCGGCGTTTATCGTCATGCCATACTTAATTCCAGCTTTATTAATTCGATTTAGCATGATTTGCAATTGACCAACTGACCCGGCAATGAGCACCCTATCATCTGCATAGCTAATATTATTAATAGTTTTGCCATTCATTGTAAATCCAGTGTTTTCCAGCTTTGCTTCCCTCATAATTTCTTCCGAATAAATATTGAACAACCTTGGCGATAAGGGACATCCCTGTCTGACGCCTCTTTCAATCCTGCATTTCGTATCCGAATACCCGCCGTTCAATTTCATCCTTGCTGATTGATCCCAGTATAGATTCTTGATGACTTGTAAATCGTTATTATCTATCTCGTGTTTCTGCAATATACTTATGAGTTTATTATGGTTTATCCTGTCGAACGCTTTTTCGTAATCCACAAAGCACGCTATTACATCTCGGTTACGATTTATTGCTCTTTGTACTATTATTTTAAGGAGAGCTATCGCATCTCTAGTTCCTTTCTTTGAAACAAATCCATATTGTGTTTCTTCCGGCTTTCCATCCAATCGTTGTTCAATTCTACTATTTATTATTGATAAGAATATTTTTGCTGTATGACTCATAAGTGCCACTGTTCTGTATTCCTCGCACTTCTGGGATGTACTTTTTTTGGGTATTGGTATTAATGCCAGTGATTTGAAGTCCTCAGGTAATTTACCTTCTTCATATATTTCATTCAATAATTTTAAAAGCTCGCTTTTCCGACGTGGTGTCAAATTCTTTAATATTTCTGCTGGTATCTTATCTTCTCCGGCCGTCTTATTATTTCTTGCCCTTTTTATTGCATTTTCCAGCTCCCACATTTCTATTTTTGGGGCTTTTTCTTTCGTTTCGCATATAATATTTAATGGTCTGGTGTTATCATTGTACAGGTCAGTGATGTATTCCATCCACGCTTCTTCCTGCTCTTCTCTTCCTCCGCACATTATACCCGCTTTATTTTTCAACCTATATATTCTTGTGCTCTGTTTTTTATATTGCTTCATCATATATTTTATTTTTGAGTGCATTTCTCTGTTATTGTGTCTTTTTTCTAGCTCTTCTATTTCATTGCATTTTTGTTCCAGCCATTTTGATTTTGCTTTTGTGCATTCCCCAATTATCTTTTTATGCAGAGCTCTGTATTCATTACTGTTTCGATTTGTGACCCTCCTTCTTTCTTCAATAATTGTTATTATTTCTTTTGTTATCCAAGGTTTCTGTTTTTGAACTAATCTTTTTGGTATAGATTTTTCAATTGATGTACCCACTGCTTCTTTCGATGTGTTCCATTCACATTTTTCTCTTTTATTGAGATTGTTGTCGAGTTCCATTCTGAATTTGTTTGCGATAATTTCGTTTTGTAGGCTTTGTAGATTATATGCTTTTGTTCTTCCTTGCCTGTTACATGTTTTAAGAGTAATTCTGCATCTGGCAGCCACCAGTTTATGATCTGAATTACAATCAGCTCCAGGGTACGTATGACAGTTTTTCACCATATTTTTGTATCTTGTATTCACCAATATAAAGTCGATTTGGTTCCTATGTATGTCTCCTGGGCTGCTCTATGTGTACAGCCTTCTAGGATGTTGTTGGAACCAGGTATTACACACTTTTAGGTTATACGTCTCTGCGAATTCCAGTACTCTTTCTCCACGCTCGTTGCCATCGTCCAAGCAGTATTTTCCTGCTGCTGTACTTATATGATTCCTGTTTATTTTCGCGTTAAAATCTCCCATAATGAACATGATATCTCCGTATTTCGCCTTTCCTATTGCTGCTTCAACTTCTGCATAGAATTCTTCTACTTCTTCCGAATCATGATCTAGTGTGGGCGCATATACTTGTATTATTACCATTGACTTTGGTTTTAAGTCGATTCTTATCATAATGACCCTGTCTGATATTGGGATAATTATTTTCACTGCAGCCGCTATGTATTTACGAATCATTATTCCAACACCACGTTCATGTGTTGTGCCGCCTGAGAATATGAATTCGTATCCATTACTTGTACTTATCCTTCCGTTTCTTGGCCACCTCGTTTCGCTTATTCCCAGGATATCTATGTTTAATCTTTCTGCTTCCATTGCGACGTTTATCATTTTCCCTGGTTGGTACAACGTTCTTACATTCCATGTTGCTATTATAATTCCTCGTCTAGTTTTACTTCCGTGTATTGTTACCCCATTCGGCTGACCTGACGAGAGTATGGTCGCCTGACGGAGACTTGGGGATAATCTTTTATTTGTATTCATGGTGTGTTTCTAGGGATGTTAATGCCGGTGGTTTCCCATTGCCTTCCGCCATGATTTTCTGTTAGGGTTTACTCCCTTAGCCGAAAGGACTCGGTTTTAAGGCGCCGGGTACTCGCCTGCTCGCTCTAGATTGATCTGTCTCAATCCGACTGGGGCACCTTGTCACCAGCGAGGTACTGATAGTCTGCTGTTTTTAATGCAGTAAAGGGCTTAACGGTATTTATTAGAAGGAACACCTTCGGCAAGTGAACCCTCCTCCGTTTTCCTATCAGCTGTATGTTTTGTGAGTTCTGGTTTAGCTTTTCTAATCCACGCTAAGCCCGTGAAATAGAAAATTACCACCCTGCACGACGTGGACGTACAGAACTCACTTGGTTGTTGTTTCGTTTCTCCATCGGTGGGACTAGCACCATATGACGGTCAAGTGACTACTTACTAGAGAAGTTGACTCTAGTTACAACAACCTGTGCCCCGCAGGGCATATAATACTCTAAATTAGAAAAAAAAATAAGTAAGTGGTTTAAAAACTGTTTTTGTTATATTGTACTGAAGTATAAAAAAACGGTCAAAAAAGGATTGAAGAAAAATAGAATAATATATTACAATAAAAAATATTAGGAAATTAGGAGTTAGTTGACAAAGATATTACTGACTATAATGTGGATAATATTTTAGCACTCATAATTAAAGTATTTTTCTGTCATAAATCGTACTATATTATAAATGCGAACAATTTAATGATGTTATATTTTTTATATTATTCGAACGACATAATTCATAATTCACAAAAATTTATCTATATTATAAAACACATTAAAAATGAACGACTAATATATACAAAAACAATAAATATAATAAAATAGTCCATATTTATTGTTCTTATATATATTAGTCGTTTATTTTTTAATGTGTATTAAAGTATAGATAACGTTATATATTTTTGAATTATGAATGTCATATGCAGGGCTTGAAAGCCAGCCGAAAGCCAAAAGCTAAAAGCTGAAAGCCAATCATTTTTAGATATTATAAGCTTAATCCAAAGGCCATATTTAAATTTCCATAAGCTAAAAGCCTAAAGCTTAAGCTATATTCAAAATTTAAACAGCCGAAAGACAAAAGCTTAAGCCGTATTTCTAAAAAAGCTAAATTAAGCTTTTTTTTTAAATTTCTTGATTTTGCATTTTTGACATAATTATTTGCGTAAGAAATTGTTTTTAAAAACTTTTATTTTTGTGTGTAAAAAAAAAGTTGAAGTTTCAATAGTGGTGCTTAATAGTTTGATGCATAGTAATTAGTAAATGATTTTAATTAACATATATTGAAATTCATTTCGTAAGCCAAAAGCCGAAAGCCTAAGCCATATTTCAAATTTAAACAGCCAAAAGCCGAAAGTTTAAGCTGTATATTTCAAGGACATAAGCCGTATTATTATTTAGCTTTCAAGCCCTGGTCATATGTCGTTCCTGTAATATAAATATAAAAATATAACATCAGTAGCCGAATGTTAACGGTCAGTTTACGATTATAATTCTAGCACTTCTTTATTCAAGACCAAATTTTAAGTTAATGCCTATTTAAAGGATTTTAAAAAACTTTTATTTTAATATATAAAAGTATTGAAATTTTAACTGTAATGTTTAATAGCTTAATGCGTAATAATAAATATATAATGAATGCTTTCTATCAGCTTTCATTAAAATTCATCTCGTAAAAGTTCGAAGCCAAACTTAAGCCGTATTCTTTAAGGACGTGAGTTGTATTAAGTTTCAGCCATATTATTATTCCGCTTTCGAGCCCCGGTAGTATGCTTGCATAGTTTACTACTTATTCTACTAGTGTGAACTAGGTTTTATAAAAAGTGAACAGAAAATTAAAAAATGAAGAAAAATGGATATTTTTAAAGTACGTAAATGAATTTTGAAATCGTAATATAAAAATAATTTTTTAAATTATATAAAAAAATTGTGCTGCAATAATTATTCTATAAAGTAACTGCATTTTTAAACATTGTTATACTTGATTTAACAGTGTACTCGTAAAGTACTACAATTTATTTTTTCATAATCGTTTTGAAATGACTAATTTTTAGAAAATATTAGCAATATTAATATTAGCCAATTTTTTAAAATACATTTACTTCACTGCCTACACTGATCTATAAACTAATGTTGATAGTTTGGAATGAGCTGAAATTGTAAAATGATAGTTTTGAACTGTATAAACTATTTATAAAGTTTGTTTTGTTTATATTTTCTTGATGTTCTTTAGTGAACTGGTATAAATTTTTATTTCCAGCACTGTATTTAAATAGCTGGCGAGGTAGGTTAAAATTGTAACTATGTTTTCATTGATTTATTGTTATTGATGACGTAAGATTCGTGGTAACACCGATATACATCAAAATAGAAAGTATTCTGAATAGTTGTATTTAGTAAACATGGCGTTTATATTAGATAATATAAATTAATGGTTATTTTATTGCTAATTTTATTGTATACATACGTGCATGTATACATATTTCGAAGCATTATGTTCAAACATCAAATTCAATGTTTGAGTTTGTGCGCATGTGTGTCGAAAAGAGAACAGTTCGATATTTGGGCGTATCAACATATAACTAATTTTAATTTTAATTACGGTTTTTTAAATTTTGGTTAGTATTTTTCTGGATTATTTTTGCTTCCAAACAAATCATTCACGAATGCATTAGTTAGTTATAGTGATAACCCGATTAATTAATCAAAATAATTACAAATTTTTAGTTGACGGTTCGAGTAATACATACTTGTCACATATGAAAGTATACCTATGCTAATATTGCTAATAAATATATACAATTCGAAAACATGCATTTCGTATCTTTGTTGTGAGACACTATTTCCAAGTTAAGACTAAAAAAGTAAATGATATGTATGTATTTGAAAAATAGTAAAAATATCGACTTTTCCTTAAATATCAAGAGGTTTGATAATTTGTATTATTTTTTTTTTTTTTAACCCGGTTATCTTACGCAGATTTTGAGTATTTAAACCAACAATAATGATGTCATTATCAAGTTCGTTACCTTTAAATTATATAGAATGTAATTATTACTAAAAAAAAGTGTTCCTAATTAAACCGGTTAAAACGCTGCTGTATTTATTTGGGCTAAACGTAAGAAAGTTGAAATAAAAACAAGGTAAATGCAGGTAGTTGCTTAAAATTATACTATTGTTTTTGTTATATTGTTGATATATTAACTACTATAATAATTCTACGCGTTTTTTCGATTGTGTTCCACGCAGTTAGATTATCGAAACTGAACAAAAGTTATTAATAACGAATGTTCTTGAGTGTTTATAATTATGCGTTGACGAAATACTTGTGAATTTTTTAGTGTCGAGAAAACCGATCTCAAAATGTGCAATTTAGAATTATTTCGAACGTCCGAAAATAAAGTAAATTAAAAGATGAAATAGTTTATTTCATCAATATTTTGTTAGCTAATCGTTAAATTACCATTTAATTCTAAATAACTAATATCACTAACTCACAAAGTGTATAACAATGAGCTGAGCTAGTTTATATTAAGAGAATGGTTGTTTTAAATCTCAAATAATGCGTTTCTTTATTATTTTAGGTATCGATATTTTGGAACGTGTGTAGTTCTTGTTGTTGGATTACGCTTCGATATTTTTCCGATGTCTAAAAATCTTCCGATAAATGAAAACTGCGTGTAAGTTTATCATATTATTTTTTAACACTTGTAATTAATTTTGAGCAATTTTTTAAATAACCTTAAAGCATATTTTGGTGTTTGTTAACGTGTCATATGTGCGTGATTATGCACATAAGTAGTACCGGGTTAATTGTTTTTCATCACGTTGATTAGGGTTAATTCGAGTAAGTCAAGAGTATGTTTTCGACTGTAAAAATTTTAAATTGAGTTAGTGGAATAATGCGTGTTTGTTTGTTTTTTTTAGTTAATGTTAATAACATTTTGTATTTTCCATAAATTTAAAAACAAAGTGTTTTTGTTGATTTTTTAAGGGTACAAATTAAAATTACATTCTAAATTATCTCGACAAGCAAAATAATGAAAGTTAACTGTTGGAACTATACAAGATTTGATATAAGTAGAAAGTGAAAAATTAAGTTAACACTTAAACATCTAAAACTTCCGTGGTGGATATGATTAGAAAAATAATTTACGGTAGACCCCATGTTGTACAAAATTCTTTTATTTCAATGCTTAACGTTTCGGACACCTTTCACTGTTTGCTTCTGATGATGGTCAGTGTAAGCTGTCCGAAACGTTGAGCATTGAAATAAAAGAATTTGTGTATGTCTAAAGCAAGCCATTTTCATGTAATAATTGATGGGAAACCAGTGAAACAAATGAAACAATTCAAATACTTAGGAGGCAAATAATAACAGAAGATTTGTATTGCGACCAGGAAGTCAGTGCTCGTATCGGATTTGCAAAACTTGCTTTCAGAAAGAAACAAAATATTTTGCGTCAAAAGTCATTGGCACTGAGTTTAAGCAAACGATTAATGAAGGTTTATGTATGGTCCGTAGCGTTATATAGCGCAGAAACTTGGACCATAAACAAGCGAAATGCAGATAAACTGCAAGCTTTTGAAATGTAGTGCTGGCGAAGGATGGAAAAAATAAGTTGGATGGACAAAGTAAAAAATCAGGATATATTAAATAGAATGTCTGAAAAGAGGTCATTACTTGACCGGGTACGCAAGACACGGTTAAATTGGATGGATCATGTTTTACGCCATGACGGATTACTTCGAGTTGTACTGGAAGGAAAAATATCTGGTAGACGAGGACGCGGAAGGCCACGAAATTCGTTTGTCGCGACATTACACTAAAAGATACAGGGCTGAACAGTTACACGGATTTAAAGAGGGCTGCGGAAAGCCGGGAATACTGGAGAAGGATGGATCATCATGGATGGAAACCAGTTTTAGGACTGAACCATGCAGACAGATAGATGCCGTAAATTATTTTTCTAAGTTAATACTCTCATAGTTTCTGTTATATACGGGATCGCAGTATGTTTTTTTAAAACTATTTTTATGTAATTTACAGTTTGAAAGGAAGCATCAAAAATTTATTAAACATTAGTAGAACATTTTGATTTACGAGTTCGTTATGTTGAACGTGATTTTAAATTCAAATACTTCCTTGTATTTTTTATAGTTTTGCTTTTTCTATTTATATATTTCTGATTCTGAAAAAACTTATATTTAAATATTTCAAACCAATTAAAGCATTTTTAAGGGGGGAAATTTTATTATGTTAAATTAAACTGTAAATATTGTAACAGATATTTTGATTATTTTACGCCGGAATTTTACCATGAAATAATGAATTAGGCATTCGAGAATGTTTACATAATTTTTTAATACAAAAAAATTGAATTAGATGAATAATGTTGGCGGAATTATTAAGTTTGCGGCTATTTTATCTATTTTTTAACTTATAAAACGTTATGAAATAAAATTTACTAAAGAAAAATGCAATATTTTTAAACAGTGGCATGTAAAAAACAACCTGAGACACAAACTAGCCGCTTAAAAGTGCACAGTTCAATTGAAAAATGAAAAACATTTGGTTATTGGTTTCGCCGAAGCGTTAGCATAAAACAGGGTAGTACCAAATTTCTAGATTTGTAGCTACACTTTGACTTCGAGAGGTAGTTCTATAAGGCAATGTCAGGAATTAAACTACAACTACTTTTTCTTATTTACTCCGCTGGCACTAGAGATTTTTCTCCTATGTCACTGGAAGCAATGGACGTACCTTTGTGTTCAGCCTGATGATAGTTTAGGATAAAGAAAATATTACGTTGTTAGTGTTAGTATAGTGGAAATGGTTTCCAGAAGTAAAAGACTCTCTTTCGATACTGGTCGTTTTTTACATATTTTTTAATTATTGATGTCAAAATTTTATCGCTTATAAGAAAAGTAATCCTGGTGATTGGCCTTTTGATGCTTACCGACGACGCAAAGGTTATTT
The DNA here is from genome assembly GCA_039619475.1 of Icerya purchasi. Taxonomy (NCBI): domain Eukaryota; kingdom Metazoa; phylum Arthropoda; class Insecta; order Hemiptera; family Monophlebidae; genus Icerya; species Icerya purchasi. The sequence goes on from CM077115.1 coordinate 586,381,706, forward strand.
GTCTGAATGATGTGGCGTTCGGGGTGAACAATTGTTTATGTTGATGTAGCTGGCAAACATAGCTGATGTATATAATCGTGTTCTATTCAAAAGCAGATTTTTCCGTATTTTTGAAAGATACATCAAAGTGTAAAAGACACGAATTCATCTTTGGTGTTTTTAGTTAATTATATTAGGTCGGTAAAAAAATAATTTCGTTTTTGTAACCTTTATATCTCAGCTTGTAATGGACTTCATTAATCGAAATAAGCACTGTTGGAATCGATATATTTTTTCCCAACGAGAGCGAAGGATTGGTATTTTTCCATTAACAATGCCGGTCACATGCGCTGAAGTTTCTCGCTCATTCGCTGATTTTCTAAAGGTACCTATCTACTGTGATAGCTTTGTCGGGATTCAGAAAATTGTGCTGAATAAGACCAACAGCAGACCAACAAATAATCATCTTAATCTTCCTTTGGTACAAATTTGGCTTTCGGAAATGTCGAGGAGCTGTTTCACGGTCTAGTTACTGAACTGAACATCACCGGTTGTCGTTTAAAATTCATTTCTCATTGTGCGTCACGGCTCGGTCAAGAAATGGGTTATTTTTGTTACGCTGCATGTGTGCCGACGATATTTCAGAGCGACGATTTTTCTGCTTTTCGTTCAGTTTGTGCGGCACGCATTGGTCCAGCTTTTTTGTTTTTCCAAGTTGTTTCGGATTGCCTAGAACTGTCGGATAAGTTACACCTAATTCATCTGCAAACTCTTCACTCGTTGAGTGAAGGTCTGCTTCAACTACTAATGCCTTCAGCTGGTCATGGAAAATTACCAATGCTCGACCACGACCTTTTCGACCTTCAAGGCTCTCGTTTCTACTATGAAACTTTTTAAATCAACGTTGGATCACACGCCCATGAATGACGTCTAGGTCAAAAGTGTCATTTATTTTGCGAGTCGTTTCCGTTGCTTTAGTGTACCGAGTTTGAATTCGTACAAAAAATTTGCCTGAATTTACTTTTTTTCAGTCTTTAATTAAATATCCTAAATAAAAAGTTAATCAATATTAAATACATAATGTTTGCTATCAAAATATAGGACACGGTCTGTGCTTTCAAACGGTATATAATATAATCACATTTATGAAATATTTATTTCCATGTCATGTAACAAAAATCGGAAGTACAGAAAACGACTTTATTTTTCTACTAATGTAATATATATAGTTCTTTTCCGAAAACCCGGGAGGATTTGGACAAATATTGAGGGGGTCATAAAAAATGTTCACAAAATGTCCACCGGCGGGGGGCACCCGGGCGTGCACATAAGGGTTAAATAAAGAAAAAAAAAAAGAAATAGGAAAAAATTCAATTATGGGCGATCTTTTTACCCACTCTTGCAGATTACTTAGAGGCAAAGAAATATTGAAATTATTTTTCACCTTTTCTTAAAATATATATATATATATAATAAATTTTACTCAATAAGATTAGAATAACAAATGGGAAATTCGCAAAAGGTTCCAAATAATATTTTTCTCGACAGCGCTGAAATGTAATGTATTTTAATATATCCTCGTACGTATAATTGCACTATGAAAGTTCAGTGAGATAATAGTGACTATATTATAAAAAATTTGTTCATAAAAGTAATCGATCCTTTGTATGTTAGATTTTTGGTTTGGTATAAAATGGTAGTTAACACCGATTTTGATGGAAATCATCATCATCATGCAGCCTTTTGGCGCCAGTAATTGACGTAGGCGTCTCCTAAATTTTTCGATCGTTGTGTATTTTGAGCCTCGCGTGTCCATGTATGTCCGGCTTCTTAGAAGCCTTCCTTGCTTGCGTTTTCCTGCGTATGGCCAGTTCAGCACTTCCTTACTCCATCTTCTGTCCGTTAGTCTTGTGATATATCCCGCCCATTTCCATTTGTTTGTTGCAATTCTAACCACGATATCTTCGAAGCCTGTGTATTTTCGTATATATGCGGATTTCTAATCCTGTCATTTAGTCTTATTTCCAGCAACGCGCGTTCCATTCGGCTTTCGGCCTGTTCAATTCTGTCTACCACTTCTCTTGTTAGAGGCCAGGTTTCCGCTCGATAGCTCAGCACCAGTAGAAGATGCACTGATTAAATAGCTTGGCTCGGTTTGCTGAACTGATTTTATTTTGTAAAATCCTTTTCATTTTTCCAAATGCTATCCACTTAAGCTGTGTTATTTTTTTAACTTCCTGTATAGGGCCTTTTTTTTTTCTTGGTAAATTTCTTACCTAAATATTCTACAGCGCTTTGTTCCAAATTTATATTCATATCATCTTCTTCATCATCTCCATAGTTCATCATCTTTGTTTTTTCCCGGGTTTATTTTTAGACCAATTTCTTTCAGTGTTTTTTCTAATTCGATATTTTTTGTAATTTTGTTTTGAATTTTTCGTTGCTAGTTTTGATGGAATAGATAGCTCTATTATATGTCGCGATTTTTATTTAATTTTCTGAATTATATTTATGTTTTCTTAATATTTATGTATTATTTACGTGTAATGTTATAATACTTCTTTAATAAATATATTAGTAATAGGAAAAAATCATCTCAAATGAAAAAATTAAAATGTCTCATGAAATATTTCATTTTTTAATAAATTGCGAGGCTTTTTTTCTCTTCTCCTTTTTAGCGTATAATATCGAGAGTAGAATACAAACTTGATCTTGAATAAACTTTGCTATGCGCTTTAGGTATAAGCATAGACGCTGTGTTTAAATAAAATAGAATAATTACCATTGTTTGAGAAAACAAGTTTAAATCCTACGACTTTGTTGAATTAGCTGAAAAACTAGTCTAAAATAATTAATAGAAAAAAGTTGAATATTGAAGATGAAAACGTATGCCATACAGAAGTAATATCAGTTATTGTTTTGAAACTTTGTAAAACATAGGAAGTAAATAGAAAAACAAAAAAAAAAAAACAAAACTTAGTATGTTTTTTATCAAAAATTGAGTTACCACAGTTTTTATACACTTACGAATAATGTATCGTAGACAATTTTCGCGAAGAAAGTTTCATTGCTTTAAAATTAATTTTTGAAATATCACTTTTAATTGCCTGGTTACATAATTTTGCAACAGCCAAAGAACTTTACTGCGTTCTGGTAAGAGAAGGCTTTCGTTACTGTTCACTTGTTCAAAAAATAAGAAGAAACAAAAAGAATGAAAAAATAGACTGCTTAAAACAGTTGTTGCCGAATGTAGGTAAAAAAATTTAAAGTTTAAATGAAAAAATACTTTTTGAAAATGCATTAAAATTTATAATAAAAATTGTAAAGTAGAATTATTTGCGTTAAACGCCATGTTAATGAAATTTCTTTATCGATGTTTCGGATATCTTCCATTAATTATCATGGTTGGTTTGTCTAAGCTATCGTAAACGTCAATAGAGTAACTTCATTAATATATGGTGTTGAGCGAGAATAATTTTGTTCCTAATGCGTCCCACCGTGGTAGTTTAAGATTTTTACGGGTCGTGAAGTTATTTAATTTTATATAAACGAGTTCTGTGAAATAAATAACTTTTATAACTGATCTCATATATTGTGCATAACGGAGGAGAAGAAGGAGCAGAAGTATTATTTTTATAATATTACAAATGATTAACACATATTTTAACCATTTTACTGTTTAATAACTATAAAAATAGCGAACATATATTTAAAGAGAAATTTGTAAATTATTTAAAAAAAAAAAAAACATGTTTCAGAGTCAAACGAGCTCTATATTCATAGTGAAAAATTCACCATGAGTATGGAATTCGTTTGATTTCGAAACATTTCGGTATTTCTTAATAATTTATAAATTATTCTGTAACTATATATATATAAAAATGTTTACCATTTTTATACTTAATAAAAGAGTGATTTATAAAAATGTGTAATTGTAATAATGTAATATATTTTAAAATGTAAATTTAAAAACAAGAAAGAATAAGTGTAATTACTCGGAACTGTTTTGATGAAAGTACAATGACTCATAAAGTTTGTCATCAAAACTCTTAGTAAACCGGCGGGGCTATATTATAATTTTATGTGTAATCGTAATAGCGGTACAATATTTCGAATGCGTATCAAATAAATCTGTTTAAAAAAAGAAAAGAAAGTGAATTTATACATTTTTCTTTTTACACTATTGGTGTCGTGAAATCGGCTGGTCGGCTTGGTGAGATACTTTGATCTAGTTGATTTTATCGTTATTAGGTTATCATCGGTATGTGCAGGGTAAGGTTAGTCTGCTCTAATTATACACTTCTTTTGACCGCGAAACCGGAAATTTGTGAATCGAAAAAAAAAAAAAAAAGTGATTTAACAATTACGTTCGAGTGGTGGAAGCATCATCTTAGAAAAAAATTATTCGAGAATAAGTTCGCTGATATTTTGCGATCCATTTCATCACGTATAATGTAGTACGTTTTAGAAATGAAAATTCACATTCGCTTAAAAAGGCTTAGATAATGAATTTCTATTATGCTGTTAAACATTTTCAGAACTGCTTTGCATGTTAATTCACACAAATATTACCCCTCGCGTGCAAAAAACATATATTTATTTGTATATAAATCCCGTCAATGCTATATAATTTTTTTTTAATGTAAATTTGAATATTTCGCTTAAATTTTTTATTTTTTAGGTTTTTAGCGTGCGATTTATGATCTAAGCTTCTTATTTAATGCACTAATAAATGTCTACAATGCATCTACTGACGCAGCATTAAACATACTAGTAAGTAGCGTGATAATTGATACACATGTATGTTTTTTTTTTGTTTTTTTTTTTTTTCTAATATTTCTTGATTCAACTACAACTGCTTTTTTGTATTTTTGGCTCAGTATAATGTGTAGTTTATGATAATATGATGCGTTTGTATTAAAAGCAAACGAATGTCGTAACAAATTTAGTGATCAAACAAGTATTGTCGAATATCGGGTTATTTATGTATAGAAATTTATATTTTTACTTGAACTTTTATTTACTTCAGTTGTGAAAAAAGTTTTAAAGAAAAAAAGTTTAATACAGGAATAAAATATATTGTTTTAAAATTGTTGAAGTGTAAATTAAATTTTGGTTGTACTAAAAATTGAAAGTTGTAAAATCGGAAGAACAGATTTATAATAATGTATACAAAGTTTGAGAATAGGGTAAACTTAAAATTAAAAAAAAAAAATCTCTTCCTATTATTTTGTTCATTATAAATTACCGAATAAATTAAAGGTTTATTACTTATTAGATCCTACAATTATAGATTTTTTTTTTTTTTTTATTGAGTTCATTTATTCTAATCTCACCTGCCTGATATTATATTTAGGTAAATCAATGTTATTCAAGTCATTACAGTTAATCCTCGAAGAGATAACACCACGCGGGAAAAATTATATATTTTTTAATTGTTTGTTGCTGGATGGAACTGGAGTTTTATTTCAATTTTCTGAATATATATGTCCATTTCTGCCAGTGTCAGTATTGATGAAAATGGTTTTAAAAAAATTCTCTGGTTAAGATCTTTTTTAAGTTTTTTATAAATAAAAAAAAATTAAATCTTAAAATTGAATTTCGCTTTTTAATAAATAATTCCAAGTTTTACAAAAGTCTCCTTAATTACTTTCAATGTAGTTTAATAAAAAAAAGTTTAAGGATTTATTATTATTATTATTATTATTGCTGCTGTTTTTTTTTTTATTATTGGATTTTCCACCTCGAACTTTGGCAAAGGGGCAGATTTATTACGTAAATATAATATAGGCACTTCTGTAATTTATATAAATATTCCAGTTATAATTATTATAATACAATTGAAAGAGACAAAACCACATTTGTAACAATAATGTATACACACATGCAGTGATTATGTTATGGTTATTAATTACAATACGTTTAATTTAGAGTTGCATTGTTGATAGAGCACTTAGTCACCAGTTAAAATTTAAAAAAAAAAAAAAAAAAAAAAAAAAACTAAATTAATTATATACAATTTAATTTCATGTTTTACTGATTATATATACAATGAAAATTATTATTTTTATATGACATAAAAACTTAAAGGATAATTCAAACAAATTCGATATTTAATCACTCTGATTCGACAGAGCTATGAAAACATTCTTTCATTATTATATGAAAGAATTTGAGCAAATTATTAATTGGTGGAGTCTATTTCAAGTTGATTGTTAGCAGCAATTTTGAATTATTGTTTGAATTTAGCCAGCGAAAAACATTTAAAGATGTTGGATGTCTCCAAAAAAATATCCTCTATGCGATAATTACAGTTAGTGCTATTTTCTGTTTTAAACCTATGTAAGTACTCTTTAAGGGTACCGAATACTGAAAAAGATTATGAAGAAGAGACCTTTTAAGCTTTTCTTTAATATCGGGAAAGAAATTGTAGGCTTTCCGACCAGTGCAATCATTATCCCAGTAAAATTTCCTCATACTAATGGATGATGCTATTCCCAATTACTTAACAGAGTTATGGTTTTGCCCTTCTTAAGGACCTGACAAGACTTAAGTTTTTTGTAATTCGGTAGTTTGAAATTATTGCCCGTCCTATTAGGAAGAGATCTAAAGGGATTATGTGGATATGATACATGCATCAGAGGAAGGAACAGTTCTATACAGGGATTCTATATTTAATATGAATTTTCTTTGCTGTTTATTTACACCTTAATATTTTCTTAGTAACGTACTGGAGCTATACCCATAAATTGATTGTATCATTCTTTTGTTTAAAATACGTTTTTCTTTATGAAGAATCTTATAGGTATTCGGTAAATTTTTCTGAAGTTTATCATATAGTTTAATATATCTTTAATCATTACTCCCCGATTTTCGTTCCGTTGTATTTGTACTGTTTCAAAATCATTAAAAACAATTTGCTTACTAATAAATAAAGCATTGAAGTAACTTTAATGGACTATTTATAAAATGACAAAAATCTTCATGAAATATGAAAATAGATAATGAACGGCGAATAATTTTATAGGTTATGCGGTGTTTTCAAAATTTAACGTATACCTAATTTTAACAATATATTTAATAATAGTAATAAAAATAATAATAATAGTAATAACAACATTGTTTTTACAGACGAGTGTTGCAGAATAAATTACAAGAGATGCATCCTTATTCGTGAGTATTTTTAATAATTTTATTGGAAATATAATTTAGTTTACATTTTAGGAAGGTTGATTTTTTTAATAAAAGTAAATCAGTTAACCTAGGCTTTTTAAAATATAAGTGAAGTATATTAAAAAATAGTACTATTCGTATAAAAACTGCGCTGTGTGTGTTGCTAAGAATTTATGTACTTTCATTATTTTTTTTTTTCTCGAAAAAAATAATACATATACCAGTATATAAATTTTATAAACTTTACAATCGTTTTCTTTTATCAAGCTTACAACTTAATTTGTGTTAATACATTTCAGTAATTATTTAATTTATACATTTAAAATTTTAACTTTGAATAATATATTATGGAACATGTAAGGGGCAAATCTTAAAAATATCTTAGTAATTACTATATTTTCTATATGTATTTTTTTCGTGTTTTTTATCTTATTTTATGGTTATTTTTAATACTTTTTTCTTTCATTTTTTTACATTCTTTAATTTACTTATATAGGGGAACTGGCACTCCGGAAACATTGCAGTCCAGCAGCTCTTATTTGTCAGATTTGCAGTACCGAACACGCTTAAATAACGGCCATCCGAACAGTCAGTCTCCGAATTCTTCAAACCATGACAGTGAAAGTGCAACTTTATTGCGCCAAAAACCTGCTTCCCAACAGGTACAACATTGCATTTTTTTATTTATACTCATGATATTTTAGTCATACGGCTTAACCAAGTTCATTAGTCATTTGCCCGGTTTATTTAGCATAATTCTTCGGAACTGTCAAACTTCCAAACGACTCGAAGGCTAATAAAAAATGCAAACGCTTTTTATTTAAAACAGATTGCCTTATTTTGAAGGATATTACCAGATGAAATAAAAGATTAATACGAGTTGAGCCTTGATTTGGGTACCGATTTTAGTTTACTGTAACTGACTTCATGAAGTTCTTGCCTTTGGAGCTAGTTGATGATGATTCCTATTCGATACGAACGTAAAACTTCCCTTTTGTTCTTCGGGCCCCAGATTAGAGGGATAGCACACTATTTACCTTTTACTGAATTATATATATATAAAAAAAAAAAAATAGAAAATCAACATCAATTTTGTTTGGGCATAAAGAAAATAAGCGAAATCCATACAACATTGCGCACTTTCTGTGAACCCTTTTGAACGTAAACCAGGAAGGAAATTTTCACTGATTAAAAGATAATTTTTGAAATCGCTTCAATATTTGTGTTAGTCGGTTAACGTTTTACAGCGCTATGTACTGTACTAACCTAAATTAGCTGTTGATTGCGATTTACGGTAAAGATACGGAATTTGGAGAATTACAAATTGGCAAAGCTTTTTTTGAGTTCTGCGATCGAAGCAACCACCACCACATGCATATACTAAAAACGACACGTGTCGTAAATAAAAATCGACCGTTTGAAATTCATCAGCATTATATAATACGAGGCCGATTCCACGAATATCGCTGGAAACAGTGAAATCGCATCTTAAGCAATGATCTTCCGGACTAAACAGTACTTGTTAATAATTATGTAATGGTCGTCTTGTAAAATTATCAATTTCATTTGCTAACTGAAATTATATTACAGTATAATGAAGAACATAATATTAAAAACAATTTATAAAAGCATGTTTCATTACAGATATGCTGAATAATATATTGTGCATAGTCAACAATAATAACATTAATAACTATACCAATTTTTTAATCTATCGAAATTTTATTAATAATTTATGGTACACGTTAGTAGAGGTAGGTATGAATCAACTGTTTACATTTCAATATATAGGGTGGGCCAAAAGAACATCCCGAATTTCAAACGCTCGTCAAAATCATACACTGTGAGTTAGCGTGGCGATTGCAACGCCATCTGGCGCTAAATAATATGCCGTTTAATATAAATATAGTTGGTTAGTAGTCATGATTCGTGGACGCGTAAACAACGCTCTTTCGTTGTCGAGTACTTTGTGAAAAACGGTGAAAGTGTAATCGCGGTACAACGCGCGTTTAAAAAACAATTTGATTTAAAACGTCATGACAATCCCCCCGACCGTAAAAGTATCCTCAAATGGGTAAAAAACTTCCGAGAATACGGTAGTGTGGTGGCGGTCAACCATCAAGGTCGCCGTCGATCGTCTAGAACCCCGACAAACATCGAAAAAGTGCGCGTAGCATTGTCGCGAAGTCCGCGCAGATCCGTTCGTCGCCAGGCTTCCGCCTTGAAAATTCCCCGTACTTCACTCAGAAGAATAATTCGAAACGACCTCAATATGCACCCATACAAGATACAACTAACCCAAGAATTGATACCAACAGATAAGCCAAGAAGGTTAGAATTTTGTAATAAATTTTTGGATATGCTGGAGGAAGAAGACGTCGATTTGGATTATGTTTTTTTTAGCGACGAGGCGCATTTCGATTTAAATGGTAACGTTAATAAACAAAACATGCGGTATTATGCTACTGAGAACCCTCGAATCGTTCACCCGGTACCCTTGCACTCCCCTCGTATCACGGTATGGTGCGCAGTCAGTGCGAAAGCGATAATCGGTCCCTACTTCTTCGAGGAGGAGGACGGAGCGAATGTTACTGTGAACGGCGACCGCTACATCCAAATGTTAAACGAGTTTTTTCTAGCGGAGCTCAGACGGAAGAGGATTGCATTATCTAAAACGTGGTTTCAACAAGACGGGGCCACACCACATATTCGTAACGATGTTTTGCGGTTATTAAGAGAGAATTTTCAGGACCGCTTGATTTCGCGAAACTGTGAGCTGTTTTGGCCGCCGCGCAGTCCGGATTTAACACCGACAGATTTTTACCTATGGGGCTACTTGAAAAGCAAGGTGTACGAGGGTAAATCAGCAACAACCGACGAGATGAAATTGGCCATTCAGAAGGAAATTGCAGCGATTAAAAAACCAACTCTTAAAAAAGTAATGCATAATTTTGAGGAAAGATTGCAACAATGTAAAAATCAAAATGGTGACTATTTATACGGAGTATTGTTCAAAACTAATAGTGTACAATAAATGGCGTTCTTTTTGAAGTATTTCAACGTTTGTTTAATTTCCGTAAGTATATTAGTCTTTATTTGACGAGCATTTAAAATTCGGGATGTTCTTTTGGCCCACCCTGTATATATATATATAGGAAAAAAAAACAAAAAAATATACTCATGCAATAATAAATATCTCAAACTGCGTCAGTATACATAAACGATAATTAATTATTTTACATTTATATTGTCTAAATTATACTCCGCTAAACATAATTTTACAGAATTATATTAATCTCTGGTTGTTGGAATTATAAAATAAATATAATTACAAAAGTAGCAAACAAACAAAAATCGTATATTATAATAAATTTAGCCGCAGGAATGTGTTCGGGTCTAGTTCAGCATCAGCTGAAAGTGAAAATCTACTGAAGGATATTGAAAGGAACGAATTGAGAAAAATTAAAATTTGGGAGGATAAAAGCCGGGAGTTATCAGCGAAAATGGTTAGGTGCGAATGAAATTAGAAATTGATAGTGTTGTAGAATTTCTGTTTAATTACTGTTCGGAGAAGGGATTTGAAAAGTGAAGGCAGAAAAAAATACTTCAGAAAGATGGCGGAGATCGCCAAAGGGTTTTTTTTGGAATAGAAATGATGATAAAAGAGTTTCAGCTGGGAGGAGTAATTTCGCTGAAAAGGAAGGCATTTAAAAGTTGTAAGGAGAATATTAATGAATTGTTCAGATATGTTTTTAAGGATAAGGGAAGATGTACCATTGAGACTTGGAATTTTGAAAGAACAGCTTTCAATTTATTAATGTTAAAAGCGGAAGTTAGAAAATGAGGAGGAGAATTTTATTGAAAAGGAGTAGAATAAATTCATCAGCGTTAGAAACCTAAGCAGGAGCAACAGATATTAAATTGTCTACGGAGATGTTGAAATTTCCAAGAACATTCAGTGGATGAGAATTTAAAAGTCCCGGCTATTTTCCAGATGTGTGGAAGAAGAAATTCTGGAAAAGAAGAGCGAACAATTTTTCAAGAGCACTTTTTGAGACTTTAAGTATTTACCGGGCTTGTGTTTGCTTGTTTATGAGCAAGGAAATTTTTAGTCGTAGGGTTTGAATTAGTAATGGGTAAGTTCGTTATTTTTCCGGATACGGATTCGGAACTGAATCGCAGATTTAAAAACTCCCTTCCAGATTCTATTTCGGTGTTTTTACGCATACAAGATACTTAACACTGCCATTAGTTGAGTTTGGCTGTCGACACAGCGTACCGTTACCGGTTAAGACAAATTACATTATGTCTGTTGCTTAAACAAGTCCGGCGCTGCATAGATTGCTCGTGTAGTAATAAGTTAATTATTGGCGCGTGCGTTTGTTGTTAGTCAATGTGATTAGTTGTTTTTGCGTTAAATCAATTAATCAAATATTTTTTTATCGCTAATGCTTCAGGGAAAATTTTTTTTAAATGTTTGGTGAAGGAATTTGAATCAGTCTAATCTCCCAAGTTAAACAAAAATGAATTAAAATAAATAAAATGCGATTAAGTTAATTTATTCTATTTTAAAATTGAAAGTATTTCGTTATCTTATTAAATTCGATTAAGCCAAGTTAACTCTACCTATATGATAATGCAAGTATCCAATAACTAGCAGATTTAATGAGTACTATTGCACAAACAATTAATTTATTTGTTACAACAAAGATACAGGCTGAATTGTCGAAAAATCTTGTATATTTTTTTTTCCAAATTTTCCATCAGGAAAAACATGTACAGAAAATGTAGGGAAAACGCTGTAGAACTTGTTTCTCTGTTGAAGGTTAACATTTTAACTTTTATGGGGAAGCGTGTGAACTTAAATCTTGTCATTACCGGGTCGGAGTTGTGAATTCACATATCGGTAGTCGAAGTTACGTATCCTTCCGGACCTACTCGTCATTAGTTTGACTGAAAGGTACGATAAATGCAGTGCTTTCGTTTCATAAAGGGAAGAGAATACAGCATAATGATTTGAGGATGAATGATGGTGAAATGGAGAAGAATCGGTAAGGACAAACATGACAGATTGCAGAAAGGATTCATAAACAGATGTGGGATCAGAACTAGTTCGTATATTGGAAAGCTAAGAATTGATAAGAGAATGGGACAGAGTCCAGTTTGTTTTAGATAGATTCCGTGGAATAAATAAGTAGGAGAAGGAAAATTCAGAAGGGTTATTTGAATAGGAACATAGTTATAGCTGGAACTAATGGTAGAGGAAGAAAAGGTCAAATTGTGGTAGTACTAAGATACATTAAATTCGTACTTCTTGGATGTTCATAAACTTTCAATGACAAACTATGTTATAAGACATAAATTAAAGGCAAAAATAAGGGAAAGGGGAAATAGAAAATATATTTTTTCACCGAAATTCGATGGTCAGTAATAATTTAACTTTGTTTTATGTTCAAATTAGGTTGCAACGCCGGTCACAAAAGTGGTCAGAGATGTGCATAATTTAGTCCCGGAAAATCCAGACTTGGATTATATTTCTACATATCCTCCTGATGTTCACACAGTTAGTCATCATCATCACCAGCCACCGCATCATCAATATGGTTATTTAGAGGAGGGTTCTGAGCATGATGTTAATGCTGCTGGTTAGTTTTTATTTTCATAAAACAAAGTTCGCAATGTATTCCGTTAAGCTCCTCTTTTTTTTAGGATTCCGTATACATATAATGTACGGAATCCTTATAAGATGGTACACAAATGACTAAAATATCAAATAAAAATCAATAATTCACGAATGGCTTGACTTATAAACTTCAAATTTGGAACATAAATTACAATTAAAATTCTCTTTAAAACGATCTATAACTTGAAGATGACCGATTACCCTGGGCGGCAAAAAACCCAAAAAACCGTCAAGAATATATAATATGGTACATAAAACGACCTCAAAAATCACTTAAAAAATCATAACTCGCCACTAGATAAACTTATAACGCTGAAATTCAAAATATAAACTACAATGCAGGAGTACTTTCATAAAATCAAAAAATTACGTTACAAAAGTTATGTAAAGTTGCCCAAAAATTTAAAAAAGCGCAAAAAATGACGTGTAGCCCCCCCCTAGCGTCGCGAATATTACCGTTAAAATTTTGAACACGGTTACAAATATGCGCTTCCACGTATATTTCTCTAGTTCGGAACATTCGAATTTCCAGCTTTAAAATTGGACCCTCGGGGCACCGAAAGCTCGAGATTTTGGAAAAAAATATTTTTTTTCTTGGGCTTGTGATATATCATTAGAAAGATCTCTAGTAGTCGGGAACGAAACCGAATTTCATTTTCTTAACCAAACTTTCAAAGTTGCGGTAAAGCTCAAAAAATCGTCAGCTCCAATTGCGGCCCCCTCCTTGCGACGCGAGTATTACAGCTATAAATTTGGAACATGGTAGAAAATACGCGACTCTACGTATATTTCTCTGATTTAAGACAATCGGACCCCAACTTTAGAATGAGACCCGTGGGGCACCGAAAATTCAAAATTTTGAAAAAAAAAAATTTTTTTTCTGAGGTTTGTGATATATCATTACAAATATCGCTGTTTGTTGGGAACGAAAACGTATTTCATTTTCTTAACGAAACTTTCAAAGTTGCCGAAAAGTTCAAAATAGCGCGAAAAATTACTTTTTAGCCCCATAGCGAAGCAAATATTACAGCTAAATATTTTGAACACGGTTAAAAATATGCGCTTCTACGTATATTTCTCTAATTCGAAACATCCAGGTTTCCAGTTCTAAAACTAGACACTCGGGGCGCCGAAAGCTCAAAATTTTGAAATAAAATATTTTTTTTTTCGGGTTGTGATATATTATTAGAAAGATCGCTATTCGTCGGGAACGAAACCGTATTTCATTTTTTTAACGAAATTTTAAAAGTTGCAGGAAAGTTCAAAAAAGCGCGAGCTTTAATTTGTAGCTTCCTCTTTACGACGCGAGTATTATAGCTATAAATTTGGAGAAAGTTAGAAAATATGCAACTTCACGTATATTTCTCTAATTTTTAACATCCAGGTTTCCAGCTTTAAAATAAAACCCTTAGGGCGCTGAAAGCTCAAAATTTTTAAAAAATATTTTTTTTTGCCCGAGCTTATAATATATCATTGGAAAGATCGCTATTTGTCGGGAACGGAACCGTATTTCATTTTCTTAACGAAACTGTCAACGTTCCGAAAAGTTCAAAAAAACAAAAATAATTACCTTTCTCTCCCCCAGCTCCACGAATATTACAGCTGAAAATTTTGAACGCGGCTAAAAACGTGCTGATCCCCTTATATTTCTCTAGTTTATAACATTTGGATTTTCAGTTTTAAAATTGGACCTGAAGGCGCCGAAAGTTCGAAATTTTGAAGAAAAATTTTTATTTTTCTGACACATGTTATATACCATTTGAAGGATCGCTATCTGTCGGGAAAGAAACCGTATTTCATTTTCCTTATTGAACTTTCAAAGTTTGCAGAAAAGTTCGAAAAAGCGCGAGAATTGATTTGTGACGCGGGTATTATAGCTAAAAATTTTGAGGAAAGTAGTAAATATGGGCATCCATGTATATTTCTCTGGTTTGGAACATCTAAGTTTCCAATTTTAAAATTAGTGGCTTGGGGCTCTGAAAGCTCGAAATTTTGTAAAAAAAAAATTTTTTTCAAGTGTATTATTATTGGAAAGAGTGCTATTTTTTGGGAACGGACCCGTATTTCGTTTTCTTAACGAAACTTTAAAATTTACTAAAAGTTCATAAAATTCTGAAAAATTACGTGTAGCCACGCTTGTAATTTATGTATTGTGTTCAAGATTTTGAACAAGGTTAAAAAAAAAATTCAGAACCTTAAGCGCGGAAAGCTCGAAAGTTTCAAAAATAATATTTTTTTTCCGGTCATGATCGATGGAAAGATCGTTATTTGTCGAGAACGAAACCATAAGTTATTTCCTTAATGAAACTTTCAAACCTTGATGTTCCAAACTTGAGAAATATATGTCGAAGCGCATATGTTTAACCCTGTTCAAAATTTTAGCTGTAATACCCGCGGCGCTAGAGGGGAGGAACTGTTTGAATTTTTTGGCAACTTTAAAAGTTTCTAAATACGGTTCGGAATTATGTTTAGAGACTCCCGTGGAACTGGCGTACGAATTTCGACTGTTACTGGTTGAATGTCGGATGGTAACAATCCGCACGAACGGATAATATTATTCCCCCACGCGCACAACTAGCAAGCACCGGATTTGATTGGAGAACTTTATAGTTTTTTAGTTTTAAATGTTGGTTTTGTTTTAAGTGGGTTTCTTGAATGCACGAAATAAACAGGTTTGTTAATCGGTGTTATTTTTCTTTTGGCTTTATCGGAATACGAGACTGCAGCGGTTTTTAGAATTTGGTTCGGATTGTTATAATTTGCGTTAGTAGTGCTAGTACGAGGGCTAAGAAACGGAACGGGATCGCAGGTTTCGGTTTGGTTGTTTTCATTGCGGCTTGTGTTAGTAGTGTTATGAACTGTAATGAAACGAACGGACTCACCGCATCATTGTTTAGGTGGTACGTCCGCTTGATGAAAAACAGCTGCGAATAGTATTTCGATTTGTTAAACAATTTAACGCCCTATGCTAGTAAATAAATAAAAAAAAAAAATTTAATAATGGTCTAACGTACTGAGAGAGTCGAAAGAAAATACCGAATTGTTAAAAAATCATCACAGTAGAACGACAGTCTTTTTCACATCGCGGAACTATATCGACCTTTTTTGGTAAAGTAACCAGTTCGTCTTGCAACCGAAAGAAGTTTAATAACAAAGTAACCAAATTGCCTCGAAATTCGGTTTTCCAATTAGTGACATTTACAAAACTCATAAACTATAATTTCGATTACCGTGTCTCTCCCTCGCATTCGCCGAGAATCCAGGATGCAATCACCAACATACACCAAACTGCCAGCAGAGAATACCAGCATTCTAGCAGCCGCAGCAGAGTGATACGTAGCATCAATATTATTTCTAATTAATATTTTTTGCGTGTTTTCGTTTATATGTTTATTAAATTTCTTTGACGGTTGGCTATTCAAGAAAGATAGTTGTAGGAATTAACAAAATTACACATTTTAAAAAATCATAAAACCCTAATATTAGTATTATTAAATCTAAACCAATAATTTAAAAAAATAAATAAAAAAAGGATTTAATTAATTTTTCTTCATAACCGTTACATTTCACTTCAAATTAGTCTAAGTCTTCGATTCAAATTAGTATTTTGCTTTACTGTTTTAAATTATTATTAGAAAAGATCTCTGAAATTTATTAAGATATTAAATTAAAATAGTAAAATAAAAATAGAAATTTATTCAAACAAATTTTCTCACATACTAAATAATTATAGTTATTGTTAACTTTCATACGGAATCCTCAGCGCATGAAACCTCATGCTTGACTGAACTTGTTTTTTTTCTCAATTGATTTTTGTACAGTAAATTGATAACAATGCTTGTAATTTAGAGAACTATTTTTGCAGAAAAAATTGTTAACCGTTTTGATGTTTAAATAAACATAAACAAAAGCGTCAGATGAAAGTAAGATGAATAAATTTTGTAAGCAGTATAAAAAGTTTAAGGATAAAGTCAGTAAAAAGGTTTTTAAAAATGTTTAAAGATATATTTTTCTGAAATCTGAGAAACGTAAATGTTGAAAAAGTTGATGAATAATAAAACAATAATAAAAAAAGTGAAATTTTTTTCTACTTCTATAGAAAGAAAGTGCGATGCAAATTTCTTCCATTCTAAAACATTTGTACGATGTTACGTAACCTATTAATATATCATATAAAACTTTATTACATGCAATTTTTATAATGAGCAACTTGAAACAGTTAACAAAGAAGTTTGGAGTTTTTGTTGTGTTTGCGAAATTTACTTAAACGGCATCGTTGATTTTGTAATCTTGAGCGATTTCTCATATTTGGTTAAGTGCAAAAACGTTATAGTCCAGAATAGTTGTTAAATATTTAAACAACTGATTTTTGTACGTGTAATTATTAGATAAATAACTTTTCTATGCGCACCTATTGTGATATACTTTGCTACCATTTATGTCAGAAAAAAGAAGAAAAAAAAGCAAGGTTTTAATATTTGATATTGATTTGTATATCGGTTACTGAATAGTTTACAATATGAACTTTAAATTATTTCATATATTTTATTTTCATTTTTACTAGATGTTGGATAAATTAATTTTTATTTCACTATCAATGTATTTCTACTTGTTATTTTTCTGATTAAAACAGGCCGTCATTACAATGATCCATATGCTGAATCGTATCAGGATTATGATGTATATGTACCACCGGGAGGTGGAGCTGATTATGGTACCGTTTATGGGAGTATGAATCTAGGACCTGGCCAGTATCAGCCTTACGGTAATACTGGTAATTATATCGAACATCCGCATTACAATGAACATCCTCCAACACCACCATCTCCAAGTGATCATAGTGATTCTCCTCCCACTCAACGACTTTTATCACATGGTAAGTTTCAACTTTAATTATTTCAATGTATTTCTCTTTTATTATTACTATTATCATTATCATCATTATCATCATCATCACGCGAATACTTTTTTCATATTATTCATCTAGCGTTGGTTTTAAAAATTCTTTCAAAGTGAGTTTTAAAGAACAATTCAAACTGATTTGGCCCGAAAAGAATTAATAAGGATTGTTAAAGAACATATTTGACATTTAAAATGATTTGATTCTGTCAGTTAATTACAAATTTGTTACAATCACCTACGACTACTGCTTTCTTTATAAAAGTTCGTTAATAAATTATTTTTTGAACACAGAGGATTCTTTAAATTTTTTACCATTTTTTCCATACTCAATCTCTGTTGCTGTTTTTGTGATTTTTTGTAAATGGTAGTTACTATTTCATGATATTCTATTTTCTTTTAATTATTCGAACTTTTTAATATAAAAAATATGAGTTTGTATATAGTGATATGATTTTTTATTCTGTACAATTTTTAATTTTCTTTATGTTCAGATATCGTGTTGATTCTGCTTCTTTTCTTTTTCCATTTTTTATTTGTTAGTCAAATATAATTGCATACTCAGCTTATCCTTGTTTTTTTAGTTGGTTACCAGCATTACAAAAAAAAATTATTTCAATCGGTGCTAAATTTTCTGTGGTTTGAATTTTTACTATTGTAGTACATCATTTTAATTTAGTCTACATATCGGCCATTTTAATTCTAAAATATTTAATGAAATTCGGGATTCGTGAGATTACATATTGCAGACAACCGAGATATAGTGTTAGCAATTGACCATTCAAAATCTTATAGTACATTGAAAGAACAATACGAATTCCATATTCCATAAGGTCAGGAGATATTAAGGAAGAACTCGTTGAATGTACATTAAAGACATAGTACAATAAAAACGTTTGAAAAATAATATTTTAATAATTCCGAACAGTAATTAAAATGAATGCAATTTATTTTACGTATTTAAATTGTAAATGCAGTAAATATATTAATTTGCAAATTGAAATACGAAAAATAACGTTTTTTCGGCAAATTTTAAAGTAATAAACTGCGAAAATATTTTCATCGAGTGAAAAATTAAATTTTAATAAATAAAAATGTTTTAATCTATAAAAAGAATAATATCCGATTTTTTAAAATAATATGACGGAGAATTGTGCTTCGAATTTTGATCGTATTTTAAATAGAAGTATAGATTAAATTAAATTTTTATAGAATTTCCCATACATAATGTGTTGGAAACGGTTTGAATTCGATCTTTTCAAATATATTTAAAAATTTAAATAAGTTTTGGTTTTTCATAAGTTAAAATTTTCTTTTCTTAAAAGAAAAAAATACTTGAATTATTATTTTTCATATAGACGAAAACAGCCTAGTATTAAAAATTCTTTATATCGTACAGATGCTACCATTATTTTTGATCAAATATATATTTTTTTGTATTTAAATTTTATATTATGGTAGTAGGGGTTTACTTAGAGCTTTCGTAATATTCTTTCTCAAATTTTATAAAGCGTATTTTTACGTAATGTTTCCCTTTTCTTTAAAATTTTTTTGCTTCAGTGATATTTGATTATTTATTTTTTTTTTTTTTTGAAAAATTTTGATTGCCTAACAGATAACAAAACTGTACCTTTTTTCCTTTTTTTTTTTTTTTTTTTTTTTTTTACGATAAAATTTTGTTGGTTAGAACTTGCATATCGTAGGACGTTTAACAAATGTTAAACATTTTAAGATTGACATCACAAGTCGTGAACTAATTTAAAGTTAGTACTCACCAAAAAAGGTATTTAACTTGTTTCTATCATGCATACACTAATCGATGCTCGATTTATTATTTACAGCGAAAAAATACGAGGCTTATCGCCAACGTAAATTTTCCAATATTGTCAAAAATCAAAAAAATAATTTAAAAATTTAAAAAAATATTAACTACATAGTGAAGATATGCATGCATTATTTCCCATTAGAGCCGTCCAATCTCCACAGATACCATAGCGTGAAATTAGTTTTTGTAGATCCTACTAAGCGCTGTGATAGTCCAGTATTCAGACATAAGTTGTATGTGGTGATTTTTTGGTTCGAAGCGAATCGCTTATCACCTAAATTTTTCTCATGGAAGGAGAAAAGAAAAAATTCAGGGAGACATCAAAGTTTAAAGAATACAGGGAACATGAAAAAATATTCTTTTTAAATTTTTTTAGCGGCTGCTGTATGATTTGAGCCGAATGCAGCCTTTTTTATCATGGAAAAGGATAACTTTTCCAAAAGAAATTTTGGTCACTTGTTTTTTTTTTTAATCACAATATAAAGAGTGTGTGCGATCGCACCCATTACTTAATTGCCGCTAAATCTTATTCATTTACACTTTTTGAGCTCATGAAAAATTAGTGACGTAACTACTTCATAACTGGGCATTGGTGATACTACTGCACTATGACTGCTGCATTGCTCGTATTGATAAAAAAAAAAAAACGATTGGAGAATAAAAAATTAGCAAAACTCTCTTTTGTAATAATCCATTTGCAATAGTTTTAATCAGTTATCGATTGAACATCTTTTGTTATTTTCTATTAATTTTTTTAGAATACGTTAGCAAAGGATCGCATTACTCTCAATCGGGATACGATGAATTAGATACTATGCATATGATACCAAGATCCGATCATTTTCGTATTACACCATCACCCGGAGCTGTAACAGACAGATTCGGTATGGAAATATAAATATCCGTTGTACACCTATACTTATATTACAAGAAAGTGAGGTTTGTTTGTTTGGGGTAATTTCAGAAACTGAACCGATTTTAACAAAAAATTTACCATTACTTTTCGTAGTTTCTACGGTAACATACGGGTCACATTTTATCCATGTACAGTTCTTATGCGGAAAAAAAAAGAAGTAATTTATTTTGAATGTACCGGAATACTTTTAGGTGATAATTAGCGTCATCATTAGAAAAAATTTAAAGCTTTGAGAATAGACAGGGCCGAGTTCAACGTTTAAAAATAAAGTTACTCCCCTTACCAAACTGAATGAAAGAAGTTTTGGAAAATGTGAAATTATACGTTTATAAGTTATACGTATAATTTCGTATCTCGTAAACTTAATTCTTTAACTAATAAATTCGTGATAAACAAGATAACATGATCTTTTTTTAAATATTGACTTTACCTGTTCCGTTTTTATTGCTTTGTATTTAAGTTAATGGTTACTATTTTCAAAATTGAATTAATAAAATTAAACTATTCGTAATACAGAAATTTAAAAAAAGAGATTTAAGTGGCGATAAAAAGAAGTAGAATAAAATCTAATAATACATATCTTTCCAACGTTGAATTGACCCTTTTAAAATGTTTTATCTCTACAAAATATTTATTTTTTTGTATTAATACTTATACTTAGTAAGGCAAATAAAACGGATGATATACAGTGTGTTAGCGAATCACTTAAAGGGATGTTAAACTTTCTCACGGAAAATCAACACATTGTGAGATTTCGGTGTAAATGGGCCCACGATAGAGTGATTCTCCCTCTACAAAACGTGCGCAGAACGATTTAGATAGGTTACAATAGGGTTGAGATACAGCTGGTCGAAGGTGCGCGAACGGATGTTTCACTAGCACTAGGTGCGGTTAAGAAAGAGATATACTGGTTTTCGTTCCACCGGTTGGTTTTATCGCTATTATGGTGCTGTGAATATGTTTTTCTAACGTCTAGACGATTTCTTATCATTGTTCCAGCTTGTTGCAGTCGTCATTTCTTGCTGTTTTGTGCCCATTTTTAGTAAATTCCATCTGTTTTCTTCTAAAGTATGGCTCGTACTATCTAATTCAACACCGGTTAAGAAGTGTAAAGTTGATCGTTCATCGATTCCAGACCGAATTTTTATCGTCACACAAATGGAATTGCATAAATCGCCCGCAGTTGTTCGCAATAAGTTCAAGAAAAAATTCAATCGTGAACCATCCAAGCCGACTGACCGACCATCTATCGTATTTATGCGAAATTTATTTGTACAGGTTCGGCAGTAAATTGTATCAAAGGTGTGTATCCATCATCGATGTACCAAAAGAACCAACAAAAACGTCACTAAAGTAAGAGATCTTGTTCAAAATACTGAATATACATTCACGAGAAGGAGATTGGATTAACGTTAAACATGTGGAATTATACGGCTGAAAAAGTCCTACAACTGGATTTAGAAATGCATCCTTACGTTCTTCAACGTGTCCAAAAGTTAAAATCGTAAGATAAGGTGAAAAGAGTTGAAGTATACCAGATAATACTAGTAATTTCTTATCAAAAACCTAGCGTGAAAGATTGTATCATCTTCTGTGATGAAGCCACTTTCCACACTAGTGGCTCCGTAAATCGGAAAAATTGCATGATTCGGGGCGATAAGAAACTGGATGTTGTCCAAGAATATATAAGAAACAGTCTAAAAGTTAACGTTTGATGCGACGTGTGTGCTGATGGAATTATTGGGCCTTTTTTCCATGAAGGTAACTCTCTGTGAATGGTGAAAAGTACATGGAGCTGTTGAAAGACTTTCTGCTTGACATTATACCGTTAAGTATCCACCGAACCGTTTACTTCCAGCAAGATGGGGCCACTGCTCATTACACACTTCCAGTTCGTCAATTTTTGGATCGAAATTTCAAGAAACGTTAGGTTGGCTACGCAGGACCAGTACCGTGGCGGCCATCTTACAGTCCTGATCTCACGGTATGCGATTTTTGGCTGTAGGGTTATGTCGAAACTAGAGTGTACTCGCGGCCAATTGCTATTATACAGGATTTGAAAAACCGAATCACCGTAGTAATCGAAAATATTCCACCAGAAATGTGTCAAAAAGCAGTTCATTCAGCGTTTGATCGATTTGAATTATACGTAAAAGAGAACGCAGATCAAACAAAAAAGTACGATCGTATGTAAATTTTGATTAAATTTGTTTTTTTTTTTTTTTTTTAAATTGGTTTTGTGATCCTACTTGTGATGTGTTTTCTTTGATAACCATCGTGAATTAATTCAATTTTTCTTAATTTTGTACTGATAAAAATGTATTCCATAATTTTTTCATTTTTCAATAAATCTTTTTTTTTTTTTACGTTTCCGGGTCATTTCATACCAGTTTCTCTTCGTAGGAAAAATGTAAACTAAACAATCTTAACATCTCCGGTCCATTTACACCAAACTCGTACAACTCGTTGATTTTCCATGATCATTATGTGTTAACATCATTCGCTAACACACTGTATTAAAAAAAAAAAAAAAAAAACAAAAACGTAGGGAATAGAGAAAAAAGAAATCAACGTTGCCGAGTAGGAAAATCTGCCCCTTTTTTTCACCAGTAACATTTGTTCACGATGATGGAGTGGGGTTGCCTATGTATCTAGTATTTGTGATCGAGGTTTTTTTGAATGTGGTGAGTCGCTGGTTTAAAAGACATTTCAGAATTCTACCTTTTCGAAATACGATTTGCAGGTGAGTAAATAACTTTCCGCAAACCAGAGCTCGGCTTTGAAGAAACTCCCTTCCAGCTCAAACGGACGATCCGAACCAAAGAAAACATTAAAAAAGCCAGACTTACGCTTATTAAGAGTCCGGATCGTTTGGCGAGAAATCACTGATATCAAAATTCCGGTTTGTACATTAAGATGAATTTTACATCAAGATAGAACTTTCATTCGTGCAAAATTTTTCAATGCTAGAAAATTATTCGCCACAGTGATGTTGCAAAAATTGAGTAACGATGAAATCCCACTCGATACTTTGATGGTTTTTTATGAAGTGCTTTTCATAGTGCAGATGTAGTTAACAAATAAAATTGTAGAGACTAGATTGCAAATGATTTTGAAATTATCCACGGAAAGTCAATGTGTTCTTCCAAAAGTGACAATGTGATGAGTGGACGTGGTAAAATTTGACATCATTGGTTCTTATTTTTTTGAAAGTACGATAAACATGTAGCGTTGTTGACGTGATAGAATTTTTTAATACTCCAACTAAAAATCGAATATGATTTCAGCAAGACTTAGTGATCTGATATAATTTAAACATTATGATCAGCGTGTTAAAAAATATTTCAAGGACAAAATCATGTTAAGAGACATTTCCATTCTGCAGCCGTCACGTTCGCCAGAATTGTTTGCTTGTGACACTTGTTTCTGAGGGAATACTTTAAATCTCGTTACATATCAATAAACCGAGGGACCTTTGAAGAACTATCAGCTAACATACGCAACAAGATTACCGGCACATTGTGCCGTTGAATTAAAGTGTTTGTAAACTTCGTCAACCATTTGGAGTTATGTGAAAAATTTGAGTTTGGTAATTTTTTTTTGTAACTGATTTTCATTTTTTTTTTTTAATGGGACAGAATAAATTATTTTGATGTACTGGTGTTAGTATTTCATTTAATTTTACGCGTGCTACAATTTTTAAAAATATATCCGCTTTATTTGCACCATTCTTTGGATAGTAAATTTTATTGTTATAATCGCACGATTGTGTAAAGAGACGACTATTCTAGGGTTCAACTAAAATAATAACTACAAAGCGGTGTGAAGTTGCTCCTAAATACTCTTTGTAATTAGATGTTATTTATGCAAAATAGCTATTCTAGGAAATATTAATATTTTCGTCTCGTTAATGACGAGTCATCACAAAGATCTTCAGTTCTATTATAAAGAGAAACTTCACATTATTAAGACTATTAAATTTTTTTCATATATTAGTAACCGTAACAATGCAGATAAGCCGTAATGATAATTTTAAATTTTCGCGGCTTTTGTTATTCATCATTTGTCAATTTTTTTTTTGGTAAAGACTGTGTCTTTCGGGAAAAAATTGTGACGTGGTCTTTACCGAAAGAAATAGACAAATGGTGCAGATAGATCATGTTAAAATATTGTTTTTTCCAAATTCAGGTTCATTGAATTAAATAGCAAATTTATCTTTCTACGGATAAATGATAAAATTTTGTTCAGTAGCTTCGTTCATTTTATTCGACGTTGTTAAAGAATATTTTTACTAAGGGGGTCGTCATACGCTTTAAATAATTATTATTTTTTTCGAATTCGTAAGTTTTCGCAACCATTTGTTGATATTTTACTTTTGAAAATTAAGTCTTTTTATAAACGAAGCTTTTAATCTTTCGTCATAATTTCTTGACGTGGATAGTAATAAAAATCAGTTCGATTCTTGATGATTCCTTAATTTTGAAAATTTCATAACATCATTATTAAAAGTTTTACCGCAAGTAACGGGGATATAAAGACACATTCCTCGATGTAATAAACACGACAAAATATAGTTCAGAATATGATTTATTTCGAAGTGTCCGTATTTATTTATATTGTATAATTTTCTTCCAATTTTTAAGACAGTATATCATAAAATACTAATTCAGAATTTTTTTTGTTCCTTTATGGGGAATAGCTATGATGTTATTAGCGTAAATAAATTAATATATATTTGAAAATTTTATACGTTGTGATTGATTCAATGCGAAGGAGAATACAGATGAAAAGATGTAACACAATATTATTATATTTGCGATTTATTCGTATTCTACTATAAATGCAAAATTATGCAATTTCTGCCCGAATTGATAAGTTTCATTTGAAATAATAAGTAAAAAAGTGAATTAATTTAAAAAACAGAAATAATTAAAAATATAAACATAAATAATAAACATTTAAATATATTTATCTTTCCACTCCTTCCTTCTCTGGCTCTAGATGTGTATTCCGTGGCCTTCCTCAAGGGTCATGTTCGAGTCCTACTCTTTTTAATATCTATTCGCTTGAAATAGCTTCTCTTCCCGTCTCAGCCTCTACACTTCTTTTCGCGGATGATATTCTTATTTATTACTCCTCAACTTCCGTCCTCTCTGCTAAAGATAAACTCGATAATTCGTTGAACTTGCTTGAATCCGCTCTATCCAACATCCATCTAACCATTTCATCCTCTAAATCTGTTTGTATGGTTTTTTCCTTTCGTCCATATAATACTTCCTTAATTAATGTCTCTTTGAACAATTTATCTATTCCATTAGTTAGGTCCTTCTTCTATCTTGGCGTTTTCCTAGACAGTCGTTTATCATTTGGCGAACATATTTCCTACCTATATACTTCCTGTCTTAAGAGAACTAATTTATTAAAGGCTCTTTCTCCACACAAATGGGGTGGCGACCCCAGTGTTCTTCTTATTCTATATAAATCTACTATTCGTTCCAAACTTGATTACTGTTCCTTCATTTATGGCAATGCTCCTAAACATCTTCTTTCCAAACTCGATAAAGTCCAAAATTCATGTCTTCGTCTTTGCCTCGGTGTTCTGAAATCCTGCCCCATTCCTGCAGTACTTTTAGAAGCCAACATTCATCCTTTACACATTCGTAGATCCTTTCTTGGGGATCGCTTCCTCATAAAACGTCTTCCTATTAAGTCTTCTAAATTAGTTTCTGCTTATTCCTACATCCTGGCCAATTGGCGGTTTTCTCCCCTGAAGATTCCTATTCTTTCTCATGTCTCTCGACGCCTTGCTCCTTATTCTTCATTTATCTACACATATCATAAACTCCCGTTCTTTACATTCAGCTTTATAGATTTTTTATATCCTCCTAATTTGTTTTTCCTTCCTTCTCATACTAAATATTCACCATCTATCGCTTTAAGCGAGTACAACGCAGCTTTGAGGTCCCTATTTCCTTCTTCGTCTGTCCTCTTTACGGATGGTTCCAAAAGCGATGAGAGGGTCGGAGCTTCTTTTCTTATTTCTTCTCTTCCACACTACGAACTTAATAAACTTCCTTCCTTCTGTTCCATTTTCACTGCAGAATCGTATGCAATACTCCGTGCAGTTCTGTTCATTGCACTTTCCTCCTATAATAATAAATACCTTATTTGTTCTGACTCCATGAGCGTCTTGCAGGCTATATCCTCCCCTTTTCCATCCTCTTCATGCGACTACATTATCCTTTCCATTCGTTCCTTAATTGCAAATCTCTTCTTAGTTCGTTCCATTCAAATCGATCTTCTTTGGATTCCCAGTCATAGCGGCATCGCAGGCAACAACCTAGTTGACTCGTTTGCTCGCTCTGCTTCCTATAACGGCAAATTTGTCAATAAATTTCTTGCCAATAATATCCTCTTTCCATCCAAACGAGCACACCTCAAATCATGGTCGGATACCTACATTACCTCCTTTTCCAATCCTCATTCCTTTTACAAACTCTTGCAACCTCTTCCTTCATCACGTTCCTGGTTTGCTGATTTCCCTGGTTTCAGTCGTTCCGTTATTTCCTCCATAACACGTCTTCGTCTCAACCATAATTGTCTTCCTTCGTCTCTCTTTCGTTTTTCTATTGTTTCTGCTCCATACTGCAATTTTCATCCCTCGGATCATGACTGTGTTTGTGATGCAAATCATATCCTTTTTGAATGCTCTCTTCTTGTACAGCAGCGTTCCCTCCTCTACACTAAGCTTCTCCACCTAAAACTACCTACTCCTTTTTGTGCTTCCTACATTACATACTTTCCTTCACCAGATGTTGTTCCAATCTTAGCGGAGTTCATTTCCTCTATTTCTTTATATATCAAAATTTAATCCTGTTTTCGTAATTCTTTGATGATGGGTCATTGCCCTTGGTTGGCGCCCCCCCCCCCAAAAAAAAAACATTCTAGAAACGTCTTTTCATGAGGATATCTCATTTTCTTCAGGTCGAAAAAATATATATTCTGAAAGATAAATTTAGCATATATATTATTGTTGGGGGGTGAAAAAGAAAACTTAAGAAAAAAAAATTGGAATGATAAACCTAAAATATTTGAACTGAATCTGATAGGGACACACTTGAATCACACAAATTTGAAAAAAATAAATTCATTGGTACATGCATAAAAAATTAATGACAGAGATGACTAACGGAAATAAATAGAACTGGGGAAAAAATTAATACATTAATTAAAAGTTTGAACGAAAAATAGAAAGAAGAAATAGGAAAAAAATAAGGATACGTGAAAATTTTTTATCAATAATAAAGGAGAAAACACCAATGATGCTAAAATAATGAAACGGGTAAATTGTATAATTGCGTTTTAATTATTAACTATTTCATTATTTCATCACCATCGATTTTTTTTCAATTTATCATTGATAAAAAAAAGTCGAGAAAATTAATTAATTAAAAGCTTGAACGACAAAAATAAAAAATGCGGCAAAAAGATATGAAGACTTATTTTTAACAAAGAAAGTATATTTTTTCGAATTTTTTAATAAGTTTTTCGTTCAACCTATAATTGTTTATTAATTGTTTCTCTAATTTTATAACTCTTTCGTACTAGTCATCTATCAGTAATATTTTGATATATATATATATATATATATATATACTACTGCATTTCTGAATCAGTCTTATTTTAGTCTCAGATTCAAATAATATATTTTGGTTCACCACTATTAATTTTTTTTTTTCAGCTAAAGATGTGTGCGATAATTCCAGTCTAATTCAGATTCCAACAACATGTATGCTAAATCTATCTTTCCTAATACATATATATATTTTTTTTTTTTCCAGCTGAAGGTGGGATATTTTCACGAAAATATGTTTCTGGAGTATTCATTTATATTTGATTTAAATGCTTGTTATTATGTTTATATTTTTAGTTATTTTTATTAAGTAATTTTATGTTACCAAAACTTATATAATGTTATACTGTACAGACACTATGTTGTAACTATTTTTAAATTAAATTATTTTCATAGTTTCTGAGTTTTTTGATTTTTTTTTTTTTTTCGGTTATCAGATCAGATGAGCAATTCTTGGAACATCGAAGAAGCTGGTAAAATACTAAACGTCAGACAAGGTAATTAATTGTTTCTATTTCAGCCTTAATAATTTACTGCTTTTAAAGTATATTTATGTGTGTATTATTTAAATAAAACAAAATTTTAAGGTTGATTAAATAACGAAAAATATCATATTTTAGACGAAATTTAATGCGGAATAAACAATATTGGGATTTATTTTTCCCTTAGTTACTAAAATTATGTAGAGCAGCGATGGAAAATATTTTTTGTATGTACAACGTGTGGATGTTGGATAAAACAAAATTGAAGATATATTTTTAAAATTTTTATTTTTACGGTTTATGTTAATCCCATATTTCGAGTTATTTAATAATCACATAGTGGGTTTATACTTAGACAGAAATAGTCACCCTGGGATATTCCACATTTTATTCTAATTATTTCCGTTAGATATCGGTAATTTCTACGAAAAAAATTATTTATTGTTTACCGTTTTTTCATCGTTCACCGAAGAAAAAGTTTTATGGTATTTAATTGATTTGGAATATTTCTACTATTTTAAGAAAAGGACATTTTTAAAGAATTTTTTTATAGACGGTGCATAAAGCCGATGGCATTTCTATGCATTTTTTCTACTCATTTCATCATTACGACGCTACATATTATTATGAGTCGTTCGTTGCATTCACGACTATTTATTTCAGAGCTTTTTTGCTCTTAACAGAATAGTGTTTTGTATGATAAATTTCTCTTTTTTTTTTTTTTTTGATTTATACGATATTATTTTATATAGCATTTGAAAACATGCAATTGGTCTGAAATTAGTTGGGTTTTTCATCTTTTGATTCTTTAACTTGAATATTTTACTCTTTGTGAAAAAGTCTGAGTATGGTTCCCGGATTTATTTAGTACATGAGTACTTTATACTTAAAAATCATAAATACGGGGTTTGTTCCGCGTGCTTTCCAACTGTGTATTTTTTATGATTTCGGTAAGTTCCTTTTCGTGCATATTTGTATCCGTTGGAGTTGATATCTTGAAATAAAATTGTACCTTCTTTGTGATGGACCGTAACTTTTATTAGAACTTTGTAATTTCAAATTTTGTTGGTAACTACTCGTAATTTTTTGTTTTCGTCTTCTCAGTGATTGATAGAATTACTTTCATTATGGAATAGTCTATTTTGCATTTTTTTCTTTCGATAATTATCGATTTTCGGTATAATCAAAATCATGAAATTGTAAAATGCGATAAGACATTGTTAAAAATTGATTGCCGAAAAATTTAAATTTACTATTGCCAGCTTGGTGATTATAGAAGGCTGAAGACCCTAATTTCGCGCTGTATACGTCACAGCACGGAAGTGTTGAATATATAATTTACCTGTTTCGGGTTTTAATAGGATTCAAATGGCGTGATCCGAACTTTTCCGAAGTTATCAGTTTTCTTAGTAACCCTAGCGACGATATAAAAGCGAACGCAGCTGCTTACCTGCAACATTTGTGTTATATGGATGATCCAAATAAACAAAAAACTGGAACGTTGGGAGGAATTCCACCACTTGTTAAGTTGCTTAATCACGACAATCCGTTGGTGTACAGAAATGCTTGTGGAGCACTAAGGTACGTTACCTATTAATTATCACACAAATATTTGTTTTACATTTTCGAATGGATTTAAAGGAATTATAAAAACTGCAATTTCACCTTATGTGTAACTCATCAAAAACGAGTCAATGAAACAAATAAGAAGTAAATAAAAGATAGGAAAAGAGCGTACCATCACGGAACTGAAAATTAACAAAAATCATGATGATGCATATAATTACGAATGCGTTTTATGTAACAAAAAAACAATAACAAAGTACAACGAAATGTTATGTTAGTGATAAGAAGATTTTTTAATTCGAAATCATTGATTTATTGCTAGAAAAATAATGACCCGCCCCATAAATTAATTAGTGATTTTTTGTCTGAAACTGATAAAATCGCCAAATGCGTTATCGTTCAAAAAAAATAATAAAAGAATATTAGGAAGTAAGGGGATACTTTTATATTTTGTAAAATAATTTATAAGCTAATAAAATTTATGAAATATTATTCTTTATATCTTCAATATAAATTTAATAAAATAGTTTACATACTGTAATCGCTGACTTTTGTTTACCCATAGTCGTCACACCTTCTAAAAATAACATATTAATCACACTGCGTCCAGTAGACCCCACGCAAAAAAAAAAAAAAGTTGCCTTTTGCGTTTTTTTTTTTTTTTTTTTTTTTTTTGATGTATCGACTCAAACCTTGCACAAAAATGAAGTTTAAGATTTCTTCTTTATAATCCGATAGTTTTGCACTCCTTTTTTGAATTTTTAATTTTGAAAAATGCAAGAAAAAAAAATATTGAAAAATTTGACTTTTTTACTAAAAAAAATTCCTCAAATTTTCAATTTTTAAGATAAAACAAAAACAACTTCCTGGGTTCTGCTCTAGAAATAGTATACTTTTAAGGAAAAACTTGTATTATATCCATCTTTTCAAAAAGTATATTTATTTTGACGATTGAAGTTGTCAATTTTAATAAAACTCATTGAGATAAATCGATGCTGAAGGTGTGAAATTACGTGAAAAAAGGTTTTTTAATTTGAAAAACTATATATTCTATGAAATGTTACATTAAAGAAAAGTAAAAAATATATGAAATGTGAAAAACCAATCGTATCCTGTGCAATCGGTACATAAATATGTCCGTTGGTCGTCGCACGTAGGTCGCCGACAAGACGGACATTGATGCTTCGTCTTCCTGTCGCTTTCTCGCTTACAACATCGCATTGTTTCCTACTCGCCAACTTAACTCTTTTTTCAACAACTGGCTTTGCAATTCTATTCAAAATTGTGTTGATGCTTGCTCGCAAAGTGACCCGAAGCGTCGGCTCCATACATTGACGTACCAAGTACGGCATGACAAGTTGCATAGTCACTTTATCTACGTTTTCTTTCGTTGACAGTCTGTTGGTGATGCCGTTGTTCTCCAATTTGCATTTTAACAAAATGTGTGCGTTGGCTGTTGCCATGTCAAGTATTCCAAAAAAAAAACTAACTGACCAGCGATTGCTTCTGGAACTAACCCTATGCGAATGACACAGCCAATCGAAGCAATCTGTGCCTCCTTTAGTTTGCGTTGTGGTGTAAAACGATTACAGGCTTTTGATTTTCCATTGCGTCCGTACACTTATAAGAAGAGATTACCAGGACTATTTTATTTGTTTTCGGCGTGTATGATGTCTGCGTAGCAGAATTTCGCGCCTGGGGCAGTCTTAACGGAAACCTTCATTTCCGCGGGTATATCTCGCTTGTTTTTTGTTTTTTTTGATAGTGCTGGTAATTTTTAACCGAGACTCTTTTTTTACCGTTGCTTTCGGCGTCAATTTCGTACTCCTCTAACTCCGATTTCTCCGAAACAAGGATCTTCAGACTGAATCGTTTCCGTCTAAAATTTTTTCGATTTCTTCTTCATTTCGGAGAGACTCAGCAATCGATCGTGATCGCAAATTATACGACGTCTATATTAACGTAATTCAATTTTTTTTTCTGACCAAAAAAAATATATAGCAGTCCGTGCACACTGATACTTACGTTGTTAACCGCACTTCAACGATAAAAAACAAATTTTTGAGCACACGTGTTTTTTTTTTTTTTTTTTTTTTTTTTTTTTTACTTTTGCCACATTATGATCATACGGGTTTTAGTTGATCCCAGCATAAAAGATGTCGATACAAATCGATATCCTTCGACGCACTGGTGCCACGCAGGTTTCCGAAAACCATTGGAAGGTATTGTAGTACCGTTAAACAAAAACAGATGGCGCCACAGATTTCATTTTGAATCATACCTTGGAAGCTACATCAATCCAAAAATTACCTGGGGCCATCTGGCCCCTGTGGGACAATTACGAGTTAATGGAAATGTTTAAAAATAATTTTAAAATTTCAATACTATATACATATATATATATATATATATAACCATTTTTAATTTCTCATAGTGTACAATTAAAAAAATAATAATAAATAAAATAAGAAAACAATAATACAGTTAATATCGTCATATGAATTATTCATTTAATTTTATTTAATAAATTCAATAAAAGCTAAGAGTCATGTACAGTTATTTTAATTTATTAACAGTATGCAAACTAGTTTCCGATATTATCCATAATTATGGTGCAGTATACAAGTGTAACTATGAAATTACTAAAATATTATATTATTGTTCTTAAAGTTTATGGCTATTATAAACAATATAATAATTATAAAACTGAAATGTATTTATAATAAACAAGATATATTTTGGAGATTATCGCTGGTTTCTATAATCTTCAAAATATTAATTTTTAATCATATATTAACGAATAAATATGTTTTATAATTATTAAATTGTTTCAAGATATATACTAATATACTGTTGTTTAGTAAATGTTAAATATATTATTGTGTAATTTCATATTCAGATTTTTGTTTCATACTTTTATTGTTTTTATTCATTTCATTTCGTTCTTATTTATTCGTTTTTGTGAACCGTAATAAAAATAGTTTTTTTATTACCATTTTGATTATCAATCTGCGTTTAATGTTGCCGCTGTTAAAATTACTTTTAACTAACTTGGTATTCGTAGTTTATCAGTCAAATACTGAGTAACACAGTTGATGTGATGTTCAGTTATGAGCTTTAAAGTTCTTCCAGTGAATGATTTATGAAGTGATTGTATACGAGCGCACTCGTGATATGCTTGTCTTTTAGTGGTACATAAAGCGAATATTGTCAAAGGTGTTATCTAAAAGATTGTTTTTTAATTTTTAGTACTTCTTTTTTGAAAAAATATATTTTTTTCCACTTCTTGGTCATAATGTAATCAAATTATTATGAATTATTTCATAAATTATATTAGTAGCTTTATTAAAAATTTAAATAATAGTGTATATTTAGGAAGGCAAAAAAAAAAAAAAAAAAAAAGTTATTTTACTTTTATTGTACAAAATAATGAAATATGAAATGTTTGCGTATGTGTGTAAGTTCTTGTAATGTGTTGCACTATATCGTGCATACTTTACCATTTTCTCCGACAGTTTTACCTTTTAGTTCACATGAATGTGAGTTCGTTGAAGTAATATTTGTTTTAATAGTGTATAATTCTACACAATTTTCCACTGAACATTAGAATATATGCACTGTGGTGTTCAAATAGCTCTGTTAAAGATGAAGCGCCAGTCCAATGTTCTCTGTATTTCTGGTACCTTTTATTTTTTCAAATAGTGTTCGTTTATCGTCATATTTAACGGAGAAAGATTTGACATATAATAAAATTATTTTGATAACGTCAAAGTTAAAGCCAGTAAATAGTCACCTACTGTAGGGTATGTATTCTCTGTTGCTCGATGAGATCGTGAATGGTTATACACATGATGATGGATGAAACTACCATTTGATGAATGGCTTTCCTCCATATGTGTCTATCCATAGCCAACCTACTGCATTCTGTTAATGTTGTTAATTTTGGACGTATCAAATCTAGGACTTGATCTGACCGTCTTCGTAGCGGCTTTCCACTGCATTTCTTACCCGGCGGTCTGCCTTCTAATATTTGCTTTTCCATCTGGAGAACGGTTTGTCTGGTGATATGACCGAGGTATCGTAAAATTTGTAACCTTATTGTTGACACTAAACTATATTTTTCGTCTATCAACTGCAACACTTTCAGATTTGTTATTTTTTTAGTCCAGGATATTCTTAAGAGTCTTCGCCAACACCATAATTCAAAAGCTTAAATTATTTTTTCTTCTTCCTTTCGAATAGTCCACGATTCACCGCCATAAGTAAAAGCAGAAAAAATCAGCGTTTTTATTATTCGAATCTTAGTACCCTTCGACAACTACGAATCTTCCCATATTTTATGCTGTTTATGCACTACCGCGCGACTGATATTTCTCCTTCGCTTAATTTCATTCCTGAAATAACCGTTACTAGATATTGAAGAACCCAAATATACTAATTCATTAACTACTTGCAATCCATTAATGTGTGAATAGGTTTCAGTTTCTCTATTAATTATCAGAATACGCGTTTTTTTAGCATTTATTTGTAGTCCGAAGTTACTATTTACATTTTGTAGTTTAATTATCATAGATGTTAGGTATCTTTTGAGGCAGTTATCAGCACCGTGTCATCCGCATATCTTAAGTTAAAAGCTTTCATTCTACCTACACGAAATCCTTCATCAAAACCACTTAAAACCTTTCTCATAAAAAGTTCCCCACATAGCATTAAATAACAGGGGAGACAAAATACATACATCCTTGCCTTACTTCACATTTTATATTAAACGGTCTTGATAGTATACACGACTATCTATGTCTACTAATGCAATTATCAATCAAGAACAAAATATGCTTAGGTGCTCCAAGGGTGCTCAGGCACTCCCATAATTTGTCCCATTTTACACCGTCAAAGGCTTTGCCGTAATCAATAAATGCAATATAAACTGGTACATTATATTCTTTAGATTTTTCAATTATCTATCGTATGTTAAATAATTGTTCTCTCGTACCAGCACTCGTTTTGAAGCCTTTTTGTTCCTCAGAAATCTGGTTTATTATAGACGCTCGCAATCTATTATTCAATATCTTAATCAATAATTTGCTAGCGTGAGAGATGCATGCTATAGTTCTATAATTATCGCAATTCATTTTCGATCCTTTTTTAGGTATAGTATGTGATAGCTTCCATTCACCAAGCCAGATTTCCGTTTTTCAAATTATCTTACATAAATGCAATATTACTTTTTCGATTTCTTGAAGTACTTCCGCAATAGGTTATCAGGACCACTGCTT
This sequence comes from Icerya purchasi, assembly GCA_039619475.1. Lineage (NCBI taxonomy): Eukaryota > Metazoa > Arthropoda > Insecta > Hemiptera > Monophlebidae > Icerya > Icerya purchasi. Next base: position 586,417,138 of record CM077115.1, read on the forward strand.
TATTTATTTTGAATTGTTTCAGTCCCGTTATTACTTCAACTAATGCCACTTCCGGCTCTAATTCATTATTATGTAAGGTGCTGTGTACTATATTATCGTTATAAAGGTTTTGGCAATGCCGTCCTATACGTTGGCTATTTTCGTTACATCAGATATTAAATGATTACTTTCATTTCTAATTCCCCAGAATTTTGGTTTAAATCGTTTAGCTATCTTATTGATGGCATTGAAGAAGTCTTTAGGTTCATTATTAATAGCACTGTGCTCTAACTTCTTGCATAGATCATTATAATAATTTTCTTTATTTGATTTACACGATTTCTTTATTTTTGAGCATAACTCGCGATAGCCTTCTTTATAAACATTACTATACCCTTTTCGTCCACACCGTCTCAGCTCTATTAATTTTAATGTTTCCTCGCTTTTTCAGTAGTTTCTTTTTCTCAAGTTCCTGTTCATATTCCTTGACACCGATTCTACTTCCGATTTTAGTCCATTACGAAGTAACATCCATGGATTATTCGCATCATTTGTTTCTGTTTTCTTTCCAGTAACCTGTTACTATTTAGGCACTCTGTAATACCTTCCCTTAATGTTTTTGGTATATATGAGCCATAATTTTCTTTTCGTTTTGAGTGTTATCTTTAATTTAATTCTTAGCTTTGCCGTTAGCAAATTATGATCGCTATCACACACTGCTCTTGGTGCTATTGTAGAATTAAATATCATTGATCGCCATATAACCTTTACTAATATGAAGTCAATTTGATTTTTCGTTTTTCCATTAGGCGAAACCTATGCATATAATTTCCTGGTTGACAATTGAAACATTGTATTCGTAATAGATAAATAATTTCCACTTGCAAATTCCAGTAACGTATATCCACGTTCATTACCAGTACCTAAACCATATCGACTACCTATTTTTTGTAAGTTTTGTTCCATTTGACTATTGCATATCCTGCCAATTTTTGAGTTAAAATCACCCGTTATTACTGCTATTTTTCTACTTGGAATTCGTTTTAATTCGTCCAAAAGTGTATTGTAAAACTCCTCAATTTTTTCATCAGTGGATCTAGTTGTAGGAGCATATACCTAAATTATATGTATCGTTGTAGGTTTAGCTAACAATAAATCTGATATAATTCTGTCCGAAATTGCTCTATACCCTTTTAGCGAATACTGGAATTTCTTATAAAGTAGCAAAACTACACCATTCCTCTATGTCTCGTCTCCTTCTGAATAATATACATTGTAATCATCTGTTTGGAAGTGTCCGGAATTTTTCCAATGTGTTTCCGCTAATCCACCAATAACACCGTTGCATATTTGCAGATATCATAGCATACTGTTGAATTTCTTACATATAGCGACGTGAAAATTTTCAAATCGCCCTGATGCCGTGACGTTCTAAAAATTCTAGTGAGCTGAATGACTTAGTTGTTTGTTGTAGGCCGTTTTTGACTTTATTGGTGTTGATTTTTAATAGATCTACCATTCTAATTAGTTCTTGTATATTGGGCTGAATATTATCATCGATGATGACATCCTATAAAGTGGATTGCTTTCATACAAACAGTGCAATGCATTAAACATTCCCCGGTTATGTTCATGTTTTCAATATGTTCTATAACAATTATAATGTTCTTATATTACCTAGTGACCTAGGTAATATAAGTGATAATTTTTTTTTCGTCAACTGAACAAAAAGAGTTCCTTGTTTTTTGAAGCCTTACTGTCTGTATAAACTATCGAACTCGATTACTTTAAATCATGATCTTACTGGTGACAATAATCGTGTTCTGCTGCTACAGCATTTGGACCATACATGTAATCTCAGGTTTATTTAGTATTGTATTCCCTTTTCTGTGCTTTTTCATGCTGGTCTGCTTTTATGTAAATTAAAAAAGTTAACTAAAAGTCGTCTTCATCAATATTCTATTGTATATGTGATAAAATTGAAATTTGCAAAATACATTTTGTAAAACAAAAATTTTTCACCTTATTCGCATTTTTAATTTTGGTTTATGTGAAAATTATAAAAGTTATTTATTTAATGTAAATATATTCAGTTTTTTTTTTTTCTTTATTACGGGATGTAAATTTATTATTTATGCATTTTTGTAGAAATCGTAATGAATATAGATTGTTTAAATGTACGGACAGGAAAAATTAATGGGGGATTATTTTGTGCGTTAATTGCGTTTTATCGGAGATTTCTTCTTTTTTTTTTTTTTTCTTTAGAAATTTATCATATGGCCGACAAAACGATGAAAATAAACGACTTATAAAAATGGCGAACGGGATACCGTTTTTGATTAATCTTCTGCGCAGAACGACTGACCTCGATGTGCAAGAATTAGTTACGGGAATTTTATGGAATTTATCATCTTGCGAGGTATTTTACATAATTTTTGTTCTTATGTTAAATAACCTTTAACTGTTTATAGGATACTTCAACAAAATAGAAGTTACTCAAATAACTCTAGCTACGGAACAACGTCGTATCTAGATATTTTTGCAGCTAAATTCGGAGCAAGGATCCAAATATGCATCTTGTGCATATTTTGTAATTTAGTAAGGTAAAAAATCCTTTTTTTTTGCAACATTTGTTTTTTTTTTTTTTATTTGTCAAATTTGATTTTATTTGGTCAAAATTTATATATTTGAGGACCTTATATTTTGTGTACTGAGATGTGAACGGGTACGATTTAAACAGGTAACATAAATAATTAGCTTCTTCGGCTTGCGAATGCAATGACTAATGTGAATCGTATTAATTTATATCGTCGATTATTTTGTTTTCGGTACAATATCGATGTGATTTTTAGTTTTGCAGTTGGACTTCATATACACACACACACCAGCACCCATATATTTGCAAAACAGAGTGCCTTTTGCGTATAGTGATCGATGTATTCGAATAATAAAAACGCGGCAAATCTGACTTAATATTTAGAAAAGATAAAACATAGACTTTTGTAGCTCATGATTTGGGTAATTGAAAAAAAAAAATGCATTGTATGAATCGGAATGCGACTTTGCCGGTCTAGTGATGGTCATCCTTTAATTCAGTTAAATGCAAACACACGCGATTTTTTTTCTGACTACTTTAATTTTCGATTTTGTGAATTTAAATTGCAAAATAATCGTTTCTTTTGATATAAACAACTTTCTTTTCTTTATACTATTTGGCAATAATTTGTATTGTTAGAACCCCGCCGCTTCACGGCCATGTTGACAATTGATAATACGCATGTGTTTATTAATTGATATATTTCATCCAACATAAACAAATGAGGTACTTTTACTCTATTCCCGGAGCAATTTATAAAGAGCTATGATGATGTATTTTCTTAGAAAGGTTGAACGTGATTTAATTATAGTCAAATTGAAAAGTTGATTACCGAAAAGAATGAAACATAATAATTGTTTAATTACGGACGAATATTGAATCTACTGTTTCGCTGTATTTATATATTAAAATAGCCAGAGTTTCTTTTTGAAATGGAGTAATTCTTCTGTAGGCATCCACGGAGTTATATTATCGTGAACATTCTCTAACTATTCATTTTGTTTAATATCGATATTAATAAGCTCTATGGAAATAAACGTAAATGTATATCGAGCGAGTTGTGATTACTTTTAATCACATGTAATAATAACTCACAACATCGAATAATTTCGAATAATGAATCGTTTAAAATTATTTATTACTTCTCGCGTAAATTAGGATTTGAAGAAATCTATTATTGATGATGGACTTTCCATGTTAGTAAATCACGTTGTTATTCCGCATTCCGGTTGGAATCCAAAATCTGGCGGCACTGATACGTGTTGGTCGGTTGTGTTCAGGAACACAACCGGTGTAATAAGGTAATTTTCTTTTTTTTATATTTTTTGCATATATATATATATATATTACGTTTAAATTCTATTTAGTAATTAGCGCGTCGTCGTGTACTATAACATTATTCGATTATTAGCTTTAAATTAAAATAGACAAATAACTTCAGGAACGTAAATAATGCAGGTATAGAAATATATACACTACTCACCGGAAACAGTAATAAAAATCAATTTTGAAACACCAACGACTAGTTCCGAATTATTTCCTATTCATAGTGTACAATTATGAATTATATGATTAGTGTATTTCCATTATTTCATTAATGTGTAGCAGAAGAAGATAATACGAAGTATTATAAACAGAAATAAATTTATAAATTTGAATTAGTCTTTATTGTGTAAAAGTAATAACTTTTATAACATTCAGCATTTTCACATAAGATATTTATAAGTTTCACTAAATGTTATTAACCGAGCCTTTTTTGGAATTTCATATATGTTGTATAATAATAATAATAATGAATATTTATTTATAAAACTGAAATATATATAAATGAAAATACTTTTAGGATAATGGACTTGTGTTCGTGAAATTTCAGTTCATATTAAGCGGTAAATTTTTAAATATGTTTTTGAAAAAAAAAGAAAAAAAAAGGAAAAGGGATAAAAAGTTTTAAGAAATTTTATGTTACTAATTAAAATGCATCGAATTAGAAAAAAGGATTGTTTAATTTTTCAATATGCTTAATTATTAATGGCGTAGTATTTTGTTTTTCCGTGTAGACTGTGATATTGATCATATTTTAGGGAGAAATACATACAAGTAATGCTTTTGTTTTGTATTTTACGTATAGAAATGTTAGCTCAGCTGGCGAATACGCCAGAAAACGATTGCGAGATTGCGAAGGATTGATCGACTCGCTGTTTTACGTTGTTAGAAATGCTATCGATAAGTCAAATATCGGTAATAAAAGTGTAGAAAATTGTGTTTGTATCTTACGCAATCTCTCGTACCGATGCCAAGAAGTTGAAGATCCTAATTACGATAAAAACCCCGTTCCTCCGTATAATAGAACCGGAACTAACGCTAAAGGTATTTTACATTTGAGATTTGTTTAAAATTATACAAAAATAAACATTCAATATATTATAATTAAATTCGCAAGAATATGACAAAACACTGACTTTTTCTTCTTCTTTGCCTGTGTTACATCATTGTTTCGATTTTAGCCTCCCTTAATACTTTCCACCCTCCTCTATCCTGTGTTTCACAAAGTCACTGCATTCCTGCTGTTTAACAATATCTTTTTCCACTTCCTGTTTGGCTTTCCACCATACAATCTCCATATCACCAGCTCTCTTTTGTCCATCTTCTATCAAATTGTCTTCCAGTATTCCATTGCTGTTATTCCATCGATATCTTGAAAAGTTTTTTTACATGAATATAAAAATACTTACGGTTTTATTTAATTTTAATATCCGCTTTCATTTACAAATTATTATGATTAATTGTATATTACTTTGCAATCAATCTTCATAGTTCCAAAAACCTTTTGTGTACCTTATCATTACAAATTTATATATTTATATATACATATATATATATATATATATATATATATATATATATATATATATATATATATATATATATATATATATATGTATATATGTATATATGTATATATATATATATATATATGAAGGTAGAATATCCGGAAATATTTGAGTATCCGAACAATTATTAACATACTGCTGAAATGATCACAGGCCTATGAAGCTGAAAATTTGCATATAACATAGCAACAAAGTGTACTTAAGCCATGCGAAAAACGTAAAAAAACATAAATTTTCTGGTGTGAAAAAAGGGATAAGAGCCAGCAGATCGTTTCTTTAAAAAATAACAGCCTAAACCATTTTACACCAGACAATTAAGGTTCCATGTAAAAATATTACCCTCACTCATATACCAGAGATGTTAAGTAAGAAAGATTTTTTAAAAATTCGAACATTATGGGGTAAAAAGGAACTAAAAAGTGCCTTTTAAAAAATTCATAAATTATTATATTTTCAATATAAATATATGTAAGTGTAGCAAATTGCAATTTTCTATGAAGGTCTCTTGTTGGATTACTAAAAGTTTAAAGTTTTGTTTTTTTTTTAAATCCGTTAAATTTTAAGGGTAGAAAAGAGCTGCATTCTGTTTTTACCAAAACTGAAAATCACGCTATGGTCCAAAAGAATGGTGATTGTAACGAAAAATTTCAAGCGAATATAATAATAAGGTATATCCACAAAAAATGTTAAAAACAAAAAGGTTGTTTCAAAAATTCGAAGAGTAAGGGGTGAAAAGAGATTAAAAATTATTTTGCGGAAAATGTATAAGATGTGATATTTTTGACATACATGAAAGTGTAAAAATGTAGAAGCTAGAAGTGAATCTTTTTTTGTTATTAGTTTTCCACTGTAAATTGCACTAATGTTATTTTATTTTATACGTATAATGTAGAATATTACGATGTGCGTAATGATTTTGATTTATAAATTAATGTAGGTGAAAATTTGGGCTGTTTTGGTGCCAGTAGAAAAAAAAGAGATGGTGTTCAAACAAGGGAAGCTATCGGTTTAACTAGAAATGTTCCAACGACAGAACCAATTACGGGCATGGAATTACTTTGGCAACCCGAGGTAATATTTTATAGGGAATTTTTTGGTCTGTTTTAAATTTAACGTGCCGTTGTATAATCGTATTGACTCATCTGTTCTCTCTATGCAAATCGGTTATAAAATAACATATCTGTATTGATAAGAAATGTTGTTTTTTTTTTTGTTTTGATTTTGTGGGGGTGGGGTAATTTATTGAACCGATTTTTATTAAACAGTTGTAGCTATGTGTTATGGTATATTTATTTTAAAAACTATTGTTAGATTGTCCGTGCGGGAATGAAAATGTTTTGCGTGAAAAGCTAAACTATATCACTGCTGACCAGAAAAAAATGTTTTGACCCCGAATTTTGTTATTTAAAAAATTATTTATATTATTAGTTTTATATGCGTACGTACACGTAATAATTATTGGCGTATTTTTACTTTCTGTCTGTATAGGTTGTACATTTGTATCTCTCCTTGCTGCAATCTTGTTCTAATCCTGAAACACTAGAAGCCGCTGCAGGTGCCATACAAAATTTAGCAGCGTGCTACTGGCAACCGAGTATTGAAATACGTGCAGCGGTTCGCAAAGAAAAAGGTTTGCCTATATTGGTAGAGCTACTAAGGATGGAGGTGGACCGAGTGGTTTGCGCAGTGGCTACAGCACTAAGAAACCTAGCTATAGATCATAGAAATAAGGAGTTGATAGGTATGCACCTTTGTCTATATTATTATTAATGTAATAATAATTAATAGAGTAAAACATTCTATTTTTATTACGATGTGTGACAATTAATTACTTAATTTGAAGAAGATATCACGTTTCAATAAAAGCGTGCTGAGATAATTTAGCATTTATTTTTCAGCCTGTTCTAATCAAATTCTGCTGGATTGGATTTGTTTCGAATTAATATATCGATATAAACAGAATTATATTAAATAAATTTTACTAAAAAAGGCGTTGTTGCTGTTAAGTCGAAAGAATATAATAGACATTTGAATTCTGCTGTGGATAAGGGTCAGCCATGGTACACATAAAGTTACTCCACAGGACGGAGATGACGAAAAAAGATGACTTCGAATTCCATCTGTGGTAAAAATTGCATACTTTTCAGAAGTTTTCGAATATAAACTTGTCAATAACTGGAATGCTCGCATATTTACCGGATCAAATTATAAAAGAATTTCTTTGCCGAAAAGTTATCGAAATAATTCGGAATAATTTTAATATGTCAAATAAAATTCGCAGTAATTTAAAAATCAACAGACGTTGTTTCATCGACATATTTTAAAAATTAGCACGTGGAAAGAACAAAATAAAATTGACTTTTAAGATTTTCTTGAATAAAAAATAGTAATAGTGATACAGTACACGAGAAAGAAGAACCGAAAAAAAAAACATATTTCAATGAAATTACGACATGAATACGAAGTTTGCGAAAATTTTAGGAACTTGAGAGATTCGAACGTTAGCTTAGATATCGTAAGAAAAAAAGGCAAATCTTAAGCTACGAAGTAATCGTTCATTCGAGCAATTCGCATATCAACATCAAGTTGTCGGTATCATGATTTCTCGAAAACCGATGTTCGAAGTTCGAATATAGGGTAATACATGAAAACACTTTAGTGTTATTTATTGATGTATCTAGATTATCTTACGTAGCTCAGCTCGAGAATATTATTGAGTATACATGTTACACGAATAAGTCAAATAAACGGTATACTTACACTTGTATAAACGGACGACAAAAGAAAACAACGCTAAACCACTGCGACGATTTAAAACGGTAAGCGAGCAACGAACGTGGAAATGCTCGAACGAATATAAGCGAGCTATAAAAAATCCGACCGAAAAAAATTGCGCAAAAACAAATTAAAAGAAAAGAAAAACAGGAAAAATAATATGGTAGGAAGCGGAGTTTTCGAACGAGCACGCAAAAAAAAGGGAAGAGAGAAAATTAATAAAAGACAGCGGAAAAAGTAACGAGAAAAAAAATCATGCAAACGTGAATTTATCGAAAAAAGCGAACGAACGACTAAGATTTTAGATGGTAACAATATATAATATGCGAATTCAAAAACTTTCCGTATTTTTATCCAAAGTTGGTTGACCATTGGGATCGTTTACTATTACAAAAAAAAATTTTTACGTTTTATTTTCACGTTAAATTGAATTCCAATTTATAATAACTTATAAGAGAGAAATTTAAACTTGCTAGCGAACAGTTAAAGAAGTGGAAAGTGTTTACCTAATATTTTACTTATTTAGCAATGTGATACAATAAAATTAATTCTTCCTCAAATTTGTATGTTATTAAATGAACTGCAAAATTACAACTTCGAATTTATATCTAGATCAAGTAAAAGGTACAAAATTATAGAAACCTTAAACTTACCTTTATACAGATTGTTTGTTTTACATTAATAGTAAAGTATGAGAAGCTGTCCATGTCACTATTTGTAAAATTTCGACTATATATGTTTATATTTACTTTGAATGCGTTTCATTGTAACTGATTTTTAAGACTGTACGGTTAAACTGAAATTATTTTACGCGCTAAAAATGTTACTAAAATTAATGGAGATATTGAAGAAAAAAGAAAAGAGAAAAGATCTTTGTTAATTTTAAACTTTAATAAAATCGTCGCTTTTATTCGAGTCTACTTGAATTGTATATAGTTTATTATTTTTGAAACATTATTTTACATTTAAATCGCGGTTTAAAAATTATTAGGATTCCACGATTTCTGTTCAGTGTTGGAGAGGGAGCTGTATGGTATTTTCTTCTGCTTAAGGGAATATTTGCAGTTTTACCCCCAACGCCGAAATGCAATTCTAATCACCGATTTCTTGCAATCGATTAGGACACTTCAGACACCAACACACACTGGCCTTTCGAGAAATAAAACATATCATTAACGTGCTTTCTCGGGCTGGCTCACAGGTAACGTTTTTGTGGGTCCCGGGTCACGCCGGCGTGCCGGGGAACGAGCATGTGAATTTGGCTGCTAAGGCAGCAACATATAGTCCAATGCTTGAAGGCACTCCTCTTCTTTAATTAGGGTCATCATTTTTCCAGGAACATGCGGCAGAGACATGGAAAACTATGTGGTCGGCTCACATACCATGGCGCTGCGATTCATTAAGGTGAGCACTGACCCTTAGTGGCCATCGATATTCATGTCTCGCAGAGAGTTTGCAGCATTCACCTAGACTCCGCATAGGGCACACAGCAATATCTTACAACTATTTGCTGGAAGGAACATCTCCTCCCTCTGCCTGTCCCATATACAATTTCCCCATTTCACCAACTGTCGAACACGTTCTTTGGAACATTGTCTGTCTGCAGGCATCTTCAAGTTATCGTCGGTTGCGTTGTCGAACGAACCAAAACAGGTCCAGGATATGCTACACTATATTAGAAGAACGGCTAACCGGTTAAAATACTTTTAATCTTGCACTGATTCATGTGCTGTAATAATATCGGCAATGACACAGAGCACATGGACCATAATATATTAATAAAAAAAAAAAAAAAACATTAGGAAGATTGTAACGAAATAAAATATTTTGTAAGTTAGTTTGTAAATAATTACCTGGTTAAATATTGCTTCGCTCACGAACAATTGTGTCAGTTAAAAAGTGTCAATATTTATTAATCGCAATTGATAAAATACTATTAGAAAAATGAATTACAAAACATGCGAGATTATTTTCATTTATTTTGATATGATTATGTTACTTTTCAAAGTTCAAATAGTGTAGGAAATCTTAGATGAATTTTAGAAAAACAAATTCGATAGCAATGTTACCGTATGGAAACGGTATAGAATGTATCAAAGATCATGGCATGTTGAATAGATTAATTTTCGATGATTATCGAAAATATGAAACATTAGATAAGGTTCTAGTAATTTGATCATTAATTAGCCAGAAAATAAGTTGCTTTACCGATTAATAATCATGCGAAGAAGACGAATTATTAATTCGAATATATAATTTGCGTTTATAAAAATTTAATATGAAGAGCATTTCATATAGAATAGTAAAATAAAAATATTGTGTTGTAAATGAACATTTTAAATTAAATGTAAAAAAAAAAAAACAGTGCATAAATAACTAAATAAATATGCTACTATTAACTTTTTTGTTCCCAGCATAAAAAAAAAGTCACATTTTATTAACGAATTATCCTGAAAATATATAATCCACGTAAAAGTAAAATAAAAAGATTTTCGTATATACCGTTATTGTAAAATCGAGTTTACTCGCAATTGAAATAAAAATTTTTTACACCTAAAAACTTACAAAATATTTCATTTAATATTTTAATCTCTTCAATAATTATAAAAACTACATTTCACATGTAAAGTAATATTTAAAAAATAATTCAGATAAAATTCAAATACATTGAAATAAAAGTGGTAATTTTACTAAAGTTTCCTTTTTCTTCAATTTCTTCGATCATTTTTGGTGGCATTTTTAGTATACGAAATAGTTTTAGTTTACATTCACCCTGACTTACAATTCAATTAAAGTAAAAAGCTATTCAAATATATATACAGTGAGCCACAATAATATCCGGGCACCAATGTACCCAATGAATATACGCTAAAAACAAAAGAAAAAAATGCTTTATTGTTGAAACAAGTAACGAAAATAGAAAAATAAGTATCTCCTTAATATATTCTCAAAAAAAAAAAAATCAATAACATTAAAAAAACACGGCTTACGATACAAAAAACGCAAAAATTACGAATTTTAAGCGCCACATTAATATCCGGGCACATAGAACTAAGTGCAGTAAAACACTCGTGGGTTTTTCCCAAGTGCATCAACTAAGACGCGCTACTGATATGAGTCATCACTGTAACGCGAGTCGTTACGCAAAAACGCAAATTATAATTAAACAGTACGTTTGTTACAGTAATTGTTAAAAAAGTGCGTGTTAGTGCAGTGAAATGTCGCGAACGAGTAAAAATACGTCTTCGGAAATGCGTCAATTAGTAATTTGGAAGAATGAAGAAGGTTTTTCAGAACGGAAGATTGCACAGCTACTAAATATTCCGAAAAGTACGGTGCATGACGTTCTTCATCGCTTCAAAAGGGAAAATCGCATCGACTCGAAATCTAAAAAAGGGAAACCAAAAAAGCTAACAAAATACGATATGCGTTTTCACCGGCGGGAAATAGAAAGAAATCCTAAAGTAAGTGCGTCGAAACTAACTATGGCACTAAGAGAGAGCAAAATGATAGAAATTTCAGCCGAAACAGTACGTCGAGCCATAAAAGATATGGGTTACTTTTCCCGCACTACTCGCAGAAAACCCTATACTAGTTCTGCAAATATAAAAAAACGGCTCGCGTTCGCAGAACAATACCAATTTTATTCGGAGGAGTTCTGGAAGAACGTCATTTTTGTTGATGAGTCCAAGTTTAACGTCTTTGGGAGTGATGGAAAACAGAAAGTATGGCGTAAACCGAATACTGCATATGAATTAAAAACTCTGACTGCATCAATTAAACATGGCGGAGGAAATGTACAGGTGTGGGGGTGTTTCGCGGCGAGTGGTGTGGGATCTTTAGTCACCATTGATGGTACTATGAATAGCGATCTATATGTGGAAATTTTACGACACAATTTATGCCAAAGCGCTGAAAAATTGGGCATCTTGGAGTCATTTTACTTATATCAAGATAATGATCCAAAACATACAGCGTACAGAACTCGAGAGTGGATTCTCTATAATTGCCCCCACATCCTTGCCACACCCCCACAGTCTCCGGATTGCAATCCCATAGAGAATCTATGGGACTACCTTAATAAAAGGATTCGTGAAAGGCCGATTTCCAACTGTAATGAATTAAAAAGTCGTCTAAAAGAGGAATGGCAGAAAATTCCCCTTGATTATCTACAAAAATTAGTTTGTTCAATGCCGTGCAGGTTGAAAGCGGTCGTGGATGCCAAAGGTCGTCATACGAAGTATTAATTTTTCCAGAAAGTAGATATCCAGTTATTTAGAGAGCTCCTTTATTTTATTTTTTCGTTTGCCCGGATATTAATGTGGCGTTTAAAATTCGTAATTTTTGTGTTTTTTATATCTTAAGTTGTGTTTTTTAAATGTTTTTGATTTTTTTTTTTTTTTGAAAATATATTAAGGAGATACCTATTTTTTTTATTTCCGTTACTTGTTTCAACAGTAAAGCATTTTTTTCCTTTGTTTTTAGCGTATATTCATTGGGTACATCAGTGCCCGGATATTATTGTGGCTCACTGTATATATATATAATTTCTTGGACAGTAATGCGGAATTTTCTTGTATCTTACTAATTTCTACTATTAATGTAAAATAAATAATTTATGGTTTTTATATATTATAATTTATAGATAATGTTATTTTTAAATATAATCGTAATGAAGTTTTAAGCTGCTAATTATTGATTAACCCTTTAATCCTCCGCTGACTATATTTTATTTCTTGTTAATCGCGTTTCATTGGTAAAAATTATTTATTTGAATTCTTTTTTTTGAATAAAGATATCTACATATTATATACACAATTTTAGGAAAATACGCAATGCGAGATTTAGTGCAAAAATTACCAGCTGGAAATATGTCTCATGATGACATTGTGTCAGACGATACTATCGCAGCTGTATTGGCCACACTGAATGAAGTAATTAAAAAGAATGCGGAATTTTCCAGGTTAGCAAGTTTTGGAGTAATTATCAAATTTTTAATTTTAAATCTAGTTCATTATAACTTGACAACAAAGTTATAGCATAAAATATAAAATTTATAGTTTAGTGAGCTCAGTGAAATCTAAATAAAAGTTGGTTTATTTTTATTAAAGTCGAAAACTATCTAATGATGAAGCATTTCAACTTTTCACATACATAAACATATTGACACCGGTTTGTTTCAAGTTTATAATTCATTTACAGTTATTAAAATGTTTAAATGATAATTTTTAACCTTATATATTACTGATATAAACTTTAAAAGTAGAGATGTACCTTATCTGTTCTTAAAATTAAGAATATTTAGAAAATGTACTTGATTTTAAATATGAAATAAACAAGTGATTTATAACTCTTGCGTGAAATGTGTATCATCTTTGGTAGCTAACTTAATTCAAAGTTATGTAAATACTGCTCGATCAATAAGTTCAATGTTTCTATCGATTTTGGGGAAAATAACTATTCCCTAATTTAAAAATTGTGATACTGATTTCATTTTTCTTTGTAGTCGTTACAAAATTATAATAATTATTATCTAGGTTGCGGAAAATATAACGGATGATTTTTAAAATACTATAGCACCGTTAAAAAAAAAATGAAAGGCGAATAACCCAGACATTTCCGAATGGAACAATCCATCAAGTTTGGATTTAATAGCATTCGTTCGTCATGGCGGAGTGGTCGTGTGAATACCGCGTTTGCAGTCGAAACGTATTTTAAAAGTAACAAATCTGTTATTATGGCAGCGCGTGCGTTTTAAAAGCAGTTTAAAATCCCCCCCGTGAAAAACGTTGTTTTCACAAAATATTATACTGAGGTGGATGAATAATTTCCGCGGAAACTTCCCTCCAGGTCGGAAACAAATGTCGTATACATCCGAAAAGATTGAAGAAGTGAGAGCGGCGCTCGTGAAGAGTTCTGGTCGTAAACATTCCACTTCTCTCAATGTTTCTAACCGCACACTGAGGAGAATACTTCACGAGGACTTGAATTTCCACCATTATAAAATTTTGACCACCCAGAAATTACATTCTACCGATTAGAAATGCCAGGAAATTATTCGCAGACGTAATGATGATAAAATTACGCTCGATTGTTTGATGATTTCCGATGAAGCGCATTTTTACCTCTCGGTTGTTGTAAGGTTAACGGCCGATATTAGTCCGATACCAGCGCAGAAATTATTCACGAAAAACCGTTACATTTGTCTAAGGTGGCAGTGTGGGCAGGAGTTTCAATATTCATAATAATCGGCCCTTACTTTTTTACCGAAAAAGAGTCAGCACTGAGCGTTACGTCAAAACAGAAGAAAATATAGTCGAGTTTGATTCCAGCAAGATGTAGCTATCTTGTTAGAGGAAAGTGAAGAATGACTTAAAAGTATATACAGTAAAACTTCTGAATAAGGGATAGTCGCGGGACCACAAAAATTGTCCGGTATTAAGAAGTGTCCGCTAATGGGAAGTAATAATGTATGTACAGTTTACTGAAATTTACATTATTGTGTATTGTAACGTATTTAACAAGAATATAAAAGATAGTAACTTAAAACATACATGCGTCTAAAATATATATAAAAAAAATAATGTTCGTATAATATAAAAATACGTGTGTATGTACAGTACTACTACAGTACTTACTTATATTTGTATTCCAGGATTTTAATTGATAAACAAATTACGCAATAGAGTGTAAATCACTTTTTGTTTTTAGGAACGCAAGATAAAATCTATAATTTTAATATCACTTGATGTTCAAAATGTTTTTTTTTTTTGTTTCAACACATACTGTAGTAAATTCTAGCGTGTATCGAACATATTTCAGTTTTGTATGAAAAAGTCGGTGGTAATTTTACTTTGCTTCGTTTCATTTAAAATCCGCGATTCGACGTGCACTCGCAGTTTTCGCATATCATTTTTAATAACGAGTCAACATTATTTAAAGTTTCACAGTTAACTTGTCTTCTTCGCCATCATGAACATTATTGTCATCACAGTGTCTAGTGCATCATGCATCGTCGGATGGATTTTGTTGTTGCATGAATTCAGCTGCTAATTCATTTATGTGTCGGTACCTCGTCTATTAAACAATAATCTGAAGCACTAATTGAATTTTTTTTTGACAAACTTTGTCCGTTTAACAGAAATCGAATTTCCAAAATCATACTTATTAAAGTGTCGGCGTCCCCGTAATTGAGAAGGTCCGCTATTGGGAAATATTTTTACATTGTGTCTAAAATTGCCCGCTATTTAGAAGTGTCCGTTATTACATTCAGTGTACGCAGTAAAACAAAATGCCATTTTGTTTTGTTATATGTTAAGAAAATTTTCCTTAACGAGTTTTACCTTGAAATCGACGGTATGTGTTTATATCGGGACATCCAAAAAGTTTCAACGATTTCAAAAATTTATAGAAATATTCGGTTAGTAGGTAGAGCGACTACAACGCGCTCTATGTGCAGTAGAGAATGTCTATTTCGTTCCTAATATGAGTCAATAACCGTGTTGCATTGGACGCGTTTGCGGTCGAATGTTACTTTTAAACAGGTGAATCTGTGATACGTGTGCAGCGGAAATTCCGCAAATATTTTAACATTGCTCTGCGAAAACTGGTACCAAATCATAGCACAATCTTAAACTGGGTTAAAAATTTTCGCATAACAGCCAATGCGTCGAATAAAAACCCCTCCGGTCATTTGAGAAGTACTCGCACGCCTCAAAACATCGAATGAGTGCGCAACTCCTTACAGATCAGTCCAGGGAGATAGTCGTGAGTATACCTGTCGAATATTGCCTTGTGATTTGCATTATCATCCGTTCAAACTAGTTGTTACACAAATTGGGCTTCATCGAGTGATAATCTGCACATTATTCATGAAAAACAATTGCATGATCCGCGTGTGGCAGTGTGAGCTGGTGTTGCAGCGTGGGGGATAGTCGAACCTTTCTTCTTCAACGGCAACATCAACACGGAGCAGTATGTGAACATGACTGAAATCTTCTTAGTGCCCTCTCTACGCACCAAACGTAAACTATGCTCAACATGGTTCCAGCACAGGATGGCGTACTTATCATCACAAGCCAACGCGAACGATGGAATTTTTGCCCACACATTCGGTACACACATCATCTCTAAAGGCTCTCTTACGGCCACCTCGCTGCCCTGACCTAACTGTCTCTGACTTCTTCTTATGGGGATATTTAAAGTCTAGGGTCTACACTACCAAACCGTGCAATTTGGGCGAATTAAAGGACCGAATTCGAGCCGAAATGTCACAATTCCAAAATCGATGTTGGAAAATGTGTACAATAATATCGGGTGTTTCGATTAAGATCGTGTTTAGCCGAAAAAGAGAAAACTTTTGACCGATGTAAGTTTTTCATTAAAAAATTGAAGAATTAAACTTTATTTTCAAATCCATTTTTTTTTTTTTTTTTTCTATTTTTTAAACCAAATTTATACAGGTTTGAAGAAGTCGTTGATACTTTTTGGGTAGCCGCCTGGTAGATATGTTTTTTTTTTTTTTTTAATGGGGAAATTATTATAGAAATCTTAAGGGGGCATAATGTAAAAAAATTTAGGCTTGATACAAAAAACGAATTTTATCGAATAATCACAAAAAGAGAAGCATTTATTAGACAAAAAGTCAGTAAGACCAAAATGAAAAAAACTTCGTGAAAATTGAAAAAAAAAGGCTTTTAATTTTAGTTTTTACATATGTTGCAGCAAATTTTTGTATTTTAAAAATTTCTGTTATTTAGATCGCTACTGGAAGCAGGTGGTGTGGAACGCCTAATGAATATTTCAAAGCAAAGACAACGATACACGGTCAGAGTTCTAAAATTTGCCAGTCAGGTTTTATTTACTATGTGGCAGCATCAGGAACTGAGAGAAGTATATAAAAAACATGGCTGGAAGGAACAAGATTTTGTCACGAAAACTGTTGCTGCCCGCAATGCCGGTCCAAATTCACCCGGTAATGCCAATAGTACTTTAAATAGACCTATGGCTAGTCAAGGTGGAACGCGTTACGAGGACAGAACCATGCAACGTCCGCAGCCAATTGGTGAATCATCGACGACAACTACCAGAGGCACATCTACAAACGCGCCAGGATATCAAATGGTTAGTCATGTATGGTGTTCAGTGTAAACCTGTGTAATTCTGAGCGTGTGATATGTGCGTATGTAATTTATTTATTTGTTTTAATTATTTTTGCGTTAAACATGGCAAACCAAAGCAAGTATTTTAAAGAAATAAGTTTCAAAATTCGTAGGAATTTATATTGAGGACAAACAAAAATATTTTACAAACAAAAAAATTGCAATTTATATAAATTAGTAAAACTATTTTGATTCGTTTGCTTTCAATACTTTTTCTACATTAATAACAGATTTAAAGAAATATTCGGTTTTAAAATATGAATAAAAATTGACGGAAAATTTATATTGAGGTCCAATAACCATCTTCGATATGTATTAATTGAAGTAAATACAATTAAACTATTTGGCTTTAATATAAATAAAATTTAAAAAAAAAAAAACGGGGGTTGTCGAGGATACGTGGATAATTGTTAAAATTAAAATTAACGTCAATAATTGAAATAATTTCTAAATGGCTGCCGCATTTCGAATAATTAGATCCTAAGGTGGAAACAAAAAAAAAAAAAAAAAAAAAAAAAAGGTTTATGTGCCGAGTTTTAAAAAAGATAGGTATATTTTCTTTACCAGATCGAATTTCATGATACTCTATTGTTCTGCATAAAACTAAACAAGTGGACAGAAACAGAGTAATTAATCATGAAAGTTGCTGTTAATTGTGAAATATAAGTAGTTTGGCCCGTATATGTGTGGAATTAATGATTTTCGTTAGATAATTTTCGATTACAAAAATAATTACTAAAAAGTTTGACGTCAAATAATAATAAGTTACAATTAATTTATGTAAACAACAGATGTAGCGAACAAATAAAAATTCGCGAATGAGGTATATGATTTAATATAGTAAACGAAAAATATTGTTAACATAATTTGGTTTTCATAATGATTTTAAAACAGTCTGAAATTTTCGTGTCAACCAAAAAATAAACAGTAGACTTTTACTTTACATAAGTATTATGAAATTGAACGCCTAATTATGACGTATAATATTAAAACATATTAATTAAATTAAATAAAAAAAAGTATTATATTGCGAAGAAAAATACAATTTCATTTTAACCTTGGTAAATTGTCATTATCATCGTTTACTCGTTTCGAGTATAGTATGTTTTATGGGTTAGTAATGGTTTACGGCCGGACTGGCCTCTTAAACATTGCTGAAGAGGAATATTTTTGTTATTATTTGATATATTCAATATAACAGAAAGTATATTTTTTCGGTAATATCTAATATATGGCATAAAGAAGATGTTCTGGCTTTAAATTATTAATAATCCATAAAACTCGCGGTACTTTAACCTAATAAACGACCATAAAGATGATTATTTACCAAGATTAAAATAAAATTGTGTTTTTACTCGCAGAATATGAACGATTTTCTTTTCTATTTCCTTTTTTTTTTTTTTTTTTTTTTAAAGTAAAAAGAAAGCAAACATAGAATCTGAAGTTGTATACAATGAAATATTAAAACATGAGGTAATATATGATATTTTTAAACAGTATTAATTTTTTAAAGCTTTATGTTCTGTTTGGTAAAATGCATCACTCGGTTCAAATTTATATGATCAAAAAACTCAAAATATATTCCCTCGAAAGCTTATAATATCCATAAAAATGTGCTCTAAGAATTGCAAGATTTGTCCGTCCGTTAAAAATGTGAAATTATTGCTAATGCAATGTCTCTTTTTTAAACATTTAATCGAAACTTGCTGTATTCTTTTGCAAAAATAAAATAAAAACTGATAATACAGTATGAAACGTGTAACGCAATTATCCGATAAAAACTACACCGGTTAGGCTGGATTATAATTTCGAAATATTTGCTGGTTTTTTGAATGAAATATATATATATACCGTAAAAATTTACGACGCGTGTGTATGTTTACATAAAATACGTAAATATTCTTGAAATATGCGTTTTTTTTGCATAAAAAGGCTTGAAATATACATTTACATGTGTTTTTTTTTAAATCGAGGATTTATTTGAAAGGCGAAATTAATTAGAACTGAAAGCGCAAAGACAATTGCCAGTTTAAAGAAGTGAGAACTTGCCGATAACGTGAACGCGGAAACAGCAAGATTTTTGAAGTTCAAAAGTTAAAGTAAAAATAAATTATAAAGAGAAACAGAGGAAGAAACTTTGAAGTTAATCGATCATTGAAGAGAGAGTATGTAAAAACAAAGCTTCTGTTATGAACACGAAGGGAGAAGAACTACTTCATGTAATGAAGAAATACGATGTTTATATGTGGAATATAAAATATAACTGCCCTTTTTTTATAATTTATTATATTATAGGAGGTGCGGTAGCCTGCTAGTTAAGATGCTGGGCTATCCGACTGGAGGTTGTAAGTTTGAGACTTAACTTATTCCAAGCTTAATTGTTGTCAGGTATACTCGTAATGTCTGAAATCGAATATTGTGTCTACCAGAAAGAAGTTATTAGGGAAAGTATAAATGCGCCTCAAAAAGAACTGGTTCTCAATATTTTCTTCAGGCTCATTAGACCCTTAGTGTGCATTATGAAGAGTTTATTGTCGCAATTCACGGTGTACATATTGAGGTTCCGTAGCACTAACTTTATTTTGCTTAGTATATCGTACAGTATTACGAACTCGCATAACTTTCTTTGTTGTTTTTTTTTTTTTAAGCAACCTGTCAAGATGGGGGAACCTCTATACGCTCAGGTTAACCGGGAGAAAAAGAAGAATCGCCAGTATGAAGGAGTAGCCGCTCCAACTTCTTCTGCTACTAATAGCTCCGGCGCAATGGCTGATAATTGGGCTAATTACGAAGACGATCGTTCGCAAAATAAAAAAATGGTCATAGATCCTAAAACATCTTCTGTCGGTGGTGATTCGTGGGTTTAATGTAGAGTTGGTAATGTATATTTTTTTTTTTTTGCGCTATTCGAATGAATAATAAGCGACATTATTCATTATAATTCATTATATCTAGTTTTCAAGTGTAGCATTATTTTTATTTCGAACATCTGCACTACCATATTTTTTATTTAACGCTATTAATATTTGAAAAATGTTTTTTTTTTTTTTTAACTTAATTTTGTACATGTTTGGTGTGATTAGCGTCTTCTAAAGTTAAACATGTATATTATAAAACGATTAAAATTCAAGACTAGAAGTAAAATAATTGTAAATTTTTTTTCTTATTTTTTATTTGTGATCTAGCTTTAAATTATCGGCGCAAAAATCATAAAAGAAAATTGAAACCTTTGTCGTTTATTCTAGATAAAAATCATCGAATCGTAATTTAAGTTATTTACGTTGATCGAATAATTTTTTTATTATAACTTTTAAAAATATGTATTCGAATGATGTGTGGTCCTGGCTCTTCAGTTACATTACAGGTCAAAGATAATTTGTTGTTTATTTTTATTTTTTTTATCATTGTTTTATATTTGATTTAGTCAATTCGATTTAATTATTCTTTAACGAAGTTAATATTCGCGTTCTTTGTAAGAACGAATTATTATTACTATTATTACTACTACTATTATTATTATTATTATTATTATTATTATTATTATTATTATTATTTTATTATTATTACTGATACTCGCCTCTAATAGAATTTTTAACGTATTTAAAAACGTACTAATTAAATCACTATCTGTTTATTTTGTTTAAAGTTAATTTTAAAAACAACAGGCACACATTTTTGTATAAAATTAAAAATCATTAAAACAAAAATAGTATGGGCAAAAGTTTTGAATGGCATAGCTTGAAAAGTAGAAATGACCGAATATAAAATAAAGTGCCAACGAAATGATTCTTTAATCAACAATAAACCGATATAAAATTCATCGGTTCACTTTGGTGTTAGCCATACGATGATTCCGAACATTATTTTTATTCATGTTGCATTTAACCGCATCGATATTTATTGTTTATCGGGGTTTTTTATCGATTTTTTTATTACGTCATTTCTATGCAATTATTTGTTAATATAGTTCGTAGATTGATATTTATTAATGACTGATTTTTAAATTATCGGTGTTGTAAGAAAGTAATGTATTAAAATATTTTATTTTAGTTTATTATAGAATTAATAAGGAGCGTTTTTCATTCTTTTTACTGCCGAAAAAATAGCAAAAATTGAATAATTTATTCGGAGTATGTATGTATATAACTTATATAAACGTAGTCCTATTTATTGCATTCTATATGGTTTTATTTTTTATTGCTTTTAAATTGTCTTGGTTAAATCGATTTTTTACTGTTTATAAGAAATTAAAACTCGTCGGTACGTGTTTTGGATCGAGAAGCGTGGCATAATATACGGCTCTCATTATTCAGAAAGATTTTAATTTTATAATAATTGGAAATTAGTGAACTTATTCAGTATTAATTGACTCAATTTCAAATTTTACACTCGTTTTTAACATTATCAAACAAGTTAAAAGTATACTGTAACTGTGTCATCGAAACAATCAACTAGTGCACGTGTGTGTGTGTGTGTGTGCATGTGTACACGAGCGTAAGGCCATTCGCTTATTTGTTTCTTAAATATTACAAGAAAGAACAGTTCTTCATTTGTGCGCAAAATTTCTTAAAGTGAACGAAATAACTGTTACGCTTTCCGGAAAATATTTTGCAAATTTTAGTTCATTAGTTATGCGAGTAACCGATAAAACGATTAGTACGTAGAATAGTCGCTTTCTGGGGAAAAGTTAGGGAATTTCGGTAATCAAGGAGAATTCAAGAAATTTATATTTTTTGTTTTTGGACTCGTCAACTGTGAACATAAATCCAGTGCAGCAGGAATTTATCTATGTTTTAATGTGCAGCTGTGGGATTCAAACCAAATCTTACTTTCTTAGGTTATTTTCTTCGAGTAGCGGGAGGGGGTTGAATTTCTCGGTTATTGCGAAGCAAAAAACGTATATTTTTGCAGGGCTATTATATCGTACTTGTATCAAGTTAGTTTCACTATTAATATTATTTTTCCATATTTTATCTATTTAACTACTTTTTGTCTGTCAAATGTTAACAGAAAAGTCATCATACATGTTAAAGCAGTGAAAAAGCGGGGTGCCATTTATCAAAATTTGCATTTATTTCTACTGCACAATGTACATAGTACTGTTACGTAAACACTTTTTTAATTTCGTTTTAGATTTATTAAAGTCGTAGTGTTTGCCAAAAATAAATTTCACTTATTTTTCATATATACATTTGATGATAAATTTAGTCTTCTCGATTATTATTATTATTAGCCTTCTGATCAAGTACATTTTAAATATTAAATAAAATCCAAATAATAATTATAAACTATACTTATTGTTTTTTAATTGGTTAAAAGTAAATCTTAATTTGACAAATTAATTAAAATGATTATTCAATCTTCGCAACGAGCAAATGCTTCGTTTAACTGATCCCATTCAAGTCGGTTGTATGCCACTCTTCTAAAATATTTATGTTGTAACGTTTTATTTATGTCATCTTCCCACCGAGCGAGTTTGACAGTGAGTGATATATAAAATCGAAGACAGTGACGTTTAACTGTTTTCAGTTGATCGAAATATAATGTTATCGTTTCATTATCATATTTCAGAATCGCTAATAAACTGTATAATACGTAAAATAGATGTAAAACACCATTGAACTGTAAGGTAGCAGAAATTGTACATAGTTAGTAATTTAAATTTAACGTAATAATAATAATAGGGTAGTTATATAAATTGTAATACAAATATATATATATATGTAAATATAAACTCGGTCCTTGAGGTTTCGCAAGAGGGTAAGCCCCCTTGATCCCCAAATCTTATTAATTCTGAACTGATTTTAAAAGAATCGTTTTCAATTGACTACACCCATTCTTAACTGTCTTTTACAAAAAAATTTTATCGGGATCTACAAGATGTAGAAAAGAAATATGTAAAATCTGTAGAGACTAGTTTATGTATAATATACATCACAAAACTATAAAATTTTTTGTATGTATAAAAAAATATGTTTCAATTTCCTAATAGAGAAATCTATTGGTACATTATGCTATAAGCTGAATTACATAAAAGCATAACTGTGTAACTTGAATAACAATATTTTATATTGTGTTTGAATGGTGTCTGTGTAAGTTGCTAATAATTTAAATATTCTCAGTCCTTTGCGCAATTGCAATTTTATGGTCAGGTTTAAATAAGTCGGCAATTCAACACTAGTCCACTTGACTAGGCTGTTGTGCATCTTATATATGTATTGCGATGGACATCGTAATGGGACATTTTTTGTAGTGTACCACGACGAAAAGCGACATATTCATTAATAAAGCGTTTACTGAAAATGATGAGATCTGGTCATTTCTGATCCGCGTTATGTTATTATTCATTTTATTTTTGTAGTTATGCTGCGTCGGTCTTTAAGTGACCTTAAGAAACGAACTAGTACATTAAATATTTATAGAAATTTTACTAATAATAAACTTAAACAAATGTAATGTCTGCAAATATTTATTTTTCTTACATATTTATTTATTTACACATTTATCAATTTAAAATATTTTTTTAATTGACCGCGCATGTTATTTTTTGATATCAATGCCGGTAAGAATGACGTTGTAAATTTTAATACAAAGTATAGAAGAGAAAATGATAGAAATGTAAGCAAGAAGGGTCAAAAATAGTACGCAAGTTAGATGTAGAACTAAAAGAGTTTGATTTAAAAACAATACATACGTGCGTCAGCAGTAGTTTTAAAACTTGACAACATAGAAAAGAAAATACGTCAGTAGTAAACTGGAAAAAGAAAAAGATGCCGGTAAGTGATGTAGAGGGTTTCTTGATTAGTATTTTCTTAATTGCGGCGATGCGTTTAACTTAATAATCGCTATTAATGGAATTTCGGCCTGTCTACTTCAAGAAGTATTTTTATCTCCGACAATTGATCATTTTTCATTTGGTACATTTTGTCGTACCCTTAGAACTTATTTCAGTTACTGGCTGGATAGTTCATCTCGGAAATTCTTGTATGAGTTTTACAATGCGCCCCAATTTTCCTTTCCCTGTAATATGAATTATATATATATATATAGGTGCGAATTATAAATAAAATTTTCTAGGCGTTTCGTAGCGGTTAATCTACGACTTACGACAGATATTTTAGGGCTGAATTGAAGGAAATACACGACTAAGACGAAGAAACTATCCGTCAATAGGCCGGTAATGATTTGTTTTAGCTTATATTCAGACAGGCATTCGCTCGGAAAAAGATGTGTTAGTAATCGGGACATTTTTACCTGTTTAGAGTTCCTCTTGTGACCCGTTGAAGTAAAAGAATATTATTTTTTTTTTGTTTTTGAAATTTAATCCCGATGTTAAAATATAATGAAAATAAATGATAAATTTAACGATTCGTTTACGAGTATTTATTTATTTTTTAATCTGTTCATGAAAATTATCTTTTTTTAACGTCTGCTCATTTACGTATTTTTTTAAAATTATTTATATGTTTCTTAAGTATGATCTTTCTTAAGTAACTGTGAAGGTCTCTGTTATTGTAAACTGAAAAAAAAAAAAAATATATTAACAAATACCGGACGCAGAGACTGTTTTAAATAATAACTTTTAAATCGGCGCATCTTTCTTTTAATTTAATTATAATGCGGCAATTTTTTAAAGCTTTTTATGATCACTATGTGTGTCTATTGAGTCAACCATTTCGAAGTTCCTAGTCGTTAACTATGATTCGCATTATTGGTAATATTCACACTTAAACACATATCTGTACAAACGCGCATATTCACATACGTACAATTTTTAACTTTAGTAGTATTTTCTCGAAATAATGACAATTCTGCGCGTTTCTAGTTATTTTAATGGCGGTTAAAATTTCATTAAGCTTTAAATTTTATTCATGAAGATTATTTTCTTTTTTCTTTTGGACATTTTATCTACAACTATACAATACAAAAATCGTACGCGTTCGTGAATAAACTTGTATGTACATATTAAATAACAGCACTGACTGTATTCCGACTTTTTTTATATAATTATTTTAATTTATTTTTATTAGTACTATTTACTTAAATTTAATATTATTTTCTTTTTGGGCGATTTGAAATTTTATACATATTCTCGACCCGAAATGAAAAAGTTCACATTATGTGACAGAACTTGTGTATAGTAACATTCTGAAACGATACTCGCTTTGTACTTAAGTTTCAGTAATTGTTATACGTTTTTATTATTTTATTGTTAATGTTTATATTCTTTTACATTTTTGGACGATTTACAATAAAAAAAAAAAAAAAAAAAATGCTCTAAAATATTGTCATTTTAGTTACGCATAAGTAGTAATATATATTTGTGTGTTATGTATGTATGTATGTATAGAATAGTGTTGACTAGACTTGATACCATTATTCATTTTAGACATATTTTCTATTTTTCTATTATATTTATAAATTTATATCGGCTTTTAAGCTGGTATATATATATATTTTCTCTTTTTTTCTTTTTTGTTTTTTATATTGTACACGTAATTTCCATTCCACTAATTTTCCATTTATAATAAGAAATTAGTACGATAATTTAGATCTTTGTTCATTTCGCTTTTTGTCGACGATACATAGCCCGTAAATATTTTTCCTAATTTTAATTGAAAAATAGTAAAAATTACTATTTTACCAATCTGTCTCAGTATTGTAATACTTCGTCGGGATGAAATTTTATTACTGCAGCGAATGTGAGTGCAATATTTTCTGATTAAATAGAATTTTATGATACTATGCGTATTTAATGTAGTCATTTATTTTATGAATGTAGTATTGCGTTTATATAATGTAGGACATAAGTGTACGCTTTTATTATATATGTATTATGTATATATATATGTAGAATATGAGTTTGAAATAAATTATCAGTTAGGCAGTTTATAAATAAAAATTTGCATGTACCCACGTGTATTATTGTATTACAACATAAAAAAAAGGAAATTTACCTTTTCTGCTCTTTCTGATTTTTTTTATCAAAACAATTCCATCGATGTGTTTACAACTTTTAGAAATAATAAATCCTAGAGCAGATAGTGTGAATGTTGATCTGCTTTGAAATTCAGTATATTATTACCGTTAATATTTTATTTCACTTTAGACAATTTTTTATTAAAACTTGTATATAGTTTTTATTTTAATTTTCGTGAAATTGTTAATTGGTAAGCTGCAAATATACGTTGTTTTGAAATAATCGGTAATATAAAGTTATAATTCTGAATGTTCATATAGGCTAATGTTAAAACTCAAGTCATGATAAAACTAATTCTTGTATATTTTATGTTCCGGCGGTAGTTATAGAAAAATAGCTCTAGAGCTACCCTTCTTTCGACGAAAAGTACACTCAAAATAAGTTAAAACGAATCGTATTAAAATGTATTTAACAAATAATTTGGTTGATTTTAATAATTTTATGCGTAAATAGGCGCGTGAGTCATTTTTAAAATTAAAACATCGCCTTTTTCTCTTTTCAATGAAAATTTCTGCGAACAGAAAGAAAAATGTCCAAAAGTGTACGTATTATTTAAGTTTTTTTTTTTTTTTTTGGTAAAATAATGTATTAGCATGTATAGAATAAAAAGGGTTCATCATTTTTTTTTTAATAGCGAAATTGATTAACGCTTTAATTTATTTTTAATATTAAATCGTCGAATGATTTAATAATACAATTGTTTTTAGAAGTATGTCTGCTGGAAGGAAATGCCGATATTATCAGTGTAATTTATGAAAGTAAAAAAAGTTAAAATCCTATTCCCTCATCATCCTTAAAAGATACTGTTGAACTTTAAAATTACTGTTCTTCAGATATCTTTGCGACCTACATATTGCAAAATCTTGTATTTTTGTATTGATTTTAACATTAAAATAAATGAGTTATTTGTATGCAAACGTTTAATGTATCGATTCTAATTAAAATAAATTGTTCGAAATGTTGGGGAAAAAAATCGTTTTTCTTTCGTCGAAGTATGCGGCTTAAGTTTCTTTTTTTTTTAGGCCCGTTAGTAAAATTACCATGCAGCAACAAGAAAGAAGAGGATCAGTTAAATACTCATTCGGTCAGAAATAGCCAAAATGAAAAAACCAAGCGCTGAAATAATGGACTGAGAGAGAAGTGACAAGATATAAAAGGTGTAATAAGGATCAGGAAACCCAAGGGATAACAAATTAGAATAATGAATAGCACGTTCAGATGAGAGAGAAAGACATTTGTAATTCGGATGAAGATGAAAAAATGAAAACGAAAACGCGAAGAAGGTAACCGAGTATGATTAAAGAGACAACAGTAGAACACCGTAGAGAAGAAAAGTCATAAAACTAAGAGTAAGTAGGAAGAGTCTAGTATGAAAATTTTATTGAAATAGAGACACAAGGAAGAAACAACTCTAACTAAGGAATCCGACGTCTTATTACTCGCAATGCCCACATGACTAGGGACCGAGACATAATCAATGTAGATGAAATGGAGAACGAGAAGATTGTGGAAAAGGGATGGAATATGAAGAATGGCAAAATCGGTGAATGGGAATGGAAGAGGAAATAGTTAATGGATGGCACTCATGGAGTTCGAGATAATCAAATAGTTGGTTAAGGAGTGATGAGAAGATATACAGACAATAGAACGCAAGACGGCGATAAGTTCAGCAGTAAAGATAGTACAGAAGGAACAAAGACGAAAAGACTCGAAGTGATTAATGTCAAGAAAAATAAATGGGACTCCAACTCTATCAAAGCCCCTCAAACCCCATCCGTAAATATGGTCTTGTGGGAGGGAAATAAGGGGACCTGATGGTACTGTAGAATTTCTGCTTGACTACGGATTTGGGAAGAGGTTTAGCGCAGAAAGAGGAAAGAAGACTACACTGGAAAAATGGGAAAGAACGGCGAAGTCAAAACTAAGACGCAAAGAAATATAAGATGGGATAGGAATTTTCTTAGGAGTAAAACGCCAGTTTTGTAAAATGAGAGGTAGGGAAGAATAAGTCTAGAGGACTTATTCTAAAGACGTTGAAAAAAAAAATCGATAGCTTAAAGGATCTACAAATGAAAAGGGGGACCTTTTGGATTCAGCAAGGAGTGCGGGTATTGGAAAGGATTTAAGAGAACCAAGAAGGCAGGAATTTTGAACGATGTCTAACTTATACAGAAAAGATTTACAGGCGCAGGTATAGATAAAAGAGCAATAATCAAATTTAGAGCGAATAAAAGATCTGTAAATTGAAAAAGAAGAGGAACGCCCATCATCTCTGGTAGGATTAAGGTCCTTTAAAAGGTTCAGTCTCTTGAGAGCAGATGAGAAAAGAAAATTAATATATTCATAGAAGGACAGACGACTATTTAGTAAAACACGAGATAGCAGAAGAAATCTTCAAGAGGGATGAGTGTAGAGTTTAAGGATACAAAGGCACTTTGCTGGATTGTAAAGCTGAAGGAAGAAAACAACGTAGAAAGATTTTAACAGAGAAACTGAGAAGTGTAGCAAGGAAAGAGATTGTTCCAACGTAGCCAAAGACGAATTAACATTTGTGACTTTAATAATATGGCAGGAAGAGGAAGCGTAAAATGTCATCGGCAAAGAACAAAGAGCAAGAATCCGTAGAAAGGGAAGCAGCTGAGATGGTATAAATATTGAAGAGATAGAGCTAAGGCAGCAACTTTGAGGAAAACCGCGAGAGACAATTCTAGTAACCTGGAGAAATGAAGAAGAAAAATGAATGTAACACGGTTCTGTCTGAGATTGATAAGGATAGAACTGAATTTCGCAGAAATACTGCAAGCTACCATACTATCTCCGAAAGTAAAAATATGAATATTATCAAAGGCGCAGGAAACATCAATAAAAGTAGCAATGGTGTACTGTTGTTTCTTGATAAAAGAATTGTACATGCATATAAGAGAGATAAGATTAACATAATCAGCGGGCCCTAAAAATGATTGCATATGATAAGTAAAATTTATAATACGTGTACTATTTCCCATAATTATACTTCAGAAAACACCATGTCAGAAATATTTACGATAATTTAAAAAATCATAAAAACCGACATTTTCGTGATTTTTGAAATTTTCACACTATTTCTGACCCAAGTTTTATTATATATTTACGTATAATTTAATTTTATTCGAACTTTTTGAAATCGCTCGATTTTTTAGAAAAGATAAATCCTTTAAATCACTTTTTTTCAATTGGGTTTAACATGTCTTCTACTACATACAATATTCGAAACATATTATATAAGGTTTTCTTGTTTAAGGCATTTTTAAATTTAGTAGTTTTTATATTCCTACATTAATACTGTACTTTTTGGTGATAATAAAAGAGTTGATAATTGAGCATTAGTTTCTTCACCACGCAAAGGGGGTTATTTTTTGCCAGATTGCGTATCTGCTCTAATAATTAATTCAGATCTATATTATCTTGTATTTCAAGCATAATGTAATTTTTAACCGCATCGGTGTATATTTGTGCGCATTCAAGTTATATTGATAATTTGTTTTAAGCAGTGGTAAAGAGAGTGTGATTTTTATGTGCCATGAGTGGTTCAAAAAATCAAAAAAATTGAGCGAACAAATAACGATAACATTAAAAAAAATAATTGTTACGTTTTTTAAAAACCAGTACTGCTTTTTTTAGGATATACTCCAGCCATATGACAGACTGCAAGAACTTACAAAGTATAAATTACGCGTGTAATTTTCGTTTTCTTTTCAGTTTTTTCTTTATTTATTTTTCTTTTGCAATAAACATATACTTGAAATAAACTGAACTGCGGACGCTAACTTCCGGAATCCGTAAATATTTTCTCACTAAAAAGCTGATGGCATGAAAAATGAAACATGATCAGCAACAATCTTTCCAGTAGTAGTCCGCCTGAATTTCAAGTTTATTTAGCGAGAAAACGTAAATTGTCTCCGTGCGGTGAAAAATTCAAAATCTTTATTTGTTTGTTATTTATTATAAAAAAGTAAAAAAACATCTTACATTGAACTATTTTTACCGTCGCTATAAAGCGATTAAAAATAAATAAATAAATAAACGACGCGGTTATTTTATAAATAAAATATAACTGAACGTGAATGAAAAAGGCAAACTATTTCGCTTATAACCCAGTATTATAAGGCGTATCACTTTAAAAAAGAATGTCTTTGTAGTGTAAGTATATTATTATTATTATTATTATTATTATTATTTGGTAAGCTTCTTCATAACTGAAGGTCGCTACATCACGCATGCATTGAGTTATCTGTAACAGCTGTTTCTCATAATGGTGTTAAACCTAATGAATCTGAAGAGAATATTAGGGTTAGTTCCTTTCTCCCGACCGCCTTTACTTTTTCAAATTTCTTTGGTACCGAATTATTTCAGGCTGAGGGAAACTTGGGAGGCTAGGCTACCGTCCTACCTACTTCCAAACATAAAAAATTAATAACAGTAACTTATAAAACGGATCTTGCTATAGGAACGCGAACTTGGTTGGTTCGCATTTATCTGAATTAGTAGCGACCGTTTTTATCTTGATCGTCAGAAATAGATTATTCTCTCGTCCTGAAATCAATATAGTAAAAGTTATTTGGCAAGATTTTGTCCAAGTAAAAACCCCTGTTCGACAAAGAAATTTGTAACATCGTAAAGGAACTTTTCTTCATCGTGTTATTGGCTGCGCGCTTTTGTCACTAACGTTATTCTCGACTTGCCTCGTCTGAAGTGTTACTGAAAAAGCAAAAAACTAAAAATTTCACCGATTTATTCAGAATCCAGGTAAGTTACCTGTCGAAGCTAATTCAAATAACTGTTTGCCGTCGTATTAAAGTTCCTCAATTATGCCGCATTTCTTATTCCTTTGCCAGAGAATTGTTTCACATATATTTTTTATTAATTGGCTACATAAACTCGCTAAGTTAAATTGTTTTTGTACATATTTTTATTCATATTCATTTTTTTTTTTTTTTTTTTTCGGGTTCGGCCAACCGCAAGGGCAGCTACTCAGGACAATTAGACTATATTAGAGATTTAATTTTAATCCAGTCAGAGATCGATGAAAGAAAAGGGGCAAGAATAGGAACCACCTTTGAAGACGGCAAAATTAAGATATAGGAATCATTATAGAGATTAGGAAAGTTTAGCTTTTTTAGCTGACCGTACAGGATATTACGTTCGGAGGAAAGATTGGAACATTTAAACAACACGTGGTCAGGATCACAAACGAAAGAACAGTCACTAGAATGCAAAGGACAATAAGGAGATGGAGAAAGAGAGCAAGACGATACCGTGAGGATGGGAGCAAAGTATGATTAAACCGCAAACGGCAGATAGTAATAATGAAAAAAGTCTGACATGCATTATTTTGGAGAGGGGAAGTATGTTGTGACCAGGAATCTTTTTAACAAAATGTGAGGAGTGTAATGAGCGTGCTACGGAATCCACCGTCTCGTTACCATCAATACCCGCATGACTTGGAACACAAAGAAGGTCGATGGAAATGGAATGGGAAAGAGAAAGACTATAGAGATAAGAGAATGTATACGGAAAACAATAAAGTCAAGGGAATATGAGAGAAAGGGAGAGGATATAGCTTGAAGAGCACTTTTGGAGTCCGAAATGATTAGGTATCTATCAGAGTATCGAGTTGAGAAAATATAAATATAACTGCTCGAAAAATGGCATAAAGTTCCGCGGAAAAGATGAAGCGAAAAGCCGACGGCCTGAAGAATTGAGTGGAATTACCGGCTGGGGAGAAAAAGGAAGCATCTATTCCCCATGAACTCTTGGAACTATCAGTAAATATTAAGGAATGAAGAGGAAATGAGGAATTAATGAGAAAATTCAATCATGCAAGTTCGATATGGTCATTTACCTTCTATACACACTAACCAAGGGTAACCCCGGACACAATTATATTCTCGTTCGGACACAGCCGGATATATCTCCGACGATATGATTTAATATATCTCAACTCCGAAAGATGTCACACAACGAACGAGTATTGTCATTATGGTGACAGTGGGTAGTACGGGCGGGGTGATTTATATATCTTAATTCCGAAAGGCGTTAGCTGTGCGCTTGCGCACCGTGTTCAAGAACATTCTGTTGCTTTGTGCGTTCGAAGTGTTACGCGGAATTGGAGTTGAATCCGCAGCCGAAGAGTGATTATACGGCGGATATGAGATACGTAACTCCAGCGGAGTTGGTGTTGAGGAGCGGACGTACATCTTTAGTCGGAAAGAACCCACATATATCCAACTACACTAGCGCAGCTGATTTGCGCATCTCTAATACTCTAATACACGCCCGATTTAGCGCCGTGTAATTTCTACCTCTTTCTGCTGTTAAAAAGAGATCTGAAAGGAAATCGAAGTCGTGAAATATTTTCGTGAACGTTTTCACTAAACGGGCCGAAGGTTGGAAGCACTGCATAGAGCGGGAAGGCGAATATGTAAAACATACTTACATTATGTTCAAGCTTTAACATTGTCATTCGATTTCCTTTTTCAGTTTTGTAAATATTTTTTCTCAGTGTCGAGTTATAAATGAGTGTGCGTTACTTTCCAGCCACCCCTCGTATTTTAAAATGACATCCCACTTTCAGAACTTCCCGAATTGTATAATAAATATTTTACAGTTGATCAATTCTTTTAAAACCAATCATTTTCTGGTTCTTTCGTTCTGTTAATTAAAATAAAATATTTGTCTTCTTTCTTAAAGATATTGATTCATTTTTTTTTATGCATCATTTTTAGACTTTTTCCTCAATTTTGTAATTGTATCCATTATTTAAATAAATATATATATATATATATATAAACTCAGCTATTTTGGCTCCGCAAGGGACTGTGCCCCTTGACCTCTACTCTTGCTTTCATTTCTGTCTGTTTCTCTTCTATACTTTGTATAAAATGATCAAAATTTACAACGTAATTCTTACTAGCATCAACACAAAAAGAAAAACAAAACATAATCACAAAAATCATATCCTAACATTTAACTTTCATTATATAAAATTAAGATATTGTTTCATTACATTTTTCGTTACATAAAATTGTGACATTTTTTAAATAATAACAAAAATCCTATAAAATATAACAAACGGTACATAAAATTGGGACATTTTTTCGAATGGGGGGTAGCCTAAGAATTACGTTGTAATTAATATATATATATATATATATTTAAAAAAAAAAAAATTTGAAAACCAAAAAATGCTAGTTTATATTTGTATTTCGTTTTTTCATTTTTTTAAAAATATAAATACAGAATGGAAATTATTGAAATTTGTTTTAATAATAATCCTGAAGAATACAATAAAGCTATAAAAGCAATTTGAAATTTTGAAAATTTTTCTGTATACAATTTTTTGATGAAAAAAGCATTACGATTCCCACTTGTTAATGATTCTCCTAGCCTGATTATCTTTTTGAAGGGCGGTGGTTAATTTATCAACCACCACATTTGATAAGTACGAGTAATATGCGCGGTGGTTAGTTACATTTTTCTTTTGTTCTTGTTACTGCGTAGTCGATAATAAACAATAATTGTATGTTTCATTTTGTAATATATAAATATACATTACAAAAGTAATTAAAAAAAAAATTCGAAGTTTTTCGGCCTATTCGGAACACCAAAAGTATTAAGATATCTGCCCCTCAAAAAGTTACCGAGGATTACCATTCTGGAAATGGTTTGATATAGCAAATTATTTTACAATAGAAATTATGATACTGATTATGTTTTAACCGATCCAGATTCAGAACCTGAATCTGATCAGGGAATATAAGAGGATTTATACGAAAAGATTCGTATTGAAATTTTTTCTTTTAAAAATGCAAAATAACATCGGCATCAGATTTTAAATAGTTTGTCTCCAATTTTTTTATTTCACATTCTACAATTGTTGTTGATGTTTAATAACAATTTTTTCCCCTTTATATTCGGAGAAGTGTTGAATTTTATCTGAAATCTGATCCATCAAAGCGTCCATATTTTGATTTTTTTTAAAATGGGAAATATATATTGCGAAAATAAAAATTATTTTTGTCGACAAAAGAATCGTATGTACTTCTCCATTTAAGGAATGACTCTTTAAAGCAACAGGTACAACAGAAAACCGATTTTAAAACACCACTAGACGCGCAGCACATCACTGAGTCAGCTAGTCGGAAGTCAAAACAGAAAACAATCACAAACATCGACGAAGCAGTTTAGAAAATCAAGCCGATGTTTGATAACGATCAAGCCAACGACATTATTAATTAATTTTGACGGTTTCAAAACTTTCATGAGAAACATAGCCTCTAAATCTGACTATATAACCTACGCGCACAACTTTACACGGGGCAAAGATGGACTGATTCACTTAATTGCAGCAACCAAACCATATCTGAAGAACACGAGTTTAAAAAATAGATGTACCCGCATACTAAAAAGCCTGAGCAGCCTATCCACAGATGGCAATACGTCAGAAGGAAACTCTACCCACTAACACACGAACACTACGTCAACCCCAGCATTAAAGACCGACTAACAACAGCCACTGGCTTCACGAGATAACACAGAAACACCCAGCATGGCGAGCAACAATATAATTATGCAGTGAAACTGCAGAGGTTTTATCAATCACCAAACCGAACTGGAACACCTATTAGCCACATATTCTCCATCGGTAGCCTGTTTACAATTGCAACAGCTTAGCGACAAGCCAAGAGTAAAAGACTACGGCCTATTCCGATGTGACAACACCGGCGGCAACCGAGCAAGCGGAGGAGTAGCAACCCTATTACATACGTCAGTCTCAGCTGTATCAGTCAGAATAGATTTACCCCTTCAGATGGTAGTGATATCTGTTTTCTTACACGGTCTACCGATACTTTCATTAACGATCTGCAACTGCTACTCCCCCCGCCCCGACACTATGGTACACTCGGTAGACCTATCCCAAATAGTAAGCCCAATGGTCATACTTGCAAGACTTCAACGCTCATTCCTCACTATGGGGAGCGGCGTCAACCAACCGACGTGAATCGATCATCGCCAATATAATATTAATAGAGTACGATTTGTGCATCCTCCTCCCACCTGACCTTACACATTTCAACCTCTCCCATAACACTTTCTCAACTATTGACTTAGCACTAGTATCCCAATTACTCCTTCCGAAACTTAAGTTTTCTGTCCATGACGACCTTTGTTCCAGCGATCATTTCCCTGTATTTCTACAGTTCGCGGGATACCATCCATCACCGCCAATTCCAAAGACCCTACGATTTTCATTCCACAAGGCGGACTGGGCAGCATACACGGCCGGAATTAAAATCCCAGCTCTTAGCGAGTTTCTACTAGGTAATTTAAGCACGTTTCTTAACGCCATACTACACACCGTCTGCTTATCGATACTCACCTCTCACAATTCCCGAGCTAAGGGAGTACCATGGTGGTGGTGCAAGAGATCCATACCGCAATCCAACAGGGCAAACGGGCACTCAGAAACTATAAATCATCTCGGTCGCTATCTGACTTAATAGCCTTCAAGAAGTCCCGAGCTCTTGCTCGTGTTTTTATTCGCGGCAAAAAACAATAATGCTGGGAACAGTTTATCTCATCCATCTCTCCGTCAACGTCAAACAGGGCCATGTGGAACCAAATAAAATCCATCAGCGGAATCAACAGTGTCCCAAAACACGTGTCCTTCTCAGCATCAACGGCAGCCTGATAACGGATGAAGCGGACGTCGCCAAAGCATTTTCCAGCTACTTTGCCACAGCATCGTCGCCAGAAAAGTACAACACCATGCAGAGCAACAGCCAGTGCACTTTCCGCCCGAATTAAACGAATCGTACAACAGTAACTTTACCATCTCAAAGTTAAACTTCCAACACCAACTACCACACATCCAACACTGCTCCTAGCCCCGATTGCATCCACCCGTACATGCTTAAGTATTTCCTAATTTCCGGCAAACAATTTCTACATATATTCAACCAAATCTGGAATTTCGGAATCAGTCCGGTACAATGGAAGTTGGCCAATATTATCCCGATACTAAAGGAAAACAAATATCTTACCCTTCCCGAAAGTTACCGTCCTATCTCATTGCTTAATGTCATTTCCAAAAAGCGGGAGAAGATGATTAATAGGCGCCTCCTGTTTTTCCTACAACAAAAAAGTCTCTTATCTCCTAACCAAGCCGGTGGGCGAGAGGCAAGATCGACAGTCAGACAGCTACTTAGCCAGCAAAGGCAGATTCTATCGGCATTTCATCGCCAACAGCACCTCTACGCAGTATTCTTCGATTTAGAGGAAGCATTTGATCGCGTGTAGCGTCATGGTTTACTATTAAAACTGCGAACGGCAGGAATCGCCGGAAAAGCTTCTTAGAAAATAGTACGATCGAAGTTACAACTGGTTCGTCAACGTCTGGACTGAAGCTGTTGGAAAATGACGTACCACAAGGCTCTGCTTTAAGCGCAATCTTGTTCATACATTATATCAACGACATAACTGACTGTCTTGCCGCCCCTGTAACGTCCCGGCTCTACGTGGATGACCTAAATATCTCCTTATCATCCAACCATCCTATAAACGCTCAAAATATCCTTAAAAAATCCATAGGAAATCTACAGAAGTGGTCCAATGATGACGGTCTGACTTTCTCCTCAACAAAAACAATATGTGTTGATTTCCACAGGGGACGCCAAAGCGCACTTCCCAACGTATTCCTGAGTCTAAATGGATTTCGTACCTGAAATCGTCCGTTAGTCAAGTTCTTAGGCGTAATATTTGATAAAAAACTTTCTTAGCGCGCTCACATAGCTGAGCTCAAATCCAAATGTTTAAAATCCTTGTCTATCCTGAAATATCTATCGAATTACAAGTACAACATAAACCCAAAATTACTCCTTACAATTTACAGATCAATTATCCTTTCGCGAATCAATTACGGGTGTCAGGTGTACTCCTTAGCTGCTAAAAGTGTGCTAAGATCCTTAGATCCTATACATTTTGCGGGTCTCTCCAGTCTATCCTCTCTGCTCATCCCTCCTCTCCAGTTGTAAGTTTGTGTGCACTGGCAAGTTGCCCTCCGCTATCCTTGTATAGGAAGTACTATAATTTTAAAGAACTGAGCACCCTCCTTAGAAGTATCAAAACCCCGTCACTCGAGTCGGCCACCATATCTCCTAATATGAGGTTTAGGAATGACTCGGTGCCTGAACTCTTTTCGGTTACAGATTGTTTCGAAATCTCTTTAATCCCGAGAACTCTGCCAGACTTCGCAGCAACCGCACCTCCTTGGAGTTAGCCAATCCCAAACATAAACATATTACTAACAAAATTTATCAAAGCACAATTCCCCCCCCCCCAACATAGCACAAATCGCAAAAGCGAGCTACACAGACCACATATACCTCTACACAGATGGAGCAAAGGCAAAAGGTTATCAGTCACCGGCGGTATGCTCCGTCGAAGTCTCAGGGGCAGCAGAGTCAGTAAGACTGCACGATTGCCATACAGAATTGGACGCTCCCGAAATATACGCGATAGTTGTTTGTATCCAACACTACACTGATAGCAACCCCCAGTCTCAAAAAGCCCTACTCATAACTGACTCTCTAAACTTCCTTCAACTCATCTCAGAGATTAAATCCAACAACCCTTTGATAAGGAAGGTCCATTACCTATTATACAGGCTATCACATCTAAACTCTGAAATGTCTTTCCTATGAGTGTCAACTCATGTTGGGGTTCCAGTCAATGGGCGTGTCAATCGAGCAACTCAAGCGACACTGTTCTCTCCAATGCCATACAACCCCCTCTTCCGCCTACATTGGCTCATTTGTTTATGCGCCAAACCAGAGAAGAATGGCAGCAGGAATGGAGATTTTTAAGTACGTTTCTTGGAAGCGCAAAAAACAACCACGGAACCTTGGTGGCCCACAGACGGGAGTTTCCCGTAGAGAATTTTCTGTCCTGAATCGTCTCCGAATAGGCCATACAATCCTCTGGCACAGCTACATATTCACGATCCAGGTACCCCCAAATGTCTACCCGTTTTGTGGTCAACCGAACGCCCTATACCGTATTTCTCGAATGTTCCTCCTTTGCAGTACCACGATCCATTCATTTTACTACCTCTTCTATTTCTAAGAGACTATCAAATGCTCTGTCCGCGGTCGCAGCTGTATTAGCTTTCACACGGAACAGCGGTCGCGTTTAATCCGCCGAAGTAGGTTCCATGTACTGTAATAGCCCCAGTAGTTAAACACGGTGCATGGAAATCCGCATACACAGCTTTAGTTTAGAAAAAACAAAAAAAAATTATATTCGTGCGAAAAAAAAATTTTGACAAAAAAACTTGAAGAGAATTGCAAATCATACAGAAGATCATCGTTGCATTATGTAGGGCGTTCCTATCGTGAACACGAAATATTATTAAAAGTATAGATTCTGTTACGGACCGAAGCTTGTCAGCTTATTACTTTTTCGTACAACATATGAGAGATTTGGTATTGCCAGCACGAATGCTAATATTTATATAATAGAAATAAAAATAGACCTGTAAACCGGTTTCATGATTTAAAAAAGTATCGGTAAAAACTGCAAGAAAAAAAAATTAAAAATTATTAGACAATTGTGCCAAACGAAAATCGGCATTAGAGTTAAAATGGTAAATAAAGTACTTTTTTTTTTTGGTAAAAAATCCGAAAAAAAAAATATATACATATATATATTATAATAGATTATACTACTTACATCCTTCTAATACTTTATCAATTAATGAATACAATTATTTATTTTTCTGGCATTTTTTCTATTAATCATTGCAGATTGTAAATATTACAGTTGCTAACGTCGGAAACCCACGTTGCGTACATTATTAGAACACTTAATATATAGAAATAATTATTCAAAAATTATCGATATCATTAATTTCAGCATAAAACAATGAAAAATAAAAAGCTACACATATTTTTAAAGAAGCTTTTTATTTATTTAAATGGTTATTATGTAAAGTAATTATAGAAAAGATATGGAAAATAATGTACATAAAAAAAAACAAACAAACAACGAAATATGGAATTTTGTCGAGAATTTATTAAACATCGACATGTAGAAAAATAGGAACGCAAAAATTTATTCCGGAATACTTGGAAACTCTTATACATAAATGTTACGATAATAAGGTGTAAAAAAATAATATATTTTTCACAATATTAAATATTAATTTAAATATAAAAAGAAATTATGCTATTACCGTTAATGATGCGGAACTTTTTATATTTAAATACTATCATAACTAAATAGGAACGATATGTAATGTCTTACGGAACGTTTTACAAATACGCTAATAATATCACAAGAATAACTGGAACACATGTTAATAATACTATTATTCTCAATTATCATTTCTCCTTACGAAGAAAACGTGCACATAGTTTGCCGAATTTAAATGGCTACTAGCGAAAAATACGAACATATTTTATCTATTTCGGGAATAACTCTAATATATCACAATAAAAACTCGTAAAAGTAAAAATATATGAAATAGTAACTATTAAAAGTTAATTCACAGTCGCGCGGGTATCTGCTCACAAGAGTTTATTTAGTACCAAATACGATATAAAGAAATAAAACATTATAACATGACCGTAAAATCGAATGTTAATCCACCGATAAAACGTCCAATACAGACTTAAATTTACACCGGTTATGTTAATCAAGAAGCATAGATACATTAAATTATGTACGGCCAACATAGCGAAAACGAAATTGGCCAGTTTCACAAACCAACGATTTGACTTGTACTTATGCACTGAACAATTCTCGCTGCATTTTTTAGCCAAAATACAAGCACTCAAAAATTGTCCTATTTTTTGTCGTAGCATGTACTCGGTATATGTGCAAAAAGCTAATGTTAATAAAGCTGCCGATATTTGAAAATGCATCCCATGCAACAATGAACTGACCAAGTATGTAACAAAAAGGGCCCGGCATTTCCCGACTTTCAACAAAGGAACGAATATATCTAGCAATAATAAACAGAATCGCGGAATATAACAATTCGGTCTATAAAATATACATACACACATACACATACAAATGATTGGTATTTTTACCTCGGAGCTAATAGCCATGCAACCTTTAGATACTTAATCGAAATGTTTCGTGAAATTGCTAGGCAAGTAGTAAATTAAACAATAACAAGTCAATTAAAACCGACCCTTTTGTAAAAATTATAGAGACGGGTGTCATCTAAAGGTGTACTTAAGTATTCCTCGTACAAAGTCCGAAATGTCGTGTTTTTTTTTATAACACACACACACACGCGCCTACACATATACACACACAC
Source organism: Icerya purchasi (assembly GCA_039619475.1). Classification (NCBI taxonomy): domain Eukaryota; kingdom Metazoa; phylum Arthropoda; class Insecta; order Hemiptera; family Monophlebidae; genus Icerya; species Icerya purchasi. The sequence goes on from CM077115.1 coordinate 586,457,885, forward strand.
ATATATATATACGAAATGAGTCGTTTTTTAAGTAGCGTTATTTTTCAATATTGCTTCGCAACTCCAAAAATACCCCAGGGGTTCAGTACACTGTTCTAAATTATTAACTGTTACAGCAAACTGTTCCACTTACAATTTCGGTTCCGGGTATATTTCAGTGCCAAGTAAAATTCTCATTTACATCAAAGCGGAAGCATCAGATTAAGCCAACTTCTCTCTCTCTCTCTCCTTTTTTTTTTTTTTTTAAAACCAAGAATTGCTGATCATAAAATTTAAACAACATAAATGTTGTATATTCACTGGCCATTCTCTCGTATGACTCATGATTATTTCTAGATTGACTACAGCCATTGGTGTCACTTCTTTAATTTGGTACATAATTTTTTTATACTGTATGTTATTATTGGATATCCTGGATTCGTTAGCATAAATTTGTATTTCGGAAAACCTTTGTTTTTTTTTTGATTTAAGCAAAATTTCAAAAATAACAGAAAATGCTTTATTTTCTTTTTTTTTTTAAGCTAAAAACTTACAATATCTTATTTATAGCACGCAATAGTTGAATTCGTTTTTTTCTTTTTTTCTTTTTGCTTGAAAAATAAATTCTATATTAGCGGTCCAAACATTATGTAAAATAATACACAAATGAATACATAAAATAAAACTAAAGAATGGTGCGCTTGTTACTGATCAGATGACCACTCCGTAAAATAGAAAAGGAAGTGTAACGAACGCGATAGAAATTATACAAACTATATATACAGAATGGAAATAATATATTGGAAGAACAACTTTTTTTCTCGGGAATACGAGATTGTAAAAAATGATAATTATACAAGATGGAGAGAGAGTAAGAGTATTTTAAAAGAGATTATAAAAGTATTTCATGTGGAATATAACGAAATAGCAATGTCAAATGGGTTTTAAATTCCTATATAAACTAAATTTAACAGAAATATATGAACTATAAATTTTTTAAAACACACTTAAATTTTATCGTGTATTTATACACGTTTTATTTTAAATGCAGTGTAAAATTTTCAATTTGATAACGTTAACGTAATCACGTTTTCGTTCAAAATATTCCAAAGACGGTTATTTTAATAATTGTTTCAACATTTATTGGAAAAATTACAACTGGTATATTATCTGTTATCGTAGAGCTCATCGTGACCTCTATTTTAATCTACTCCAAGTATTCGTTGTCTCCAGCGACTTTTGTTCTGGCTGCTTCTCATTGCCGTGGTTCACGTTTGGCCATCCATCGCCAAGGCGGTCTTCCACGAGGCCCATATTACGAGAAGGGAAAGAGATAACCTTGTGGAAAATGTATTATATAGTGGGTCCAATAGAAGGAGGAAGGCCTCGTGGAAGACCGCCTTGGCGATGGACAGACACAAGAACAGTACTAAGCGGTCAAACGTGAACCACGGCAATGAGAAGCAGCCAGAACAAAAGTCGCTGGAGACAACGAATACTCGGGGTAGATTAAAATAGAGGTCACGATGAGCTCTACGATAATAGATAATATACCAGTTGTAATTTTTCCAATAAATGTTGAAACAATCATTAAAATACAAAAATATTTATTTCTATAATAGTTCGGAAACGGTTTGACTTATCGCAATTGGATCATAAATTACAATTAAACTTCTATCTGTGATAATTTACAACTTTAAACTGAGCTATTATCCTCTAGAATATATAATATGGAATTTAGAATGACCTCAAAAATACCCTTAAAAAAATCGTAATTCGTCACCAGATAACTCTTTAAAAGCAAAATTCAAAATATAAAACAAAACACAGGAGACCTATATGGAAATTCAAAAATTACGGATAAAAAATTATTTAAACCCTTCTTTTGGACCAGAAACAGCAAAAAAAATTAATTTTCTTCATAAATTCGTAAAAACATTTTGTAGTGGACCGAATTGTGAATCTAAACCATTCTCGAATCCACTTGAACACACAAAAAATTTCACCAAAATCGGTCTAGCCGTTTAGGAGGAGTTCAGTCACATACACACGCACAGAAGAATTATATATATAAAGATATATATATATATATATATAAATAAAAACACACACACACATATATATATATATATATGCATGTGTATATATGCATATATTATATAAGTATTATATGCTGTGTGAAAAATGCGTAATTCTATGAAATTACTTTTTTATCGACCGTGAAAGAAAAATAATAAAATAACTCACATTTTCTAAACCATAAATGCATTGGAATGTTCCAGTATATGGCAACATCTGTTAAGGAACGTGGAAATTCTATATGCCAGGGACTACATACAACCATGTACCTTCGTTGCTTTTCTTTATCATCATCATTATCATTTGGGTATCCGATTCCGGACGCCAAACTAAAAGCTTCCGACATGTAGGTGATAAAATAGTGACCCGCTCGAAATTCTATAGCTTTTTTATATATGAGATATCCGCTGAAACATTTTTTTTTTTTTTTTTATCGGTTACATATTCTTTTAACATTAATACTAATAATTTCGTAATTATTATTATAAGGCCGTTTGGTAATTGACAATAAAAATTATAGACACGTGCCTCGGTTTATATTCCACAAAATCAATACAAGTTATCTTTAATATTACACATAATTTTTGCAAAATTTTATAGCACCAAGGGACATAACAGCCTAGCGACTCGTACCCTTTGTGTCGACACGGTTACATTCAGCGTATGTATTCAGGGTAAAATTATATCAGCAGCCTTATTTTATCTATTTTTAAGTTTATATGCATTGCTCCTTGATATTTCATTTTGTCCTATTTTCAATTCAGCAGAGTTTTTAATTTCGTCTGGGTTCATATCTTAAATCTTTCAGTGAATATATTAAAAATTAAGCAAATTATACTTATGAAATCAGTAAAAGAGAAATTTAACTTGAAATGTTTTGCCCCCCCCCACCGAAGAAGTAAGGCTTCAATAGAGATATGTTATCAGTAATTTATTAAAAAATAAAAGATTTTACGCTGAAGACTTTAAAATGTAATTTAAAATCGATATAAATGAAGAAACCAGCCCGTAAATTGAAGAGAAATCGTTAAAAAGGAAGAAAAATATAAAAATGTAAAAAGTAAGCAGATAGAAATTATCAGAGATAAAGATACTAAGAAAAGAACAAAGTAGGCACATTAATCGTAAAATAGAAAAGAAAAAAATATGCTATAAAAACCGAATTAAATAACGAAGTAATGATCAAAGCAAATAATACATATGCTCTATTGATTTATATAAGGCTCTTCTCGGAACTGCAAGTCGCTTAGAATAAAATGATTTTTTTTTGTATGAAACGGGCGTCAGTGGCATCTATCATCGTCGATTAACTTGTCGGGGCATTAGGTTTTTCCTTCGAACTTTTCTCAATAACCAGCAAAACTACACAAAAGAAAAACAAAGTAATAATAAATCACGAATTTATTCAAAAAAAACCTGGGTTGAAAAAAATTAATAAAAACACAGGTCGTCACGAGCTTAATTTTACGCGACACAACCCGCCTTTCACTGTTCGGGAGATGTCACGGTGGACACCCTCAACCAACGAGCAAATATTAATAACGCAGAACAAGAAAAACTCGCGTAGAACTTTGCGGAGCAACGCAAATCCTCCGAATCGGGAAATAATAACTCGGTCCGGAGCTCCTCACGTGTGAAAATAACCCAAACTCAGGTAACACGTATATTTTCAGAAAAAACTACGAATCTGGTATAAACTAGCGACAAAACCGAAATTGCGCGCACGTATTTAACACACAAAAAACAATTGTGACCAGAATAAAAGCTAAAAAATCAGAAAAATCGTGGCAAAATTATATTCAAAACGATGTGGCGGTGGAAGTCTCACTGTTAACTAAGATACAGCGACTAGATTGTAACGCGTCAGCTGGTTTCAATAGACTAAGCGTGTACTACATGAAACAAAGTAATAAAAGCTATGCAGTCATTTCTAGAACACTTCTATGTAGATCACCGTACTAGCTACCCAGCCAGCTTTTAGCGGGATTTTGACAACCTTTCCTCAGTTCAATGTTACTTGAACACACAGTACGGATGCCCTTTCGCTGCAGGCATATGCCACTATCTTAGCTTTCGACCCTTACAGACACCAACGCAAGTCTCTACCTGATGCTGCTGTTCTTACGATCGTGCATGGGGATTTTTTGGTTTTAGCCGAGTAAGCATCCCCGATAAAACAATGTAGCGACGCGAATTAAAACGACGCCTGAGAGATTGTAAATTAATGAAACGTCAGAGAATATTTTCAAACTCGAACATCGTCAAAAGATAGCGCTACAAGTACCGAATCCGTCTCAATATATACAGACACATTTTTTTTAAAAGAGCTCATATAGGTCTGTTTCTTTATTTAAATCTTAAATAAGTAATAAAGATACTATTGCGATGGTCTAGAAGAGTAAATGCTGAATAACTAACACAATAGACACGAATTCGATTCTTGCTAGCGTGAAAACAAAAATTGATTAAATGAAAAAAAAACAACAAAAAATAAGTAATAATAATCGCTGATTTGTAGAAAAGTAACGCAAGGAATATTTGGTAGGTACATAGAAGGCTTACAAAAAAAAACCCGGAAAACATTGTAAAGGAACAAAATATTGGAGATAAATGCATAGAAGACGTGGTATAACAGAATAAAAAAAGAATAATAAAAAAAAAAAAAAATTGACAACGCCATATTTTATACAAAAATATGTAATTATATAGCAGGAATTAATAGTAAAAGTGGATGAAGCGTCGTTTTATAAATATAGATAGAAAAAAAAAAAAAAAAAAAAAAAAAACAAAAAAAAACATTGTTAGTCTTTAGAACACATTAGCAGCTACAATCTGTTGAATAATAATAATAATAATAATAAAAAAATGGTTTAATTTTGTAAATATTGCAATAAGTGCAACACAAAGAAAAAGTTTAAAGAAAAAAGTAAACCGAAATGAATTAAGAGAAGAAATGAAAAATATTTGAAAGTTGAATAAGATGAAAACAGTATTGAGTTCGATTAAAAAAATGTTGGAAACATAGAAAGATAACTCAATAAAAAATCCGGGTTCCTCACCGGCTGGTTTGAAATATATGCTAATAACAGCTTTATAGGATACAGGCAATACGGAAAAATGAAAATTTTTTCAATAAATAAATAAAAATTAACAACTTCTTACCATTAAGAAGAAACGTTATTGACCAGACCACCAAAAGCTGATAATGCATAACAACATTTCATTTTGCTAATGAATTTAAACGAATTTCATGTATTCCATATAAAATATTGATGCACCTAAACTTTGTCCTAAAAATTATTGCTGAGCAAATATTGCAGCTTAGCGCTTATATTTGTGTACAAATCGTGAATAGGTTAAGTACGAGCATAAACAAGGTAGCTATAATTACTGAGATACTTGTACACGATTTATTTTTATTTACATATATCTCACAACTTATTTTTTACCATATACCAGAGACACACGTATTGCTGTAAGTAAAGCAAGCAGCGATAATTCCCCGTAGTTCCTCGATAAGTATTGTGAAGTTAAGGTTTACAATGTACTAACTAATACGTTTCAAAATGAATATTGACTCAGCTTTTTGTCACGGAACTTGCTTTCTTCGATGACTTCTCTAATATTTCTAGTTTCATTTCAAAGATTAGGCATATACCTGGAAGCGACCCGGGTCCGGAACAACCTGCTAGGCTACCACGAAACACGATAGCGCTACTATCTTATTTCGAAAACCATATAGTATGTTTTTTTTTTAAAAAAAAAAATAATATTCAAGAAAGTCGTAACGACAAAACCTCAGACATCAGACAGACAGACGTTTGGAAATTCCTTGAAATGTCTCTATTGTTCGTAAACCTTAGAAAAGTAAAGAACAAATTTTGCATGGTAATAAATTAAATTTGAAAAAAAATAATTTTATCTTGGTTTTACTCTTTCGAACAAATAACTTTGTCGATTTAGATCAAGTCTTCGATGCTGAAAACCAAAAAGTAAAATTTAAAAATATATCCATTAAAAAGGCTTCCCTTAATAACAAAATTTTTGGCAGTCCTTTCAAGTTTATATTAATCAAGTGGTATAAAAATAAATAAAAAAATAAAAAATGAGCACGCCTTTTCTTTTGAGAAATTACATTTTTAGATAAGTAGCCCTTTAATTTTTAATTTAGATTTTGTGTCAATACGCTGTTTAAATCATGACTAATGTTAGAAGCAGCATGAATAATTACTTATTATCAATATTCGGCAACATCCATTCTACAAAGCACATTGACAACGAAAACCATATTAGCGCTAGGATTAGTCGGTAAAATATGTAAAGAGTTCCACGAATATCCTACACGAACATAATATTAATCGAAAAATAAATAATCATTGCTACATTTTTACATTTGATATAAAAAATAAATGTTATATATTTTCAAACTGATTAAGCAATGTAATGATCATCAATCAATCGATCAATCAAATCAGTTTATTGTGTAAGTTTATAAATATAACTTAATTGAGCAAATACATACCACAAATGCGCATAGCTGCGCGAGCAGTGGGATTATTATTTACATACGCCTGCACAAACAGAAACTTACACTTATGCACACATATATACCTGACATGCACACACATACAGTGGGTCAAAAAAGTATTTGCACACCATGAAAATTGGCTACAGGACTACAGGGGGGAACAACGTAAAACCCGGAAACATTTATCAGACATAAATAGACAAAAAATAAAGTAAAAGAAAATGTACATTTATTTCGAAAGAATGACTGCTTATTGACTTTACTTTTTTATAGGCAATTAAATATTTGCGATGGGTCAATAAATCTGTCAAGTTAATAAGAAGTGAATTAAATAATACTGCTTCATATATAAAGCTTGTATCCTCGTATAGTATTTTTTTAAATTCACTATGGTAGCTTGCTTTTTATTAAAATGTCTAGTAATCTCCTCTTTCATAGATATTTTGAATACGTTTTTATTTTTAATCACATATTGCAATAAATGTGAGCTTCATAAAATTCACATATACGTAAAGAGCTCATTGGTATAAAACAATCACTATTGTGAAAAATAGTTTTTAGAACTAATTTCTACAACCTAAGTAGTTAATTTACATATAAATTAGTTGCCTTCCCACAACGAATAATACTATACATGATTACTGGCTGATATAGGGAATAATAAAAGCAGAGTACGTGTTTACTATTAAATACTTGACTTAAGTAGAAAAATGTATAATTTAGTTTCCTTAGCTTGCTTTCTAGACATGAAATATGCTTTTCCCAACTCAATTTGTAACCTAGTAATAGTCCCAAATATTTTTTGTCATAAACTCTATTTAAGTAAACATTATTATTCAAGTTTATCTTTATCTCCTCACTGAAATTAAGCGGAGAATAGCTGTTTACTATAAACTTAGTTTTATCCTCATTTATTATTAGACAATTCTTCTTGAACCAATTCTGAATGACATATACATCTTCCTGAAGTAGTTGTTGCAAAATTCTAGCATTACAGGAACTAGTTATCATGCCAGTATCACCTGCACAGGTACACGCAACTTTCCATTAGTTTTTCAATTACACAATCCATTAATGTAAATTAAAAATAAAAGTGGACCCAAGTATACTCCCTTGAGGTACTCTATAATTTTTTACTACATGGTCACTGTATACATTCTTCATTTTAGTAATATATTTCCTATTAATTAGATATGACTTCGGTTGTCGTGATAGCCTAGTTGCTAGAGCGCTTGACTTCCGTTACGGAGGTCACGGGTTCGATCCCGAGCGACGACAGAACTTCTTATTACAACAAATTAAATAAATAATCGCTAATAATCACGTGGAAGGCAATGGTAGACCACCACGTATAATATGCGCGCTAGGTCAGTACACACAGCAGACATAAATAGGTCTGCACTTGTATAACGATGTAAATCGAACGATTACTAATCAGTTCCGAATGTAGTCTTGCGTGTGTACACATTCGTATTGCATATAATAATTGCTATGGACACTAATACTTATGTCTGTACAGCTGAGATGTACCAATAGGTAGTCGCCGACGCTCAGGAATTAAGTATGGCACTATAAAGAGAAGAGATATGACTTCAACCAGTCTGCGAAGTTACCATGGAAACCACACGAGTTTAATTTGCTCAATCAATTTTTATGATCAACCAAATCAAATGCCTTTCATAAAGTGAAGTACACAGCAACTGAAGATTTGCCCAATTCTTAATTTTCAGTAATTTACGAAATATGTTGAAAAGGTGCATCATCAATTCCTCTCTCTTCTAAGAGAACTCACACTGATTTATACTAAAGAAATTTTTTTTTTTAAGGAATCATGTAATTTTGTGTTTAATGCATTTTTCAAATATCTTGGCAATTCCGGGTTGAAAACATATTAGCCTATAATTTGATACCATTACTTTACTATCACGTTTATACATTGGTATAATAATACCTATTTTTAACATCTTTGGAAACTCTCCTTCACCGACTCATTAAATATTTTAAAGGTTTCAAAAAAAAAAAAAAAAAAAAAAAAAAGGAAATGGTATTCTTTAATAAGAGCAGCTGAGACTCATGAGAACCAAAAGAGGATTTATTAGGAAATTTCATGATTGCCTTCTTAATATTTTCTTCAAAAAAAAATCTATAAACTCAAATGAATTCACACTTGTGTATGTACCCACAATTATTTATCCGAGCATGAAATTTTTCATTTTCTATTAAACCCCTTACTGATTTTAAGAAGTAATTATTAAAGTGCGATGCAATTTCCTTGTCCATTTACATTTTGCCTCACTCCATTCAATACAATTTCATCCATTGATGGCTCCCTCCTACCCCCAGCACTGAGTTAACTAATGACCCACGTTTAGTGTGATTACGGCCACATTTAGATAGTAGGTCCGAATAATATTCCTTTTTAACTATTCTCGTTAGCCTCTTCTGCACCTCTCTCGACAACTGCTTAAATCGTGAGAACCCAAATGTTATTAGTACTGGCTGCTTTAGATTATAAACTCTATTTTTTTTCCTTTGATAATTTAATTATCTCATTCGTACCCAAAGCGTCCTTTTCTATTTTCAATTTAGGTTTTAATACTTTTGAACAATTTAAACTTAATCCTGTTAATGACCATTCAAATTTTGTATCGATATTTGCTTGACTATCATATAACCATTCTAAGTTGAGATAAAATAAATCATATTGAAATTTCGATTTATCTGAACTGTAAAATGCTCGCTTATATTTACGCTTCAGCCCAAGTTACACATATTAATCAATAATATTCGAAATAATGCTTTTTACAATCGGTAATTTCAAAACTTTAAACAATTGCACATTTGTAATTATCGACTTACAAATTTCCGTTTTGTTTAAACGTTTGGTGTTCGTATTGGAAGCATCTTTATAATTATTACATTTTCGGGTTCCGCGTTTAATCGATAATATTTGGTATCAACGATAATAGCTGACGATGGTTGTGAATTCCTTAGCTCCATATTTAATAATCGCTGTGCTATTATTATTCGTAATAGTTAGCGTATTCTCATTGCCGGCATATAAAATTGCTTTATGGGTTGCTTTATTTTGGCCAGGGTTGACGGCATGAACGAAGAATTGAAAAAATTGCAAAGCTTTTTGAGATACGACTAGAGTAATAAATCGCCATTAAACGAAACTCAGAAAGGATAAACAATCGAATAAGTGGAGTCGTAATAATTAATCAAAATAAACTGTAACAAATAATGAAAAATTTTAATTAATATCTTTAAAAAGATCTATCAATAACGATGTAGCTCGCGAAACGAGGAATAATTGAAATATAGTACTTAACGGACACATGCTTATAAAAAGAACAGAATGCAAGAAAACATATTACGCTACCTTTTTGTTGCAAGACATTAACGGTAATTTAGAACTTATAAAAAGCAGCTGAAAAATAGTAATTGGCTCTGGGCTTTTAATATAGAGGTAAAGCTCTCACAACGAAAACGACCATTATTAAAAATTAAAAATGGAACTTACAAAAAAAAATTAATATTTACAGAAAAAAAAATAAATAAATAAATAAACCTCCCACGCAGTAATTACGATTCACCGAGTTGAATCATTTGATGAATAGGAAATTAAGTAAAATTTAAACTCTTAATCAAATAATTACACCATTAATTTTATTAATGAAGTTACTAGAAATGAGAAAATTTACGTTATTTCAGAAACGCTCGAAATATATTAGACTACGCGTAAAATACAAATAGTAGTTCGATATATTTCAGCATTGTATATCATTAGGTAAAGCATTGTTTTAAATGCCTCGGTCGGCCGTGTATGTATGAAATGTAAACTTAAAAAAAAAAAAGAATAAATAAAAATAATCGTTGAAAAGTGCTGAAAGAAAATAAACTTATCAAATGCGCATTGATACTTTGTCAAGATTCTCTCGAAGTCGGATGAGTTAATTTATGAATTTCTTCATCTGATAACTTTTTTATTCGACTGCCGTTGTTCCTATACTAGACTTTGATAAAAGAAAAAGAAAAAAGTTCAAGCAATGAGCGGTTTAAAGGATGATTTTCATTTCAGTGGAGTTTGCGATTACACTTTTTAATAAATGTTTTGCACATAATATGTAGACCTACCAGATTCAAGAATCTCGAATATAACTGAACATTTAGTAACAATTGTAATCAGAAACCCAAAATTAACCGAAAATTCGATAGTGCCATTTTAAAAAACATAATTAACAAAGAGGAAAAGTTTAGATGCTGAAAATTATTATTAAGTGAGATAGTATAAAATCAAACTAGTAAACGGATAATAAATAATATTCTCACAATATTCCAAAAGCAAAATTTCAAAATCAACACTTCATTACAAATTACCTATTAGTGTCTTTACTAGAATCCAATCGAACATTTGGTTTTAGCTTCGGCCAGTCTCCGGCAACTAATTGACTTTGATCAAAATTAAGTCGAACGTTTATTGTATTCAGAAAAATAAGTGACTACGTCACCAAATGCCTACTGTTTTCGGTAAAGACCAAGTCACAACTTTTATCCGTTAATATTTTGAACATTGGTACTCTATTTACCATCAAAACGAAATACAATAAGTCAGAATAAGGAAAACCCAGACCGTTAACAGGCAACCAATAATTATGGATGAACTGCATTAGTGATATCATTGTTCTTTGTTTCACTTGTCCAATTCCCGTCTTCCCATTTGAATCAATATTCAAACCGTCATTTTTGTTAGAATTTTTATATTTTTCGATTTCAGTCACTTCTAAGCATTTACTCGTGTTTTCAACTCTGGTTACCCTTTTAGCGTTTTGGAACTTTATATTTTATGTTGTGTTCGTTATGTTCTTCGACTAGCGTACAACTTGTTTGCGTCAGCAATCTGCTTCGCGCTCTTTAATTCGTACATGTATTCCAGTTTAACCCGTATAACCTATATCGCGCGAATACGGAATTTTATATACTCCTGCCGCATGTAAAAGTTGTTATTCTTTAAAAAAAATTTTACTTTCCGCTGACTCCAAATACTAGGCAAACTTTTTTTTTTTTTTTTTTTAAATCTGACCAATTTTGTCCGTAACATTTTTTTAATACACATGACAATGTAACGTTTGCGATGAATCCGCCATTTCTATTTCATTTTTTTTTTTCGTTTTGCGTTTTTCTTTTAGGAAATTTATTTACCAATTTTATCGCTTAATCTTTTTTGTATATCCATTTTCTACCACCGCGTTTTTTATTTTTCTATTATTTTTAGCCCAAATTATCCTTTCATGGTGGCTACCGAGATATAATTTTTAAATTCCCGGTTTTCCTGGTCCAAATCCTTCCGATTTCCTAATTACTAGAATTGTACAAAAAGAAGAATGGAATTTTTTTGTTACTACTGATAATTTTATACGAATAAAATGGATTTGAATAAAGTACATTAAAAAATGCACTAGTTTTTCGCTTCGAAAGATTTTTTCTGTTATTAAAACTTTTTCCCCCGATTTAAGACAAAATTTCCGGCTTATTCTCGGCTTCGCGGTCGGGTGGCCAATCAGCCTTTATCGCATATTTTTTCTGTTCTTTTTATTTTAGTGTTCTAAACACATCATATTTTTGGCTGGACGGCGATGGGATTTTTTGTGGAAATATTTATTAGTGTAGTTTCGTTTACGAAACATCGGAGTATATATGATGCTAACGTTATTTCTTTCAACCGGCACATCTAAAAACGTCACCAATTTTTCCCTCTCCACGGTGAATTTTATAGTTCGATGAAAATTACTCAAATTCGCGAGGAATTCTGCTATTTTTACCATAAAATTATACTTTCGAATGAATGTTTTTATGTTAAAAATCTTTCTCTTCCACACTGAAAATAGTAAAATTAAACATATCGGAGAGGGAAAAACGGAAAATAATCCGGTAACATTTGGAACGTAATAAGAAATAAAAATAACGGTCTACAAAATGTTTAAAACACACAAAAATATACGAGCTTCGTTTCTGATATATAAACTATGTCTGAATTGAATGAAAATCGAATAAATTCAATAGTGGTTCATAGCAAAAAAATAGAGCTAAGTTAGTGTTAATTAATTTTAAAAAAAAAATTTTTATTTATACATACCGCATTTTTTTTCTCATACAATTTCAAATAATCACCAAATGAGATCCACGGACCAAATATACTGTTTCCCGGGAAAAACATATAACCTACATACTCGGCAACAGTCGGAAAAGGATGTTTACTTTTTCTCAAATCTATTGACAGTGAAATGCCTTTCATAATTAAAATCATTTGCACATTTTGTACCGTATTCCATATGTGTTTAAATAGATTAGAGTGCTCCCTAAACAGAACAAAAATATTTATGATATTTTTTTTTTATTTTTTTTTTTATATTTTTTACGTTCTTTTACCTTTTCAGTTTAAACAATCAACAATCCTCGTTTATAACCGTTAACAGGTTAAAAAAAAAATCAAATTTTCTAGATTTATATAATTTGTTAAGGTATTGCAGTAACCCACACTAGCGTCGTGTTTAACTATCAAAGCAGAGGTGCTATATAATTCTAGACTCGAACTGCTTAAGCGGGTACAAGAGAAATTTGAAAAAGTAAAGGCGGTCGAAGGGATAGAACTCGGTCTAGTGGTGTACTGTGCACAATTAACGTTCCATATATTCAAGTTATACTTACGAGGGATAGGAACTGGCTTTCAATATTACCCTCAGTACCATAAATCTTTAGGTACGCTGTGAACCTTAATTTCGTCCTACCAAAGCCGTGCGACTCACTTTACTTATATATGTAATCGGTTAACAATAAAATTATTTAAACTATTCGTAATTGTAAGACCTTTTGAATATTCACTTGCTTTTCTACCGGTTCCTGTTCGGAACAGAAACTAAAGTTGCGTACCTCTTGAAATCATAACAATTTATTAAGAAATTAAATATTTAGAAAATGAAAAAAAAAAAGCAAAACATTCAGTACTATTCAACATTAAATGGGCTTGCGAAGGTAAAGTCATTCCCCTATATGGTTCTATTACAATTTGGTACAATTTATATCTGTAAAGTATGAAACGCATCTACGAATTATTGTACTCCTAAAGTACGATATTCTTTATTTACACTAACTAAAACTATAATCTTGTTAATTCACTGATAATTGAAGCGGTAATATGTACATGTTTTACTAGGCAAAGCGATGGTACACTATTAACTTTTTACGTTGGAGAGTGCACGGAACGGTAACACTGAGTTCGCAGAATTACAGCATGTCGCTGGAAAAAAGACAAAACGAGCAGTCTGTGGTCTAAAAAACAGTGTTGTTAAGTTGTGTTTAAAACAGACAGGAGAGGTTCGTGTATAAAAACAAAGAGAATTTTGGATGGCCGCGAGTGTGATTGACGATGTGCCGATTTCGGTCCGGCATAGCGGACGGCGCATTTTGAGAAGGAGTGAACAATGTTCGCAACTGTTGAATAAAACGTTGATGCAGTTTTGTCGTTTTTTTTTTTTAATGTCAAAAGTTGGTAGGGTACCACCATTGATATTCATTTACGTGATCGACTCGTATGAACATTTGCGCTACAGCGCTGAAATTTTCGCTATTGGTAAAGCAAACTTCAGCCTTTACGACGATGCATTTGAATAATTTTTTCAATTTTTTTTCACAATACGGATCATTTTGGACCAACTTATGTAGTTTTGAAACATTTGTGTATCACTAATTTCTTTTATATATATATATATATATATATTCCATTTATTACTATAAAAAGTGTCAGATTATCGTTACCTTTAAGTGTCGAATTTTTTTTCGATTTTGAAATGTAACCTCCTATAATACTGGAATAAGTAAAAATGTATGCGCGCGCTAGTAGTCCACGTATACGCGCGTACATATACGTAAGTTTATATATTAAAAAAATTGTAACATGAACCCCGCTTTATATTCATTTATTTTCTTTGATTAGCGCTAGTTCCATTTTAATAATTCACGTATTTTAAGATCATCAGATTCGATACTTTTGATTTGAGTAATAGTTTTACCTATTTTTATGCAATGAATTTTTCTGATGGTATTGTTTCAGTTTTTTAAAATTGCGTTCAATAAATTCATCAACGAAACGATTTGATACGGATTGTGCGTGCGAGCTATGTTTAATTTAGGACTACTATTTTAAAATATTTATGTACTTGGTAATAACGGAAGTTTTTTTAGTCTTTCGTTGTAGACAGACCGCGAGATCATTGTGTATAAGCGATTCTCCTTTTGGTACCTAGAAAGTTGCACGTAGGAATTTCCGTATCTTGCATATCTTGCGGAGAACAATTTCGTTTCGTTAGCAGTGGTTATAAGTAGACGGCGAAATTCACAAAGGCGGGAGAATTTTTTACACCTGGCGGTTTTAAACGAAGCGAATCGTAGTCGGTAATGAACAATCTTTTTTGTTGTTTTTAAATCACTTTCCGTTACTGACTGATACATGACGCAACATATAGCGCGACTCTCTGTATATACACGGCACGTAAATTAACATATATATGAATGCGATTGTTATTTTTTTTTTTTAAATTTGTATGTATGTATTAGTTTGTTATATGTTGTTAATTACATATTATTAATCAGAATAATCGTAAATAAGAATTTAACATACATATTCGGTAAAAGAGAAAGAATTACGCTTATTGTAAAATAACTGATCGAGATTAATACTATAATCTAAATCGTTTGTAAAAATTGGCACATCTTTCAAGCACTACGTCTTCATACATTCACCAAAAAGAATGATAAAACTCTATTTTAATGAAAGAAATTGCGTTTACAGAATATACGACATTACACAAGTTAATTCTATTTTATCTATTCCTAATCTGAACTAATAACACTAAACAACTAGTTCTGAGAAACTGCAACAGTTTAAAATTCAAACAGCTAACTGCCGGCGATGGCGGGACAATGATATTTCTGTGAAATGTACTGTCGGCATAAGGGGACAACTCTACATCTTCATCAAACGTTTATACCGTATCGAAAAAAAGTTAAAAGAAGACTCATATGTTTGTCCGAGTGTTGAATTCAGGTGTGGTTATTTATGTTAAAGGAGAATATACCTTTGCGAGTGCAAAACCAATGGTCATTTTTGGCAATTTATTTAAGAAAGACAAAGCCATTTATTTCTAAATTCGGTTTTTCATTCACGTTAATTTAAGTCTTGGGGTAAAAGAATTTTTTTTTTTTTTTAATCATTTCGAAATAAAATGGCGGCGTATGGGCTAACTAAAGAAAACTCTTTTTTTTTTTTCATAGTCATCCGCGGGCGTACTCGCACAGGTCACAATTTTCAACCTAGGACAAAAGATAAAAAAGATTTGGAAAATAGGCATAAAAAACTAGAAAAGTACGTAGGATTTTTCAAAAGTATCGATTTAAAAAAAAAAAATGGCGTCAATACGAAGAAAAACTTTATGTGTTTTATCGAAAAAATCGGTCGATTTTTGATCATAAAATCGGTAAATTTTAACCTATCGAAAAAAACGGACGTTCTTTTCTAAAAATTATAATTAGGAAGCTACAACTAAAGTTTCAACTCGATCGGTTCAAAACTAAAAGCGCTATATGTCCATGTCGAGAAAAACGCGTTTAAAATTTCAAGTATTATAAAATCGCGGAAATTTCATGTTTACTTTTAATCGACGATGCTTCTGATACAACTGTCCTAGTTCAAGGTTCTCCTGCTGTTCTTCTTTTCTTGAAGGTGTAGCTTCTTCTTTAGGGACTATTTTTGTCGTTTTGGCGAGGGAGCGCTCGGATTTCGCAATGCGCTTGTCGTCAGCTTCGCTACAAAAATTGTGGCATCGAGGGCCAATAATTATCCCTAGTTGACTCATAACCTGCATTATGCCTCTGTATCCGTCATTGAAGTAAATTACAGCAAAATTCGCGGTAATGTCAAGTACAACTCTTGCCTCCAGAAACGGTTTTCGGAGCCATTGACCACACTGTAGCATTAAAACTCTCGTTCGAGTTCTGAGTGTACCCGCCCAAGCAACGTATCAGCAAATCGTCACTGCTCAACTCCCCTCGTATGTTTTCTTGATGGCTCAAAAATGTCTTTTGACATTGCTGCACCGTGCTCGTAATTATCTTCATCTCTTCCGATAGCCTTGCACAGTTGCCAAGGCCATGATTTTGGGGAATAAATGATGTTCAGTTTTATCATCAGTTGAAATTTCATGATGTAACGTGGCTCAGATAGCTTTTCTCACTTCTTCGGCAGAATGGTAATGTCGACGAATGGTCAATCCGTAATAAATCGTGAGTTCATCGATAAACTTTTTACCGGTTAACTTTATTTTATCACTTACTTTTTTTTTTTTTTCGCTAAATTTCGGAGCCTGCTCCCTATCCTTTTTTGCACGTGATCGATGCACACTCCTTTTTACGTATATTTGGGTTTTTTTCGGCAATCGCTTTAAAAGTCTCGCAGTCCCCATCAATAAAAAAAAACAACAAAAAAAACAAACAAACTAGAAATGCTGTTAAAACCGCTGTGTCTGTTTTGACTCAAGAAATAACATCGAATCGAATCGGCTTTAAAAACTCCTGGCGTTTCGAATGCTCTGCGTGTCATGTCAGTGGTACAACTCATTGATGACGAATCGTCTCGTTTAACTCCTCGATTAAAATTTGTTGAGCGTGACCTTTATTCACAAGACTGGCGGTGTCGCCTTCTAACGGATTTTTCCTGGTGTCTCGCTTTTCTAGCTTGAAAATTCAAGTACTGGCGCCATCTAGTGACTGAATTTAAAAGATTTAATAAAAGTGGACAATCAATAACATGTATTTCGCGCCCTAATGACGTCAAATTTTAAAAAGCAAGTATTCGAAAACTTATTTCGAAATACTGCAAAATTAGCACTAAAACCTTCCTCGAAAAATAGAATTATTGGACCTCTTGAAGAATTTCCCCCCTCATAAAATCGTTTGGATAGTTAAGGGGCCGCCACCTTTTAAGCTAATAAAAAAAAAAAAAAAAACGCAAAAAATGTTTACACAAAGGTCTATTCTTTCTTAAGTAGAGAAAACGGTATTTTCATTTAATTAGAAAACAGATTTTTTTTCTTCTCTTCAGTGATTTAAAAATACGTTTCTTTCCGAATTAGTTTTCACATTTCGGCTTGTCTAGATAATGCATCGTCTGTTCTGAAATTTATCTATACTGAATTCAATTTTCCGTTGTAATTAATTATCCGGGTGAGATTGGTTTAATTTTTCCTTAATTTTATCGTTCTTCTTATAACTATTGCCTCGAATATTTTGTTTTATTCAGTTTTAGTGTAATCAGCCTAATAATGACTGACACGTCTAATCGAGAAGGCAAACTTCCCCCTAATCAATTCTCGATCTATCTGTAAATTAAGCGATTAAATAAATTTAATAAACCGCCACAACAATCTGGTTCTCCGTCTTCTTTTAATATCGTTCTTAACAACGTCGCAGCTCCGACAGAAATTACCGGTAATTTAGTAGAAATGAACGAAACCGTTGCTAAAAGCAATTCTTAACTTAAACTTGACGAACTACCGTCACCCAAAAATGTGATTCTTTTATCGTGTTCATTGTGACGGAAATCACACTCCGTTCTCAACCCTTCTTGACCGATATTTAAGGGGAGCAAGTAAAAATTCATAAAATCACGAGCCTTGAAAGAAAACCTTTCTTACTCAAATGCAAAAGAATACTAGTCAGTCACCCCGCCTGTCATTTTTGGTGATATTTTCAATTCTACCAATTTCTCCGCCTTCAGGACTCTTCTAACGGCTCAAAAAGAAAGCGTTGAATTATTCCGGTAGCTCTTTTTCTTCATATACCAGGCTTCCCGCCACAAAACATCATCTTCAACCTAAATCTCAAAATGCTTTCAATAAATATCGCCATGATGACTTGATTTGGTATCGACAGATCAGACCTGTAAATAAAATGAAAAATTCACACCAGCAAACTACATTTGCAGGACGGAGGTTAGAATTTTTCTTTCCTCTGATCCTACACCATTGATTCTTACAACAAGATCTTATTTTGTAAATAATATGAGAAAAGTATATTCCGATATATTTTTCAATGTCAGCTCTGCAATAGTTAGTAGAAAAACATATATTCGAAAAAAAACAACAAAAAAAACAATGAAACAGGAAGATAAAGAAAAAAAAGAAAAGTGAAGCGAATGAAAGAGAAAAAGTGAAAAGGATTAGTTAACCAGTTTCTCTTCAACCACAACCATGTTGTAGAATACTTCATTTTATCACACTGATCAATCAATAAAAGTAGAATATCTTATTCACTCTACTCTAGAAAGTAATTGTAAGATAATTCTAATAAAGTTGAAAAGAAAAACAAACGTTAGATAATACATACCCGCAAACTAAATAACTCATGGAAACTAGCGGCAGAGTTACCGGATGAAAGTTGTAGCGTCGCTCGAGAACTATTAAAATATACATTGCTATTAACACGAAAAGCGGAAAATGAAATGATTCACGAAAATAACCCACCAAAATTCCAACTCCAACTAAAGCCGACAAACCATGTCTATTTTGATTGCCTATGTTTCCTGAAAACAGAATTTACCTAACGTAACTCCATTAAATTATTAATTAAGCTCTCGAATAAATTAGCACGACAATATATGTGAAAATATAAAAAAACAACAACATTGGAAACGTTACATTCATTATAAATAATTCGTTTCTGTTTTATAAAAAATTAACAAATATAGTGATGAAACAAATAATGCTGGATTAAATTCTGAAGTAACATAAAAAAAAACAAACAAAAATGGAACATGTAATTTTTTTTTTGGCATGTCAATAAAGGGCTTTCGCAGGGAAGCAATAGGAAAGGAAAGTGCAGTTAAACAAAGGTTCTGTTAACTATAGTCATAAATAATGAATAAAGAAAACAGTCAGAAATCAATAAACCGTTGATTCGTCGGCACGTTCGGCTGCTCCAGACGGTCGTTTTATTAGTAAATTTTCAACCCAAAGTCTTCTTCCTCTTTCCTTTCGTTGCCGCCGCGACTGTTGGTCTCATCTCTATTCTTCTTCATTTTATAATCCTGCTTCCTTTTATTTAGCCATACAACCCATTCGTCCTCTTTTCCCGTGGTTTCTTAATTTCCCCAACATGAGGCGATCAAATCTATAATTAGGCTTCGGTTGAATTACAGCTTGCTTCTAACTCCGCTCTTCCGTGACGCCATTGTCCAGTCTCCAGCTTGCCCGTTTGATCCGTCAGAAGCAAACTTCACTCGTGATGCGAATCACATTTTACTTGAATGTCCTTTCATTTCTTCAGAACGCGCGATACTGTATTCCGGTCTTTTGCGTCTTATCCTACGCCTCACAGCGCTTAATGCTTTCTTTTCCTTCTCCCCCTCGGTTATTCCTTTGTTAGCTTCATCTGCTCGATTTCTAATATTTTTTCTATATAATCATTAATACTTGTCGTACCTTTGGACTAGGTAATGTCCTTAGGCGACATGCTCAAAAAAGTAAAAAAAAAATAAATAAATCAATAAACCGACAAAAGAAGAAATATTCGAAAAATAAAAGACCAAAATTATAAAGAAGTAAACATGACTATTTCTATCTCTTGATTTATCATGTTTAGGTAAAAAAAGAAATAAACAGCAAACCAAATCACAGAAGCAGAAAGAAGTACACAAAATACCGAAAAAATTAAAAGTCATATGTAAAAAAAAAGATTGTATTGATATATCCCCCCCCAATTTGTATCGATTCCCAAATATTTTCTAACTACAATAAAAACATTGATGCATATCTTTTATAATAAACAATAACATTTTATCTTTTTCCTTTTTAATTTTTTTTTTTTTAAAAAAAAAAAAGAAATTTGTAAACGAAATATTGATAATTTAAACGAGAAATGTCTATTACGCGTTCAGAGATTTTACATTATTAACAATAATAAATAAAAACGGAATGCAATAAATAACAAATGTAAGCACACAAAAGCGATTTCGTAAGCGGACATCTGTGATATCCGTACAGAAAGGTAGTAAATATAATATAAATTACTGACTCGTTATAAGAAAACGTGTTAAAAAACACAGGAACAGAATAGATAACCAAATACTAGAAAGATCTCGATTTGTCGGACAAACACACGCAATTAAAAGATCACGTAGGGTAAAATTAGGAAATCCTGCCGCTTCCATTTTTGGCAGAATAGACTCCTCTTCTTCCTCCTCGTCCGTAAAATTTTCCGACTCGAACCAGTAATTTCCATCCAAAATGTACTGTTCGGAATCCACCTCCTCCATGTTGATCACGGATAACTAAAACGAAAACCGAAGAAGTTTACTAAGGTTAGTTATCATTGAACTACTGTACAATAAATTCAATGTATTTTAAAATGAAAAGGCATTTAAAAATCTTTATTGAACAAAAACAAACGATTATGAATTATGCAGTATACATATGTGTATATTTTAAGTCGTACTGCTCGATTTGCGAGCGTCCCGGCTACCTATTTGTACATTTCAGCTGTACACATATAAAGGTAGCGCTCACGATAATTGCTATAGGCAATGTAGATGCGCACGCAAACCTCGCTACAGTAAATGCAATGATTCTCATACCTCTATTAATTATTCACTTTGAAGTGTTTAAACTGAAGACGCAGCCTCAGCATTTTTGGAGGATAATTCTGTGTCAAAAAATTAAGGCCGTAGAAAATATCACAGTGGAGCCTGCGCAATCAGAAAGCGTTTTTATTTGCAGATATGCCCGGTAAAAATTCCTTTCCATATAATATAAATTACAGTCAACCTTCTTAATGAAATTCAAGCCCTACAATTACGAGTAGACCGAACCGTAACGATGGTTATAGGGAAGCTGTGCCAGTTAGATTTCGATTTTTTTCCCCGATCATACATAATCCATCCTATTCCCGTAACTTTGTTTATATTTCTAACCATTCCTCATTTATTAAATTGCCATCATTTTAATCTTATCCTTGTATACATCACTCCTTTATGTAATAATCTCGACTTATCCTCATTATCTTTTTTTGACGCCCTTTTCCGTCCGTTTATTATAGGTGGGAACTAGAACACTTGCTCATCCGTCTGTAGTCATTTATTCTCTAAATAGGAATGATTCTTCCCTTCATTTCTTATTATCCGATTGTGATTCAAAATAAGATCCTTGGCAGTGGACATGTCTCTACCATTGTCTTTTTACACCTCACTGGAACCTTATGTCATTCCTTCTTCGATTTTTCCTCTTTTCGTCTTAATTCTAACCTCGACCCCGTTGTTCAGTGTCGAGATTTCATTAAGTTGATATCTTCTGCATTATCTTTGTCCTCTATTTCACCGGGGGGCCTCCTCTCCGGAGGCAACGGACGTATCTGTGTTTCATTTTTGTAATGGAATGCCGATTGTTGATTAGGGCATTTTGTACCTTTCGATTTATTGCAGTCTAATTAACTTCGTAACACATAGACAGACACAAACGCTTAATTAAGATATGCTTAATGCTAAAAAAAAGCGCCCTGGACTGCTTTCCACTCATCCATTTCTAGATCTACTTTTTCCTCCCGAATTCGGAAGTTAGCTAAAGTTTTTTGAAATTCTCTGTCTATCCGTTGTTTTAGTGTTGATCTTCCAACAGATAAACTTTCTTTTTTTATTGAACGCACAGCTCCTTCTCATTATGTCCCTAATACTGAAGAATTTTATTCTTGTTCTAAAATTTCATCCCCCACTTCCCGCTGCAATTAACTGTTTTTATTCCTAACGAGCTTTACGTTTCTTTCCTGAAAAATACTAACTCGTCTCCACGCTTAAACGGAATCTTTTATCTCATCAATACGAATTAAATAGTTTCATGAAATCTTTTTAAACATATTTGATTTTATTCTTTCTTCTGGTTCAACTACACCTTCATGGAATTATTTTATCATCGTTCCTATTCTTAAAGATAAAAATTCTTCGTCTTCCGTTCCATCTCCTTTGCAAACTATTTTAGGAAATTATTACAAGCTATGTTAAACAGGCGCCTTATTTTTAATAACACTTATGGTTTTCGTCCCGATCGTGCTACCTTATTACTGAATTATATCTACAAGCCCTTTACCTAAAAGAAATTTACATCGGTCTCCTTCGTTGACATCTTTCGTCTTCTAACTCTTTAAGTGAAAATTGTTTATTAATCTACATTACTCATTCACTTCCATAATCATGGATCTTTTCGAAAATAGAACTATTCACCTAAAGTTATCCTCCCTCTGGAGGCTTGTCGAAGGGTTTTTCTTAATTTTCCGTAGGTTATTGTTTTTTTTTTCCTCCTTGGGTTTGCTAACAGAGAGCATTGGCCTAGCAAAATAGAAGAGATGGATAAAACAGGTTAGAAGCTGTATTTTTATTTTATCGGCAATGAAACCAAGAAACACTTCTAGATCAGGAACAATTGATAGAATAGGCAGAGAATGAATATAAGAGGCATTGAAAGGATGAGGACGACCGAGTTTTAAATGTTGAAAATAAAGTAACTCACGCTCGCGGAATGAACACTCGAAGAACATGTGATCTGTGTTACAAAACACGATGGGAACCTATAGGATGATGCAATGAATAATTAGATGTAGCCAAGGAAAAGCGATTTAGAGAAGAAGGAGACTGTGCGAGAAATGAATGCGGGATAGTTTAGTAATTATGGACCGACGTAAATCAGGGGTGTAATAGAGCCAAGGTCGAAAAGAAGGAACAGGATTAGTAACAGATGAAAGGAATTAGGATTAGCGAAAAGCGAAACATAAACAAAGTGCCAAAGTTTAAGGTGATAGGATTTAGTTGGAAGAAGGATATTGTGTGCTGGAATCCTGCTAATAAAACTTCCGCTGGAAGCTGCAAATTTGGCAAGGATGTCGACGTCTACGTTTACATCAATGCCTGCTATATAATAAATTGCAATAATCCAATCTGGAGAGTATGAGAGATATGTATAGCATTATTGTCATGTAAGGATCACTTCCTCATCTCGTAGGTGAGAGGGCTTTAAGGGAGGAAGCATATAAATAGTTGATATGTTAATAGAATGACAGGCGAAAGGATAAAACGATACCCAGATAACAAAAAGAACTGGTCATTGGAATTGAGTTTTTTTTTTTTTTTTAGATTTATCTCGACTGAACTCAGGTTATAAGGCCGAAAGACTACAGGTACTGATTTAAAAACGGAGATGAAAAGATGAATATTAAAAAGGGCTATTTATAATGTTCTTAAGGAGCTGTGTATTTCCTCCTTGGCAACTGGAAGATGTATAAACAAGGATATCATCGGCGAAAAACAGATATTTAGATTTTAAAAAGAAGAAGAAATAAAGAAAGAAGGATTTATTTGCATAAGTAATAACGTTACATTCATGAAATAATTATGAATATTTGTGTACCGACGCGAGTCTTACCACATAACTAAATTAATGAATATAAATACGGCATGATATGCGACGTTTAACTTAGTAGGAAAGAGAAAACAAAAACCTACTAGAAAAAACTAATTTTAGAAACATATAAATTAGATAAAGTAGAGCTAAGGTAAGAATCTGCGAAAGGTCCTGGAAGTCCCTTTTTTGAGGCGGAAAAGGAAGGAGCAGAAAGAAGGAGAGTTCTACTTTGACAACGATTGAAATTAAGGATATAGAGGTAAGGATCTTTAAAAAGAACATGATGTTTATGAGCGTAGGAAGATGAACGTTTTTGTATGTACTGGTCACGCCAATAAAAGCTGCAATTGTGAATTTTTTAGAAATAAATGATTTATAAATGTCAGCAAAGAAGAGACCGTCTAAAGGGCTTAGTCCGGAGCAAAAACCAAACTGGTTGTCTGGAAGCAATTTATTGTGTTTCAGCCAACAAACAAGCCGTTTGTTAAGCATGCTTTCAAAAAGTTTGCTTAGGTAAGAAGGTAAAGAAATAGGCCAAAGTGCGGAGGAATTATTCGTAGGAATAGGGATAATGAACGTGTGTTCCATGATTCAGGGACAGAGCTAAACTGCAGGAAGGAGTTAAAAATGATTAAAAGAATTTTGAGAGCCTTTAAAGATAGATTTCTGAGGATGGAGTAAGAGAAATTTTATTGTGGCCAGGGCAGGAGTTGGATGAGTTTTTCAGGGCAGAAAGTTCAGAGAAGGAAAAGTTGGAGGAATGGAAATGAAGATGCGAAAGGAATTAAAGGGGCTACTTCATCACAGTTAGAAACACAAGTAGAAGATACGATAGACCTACTCTTTTTAATATTTATTGCCTTAATATTGGTTTGCTTTTTTTACATTCGTTCTCTTTATTTTTTTGCTGACAAATTCCCTTTTAACTTCAACTTTCTTAATACTCTAGATGCTTGATTTAGGTTGCAGGATTCTTTATCTACTGTTTTTTATCATAAATTCATCTTTCGATCGTTTCCTTAAAATTCTCATGTCCTACTTTTACTTACCTTTCTACAGTTCAACATTAATTATTGTATCTATTAACAATTTTCCTTTATCTTTCGTTACTTCCTTCCGATACTTGGAAATTTATCTCAACATTCGATTATCACTCGCAGAACATATTATTTTCATTCGTTTACGCTAAAACATTTGAATATCTTAACAGCTTTATCATCTTTTAATTGAGATGGCGACCCTACGATATTGCTTATGTTTTACAAATTCATTTTTCGTTCTAAAATTGATTAGTTGTAACTTCCCCTACAACATCTCCATTCTACATTAGATGTAGCCCAAAATTTAATGTCTCGTTCCTGCTTCGTACGTGCTTTTATTTTTTCCCCGGATTACCGGTTATAAAACCCTTTAATACCTACTACTTTTCCTATTCTCTTAGTAGTTCTTGTCATTATTTTTCTTTTTTGAAGAACTCCCCTTGCGATTTTCTTTTCTTTCTTTGTCTGTGCTTATTGCCTACCCTTGACGAGGCGAACAAAATAAATAGGAAAAAACTGAGTGACAAAATATGGATCAATTTATTTGTGATAGTATTACCATATTCTTTAATTTTATAATTAATTACGTAAGTAAAGAGTAGAAAAAAAGTAAGCTGCTTTTTAAAAAAGTGAATAAAGGAAATCGCAAATTAGCATAAACATGTTAAAGACAAATAATTCACCAAATAAATTTTATAAGCGAATTCAGAAAAAAGAATATTTGGAATCATACTTAAAACAAACTGATACTTCAAAGAAACAGATATTTTTAACACTGAGATTCGAGTCTCCTTAAAATTATTTAAAAAATATATATATGTATACATATTTGTCATAATTAAAAATGGAGGGTCTAAATTATTGGAATATATTTATAATGTATGTAGCGATTAAAAGTAATTTATTTTTTAGAATTGTTTTTTAATTCGTCCCTTAATAAAAAATTATTAAATTTAAAACTAAATACCGAACATACAAAATTACACGTTGTAAATAGTTAACCAGATATTTGGAATTTAATAACCTTCGGTTTAGGTAACACTAATTATTATTAGATGATTATTTGAAGAAGGGGGAAAAAAAAAAAGAAATGAAGAAAAATTAAATATTAGTTTTTAAAAATTTCTATAGCACATAAATAACAAAAAGCTCAGAATTAATTATCACCGACCAATAAAATTAGTGTAAGGAAAATTATTTTATATTGGGAAAGTTGGTTGCAGTGTTTCTGACGGGATGCCATGGTCTTATTGTTCTTTACACTGTTGCTATTGCTTAAATCACTTTTGTAAAAATCGCAACATTTATATTCACTCGAGGAAAATTTAAAAAAAATCTTATCAAAAATGATATCATATTCGAGATATGCTCATAATTTGTATTATTAAAGTAACTGTAGGTTAGTACAAAGTGAATTAACTTTTAGTTTCGTTTTAATATCAAATGTTTTACTAAGTTAAAAAGGTATTTTGATTATTAAACATATTATATGATTAAACTTAAAAAAAAAATTATTGATGTGTATTATTTTACATTGTCACGAAAAAATTAAAAAACCCTGTTAATAAATACATAGAAACAGCAAGCTACTTTTAATACTTATTACCAAGAAATTGCAATATTTATAAATGTATGTATCAATAATTTCTTAGGACTATACCAGTCTAGTAGGTTAAGTAAAGTATATAATTTTACATAGGTGATAAACGGAAATTTATTACGATAGTCAAATATAATTTTAACGAGTTTAATTTTATATGTGCTAAAATATTTCCATTAAGTTTCATGTTTATTCTAAACTATAACGGAACCTAATTATGTATTTTTTATTATAATTTTTTACACCATTTGCTTGAATAGACATGTTCTACCAATAAACACAAAACGTATTTAATAAGAGAAAAGTAAAAAAGCTTATAAAATAAGAACCACGAAACAAATGAAAATATGGAAAAAAAACGAAGTAATATACATATTTATATTAGATTACTAAAATGCAAGTCAATAATTCTTCTTCTGAAATTGGTTTATAAATTTAAAAAAGAAATTACTAGTTATATTAGGGTATTGTAGTTTTTTTTGTTTCCCAATCATCAAAGATATTCTATCGCGCACCAATTGTTTTAATGACATATTTTTTAGTTTAATGACTATTATTTAGTCCGAAAATTTTTAATTATTACAGTACAAGTACGTTTTTTTATTCTTTACCTGCAGTGATTTGTAATAATTAAAACTGCTACAGTGCAAATAAAAATTAAAATTTACGTTTTAACACAAGAATGATATAACTCCTCATAATAAAAATCACCATTCTTATCATAATTAATTCACCATGCGTAAAATATATTTTTAACACGCAATTATTAAATAAAATTATCGTTCAGAACTTACCGAACATTAATTAATGGAATTAATATGATCAATATTTAATTATATTTCCGGTTGCATAATAACAAACATTTCAGAATTATTAACAGTTAATACATCATATTATTTGTCAATTTACATTATAAGATTTCTAATTAGTTGTTAATAAAATCATTTTTTCGCTGATTTAACTAAAAAACTCTATAAAATTGTATTCTATCCGGAAACCGGAATAACAAACTTTTTATGACTTTCTTATTAGTTATTGTTGTACAGCAGCAACCTGATACCGAATATGTTCCTGAAATATGAATTAAATACAATATTTTAATTAAATTTTATTTCTTTAAAAAATGTTTCTAGCGGTACAATATTTATGTGTGTATGAATATTCGCATACATAAGTTCCTAAGTATTGTGATTTATTAAACTACATATTAATTCAGATTACCAAGAAAACTGTGCTTAACAATATTGGCAAAAATATTAACGTGTTCATTGTGTATCCAAATTTCTTTTTATATTCGGTTTTGCGTGTATGCAGCGGATTCTTTATTAATTTTTAGTAATTAAGGTTTTTATTTTAATTTTTATCAATGTTGTGATAAACATAAAGTCATTTTTTATTTTATTTTTTATTTTTATTTTATACATACATATGTATAGTATTATATGTATATACGTGTGAATTGATTTAGGTTAATTAATTTTAAATGGATCCAGTGAAATTTGAATTACTGGAAAAATGTGGAGAATTGCAGCGCAAGGAAATGCTTAAATTATCCGTAAGTATTTTTGCTATGTAAAAAGTTAATGTGTATAATTTTTTATTTTCCTGTAATAATCCGTAAAGACTAATTCGTCTATCAGGTGTTATTTCCTATGTAAATTAATCTGGTTTTTCCTATAAAAGGAACTTTTTTTCGGTAAAATTATATTTACCCATCATTAGTTTGATTATTGCTGTAGTATACTTGATGAAATTTATTCTAGCGATAAATGATGATGGTAATATAAAAAAAAACTAAATCTACGACCGAATAATACAACGTAATCGAAAAATAAAAGCATTAATTTAAAATAGCACATAATATGTCGAATACATTATGTACATAATTTCATAAAAACCATTGTTCTGAAATTAAAAATGATTTTAACGACAACCATATTGCAGAATTCATTTGGGTATTACGCTATAACGGTTCAGTGTTACTAAATATAGGTTTTTGAATAATTGACTATCCTGAACATTTAGTTGGATCAGTAGACAAGTGTTTATAGGAGAACCGTTCATTAGATTGAAGAATCAAAACACGACAGATAGTAGGAAATAATGTACTGGAAGTTCTGTCAGGTGCAGTAGTTAAATAAAAATTATCATTGGAAACATCAGTGGCACCAAAAACCTATAAACCGGCCGTTAGTGGTGAAGAGAATGTTGATAAAAATTCCATTTTGATGAACTCGCATTCATCGATTTAAACGATTTGTCATCTTTACTTCTAATGGAAACTAATACTCACTAAAATACTGCACCACAATTTCTCTACAGAAGGACTATCGGTAATTGTTGTGGATATTTGTAACTGGAAAAGGAAATTAATTTTTCGATAATAATTGTGTCTCGTATTAATCACCATTTTCCGTAATGTCGATATGGGCATCTTATAACAATCGAGTCACATACCGGCACGCGCAGATTTTTGAAATCCACGTTAAATTCCGTTTACCCGACGGTTGCATTGGAATTCCAGTTTTTTCTTATTACGCAACATCATGAACGTGTTGTGTAAATTCTGAGATCCGTTTTTTTTTTTCTTCACGTTGTATATACCAGATGCTTGTCCTATGCACTTTATTAATGCGATTAAACGAAAATTGTAGAGTGCAGCAGAAAAAGCTCGAGTTATATGAAAACATCTGTCGCTGAAAGCAGAAGGTCAATAATCCGAAGAGTTTATTTGTACTGAATTGAGGTGATAATGAAAATTACTTTAATTTAATTGTCACGTAAACGAAAAAGTCATAGTGACCATAAAAATTTTTTCGACATGATGTCTGCAATAGTTGTTTCATTCCCTGCGTAGATTTCAGTATATTGAAGTACCAAAGAAAGAAATGTATCTAGTATAAAAAATAACTAAATTAGCGACTATTATTTGATAATAATTATTAAAAGCTTACCAAATATTTATTTATAAGTAATAAATTTTTCAAAAATGAAATACGTTTTTTTTTGTTTTTTTTTTTTTTTGTATCGATGTATACTTGCGAACCAGTTAGCAATTTTTTTTCAATAAATAAATCTGTCTTTCTTTATTCGTAATTTAAATTGTTTGCTTAATAATTTTTCAGGCAGCTCAATACATTAACGATATGGAGTGCGGTCAATATTTTGCCTTACTTCTGTATCAGAATGAGTTGTAAGTGATTTTTTATTCAAGTACTTAATGAATAAATGTACATTTATTTTTCGATTATTCGCAACGTTAAACTAGTCGAGTTGCTGTTACTGAAATAATAACGTCCTAGAAAAGTTCCGCAACACACGTATGTTTTTAGAAAATTAAATATAAATATATTCAAGTAACGAAATAATATTATCGAATTAATATATAGATATTTTCAAAAATTAATTATTACTTTTGTAGCAGAAATAAGGTTTATTTTGATTACATTAAATAGATGTAGTGCTCGTGCACTGTGGTTAAGAATTCCGAAGGAGATGAAAGAACGTTTTCCGGATTTAAATCAGCTTTGGTCAGTTTGCGAGGAACTGTGCCGACATAATTTCCCGGCTGTATTTAGTTTGCTAAAGAGTTACGACTGGCATCAAGAATTAAAGGAATTAATTGGTCACGTTATCGGTATTACAGCGTGTTTTAAATTAATATTTACAAAAAAAAAAGTCCTTTTTATTTGTTTAAATCAATTTTATGCGGAATCGCGGTTTAAAAGTGCTTCAAAGTTTTCAGCGTGCTAATTATTTCCGCTTACTAAACTAAATCTTACGTGTAATTTTTTTTAACAGTTTTTATCCAGTGGAATTAATTGAGAGCTATCAATTTAGAACTTTGGCCACGTGTATTATGAAATGTAGTTTGGCTTTAATATAATTCTCACTTTAGAATTTTAAAAATTGATTCCAAATGTAGTAGATTAAGAATCGGATATGATTTATATTTTTTTATTATTGTGCTCTAAACCGGAATATAAAAATAGTTAAAGAGTTGGCGATCGAAAATAAATAATAAAACATTCGATGTAAATCGTGAAAAATAACACATTTATTTCGTACAATTTAAAGTAGCTTAATAAATGAATCCACATATAATACATATACGCAAACTAACAAAAAACAGTAATATATAATTTAATTTTAAAAAAAGTCTTCCATTCTTTTTCTCGCGGCGAAACGAATGGTTTTTTCAATTTTTCCGTCTTACAATAATTCGTATTCATCGCAATTAAGAAAAATTATTTTATATATACATAGGCTGCCCCGTGGTAAATGAGACTGCGCTTCCTCTATTTCTGAACAAAGTGATGAAACAAGTTGAAAACTACATAGATTTGTAGTCTGGCTCATTTTGTAACCATAGCAACAAATTCAAACCGGTTTCCTTTGCGAGTAAGCGTACTCAATTTATGAATGTGTGTTGCGCGATACCCTACGAGTTTTTTGCGTTGTAATATGGACCTGAAAAAAAAAAAAAAAGAACACTTCGTCCTTCGTTATTGTGTTCGCCTTGTTTTATCGGCTGGGGTGACACAGTGAAAGAGATAAAAACGGGTTTAAAAAGAAAAAAATGCCTATCGGGAGCAACAATATTCCGCTGGCACGAGGGCCGTGAATCTGCAGAATTGTTTCCCCATGTTGGCCCATCATGTACCACATAAACACGGTAGCAGTGGCTATTCGTGAAGACCGTCATCTTTCAATCCGTGCTTTCGAAAAGAGAGTTGATCTACATTCCAGGATCCACTTTGCATCGCATTTTAAAGGACCATTTAAAAATGAAGCGGATGTGTTCTCATCATGGGCTCTACCTACACATGCTGACTCGAGAATTCTTGCAAATGAATTCCGAAAGGCAATTCATGTAGAGTGGCAAAAACGGATGCAAAGGTGTATCAATTCTGAAGGTCGGTATTTTGGAAAAGATAGAGAACGTCAGGAAACGGGCACCAATGCCGAATATAATAGTGAGTTTCTGTAGATTTCTGTAAATATGTGACTTCGAAAAGACTCGTAGGGTAAAATTTTACTGCTTTCATTCAACGCGCTGTAACAGTGCACTCGGTGATCGGAAAACGTTCAAATTTGTACTGTGAATAGTCAATGAATTATATATTCACCCTATGTTGGTCGTTAATCGATAGGTGACGTTGTATTCCTATATGAAGCGCAGTCTTACCACGAGACAGCCTATGTACATATATATATATATATATATATATATATATATATATATACACAAATAGATACATAGATAGAAATGTCTCAATGTATATCTGTTTGAAATATCCTTCCTTTTTGATTACATATAATCCCACGATATGATAAATATTTCCAACAAAATTTCAGTTAATTTGTGTATGTGTGTATATATATATATATATATACAGGGTGTTTTGAAACTAATTCAGTAAATTTGTTTTACGCTATACAGCTTGTCAAAATGAACAAAAAAGTCCTGAGGGAAAAATAATTTGGGCAAACAATTAGTTAGTTATAATTAATTGATTCATTGTAATAAAAAAATAAATATTTGTTTTTTTATGATTCAGTATGTTTTGAAATAAAAAAATTAAGTATTGAAAAGAAGTAAAATATCTATTAAATGTAGTCGTAAGTGTGTATAGTAAACTAAGTAAAAATTCAGCCCAATTCGTCGCATTTTTTCAAGTCAGCGGTATATGCATTTTATTACAACGTAGCCTCAGTGTTCATTTGATTAAACAAAATACAGTCGTCGCTTTTAAGGGTTGTAAGAAGGCATTTGGATGAAGTCTTTTCGGACAGGTGGTGGGTCAGACCAATTCCCCGATATAACTCCTGGATTTTTTTCTTGTGAGGTTGTATTGAGGAAAAGGTGTATCGTACGAGACGACTGCATACTACAGTGGATAATCGCAGCGTTTGACGACATCCGACGAACACCAGAACTTCTGTAACGGACCACCGTAAATAACGTTACGCGAAGAGCTGAGTTGATGGTAGAGCAAAGTGGTCAACATATTGAGCACTTGCTCTAGACCATTGACAAATCATTGTTGACTATATACATTTAATACGTATTTTACTTCTTTTCAATAAGTATTTTCTTTTTATTTTACAAAATATTGATTTATAAAAAAAAATATTTTTTCATTTAAATTGAATAATTACATTAATTATAACTAATTGATTGTTCCCCCAAATGATTTTTCCTTCGGGACTTTTGGGTTCATTTTGACAAGCTTTATAGCCTAAAACAAATTTCTTGAATTAGTTCCAGAGCACCCTTTGTATATATAACAGCGATTATATTTACGAATGTTTCAGTATTTTCTCTGTTTTTCTCTTTTTTTTTTTTTTAAATGTAATTTAACCGTGCCTTAATGTATTGAAAATGTGTTTCTTACACTTTAGTTCTGATTGAAGTGTTTGTTTTGTAGGTAATTTTGAAACTAACTGTCATCAGGTGTTTTTCTTTCTTCAAACGGTTTAATCAAAAATAAATTTGTTGAACGTGAACACGTTTTTACAGATTGATGTTAAAGTTATATCATTGTTTAAAAAATATATTTTGTAGTTTATACAAATTAGAAAAAGAGAAAAACGAATTACAAATGCACCAATATATTACGAAGATTAGGTTTTATATTAGTCTCTTTAGTTGGTTTTGTTTTAGAAAGACTGTTACGGAGTAATGAACTTGAAAGTTTCTTAAATTGTACAACTATATTAAAGAGAAAGAGAGAAAAAAAAGAAATCTAAAAACAAATTCAGTTTTAAATTTTAAACGAGCGAACATGTATGTTTTTTCGAGGTGTCGTCATTTAGAAGCCGAATATACTGACTGCGATCCGATCTTTCCGGTAACTCAGATCGCACGCACATAACACCGCAATCCATTTACCCACATTAAATGCGTTCAAACTTATCGATTTTCGCCGAGGATACAGATATCGGAAGCGATATTATTGTTCTTGGAGTGCTCTGCTATATTTTATTTATGTACAGATGCAGTGATCAGTTTGTCGCCCGATTGGCAGATATCAGATGCGGTATTATCGTTCTTGATAGCTGGTATGTTTTATTTATGTACAAATACAATAACTACAATTCTCAAACATTAATGAGCAAAATTTATTTTTCTTTAATATGTTTATTTTTTATTTTTTGCTGAAAATGAATTAAAATTGCGAAAAAAATTAACCGAAGTGGTTTGGGAGAATCTTAAAACGAACGAATCATAAAAGTGATTAAAAAACACCTACGAAAACGTTGTTCCCTAGAAAATGATAGTTTATATTCTTAAAATTATCTTCTGTTGATGTGTCGGATGATTTGATATTTTCTTTTCTGCATTCCGCACTAAACAATAATATGCTAAATCAATATATATATATATATATGTATATATCATTGCCACAGTGTATATATCGCAGTGCACGGGAGGGATGAATTGAACAATAAGATGTATATCGGATGGTAAACTGTGTTAGTGATTCAGGTACGATCTGTGATCGGATCGCATTCAGTGAGTTTTAGCTTTAGCTATGTCACCAATTTTTTTATCAAGATATCGCTTTATTTTTTATTGCAAAAAACTGAGATTTTTAAAAAATACCACCGCGAAATTTTTTATATCGTTTATTTTGAATATATGTGTTTCTTACTATAATCATATTATTATTATTATTATTATTATTATTATTATTATTATTCGAAATAGTTGAGTAATGTTTTGATTAGTTGATGTATTTCAGTACTATGCTTTATTTTTGAGGTTTTTAAACGCATGTGTTGTCGTAAGCACTATTATAATGATGTTGAAATATATTCACATTAAACACGTTTTTTTCACTACATTTCACTTTATTTTATACATTTGACATGTATAGATTTATGTCTATTGTGTTAAACGTATGATGTTATGGTAAAAAAAATTGGCGATTTTTTTTTTTTTTTGTTTCTCTTGAGCCAACTGTAAATTTGATTGTAAGCTATAAACTTTATATCATGCTCCTGTTAAAACTATTTTAATTTAAAATGAATGTATTTCTTTTTCGTTTTTTGGTGTGAGCGAGTTGGGTTACCTACCGATTTATTCGGCTGTTAATATAATCATTTGTGTCCTCCTGAAAGGCACGCAGATCTACGAATGCTTTAATGTCTTTATTTTCATCCCATTTTCAAATTCAGTGCATGCACCATCATAATACCATAAACGAATTTTGATTTTTTAGTGTTTTTTATCCGTTTCTCCGCCTTTCTCTCTTTCTTTAGTCACCAGTTTTAAGTTTTTTGAATTTTTTCTTCTTCTTTTTTCTCTTTAAATCGTCCTATATCCTTATTTCTCTGCTCCGAATTTATTTTACACTCTCTTCAAAACTATTTTCAGTATGAACTGTTATATTTCGGTGCGCATTTCCGATTTTATAATTGCAACAATTTTTTTTTTTTTGAACGTGAGTTTAAAATTGAACTGAAAACGTGTTTTAGTGGGTCCCATATTATTTGTTACTTATTTCAAGGTTCTATGTTAAGGCAGAAAACGCTATTGAGCAACAAACGGGTACTGTCAATTATTGTAATGAAGCTGATTTCATATGATTAGATATTACTGCGTTAATCTTAAAGTGTACTCGTAATTAATTATTATGTGTATTTGTATCTCTTTTCGGATTTGTTCTTATATGCTGCAGCCAAAAGTTAGCTGAATTATTTAATAGGCAGTAAACCTGTGAACGTTTCCGCTTGATAACTCATAGGTGCAACGCGGAATAAACTGTCTAAAGAGAATTACGAATATACTTCTTTTCCTTTTAAAATAATTATTTTATAGCGATGAAGTTCCGGTTTAACCGAAATTATTATGTTAGTATTGTGATCAATGTTTAATACAGATGCGCTGGTCTCGTCTAGTTAAAGCTGTGCAAATTATTCAGCTTAAGAATTAAAGGGCGCTTTTTAATCGTAGCAATAAAGTAGTGCGTAATATTGTGTGCATTTTATTTCCCATTTTGTAATTTATATTTCGCTCCGCATTTTACAGGCTTCATTTTATTGTTTAAAAAAATAAATTTTGACTTTTTGTTAATTTTCATTTAATCTTATTTTCAATTTAAGTGTGTTTTTGACTTCAGCGAAATTAAGCTGATTTTTTTTTGAATTGTTAATTTTATAAGAGGTTAATATTTCTTAATCGGAAGGAAAAGTGCTTTTTCTTTAGGAGTAGCATATGATTTCAGGTTTGCAATAATAGTTACGAATTAAATAATATATGTAAGAAACGGGGATTTAAAATAATCGTTAAAATGGTAGGACACCCACGCACATGTGGAACATTTGATAACAAAGAATCAAAACCTGACGCGATACTCGGATAATAAGCTATGATAAAGAAAGAGAGGTATTATTAGAAAAACAAAATTCATTACAACTTATTATGAATTTTGACTAAAGTAAAATTTACATAATTTATGCGGGGAATTTTATTAATTGAGATTGGAATATATTTTTAGGGTCGCATAAAAATTTGTTCAAATCAGAATAAAATATATATATATATACATATTTATAATTACGGCGGACTGAATATTATCAGTTATATGTGGTCCGTTTTTCAATGTTTGTAATATATGCTGAATTTAAGGATTACTATTAAAAAGAAAGAAAGAGAAAAAAAAAACACAGTTAACTTAGTAGATTTCTACAAAATGGTAAATGTTCATACAATTATGTAGATTTTTTTCCTTCTTTTATTGTTCTGTTCTTTGAACTATGGCGAAGTCATCTGTTGTGTAGATTAGTGTTCTTAAATGTAAATTTTTCCTCATCAGGCGTTAATAAAGAAAAAAATAAATTACAATTTGACGTTGTGAATTATTGTAGTTTGTGTGGAAAAAATTATTGTTATTCTTTATATTTCGACGAATTTCGAATTGCAGGAGAAGTTCAAGTACGTTTATTGCACATTATTCATTATGGTTTTACTGCCATTCCGATGAGTCGTTTCTGTTTAATGATGAACTGCAGCGAAGAGGAGGCTTCAAATTACATCAAACAAAAGGAATGGACATTGGTAGGCGCTGACATTTACACGCGTGATCCTCCATCGGATAAGTATATTAAAAAAACCACAGGTGAGCCTAGTAGTGGTGCTACTACCGCTAGTAACTAAAATGTTTTGATCTGTGTACCATCTTGTATTCCGTATTTACAATTAATTTTTTACTCCTGTTTTACAGCTATTTACACTTTTTATATACTGTCATTTGTACTTGACTTTTGTATGTATACTATTTAACATTATATTAATGAATAAATTATTTTTAGTTACATATAAGTGCGTGTTAGTATGAATGTTTCAATGTATATAAAATGTATAAATTGTTGGAATTTTTTGTTAGATTATATCAATTTATCGATATCACGTAGTCTATTGTGCAATCATATTTTGTAGAACAACAACGTTTACAATTTTGGTATAAAACCCATTAATTGCGTTAAAATACTGGAAAGTACTGCTTAAAATCTACATAAATAGTTATTTTTGCTGACGTTTGCCTGATAGAACTGATGGCGGTATTTTTTTAATGGAATTATTACTATGAAGTCGGGAGAAGATAGGTTTTACAACAGCGGCATAACTGATATTTGGCTAAGTTTAGGCATTATGGAAGGTAATATTTGTAGAAATTGTGTGTAAAAAGTTTCTAGTAGTAGCCAGCTAACATTTTTAAAACTATAATGAATAATAATAAAAACTGAGGTCACTCTTCTCCGTACCCTATACACTTGAACAACAATAATCCTATTAGTTTTTTTTTTTTTTTTTTTTTTTTTTTTTTGGCGGTTTACTATAACACCCGAAGATAAATGAAATCGACTCGTTTCAATAAAACACTTACCTTTATTATCCTTGGCGGTATAAATTGTTGAAATATTAAAAAGATCATGATTTAAACTTTATTTTTAAAACGTTTAGTTTTCAACAAAATATCATCGTACAGCTTGGACAAATAAAAAAAGTGAACTACGGCTAAAAATAATTGTAAATTTATTTACTGTATTTATACTTTGTGGGGGGGGGGCTATTGCCTTTTATTTTTTTAGTTTTTTTTTTTTAGTTTTTATTAAGATAATCATTTTTTCTTTTCTAATTAGTTCTTAAAAATTAAATAAGGTAATGATAATCGAAACCGATCAAAATATTTTTTTTCTTTTTTTTGTTTTATGTGGTATTAATGAGGCGATAGAATGTTTTAAAAAGTTGAAAAACAAAAAGGTAATATTTCGTATTTGCGTGATTTCTCGTATAACTCGCTCTTTATACGTGTAACTGATGTTGAGTTTGGTGGTATTTCTTAAAAATTGTTTTTATAATGCGTTCAGCGATTTATCAGAAATAAACGAAAGATTTTTTCTTTTTGTCTATTTTCTACTGAATAATAAAAAACAGTGATGTACAACTGTTAAGACGGTGGAGCATGTGAATTTCTTTTTTACGGGGGAAAAGTAGAATGATAATTTATTAGAAGTACAGAAAACTGTAAAAATGTTTATCAACGGAAATTTGAAAAATTCCAGATCACTCATCTCTGCGGGAACTTCGTATTACTTTGCGCAATAATATTATATCGGATTTTATACCTGTGCGTGTGGTATATGTTTTAAGTAATTTTTGCATACATTATGTATCAGAAATTCGATAAAATGGAAATGTCGCGACAATTATGATTTTATTTGGTTAATTATTATTATTCGAATATAAAGTTAATTTGCGGAAATGTTTCGTAAAATAGTAGTAAGTTAAAATACTTATTATTATTTGTTTGAATTTTATAATTTTAATTGTTTTTAGTATTCCGTTTGAATTTTTAAAATAATTTTTGAAGCGTAAGTTGCATTTTTAGAGAACACATGCTACTAAAATAATTGTGCACATAAATTAATGTAGTACATAGAAGTGATTATGAAGGATGACAATTTTATTTTCACGTCGGTCCAGTTGTAAATTAGATATTTACCTTCTCTCCAAAATGTTCCACAAGATGAAATTAATCAGAATATAATTACAAATATTTTTCTACAATTTTTTTTTGTTATTCCGGCACCAGAAGAAAAGTAATATTTGATTATTAAAAATTTTATTTATCATTCTAGTTATAAAGACTTTTTAATTTAAATTTTATTTTTTTCCTTTTTATCCGGTGTATACATTTTTTTTTCTCGATGTTGTCAAATGTTATAAATTGTTCGTTAATACGAAAATGTACCTATTAAAAATTTTCATGAAAACGTCTATCTGTAAACAGACGAATAGAAGAGTTTATTGAATAAAACTGTGTGTGTGTACGAAATAAAGTTATTTTCGTGAATATTTAAAAATTTTAAGCCTAAAATAAGGGGTG
The DNA here is from genome assembly GCA_039619475.1 of Icerya purchasi. Lineage (NCBI taxonomy): Eukaryota > Metazoa > Arthropoda > Insecta > Hemiptera > Monophlebidae > Icerya > Icerya purchasi. The sequence continues at coordinate 586,497,004 of CM077115.1, forward strand.
GGGAGTTGCTTGGTATATAAAATTGTTTGATAAAATACGTCTTCTTTTCTTAATTATGTAAATAAAAAGTTTAATTTCACGACCGAATTTTATTTGAATTTTTTTTAAATATTCTTTATATACTTGAAGGTTGATGTGGTAAAGTATAATACAACAATGCACGCAGAGTGTAAAAAATTTTCCTAGGAAAGCGAGCTGATTTCCCGGTCGCACTTAATTACGTTTAGAAGTAAACATTTTTCTGATTGCCGGTAAAATTTTAAAAAATTTAATTAGCTAGCCAAAGATTATTTTATTTCCGTTGCTAACTGACAATGAGATATTTATAATTAAGGTAGAAATAAACAAAAAATAAAGAAATAGCGCGCAAGAAAGACTGACTAAAATAAATTTATAATTTCACCTGCTTTATACGTTTTGAACTGCTATTAAGTACACTTACAGATGTCAGTCGATAATAATGTATTACAATTTCTAACCTGTAAGTAGCATAACGCAAATATACAGCAGATGAAAGAAATGATTACATATCAAAATTAAAAATTGCACCAAATAACAGGCAGAAAGATATTTTTATTTTTTTTTAAGAAATGGCACGAGTGTTGTTTATAATTGCTAGGACTATTGCAAACGAGGTCCCCCTATTGGATATTACGAAAAGTGTATTGCTGCACATGGTACGTAAATTTAACTTAATAATAATATTATTATTTTTACGTGTCCCCTTAACTAACAGATTGGCTAGTAGTAGATCGAGAAAGGACAATGGCTAATGGTATTAAACTGTAGGCTAAGTTCAAGTTGTATGCCTTTTACTACACTGCTGGCTGATGTTAAATTATCATCGGAACTGATAATGCATGAAAAATGAAATATTATATATTTAGCTCGGAAGTTTTTTTAGTGACTAATCAGGAAAAGGAACAATTGTCCCATTAGGTTACAGTTAAACATATTCAACAATTGATCATCATGAATATGTGGAGTACGTTACTCCGAAATATACCGGTTTATAATTTGTGAATTAGTGAATATATTTCTGATATAATAAACAATTATAACAACAATATAAGAATAAAATAAATTTTTTACTTAGTAACGTTTTCGGGCATTATCAGCTAAAACACAATTCACTATGTGTGATCAGAGAAGTGAATCGTGTTTTAGCTGATGACGGGTTGTGCCCGAAAACGTTACTAAGTAAGAAATTTATTTTATTCTTATATATTGTTTGTTATAACTGTTTATTATATCAGTTATTATTATAACTTATTATATTTCTACATTTAACAAACAGAATGGAACAAGATTCTTTATTAGAATATATTTCTGTGATTAGGATTTTGTATTTACATTCAATTATTCCATTCTCACTGTTCGACATCAGTAACGTTATCAAAAAATCTACCGACTCGTGTAATAATTTTATTGCCACGGTCAAAACTAATCTAATAAAGGTGAAATCAATCCAACCTTGCTTATTCTGTTTCTATTTCTGGTTATACTCGAGAATCGTATATTATCCCTAAACCGAAATAAATTAAAAATAATCCACATACAATCAAGGACAGGTCTCTCTTTTGATCGACCACTTTTGAGAAAAATTAATAGGAGACTGGTCCTATATCAGCTCTGGTACATTTACAACAAAACGCTAATTATAATTCTTCACCAGTTTAGCTTTCTTCGTGGACTATATTATATACTATGCTGTGTAAGTAAGTGGGCTGATCAAGTTTGTTAGATAATTTTAACTCTAGAATAAACAAGCATTGAATGTGTTATGGCTTAACTGCTGTACCGTAAAATGTCATTACCAGATATAAGTTTTAACTGTTTACAATTCCTGTATAGGAACTGAATAGGCAATTATTTTTAATTGCCATAAAAAAAAAATTCCATTATTCATAAAATTCGCTCCCTCTTATTATATTTTTTAAATTTACTATTAGTATATTATATTTTTCTTTAAGCAATTTCCTTTCTGGGTGCCAGTGAGGATAGGTTTCACATCTTTTTATGCAATTTGCTGCGCTTACGACGTTCAAAGAAAGGAAATATATGTATATATATATATATATATATATATATATATTGAGGTGGATTCGGTACCTGTAGCGCCATTTTTTAGCGGTGTTTCTGATTATAAAAATATTCTCTCTGGTAAAATCATTAATTTGCAGTCTATCGAACACCGTTTTATTCAGCGCTATAGCAAGTTGCAGGTATCAGAGATGCTTATCGACTAAAACCGTCGAACGGACAGTTGTGTCGGGATTGGAACTGTGTGCTGTGTATTGTTGGTAGCAGCCGCTTGCGGAGGTAACTACCCGCGCAAGAACTATGCCGAGTAACATCGAGCCGAGAGAGAAGATTTATAAAATCCCGAAAAAGGGTGGCAGGGCGGCTAACGCGATATCATTCAAAAGATGTACGAGAAACATCGGTACAGTTATTATCTTTATCAGATGTTGATTGTTATAAGATTATTCGATAAACCGTTTGATAGTTACATTATTCTAGTTCATTGTCAATCGCCACCGTGACAACGTTTAAATTTTGTTATAGTCTGTAATCTTCGCGCGGAAAAAAACCTGGCTGCTCCGTAGCAGCGACATATTTTTTCTTTGAAATTTTTTTTTAAAAGCCTAATGTTCCGAACGGAGCTTTTCTGATTGTGACACTGGCGCTCATGTTTTCGTTATTTTTTTCGTAAATTTGAGTTCTTAGCAATATACATGGGTTGTTCAAAAAAAAAAAAAAAAAAAAAAGACAACTTTCGTTATAAAATCTTTTTTGTAATACTTAAAATTTTACACATGTTTGTCTCCTTCAAAGTACTACTCGCCCTTACTTGCTATGCACCGGTCTCATCGTTTTTTTCATTTTTCGTTTGCTCCATATAACTCGTTTACCGTGTTGTCTCGGAGCTGTGCCCGCAATTTCTCTTGAATTTCTTCTATACTTCGAAAACGATGTCCTTTCAAGGTGGATTTTAGTTTCGGGAATAGGAAAAAGTCTGCTGCAGCCATATCTGGAAGGCTGTTCCATTATTGGCCAAAAATTAGCCAACAAGCAGAGATGAGTGACTTGGCGCGTTGTCATGATTTTTTCTGAGATGCGCTGCATGCCAAGCTTTTCTATCAAAATTTCGTGACACGATCCGACGCTGATCCCGACATCTGCAACCTCCCGCGGAGTTAAACGACGATTTCTACGAATCACAGATCGAACGACATCAGTGTTTTCATCTTTTGTTGACGTCGAGGGTCGTCCTGATGTTGCATTTTCCTTGGTGTCGATGATCTGCTCAATTTGAAATGCGTAAATCACTCGTAACACTATGCACGGCTCATGCAGTTCTCCTTATGGGCTTGCTGAAGCAATGTCTATGTTTCAGTAAAAGATTTACTGATGTTAAAGCAAAATTTAATGTTACAACGTTGCTCTACAAAGTCCTTCTTTCCGCCTTCTCACTGTTTCGCAGAGCACTGACTGTACCTATTCACTTGATCGCTCTATTCACCAACTAATCCCACTACCGTAATGCGGTAGGCGTCTCATTTTGTTTCGAAAGAATGTCGCCACGTGTAACATGACGCTCAAATTTAAATTTTACGCCGTTCGGACATAATTTCAAAAGTTCTGTCTTTTTTTTTGAACAATTCATATATATATATATATATATATATATATATGTTTGTACTGAAAAAATGACTTTATTGCCCGTAACAATGATCGAAGGTGTACGGGACACAACGCATAACTTTTATTTCAGAACAAAAGTACCTGGTAGCTGATAAACTTGAAAACGGAATATCTCTTAATCGACCGCAACCATTGAACGAACACACACATACACCTGCTGCAATATCAGACTATAATTCTTACGGCTCACGCTGCCGGCAGTAGCCACCGATGTTCAGCCGCTGCGAATAGACGCTAACCCGTTCGTCCACCAAGACACCTACACAGCCTCCACTACATGCCGAAATACCGGCAGAAAATCGGAAAGCATACTTTCAACTGTGTAAATTTGTATTTTATTATATATGTTACAAAGAATCTGATTTAAAGTTGTTCGCTATAACAATATACTTACAGAACAACACCCATTGCCGCACAGTGTGTGATATCCGAAGTGCATCCCCTAGATCTTCTAGTGTAGGAAAGGGCAGCACTTTACTGGCTGCGACACGGCCGGCCAGTTATCACGCGGTATTCCACCCGGGAACGTTGGTCTCGGATGCCGCCCGTAATAAGGCGGTCAGAGAGGCAATACTTCTGGAATGGCAGAGAGAGTGGGAGGCGGACTCACGTACCAATACATTCCAGATATCCGGGTCATAATGGAGAAGTGGCTGGTACCGTCTAAGTATTTTACATGGGCGGTCCCTGGACACGGCCCCTTCGAAAGCTGCCTGAAGGTTCGGTCTTAACGAGAACCCACCACTATGCTGATGTGGTGTCTTGATAACAATCGCGGAGCACGTGTTCGACTTCCACCTGGCTGACGCTCCCTTTGGGATGCTAAAAAGAGCTGAGTTGTCGGACAAACTCACGGAGCTTCTAACTTAGCGATGACTGAAGAAATGCTGAGCAGGCCGTTATCAAGTAGAGTATGGTGGCTCGGCAGTGAGGCAGTCTACTGCATTTTCCTGAGCGTTCTCACCGGCGCGTTCTCCAGCCCGGAATCATATCTTGCGAACGTTCTCATGCAAACTAGCTGATAAAGTTTTCAGGGAACCCCACATGGTTCTGGTTTCGGTGCAAGACATGTGAAGGTAAAGGTCATGAAGGCGTCGGTGATTTAGTCATAACAATAAACTTTTTTTCTTCTTCATATCGTAGTAAGTTTTATTATATATTAAGTAAATTTAACATACCAATAAAACAACTATTTAATTTTTTATTATATACCCGCCGCGTTTCGAAGACAAAGCTTCATGATCACGCGAGTTAAAATATATAAAATTAATAAAGGCAATGAGTGAATATAAAAAATAACGGATAAAAGTCGATTATTGCACAATTAGATATAAATTATGAAATATGACTAATAAAATAAAATTAAAAAGTTTCTGTATCATTACAAAAAAGAAAAAAGAAAGTAATTTAAATGTTTACGTGTGAACCATTCTATTATGGCATGCTTAGTGATTTTACTATTATTAAAATACTTTCACATAACCGGGAGAAATAAATTTGGCGCTGTAACGCCAGTCAAATACGTTTTAACCATTCATTTACCGTAATGGTTCTTTTAAAATTTACCTCTACATTGTAAATACCACCTTTGATGTTTATTAGTAATTTTTATTCTGATGTTTCATACGTCGTGTAAAATTTTGGAAAAATTTGTTTCGAATTTGGTTTTTGCTATACTTTAGACAGTCATTTTAAATTTTTCGCGTTAAGTAATAAAATTACTGAACATCTGTGAAATGTGAACAAAAACAGAGTCGTTCGTTAAATTATAATAGCAGACGTTTATAAAATTATTTCAAAAGAATCGTTCAGTTCACTGTATTTTTATTGCTATTTTTCTAATTTCGGTCAACAATGAATTATTTTTATGGAATTTCTTATTTTTAGTATATTAAATGTGGTCAGTAACGATTTAAAGGCTTATTTTAATTATGTAAGCAATAATTGTTCAGTATAAACCATCTTAAACTGTCCGTAATTGAGAAAAAAATTACGCAAATTAAATTTAACAGTTTATTTACTTAAAACTCTAATTAGTGATTTTATATACATCTTTGTAAGGTATTTGAAACGTACACTTAAAAATATAGTTACGTCTTCAAAGATAATATAAATGGAAGTGTCCTACAACGTTGACTACGTTCGCTTGTGCACATAGGTGATTATTAAGTAACAAAGTAAAAATGTATAGAGGCTGATTGAAGATTCAAGTTGTAGAAAATTTTACCATTGTCAAAATAAGCCGACAGCCTTTTTGGAAATGTCTTTTTTCCATTGAGGTAGTTGAGAGAAATGTTCGTATTTCATGCCGAATACGTTATAAAATTCCGTATGCGTTAAATGCAACTGAAACATAAAAAAATAAGAGAAAAAATTAATAATAAAAGAAACATGTGGTAGATAACTTAAGTAATCAGTCATTTATTAAACCGTACATCAATTAATCATTTGAAAACATATGGCTCAATCCACTCCATTAATTTTGTCGTCTTCAGAAAATGCAGAATACACACCCGAAGTGATGACCATTCTGTATAAGACATTATTAGGAATATATAAAAGCTATAATGCACTTTTTAAAGAAAGAAATCTGACTTCGATAAAAAGAATTAGCAGAAGGAGTAGAAGTAAAAGTGACAAAAATTCGGCTTTTTTCCTTGAAGAACAACACTGACAAAGGAAGAGGAGATAAAATTTATTAGCCTCGCAAGGGCTAAAGGATGATTATTGCGTCGATATTCTTATTGATGGAAGTATTTTCGACGTGAACAATGTAAGTCCCTAGTTGGTCGTTAGAAAATAAAATAGTACCATTGTTATTGTTGTTGTGGTTATTATTAATATTAAAAAGCATTTTCCAGACGATGTTTTCGAAAGCCTTTTTCGTTAAAAGTTACATATGTCTCTTCATTCTCAATTAGAATTCCAATGGCAATATAGCTTTTCTTGTTCCTTTCCGTTTTCTAAATCTGAACTAATCTTCTTCCAAGTTTTCTTCAATTTTTCCTTTTATTCGATATTTTATAATATTTAGTAGGATTTTCGAAGTATCCGACAACTGCACAACTGTTCTGTAATTTACGCAATCATCTATATTTCCTTGTTTTGGTAAAGCAACTGTTTTGCTTTTAACAAGGAGATAGTTATTTTTCTCGTTCTCGAATTTCTCTAATACTTGTCCGTTTTAGCCTAGCTCTTAAGTTTGTACCCAGTATTTTGAGTTTGCTTCGAATGCCTTGACTACTAGCGTCGTCGCCTTTTCTAACGAGCGCGATGCACCCCCTTAATAATTATTAAATATCACGCAGTAACAGTACATAAAAGAAACATATATTTACTTCTTTTAAACTCGGATTAACGCCGTCCGGCAATTTATCTGGGTTCTTCGTCAGTAGTTTTTCAATAGGATACTTTTTACATTCGTCAAAATCATAAATACCGTTGGCTGCTTTCAGTTCCACATGTAAAATCGGATTTTGTTTTTCTAATTCACTCCGGACTTCCGAGAAATTTTTTTCTTTCTGTTATACGAAGTAAAATGTATATAAAACAAGTACAGTCAAGCAAAGTATTTCATGCGCTCAGACTTACTCCGTATGTTAACTTAAATATAACCACAATATTTATATTTACATAATACTAAATTCGAAACAAAGAAATCCAATTATTCGCGAAATAAAGAAGCAGATGTCATCACGCTTTTTTTGAACTTTTCACCAACTTCGAAAGTTTCGTTAAAGAAATGAAATACGGGTTCGTTCTCGACAACTAGCCATCTTTCTACCAATATGTCACATAGCCGGGAAAAAAATGTTTTTTTCAATAATTGCGAGCTTTCAGCGTTACAAAGGCCTAAATATAAAGTTGTAAACTCGGTTTATAGACTTCCTATATAAAGCGATCCTTTATGCATAGATGTTTGATATACCTTTTAAGTTTTCTCTACTTTTGACTCGAGCTATTGCTTACGTGAACATCCTTTTTTTTTTGTTTGCTTTTAGGCACAGGGATTGGGTTATATAACATTTTAACCAAAATTGGTTGTTTTTATGAAAGAGCTTCTACGGTTTGTTTTATGTTTTGAATTTCACTTTTAAAGCTATATCTGGTGATGAGTTATGAATTTTTTAGGTCTTTTTTTTTTTTATATTTCATATTATATATTCTTGACGGCTTTTTGGAGTTGATGTGCTTGTCAGTCAATGTACTCGGTCAGTAGCATTTATAGACCCGCACAAAAACCTTAACAAGATCATACCTAAATTCGGTTCTATTTGAAGTCGCTGGAAAAAAATTGTTTAACTGATTAACGTTTTTATCTATATCCGGTTGATTTAAGCGCAATTTCGTATGATGTTTTAAATCATTCGTAATGGAATAATTTTATTTCTCAGTTTTCTGCAGCATTAAAATAACACGATTTTATTTTTTTTTAAATTAAAATTAATGTAAAAATTGCCTATATCTTCACGTGTCAGAAACATTTATCTTATTACAGTCAGCTGCCTTGAGTGTTTGAATTTTTGCCGAATACTTCAGCAAAAATCAGTTTGTTAATTTCAGCTTTTTGTAAGTGTCTTTTGAAATTTCCCTCAATTTTAAAATTGAATTTATCGCTAATCTATATTTAATGTTGTATGAAAACAGGTCGCTTTAACAGCAAATGCACAAATTTATGTACAGCATCGGAACCATGCATATTTTGGTATAATTTTCTTTATTTGTTCTGTTGTAAACCATATTTGACAAACATCTGTCAAATTTTTTTTTCTTTTTTTTTGGAACAAAGTTCTTTTACGCGGCTTGTCGATAGAAGTAAACTGGCAGAAATCGTCACAACACGAAAAAGTGCGTTATGCGTCCTCCAAGCGACCTTCCTGTCTTTCTCTTTCACTCTGTCCTTTTCTATTATATACGGGTGTGTGTGCGTACGAGTATTGAGATTCGAGCAGCAGCAAGCATTGCGCGCGGTCATCTATATAAGCTCAATTCTAAACACGTGTAAATTTTATTGAATTTGAAAATTGGCGCGGTTCTTTTGTTCGACATTACCACACTTCAACGAGTCTGATGATTTATTTATTGTTTTTGTTTTAATTAATTCATACGGGATTTATTTATTGGTTTTGTTTTAATTCATACGGGATTTATTTATTGTTTTTGTTTTAATTCATACGGGATTTATTTATTGTTTTTGTTTTAATTCATACGGGATTTATTTATTGTTTTTGTTTTAATTCATACGGGATTTATTTATTGTTTTTGTTTTAATTCATACGGGATTTATTTATTGTTTTTGTTTTAATTCATACGGGATTTATATATTGTTTTTGTTTTAATTCATACGGGATTTATTTATTGTTTTTGTTTTAATTCATACGGGATTTATATATTGTGTGTCATTTTTTATCGTATACTTTATGAATGACACTTTATACTTGTATATCTACCAAAAATTGAAAGGAACTTCGTTCCTACCGGGTGTCCAGACACCACTTCGCTTTTTTTATTTTTTTTTTTATATATATATATTACATTCACCTAATAAAACTACTAATTGACCATGTTTTCAGCATTTTGCGGAAATTATTTTTAGTTTTTTTTTCGCCTATCTATATTTTCTAAATTTTTCAGTATCTTATTCTCGCTAAATTTGGATTAATTATTAAAAAGCGTAAGCGATGATAAATAGCCTGAAATCTGATATTAGTTTCTATTCAGAAGGTAGAGGAGAAGCTATATTACTAATTCGTACTATTTTAAGAAAGAGATGTTTCGCTGATATTCCAAAAATGTTCTTTAATTTATTCCATCTGATTGAATTAAAAGCTTTATAGACATCATTATGTACTATATGTGCTTTTATCGGTTTATTCTCCTTCCATAAAACTTTTCTAATGTCTATCTCTGCGTCGTCATAAAAATCTCACAATATTCTGTTTTCAAACTTTAGAAATTTTCAAAGCATAATATCACACACCTCATAGTTCTCAGTTATTTGTGCTCTAGGTTTGAATTTCTATAATTTATTATGGAGCTCTTCTGATTTATCCCTCCAGTGACTTTTTGTTAAATGTTTCTTATATGATTACTTTTACGCTTTTAACTGCTTTGTTCCGATTTAATACACGTCAGATTTCTTCACATATCGGTTTTTCTATTCATTTTAATAATTGCCACTTTTTTTTCCTCTCGTTCATTATGATTATTATTTTACATTTAATTTCCGTAAGCCTTGTGTTGAAGTGTTTTTAAATTTTGTCATTAAACAGATATACCAATTTTATAAGTAATTTATGACCAAAGCTATATTTAACTTTTGATTTAGTTCATACAGTGCATTATTTTCTGATGTTAGTTAAAATTTTCGAAATTAAAACAAAATATATTCGAATTTTTGTATTTCCAGTTGGTGGAGAATGTTAAAATTGATGTTTAACATCGGTAATCGCGAGATCGTATTTATATATGAATGTTTTGATAAATAGACAAGAGCGAGCATGAGTTATTAAATTTAGCCTTTTTCGATTTGTTTCGTTATTGCGTTTTATTATATTGTTTATCTCTCAATGTTATGTTTTCCCAAAATTTACTGGCGATTATGTATATACGGGGTAGCCTTAGTTAGTTATATCGAATTATATATCCGATCTTTTGTTTCCACCTTTTTTTACCGTTGTTATGCCACTTTACTTAAAGATAACCTTTATTACAAGCATGCTTTATTTCCTTTTACTTTTTTTAAATTTATTTTAGCGCCTATACACGTAAGATGAATTTTGATTTAAATTTAAAATATGTTTTTTTTTTAATATTCACTATTTATCTCGTCGTATGAATTTATACTTAAAGTCAGCCTTATTATATAAGAGCAATCTAATTTTCTTAATTATATATGTAGATGGATCTTGTATTATATTTAAAAATTGTTTAGTAATAGTAACTACGTCTCGCGCAACTATACGCATAGTAGCCTAAAATTGTAATTATTATTATAGCGTATCCGGTCGGTTTAAATGCCTCTGGTCGTCCAAAATTTTAGAAACTTGACAGTTTCCTCGTCAATATCCTGATTAAGCTTCTTTTTTTTCAAAAATTCCAAATAACTTACAATTAAATATGTGTTTTTCATCCTGCGGTTCGCCAGATAATACATAAATTAACATTTCAAACATTTCATGTAAGCGTACATTGTAGAGACGTTATTTTTGCTTCTATAATAGTTCTTTCGCCCAGACTAAATTTAAAGTGGTCAGTAATGAATTTTATTTTGCGCTACAAGTGATATTACTTTCTTGAATTTTGATACGTTTACGTCAACTTCTTCGTTTTTAGCGTTATTTGTAGTCATTTGAGATCATTTGCGTGCTACCAATAGAACAGTCGGGTTTTTACTACAGTGGCGCAGTCATTCGCTCGAACACACTTACTTTTCGATATGAATATGGCTAGAGAATTTTGCGCATTGACAAATTTTAAAGCCCAAAAATTGTCTTTTTTCGGCGATAAGCTTTCTCGCGACAACTACGATATTTAACTGTTTAGTAACATATTAAAAAATCACTTTTGAGGTTTATTTTTGGACTGTAAATTTTTATTTTTACCGATACCTAACACGTTTTTATGATATTAGGGTATTTGGAGTCCTGATGCTGCACGGTGATTATACACATTCAACTTACGACACTGCTAATTATTATCTGGAAGAATTCCAGGTCATCTGATTTAACGAAAAAACTTAATTCATCTGTCGTATTTCCTTTAAGTCGGATTTTATTGTCATTAACGAAATAAAAATCTTTAAGATAATCTCTACTTTTTTATCCTGACGTTTTTGCGCTTTGGCCACTCAGCTTACTTTTCGTTTCCTTTCCCTATGCTTTCTAAATCCTAATCGACACATCGGCTTTTTAATATTGTCAAACCATGTGTGATCTGTTTTTTATGGTTAACATATTTTCCCGCCTTTATGTTAAAATTATAATATAATGCACTTTATTTCAATGTTTTTGTGTAATTCTCTTTTGTATCGATTCTTCTTAACACTTATTTGTAACATTTTCTTGCAGTGTACCAAAATATATAATATGTTACATCCTGTTTCTTAGTTAATAAAAGTAATAAAAAATCATAATCATAAATAAGAAACATTTAAATTGAACATAAGTGAATGTAATAGAGACATTTAAATTCAACGTTTATATATAATTTGTCATATTACCCGTCTTAATGTCTGTATAGAAGCTGTAATAAAATGTACACATTTTCGTTGCTTCAATCAAACGGTTTTTTGAACTACTCTTAACTCGAGAGCAGCGATAATTTTCTTGAAATAAATTTTGAAATGCACATTGCAAAGATGGTAGCAGCACGAATCGTAGATCCTGCTTTAGCTATTTCAACTTCGCTTGGGGGCACTTTGGTTATGATGTAGTTTGAAACTTTTAAAATAATTCCTTTAGCGAGACAGTAATACAGTTTATAAACGTTAAAAGTGAAAAATATAGCAAAAACGCATACTTACATTGATAATTTCAAAGTCCCACGTTTCGAAATATCCCGTAAATGTCGGTGGCTCGTGGTACTGCTTCACTATTATGATCGGAATGTTTACGCTTCTTTTCGAAGGATCTGCGTAAAAATATTTCGATAAGATAAGATTACAGAAAAAAAAACCAACTAAAAAGTGAATTTTATTACATCGAACGCGTCTTGCGGTATTTTTTAAGGCTATCGGGCGAATTCGTTATCTTTTAATAGAAATGTGGTAAATAATTCAGGTACATTTAAGACGAATAAAAGGAAATGCCCATATGCAATGTGATATGTACGATAAAACGTTCGGTATGTTAAATGCGCGAAAGGATAGTTTACGGTAGGGAAAGTAAAATTTATAAATGCGAAAGGTTGACGGAAGAGAAATAATTTTTTTCCATTATTTACATCTGTTAAATTAATCTAGTTATTATAAAGACTTGGTGTTACCCCGATATATTTTAGGCGAGTTCGATATTATCTTTATTAGGATGATTATACAAACTTACAATAGGTGCGTATTGCGTATTCAGAATATCGAAACGTTACCTATTTTCTTGGTTACATTTTTCTGAAAAAGATGTATTTTTACTTATAGTTTATTATTTCATTTGTAACGTTCGCTGGAGTGTCTTAACCTACATTCCTTACGGACATTGTGTCATTATTATTATAAGGAGTCTCTTTCTAGTTAGTTTTTTGGAATAGTACAACTCTTCATTGGGGAGTTCATCCAATCGGACGTAGAACAATGTATGCTTGCCCAGCAGAAAACAATTTGAATAAACCGCGGCATGTTCGACAATGCTGTGCTGCATCTCATGCAAGCCCAATATATAGTTCAATTTGCAACATTCTACGTTTAGTCGGAAATTGTACGGATATAAGCCGAATGATGTGAATAGTATCGACGCCAAAGTCTGTTGGAACTGATAATGTCAGTATCGTATGTCTGCGCCTGTCAAAAACACGACAAGTGATTTGCGTAATATAATAGCGATAGCACTTTTCTCGCGTCAATAGGTAGATCGTAACATGACTTTGATGCCAACAAATGCATATTTTTACTTGTTTAGGAAGGCATTGAATTCAATATTTAGAAATGTAGCAATTAATTCTGGTCGGCGTGTGTAAAAAGATTCCATTCTAATGCCGAATTTTTTTTTTTTGTTTTTCCGTATTTACAAATTATATGCATACCTATGTATAGTAGAAGAGAAAAAACAATATAAGATCGACAATTAAATGAAAAAAAAAAAAAATGCACCCATGGAATATTGTCTTTTTTTCTTTTTGTTTTACGATACAAAAAGTAATTCGATTACTGTTTTTTCTTGTACTTTTTTTTTTTTTTTGTGCGTGTAATTCAAAAAGGAGGGTTGGTTGTAAGTTTTACTTTTTTTGTGCGTCTCTAGCCTCTTTAATCGTTAAGCAACATCAAAATTTAAATAATTAAGGATAAATGTTCACGGGATCGCTAAATTTTTTCGTTATAAAGTTTCGAACTATTTTCAAAAAGATTATCGGAGTGTTGTGTTCTCTTACAAAAACACGTGACAGATTTCAAAGTTCTTGCTCTTATGAGAAGTAATCGAAATTTCGATGACAAGATTTCGACTAAACACGAACACGTGAAATTAAATAAAAAGCTTTCATAAATATAACCGAAATTTTTTATTTGTTGGGCGAAATTGGAATTTTGCCCGACGGCAAAAGAAACTAAAAGCGGAAGAACTGTTCTAAAAATTTCGATCAAGAACTAAATCTGTATTTTAAAATTTTCCGATGATACCGACTGAAACAACCGTTGGCCTTGATTACACCCCGATTGGTGAGGTACATCCTTCATTGAGACTTTTTTAAACAAAAAAATTAAAAAGGAACTCATTTCTGAACCGATTAATTAGCGGCGGGAAAATGTACCTCTAGTTTGACTTTAATCGTATAAGACAGAGCTGAACATTTTGTAATCAGTAACGAATAAAAAAGGCCACATGTAACCTCTTGTTCTAAATGAGTGCTGGGCGTTTTGTACCCTTTTAGGGTGAATTAGTTACGAAAAATTGCCACCGTTTAATCGTTTACTATTTAGTAACTGTAATTAACAATAATTACAATGTATAATTACGAATTGGGCTTGTTCAAGCGAATCATGAATTGCTCTTCGTTAAGATTCCGCATAATAATCAGTTTTCACGAACAATTACAGAAATATAGTAACACTTTAATACTTAAATATCCAGGTATAATAATTTTAATCTTTTCCAGCAGTATGCGTATAAAGATAATGAATGGTAGGTTTTACATGTTACTTATTTGTGCGAACATATTTCTGAACTATAGTAAAGAAAAATTCTACCGGCCAATTACAACTATTAACATCCGGATATTTAAATGTTAAAAATATGGCGCATGCATGCAATAGCCCGTATGCTGATTACCTCTGGAACCTTAATGAACAGAATAATTCGCGACATTCGTTCGACAAATTTCAAATTCATATTCGGCAAGTAGGTAGCGCGGTAGCCCGGTGGTTAAAGTGCTTGGCTACCAAACCGGAGAGGCTTGTCTCATTCTGAATCCAAGTCGCTCCCGGGGAAAATACCTAATCTGAAATTGAATATTGGTTATGCCGGATAAACGTGGGAGAGTAAAGGCGAATTCCAAGTAGAAAGCGACTGGTCTCAATATTCTCATTATATCCATTAAGTACTACATTGTATACTTTAACTTCACAATCCATGTGATACCTTATCAAGGCAATGGCACCTACGTCTTTTTTATTCGGTAATTACGCATAATAATTACTATTAATTACGATTAGTATAATCGATTACACTTGTAATTATACCAAAAAGAACGGTTGAATTAGGCTCAATTCCGGTGTAGAATCTTTGTAATCGGGCGATCTTAAAATGAGCACATATTGAACTGAGTATAAGAAGTGGCTCTCAGAATATGTCTATTTTTACAGGGGCATCTGAAGGTAAATGAAAAAAATTCAAAGAAACATATACTTTTTTATTGTAAAAATTCAAAGAAATATATACTTTTTTATTATAAAAAATTCAAAGAAATATATACTTTTTTATTGTAAAAAATTCAAAGAAATATATACTTTTTTATTATAAAAAATTCAAAGAAATATATACTTTTTTATTGTAAAAAATTCAAAGAAATATATACTTTTTTATTGTAAAAAATTCAAAGAAATACCGTTTTAAAATCGCGCGTGACACATGTCCTAAAATATTTTCATCTGTTTTTATCTCCCTCGAATTATTCTCATTCCGTTGCAGTGTTTTCCTTACATGGTTCAGTCCATTTGTAGAAGCACGAGCGAAGTCAGTCTTGAATATATTGCACGTCTGTTTTGTTTTTTTTTTTCTAATCTCTGTTTTTTAAAAAATTTTGAACGGTCCCTCCCATGATTGCGATTGCGCAAAAAACTTATAACTGATCGAGCCAAAAAGTAAATGCAAGACACCAGAGTGGTCGATCAGTTCCCGCGTCATCTTTGATGGACTCTTTGTGGTCGGTGAATTTGTAATACCCAAAATGGGCGGTAGAGTGCTTAGTTGATTCACGCGGTAATCTTGTTTCATTATATTCACTAAATGTTTTTCACAGTTATAGGCGCAATTTACTGTTCATGCGATGTTTGAAATTTTGCGTGAAAATGAAAAAAAAAAAAAAAAACGGATACCAACA
Organism: Icerya purchasi; assembly: GCA_039619475.1. Taxonomy (NCBI): domain Eukaryota; kingdom Metazoa; phylum Arthropoda; class Insecta; order Hemiptera; family Monophlebidae; genus Icerya; species Icerya purchasi. The sequence continues at coordinate 586,512,958 of CM077115.1, forward strand.
TCGCCGAACTTAACTGCGCATAAAACGTGTAACATGCTATCCGTTTCACGAATGGCTCGCTCGAAAGAGTTCAAGCCTTTTTATCGCCACCTCGATAAAAAACAATATATAGTATGTTTACTACTCGCGCCACAATCGTGTTTGCCCAAGGACTTTTCGATCAGACCTCGTTTATTATTATAGCGGTATTTAAATTTTAAAGATGCACGAATGAAATGGTTAAAACGTAAATGCATGATAGTAGGGCTTTCGTCTTCGTGAAGTTTATTTTCTTATTAAGAATACGTTGTCGTATATCCTTCGTCATCATCGCAATATGACTATCTGTAATTCTGAAATAGTTTTGTGTTATCAATATATTCATCGGCTGATAAGAAAACAGAGACGAGCTGCTAGTCTCTCGCTCACTGAGATAACGTACCAGTTGAATGTAATATTTAAACATTAAGCGGAAAGTGAAGAAATAATTGAATAATTTACCAGCTCTTAGATACTCCTTAGCCATATTTACAGCTTGGCGTTTTTCTTCTTTGATCGCACGATTACCCAGCCACACGTAAATGCCGCTTTCAATATCTAACAGCATTCTGTCTTCCGAAAGTAAATCGCTTTGATCGAAATTCGTTATTTCCTCGGCTGAAAATAGTTTATAGATACCGTTTTATTGTCGTCACGTTTTCGCTTTTGCGATTAGTGTATAACGATTTTAGGGACGCATATCTGTTTAAGCGTACTAGGCGGTTATCTAGCAGTCCGGTCCCGGAGTAAGTCACAGTGAGAAGGCGAGAAAAACTGAGCCAAACCGACGATAATTTCCGAACGGAAGAGGGAATTAATTTTTTGATAATTGGCTGGCGATTTATTTTCCCTCCTATGTACGTTCAGTCGAAAATAATGTAGAATTTAGGAATTTCTTTGCAGAACATAATTCCGTGATTACAATTGTAAAAATTATAACGTCTTAAAAATTACGTAGGATTTTTTTTTCACTTCAGTGCAATTGGATGATTTTTTTTTTTTCTTTTTGGATCCTGTGTAAGACCACAAGCAGCAGTTAATAGCGATTGTATCTTAATTGTTTATTACGCTGGGTATCTACCAGCGCTACATGATTGCGACGATACCGCGTCGATACTGAAAGTGAGCGACCTGTCGGCGACTGACTCTTTTTTTACCTGTCTATCCAGCAGCGCTGACCACCACTGCATAACATTATTCATTTCATTTATGAAGTAGTAATGCAGTGAAGATGATGAAGCCCATTTCATGTATATGAATTGAAAACAAGTCGCGTCGTCGTCGCCTTGGTGGACAGTTCTCTATTTAAAAGTATATGCTGCGACTTCAAAGAGATGTCGTGTCGCGGTCTCGTCGCGCAGCGTAGTGCTAGTGGATATTCAGCCTTAGTCTATAATAATATTTTTCGTTAATTTATTTAACAGCTAGGATATGGAAAAGTTCTATACTTGGTACGTAGAATGATGTTTATGGAACAAAATAAAATAGTCTGTTCACCGTTTAAAATTCCCGGCTTTTCTTGTCGTATTTTTAAGAATAATCCTAATTGGTTTTGATCTGCCTCGAAAAATTTTCTTTGAAATTTTTTGAAAATGATTAAAAAACATCTGTTAAATTGCTGCTGTTTCATTTTTCATATTTATGGAATATGTGTTAATTTTTATATGTACCCATATTATATATATACATATATATATATATATATATATATATATATATATATATATATATATATATATATATATTAATTACAATGTAATTCTTACGCTACCCTCATTAGAAAAAATGTCCCAATTTTATGTAACGTTTGTTATATTTTATAAGATTTTTGTTATTGTTATTTAAAAAATGTCACAATTTTATATAATGAAATATGTAACGAAAAAATGTCTTAATTTTATGTAATGAAAGTTAAATGTTAGGATAGGATTTTTGTGGTTATGTTATTTTTTTTGTGTTGATGCCAGTAAGAATTACGTTTTAAATTTTGATCATTTTATACAAAGTATAAAATGATCAAAATTTAAAACGTAATTCTAAATCGGTCCATATGAATATAATAACATAATCACAGAAATCCTATAAAATATAACAAACGTTACATAAAATTGAGACATTTTTCGTTACATAAAATTGGGACATTTTTTTGAATGGGGGTAGCCTAAGAATTACGTTGTAATTAATATATATATATATATATAGAGAGAGAGAGAGAGAGACAAAGAGAGAGACCGACAGACGGAGATTTCCGTTATACTTTCAGATGGTTTTCTAGCATGTTCAAAGAATGCTAAAAATTTCAACTTTGTAAATACTTGAGGGGTGTGACCGAAAAAAAAAAAAAAAAATTTCGCCTTATAAAAATGTTTATTGAAAAATTTTAATATTCAATTTTTTTTTTTTTTAATTTTCCTTATATATATACTTGAAATAAATTGAAAATTAGCGAAGCTGTACACTAAGATTTAATTTACATAATGGGATGGGAATTACATGGTGCAGGCATGTAAATATATGAGATTAATGATGTAATTGAAACAAAATAATTACAATACAATTTTCCCACGATTAGAGTCAATAAAAGATCATAATTAAGAATTACCGTATAGCGAGTACTGTTTATAATAGCAGTGAAACAGCCTCGGGTAACCAGCTTCATTATAAACTTTAGCTTGCTTATTGCTGCAGTAATCTGCGTTACCATCGATGGCTTCCCAGAAATCATTTTTTTCTTGACCTGCAATTAAGACCATCTTTAGTAATTATAAATTACACGCATTTTTTCCCACCTTTTTATTTCAGTTTATATAATTCGCAAATTTCTTCATTTATGATTCATAAAATATATATTAATGACTATGTGTTATTTTTACACCCGGAATTAATGTGAAAATGCTGTCACGAAATTTGTAACGTTTCACGCGTATAAGATGTTTATTTTATTTTGTGAAAGATGACGTAACTAAGTGAAACCGACTATTTTATAAGAATTGTAGACTACGAACTCGGTCTTTTGGATCTGGTTATGGACACACTGTGTGAACACCCGGATATGTACTCTGTAGAAGATTTAGTTTCAATTGATTACGTTATTTTGTTCAAAATGTTTTTTTATTTAGGGTGATAAAAGCAGTTTCCGGGCGAAATATCTGTTGCAACTTCCCTAATGTCTCCGCGATGCAAAAAATGTTAGAGGATGTACTAATAACGCAAAAGCCAAAGCAGAATTTTCATATTACCCCAGTATTATTCATTAATATATATATATATATATATGTAACGGCAAATTTAATCAGGCCGAATTTTTTCAGATTTGCTGTAATTGTTGACGGATATTACTATGTTCATTTAATATTGAAACGGCTATGTTGAGCGTGCGAAGTAGTCGAATAAGTTTGGAAGCGTACTAATAAGCGCTCCCGGGTATACCTAAAATCGAATATGCTATAGAAATCTGGAAAAGTGAAGACGGCTGGGAGAAAGGAACTGTCATTAATCCCTTTTAATCCGTAGGGTATATTATAAAAAGTTTACTTAATATCCGTTATATCTCAATGAGGGCCCATGGGATACTTTCTTCATTTTGAAATCAATCATTATATATCAGCTTATTTGTTGAAAAGTGAAAAAAAATAATAGGAAACGTGGCCTTATTTTGTTTACAGCTTTAGAAATTGACCGGATTGTCCCTCGCAATAACATAGATAGAACTGATAGTTTATATTAAAATATAAACTATTAATTAGTTTACTTTTCGGAAATATCGAAATCATTTTGATGTCAATAGGACCACCGATATAATAGTATAAATGAAATAGTTTGTCCAATATTATCTTCGTTTTAATAATTACCTTCGAAGACTACAATTGATTCTTCCGTAGTTAATTTATTGGCTATGCTTTTAGCCATTTCTCGTTCGTCACCAGTTGAACCTTTTCCGCACCAGATGTAACAAATTTTATCACCTGCCCGTAAAATGAAGACATCGTTCGAATTTAACGAGGATGCTTTCAATGGTACCTAAATATGGACAAGAAGTAACGATTATTAAAATTACATTTTTCAAACGAGCGAGAAAAGTTCAGAATTTTTATTGCAAAAGATCGTGTTGGAAAACAATTTTTTAACTTTGCATCAACCGAAGCATTTTTGTCTAGTACTTTTTATTTCAATGTTTTCTTGCTTTTTTGAATGTTATTAATTAATTAAAAATCTGCTTCATCGATACATGATGGTACGTTTCCTTTATGTGAGAAACCAATTTCGCTTCTTTTATATATATATATATATATATATATATATATATATATATATATATATATATATATATATATATATATATATATACGTATGATTGCTGCATCTTCCGATTTTTATTTCTCTAAAATTCGTATCTCTAACCAGCTTTCCTTATGCGAAAAATTCTGTACAAGACTTTGGTTAGATATTTATGTTCTGTTTTTTCTGTTTCCCTTTTATCTGTCCATCTAACTAAGTCGCGCTCCCTGGTTTGATGATTTTTCTTCATTAAAGTTGTCGTCGCCATTATTTGTTTATGCTTTAATAACCCTCTATTACCTTCTTTACGTTTTCCTTCTAACACTCTTCAAACTGCCATATTCATCCTAATTACGAAGTTACCTGTAATCTTAATAATATTTTCTACGAATAGCCCTCCCTCTCGACGAAGCGTGACATTCTGTATTTTAATCTATACTGCGATCCCTTCCTCTACATATCCATTATTACGGTTTTTAGTTTTTTCATCCTGTCAGTTTCTGATCGAATCAAATATCTTTTTAATCGTTTCTGGTAGAGGTTTCATACTGAAGTATCGGGGAAAAAAAATAAATAAATAAAAAAAACCGGAAAATGTATAAAAATTATAATGATAATTTATCTAAAATATATAGAGAATGTACCATTGTCGTAAAAAAAGTACCTGAACAGCCTTTGAATTATATTGTCGATTTCCGGTTACATGCAATAAAAACTTATTCTGCAAATCGTTTCTATGATTCGCGTTAAATTTGATCATTCTGCCTTTAAAGATAGACAAAAAGTGCGGTGATTCCTTTCCAGCCGTTAAATATACCCTCGTTGCTGCATCGCCGATACTTTCGTCTTTATTGATTAAATGTGAGCATAAGGAAGACTGATCGGCTATACTGGAATTACAGCCCTGCAAAAATACGTTTTTATAAAAATTATTTATTAAAATCGTGGTCATCGTCTAAATTACTGGAGATAAATTTTGTCGTTCGTTGAACCCCAGATGCTAGATTGTTTTCTTTCATTTCCATAACTGTACACTCACGAATCGGTGGTATTTTCATTGCCTCACTATCCTACGTTTATTGGCTTAGAAAGTTTTCTTTTTGTCTGCATAAGTACACTCTAGTCTCCATCTCTTTGCTTTTTTGACTTTCTTTCGGGACGCATTCGAGACAGCCTATCATTTCATCGATAGTAACAGTGTCTATTCACTGTATTCTCGTTTCTCACTCCTTTATTTTCTCTTACCTGCCGTATTTTCACTCTTTCTCTTTTTATTTTCTTTTCGATGCTATCACATTTTATTCCATTGTTCGTCTTAGGGACATTTATTCTTGCCTTTTAAACATTTTGCCTTTATTTTTTCGCACTTGTTCTAGAGTTAATTTTGCTCCATCATATTTCCCTTTTTACCGGTTGAAGGCTGACGATCTCATTAACAAAATCAAAGGAAAACAAAAATGCAAAAAACAAATATTACTATTTCCTCGTTATGTCGTTGAAATACTAGAGTAAAATTATTATTCATGTATATATTGAACTCAGAGATTTTGTTGAATCAGATATCATCATCATGTTCGGCTACGTCCCGTGTTCAGAAGTTTGAATAATTATGGTACATATCTATATAATAAAGCCCCCAAGGAAATAAATAGACGAAAAATCCCAAAAAAAAGTCGTGAGACGGTTCTATGGCACTTAGAAAGCTAATTTTTTTTTTAATCCACAGCTTCAAGTCAGTAGCATTTAGGAAAATTATAAAATGTTCAAAATTTTCATACCTTGGGGCTCAAAACGAGCAATGTATCAAATTTTTCTACCAAAATAGACGAAAATAAGACGAAAGATCAAAAATTTAAAAAAAAGTCCTGAGCCCGTTCTGTGGCATTTAGAGAGCTAATTTTTTTTTTAATCCACAGCTTCAGGTCGTTAACTTTCAGGGAAAATATAAAATGCTTAAAATTTTAATACCTTAGAACTCAAAACGAGCAATGAATCAAAAAATGGACAAAAAGTTAAAAAAAAAAATCCTGAGCCCGTTCTGTGGAACTTGGAAAGCTAATCTTTTTGTAAATCGAAAGCTCTACATCAGCAGCATGTAGGAAAAATATAAAATACTCAAAATTTTCATACCTTACTGGCTCAAAACGAGTAATAAATCAAAGCAATAAATCAAATTTTTTTGCCACTTTTTCAATTTTTTAATCGTTTATCAAAAACTAATTATTCTACTGAACTGCTCTAGGTCTCATTTTAAAGAGAATTGAATTTAGAGTATTTCCCTCGCTTACATTACCCTTCTAGCGATTGAACTTTTTGAGCTATTTTAATTCAAACTTTTAGAAAACTAATTTCGATTTTCGTATTATTAGACGAAAAATCAAAAAATAGTCCCGAGACAGTTTTATTGCACTTAGAAAGCTAATTTTTTTTTAATCGACAGCTCCAGATCAGTGGCTTTTAGGAAAATTGTAAAATGTCCAAAATTTTCATACCTTAAGGCTTAAAACAAAAAGTGAATAGATCAGCGCTAATTTAATAAGATCATTACCTATCACATGAAAATGCAGTACTGCTGTATTTACTTACGGAGCTTCCACCCTCCCATCAATCGGTACTGCGTTTACCTATAGAGTACCGCGCTTCCACCCAGCCATCAGCCGGTACTGGCTTTCGTTTATCATGTATTACTCATAGTGGACGAGGACGAAACATCTTTTGTTAACGATCCTTCTTTTGTTTCCTCTGTGGTGTATTATTGGTGTATTTCGACGATTTTAAATCAGAACAGGGTTGTATTTCGAAGTTGGTGTATTTGTGATGAAATTCGACGATTTCAAATTAGAAACAAGGTAAGAAAAAAATCAATACCATGATAATATTTAAATTTAAATAGGAAACATGAACACTAAGGTGTCCATTATTTTAAAAAAAATTGAAATTGGGGAGCGCGCCCCCTAGATCTTTTTCTCATCACCTAAAACTGTTTTCTGAATTTTTTCAGATTTTTAAAATAAAAATTAAACCGACCCCCGACCCTTTTAGTTTTATATGGATATTTACATAAGGTTTTTACAATGAACACTTTGTTTCCGAAAACAATTATTTTAAAGTAATCTCACAAATATCGCAATTAGGATTTTTTTTTTGGGGGGGGGGGGGGTTAAATATATTCCACTTGTAGAAAAAATAAAACCCATTTGTTTAAAAATTTCGTATTTTTCAAACCTCTACCAAAAATTCAATTTTCAACCAAAAAAATTTTTTTTTGCTTGAAAATGTTTGGAATTTTATTTACTTTCAATACATTCCATTACGATATTTGTGAGTGTATTTTAAAATTCTGTTTTGGGAAACAATGTGTTTAACGTAAAAACCATATTATGTAAATATCCATATAAAACTAAAAGGGTCGGGAAGGGTGTATTTAATTTTATTTTAAAAATCTGAAAAAATTTGGAAAATAGTTTAAGGTAATGAAGAAAAGATCTCGGGGGTGCATTCCCCCAATTTCTAATTTTTTTAAAATAACGGACACCCTCTAATGAACACGTATTACAATTTTTTTCTTTCTTTAAAGATATTTACGCTATTTCATTCGAATTGAAATAATACCTAGCAAAAAAGCATTTTAACAAATAAACGAGAAAGGTAATTACTCAAAATTAGACAAAATTTTGCGATGTAAAAGTTTCCATATATTTAAACGATTGAGTGTATTTCAGGCCGACCTCAAATTTGAGATGGAACTGGAGGAGAATGAATCAATGAAGTTCTTGAAATTATAACGCGAAATTCTTTGTATTCTCCGATCGACGTTAATTTCATGGGCATACACGATGCCATTCCTGAATTACAAACAAGTTTTTGCAAATCTTGCCCGATAAATCCGCAAGTTCTCTTGCTGAAATCACTCATTGGGTAACTTTCCATTTTGATGGCTGTTCGATTCATGTTTATGACAGTTTGAATCGGCAGTTCATTAGAAATGAGCAAACAACTTTTTTTGGTCACCTATTACAACAGAATTTTGAGTCGTGCAGCAGCAGTTGAATGGGACAGACTGCGGAGTATTTTCATTGGCATTTGCGTCAGCTATTTGTCATAATGTCGAACCTGATACACAAAATTTTATTATAGATCAGATGCGTCCTCACACTGTAGAAATAATTTCTAAAAATGAATCGCTTCCCTTCCAGACTACAAACAACACCAAAACAAGAGAGGTAGGCTTAAAAAAGGTACGAAAATTGGCAGACCAAGAACAGAAAAGATAGAAAAAATTGACGATGATAATAATACAAAAATATCAAAAAAACGAGGAAGGCCTAAAAAAAGACATTGAACACCAAAATAAAATAAAACTTCAAAACCCAGAGGTAGGCCAAATAACGTAAAACGTGAAGATATAAATTACTTTAAAAAAAAAAAACATCGTTGAATGAAGGTTACAAATGCATCGTCCGAAAAATGAATGTAAGACGTTTCTGATTCCTAGGATCAGTTTCAAATTTACAGCTGGCAACACTGGTATTCAGATTTTAAGAAGGCAGTTTCCTATCAAGTTAGCCTATGCCATGACCATTAACAAAGCTCAGGGTGAAACATTGGATTTTGCCGCTGTTGATTTGAGGGACAATGTCTTCACTCACGGGCAATTGTATGTTGCCTTGAGTCGAGTGAGAACATCGAAAAATATATGGATTTTGAGCACTGAAACTAAAATGACGGAAACTGGTCTATATACTGCAAACCCCGTATTTCATGAATTACTTGATTCTATTGACCTTATACCCACTTCGATGCACTGATGAATTTGATTCTTAGACTATGATCGGATACATACTTATTCGAATGTGAGTTTGATTTATAGCATTGTAATCATTTATCTTCAATTTTTACAAAATAATACAAAATTGTTTTTTATGATTCAGGATTTTATAGCAGTTGTTAGAAACATAGAATGATAGAGTGATGGACGCTCGGACTTGAATTGCAATAATCACCTCTATTTGTACTCGTGTTTTACCAAGGTAGGCCTATTTTATTCCGCTATTTTTTTGTGGAATTGAGTATAAGGTGAAAATTATAATTTTTATCTTGGTACTTTGTTTTGTTATAGATTTCAAATTTTATTATCTATTTAAATTACCTACTGGAAAATATTTTCGTGGGAATAGTTATCAAGACTGCAAGCTTTACTTGAATTTCAATAATTTATTGTTTTACATTGAAAATGTAGGTTTAGTGGGTACAGTTAGTACCTAGGCCTACAATTCTATCTACATATATTCGACATTATGCTCAATTTTTCAAGTACTACGATCAAAACCTGTCCAAGGAATTAAGACTGAATGAATTCTCATGCGTTGACTTTCAAACATGTGCATCTACCAAGTGTTCTGTGAGCAATAAACTTACAAAAAATATTAAACAATTTAGTACTGTTGCATGATTAAAACAATATAGTAAATTCGAGAGCAGAGTACCAATTTAGCAAAAAAAAAAAAATCATTGTTTTAAGAGCTAACTTGGTCACGACGAAACTCCCACAAAACGGGGGTTTAGGGGTGGGACCGCGAAGCGACCAGGGGCGAAGCGCCCTAGTTATTATTTGTCCCGATCTCTAGCTTTTCTTATTATTTCGCGCAACGCGTTTGATTTTAAATATTCAAAAGAAATTCTTCAAAGTCAACCTGTGTAACATTTAAGTTGAAAATTTAGTTCAAATGCAGTGAAAGGATGATTATAGAATTAATTAAGTTCCCGGTTAAAGGAAATCGAGTGTTGCTTAATTTTTTTTTCTGCTGTTGTCGAAATTGTCATTTTGGAGTGTGCAAAAGATTCTGCGGAGAAAAAGTGCGCGATGTCGCCTGCAGTATTTTTACAGTTTCATGTCAGTGTTTCGCTAATTTGAATCGTTAAAAATTTTAAATAACCGCTGTTGTTATTTATGAGTTTAATTTAGCATAAATCAATAGAAGGTAAATATTTTTTTTGTTTTTTTTTTGTTTTATAGAATATCGATTTTGTGATATTCCGTTCACAGCCTGTGCGTTCTTTAAGAGCAGTTTGTAAACAGACCCGATCGTCATCATTAAGAGTTTTATATACTTTAGATGAAAAGTTTTAAAACGTGGTTTCGTTCAAAGAAATGAAAATATGCCATATACAGGGGATTTGAAAAAATTCTATAACAAGCGGTACGTACATATTGTCAAAGCACAGTGAAAAAACATTAGTCCGATAAATGGTTCAGCTGAATCACTGACCAACACAAAGGAATTAGCAAATAAATATTTAATAATTTGCTTATAATCAAAACCTTAACTGGAACAATTTTTTCCCCTCGATTTTCCGATTTTTTGTTAAACCACCGTTCTCAGTTTAACGTTTTTAGATATTTTTGAACAGGGTAGTTAGTGGTGCTCTTTTGCAATACTTTTTTTTTTTTTTTTTTTGTAGAGGCTAACGTTTGCCCAATGCAAGGCATGCTACTATTCGGTGTAAAATTTTAACTTGTTCATTACTTTCATATTAATATTACAAGTAGTTTCGCAAAAGCCATGCGAGACCAAAATCGGAGTAGGTTGCGTGTCTTTGAATTATGCAGAATAGTCTTGTGGGAAACTCGAAAGTATTCCGTTCATTAAACAGACTGAAAAATAAAAACAAAAGCCAAATATTATTTCGACATTACCGTCCAAGCGTAGAGCACGTGACATTCTTTGGAAAAATATGTGTATTTGTAGTGAACCAAATAACAGTTCCCAGAGTAAAATCGACCATATGTTGTGTATAACACTTCAATCAGTTCATTCTGTTTTATCCGCCAAATAGACATTTTCCCGTTGCCATCGTCAATCAGCTGAGTGCGAGCAGCTATCCGCGGCATGCTATATAAAGTTGTTAAATCTAATTTGGTTGGTACAGGAGGTTCATTTTGTTTACTGTTAGCTGAAATTAATAAAACAAATAATAATAATGTTTCAATTGGTAGCAAAATAAAAAAAAAAAAATTCAATGCGGATTAAGGTCAAACGAAAAAAAAAAAACGCCTAAAAGCCTTCGCTTTGTCCCTTTTTTTTTTGAAGCGAAATTTTCTTACTGCTTATTTTTACTTTTCCTAAAATAACAATTCGACTTTTACAGCACACTGATAATGTGTACAGTTTATTATTAAACGGACACACAACATTATAATTTATGAACCGTGTACATAAAGGCTTTGGTTCAAGCTGTGGAATTTTAATTGTAAATACGGTATATACAGTGTGGTGTAGATCTGTATTTGTAGAGATGTGTATTTAAAATCTGCGATACGCATCTGTGAATATTTGTAGTGCATCAACCGTCTTATTTATAAACAAATAAGAACCTTACTCATCAACATAGAAACTAGAATTGCTATACTAACCTAAATCCTTACAATGACAAACTCTACTGACTTAAAAATAAGTTTTATGAGAAAAAGAAAGCTCCTTTTTTCTACATTATTGGAGAAGTCCTATGTTTCATAGGCTTCGAAAATGTGTGGTTTGTTTTATTGTAACCTTATTTGCTTTAAGCTAGTAGGTAAGCAGTACTGCACAGCTAGAGCCACAACATCACTCTAACGTCGGGGCTCTTTTGGTCGAGTAAAAAGGTATACACCCAAACCCTTTTGCGATCATCTTCCTCGGATAATAAAATGTTCTTAAATTAATTTGACAGACTCAACAGTACACCATCGGCCAGAAATTATTGTCGAAAAATACCTTATATATTCATTTATCCGCTACAAGGAGGAGGATCTGCCAATTCCTTACGGTTTCTGACTGCAAATCTGTCCTTTAAGCTCTATTTCTTCGTCTCCTTCCTATTCTTTTAGTGGTATTATTCTTTTGCCTGCGTTCTATCCTTATTGACTTTTTATAGGCTCCTGCTCATCCTGGCATCAAAGGTAACCACGCGTAAGACTTATTAGCTTGCACAGCTTCCCTCAATGGTGGTCCCATTCTCCACAATTTTCCTGCCTTAGACATTCTTTCTCTTTCCTCAAGTACCCATTGCAGATTTTGGTTGGACATTCACCTTCCTCTCTTCACCAACCGTTCCTGGTATGACCTCCTTTTGCAGCCAATCTTCAGTTCTCAGCCTCGGTTGCAAGTCTTTTCCGTTTCTTGTCGTTCTACTATTGTTTCTTTAAGTGCACTAAGACTTAATCATTCATTTCTCCCCTCTTCTGGTTTTCGGTTTTCTTTTTCACTTTCCCTCTATTGTTTTTTACACGTTATTGACCCGCCTCTTATATGAGACCCCAATCGCGTTCTCTTTGAAAGAGCTGCTCTTTCTACCGAATGTTCCCTCCTATACTCTCAACTCTTGGCACTGGATTTTCCTGCTTCTTTCAAGACTTTCTTTATCCTTTTCTTCCCAACTCCAGCTGTTATTCCTCTGCTAGTTTCCTTTTTGCTTTCCATTTGTTTTAGATAGTTTTTCTTGTGCTGTTGTTAGGTCCAAGCCGCTGGCTTGATCCAAAAAAATATACATATATTTATTTACCGTTTGTCGGTGGTATATTTAATTTTTTTCATTATTTATAATTCTAACAAACAGTTAAGATTAAGCAGCACTGTACTTTCTGAATACTTTCGAATATGTACAAAAAAAACTAAATACCATTTTCGTTATCCTTCCAAGACGCAAATAAAGCTTTGAATTCGATCGGTTCACCGCCTTCGATAACACGGCTAACTGGAATATGAGTGGGATAATTTTTCTTCTTCACAAATCCGTGGACGTTTCTAATCGCTTCTATTCGTTCCTTTGAAGTTGCATTTTTTCCGACCCAAACCCAGATAGATGAGCCCGATTTATCTATAATATACGAATTCTGAGGGCAAGGAATATAAATATTTTATTAAGAATAACAGAGTTACTAGTGTGAGCTTTATCGAGTAAATTTAATATATTTTTGTAATATAATTTTAAACATAAGCGGCAGCGACTAGAATTTGTAGAAGTTTTATCGGGACATTTAACAGAAAAGAAAGCGAAGAAAAAAAGGAAGGAAGCAGCTTATAGATGACGTTTTAATGATAGCTTTTTTCAGTCAATAATAAAAGGAAATACGCAAGGTAGGATGAAGTGTTAATCAAGTTATGAACAGGACAGTGGCTGTAAATGGGGTGAAATCGGGATCAAAACGGAAAAAAAAACAACAAAAAATGACAGAAATTGCGAAGGTACAATGCTGACAAAAGCACGATTATAGAAGCAAAAAGTAAAAAGTCGTGAAAAAAATGTAAATTTTTTAATATAGTAAGCTAATATCCTTCTATCTGTAAAAAAAAAAAATGCAAAAAAAACAAGATACTAAGCAAAAAAAATTTTCTACACGAATTTTGAATCATTAAAAATTTTTATCCCTTCCTTTTTGAATTTTTTGTTTCGAATTGGCAAACTTGCGAACGGAAGGGTTAAAGTACAAAAAACTTTTTCTTGCAGGAGTACAAGAAGAAAATTCAAACGATATTCTCGTGCAATGAACAATTATTAGAATTTCATTAAGATTTTATTTTTTGGTGTGTTCAGAATGGGGTTAAATTGATGCGGTGCACTTAATCGAGTTCGATAAAAAGAAGAAAAATTTGATAAGAAAAAAAAAAATAACGCTTGGAGCGAAATGTTTGTATTTAATTTGTTTAAATTAAAAAAAAAAAAAAAACAAAAAAAAACAAAATTATAGTCATATGTGCATTTCTTCTTGTGTATCATTTGTTATTTTGTCAGCATTGAATGATTACCGAACAAACATGCCGCGAAAGAGTCACAAGATATTTAAAGAAAGAAAATAGTAAAGCGTAGAGAAAAGTTAGGTAAAAAAAAAAAAAGAAAAATACAAATAGTCTTGAATAAAATCAAATTAATATAGAAAAAGCGACGGCAACGATTGAATACGATTAAACGATATGACGACGATACATTTTTTAAATATTATCGTGCGCTCAATTCTGATATCACGTGATAAAAACAGAAAAATACGCGTAAACATTTGAAAAAAGAGCAGTATTTGCTTTACTACTTATGTATACGTATTTCCTCGGTGATTCAATTAAATCGCGGTATTTCGCAACACTATTAATTCGGAATATCATGTTATTTTACTTACAATTTACTTACTATAACTTGAGGGAATTTCCTCTTGTTCTAGGCTACACGTTTATTCAATAGTGTAATACTGTTCAAAATTCCGAAACACCCGTAATTCTTCTCTAAAATCATCTTTTTCAAATTTTCTCAATGAATATGCAAATCAAAAATTAATGGACCTTGCAAATTCGTTAATTTCTAGCACAGGGATTGCAAATGGTATGTAACGGAAACTCATTGTTCTTTACGATCCCTGTTGCATTGATGTTTATTATCTTTCTCACTCTACTTTTCACAGATGGCACGGTAGCCTAGTGGTTAAGGTGTTTGACTAACAAATCGGAGATATCGTAGCTTGCCTCGTTCCTGATCCAAGTCGTTCTCGGGCATATATACCCAATTTGAAATTGAATATTGGTTATGCCAGACAAATCTGGGAAAGTAAAGGCGATCGAGAAAGACCGGCTCTCTTACGTTCAGTAGTGCCGTTGGTCAAGGCCGTGTCCACGGGGTGGATTTTGGAGGTTAACCCCCCCCTCCCCCCATGAGAACTGAAATAATTATTATAAATACACAAAATTTTGAAAAATATCAAAAATTTAAAATAAATATTGATGACTTTTTAGGGTATTCTTACCTTTAAAAGAAAAAAGAAAAATTTTTTGCTCTATATTTTTAGGTACTTCATTAATATTTTATACAAAATTTTTTATTATGAGTATAATCAATAACATATGTGTAATTTTTATTAATGTTTATACGGTAATTCATTTATGTAAATTAATATATACATCAAAATGATGGAAATTATTAATAGTATAAATATATTAGGGTAAAATGTATTGTTATTTATAAAATATGCGCAAAAAATGTTCAACCCCCCCTCTTTCAAAATTCTGGACAGGGGCCTGCCGTTGGTACATTGTAAATCTTAACTTTCCAATTCCCCGACGCTCTGTTAACGGTATATGGGACTTACTTAAACTAATTTAATATTAACCTAAATGTAAGTATGAAATTATATAGGAAATTTTGACCGTTTAAGAGTAACAATTTATGTTGCAAATATTTGTAACTCAAATAAAGTGCAGAAGTTAACGATAGAAACGTCATAAAAACAGTATAGAGGTAGATTTCGACTTCGTGTGTATACACTTTATTGTTAAACAATAACAATGGAATTAATTGCTTTTTTTTTTTTTTTTAAATTTTATGCAGTAATAATTTTATAATAACTGATTATGTAATTTTTCAAAATAACGATGTCTTTTTATCGTATCCAGTAGCGGCAATTTTATATTATTCAAATTGCGTCTTTCACGTATTCATCTTTCGAATGAATCATTTCTCTTTGAAATTTAGACAGTTTAGATAGATAACGTATTAAAAATTGTCTCTTAGCAACTGCTCGCGATATAAAAGTGAATCCTTTAACTTCATTTAATGTTTTTCGCGAAATATTTAGAACTCTCTACACCGTGTTGAAATCAATGTTATATCCATCGAGCCAGTATAATAATTTAACTTTAAGAGAGAAGAAAAACACATAATAGAAAAGATATATATTATTTAAATATCCGAAGAAGATTTAAATTATCGTCTACCTTCAATTCGGAGAAAACCGTATAAGTTAGAGATAAAAGCTACGTGCGCGGTATTTCCATTTAGGTCTCTTTCAGACTCGCCCCTACTGCTCGATATAAGCTAAATAGGAGTTAAAGTGAATCTCATACGGAATGTAGAAGCCCATGAAATTTTGATATAATGTTAGGCGTGATCTTTAGTAAAGGTGTAAATATAAAGAGGCAGCTGGATCATAATACTGTACCGTGCAATATTTCATCGTAGCACCTGTATGCTAAAGTATCGGTAATAAAAATATCAATCTATTTTGTTAAAGAAACGGCTGTAATTACCTATTTTTGTTCTGCGTGTGCCAGAAATTACAAATAATCCGATATCGATTTCAGAGCTACATTTTGCAAATATCTCTATACGGTATAGCACTTTTTAAAAAAATTTGTAAACTTATTGTTATTAATTGAAAATAATTTCGTTACGAATCTGATTATCGCATGAAAATTAACTAGTTAATATGGTTCCCGTTTATCATCACACTGTCTTTTCATACGTGCTAAATACAAACACTGTAGACTGTTGTTATTACTCGTATTTTAAACATTTTCATAATCCGTTCATTATTTTCCTGTTACTGTATAATCCGTTCATTATTTTGAATTGGCAGTTGTTTTGTAATAAATTTTTCTTACGTTTGCCACCACAACTATCAATGAAATGCTGTTTGTGTTTAAATTTAATGATATACAAACGAAGAATTTTATTAATTTCGAAATAAACGCTTTCACTTTCAACATTATTAATTATATTAGTGAATATAAATATTACTATTATTGAGCGTCAATTGAAAAGTTAACAAAACGCTTCAGCATTTGTTTTTATCTATTGCGAAACTGTAAAGCTGTTTTTGATTCTGTTCTTTAGGATGTAATTCATTCTCGTATTTTTTCATAAAGGTTCAAGACCTTATGTAGCCTAAAGCTAATTGCTGACTTTTCGTAGATACCGAAATTACTTTTTTCACGTCGTATTGATATAATTAAAACTTTTAAAAAATCTTCGGAATGAATTTTTCTCTGCTGGCGACTTTCTTCTTGCTGTAAATTTCTGTATACCCTTTAGTCCATAGTGTAAGAGTATCATTAAAGTAAATATTCGTTATAGTTGTCTGTAGCTTGGGTTTTAAATTGTAATAATTATATACATCCTTATTGATGTTCATATTATATATAGGGTAAAGCGGCGGGCAATTCGCCAATGTGTGGAAAATGCCATTTGACTACATTTTCCATGTTTATAAACAGATGGAAACAAGAATACAATTATTTTATGGTATGATAAGCTTACTATTTCGACAAAATATTACAGGATTCTCACTTTATTTTCAGTCGATTTTCGAACACAAGTGAGAATATTTGCTGCCATCTGAATGTTTCAATCTGTTCAATCTGTATTTTGAATCCTTTTTCTCCAGTATTCACCGAAAATTTTGTGCATAGATAATAAATGTATGTGTAACAGTCGTATTGCTCGAATTCGAACGTCGTGACTACCTATTCGTACATTCTAGTTGTACAGAATAGGCAGCGCTCATAGCAATTGTTATATGCAATGCAGGTGTACACATGCAAGAAGACTACATTCGGAACTGATAGTAATCGTTTGATTTATCGATATACAAGTGCAGTCCCGTGTGTGTCTGCTGTGTACTGACCTAGCGCGCATATGATGTTGTACGTGGTGGTTTGCCATTGCCTGCCACGTGATTATTAGCGATTATTTATTTAATTCGTTGTAATAAGTTTGTCGTCGCTCGGGATCGAATCCGTGACCGCCATATTGGAAGTCAAGCGCTCTAGCAACTAGGCTATCGCGACGACAGATAATAAATAGTAACAAATAATTTTTTTATTTATCTCTTTTTTTATTTTTTATGGGTCAGTGGGGGCAATACGTCACAAAACATGTGGGGGCAAAATGGCACTGGCATTTTACCCCAAAAATTTAAATTAAGTTGCAAAAAAAAGGTGAAGAAATGTGAACATGGTATTTCTGTTGTTTTTGTTGCCATCGTGCAACTGTATGCGTTTACAATTGACTGATTTGCAATTGACTGATGTACAATGCATATATATTTTTGGAGTGACTTAAAGGTCACTTTTTCCCCCTCGTAAAGGCTCTGGAAAAGTATCGCTAATTTTGGATGGTCACAGCTCTCATTGTTCTGACGTGTGTATCTTACGATTTTGCAAAAGAAAATGAGAGATTATTTTGCTGTGCGCCTACCAAATTTACAGCCTTTGGATAAATCTTTTTTTAAATCTCTAAAAAACTAGCGGGAAGTAGCTGTAGATAACTGGATATTTAATCACCCTGGCAGGCCCGTGCCCAAAATTTTGAAAAGGAGCGGTTTTCGAAATTTTCTTCGCATATTTATTTTATAAATAACAATACATTTTACCCTAATATATTCATACTATTAATAATTTCCATAAATGAATTATCCCGTATATGAACATTATTAAAAATTACACATATGTTATTATGCTCGTAATAAAAATTTTTTCCGTAAGATATTAATGAAGTACCTAAAAGTGTAGAGCATATTTTTTCTTTTTTCTTTTAAAGGTAAAAACACCCTAAAAAATCATCAATATTTATTTTAAATTTTTGATTTTTTTCAGATTTTTGTGTATTTATAATAACTATTTCAGTTCTCATTTGGGGGGGGGGGAGTAACCCCCAAAACCCACTCCGTGGACACGGCCTTACACCCTGGTAGAGGCGCGTCACAAGATAATATCAGTTTGACGAACTTCTAAGAAGTGGTTGGGCGCCGCCTGCAACTGTGAGCAATGGTGCTAATGGATTTAGATTTCCTTTCAATCCGCGAATTATTCCAGATTATGCTTATGCCATTTCTGATGTAGCTAGCCGAGGCTAATTCTACTCCGATCGTAGCTAACGCAATTTAAGCTACAGAACATTTTACAAATGATGAAGAAATTAGGCCAGTGTCAAGATTAAATAAAAATCTAAACCATCTGCTCGGAAGCAGCATGCTGTTTCTAACTGAAGCTGATCACATAGAAAAAGTTAAAGGTAAAAATGAAAAAAAGAAACAAAAATTAACTAAACGAAGAAACCAAGATGCATGTACGAAAACAAAGGCAAAAAAGAAAGCAAAAAAAAAACAAAAAATCAAAGTGATACTTCTGATGAATCAGTGATGTACTATTATGATGATACATCTTCGGGAGAGGAAGATTTTGAACTCTTTTATTCTGTTTGTAAAGTAAGTTATTATAACAAGAAGAGACAAAAATGCGATTGGGTTCAATGTGGAAAATGGTAAAAATGTGTATGCACGAAAATTGCTGCGAAAGGGGATTTTGTTCTACTTGCGCGTTTGAAATTTATTTTCCTTTTAAATTGTAAAAATATTGTAATATAAGTGTAAAATTTATTATTATTTTAAGAAAATTTGTAATTATTTCATATTTGTAAGATGTGGGGAAAATGCCACTTTTGCATTGCATTTTTCCATTGTAGTTAATTTATAATTAATTAACGTGATACAAAAATGTTCTTGACTATTTAATAGATTATGTCGTCTCCTATTTAAAATCATGTTAGAATAAATTCGATTTACCTAATTTTTTTTTTTTTTTTTCATTCGGATTTTTTCTCTTAAATGTGGCGTATTTTACCCTATATTTTTGATAACCGAGATTGTAATGCAGCAGTAAGTCCCATATCTCCTTAATAAGGTATCGTTGATTGTGTAATTAAACTTCTCATAATGTACTTAAGAATTTCTACTGGGGATCTGAAGAGCATATTGGGAGCAGCTCCTTTCTCCCGGCCGCTGTTACCTTCCCACGCTTTGAAATCCCTGGTTTGATAATCGTGCAACAACTTGAAGGCTATCGCGCCGCTATTTCTGATTCCAGACTTAGAAATTTTAATTTCAGAAATATAATTAAGGTTTTTCAATAAATCACTGCCACGTGAAATCCATATGGGATGTGCTACAATAATTTTGATAATTTCACAATTACTTACGTCCGAATTTAAGTCACTTTGCAATAGAGGTTCCGTTTTAATCTCCGTTATTCGATACGTTCCGCCGTCGTCCAGACATTTGTACAGCTTTAAATCTGACAAGACTGAACATTCGGAAGGCAATTTATCATCGTTGGCTTCGATTATTTTTAGCCCGTGTCGAACTTTCGGATCTAAATAAACGCCGAATAAAGTTTTCTCGGCACTTGCTAAGGCCGTTTCTTTTCCATCGTCGACAAATATAATCGATAAACCATTATGCTCCTGTTTCATTTGTAAAGCGGCCTAGATTTAAAAAAAAAAACAAAAAAAAAGTCCTTTTTAGGAAAAAGTTGTAGCACCACTATAATGCTTCATTTATATAAATACAAGTATTGTAAAACAATAATGAATAGAATGAGATGTATTAATTTATTACTCGCACTATCGTCGGTGCATGTCTGTGCTTTTTAAGACCATTAAAAATAATACTGGTATTAGCGGATCCCTACCGTTAACATCGACTTGCCGAATCTTTTGTTTTTTCCTATTTTATTTGTTTATTCACGGGTTTACCTGGACTGTTTAAATTTTTTTTTTAAAAAGTAGGTTGCGCATCTCTCTGAGTAATTGCCCGACACGCTTAACATCATTTAATTGTAATAAATAAAAAAAAAATTCTAAGATATGATTCGAGAATTACTTACAGATTATGTCGTTAATTTTTTTTATATATATAAAAAATATGTATTATATGTATATATATATTTTTTTTTTTTTGTTTTTTTAATATACAGAAATCCCTATATTATGGGTTTACCTGCCAAGGCTGTTACTCAGCACATAGAGAATTATGCAGAGAGTTTGCATGTAAAAATAGAGTTTCTTTCACTGGAAAAAAAAAACAAAACTGTTTAATTGAAGCGCTAATGGTGTTGGAGAAGATCTTATGCACAGGAGTGTCTCTGTATTTCACGTGTTTTTGTCGCGATTGGGAATGTTTTCGTTATAAGATACACTTAGAGTACATTTTTTTTTTTTCTTTGCATTTTCTCAGAAATACATAAAATAATGTCGGAGGGGAAGATGAATTTTCCGATACTGGTGATTATATCGCTGAGCGTGCTGTGGGATTAATTCCATCGGTTTCATTTCGGAATTCGTAGGAAAGAAGTTTCGCATCTCTGTACTGAATCTGTGTTATTATGGAGTTTTTGCTATCTCGACGACGTAATCTGAGATAAGCAGCACTCGTCGGTAAAGATGAACTGATGATCCGGTGTACTGGATACAGCACATGATTTCGAATAATTCCGCACCCAGAGATACGCAGTGTTCATTTATTCGAAATGCGTGCACTGAGTTTTCAACTTGGTAGGAATAGAGACTGTTGATGATTGTGTCGCTAGCTGTTATGTATTTTGTTCGGTCTGTAAATACTTGCGTGTGATCATTGTATTTTTTGACGGAATCTAGAACAATTTGTTTTCTATATTATCAAATCGTGGGTATTTAATGTGTTCTGGGAAAGATAAATCGTTATATGTATCAAAAGAGGGTTAAAGACGTTCTTCTTTATGGACGTCAATATATGAGGATTTAAATGTTGAAAAACCTAGGTCATTATCGTCGAACTATTGCTGCCACTGATCAATGGTTTTTCCGTGGTGTGTACCGGATTGAAGGTTGAGTGATAAAGTTAAAGCCGGGCGCAGTAACACAGTTCGTTATATCATCGATGTATAGTATAAGTAGGATTGCACTATAGTCCATACTGGAGCGTCATTCTCAATTTGAATATCAATGTCGAATATTAAATTTAAAATCGGTTAAGTATAAAAAAAAAATGAATTTACTTTCGAGCGGAGAAGAATGTAAAATAATAGGAGGGATTAATAAGTTTACAAGTAGAACGTGTACATTCTAGTCGTTACACATTTTTATTTTACTCTTTCAGAGAATCCTAATTTGTTTTTTTCTGGCATATTCTGTGAAATGACTTGTAGCAGTTTTACGAGTACTACGAAAATGTTATTAATTTTATTATTTATCAGCCCGGAGTATTTTTTTTTTTTTATGTGTGTTACCTCAGAACCATTTTTTAGGCATTTGATGATTCTTTTATTTGAAAGCTGGTGCTTCGAATGTGGTCGCATTTAAATTTGATCAAGATCTGATTAGTAGTTTTTGAGTTATCCTTAATAATGCGTATTTAATTGACTTCGACTACATTTATGATTTGTGTATGCCAACGCGTTTGGCTCGCTTACTCGACTGTACCCCTCCCACTATCCTACCGGGCGCCCGCGTCGACCTGCCCACGCCGCGTGTTGCGTTTTAAGTGTGCAATTGTGTATGCCAATTGTTATTGTGAGAACAAAAATTGATTTTTAACAAGAAAAAAAAATTCAAGTATAATGCTAAAATCTTAAAATAAAATGTTTTACGAAAAATAAATACCGACTTCAAGATTTATTATAAAAATTGAATAAAAATGCACTAAAAAGTAAAAAATAATTACTCCCGATAAGAAAATATGTATCAAAGTGATATACCCTTAAAGGTGATATTATCGTAATTTTTATACAACATTAACTTTTTGGAGTGGGCATCAAACTTATATTAAAATGATAATTAAAAAATTGCATTAAATGTTCATTACATTGTTCCTAGATGTTGTAATATGTATTTGATGTCGACTCTAATTCAGCTATCAGTGTTGTATAAGAATTACGATAATGTCACCTTTAAGGGTATAATCACTCTGATATATATTTTCTTATCGGGAATAATTATTTTTTACTTTTTAGTGCATTTTTATTAAATTTTTATAATAAACCTTCAAGTATCGGTATTTATTTTTTGTAAAAAAACATTTTATTCATAGATTCTGTAAATACAAATTACTCTAGAAATACGCAGCCTACCATATTTAAAAAGTTAAAAAAAAAAAGAAATTCTCTAAAAATATATATTTCATCCGGGCTGATAAATAATAAAATTAATAACATTTTCGTAGTACTCGTAAAACTGCTACAAGTCATTTCACAGAATATGCCAGAAAAAAACAAATTAGGATTCTCTGAAAGAGTAAAATAAAAATGTGTAACGACTAGAATGTACGCGTTCTACTTGTAAACTTATTAATCCCTCCTATTATTTTACATTCTTCTCCGCTCGAAAGTAAATTCATTTTTTTTTATACTTAACCGATTTTAAATTTAATATTCGACATCAATATTCAAATTGAGAATGACGCTCCAGTACGGACTATAGTGCAATCCTACTTATACTATACATCGGTTACTGCGCCCGGCTTTAACTTTATCACTCAACCTTCAATCCGGTACACACCACGGAAAAACCATTGATCAGTGGCAGCAATAGTTCGACGATAATGACCTAGGTTTTTCAACATTTAAATCCTCATATATTGACGTCCATAAAGAAGAACGTCTTTAACCCTCTTTTGATACATATAACGATTTATCTTTCCCAGAACACATTAAATACCCACGATTTGATAATATAGAAAACAAATTGTTCTAGATTCCGTCAAAAAATACAATGATCACACGCAAGTATTTACAGACCGAACAAAATACATAACAGCTAGCGACACAATCATCAACAGTCTCTATTCCTACCAAGTTGAAAACTCAGTGCACGCAGTTCGGATAAATGAACACTGCGTATCTCTGGGTGCGGAATTATTCGAAATCATGTGCTCGAATTGAATATTTCCTCCTTTTTTTGAAGTCGGTTAAAAAAGGAAGATCACTCTGTGTCAGTGATATTTCCTTTCATCAAGTGGAACTATCTCTTTACTTATCCTCCAATAAGGTAAGGTTCAAAGCATCATTGTTGCAGTTACTTATTTTACTAGTTTTGTATTGCTGTAATGATAATTATAGAATTAAAGAAACAAAAACAGTTTTATGAGATAAGTATTCCATATAATGCTGGAACAACAACTTGTTTTATTTTAATTGAGAACTCATAATATGATTTATCTACTTAATCTTTTGTATATAGTTAATGCCAGATGTTTAAATTTGGCAACAGATTCCTAATGACTATGACAAAACTGTATATCGATTTTATGTAAACATTGATTACAGAGGAGTTCATTATTTTAGAGTCGAAAGTTCCCGTGCTAACTAGATGTTTTTATGTACATAATCTTCGACTTTTTACCATTTATTGTGTTATGTACGTATGACTTGTGAAAGTTTTCCGGTATTTTTGAAGTTACCGTGCCCCATGACCAAAGCAATATCATCCGCATACTCGTATTATGCGTTTTAGCGGTGGAGTTTCTGGTGTGGTTAACTAATGTATTTGTCTAAACTAGGAAGAGTAGTCAATGGTGTCTCTAGTATGTAGTGATTACGGTCAATTTTAAGCAACCCCATTGTATGTCGTTAGAGGAAAAAAAACCTATGGAGCTATTTTAAATTATATGGTTCTCTATATTCCTGGCATCATTTCGATTGCGCACAAGAGGACAAAAAAAAATTTAAAGGAATGCGTGACAAACAAACCGGAAAATGGCGAAGAAGAAGGTGCACTTTTTAATAACCAGTATGGTCAAATAATGAGGTTAGTTAGAATAAAAGCTTAAAAAGGATATAATGTACATTGTACGATTTAAAAGAAGTGTTCAAAACTGAATAAGCCAAACGTAGCCTGAACATAAAGTAAAAACTGACCTCGTATAGATGGAAAATTACAATTACCCGACCTTTCACATCAATTCCGTTTTAATGATGCAGAGAAAACTCTGCGAGGAAACTGTTGATCAACGTACAAATTTTATAAAAAAGACGAATAGATAACCCAGATGAGAAATCAGTCGTGGATTACGGTACGGATAAAAACGACTGGCAGCCGTTTAGTGGAATATGTTAAATTAGGAGAAATAGTAAAAAACAAAAGGTAGTAATAAAATTAAAATAGAAAAGTGGAGGTAAAATTAGCATTTAGAGATATTATTGAAAGAATATGCAAAAATTACCAAAAAATAAATCGGCGATTCGAAAACCAAAAAAAAAAAAAAAAAAAAAAAAAAAAAAAAGTTGCAAAAAGCATTTTCAGTAGTAACAGAAAAACTAAGCTGTAAGAATTACGAGATATTACTCTTGCGAATACTTTTATGAATCCTGAAAATGGAATAGGAGAAAAATGGAGGAAAGCTGGAAGAAAACTGTATAATGTACCAGGTCGTAGTCGACCGAAAGAACAGAGTTTTTTCGTTTCTGACGATGCGCCGTGCGTACGTAATATGTCAAATAATATTTTTAATAGCGACGTGGTTTCTGTGGAAAATTTTAATTTTAACTTTTGTTTTTTCCTCCATTCCACGCCATAAAAACTACCGTATTCATTTAATGCGTTTTCGAAATAACCGAGTTCAATGGAATGAATACTAACTTTGGTTGCCTGTAATTTTTCCATATTGTTTGCGTGTTGACCGATCCATACAAATACGACATCTTTGGTATCCAATATGAACACGCTGTTAGAATTGAAATATTCCCACGATATGGAAGGCATCTGTTTAATCGTTGCAGACCTTTTGCCATTTACTCTGAATAGCTTGGGTTCGAAAACATTATTTGTTACATGGTGCAACCCAGTAATAATACTACCTTTTAATAATCTATAAAGATAAAGTAGTGTATTTTGCAAAAATTCTCAGCTTCGAAAAATTTTTATTACGCGAGCTATGCAATAAAGTTAGTGCTTTCCTTTTTTTTTTTAACAATAGAATGACGTACAACGAGTAAACAGATTTTAGTGAAAAATGGGATTGTATAAAAAACGAGAATTTCCTAAAGAGGATACGTATTATAAGAAAAAAACAAGACTACAACGACGCTGATGATATTACATTAAGATCATTATTTTTCGAAAATTCCACGATTAAATCAAAATTAATTGTTGCGTTAGAATGATAAAAGAAACTGATTAGTCGGTAGATGTTATTATTCAGCGAGTGACTTCTTAGTCTTATACTTTAGTGTTAACGAAGGTTGTTCGATTCTAAAAGTCGCATAACATTTACTCAGACGGCGATGCCGTCAACAAAGACATAATTGCACGATGGTCAGTGGTTTTTTGAATTGAAGGTAAAATATTTCTTAAATTATTTCTTCAAATAAATTCTACTCGACAAGTGAACATGACCTAGAAATTTCGACCGTTGTATAAGTTTTTATTCGTTTTCCGTTCATGACTTTCTCTTTTACAACGTTACTCGAACAAGCTTCGCTTTAGCGATAGACTTATTATTTTTTTTTGGTATGATTTTATACATTACATATATGTACGGAATCCTAAAAGTCTGTTGGGTTCGTCAAAAAAGACATTGGCCCAAGAAAAGAGAAAAGGATGAGAAGCGAATCAGATATTTTTGCGATTAGATATAGAGGATAGAAAAGATTCAAGTGCTGGAATGACCGAGAGTGATGGCAAGGAGAGAATAAAAGATGCACATTACGGAGTTAAAAGACTAATCGACAGAAGATTTCTTCTTTTTCCACTTCAGCCTTTTTTTCTCCTTTTCTTTTGTACATTTGTAAGGATGCGTACTTGTAAAATCCGGTTCTGACGAAGGTCCCGTAAAAGAAAAAGGAGAAAACAAGACCATATCCTTTTTGATTACTCTTCTCTTTGCCTTTACGGTCAGTTTTTAAAACCTAATAGTATTTGTACTCCTTAGTGCTGCTTTCAATTTTTCGCTTCCATTGTTTTCTTCGTTCTTACCGCTCCTATAATTCTTCACTTTGTCGAACGTTTTGCTCGTAATATCCAAATGATCAGTTGTATGCCTGACGGAAGGTAAGATTTTAGCCGAACAGAAGCTATATTACCTCTAATTCCAAATATTTAGTATATTTACTCTTTCTTAATTTCTAATTTTCTACATTTAGTATTTAGTTTTACGTTCAATAACTTCTTATTAAATAACAGATTAAAAAAAAGTAGTTCTGAAATTTATAATGGGTTACTTTAATAATTCAAATACTCTTTATTTTTAAATAGTAAATTAAAAGTGAAATTTTAAAAGAAAATTTCTATTCTCATTTGATGAAAAATATTTTGTTTTCACCATTGTTAATTACGAGAAATAAGCTCGTTAGCAAAAATTAGAAAAACGAAAATTAATAACAATATCAATGGTTTCAATTAAATAACTTCATATTGCACGCTAAAAACTTTGCCAGCATTTGAATTTCGTTTAGCAGCAATGAACAGCTTGTTCCTCGTTAGCTTTATTAGCTAACTTTTTCTTAAAGAGTAACTCTACATAATAGGACTCGATTCTCCGAATTTAAATATATCTGTATTTTTTGTAAATAACGACGCTCTTTTTAAGTATGACTCTAAAAATTGTTCAAATATTGGAACGAAATCGGACGACAGTGTAAAATTACTCTCCTTCTTCTAAATACTTTTGACCGAAACTGAAAGTTTCAGGCCGAATATTTGACCAGATCCTAGTTACAAACTATTTGCAACCCCATGGGTGCGGGTGCTTCTCAAAAAAATTTAACTATAGAGAAGTATATACCATTCGCGTCTATTATTTTCGGTAAAAACCACGTCGCAATTTTTTTCCCATTGACGTTTCGAATAATATTAATTTATTCATCGTCAGAACAAAATGAGCTGAACTACGAAAAACTTCTCCTTGAATGAAAATCCAATATATTCAAAGATGCGTATCCCGGATTAGGTAATTACAGGGTTTTTTGTTAAGTTGGCCAATCGCACCATCTTCCAATCTGAATCGAGTCTATTAAACTGTCATCGCTGGTAAAATTTTTATCTTCCGATTTCAACAGTTTCTGTAATTAATCGCTTACTCGCGTATCCTGTCCTCACTAATATTTTCATGTGTCGTGAAACTGTATATTTCGCGTTACGTTCGTTGTATATGTTCGATTACCGCGGATTTTCTCACTCATTTGTGTCGGCAATCTACTTCGTGTTCTTTAATTCTAACGTGTATATAGAGCCTTTTTGGTTTGTTCCACGTGACTCGGACCATACGAACACGGAATTTTATACGCACCAGCCGCATGTAATTGTGGTAGGTTGTCTTTATAACATTCTTTAAAAGAAAATTCATTTTCCTCTCTGTTCCAAATATTGGGCGAATTTTGTTTTTTCTTAAAATTTGACCAATTCTATCCGTAACATTTTTTGATATAAGGCGCAACGTTACACGCAAGGAACTCGTCATTTTTCTTTTCTTTTTATTCATTCGTTATTTTCACTTTTTGAAATTTGTTAAGAGTAATTTTTTCACTTCATTTTCTTTACAGCCATTTCCCACACAAGGGCATTTTTATATTTATCATTTCTGTCTCAGTTTTTTTCCTTATTACATATTATTTTCGCCGCCCTGTCTTTTATCGAAGTTCTAAACACCCTATACTTTTATTCTTTATGCAAATATTTATTCGATTCGAATTGGAAGACGGTGCACCGATTGGTAAACTTAACAAAAAACCTGTAATTACCTAATCGGACGCGCATCCGTGAATATATCGGGTTTCTATTTAAGAAGAGATTTTTCGTACTTTGAAGCTCATCTTGTTCTGATGATGAATAAAGTAATATTATTCGAAGAAAATAAGACCTAAATGGTTCAATGAATGTGAAAAGGATATGGAATTAACAGATATTACTGAAACACAAATGTGTTTAATAAGGGGAATGGTTTCATAAAACAGCTGCGACGTCAATCTTTAAAATAGAACAAGTTAACCGGAAGAGGTCGCTTTCGATAAGCCATAAAAATGCCTTGATGGAGGGTCTCAAGAAATACTGGAAAGATGTTAAGGAAGGAAGAAGGAAAAGATGTAAAATGAAAACTTAGTTGTTTAGCGTAGTCCATAGAGGCTGAAATCGAAAAAAAAAAAAAACAAAAAAAAAAATTATTCGAAAAGTCAATGGAAAAAAATTATAACGTGTGGTTTTTACCGAAAATAATAGACGCGAATGGTAAATCAAAAAAGCCACAAAAGTTTAAATCTTTTTTGTTTTATATATATATAGAGAGAGAAAAGTACTATATTAATACATTTACTACGATTATATAATATTAAACTTAATTACGAAAATAGCAAACAACTAGAAATCTTATATAATAATGTACGTCTTAGTAAATTTTTCAAGCTTAACTAATGATCATTTAAGAATAAAACCTACTGCCTCAAAAAAATATGAAATCAATGTTGCTAATTTTCTTATTTTTAAAGTAAATTCTCCACACGTTTGAAACTCTGTTCCCTTAATATTGCATTTGTTGTTATTTATTATATGTACGACTTCTAGTTGTTTCTTATATTCATAATGATGTTTGTTTTAAAAAATAATTTGTTCTCAGGCCTCAGTGTTATAAGCACATACACACAAAAACATACACGCTCGCGCGCATGTATGAATGAATAAAAATAATCAGATTAAATCGATTTATTTTAATAAATTATAAAAATATACTTTTGCATTAAAAAGTACAGTTTTAAGTTTAGCGATGTGCAGAGATCTCTCTATACATTTTGAAAATGTAATAAAATATCAGAGAAGCAATGTGATTTCTAATATGAGATTATAATACAAATATAACATTTTTTTTCTTTCATTTAGCTGTGCACTTATTTTATAGAGCGTTGCATAGTAATAACTGTAATTGTTTTTGATTTTATTTTTCGGTTTTTTTCAATATGCATATAACAGCGTGTATACTGGCCACAGATATTAAGTTATATTTGTTGATTAATCACCCCTTTTTTTTTGTGCAGTTTTCAAAACTTTTGTGGATAAAAATGATATGATAATCTCTTTTTTTGTTAATAATAATAATACTTTTAGAATAAAGAATGAGTAAAAAGAGTTGAGTTAAACGCATAAAAAAACGACTATTTACAAATTTAACATTTATAAATTAATAAAATTTGTACTGTTTCTTTTCTTTTTCTTTTTTTATTCTTTTTTATTTGGACCGACGTTAATTTGGTCAGTCCGACAAATTTTCTTTAACATTCCGAATAGGGCAATCAAAATACAAAATAACAAAGATGGAAATAAAAATTTAACCAATTGTAATTATCGGTAAAAATACGTACAACGGTAGTAATTTTGTTCGCAGAATAAAATATAAGGATAGTGGATTGCATATTTTTGCTTTTAAAAATTTTGTCGACTCATACTTACTTTCTACTTCTTAAACTTACAAACTGCTACCTAGGTCAGAGTTAAATAAAGGAACAGAAATTGATTGATTTCAAGAAGGTCAAAACTGATTTCGTTTTAGAAGGATCGTCGTACAGTATTTCGGAAAGGGGAAAGGAGTAGTTTAAAATGGAACAATGTTGAGAGAATGAAGGACAAGTTAATAATAAAAAATAGAAAATTCTAACTGAATCGAAACAGGTGGGGATAACTGTATGTGATACTAGTGCGGCCTAGGCGTAGTCGCGTGATGCTAACTTCCTCCCTCCGGTTCGAAGAAAAGATGTTATCTACGGTTGCGGCGACTCTTGGATCGAACGAGGTTTGTTTGCTCTTTCATAAGCAATTTGGAATTAGATATTAAGTAACATAAATATTATGAAATTCAATGAACACGCAGAAGATAAATAGTTAATTATTAACATAATGATATCATCATGTTCCGAAGTTCATTGCTCCACATTTATATGGATATTTTAAGTTGCTATGAATTCCAAAATGCACGTATGTTGGTATTTTGATATTACCTTACTAACTCTTAAATATTTGTTATCTACGTTAATTAAATTTTTTCCATATTTATAATATTCAGGTTACTAATATACATATTAATCGTATCCGAATATATATATAATTGGGAAATTAATTTTAGAATACCCATTCCAAAAAATTTCAAATAGTTTGGCACCTTCCTAGTGCTTCATTTTTCTTTTCTTTCTTTTTTTTTGTAAAGATACGTGCTTCTGTAATTAATGCATAGTTTACCTTATTCCAGATTTGAAATAACCTTTAAATCTGGCCGATTCCTTCTCTTGCATTTCCCTATGCTGCACTGATGTCCCGGAAAGGTAATTATCTAGCTCGACGCATTTATAAGCCGCTATCGTTGATTCGTCTTTATTTGTTTCAGCACCGAGCCAGAAATGAATGTGTGTTTCTATTCGAGCTTTAACTTCTTGAACCTAAAATGTGGCGCTTCTTAGAATACAAAACTGACAATGACCCGAAATGTAATTAGTATATTATACATATACATATATACATATATACATATATATATATATATATATATATATATATATATATATATATATATATATATATATATAGATATAATGTACTTTTTTTAAACTATTATATTAATAAATATTTAGATTTGTCTACATAATTTGATAATTTACTTTATGCTATAGTTTTTGCGGTTTATTTTTATCGTACGTTATCTTTCTTAGATAACACGGATTTAACAAAATCTCTTTCAACATTTTTACAAATTTTTCATGTGGGGAACTTTATTGAAAATACTTTTATTATCAAAGAAACACAATTAAATGTTAATTTTGGTATCTTGCATTGCGTTTTTAAGTGTTCTTATAAAACCGGAAGTTAAATATGCAATGATTAAACAGGTTTATACCCCCATTTTTACATTCTACTGAAGTCTCGAAAATTATTTCAATTGTGTTTAATTAAATTTTTTATGGTCAATCGTACATACGTTAGTATTTTTTGTTCGGAAATTTTTGCATTTGCGATTAAAATTACGGCCGCAATAAAAAATTAATTCATTTTAAATTTGTTGCTTTTTTACATGTAAAACACTGTAAATTTTGGCTGATAGGAATTTTAATATACATAACCGTAAAATTAAAATAATACTGCTGCAAAACTTACGTGAAGTTAATAAAATCCATTTAAATAAACAAAGAAAAATAAAAATTTTCAATTTAATAAGTTAACAGATATGAAACCAAAAAGTCCACCAACAGAAATGAGCCAATGTGTTTTTTTGTTTTCGGTACTTGTTAATTTCTTAAGCTGAAAACCTTTATTTTTCTATTATTTACTTTAATGAATTTTATCTTGTCGTAAGTTTTACATTATTTTAGATAGGCCTTGTGGTATGAAAATCCTTTCTTTATATAATGTTTCTTTCAAGAAATTTTACCTGATTATGTAATAATATTGTTTCAATTTACTTTAACACAAACAGTATGAACTTATATACTACACATACGTAATGGTCATTGCAACTTGAGAATGAGAACTTGCAAAATTTAATTTTCAAATTTTTTCATATTTCATTAATGGTAGAAGTAATTACTGTATTTCTCAGTAGTACCTACTTATTGTTGTTTTTCCATTTATTGTATTTTTCAACTGCTTAGTGAGAGGAGGAAATGCGAGCTTTTTGTAATTTTCAAAATAAAAGTTACTAATTAATTGTTCTCGGTTTTGTATGCTTTTAAAACTTAATATGTTGCTTAAGATTAATTATCGGTTCGAGGTCTTCCTTTTTTTTCTTTTCTTTGTTACTTATAAAGAAAAAACATTAAACTAGCGTTTGAATCTACGGAAAGTCGTAATGTTTAAAACATTTTTAATTCTAAAAATTATACTCTACACATGTTGTTTCATTCGCACTCGTATACTGTATATAAACAATAAAATTGTAACAAATGTGTATCGGAAAAAAATACTTTGCTATTTATTTTTACTGGTCTTCCGTATTCTGTTGCCGCGTAAATAAGGTAGGCGTCCCCTTCGTAAAATGTACCGTACTGACATTTTGGTACCGCAACAAGATGCATATTCTGCGTTAAAAGAAAAATATAAAAAAACTTTAATAAATACTAAATTTATTTTTAATTTAATAAATAACGTTACATTATTCACATGGAATATGACGAAAAATTGATATTTCCGTTAAAAATGAACTAATCATTTTTCATCGCGTAATTTATTTATTTAATAGGGGTTATTTGGGTAAAACTATAATAGACAGCTTTCTACTCTTCTGAAATACTTCCCCTAGACTGTTCGTGTGATCAGTTTTTTTTTTTTTTTTTTTCCAGATTATGTGGATATTCGCCTTGGCTTACGGCAGATAGAAAGAAAAACTGAATGGGTGGAAGTGAAGGATTAAATTTAAGAAAATAATTAGAAATCGATAAAATAAAGAAAACCAAAGCAGTACACGAAAACTCAAAGGAAATATATTAAGTTATAATAAATACAAATTATAACTTAATATATTCTATAATTAACAAAAAGGATGATAAAAGATTCTTTATCAAAAAGGAAATGCTTAAGTAGTATTGTAAGAGAGATTATTGGAAAGACACAAATTCATAAAAGGCCAATGAAAAAGTGAGTGTTCGGAACAAGTAGGAAAACATATTGACCATCTATAAGTATGTCGCAAAAACGAAAAGGCGATAGAGCAAGGGAGAATCGAAATGTTGTAGCTGGGAATAGATTATTACTCCGGTATTAT
Source organism: Icerya purchasi (assembly GCA_039619475.1). NCBI lineage: Eukaryota > Metazoa > Arthropoda > Insecta > Hemiptera > Monophlebidae > Icerya > Icerya purchasi. The sequence continues at coordinate 586,546,529 of CM077115.1, forward strand.
AAATTTATTAATTTTGCAGGACGTTGGATTCTGTTTAATTGCATAAGTAGCTCTATTACTTCACTACTGAAAATGTAAATTCTTACATTTATACGGAGACTATGCAATATCAGCGTTCACATTATTTCTATATTAAAAAAATATATTTCACCTTCAATTATTTTGAATTAACTGAGCAGCAACTATTATTACTACCTCCTATATATTACAGACATAATTTTGTTCGGACATTCTTGGCTATTATTAAAAACAGTCAACATTACTTCAATATTAAACATCTTTATTACCTATCTTGCACAATATTACACTAGTGAGCATGTTAGTTTAATAATGAAAAAATAGAAATGTGCAAGAAAGAAAAAAGGAATGTACCTTTATTAAAAGTTGGAATGCTAACATTAATACGACTGTGCAATTTTTTTTGTCTGTACAAAAATGTTAATCAAAAGAAAAAAAAAAGTATTAAAATTTATTTACATTTAAAACCCGAGGAAGTGAACGGTAAATAGATGGACTAGAATAAATGAATGACACGAACAAAATGATCAATGAAGAAGAAATAAAAACGAGATTAATAATGTAGCGATCGAAGCTAAGAGATTTTCAGAAGTGATATTGAGTTGATTTTAACGAGGATTCTGGCAAAGAGGGTAAACATTTACGAACGGCGAGAAAGAACTATAAAATAGCGCAGTACATTGGCGTCGTCAGCGGATGTCGGGGGCATGGGGGCAGCTGCTCCCCTGGAATCTTGAAACTTTTTAATTAATATTGACAATTTGGAAGACTGTTATTAGAAACCCACGAAAATTATGTTTTAATTAAGATTTTATTCTTGTTTAATAAAATATTAAGCCCTTACAACTTATAAATTTTATTTTTCCTACAACTTGCATCCTCTTTTTGTATCATCTTGCCCCCCTGGCTCATCGGCTGGCGACGCCCTTGGCGCAGTATACAATAATTGTTCAATAAACATAAGTGTTAATTAAGTAAAAATGTTACATTATAAATAATTATTTGTAATGATATTTGTTGACTATTTTATAGCATTTAGTTTTGCAATTAGTTATGTCAGTTAAAAAAAAAAGATTCCATTAGAATATTTTAAAAATTTAATTTACGGAGAAATTATTAAAGAATCTCGGGGCAAAAATTTTAGTACATACAAATCTTAAATTCTCATCCAATTAGTGTGTTTTTTTTTGTTGATACTGTTTTAATCATTCTGTTAATAACACATATAAAACAAAAGAAAATTGAATAGAGGAAATGAAGAAAACATTCAGTCATCAAAGAAAAAGGAATTTTCTAGTAGAAATATAATTATGTAAAAAAACAAAAAAATTAGAGATTTAAACCAATATTAATATACGGGCGAAGCCGCGGGCAACAAATATATATATATATATATATATATATATATATATACACATATACACACACACACACACATATATATATATATATATATATGCAAGGGTGTCTCCAGCCGATGATCCGGGGGGGGGGAGATGATAGAAAGAGGATATGAGTTATAGGAAAAATAAAATTTATAATTTGTAAAGGCTTAATATTTTATTAAACAAGAATAAAATCTTAATTAAAACATAATTTTCGTGGGTTTCTAGCAAATTGTTCTACTACTTTATTATAAAAGACTTTCAAATTGTCCGTGATTACACGCCTATGAATGCTCATCATGGCTAGTTGATTAAAAAGTTTCAAAGCTGCAAAGGGAGCAACGGCCCTCCACTGCCCCCCTTGGTGGCGCCCATGTATACATGTATATATATGTATATGTATATATACATATACTATACTCATATTCTTCTTCCTTTCTCACGTTTTCATTTTCTTTCAGCATTTTCCCCTAATTGTCTTCTTCATTCAAACGACGAAGCCGTTCTCATTTCTAACCATGTCTTCTTCGAATGTGCTTCCCTCTTGAGTGAATTGAACGTCCGCTCTATATGCTGATCTATTGTCACTTAAGCTCTCCAATCCTTATTGTGCCTCTTATATTTTATTACTCCCATCGATCTCCATTGTTCCGATCCTTAGTTCTTTTATTTTATCGATATCTGACCGAGTCTACTTTTAATTGATTTTTCTCCCTTTATCATTTCTAGGCTAAAACCCGCTACAGACGTGACCAAAGACAAAAAAAAAACACTCTATTTTTTGATATGAATTTTGTTTTTTTTTTATCCATATATTTATTTATTTCAACTCGTCAGCTAAGTATCTGCAACCAGAAAAAATGAGAAGGGAAACAAATCTGTTAAATGCTGACCAGACGAATGTTGAAAATATGAAAAAAATAATAGTAGCAGGAATAATGGACAAAGAATGGTAAATAGTTATTTATATTACGATTATACATTTATTATGGCTGTTATTTTAATTTTAAAGTTAACATTATTAGCGAATTTCGGATTAGGCTTTTATATTTCCGTCTACGGTATTAATTATTTTATAGCTTATTGTCATCATTTTAAATTTCTATTTTTATCCCTTTCAGCAGCAGTTCCTTTAGTCTACCATACGGATTGCGGCAGCCATTAACTTTCTTCTTTGAAACATCACTGTATTTTATCTAACTTATGCATTTAATGTTTTCAAATTCATTAATTTCCGGCTTCTTTATCCGTCATGCCCTAGCAGTTATTTTGATACCGACGGTGCTGATTATTCTCGCAATTCTCGCAATAATCATCGTCCTTTTCCTGTCCCTCCGTTCGTAAAAGTTACCTTACAACTAATCGTTGAGCGTATAACCGGCGAATTTCACGAATAGAGTAGTTTATTATCATCTTCTTGTTCAGTTATTAAACGTAAGATATTTTGAACGAACTAGGAGAAGATTATTCTGTTTGTGAAATGCGATTGTTCGATTGTTGTTTTTGGTCCGGTGATTCCGCCTGCAAATAGCAAGCAATCAACGATAGAAAGGTTCCTGCGTTCCAGAAAACTGTTCTTTTATTTTTGATAATCACCGTTTCGGATGCTAAGCAACGATAAAACACGGTAGAATAAAATTAATTTCACATTTTTGTTAAATCATCGTAGATTTTTCATTTAAATTACAACTGCACAATACTTTGAGATTGCCTCAACGGACACGAAGTTGTACAGGAAGTCGTGAGAAAACAATTCCCGGTGTGTGCCATCTGTTGTTTCCCAGATGGTAACTATACGGATTCTTATTTCAGACTCTGTTTTCGATATTGGAATGAGAGAGTCAACTCTAAATTTTTTATCGTTGCAACTGCGAAGTCAACTGCCAACACCGATAAAACGAAATAGAAGAAGAACAAAAGAAAAATACAACTATTTCTATACGATAAAAAACTACAATGTTACGGGTTTAAATTTTTAGCGCGCTGTTTATTTGGACTAAATAATAGTTATCGATAACTATTTGCGTTAACACCTATTTTGATGTTGTTACTTTTTTTATTAACAGATTGTTAATTTAAAAAATTAACTAAATCTCGGCAAGTAGTGATCTGTACACCATCATCCCATCAGACAAAAAGTTCGTGTCCGAGTATTCTCGGTACACATTACTGGGCAGCATACTCTAATGATGAGTTCATAGATGGCTGCTAATTTTTACACGAGAAAAACAATCGAGTACTTTTAAAGGAATCGGAAGTAGTCTTCTTATTTCGAGCAATGGACGTCCAGTACAGTACCATCATTATGCGTTTGTAGACTTCCGCTGATTGCTCTGTCCCGGAAACTCCCTGACGTAATTCACAGTGTAGAATTCGCTTAGTTAATGATCTTACTTCGTTATGACACGACTGAATTATTCCGGGGTGCTTTCTTTTTCTTTAAAAATTTTGCCTCAAACCGATACGGTTCCTCAACATTACTTCTATTTGGTTTTAAACATTGAACCGATCTGGTTAGAATTTCCGTAATTCCCTAATATGACGTTGATAGGGTTCCGAACAATCCGGTATAACAGTGCACTGTTCGGAAACATTTTGATTAGAAATCTTCGCTGTACAATACTCTTACACGTGTAAGCGTCCGAGGGCAAAGGCGGTACATCTCATTCAGTGTTGAATTTCATCGTCTAATATTTCTTTATTGTTTACGATCAAGGGTTATGGAAAGGTTTCTGTTTCTTCAATAATTTCTTTCGATGTTGTATGTTCTCCGTGCCAGAATGATTGTGTATACGAAGCACCTTTATTTCGATGATGTTAATTTCTATTATAAAGTTTTTGTAATAAGTTTTAGACGTCGTCCTATATACATTAATATTACCGCATAACGCACGTCTGCATGATATGGAACTTTGGATTTTAATTGGCGTCTTTTAAGATTCCGCAGTTTTTTATTATCGGTTCCATTACTCTAAGATATCTCCACAATGGAGAGTAAAGAGCGATCACGACTACATCGAGGAGTAAAGGTGCCGGAAACTGCTCTGTGTCTTACACCAGTGTGTTCCGTCTCAAAAGGTTCGCAAAGCTGACCACATGTTGAAATTTTTGCGCTATAACCTAAATTTTTGGAGCAACCGAATTTATGAAATATTTCGAAGAAAAATTCTCTCCTAATGAAATCGAATGTTTCAGTCAAAGTAACAAATGCAATGTCGTTGTTCGCGCGCGTTGTTCAACAGGTTTCTCCGATATCTACACGCGTTATTAAACACTTTGATTAAATATAAATAAACCGAAAGAAGCTACGCACACGTTTAACGCTCTAGATGCGTGCCATACATTTTGCTATTTAAGCGATTCGCATGGATTAGGCGAAGTATAAATGCGAAACCAGTTTCGGTCTCAGATGTGCGCCATGCGGTAATAAAATCTGAAAAGATGCCATTAAATTTGAGGGAAAAAAAAGGAAAGGAAAAACGTAAAATACATAGAATAAAAGAAAATAAAGTTAAGGTTAATTTAAGGGGGAGTTTGCGTAAGTACTGCGTTTTACTCTATTAAATTCGATAACTTATCTCATAAGTTACTAAATTATAAATTCCCGTTCGACCAAAGTTTTATTATCAGTTAATAATTTCGATTATAAGCATTATTACATTAAGAATTAAATAAATAAATAAAATAATCGCTAATAGTCACGTGGAAGGCAATAGCAAACCACCACGTTCAACATCATATGCGCGCTAGGTCAGTACACAGAGCAGACATAAATAGGACTGCACTTGTATATCGATAAATCAAACGATTACTAATCAGTTCCGAATGTAGTCTTGCGTGTGTACATCTGCGTGGCATATATAATAATTGCTTAGGTTGTCCACCAACCGAATGGTTGAGGATATAATGATGATGACATTATTATTAGTTAATTTAATAAAGGAGTTACCTTTACCCGAAACGAGTAGCAACGCTGGTATTACCGCACGTTAAAAAATTTATTATTTACATTGGCCAGGTTTAACGAAAAAAAAAAAAAAAATACAAACAAAAAAGTCATTAATTATATAAACAATTATGAAATAATTAAAGTGCGTGTTTATACGAAATTAAGAGACACCGATTAGAAATTACTGCAATTTTCAAAAAAATTTCTTGATCCAATTTTTGTTAAATTTCAATTGAAGCCTCATTTATTATTATCCTTATAAAAAGTCGGTTTCAATTTTCCACAAACAACTTGTTATAACCGGGATGTAAAATAGATTGTAGATTAGGTTGCAGAATTTTCTTATTATCCCCAATGTATGAATGACGTAGCTATTCTCTAATATTACCGAGCAATAGACAGAATTAATAGTTCTAAATAATAGTACCGTATATTTTTCCAACGTATGGTCGCTGTTTTTCCATTCCGGGGTATACATACATGTATGTATACCCCGGAACGGAAAAACAGCGACCATACGTTGGAAAAATATACGGTACTATTATTTAGAACTATTAATTCTGTCTTTTGCTCGGTAATATTAGAATAATTGCGATAGCAGCTATAGGAAGAGCAATTTACCGTTTCGTATTCATTGTAAATATTAATTAAGAGCAGGTATAAAAATCAGTTTCGAACTTTTAAAAAAATTAATAATTTTACGCGAATAAAAACATAGGGCGTTCTTCTACTAACCTCGACGCGCCATATAAAAAATCCAGTCGAATTCTTTTGGATTTGCTTGAAAACCGGGTCGACGGAATTTTCACTTGAATTTTCCGGCATGTCGAATACTTTCAGTATGGATCGATGTTTCAACAACTGCTTTTTCGGAATACCGTATAAAAAATCCGCATTATAAAATACGGGGATATTTCGAAGGATTCCTTTGGATGCCTATAGAAAATTATTTAATGGGAAGATTATAAAAATATTATTTTACTTTTCAGATATATATGTATATATAAAAACTCAGCAAGCCCTTGACGACAATATTTTTTTCTAAAATTCCTTCAATAAAATCATTTTCAATTGACTACGTCATTCTTATCATCCGTTTTTATTACAAAAAAAAAAAAAAAGCTTATCAATTGTACAACACAGCATTATCTTATATAAAGTAACGGAAGACCATTAACTGGACATAATCGTGAGAGGAAAAGTATAATGTATCCGGGGCTAAGAAGAATGGCATAGTCATTAATACTAGCTTAAGTGATGTTTCGTTCGCCAATAACTCTAGGTATAAATCCGGTTGTCGCAGCAAATTGAGAATATGGCAAATTACCACTATTCGCGCAGCTAGGCTAAATAAATCTATATAGAAAGATAAAAAAGTAAAACTACTCCATACTCGTAATATCTCTAAAGAGTCATCCCCCGCGAATCAGCATATATAATAATGAATGCTTACATGAACGCTACGGAAATAAAATCACTCACCCATGTTCATGTCCACCTCTAGTGAATAGATTTTAAATATCTAGGAATACGCGTATAATCGATAAATCGTCGAACTGGAAAAGTCACATACAAAACTTAAATTCGAAAATAAGACAGTGTAATTCCAGCGTTAGATAAATTGAAGACGGTTCTTTCATATGGAACATTACGGACATATACGAGTACTTTAATGCATTAATAATGTCTAGAATTTTATATAAATATGGGGTGAGGCTAAAAAACGGAAATCAATAAAATAGCTAAAATTCAGAAAAGGTGTTTGAAACTTATATTACCCCATTATTGGAAGCGGAATGGCATTACATATCAAGCTGGTGGAAGGAAAATAATCACTATTATTATTACAGAGACTACTTGAATTTAAACGCAATCATGTAAAGAGTTACCTTGCAGACCAAAAACTCGACTATCAGGGGGAATCAAAGTAATACCTATTCATCCTAGAGGGGTAAATCTACGAATCGACAATACAGATGATTAACGAGTTCTAATTAAATTAATGAGTACCATAATAAACGAAAAAAAAATCAAGAGGGAAGTGAGGAAGTGGTTGAAAGAACGGTGCCAAAGATTAAGGAATTTTGCTGCGTCCCCGCTTTTGCATTTTTATTTCCCTGTTTCCTTCCTTTCTCTTTCCTGTACGTTAATGTATGCGACGTCTAATATGTTAGCGGCCCTTATGTATGGGTATATTATCGTACTATTCATACATATACTTGCGTGATTAATTATTTTTTGGATTAATATGTTCGTTTTAAGTAGTAAGAATAATGATTAATTATAAATTTGATTACTAGAATAAATGATAATAAGAGTGTTGGGCACTCACGCAACGGGCATACTTGCCCCTAATGAGACCCACAACTTATTTAAATATTAAAAAAAAAAAAAAAGACTAATTCTATGTTTAATAAAAATTTGTCATTTATTCGGTCAAATCCGGAGAACGACCGTAAAAAACTCCACTACTACGTAAACTTTATGAAATTAGTTCCAGCGACCACTACACATCGTTTTTGCCTACAATCCCATATAATTCTTTTTTTTTTTTTTTTTTTTTTGGGCACGTCATCCCATATAATTCGCTTATATTGTGAATCAAAAAAAAAAAAAAGGAAAACCGGAATTGTTATACGCTTTTTTTCTTAATTCTAGAAAACATTTTTCGTAGAACAAATGTTTCTTCCTTTTTGTCGTTATAATAATGAAACAAAAAAAAGGTTACGTCACAAATTATTTTTGGAAGAAGTGTGAAGAATTTGATTTCTTTTTTTTGAATATTTCAAAATAATAAATAATGTGAGGTGCAAATTTAAACGCGATACGCAACTTAAGAAAGATGCAAAAGGACCGATAAATTCTAAAGGATGGGCATTCATTAAGAACCTTATGAACAAAAAAAGGAAAGCAGCGTCAACGATAAGAATCTTGAATAAATCGCGGAAAAGAATAATGAAAACAGTTCTGAATGTCGCAACGACAAATTTCTTAAATAAAGGGCGAATTTTTTATTAAACATCACGTTAAAATTCGAAAGAAAGCAAGAGGCAGCGTAAACGCTCGTTGCCACCAACGAGAGGTTGTGTTATATTTGACATCTAGATAGACGAATTGAAATTCGTGGAATGGAGGATTATAAAATTTTTGAAGGAGAAAATTGTAAATGCTCTCGTAGACGTGTTAAAATTCAGTTCTAGAGAAACGCGGCAATCACGCGAATTGAAATAGATCTATTTGGGGGGGGGGCGTAAATTTCAGATATCCATCATTAATGACGATTGAGATGTAAAAGAAATTCGAACAAAAAGTAGAGATCACAGTGTTCTTGATTTTAAACCTTGAGACGAATTTGGAGCTTGGAAACACCGTTGATGGATCCCGTTGTTTAGTCAGTGTAAGCGTATAAAACCACCGATAGAAGTTGTAAATGTCGAAATGGGGCAAAATAGAAAAAAAAAAAGTTTTTTAAAATACCGTAATTACTCAAAAATTATGAGAAAGCTGAAAATAGTGCGCAATAATCAAAACACGATATCAAAGAAATGCCTTTCATTCGACACACAAAATCAGAACGTGTACTACTCCCTCTGGGTGGTAGTCAAACTTATAAGGAATGTCGAATTGCAATGATAAATGCGATGACCAAAAATGATAATGAAAGAGAAATGAAAGAGTAAAGAATTTGAAGAAAATATCCATTATATTAATTTGCTAAATTGCCGAATAGAGAGTTAAATATGGAAATCGCTCCGAAAAGCTCCGATTGTCGAATCGAATATTTTGAAAACTTCAATGCTTCCTTTTGTTTCGTTTTTTACTATGGAACGATTTACGCTCAAGTTTTGCGGTCTAATATACATATTTGCAAAAAAATATTCTTACCGTTTTCTTCTCTCATACACTTCCTAAATCAGTGTCTATTCCTCCGATTCATTCTCGATTCTAGAGAAACAAAAAATTACAAACATTTCCTTTCATAAGTTGTTCCATATTTAAAAAACAAATTTCGTTAAATTTTAATAAAACATATAAATATAAAAACGCAATTAATTAATGTAAAACATATTTACTGACCAGTTAAAACCATAACCGTACGGTTTTTAACTAAAATATTCTAGGGTATTTTTATTCAGAAGAGTGATTGGAGCTAACGTAGAGCTCATTGTAACGATCGAAGCAATTTTTAATTGGATAAAAATTACTTTGAACTTGAGATGAGAAACAATTTGTCGCAGCAGTTAAAATTGTACCAGTAATCCTGCAACGCCGCTGTAAAAAACAACTGATACGAAATATGATACAGATGATAAACGAGTTGGAAGAAGAGAGAAATATAGAGTGCCAGCGCAACGCAGTGAACGCCTCTCACTTTCAACAGCCAGCTTACAAATGACGTTCCGAAATTTTACCAAGGCAACATATATTTGAGTAGTAGCAGTTACCTTACTTGTGGGGCCGAGTCAATCGCATAAGTCAAAATTATTACAAATAAAAGAGAGAAAATAGTTTGAGAAATATAAAATAACATAGTGCACTGTGAAGTACGAAAATTATTATAAACGTACTTTTTTTTTTTTTTTTTTTTGTATGATGAAGAATTTTTTTTATCATTCGTTTGTTAATCATAGAATATAGTAAATTATAACAACTATCAAAATATAACAAACAAATTCGAAGTACAAAATGATTGCTTACTTAGAAACGTTTTCGTGTATAACCCATCATCAGCTAAAAACACAATATACTATGTGATCAGAAACAAATTCCAAATCACACTAAAGTCAAATAGGAAATGAAACGATTTATATATGTATAGTTTAAATCAATCATTTAAAGTCGACATATCATAACTGTTAGAACGAAATGTACATAGACTAAAATAAATATCTTAGGATTATATTAAACATTTTTTATATTTATATTTATATTATTTAAATGTTTAATATAATCTTTAGATATTTATTTTAGTCTATGCACATTTCGTTCTAACAATTATGATATCGTAATTGTTAGAACGAGATGATGTACATAGACTAAAATAAATATCTAAAGATTATATTAAACGTTTAAATAATATAAATATAAAAAATGTTTAATATAATCCTTAGATATTTATTTTAATCTATGTACATTTCGTTCTAACAGTTATGATACGTCGACTTTAAATTGTTGATTTAAACCAGTGGTTCTTAACCTTTAAGTGATGAGCGACTATTTGACGAGATTTCTGTCTGCTATGGACCACCAACTGTTTGAAGGACAGTAAATGTAAATAAATAAAGGGTTGTTCTATCTACCTATAAATAAGACACGCATAAAATTGTTCAAAGCCAACGGTATTTTAATTTTTTTTACGAAAATTTTACAGAATAGAGGTAAATATATTATTTTAATGCGATTTCTGTGACTGCATACTTTTTACTAACGTCTGAATCCTTGGTTCACTGCTACTCAAAGCCAAACACATATCGGCACTGGCATGCAACCGATTTCGGTGCTTGCTTTTAATTATCAAAAGCGCTGAAAACTCCTGCTCACATACATATGTGGATGATAACAAAGTTCGGTAACGTACAGCAATTTCTTGAATCTTCGGCAAAGAAATTGCCTTTTGGCTCCAAAAATTTTCAAAATTAATTCCTGTCACGAATATATCTTTCTAGTTAGTATTGTGTTGCACTTCAATCACTTCTTCTTGAATTTCATCAGGCACCTCAGAAACGTTGATCACTTTCCGCGAACATCTTCGTCCTCACAGTACAAGGAAAATAGCGACTGAATTCACTTTTTAAATTTTTCAAATAAAGTATCATGTTCTTTTGTATTTCTCCTCTTTAATAATCTCAGCACGCTGCCTGTCAACCAATTCGATTCAGCGTAGGTATGGTTGAATTGGATGAAAGGTTTCATAGATGTTCACTTTTGCGAGGCTGCCGTCAAAACATCCGCGCTTGTGTACCAGAAAATGTTGAACGCGGTGGTTAAACCTTTGAATAAGAAGATGTTTGAGGGATGCCGCTGGATTTTTCAGTAAGATCTAGCGCCATCGCACAAAGCGAAGACGACCCAAACCTGGCTTCAACGCAATCTTCCCGATTTTATCAGAGCATAAAGCTGGCCAAGTGGTAGCCTCGACTTAAATCCGTTAGATTACTCTCTCTGACAAAAGATAGAAGCGGTAGCATGCGCGAAAAGGCATCGAAATGTCGACGCACTCAAAAAATCTATCAGGAAAACTGTAAAGAATTTTCCATTGGACACGATTCGTAATTCCATAGACGAATGGCCAAAACGTCTTCGTAAATGTGTCGCTGTTGAAGGTGGACATTTTAGCCAATTTGTATATAGTTTTGTAGCTTTTTTCATCTACTTTTCGAAAATATAATTTTTATTGGGTCTCCGTTACTCTGTTATGTCGTAATTCGCGTTTACTGACAGAACTTCCGGCCGTACTATGTATATTGAGTTATGTTTTTAGCTGATGATGAATTATGCCGGAAAACGTTTCTAAGTAAGTAATCATTTTATTCTTAAATTTGTTTGTTATATTTTGATAGTTGTTATAACTTGCTATGTTTTTTTTTCTTTTTTGATACGAATTCGGTATTTACGGCGATGATGTCGAGCTAGAAATTATTCTCTGGTTAAACTCATTAATTTTCGATCTCTCGGCATCAATCCTATTATTCATCGTCGTCAGAGAATACGGCCGGGATATTTACACGGCCGAATAGGTAATTTTCGAGTCTCGTCGCATTTCGGAACGTGTTAAGGGTTGTGTAAGTGTCCTGCTATGTATGCGACAACAGGATAGCGTCTGACGGTCGCGTGAGATGAGCGTTGTAGCGGCTATGTGATATTAATTGATAAGGATTTCGGTAATGTAAATTTGATTAAATAATTAACGGCTGCCGATTTAGTTGAATAAATGTAGTTCAATTACCCCGTGAAGTGATCGAAATCAATGGTCGCCGATATTCTTTGCTATCTTGGAGTGACGGTTTTTGTTTTATACCAGTCTACGCAACGTTGTGTGTCGCGGTTTACAATATTCTAGTCGTCGTCGTTTAAGAGTGAAGAAAAAAAAAGGTCGATCGAATAAAAATATGTTACAAATTTACTTTGTGAGTCCGTGACTGCATTGCCGTGTAAAAATTTATAATTTTGTCGTAAAATATATAGGTTTTAGTGTCTTCGCAAAAAGGTTGTACCTTATTGAACACGTGGTGCGGTACCACCGTAAGACCTCCCGTAAAAGGGGTAAATACGCCTGCGGTGCGGGGGCAGGTTCGCGCTTAGTTTCCCGTGTGCTTTTCTTTTTATATCAAAAGCAAGTCCTCTTGGAAACGAAAAGATTTATTTCGTCATCAGAAGCAGAATCCATTTCTTAACAAGGATAGTAGAAATTCATTTCATTTTGTACGATCACACATGGGGTACATAGTTGTTACGGAAGAATACATTTATCACAAGCGATGTATATAGCACATAAAACCAACCAGAGCTCTATTAGAGGGATGAACGTGTAATACTTATAATAATATAAACACTCGTGTAAATAATTTAAATAATTTATTATCACTCCGAAGACTATATGCTCTCACGATCGCATTTTTTATGATTAAAATGTAACATTCTCCAATAATAGGTGGTCAGCAGCCGCGGAATAAAAACAAAATCTAAAAATCAACGGTAACAATAATCGAAAAAAATAAAATTAAAATGTATTATAAATAATTTTGTTCATAACACAGCAATATGATGAACATCGAACGCGAAACAGTTAAGGAGATAATAAAAAGTTCTTCGCCGCGTGACCTGTATGACTTTTCGACTTGTACCAAAAACAATAAAAATTTGGCATGTGTTTAGGAATTTTGAGATTACGAACGAAAATATGAAGAATTGAACTTGTTTAAAAAAACGCGCAAAAACCACCTCTACATTCTTACTCGATACATCATCATTTATTTCCTGGTATGGCACAGAGGTCGGAAAACTGGCTATCCAAAATCGAAAAGACGTTCGATGAAGACATTTAAAAAAATCTGTAAAGTTCTAATCCGGAAAGTTCATTAGAAATATAATACCCGGCATTACATTATCCGCTTCACAATAATAAAATTAAAATGGTCGCCGGATATGTGTGTATAAAGGATGCTGGTCAGCCTTGGCCATTCCGAATATTTCTTCTTTTTTTTTTTTTTTTTTCATTTTAAATAGAGCTATTTTTGCGATGTCAGCTTCTTTTAAAAAATCGAAGCAATTTCACGATTATTTTAAAGAACTGATCTTCTGCAGCCCGATCGTTCTGGTTATTAGATCAATTTTTACAGTTTCTATGAAAAAAACGCTTTCAAAAACGTTTAGATTTTGGCTTTAGGATGAAAAATTTTTATCGATACTAGACAGCGAGCCATGTCAGATAAATAATCGGCGCAATTCGAAATCTAGTGCGCATTCTCTGGCCACCTATATATGTACATATATATTTTAATTCACAAAATATTTAAAGGAAAATTCGATTTCCCGAATGGTATACGACGTTCTGACAATTGCGTTTTCATTGCCACAGGAAGCTCTGAACACACGTTTATTCATGGGCGTCTCCAGCGGGGGGCAGGGAGGGGCAGCTGCCCCCCCTGGGGCCTTGAAACTTTTTAATCAACTGGCATTGATCAGTATTCATAGGCGCCTAATCATGGACAATTTGGAAAACATATGTTTTAATTAAGATTTTATTCTTGTTTAATAAAATATTAAGACTTTACAACTTATAAATTTTATTTTTCCTGTAACTCATATCTCATCTTGCCCCTCCCTGGCTTTTCGGCTGGCGACGCCATTGCGTTTATCTATACAAGCAGTAGAGACACGAGAAATCTAAAAATTTTAACTGCAGTAAGACACAACTAAGTTGCTGGTCCGTAGGTGAAGAGGTTCTAAATGGTTCACAACAAATTAACATGGTGCGAAACGAGTGAAAAGAATTGTTCAGCATATTTATAAATGTACATAAAATAAAAACTTAACATATACGCGGTATATAAGTAAATTGTTTGACATTCACCGTGCAAAGTTCATTATCAGCTAATTTCGAATTAATCGAGGACCCTGACGAAAAAAGGAAATGGAACTTAAATGAAAAAAAAAGTGTAAATAACACTTTAATGTATTACCACCGATGTGATAACAAAACAATGAAATTGGTGTCTACGCATCGTATTTTTGATATTTCGTAGTAAACTATGTTTTTTTTTATGTTTTTTTTTTTTTTTATAAATTATTTGCGTTATTATACAATTAAGCAACACATACTTTTACTAAGGTTAGCTCTTACAGTAATACAATAATTATGATAAGGTATGCGTATATTTCAAAATTAAACATATTCTATCCAAACATATATACATAGGTTGGTCCAAAATGATCCCTACTGAGCCCTGCATTGCCCGAAAGAAAAAAAAATAATTGAAAAAAACATTCAAAGCCTGAAGTTTTCTGCACAAATGGCGCAAATTTCAGCATGGCAGCGCAAACCGCACCTCGTACCGCATAAAGACATACGATGGTGGTGGTACCCTACCAACTTTTGACAAACAAAAAAAACAAAAACCGATAAAACTGCATCAAAGTTTTATTCAACAGTTACGAACATTGTTCACTTCCCGTCGACGTTTCCATCCTTCTCAAAGTACTGTCCGCCATGCCGGATTCATCCATCCCACCGCTCGATCCATTTCCGCGTCAAGGGTTGTTTCGTATTCCGTTACGGGCCACGGCCAGAAGACGACGGAGCACCCCTGGACCGCTTCCTCGTCCATTTCAAATCCCCGACTGCGCAACCCACGTTTAAGGGCAGGAAACAGCCGGAAATTGCAGAGAGCCAAGTCCACAAAATAGAAAAGTAGGTCAGGACCTCAATACCGCGTTGTTTAAGGAATTCGTGCGTAGTTGAGCAGTATGAGGACTGGTGTCATCTTGTTGAAGAATGAAATTTCTAATGATTTCTGGGCGTTTCCGCCGGACGTGTCTCTCCAAAGTGTTCAGGACGCTGATGAAATACCCGGCTTTTAATGATAGTCTTCAGTATGGTTTAGGGAACGCTGAAAGCGTGTTCAGCAGTACGGCGGTAGATGCCGTCACCGGTCTACCGCTCGACAGTTGTGGAACTGATGTTGCGCGCCGGATGTGCATACCAATCGTATACCATCTGTCTCCCGGTTGCTTCCTCACTGTAAATTCCGTTTAAAATGGCATGACACTCTGACACTCTCTCCTTCGGTGAGAACGAAATATGGACAACATAACGTTGTTCTTGCCGAACTGAAATCGACACATCGTCAATCGCACTCGGCGCCATCAAAAATTCTTTTCATTTTTATACACGAACCTCTCCTGTTTGCGTTAAACACAAATTAGCGACACTGTTTTTACCACAGACTGCTCGTTCTGTCTTCTTTCCAGCGGTGTACTGTAATTCTGCGAACTCAATGTTCCCATGTTCGCAATACATTTCTCGAACTTAAAAAGTTGATAGGGTACGGTCGATGCGCCTTTACGCGATCAGCCCATGCGGAGGTGTGTCGTTTACGGTTCCGCGCTGAAATCTCCACCATTTATGTAGAAAACTTCAGGCTTTACGATTTTAAGTTTTTTTTTTTTTTTCGGGCGATGCGGAGCACAGCAGCACAGTACGCAGGTCCGTATCTAGACCAAAATTTCTTTCTGGGGGAGGGGGTACGAAAATATTTTTATAAATATACACATACACAAATATATATATATATATTATATATATATATATATATATATGTATATATGTGCGTGTTATCATGAAATGTATTTATTTATAAATGGTACACTAAAGCCTGCAGTCAATTATTGTTTATGCAACATTTGAGCACTACAATAAAAACAAAAAATAGTGGTTTCCATAGAATTCATAAAAATTTTAATTTTTTTTAACTGTCATAAATCACTTAGTGTAATAAAAATGGTTTCTCATACCAAATGGGGTGGAGATAGAAAATCTCTAAAAAAAACCTTTACTCGGCGTTGACTCTTTCCAAGTTGGACTACGGCCCTGTGATTTACACTAATGTCAAAGAAAATGTTCTGAAAAAACTGGACACCGTTTAAAATTCAGCTTTAAGACTCATTACAGGAGCATTTTACACCAGCCCAATTGCTAGCCTTCACGTAGAATCAAGCATCTTTCCATTGCAACATAGAAGAATCTTTTCATCCCTGAAATACTATACAAAAATGACTTCAAATTTAGCCAAATCTACTTCCGAAAAAAAAACTATTTCGCCAAACTTTATTCAACTATATGAGAAATACCCAAAAACTCCGAAGCCATTGGGAATACGATGCCTAAATACAATTAAAAACATCAACTTTGGCACACCAGACATCGTAAAAGACATAAGAGAACTACCACCATGGCACACAACCTTTCAAGAAACCATAGCAGACTTAAACCGACGCGAAAAAATGGACGCGTCCTTAACCAAACATATCAGAAAGGTGACTCGCTCAACTTGGCAAAAAGAGTAGAATCGAATCTCTCCAATCAAAAACAAACTACGCCGCATCAAAAACGAAATTGCCGACTGGGAAACCAACTATTGGCCAAAAAGACAGGACGAAACTGTTATTTCAAGACTAAGAATAGGGCACTGCTCATTTAGCCACAAGTACATCCTCGACAAGGAGCCGGCACTCATTTGTGAAATCTGCGCAGAGACTTTCTCGGTAGACCACCTCTTCACATGCAAAAAGTGGAAAACACAGCGAGCAGCCTGCGACATTGTAGAAAAACCTATACCAGAACTCCTGTACAACGACAGATCAAATTGTGAAAATGTACTAACATACCTAAAAAATGTAAATATGTATAATAGTATCTAGATAAGTTAGCTGTTAAGATGTAATATATTCGTCGCAAATGGCTCCATTGTCGAGCGACAATAAATAAATATATTTAAAAAAGAAAAAAAATAAATTTATTCTGAATTTAGGTCCATTTAATTCAAACAGTTATTATTTCGCAGACATTTCAGGGGGGCTGAACCCGGAAAACCCCCCTCAGATACGGCTCTGACAGTACGGATCATTTTAGACCAAGTTTTATATATATATATACATATATATATATATGTATGTATGTATGTATATATAAAGACAAAAAATATAATTTAAAAAAATTAAGTAAAAAAACATAATACGAAATACACTGATTTTATTGTAATTAGTATCTTATGTTTAGGCTAGTCTTCGCCGTACTTTTCCCGGTAGTAATTCTGAAATATTATAAAAAACAGACAAATTTCAAATGTGAAACATAAGATTTTTTAAGAATATGGTATTTGTAAAGTATTATAAATTTCTAATTTATCTATTAAATGTTGATGACAGTTTTGAGTATTAGCTATTCGTCTATTCCCCCGATACAATTACGTCTAAGTTATTCGCATTAATATTTCATATAGCGATTCTTTATCGTTATTGTTTGCTTTGATCGTGAATAGAATAATGCTATTTGAAACGTTAGTTGGGAATTATTTGCACTGAAAGTAGGCAAATGGTTTATTTATTTAGTTTGGTTTGGTTTGTTGTTTTTTTTTGAGGGGAAGGGGGGGGGGGGGTTGAACACGATTGCTAATATCAAAACAAAATATACAACTGGCGCTCCCTGTAGGTGGTAGCTATAATGATATGAATGGAAATTCGAGCTATATTGCTAAGTTAGACAACGAGAAGAGCAATAAGGTCAATTTTCTAAAAGTAACGGCTAATAAATTTCCTTAGCAAGTTATTACTGAATAGTAAAATAAATGGCTGTAAAAAAAAAAAAAAATAATAATCTTTAATACCAATTCAATCATAAAGCAGAGTAAATAAGGGAAACAATATGAAGGATAAAGGACAAGAAGCGACTGCAGTACATGAGTTATAAAACAATTAAAATACTTAGACGAAAAAGCAATAATTCGGTGTTGCAATCAATATTCGATATCTGCGTTACTAAAACAAACATCGCAAGATTATGGAGAAAAGTACACGTTATAGATATACAAAAATCCGGTAAAGATACTAATGATCTAAAGAACTGTGTCCCTGCTCCGTCGCTCATGTAAACGTTTCGAACGAACAATCCTAAATTGTATAGCAGAGAAAATTTCTGCAAAGCTCATAAAACAATAAGTAAGTTTCGAAGCTGGAAAGTTATGCAAGTGGTGCAGCTAACCCAGCATGGATTCGAAAAAAGGAAATATAACCACAGCAGTTTTTGTCCATCTTACTGCAGCTTTCAATACAATTTGCCATTGCGCACTCAGCTAGAAAATATATGAGTTAACCGAGGATTAGAAATTTATAGAAATAATATCGATACCATCGAAGGCTATCTCTGATCGTGTAAGGATCTGAGTCTCTCTTACCCCTCTGTTCCATTTAGGCCAACGTCCATGTTGACGAACCCATATAAAATTAAATAAAAAAAAAAAACCATCGAAGAGCTGACGCTTTTGTGTTGCGCAGAACGCTAAAAATAACACTTGGAGGTAACAATAAACAGCCTAATTCAAGACATCGCCTTATCGTCATTATTTAACACATGCACGAATAATCGGCCCGTAGGAAAACACAAGTCTTTCTGTATGCTGATGACGTTACACTAACAGCTCATTCGAAAAAGTAGAGAAAATACTGAATCGCACAGTAAATGAACTTGACACATACTACGAGTATATAAAAAAAAAAAAAGACTTTTTTCATCTTCGAAATCAGCCGGTTGAATTAAATAGAGGCGAAATAAATTACAGCATAGGCCTGCCCTAAATGTCTGTGAATTGTGCTGAACAGATCTTGATGTTTTAAAAGGCATAACGAAGATACGAGAATTTATCAAGCAGTAGCTGGAATAAAAATCTACATATACCGAAAGTATCCTCATTAGCGCTTTATTATTTTGTTCGGTGAATGTGCGTACCCTGCGTGTGAAACAGCTCAGTATATATGGAAAAAATGAAAACTAAGCCTGGAGAAACGGGCTACTTACCACTTACAACCTTAGAAAAACTATGTGAGCTTAGCGGCATTGGTTCTCAAGGGCATCATGAGCCGATAAGTGGCTGCAAAGAAAAAAGAAGCAAAAGTTGTAATTAACAATTGACACCCTTTATACGAATATAATAAACTAGCAGAAATTAAAGTCCAGGCCTAGAGATGCCTAAGAAGTGCCATTGAAGGCACCGCAGAATTATAAAGACATCAGATATGGAATAGAAGAGATGCGAAATATTGCTGAGTGGAAACGAATGCTATTGGAAAACATTGAGTAGAGGAATAAATACCAAACATAACTTAAATAAATTAGGTGTGATAAAAAGCGACCAATGAGAGTGCAGTTATTAATAAGATTTTTAGAACATTGAACGTCAATAGTTTATAATTTTGCTTTATTTTAGTATTTTATTATTTGAACAGAGAGATAAATAATAATGCTACTATTTTTGATATGACATCTTTAAAGGCTATTCCCCTCCATTTTTGAAGAAATTGTACTTGCTTTACATTTACGTTAATTGATCAGAAGTAACAATATTGCTTGGTAGAAATATGCCAGCAGCAGAAAGGGAAAAGAAAAGAAAATACATCGCACTGGTTAATAAGATAAAAAAGCTTCGGAAATTACATCACAGATAGCAATATAGGCTGTCATTTCGGCGACTGCGTTCATTTTTAAACAGTTACATCAGACGCTGAAAGGACTCGAATTAAATAAATCACTCGCGACATTGTGTTTTATCGTAAGAGAAGTGACATGATTCATTGAATGCAGAAGTATCGTAATTGGAAGTTCAGTTAGCACGTCCTGAATAATGGATAATGACAATAATAGTAGTAATAACAACAACAATAACAATATGTGTGTAGGTATATATATATATATATATATACGTACTATATGCATGAAAATATGCACACATACACACACACATACATATATGCAATATTTGCTTTTGCGCTGATTTGTGCGTGAGCAGCGGAAAATTGTTTTATTTTACTCGTTTGCATGTTACATGGACTAATTAGCGTGGGTTTCCGTAAAATCAAAGGCAATAATTAGCATTTAATTAATTTATATTCGCTTAAATTAGCCCATGTTTACACCGGTCGTATATAATTACTATTTCAGATTATAATAACATTTAACAATATTTTAACCAATCATAAATACTCATACTCCAGTCCCCAAAGCTTCTACGTACACTTTAACTTTAATATCAGTAAGTGTTAAAAAAAAAAATATATAATAATAACAATAACAGTGGTGCTAATAATACAGCAATAATGGCAATAATCATTAAAGCAGTAACAATAACTATGGTGTTATTAATAATCATAATTAAATTTTATTGAAAATGAAATTAAATTACAAATCTTTGTATACAATACAATTTACATTGTATGGACAAATGAAAATTGAAACAAAGTAAAATATCTTTTGTAACTTATATAATATTTGATAATGTTAAAGTTACGTATAAAACTGTTAGGTCAGTAAACCACAAATACGCATATCTTGAGCGAGATTGTGGTTACTGAAGAATAGTCTAATATTTGAATTATTCTGGACTAGCATATTAAGCATACTTGTACACAGTTGGTGTGATTTTAGTATTTAACACACACATATACTCATGCTTATGCACACAGATAAGCACATATATACATATACATATGGACACATTCACAAAATACATATACACATATGCATCGATATATTTATACACATGTACATGCACAATCATTCAATCCATGAATATGTGAACATAATTTGGTATTGTTTAGTGCAATATGGATATACATGTTTTTGAAAAAAAAACAAAAAACAGACGTATATTATTAAATTTTTATTCTTTAGGATATATTATATTTCATTAGGATTGTTAGATATATGTTCCGTAATCTTTTTCCGACATTTTTTATAGTTTTTCAATTTTTCTTTTAAAACCTCTGTTAACTTATTATATAAGATTTACATCCCATGAAATTTGGGTGTTTTATTTGTTTTTTTTTTTTTTTTCTTGTGAAAGCAACATCCTGTACCGTGTTTAACTGCTGTGGCTATTACAGTACGAAGATGCGCAGTTTGTTTTTATAGATATCTGCTTATTCCGCTAGTTCTGATAAATTGTGTTACAGATAAAATTGCATTGGGGGAATTCTCAAGAATGTTGGTGACTGTTTTGTTATTAATTGAAGGGGGCCGGTGAGGTGATAGTGTTGGACAGTCACACAGTATGTGAGGAGTTGAGGGAGCAAAATCTTGGCCACAGAAAGAACAATTCATAGGAGAGGGGGTTCTTTGCAAAATAAAATTATGCGACATGGCCGCATGGCCTGTGCGCAAGCGGCTAAGTGCACAGAAATCTCTGCGGGAGATGCTTTTTTCTGGCCACCATGGTTCCTTGAGGATTTAATTAACCTCGAGAAAGTCTGACACGAGGACCAATGGGTTTCCCATAAGGACGTGAGATTATTGAAGATTATGTTCGAGAGATAAGGTGGAGGTGGGCTGTTACTAGGCGATGGGCAATATATTTCATTTAAAGAATTCTGGCATGGATTGTTTCTGCCTGAGCGCTTCTTTAATAATAATAATAATAATAATAATAATAATAATAATAATAATAACAATAATAATAATAAAGTGATAATAAATAAACTATGATATTGTTTGTAAGTAATCAATTATTAGCTTACATGTGTATTTATAATTTCTAAGTTTAACTTTAAAAGGAATTTGGAAGAGAGTAAAAACAACTTATCTCAAATATATTTGGCTTAGGTTCTTGTATGATATTTTTATATAAAATGGCCCTTCAGCTTTTTCATCTAGTGATGATGCCCTTGTAATTACTGAACAGGTTCAAATATTAAACTTCTGTTTATATTTTATGGCACAGTTTAATAGTTGAACTGTATACAGTTTTGGTATGGTTAGTAATTTTTTTGAATATCTCACTTGATAGATTTGGAAGCAGTATTTTTTGAAAGTAATGTGTGGATTTTGTGAAGTGAGCCGCAACGTTTTCCCAGTGCATAATCTCGTATGTCTACAGGTTGATATAAGGTTAAATATAATTGTGGAAGCTGCTTAAGATTAAGAAAAAACTGTCTTAAGGTAATGGAAACAGATGATTTAGTTTTCGCAGTTTTGTAGATAAGTATATTCCATACTAATTTTGAGTTCAAATGAATCCCCAAATATTTTGTATCATACGCTCTGTCTATAAATACATTATCTTCCCACGATGTTTTTATTTAGTCCCAAGTGCCTGCACATAAGTAACTATAAGCAGTAGAGTATATTTTGTATTTTTTATATCAAGATCTATACCGTTTTATGATATATGAAATAAGATAAAGTAACGCCATCATACGAGTACTTTTGCCAGCTAAGAAGCCATTTTGATTGTCGCTGAAGAAATTTATTTTGCCTAAATAAGATATAATACGTTGCGTTTTCACACATTTTTCAAAAATTTCCGGAAAAAAATGAAAGCAAACAGATTGGTCTATAGTTCAAAACTTCTATGGTAGCACCATTTTTAAGCACCGCCGTAATAATCACTTGGAAATTTCCCTTTCTCGATAAGCTCATTAAATAAGTAGATTAAAGAGTTAATGAAAAATTCAATATCTTATAAGTTTTGCAGGTAGTCTATCAAAGCCATTTGATAGTTTATTTGAAAGTGACAGTATAACACTTTTTATTTTTTCGTTCGAAAATTCTATAAAAACTCAAAAGAACTTATACATATATTTTTGGTAACGTTTAGTAACAAAAAGTTCCCTAGAATTAATTTCACATTTCATAGCGTTTATTATATTTGTGCAAAATAATTATTGAGATAGATCGATGTCAAATCTTCATTATCATTTACTAATGAATTTGCTCCATTCACGTTAATTTATTTAAAAATAGAGATTTTTACTTTTCCCGAGTAACCGCTTTTTTAGCACCCAGCATCAACTGGACTAGTCTATTTTTGTTTCTCGAATAATTCTTTGTAAGTCTTTTCGATATATCTTTAAAACGAGATAGAAAGTTATATTATCTGTCGGATATTTTCTTGTCATTATATACAATTTCTTTTCTAGGGATATATTAATTATTTCGTCAGTTACCAGTTCAGTCTACTTATGTTGAAGTTTGCTAGGAGAAGCTAAACGTTTTCAGCGAGTAATAATGTCATTTATAATATTTAAGGGCAGATTAAATTC
Source organism: Icerya purchasi (assembly GCA_039619475.1). Classification (NCBI taxonomy): domain Eukaryota; kingdom Metazoa; phylum Arthropoda; class Insecta; order Hemiptera; family Monophlebidae; genus Icerya; species Icerya purchasi. The sequence goes on from CM077115.1 coordinate 586,570,187, forward strand.
ATCACTAATGGAACCCGTTTTGTCATATAACTTGACTAAAAGTCTCGGGTTAAGGTTATTTTGAATAACTGTTTTATCAACACAGTAAGGATGGTTTTTTGTTTTTTTTTTTGTTTTATATTTTCAATTTATTTTTAGATACGTGCTAAACACGGAATGATCAGAAAATCAATACGATAGAATTTCAGTATTAATATGTAAATGTAAAAATCCACGAATAAATATGCGATCCGAACATGAAGACTGTAACCCTTGTGTGCAAGTTGTGCGAGTAAAATTACGTTCTTTTGTCATCCTACGAAATCCGCTTAAAGATTTTGCGCTATTCTATACTTTTAGTTTCCGTCTATTACGTTTGTAAGTTAAATCACCTGTTATTACAGCTTTTAAATTTCCAATTTCAGTCAGTAATTCATATAAGAATATATTCCAGCAACAGATAATAAATGTCTATCGTTTTCCAATGCAACATATATAACACAACCGTGTATTACATATTAATTAATAAGTTGACGTCAAATATTTCTATGGTTTTTTTTTGAATATGTTACAAAATTTTCAGATCTCATATTTTCTCTACAATCTACGCGAATAGTATATCATAATATGTTATTCATGGGAAGCCATGTTTCAGTTACGATTTAAATATCATAACGAAAAGTAAATTCGTCCACAAAAAGCAATAAGTCGTTAAAATCTTAGAGACCGCGCTCACATTTAAGGTAAAAAATTTTAATCTAATATAGCTTACAATAAAAGATAATAAAAATAATAATAATAATAATAATAATAATAACAGTAATAGAGCATGTTAAGAGAAAATTGAAAAATACGATTTATTGAAAAAGAAAGCGTAAAGATTATGGAAGCTGAAATAAATATAATACCACTAATTTTGTCAGTTAATGAAGTAATCCTGATTATAAAAAATCTTAAACTGTTCGAGGGAATTTTTGTCGACACTTATGAGGAAACGAAAAAGACTTAGTTATGCTAAGTACCTCGGTAACACTCAGTAGGACAATTTTTAAATTACCATCGATAGCCGTTGAACGCAATAGCACTGACCGCAACATGGTTTTTGTCTGAAATGGTGCTGATACACCGTTTTAATAAACGAGAATTTTAAGGATAATAATAACAATGACTTTCAACCTACTACAAATATTAGACGAATATTTTGTAATGAAATTAAGTTGCATCTTTTACAATTACAAGGTCGCGTTTCAACGTATTAACACAGGGGTGAAGTTTATGAGAACTTCTTCTTCTTCTTCTTCTTCTTCTGAAGTGGGGTTGTTCGTATTGTCTTATATCGATCTGAGCCGGTTTCTTCGTACGCATTAATATAAATGGCGGGACAGCATTCTTTACTAAAGCGAATGAAGAATTATTCCGCTTTCTTGACAGGTGGAAGAGAGCATTCCCTACCACTACTATTGGGCACTGGCTAATAAATCGTCATTCAGCAGAACTGCACTGCGAGATGAATGTGGCCGATCGGTTGCTCCTAAAGTGTACCGCGTCAGAAGAATAAAACAAAGTGGAAGACTTTAGGTGACGCAGTCAAAATGAATGCACAGATTTCTGGCGTGATTTTTAAATTAACCGGTTGTTACACTAAATACCAGGAGAGTACATTTACATTTTGCAAAACCTAGACACTCTCGTTTGTTGATGAATCCAATAATTCGATATATCGAGTGACGATTGTGTGTGTTGTGGTCATGCAATGAAATATCGGGGGAAAAAAAACAACAAAAAAAAACGAAATCGATATCGATTCAGCCGAGAACGATCAATCGAAAAGCACACATTTGAGACCGGTCGTAAAAGAAGCAGCGATAACAACATTATAAAGAATTAGTGAGAAAATACGCGCGTTTTCACTCACCTTAATGTCGGTCGGAAGACGGTGGGAATGTTTGCCAGCAAGCCGTCATGAACATTCAACATCAAATGTGAAGACCGTTCTCAGCCGGGGCTTCCTGTAACGTAATAAAAATTCGGCTGTTTAAAAACGAAAACAGCGAAACGCACGAAGGAAACAACAGGTAAATAAACAACAGGTAAATAAATAACAGGTAAATAAACAAATGGAAATTGGCTAAGTTCATTTAGCGGTCGCTGGGAACGGACAATGTGGCGTGCGAATCGATTAAAATCGTATCGGATCAGAACTCTGACTGGCAACTAAAGTGGAGCAGTACAAGTGAATGTGTAACCTTTACACTTTTCCTGTTCATCGCGCGCAGGTTACATCCGCTGTGGACGTCGGAAGTGTGCAAGGACACGCCTAGAACGATTTCGGCAGAAAATTGAAATAAAATGACGATCAAAACGGATCATCGGAGGGACGATACGTTTAAATTAATCGTCCGGTTCGACACAATATCGTCGGTACATTGCAAGAACGCGTTGCAATGCGCATTCCACGGTATAGAGAAGGACGGTTATTGTGTTTCATCTTGGACGTGTTGCATGGCTAACAAAATTTGAACGTGGTTGCTTTTCGTTTGACAAGATAATACTACTGGACGTTGTTCGTGTGAGATAAGATATGTGAGCGGCATGCGCTATCCGCATCATATGCCGATCGCTGTTTTATTGCCTTCATCTTGGACTCGTCGCTCTTGTGCCAGATACTTCCTTGCAGCGAAACATAAAATTCGGTATAACGCTCTCATTAAGATGAGAAAAAATTAGGTCACAGGAGTCGGCGAGTTGGTTTTCTTTTGCGGGTGTCAGTTGGATTTCGCATTTAGTAGAATTTATAATATATATATATATATATATATATATTAAATATACAGGGTGGTGTAAAAGTCATTGCACATTACAAAATTGATTATTGTTCACGAATCGTTTATTAGAAAAGAATGGAACAAACGTTACAAATTTTAAAAAAAGTCCTAATGGCACGAGTTTCCTTTTTATTACTTATCAGTATAACCCGCATAATATACTACGTATTTCATAGACGCGCTAGTTTATTACACGTCTCTTTGAAAATTATGCAATGACTTTTGGAGCACCCTGTATATAAATATATATATATATATATATATATATAAAATAAACTTCCCCCTTATTAACAAATAAGAATAAGTATATATTTTAATCAATTTAAAAGTAGCTCAATTTAAAGAAACGTTTTCAGGCTGTAATATTATCAGCTAACAATAGACAGTACAATCGATTTTTTTTTTAGTTTTATTTGAGTGTTTTCCTTTTTACTGTGTTAGCAGGCGATATAGCTTCAGCACGTTCATTTAAATTGAGGTATTTTAAAAATTAAAATATAAATTAATACTTATTTTTATTGTTTGTTAATTAATTATTCAGGGGGGAACTTATTTATTTTATATTTATAAATTTTTAACATACAGGTTATGTATCTGCATTTAGTAGAATTTTATTCGCAATGGAAAAAAAAAAAAAAAGACCACTTAAAAACAGAGTTATAATAAATAATAGTGCGTTTTGAAAAGAAACAAACGAGAAAATAAAGATTTTTGACAATTGCGTTACATTTACAATTGTAATTAGGCTACCACCGGTAGAAATATGCAATGCATTTTTCGATATAGAACGACAAACTTAGGTAAAATTCTCCTTAGCGGAGTGTAAAATTAGGTTTTCCGACAGCTGTGCAATGTGCTGAATACAAAAACAAGAAACACGCTGTAAATGTATAGCTAACTTAAAGCCGGTTAACGTAAGGGAGGAAAAAAAATAGGGTTATTTACGAAGGTGCGAAACATAAAACGTCAGACTCGACTTTTCGAAAAATCTTCCTCCGACGATAATATGCTTTTTTTCCCTTTCAAAACGCAATTTTTAACGAATATTATTTATTTATTACGCTCTGTTTAATTTTTTTCTCGTTAAATCTTAATTTTGGAACTTTCTAGCACATGCTAAATGCGATCTTTCACTTATTAAGAGTTACATCAATCAGATCATTAGAGGTTTTTTTATAGATTTAAAAACAAAAAATGTTACCATCACCACCACCACCGTAATAGGCTTTTTTCAGATTATTTTCTGACTACGCTGAATGAACTCTCTGCAAAACGTGTATTTATTTAAGTTTGGCTCGAAATTTATTTTAGTCACATACTACCATCATGTTTTTGATGTGACGTAGTCAGGACCGACCATATTTTGAAATTTTCATCATAATCATAAAATATGAAGAATTTATACATCACGCGTACGAAATTACAAGAATTCAGTGGTGTACACAAACAGTCCCCCCCCCCCTCCGGATTAAGTGTATGATAGGCCCGGGGGGCTACCGAAATATTGAGAGCTCTTTTCTTAAGTGACAAAATTATCAGTTTTATAGAATAACTAAATTTTCTTTAATTTAATTTAATTATATTATTTCGAATTCGCTAATAATTATATGAATTATTAATGTAAACAAAACTAAAAATCATACAGACACAATGGGTACAATTTTCAATGGCAAAAAAAAAATATACATATATATAGGTATATATATACATATATAAATCTAATTTTAAACAATGAATTTTTCAGCAAATTTTGACCAAAGATTTGCATAAAAGGATAGCGTGTGTGCGTGTGTTGCGCGTGTACACACGCATACACATTTATACAGACATTTCTTAAAAAAGGTAGATTGCGACTCGTTATATCTTAAAACAAACATTCTGGTACGTTTTATGGAACTCGAAATTTTACTATGACGAAGTTTCCTTCTCTAGGAGGAAATAAAAATGGATACAAAATTATTAGCAAATAAATATATTAAAAAGTGCATTTATTCCTACAAAGTCAATTTTATTCATTTAAAAAAAAAAAGTTGATGTGTATGACAAATGATAGATTAATTTTTCATTACATGTCAGAAATGGGTATCTCTAAGGAGCTCCTTTATAAGGCGGGGCCCGGGACTGCATCCCCCCAACGCCCCCCTAGACATCTCCTTAATCCAGGCCTGTACACAAATGAGATACTAATCTTTGCAATTATATTAAAAACAGATTAAAAAGTGCGCGTATAACACATTGTCGTTTTTGAACGCAATTAGCATTTTTTTCTTTTGCGTAATTTCGATTTACTACCGACACAGAACGGATGCAACTCCTCATTCGGTACATTTTTAACCGTTTTACATTTCGCGGCGGCTCTAGTAAGAATGAAGTTTCTACATGTAATTAATAACAAGGGACCGCGAATGGAATTTTAGCTTTCAAAACAAACTTGAAACAAGATCCCACACGTAATGTTTTTATATTCCCCCTTTTTTTTTTTCATCCGAAATTTTCTTTAATTTTAAAAATATTTTTGATTTTCTGCGGACGGTTGAAAATTTTTTTGCTTGAGAAAAATTTAACTATTCATTTTTTTCAGTATTTCCATACTTTAAATAAAAGTAATTAAAAATCAATTTTTTAATCTATAACCGGATTATTTCTGAACATTGTATGTACTGCTTAAAATATGGTGTTCTGAAATAATTGGACAAAGTAAAATTACGATTAAATATATGTACACGTGGCAAAAAAAATTTATGTGCGTAGGGAGGTGCATTCTATACATCGGTAGAAATATCCACAACCGATAAACAATTTTTTTTTTCAAAAAATTCTTTCTTCCGTTCTTTCCCAAAATCGGTATACATATATGTCACACCGGACGCAAGTATAGTTTATTTAAAAGCGAATGTTTAATTAAAAGTTGTATGTGTACGGGCACGCTAATAGAAAGAAAAGTTTTTTTTTTTTTTTTTTTTATTATTTAAAAAACTTATCGTTATAGTTTTACTTAAAATTGTTATTATTATTTATTCTTCGGAGACGTTAGCGTGAATCGGGAAGCAAAAAGAAAGGAAAGAGAACTAAATTTTAATTTAGTCAGATGTCGAAAATACAGCTGGAGGAATGATGGATTGAGAAAGGAAAATAAGATACGTCAATGAGATATAGAAAACAGTGTCGACAGAAAGAAATGAACATTCGGATGAAATGGGATCAGCATTAAAATTGCCATTGCTTCATTTAGTTAAGAGAGTACAATTTGCGGAGGAAATGAGGGGAAAATCAAAGCCGGATCTAAGAAGAGGGCTAAGAAGGCTATAGCCCCGGGGGCCCAGCCTCCAGGGGCCCCGTGCTCCTGAATGGGAAAAAATTTAATTTTCCACCTGCAAAATTTAAGTTTTTTCCCCAAAATACTCAATACTGTAAAAATGCGAGATTTTAAATTTGCCTTTTTTTTTATCTTCTTAAAAAAATTCAGTTAATTTTTATATATGTATAAAAAAAAATATATGAGTTCATTAATAAAATTATAATATACATTTTCTCCCAATAAACTAAATGCTACGTAAAGTGAACGTTTATCAAAATTTTCTACAATAAGTCTAATTTATTGTATTAAAAAAAATTGAATGAGTCCTGAGTCCTTTGAACTGTACGTATTGAATAATAAATATTCGACTAATTGATTAATAGCAATTCTCTATTCAAATATTGGAACCCGTGCAATCGTAAATTTCTCTTTGTAAAAACGTTTTACGATCTGAAATATTCTTAATTTTAACAATAGTTTATTTTTTACTTTTATCGAAAGTTAATGCGTTTTATTTTGAACTGTATAAAAATTATTTAAAATAAAAGCGAGTTTTAATCGATTGTTGATTTTATAAATATATTCGTATTATAAATATTTTTTTGTAGAAAAAGAAAACATACTGTTATTAATAGAAAATTACAAACATTAACATATATATATATATATACAGGGTGCGGCAGCAAAACTTCATTTTTTTAAAATGCACCACTTTTTTTTTTACCAAATTTTGTTAAAGAGAAATAGTAACAGAAAATCGAAATAACATACTCTAGATCCCATTGGCAATATGTATGCTTCTAAAGAAAGCATAATTTTAATTTTATTAGTCGTTCATACGTACGCAGTAGGTTTTTTTTTTGCTTGTTTGTTTGCATATATATGATAATGAATTTTTTCACAATTTTTTCTTCGAAGGGGGCCCCTCATTCAAAATTAGTCCCGGGCCCCGTAAATCCTTAATCCGCCCCTGGGGAAGATATTATGATTAAAAAAGTGCAGACGATCAACACAAATGACACTAAGCAAACTCGAAGAGGAAGGGGGGAATCACAAAATAAGACCAGGTTAAACAGATGATAGGTAAAAACAAAAACGATTGTTAAAATATGAAATATAAATATACCTAATGCCAGAATCTGGGATGGAATATTTTACACAGAGACGTGAAATTAAAATGTACATTAAAAACTCACAACTGCAAGAAAAAACGAAAAAAAAAGGGAAACACTGGTTTTCAAATGAAACAATTGTTGCTGTGGAAGAACAAAGAAACTTGAATCAGGGGAGAATGGAAAACTACGAGGAAAATAAGAAGTTGATAAACAAACAGATTAAAAGACTCCGCCAAAAGGACAAAAACGAGCATTTCTCCTTCATATGTGACGTAATTCAAAAAAGTGCGGATAAAATGGACATAAGAGTATTATATCAAAAAGTCCGATTAGTGGCGAGAGAATTCAAAATGAAAACCCAGGTATAATTGAAGATGAGAATGATTCGTTAAAAACGGACGCTGGCTAGGAGGCAGTGGCGTAAGTACTACGCTAAGTTGTACAGTACGAAAGAAGGAGTTCAAGGAGCCACAATGGCAACATCTTAATGGATGAACCGGAGCCTCCTATTCTGTTCACAGAAGTTTGAAATTGTATAAACTGTTCAAAGCGGAATAAGGCCCCCGGCCCCGATCAAATTTCTGCGGAAATATTTAAAATAGCGCGCGAAAAAAACAGCACATGCTATACACACCATCTGCAATAACATATGAAAGTCCGGCATATGACCAAAAGAGTGGTGTCGATCAACATATATTACTTTACATAAGAAAGGGGAGATTCCATGGGAACAGGCTTCATGAAAGAGAGAGAAACACGGGAGCAGATTTTGAACATGTGGCTACTAATAGAAAAAGCAGTGAATACAACGTTGAAATGGTGCTATGCTTTGTGGATTATAAAAAGGCTTTTGATTGTGTTCAGTGGAGTAAACTCTGGCCGATCTTGATTGAGATGGGAGCACCAAGAGACATTTAGTACGCTTAATCGCAAATCTATACGAGCATAGTACTTCAAAAGTCCGAATAAATAAAAATACATACTCGAAAGACTTTAACCCATCGCGCGGTATACGGCAAAACTGCATCTTATCTCCACTGTTGTACAACCTCTATGGAAAATACATCGTGCGTAAATTTTTGCAGACTAATGATAGCCGGTTTTCAGTCAGAGTAGTTCAGATTCCAAATCTCAGGCATGCAGACGACACAACACTAATAAACGGCAGCTTAAGCAGTATGACGCAAACTCGTAAGTAGTCTTGAAAAATGCTGAATATGGGTTACTAATTAATTAATAAAGATAAGACGAAAATTATGATCATAGACAGGCAAAACGACAATCGCCAATTGTGAAACAGTATATAGATATATCTGGGTTCGATAGTAGAAAATCGAGGGGTATCTGAAGCGGAAATTAGACACGGAACAAATATAACAAAAAGTGTTATGTGTCAGCTAAACCGTATATGTATGCGGTATCAAAGAAAGTAAAAATAAAACTAGCGAATAGTCTCTGGTTTCCTCAGTATTTCTATACGGCGCAGAAACGTGGACTCTAGGTAAATCCGACATCGATGAAAGATAGATGCGTTAGAAATGTACTATTAAAAATGTACTATTAAAAATGTACTATTATGAATAACCCATGGACGGAAAAAAGAACGAACAGCTGGGTGTTACAGGAAATCGACGTAACGAAAATAGAAGATTATCGTGTCGGAAGTAATTAGAAGAATACTGTGAAATACTCTTTGGTCGTGTGATAGGAGCAAATGGATTTGAGACGAGAATTCTGGAAGGAAAAGTAGAAGGAAAAAGAAGACGTGGCCGCGTTCCAATCAAATGGTCAGACATGATCCGGACAGCTGTAGGAAAAAGTTTCGTAAAATATGTTCGACTGGACCACAACAGAGATCAGTGGCAATTACTTATACATCAGATGTACAGATCATAATCATGATATATCCGCGAGATATTCACGACTCATTGATAATCTAAAGTTTATTATTTACCATAGTGATCATTTTTACATTTAATTTATACTTATCATGGTAATGTTTGTTTGTCCCGTATGCATCCTGTACTGCTGAACGGACCATATTAAAATAGTCGGCTTACATTCGTGATATCTCACCAAAGGTTTTGAGATATCGCAGTGCCGGATTAACCACGTAGCAAAAGTAGCAATTGCTACGGGCCCCGCGTATCCAGACCCGCCTCCGCCTGAGCCTAATTTTTTGAGTGAAACTTATTAAGTCGTGGTATATTGAATTTAATTGATGTCATTAAAACGTGAAACGTTACACCTTTTCCAATCAAGTCAATCCATTGCAGGGATCAATCGGTAACCGATTAAATCGTTGGCGAAAATAAAACACATAATTTCATAAGGTAAACGCACAAGTTCTACAAAAAGTCGCTCGTATAAATGTACAGAATTTTAATCGGTCTGATAAGTGGCTCTACAAAAAGTCTGACGTGTGCGAGCACTCTTACCCGACACTCAGTGTGGATGCGTAGTAGAATTGAAATAGCTCGATTCAAAATGTCGAAATTGTCTATTTATTTGTAAGACTTACAGTTTACATTATTTTTATTATAATTTAGCAATCATATACCAAAAAATTATTTTCTAGTAATAAGTCTATCTAAGTTACAAAAATAATGAGAGATTTCCTGCAATTAAATTTCTCGTAACCATTTCGTAATCCTGACATAGTAAGATCGTCAACTTGTGAGCCAAATTCAGACTGAACAAAATTATTGGCAGATGCTTTTAAAACGAATTATTGCAGTAATAAAGTTTTTAGCAGAACGAGGTCTTGCGTTTCGGGGTAGTGATGAAATTATTGGTTCAATATATAATGTGAATTACTTAGGTTTATTAGAATTACTTTCCGAATTTGACTTTTTTATGGCCCAACATATTCAAACTTATGCCCATAAAGGAAAAAGTCAAAATTATTTGCGAAATTAAGAGATCCGGGTACTATTCAGTGTCATTAGATTCTACTCCAAATATATCGCATGTAGACCAACTGACTCTGATAGTGCGCCATGTTCTACCATCTGGGCCAGTTGTGAGATTTGTTAAGTTCTTAGACATAGAAGGCCATACTGCTGAACAACTTGCCCAAAGTTTACTAGATTTCTTAAGTAAGAATGGCACTGATATCAAACATTTTCGTGTTCTATGATAATGCCAGCAACATGAGCGGAAAATACAGCAACCTGCAAGCATGAATTAAAGAAATAAATAAGTACGCAGAATACATTCCCTGCCTTGCACATTCCTTAAATTTAGTTGATAAGTGCGCTGCAGACTTGTACAGAAGCATGATTTTTTTTATAATTTATTGAAAATCTTTATAATTTTTTTTCTGTTTCTACATATCGTTCGGGTCTTCTTACGAAAGCTCTTGCTTCAAAAATTTCAATTTTGAAAAGGTTGTCGGATACACTTGGTGGTTCATCAAAGTTGATGCTACGTAGGCGCTTTTATGTGGTTTTACCATTATCAAGCAAGTGTTGGATGATATTTGCAATAATATAGATCAAAAGGCAGAGTGTTGTTATCAAGCCTACGGACTAGTTTTAAAGATAAACAAGTTGGAAACGGGAATAATGGCAAATTACGTGGAATGGTATTCTAGAACGCGTGCAAGCGACTAGTGCGTCGCTGCAATCGTCTAATATAGACCTTAATACAGGATACGCCCTTTATGAATCATTATATGGATATGTCTAAACAATGCGATCCACATTTTCAAATATTGAAGCAGAAGTCAAAGATGTGACAGGCTATCATGAATATCAATAATGGACTTCAAGACGACGCAAACGAAACACAAAGTATGACCATTTTAGCCGTTGTTCCAGTACACTTGACGAATTTGTTGAAAATGAAGCAACTGGAAAACAGTTTGAAATTGAGGTGTTTGTTGTCATTATTGATAACACACTATCGGCTTTAGATAAACGCATGAAAGCATACGAGAAACTTGGTAGTGTTTTCGGAATATTTCAACAATTAAAATCTATTGTAGCAGAAGAGATTTTGAAAAGAATTCCAATTATGGCACTTTGCTTATGCAAATAATTTGGAAGACAGTCTAGACGACGAATTAGTGTAGTTTGTGAGCTACTGAAAACGGATGTGGCTAGTGCGATTGACAGTTCAAAAAACGAAGCTCTGGAAATTCGATATCATAAATTCCTAATGGAAAAAGTTCATTAGAATCATGTTTGCTCAATTTAGAAATTGCTTTGCGCATTTATTTGTCTCTCATGATCACCTTAGTCAGTGGCGAACATTCATTTTCGACATTGAAGCGTATAAAAAATGAATTAAGGTGGAACACGACGAGTCAAGAACGTCTGAATTATGTCTCTTTGATGAATATAGAATATGATTTGCTCAGAGAAATTGATACGAATAGTATTATCTCTAAATTCGCCCACGTTAAATCTAGAAAAGTTACTTTGTAAAAGTTTAATAAATAATAAAAGTTCGTCGTTATTAGTCCAGTTTTACAATGTTAGTTTGTTATCAAAATTATTCTAAATTACCAGGGCAATCTTAACTCTGGCTTTTTGTACTTGGCAAAGGCAGACAGGGCCTATTGTAATCTACTTTACTATTAAACACTAACATGATTTCTAACCTATAGACGGCAAATAAACATATTGAGTACTGAATTATTGTTTTACCATTTTATACTTAAGAACTCAGTAGATCAAGGGTCCCTCGATAGAATTTGCTATGGGCCCCGCGCTTGCTTAATCCGGCACGGAGGTATGGCTAAATTTTCTACCCTCTCTCTTGCACGAAATATAATATTAAACACTTTAAATTTATGAGACATATAATTTTTTTTGTAATATTGGAGTAAGATTTCACTTTATATTAAAAAAAATAATAATACAAATAATAGACTTTGAACGAAATTAATTTACATTAATCTTAAAATTCAAAATCTAACCAACATATTCCGAAAAACACACAAAATAACATATTTTACAAATAAGAAAGTTTATAATAAATTATATACTTATGTGGGTCAAATTTGGAGAAAATTTAGAATACGTTATATCAATCGAAAAGTCAACTTTATAGCCAGATATAAAAATATAAAAAATAGTTAATGAGTATAATACATTAAATTTCATGGAAAAAAATATCGAGCCAGATATGAAAATATTAAAAATAAATATAAAAATACTATCATTAATACATAATGTGCCTCGTGCAATAATAACCCATTATTAAATATTAACTGAAATGTCATTTATATTTTTCAGAAGTAATTTTTTCAAATTTTATTTATTATGTATTTGTAATTATTAATTAACATTTTGATACCGTTTCGTTTTTAATTGAACGTTTTTATATATTGACTTTGCATATTTCGAATATTTTAATTTATAATATACCATGAAAATATGCGCCATCTGTAGGTATAGAAATTAAATAACGGCATTTATTAGACAGATCGCGAAACAGCCCAAAAGTAAAGACAAATGTATTTTTCCAGATTTTTTTCCAAATCTACTAGATTTTTTTTCAATTGAAAACATTTAATTGAGTTATTCCAATCGAAAAAATTTGAATTATTTCCATTCCGGGAGCATAATGAACAATACAAAAACGGAATCAACGAAATATATTATAATTTTTGCAGTTTGTCTGAATTTTCCGACTTATCTTCGTAATTTTTCCGGAAATTTTTTTGTTGAAAGCTTTTCTAAATCCATAACGAAGGAAACAAAAGAAAAACGCAAATCCATTATTCGAATAGTGAGTTATAGTCGCGAAAAGGAATTTCAGTTTTTCCCGAATTTTCCAATTTTCCGAGCTTTTTTAACATAAAAACCTTATTTACGAACATTTAAAAAAAAAAATAGCCAAATCGGTCCAGCCGTTCTCAAGTGATGCGCTTACCAACGAACAGCATTTCATTTTCATATATATATATATATATATACGTAAGATATAAAAAATACACACTTTATGTAATTTTATTAGATTATTCATTTCTTTTAAATATTTTCAGGTAAATCATCTCGAGTAGTTTTCACTAACCGAAGAATCGATTCATCCGGAAATATAATGATGAATGGTGTGGAGATCCCTCAGAAAGAAGATGTAAAGTATCTTGGTATTCACCTCGACAAACGCTTGACTTGGAGGAAGCACATTACAACAAAGCGAAATGAGTTGAACATCAAGCTGCGGCAACTGTACTGGCTGTTGGGTAAGAGATCAATAGTATCTCTTGAAAACAAGTTGCTTCTTTATAAGCAAATTCTCAAACCCGTCTGGCAATACGGCTGTCAGTTATGGGGCTGTGCCAAAAACAGCAACATTTCAATTATGCAAAGAGTACAGAATAAGATACTACGCACGATCATCTCTGCTCCATGGTACATAACCAACATCACGATCCATGAAGATCTTGGAGTTCAATTTGTAAAAAATGAAATAGAAACTGCTGCCCGACGATATGCTGCCAGATTGAAAGAACATCCTAATAGTACAGCAAAAGAACTGCTGAGTAATCCAAGCGAGGGACGTAGGCTGAATAGGAAACGACCTCAAGATCTCTTATAAATTAAAAAAGTATAAATAATATGTGTGTGTGCTAATGTGTGAGGGTGTATGTGCGTGTGCTGATGTGTGTGAGTGTATGTGCGTGTGTGATGGTATGTATGTGTCCATGAGAATGCAAAAATATGTGTGTATGCATTTTGTATACACATATATAAGTTAATTTTAGCACCCTTCACTGGTTGGGTTGCTTATTCATGTCATTTTAACTTATTCCATAGATTACCAAATAGTTGATAAGACTAGGTGTAAAATAGCAAGATATATATATAAAAAAAAAAAAAAAAAAAAAAATATTTTCAACCTATTTTCGTTCTAAATTCTATCCCTTTTTTTATTCTTCCGATAAAATTTTATATTTTACCTTCGACTTCTCTAGTTTTTCTTACCTTTTTTTTCTAATTTACCTTTTTTTCCTAATTTACCTTTCTTTTCTAATTTACCTTTCTTTCCTAATTTACCTTTCCTTCATAATTTATCTTTCCTTCCTGTCTTTACGAAGTTTCTCTTACCTGAAATTGTTAAACAGGAATTTACTCGTACTATTCACAGTCTGCTTCGCTCTTATACCTTGATCTTTACCGACTGGTCAAAAGGTCCTCATAGTATTGGCGCCTCTTTCGTTTTCCCAGTTAGGCTACTCCGAATCATTTAAACTGCCGTAATATTTTATTCAATTTCATTTATTTCGTCTTCTCGAAGTTCTCGTAAATATTTAATAATATCTGACTCTAAAGTGTTCTCTTATCTGCTCCCCTTCTCTTTCCTACTTATATGATTATTCCTTTATTATACAAACTCGTTTTATTATTTGCGATGTCCTTTCGAAATATTCTATCCAAATGGATGATCGCGCCGGAATTGTTGGGAACGAATTTAAAATGGCGTTTATTTATCGAAAAGTTTTCAGCCCTTAATCTTCTCTCATTCTCTTCTGCTTGCTATTGACGAATATGGTATTGGATAATTATCATTCATCTTTTTCTAATCCTGCTTCGTTATACCTATCCCATTCTGCTTTTACTCTCCAATCGACCTTAGTTTTATAACTTCCCATTTCTTCGCTGGCTCAGTGATTTCCGCTATTTGTCGTCTACGTATTGGACACTCTTTATTGCCTTCTACTCTTCAAAAATATTGTCTCCCGCTATATCTCCGTATTATATCCATTTCACTTTCATAACCGCCATTTCTTATGCGAGCTCAATCATATAGTATACCTGAGCGCTTATATTTTTACTCCGAACACCGTTGAAACCCAGAATCCCCACACTATACAATGCTTCTTACATACTCTCGTTTTCCTCATTTTCTGTCATCCTTGCTCTTGCTACCTTTATTTCTGTAGATCCAACTGAATTAGGTTCCGATATTTCTCTACTTCCTTTTTAAATCTTCTAAATCTGCTGGATTGATGCCATTTTTCGGCAAATTCAAATAAAGAAAAAAAAGAAAAAAAACATTTTCGTTTTTTTTTCAGACTCGTTTGGAAAATCATTCGATCTTTAAAACACCATCGCTTAATCAACTACAATACCGCAGCTAATTTTCAGGGTGTAGGTCCTTAGCTGACGTGCCCAAAGGGGGGATCTAAAAAAAAAAAAAAGTTAATTAACTTATTTCCTTAAAAAGTTGCGTAATAAAGGCAATGGAAACTGAGTTTACGAACTCTGCGCATGTTTGGTCAAACATTTACTATTTAGTCTACTATGTTATGCTTGCTGCCAACTAATAAAGTTCCGGAGTCGACTATAGAAGCGAGAGCAATCGCAGAGGGTAAATGAGAATCTCATCAGGGTGGAAAGAACCAAAAAGAGAAGAGGATATAGAAAAACAAAAAGAGGATGGGTGCTGTAGGACGATGAAGTGTAAGCTGCACTATATTTTTTTTCTCTAAAGCGCTCATTTATGTACATGTTTTTGAAATATATTTTTCCTTCTTCAACTTGTCACTGCAGCTGTTACATAAACATACTGTTTTTTTGGTGCTTTTTTCCGAGTAGGCGGGGTTTAAATAATTTTTTATCGGTAGGTTTTTTTATGTCTGAAAGTGTTTCTCCCTTTCTCATTTTAAATTTTGAATTTCACTTTTAAGCGAATGATTAGGTTTTGATCTCGATACTTGCAGAGAAACACGCTCTAAATCATTTTCTAACGGTAGCAGTGGACACATTAATAAGTGACCGCATGAAATAGTAAAAGTAAAGTAAACTATACCCTTGATAAGTATCATGGATTATGGAATTAAGCTTTTCATAATGTACTAAGCCTAATGGATCTGATTAGAATATTGGTGGAGGGGGGGGGGGTCAGTTTGTTTCTACTTCAAACCCGTCTTTACTTTCCCAGATTTCTCTGATGCCCAATTACGCCAGACCCGGTAAACTTGGGAGCTACTTGGATCCCGAATGAAACGAGTCTCGATAACCTATGACACCTCTGATTTGGTAGCCATGCATCTTAACCACTAGGCCCCACCGCGCTACCTGCATTTAATAATGGAGCGAAACTTACTTAAGTATAGCTTATTTTCTATTGTACGGCAAAAATTTGCAGATGCGATAATCGTCGCGTCTGGAGTATTTGAGTGACACAGATCCCGTCTTTACAATTCCAGCATCAGCGGAATTCAAGAAAGCAGCCGGAAACAATGCGCTAGATGAGTTTTAAGAAGTACGTCAAGTGATGTGGTACCTTCTGCGACAACGAACGTTGTTTCGAGCCTACCCCGGGGGGGATTCGTAATTTTCTGCGTACCTTGTGAATTTTGTATTTCGGGCGGCAAAATAATTATCATATAAAGTTACACACTTATCCCTATATCTGGGAAACACCGCTATATGGGGTGGAAGCATGGACCCTCACAGCAACCGCATCAAAGAAAGTTGCGGCGTTCGAAATGTGGGTTTATAGACGATTGTTGAAGGCCCAAAATAAGTAATAAGAAGGGGTTCCTATGACGTTTGCAGCAAGAATGCGAACTATTATAAAAATTATAAAAAAAGCGCAAAATAACGTACCAGTGACATAGTATTGTGAGGGGAGAAATAAATACGAAATAATCCAACTGATACTTCAAGAAAAAATAGAAGGCAAACAGAGACGACCAAGGACACATCATGGATACCGAATATAAAATGCTGGGCGGGAATTGATGAAATAAGAAAACTAACGGACATAGATATCGAGACATGTATAAAACCGTGTTTGATCGCCGCGACGTCCGCTTAACATGGCAAAGGAAGAAGAAGATCTTACGTAGAAACGGTATGAAAGACGTGAGCGTATACGTAAGCGGCGGCTTATATGCTCACTTCAACATTTTAATTCCCGCGTATAATTGCGCATCCTTTGATCAACGATATTAAAAGCAAGTGCTGTCAGCTGGTTAATAGCGACTTTACAATTAAAAACACTGCCGGCTTCCGGGTACTACAGTATCGAGGGTAACGAGCAGGTTGATGGTGCGGCGGGGATAGATTCCCATTTACAGCACATCTAAATGTAAATTTGGTACGAAATTTCAAAGCCTCTCGCTTAGTTTTCACTAGGAAATGATCCTTAAAGAATTCTCAAGATTTCCTGAAAAAATTGCTAGAAAATTTACATAAAGAAACATTCTGTAAAGCTGGCTGAAAAATTAAAAATCAGGAAAATTATTCTTAAAAGAGGTAAAACAAAGCTTTTTCAAAATTCAGCTTAAGAAAAGCAAGTTATGTGGAAACAAAGATAGCTAATTACGAAAAAATATCCGAATTAGAGGCTATTCATTAACGAATGTAAGAAAATGATGTGGACGTAAGTTAGCGAAGCGAAAGGAGAAACGGTTCTTTTAAATTAATTCTAGCTTACGAAAGAGCGGTCGTAGAGACTTCAAAAATTCAAACGGGAAAAAATTTGTCGTACAGATAAATATTCTCGGGTTGGACGAGCAGATAAACATGGACCTTGGTGAAGAATTTTTAACATTTTTACTGTACGATTAAAAGAGACATTATTAAATCGAGAACGATTTCTATTATGCAGCTAAAATATTTCGGATATAATTAGAAGCGGAGCTGTAAGAATATGATAGTCGCTAGAAAAGAGAGATTAACAAGAACCCGATTGAATTAGAAATTTGTGTAAAGTTTATAGATGTGAAGAAAATGTATAGGCTAAATATTTAATAATGTCAAAAGTGTCGTGAAAATAATTATACCGAGTCGAAGTATCGGATAAAATCTACGAGCGGAAGGTAATTAATAGACCAAATAAATTTTGATCGATCATATCTTAAGACATGGCTGGTAACTTCGAGACGTGTTTGAGGAAAAGATCCAAGGAAAGGGGGAAGATCTAGGAAGTTGTTTACGACTTTGTAGACTTTTTGGAGCTTTAAACTAAAAAAGCGCTGCAGAGAGCGGAGAAGTATTGGAAAAATATCATCATCGCAAAAGTCTTAGAATTTAAGGTGTGTAGATGTTCTTCTTCTATGTGCCCTGTCCTCGAAGGACGTTGGCGATCATCTGCTTGACTTGATCTTTATCCCCATGACTCTCCTGAATATATAATTTGAATCACTTCCTTAAGTTTTCCGTTCACATTATACGCCTGCGACTACTACCTTCTATCTTTCCCTGTATTAATAACACTTGATATTTGCTGTTCCTCATTATATGACCGAAATATTCTAATTTCCTTATTTCAACTCATTATATGACCGAAATATTCTAATTTCCTTATTTCAACTGAGTTATCAGTTTTCTTGTTTAAGCGTTTTAGTACTTCGACATTCGTGTAACTTTGGCCATCCGTGGAATTTTTAATATTCTCTTGGGTATGTCTACATTTCAAAAGCTTCCAACTTTTTACATAATGTCATCGCAACTGTCCAAGATTCGACGCCATATAGTAGGACGCTGAAAACACAGCACCGAAGGAGGCGTATTCCCCCGCAAGTCTTAATCCCGGTTCGTCAGTAGCTTATTCATTCATTTGTAAAGTCTCGACTGTTCAATGCTGGCTCTTAACCTGGCAGATATTACCCATCTGTCGTTGATATGACATCCCTAATACTTTATTGAGCTGGTCCTCTCGATCGTTATATTTTCGAGGCGCAGTATGAACCGTGTTCGTTACACTACCGATAGCCAGCCATTTTGTTTTCTTCGTATTTATATATAAGTCCATCTTTTTTGCTACTTTCATTAAGCGCATTCATTAATTCTTGTGAAAATTTCAAGCGACGTTGCAATCACGACTGTGTATCATCCGCATAGCGGATGTTATTAATCACAATTCAACTGTTACGCCTAAGTTTTTTCCCGATAATGGACTCCTTAAAAATTTTTTTCCGAATAAATATTAAACAAAAGAGCGAAAAGAACGCATCCTTGACGCATTCCCTTCATTATGATGTAACTTTTTCCGAGCACTGATATACTCTGATTCCAATATAAGTTAGTTTTATAATTTCCGATGTCTCGAATTATAACTTGTATTGGAATCAAGGTGCATCAGTGCGTATGTATTTAAATATGTAAGATGCGAGGGTGTTTGGGTCACTACCGACTACTTCAAGAGTTCGCAAAAGACGCGGAGGGTTTACTTGAAGATAAAAAATTAACTTTTGGGTTAGTTCAGTGGGTGTAAAATGATCGAAATAATATTTTACCATTCGCACATCTTAAAATAAAATTTTTTGTAGGAGGAAAGGAAAATCTGTTTCGCATTTTAATGTGGAAAGATAGCTCTCAGGGAGGCTTTTAGCATTTCTGGTATAGATACAACGAAAAAGTTGCGTTTCTAAAAACCGACTTGTATGTGAAATATTTCAAACCACAATTTGAAACGACTAAAGTTCATCAAATGTAATCACGGGTAAAAGAAAGTAATTACAATTAGCATCAATACAATTTCGGTAGAAAAGAGTTTGTGTTGTATTTCGAGATTTCAGGAAAAATAAATAAATTTTTCTCACGTTTTTGGCCTTATATTTTTTCAGTTGAAATAAATTCACTAACAAGATTAACTTTCAAACAGAATATATTAATACAAAATTATTGTATCCAAAGAAATACAGACTCCTCCTCTTTTCGCTAACATTTATTATCGTGACAAAACGGTTTTTGTACGGCGGACACACATAACACGCGAGGAATCGCGAAATAAGTCCGATAAATTACTGTAAAAAAAAAAGAAGCAAATATCGAAGTGTACTTAATTAATAGTTCTTGTTCTGTTGTTTTTATGTACGTTCTTTGTTCTTCCCCTTTTTTTAAATTACGCCCTTCTCGCTATACATTTTAACAAAGTTAATCTTTAAAATTGTTTATGCGAAATACCGATTTTCAGGCTCCACTGATACTCATTAAAAAATTACAGTGATTTATAGGACACTCGAGTAAATTAAAGGATTGGGCCACTGTGCAGTGAGAATCTAAAAAAAATAAATAAAACGTTCTTATATAAAACAATAAAGATTTGCTTTTTTCAAATCGGAGAAATTCAGTAAATATCTTTGGAACACCTTCTTCTAATGAAAAAAATGCCGACCCTTCATTAATCGCTTCGAGTTTTCAGATTTTTGTTCTTGACCCATCCACTTAGTCACCAAAAACCTGTACTTGGTTGATTCAGCTCTTGTGGGTCCCCAGTCACGTGGGAATTAAGTGGAATGAGGTGGAAGACTCATTAGCACGTTCTTCGACGTATGCAACACACTTCGTTAGAAAGATAGTAACATTTTGGCTCTGTCCAAGGAATTTAAAACCCTGTTTGAACATTTATGTGACATCATTTTCAAATCCTAGCTCGCATTACAGCCTGATCTTCCAAGCTTCCTATGGTTCTACGACTTTCCTCTTCTCAGTCGCTTCTCAATTTCCGCGATATATCGTCTGCGCTTCTGTCACACTCTGCTTCCATTTGCCCTGTATCATTTTTCTCGTGCTCCAAGTCTGCACTGCCCGCTGCATTCTCCTGATTATTTTTTTATAGGTGATCCCGACCGTATTTTGTTTGAGTGCTCTTTTCTATTTAACAAACAGAATACTTCATATGCGCATTACTCCCTAACGCGCTTCCTATGTGTTGACTCTTCCTTCCGCACAAGTTATCCCAGTCCTTTCTTCCTTTATTAAATCCATATTCAATCGAATTAAATTTGAATTCCTTCAACTAACCTACAGTTTGTGTCTGCGTAGTCGCCCTTGTTGGCTATAGCGACACATATATATTATACTAATGGCTATGCCATTTTTACGCCAGCGGTCATCAGGAAAAGTGTCCTGTCACGAAATTTGTCCCAGTCACAATTTTATGTAACGAAATATGTAACGAAATATGTAACGAAAATGTAACGAAAAAATGTCTTAATTTTATGTAATAAAAGTTAAAAACGACGTAGCCAATGAAAAAGTTTACTCTTCTATAAGAATTATAGAACTAGACCTGGGGGTAAAGAGGGCTTGCCCCCTTCCGAGTACCGAAGGGCCGAGTTTTTATATATATATATATATATAAATTAAATGGAGATGTTAGCGACTACCAAACATAACGAAACGGCAAGAGTGAATAATCGACATTGTATAGAGGAAAAAATCAGTATGACGTCAATTTCCGCCACGGAAAACGATCCTCATAAACCTGTCGTAATTAAATAGTAGATTGAGTTAATGTGACAATTTATAAAAATTGACTTTGCATAATTATTATTAAGGCCAGGAATCTACGAAATTTAATGCAATATAATAGTATTACTGCGAATAAGACGGTTGGAAGTAATCAGAGAAATGTTAAAGTGCACCAAAGGAGGAAATGACAGGAAAACCTGATATTGAATAATATATTTACCAGCATCCTGACTGTTTCTGTAAACTTTCCAGTGTCTCTCTCTCTCTCTTAAGAGAAAGCAGCGAATTAAGTCTGAAGAAGGAATGCACGATAATTCAATTTCATCCGCAGCAACGTTCTTAGCAATTAAGTGAACACATCGGTTAATCCAATTTTGTTATTTTAGTGAAGTATGCCTTTATAAGCCACTCTAATTCGCGATTAACAAATTATTACGTAAGATTTATGGTGAAATGTTAATCGGTTTAACTAAGATCGTTCTTGTTATACATATTTTTTTGAATATAATGATTTATAAAACCTGGAGAAGAAAGTGTCACCAAGCGGACCCCGCATTGGGAAATCGTTAGGAAAGAGGAAGAAGAATGATTTATAAAACCTAACTTGCTCACGATGTAGCGAATACACAAATTTATACGGGCGTGTGCAGGGCCGTATCTGAGGGGGTTTCCGGGTTCACCCCCCCGCCCACCGAAATGTCTGCGAAATAATCAAAGCTTGAATTAAATGGACCGAAATTCAGAATAAGTTTATTTCTTTTCAATTTTTGACAAAAGAAAAAAAAATTGAAATTTTTATGAATTCTATGGAAACGTCTATTTTATTTATTTTTTTTATTGTAGTGTTCAAATTTTGCATATACAATAATTGACTGCAAGGCTTTAGTGTACCATTTATAAATGAATATATTTCATGATAACACACACACACACACGCACGCACACACTCACACACACACACACACACACACACACACACTCACACACACACACATATATATATATAATATACTCGGTCATTTTGGCCCCGCAATTTTGACCCCGCAATTTTGACCCCTCTTAACTATATTTCTGTTTCTTTCTCTTCTATAAAATTATCAAAATTTACAACGTAATTCTAAATCGGTTCATATGAATATAATAACATAATCACAAAAATCCTATCCTAATTGTTTCGTTACATTTTTCGTTACATATTTCGTTACATAAAATTGTGACATTTTTTAAATAACAATAACAAAAATCCTATATAATATAGCAAACGTTACATAAAACTGGGACATTTAGCGTTACATAAAATTGGGACATTTTTCTAATGGGTGGTAGCCTAAGATTTACGTTGTAATTAATATATATATATTAATTACAACGTAATTCTTAGATATATTAATTACAACGTAATTCTTAGGCTACCCCCGTTCGAAGTTATATAATGACGGTTAAATGTTAGGATAGGATTTTTGTGATTATGTTATTTTTTTTGTGTTGATGCCAGTAAGAATTACGTTGTAAATTTTGATCACTTTATACAAAGTATAGAAGAGAAAGAGACAGAAATGAAAGCAAGAGTGGTCAGTCCAAAATGGCCGAGTTTATATATATGTATATATATATATACACACATATATATATATATATATATATATGTATGTATATTTATAAAAATATTTTCGCCCCCCCCCCCCCCTTTCCCCGAAAATTTGGTCTGGATACGGCCCTGAGCGTGTGTATTGATGCCGATGTACATTAGTGTATGTTATGTTTGTGCATATATGTGTATGTGTATTATAAACGAATATTTCTCCGACCCCCTATTAATGTCGGCAGTAGCTGTTTTCAATTTTTTTTGAAATTTACTCTTAGATTACCGATATATTTGCTGTTATTCGATGTAATGTGCGCATTATAATTGGTGTTTTAACCGCATGAATTAATAAATAAGCGTGCACCAAATATGTATATAGTTTCCTATTCCGGTACAAAAATTTTATTTCAATTATTGCATAAAGGCTATGTATAGGCAATCTGCGATTTTGATAGTGTAAATTTTTAAGTCGTACAAATTAGTTGCAGCTCTTGTACACACCAAGCGAAAAATTTCCCAACACACAAAGGAGAATCTTCTAAAAATACAACCGATAAAATTGTTTGAAAATCTCCAGTTAAACGTTATTATCAGTAATTGCAAGTTAGTAATAAATGGTTCAGTATAATAATTTTCTTAGAAATAACGCGAATAATGAACAATAGTTTTCCTAACAGAGCGTTTTCAGAACTTAGAAATTTTTAAAAACCGAATTATTCGACATGCAAGAAAATTATACATACACAGGAGGGCCGTATCCAGACCAATTTTTTTTTTTTGGCGGGGGGGGGATATTTTGTAACTATACATTTATATATATATATATATATATATATATATATATATATATATATATATATATATATATGTGTGTGTGTGTGTGTGTGTGTGTGTGTTATCATGAAATATATTTATTTATAAACAGTACACTAAAGCCTTGTAGTCAATTATTGTAAATGCAATATTTGCACACTACAATAAAAACAAATAAAAAATAGTCGTTTTCATAGAATTCATAAAAATTTCAATTTTCTTTTCTTTTGTTAAAAATTGAAAAGAAATAAATTTATTCTGAATTTTAAGCAGTTATTATTTCACAGACATTTCGAGGGGGGGGAGTGAACCCAGAAAACCTCCCTCAGATAAGGCCCTGTACATACATGCATAAAAACATATACATGTATAATATGTGTATATATGTATGCTTAACAAAATTTGTCATTTTTGTTATTAATCAGTAGTTACCGTTTGCGTTCTTTTCGTAGTATATAAAATAAAACTAAATTTTCTACGATCAGCTTCATGTAGCAAAAACTGGTGAAACTATTAAAAATATATAATGTTGCAGTAGACATGTTTGTTTTTCAAACAGAGCTGATTGCGGATGGATTACATCGTATAAAATAGAAAAAAAATTTTGTCTATTGTTTTATCATTTCTTAATTTTTCTCTCTCTCTTCCTATAACACACGTATAAATATAAATATCTATCTATCTAAGTGCTATCAATCAATCAATCAATCTATCTGTCGATTTACATATATGCATATACAAATATATTTGTATAAAAAAGTTCTAATTTTTTTAATGCCTTCAAAACTAGATTATTATTAAAGATTTGCGCTTTAAACATTGGTCATAAATTCATTTGTATTTAATAATGCGCGGGAAAAATAATAAGAAAGAAATAAAATTCATATTTTATTACTCACATATTACACTTAAATATTGTAAAAACGATGTGGGAACTGGCTTTCGGTCCATCTTACATATTGGCCCAGATTAACTGTATGAAAGGCCCGGGGGGCTACGGAAATATTAGAGGCCCTTTTCGGAAGTGACAGTATGAATTCAGTTTTATAGAATAACTAAATTTAATTTAATTTAATTATATTATTTTGAATTCACGAATTAACATATAATTATTAATGTAAACAAAACTAAATATCATATAGACAATGATAGAATTTTCGATGCCAAAAAAAAAAAAATATATATATATATATATGTGTGTATATATATATATGTGTGTGTATATATATATATATGTGTGTGTATATATATATATATGTGTGTGTATATATATGTATATATATATATATGTGTGTGTATATATGTATATATATATATATATATATATATATATATATATATATATATTTATATGTTATATAATTTTAAACAATGAATTTTTTTCTTCCTTTTTTTCCTATAAATTCTTATATAATACCGTTAAAATCTACTGAACGGAGAAAATCTGTTTCGAACGTTAATCTTGATAATTCCAATAATCTATCATTTAGTATGGTTGTAATCTTTACGTATTATTTATTTTTTTTAATATCGAAAAAGATCTTTCCACCTCACAATTTGTAATCGGTTTAGTTACAAATGTTCTATAATATGCAATATAAATGATTGGAAAAACATCGATTATTGCACGTTTAACCATCCATGTCGGAGGTGAGACCCCCTTTATATGGCGGGGCCCGGGACTGCAGCCCTCCAGCCCACCCCTAAATCCAAGCCTGCTTACATATATACATATACTCCCGTGTATGTATGTTGACGTATATTTATTAAAATTATTAATGTACATTTGAATTGTTCTTCGAAATCACTTCCTACTCAAAATAATTTAACCGCAATCTAAAAAAAATCTCATCTAGTGCAAAAATGAATAGAAGAAAAAATGTATGCAAGAGTATCTTACGCGCTTCAGTTGAACTTATTGAGAGAAAAGAAAGAACCGGGAAAGAAAAAAAATGCAAAGGTAGGCTGGCTGCTGCTACGAAAATAATAAACAAACGGAATATTTTATCAGCTGAAATGGCAAGATGAAAATGATGGCGAAAATTAATAGCTGGTGCGAAAGAAAGGAAATAGTGCCTGGACAGGCAGCTGTGTGGGATATGAAAGTAGAGATATGGTACTTACCGTTTTCGACTAATCGCGACTCCGGAAAAGCCAGCGCGAAGCGACGCGGTCAGTGTGTATATTTTTGTAGCGAACAGCGACCACAATAACGCAGAAATAACAACGAACAATTTTGAAAAGCTAGCGATGATAAGAAATCGCCGCTGGTACGACGATATTGTTATGCTTTAACTGGCTGAACTTGCGCAGCGCACATACACGTGTACACAGTTAGAGTAGGCTGGAAGTGACGTAGACTCTGCTGGAAGAACGTTCTGCGGTGGAACTGGTAACTGCCGTCAGAAAGAGTAAGCTGAAAAAGACAATGTTGACGTTAGCAGCAGACAGGAAATTCACCGGTTGAAGATGTGGAAAAATGTCTATATAAATATATAAAACCGGGCATGTAGGCGCGCGCGTGCGTGCGTGCGGTGTTCTGTAGGAAGACGGAAAAGGAACCAGCGTAGTATACAGTTAGCGGACTGGAAGGAGCTGTTCCGATGGAGAGATGATAGCGCGATGATAATTCGGAAAAATGTAAAATGGAACATTTGTTGTATAGAGCGCGTTAGTGGAACGTGAGTCAGCAGACTAGAAGAGAGCTCGGCGGTTCTGTCGGTTGCGCAGCTGTAAATGAGTGTCAAAGAAAGGAAATTAAGGTTGTGGCTCGGTAAACAGAATAAAAAAGGATCGGATAAGGTGAAAAAAAGAACAGAGAAAACGCGGGTTGCAGTGAAAAAGCAATGAAAATTGTAGAAAAACGACAAAGACGCAAAATTAGAGGACTGCGCGTCACAAAGTATATCGTGGAGGAACCGGTTTTGAGCTTCGGTTGTTGAGTGGCGGTGCGTGCGAGCAAGCAGAAGCAACGTGGTTACCGTTGAATTCGGTCCTCATCAATGTTTCCCGCCATTTCTCGTCGTTCGCCGGTATTCGGATGCGGCTGGGATCAGGATAGAGCTGCTGCGGCGATCCATCTTTTTACGCTCTTTCTAGAGTACACCTTTTTATTGGCAGTCAGGTTGGTTCGAGGTATCTCGCAACTGCTGCGTCGTGTTTGTTCTGCCACAACAGATCGACAGCCGCGTAGAGGTGGAAGAGCGATGACACAGTTTACACGACCGAGTACAATGAAATGAATCGCCATTCACGGCACTGTGTGACGACGAGTGGATCGGCCGCTGAATGATAGCGTGACAAGATGCGATGCACACCATTATCAAGAAGAACGCGATTTAATTTACTCACGTTCTGGAACCGGGCAATTTTCTCTTTGTATTATCTATCTGACATTTAATTAAACAGACGCGCTTACACGTCACACTAGCGCACACTGTGGCCCGTTCGCGAAACAACCGGTTTAAGTGTACGGCAACTAATTTAGTAATAACTTGCTTTACTGCACCGGTGCAACTGATATCGGATTGTTCTGCTTTTGATTGTTTTTATGCAAATACGTCTATAGTCTATCAGTTCGCTGATTGGCTCAAAATGAACCATTTCTACGAAAACAACTCCAATAAGCGCTCACTAATTCTTAACGATCGGAAAACTTCTTGGTCTCTGTTAGCGGAAATGTTGTGATATTTTAATTACCCTTTGCCATGAATATTTTACTCATTTTCTTACATCCACAAATACATATGAATATATATAAATAAATAAAATACAAACAGCTGTATATATTTATACGTATTCTATATATAACACATAATAGCTGCATCAAATTGTTTAGTCACTGAACAATATTTTTTGTTTATTTTTATTTTTGTAAGTGTTTTATTCGTGTCGAAGTAGATATTTATTTTTAATTTTCTTTTCACTAAAATACGAAATGAAATTAGCAAATATTTTGCCTTGACGAAAGAATTGAATTCTTTCATTCTTTAAAGCTAGTACATTTTAGAAACCTAACAGAGCACTACTGCACCATAATAAATTGAATGAAGAGGAACAAAGATATAAGTTTAAAAATACCTATATACACATGTGCACCTCTCCCTCTCTCTCTCTCTCTCTCTCTCTCTCTCTCTCTCTCTATATATATATATATATATATATATATATATATATATATATATATATATTAATTACAACGTAATTCTTAGGCTACCCCCCATTCGAAAAAATGTCCCAATTTTATGTACCGTTTGTTATATTTTATAGGATTTTTGTTATTGTTATTTAAAAAATGTCACAATTTTATGTAATGAAATATGTAACGAAAAAATGTCACAATTTTCTGTAATGAAATATGTAACGAAAAAATGTCTTAATTTTATATAATGAAAGTTAAATGTTAGAATAGGACTTTTGTGGTTATGTTATTTTTTTTTGTGTTGATGCCAGTAAGAATTGCGTTGTAAATTTTGATCACTTTATACAAAGTATAGAAGAGAAAGAGACAGAAATTAATGCAAGAGGGGTAGAGGGGCACAGCCCCTTGCGAGGCCAAAATGGCCGAGTTATATATATATATACATGAGCGTCACCCGATGGGTAGGGGAGGGCCGTTGTTCCAACTGAAACTTCAGAACTTTTTAATCAACTGGTCATGATGGGTATTCGTAGGCACGTAATCATGGACAATTTGACTTTTATGATAAAGTAGTAGAACAATTTGCCAGAAACCCACGAAAATTATGTTTTAATTAAAGATCGACTAGCGGGGTTTTAGCGACTCTTTCGGTTCATCAGCTATAAATCCGTTTAGAATCCGTTTAGTGTTAGACGATTACCGTTGTTGAAGCGATTACGTGATCGGAGGGTTCGTATCAGCAAACAGATTAATTTTGCCCGTTGTCATAGTTATTATTACGAGTGGAAGAATTAATATAAATATTTATTATTTTTTCGTTTGTCGTCGCTTATTTGTGTTTTATGTTCCGATAAAATGATCATGGTTTCAAATTCCTTCTAGTCACCGAGAAATTAAGTGTTGTAGATTTATGAGAATATATATACATTTTATTTGATTAATAATCGAATTTTATTTGTGTCAATTACGCGAACCTCCAGGCGAGGCGGATAATTTGAGAGAACACGGCGGCCCGAGCCGCCGTGATATAGCTATATTTTAGCTTGAATGGTTTGTTCGTTCTTTTCGTCTCGTTAAAGTCGTGATTCTGAAAAGTATGGAAAAGTCGTATTCACGAGCTACAAAGCTTGAGCACACGATAATATATATATATATATATATATAATCGATGCTTAGGACCTCATTAAGGAGCAAACCTCCTGGACCCATTTACAAGTTCATCTCTCCATGTGGTGCGCTACCAAAGAAGAAAATTAAGATTTCTTATACTATCCAGTAGCATGTATGGTATTACTACTTCCCTTTCTACAAAAAAAGTTCACAAAAAAGCAGTAATAGTGTTTATATGTTTTTATTTTCGTTTGCTGGCTGTTCAGTCGCCTCCGATGATGTCGCTGTAATCCGTTATTCACTTCCGGAATCGTTTTCTATCCAGTTCCCCGAACTATATGGTATCTGGTTCGCTATCTATTTCCTCGTGAAATCTGATTCACACCAACGTCCATAGTGTGTTCAGATTCTCTTTCAGCACTCAACGCTTTGTCCAACGTGTTCATCCACGACCAACATCCGGTAGCCAAAGAAGTTCTCAAATTAATATCGTCAAGACCAGATCGAACAGTAACGGTTCATGTGGATTCCTGCCCACGCTGGTATTCGAGGGAACTAACTGACAGACACGGCTGCAAAGGGGGCTGCTGTGACTCTGCTGATGCCAAGCGTTCCTGTTCCAGCGACCGATCTCGAGATCTATGTATATAAAATGTGATTTAAAGACTTTATGACAGAGGAAATTACAGCAAACATCACAAACGAATAAGCTTCGCTCGATCAAGTCGTCAGTATCACCATCGTGGAATATATCACTTCCAAATCGAAGGAATGATGTAGTCATCACCGGACTCCGATTGGGTCACACACGGCTTACCCATGAATATTTACTAAATGAAACGGAAGCTCCTCAATGAGCCGTATGCAGTGTGTTATCCTCGCCATTCACCATATCCTCACCGAATGCCCTTCATACTCCTTGGAAAAGAAATTCTTCAATCTGCCGTCTTCCCTTCCCCTCATCCTTAAAGACAACTCCTCTTCACAATCCAACTCAATTCTTTTCCTTCATAAGTCCGGACTCTACTCGCTAATCTAAACCTCCTTCTCCTCCGGTGCTTCTAGCCATAGTTGCTGCACACGGCACGTAAATCTAATTTAATAATAATAATAATTTATTTTGGAAATAGTTCTATCCTGTAAATAACATAATTCAAACAAAACAAATAATGATGTGAAATAGCGGATGTTTTAGCTCAGGTTGCTATTCATTCCCTCTTCTACTTAAAAAAAAATCCGATTGCTAGTCTACTATTCTTAAGTAAAAAATTTCACTCTAGATTTTGGTCAGATACGTACCTTTCCTCCTTTGCGAATAATCGTTCCTTCTATCTCCCAATTCAAGCTAATCTTCTTTCTAATTCTTAGTTCAAAGAGTTTCTCTGTTTTTTCCTCGTTCCGTTGTTGACTCTATTATAATCGCACTTTATTGCCTCCTTGGCCGTATCCTCTTCGTCTTTCTCCGATTTCCTCTCCCTCTATTGTCTTCTGCATCTCAATGAATCAGTTGACTGTGATTCCAATCACGTTTTCTTCAAATGTTCTGCCCTCTCTCTCTGTTGAATGCTCCGTTCTTTATTTACATTTCTTAAAGTTAAGGTTTCCCGTCTCTTATTGTGCTTGTTATATCTTGTCCGTTCTTTCCTAGTCTGCTGTCCTTGTCATTAATTTCTTTGTATTATCAATTTCCAATCGAATTAAATTCTAATAATTAGTTGGCCCTTCTTCCTATCGTTTCTGAGTGAAGGTCTCCGTGGGATTGCAAGGCCAAAAAAAAAAAAAAATTGTTTTATTTCAAATAGAAAAAACCGTGTTTTTACACATCCTGCTTGACAGATTCGATTAAGTTTGATAATCAGATTATATTTCTTTCTTTTCTTCTTTTAAAATATTTCAAATTTCTCTTTTTGGGGTAGCGGGGGGAGCTCGTCAACTATGGGCATTAACCCAGAGTAAATTTGTCTGTATTTCAATGTGCAGCAGTGAAATTCGAACTAGGTCCTACCTGAACGAAACACCGCTACTTAGTTAACTACACTGCAATAGCTGGCTTACTTTCTCGCTCTTTTATTCTGAACTGTAACATTTTGAAGTATATTTGTCGCATGCTATATTTATCAATAGATTTTCAAAATTTTTATATAGTAGCTATTAAAGTGTGTAAGGGGAATTAAATGTATATTACTTAGCGAAGGTATCGGAAAAAAATTGGACTATGTAAACAAAGCAAATCGAAACAATGTAATGAATTTATAAACTGAAATATTTAAAACGCAAAAGTACAGAACAAATCTAACAACTGAATTTTAACCAATAAAGGTCTAAATCATAGCATGCTGTTCTTTTTTTTTTGTACCTTTTGCGTTCTTATGTTTTTCTTTTACACTTTGAAACAACAGCTATCAGTAAATTACTACACAATTACAAAAGTAATTTAATAATCAGTGTTAAAGGTTTCAAATTTTTTGGACTGAACAATAAAAATAATTGCGATATTGCTGAAACAACAAAAATCAGTCGGACGAAATAGGTTTGCAGACTTTTTTACTATTTGGCTCTACTGCAATGCTGCGTCGTTGTCGCATTTTGCTCACGTTGAAGTGGGAAGATAATGCGTCACCGGAAATGTATCAGTACAGACGGGCGTCTCTGTTGTGTAGATTTTTGCAACCTTTGCTATTTTTCTCACGCTCTTTTATTCACATTAGTCCGATTTTTAGTTTATTGAAAATTTTCCATTTTCCCCCCGTGGTGCTCGAACACGCGAGCACCACAATTTTCGCCGGTCCTGCCTATAATACTTGTAGATCAGCTGTTTTCGTTAACTACAGTATTCTTACCTTTCTTTAAACCAGTAGTAGTCAGTACTTACTTTTTAACAAAAAATCGCTAAGCTATGATTTATAAATATGCCATTATGATAGTGATTCAATTTGCAAGATCATAATGTTACAGAAGATTGGAATAGTCATTAATATGTACATGGGCGTCGCCAGCGGGGGGCAAGGTAGGAAGCTGCCCACCCCTGGAACCTCGAAATTTTTTAATCAACTGGCCATGATGAGTATTCATAGGCGCTTAATCACGGACAATTTGGAAGACTTTTATAATAAAGTAGTAGAACAATTTGCTAGAAACCCACAAAAATTATGTTTTAATTAAGATTTTATTCTTGTTTATTAAAATATTAAGCCTTCACAACTTATAAATTTTATTTCTCCTATAACTCATATCCTCTTCCTATCACCCCCCCCGGCTAATCGGCTGGCGACGCCCTTGAATATGTATATATATATGTATATATATATATACTAGTTAAATCGACAGACTTTGTGCTGCCCAAATTCCAATAAATTTGTTTGTGATTTTTTTGTGAAAAGCTGTTGGAAGTGTGCAAACGAAGTAAAAATGAGAAAACAGCGTATTTCTAAATGGTTATAGTATCTGTTAACTAGTGTAGCCATGGATATTTTTAATTTAAGGAGTATAATGAGAAATTTTACATGCGAGATGAATATGCGATTTTATTCCGAAATTTAAGTCACAGTGAAATTAAGTCAAACGATTTATTTCCTTCCGTTAAATTTGAAATCATAATGAATCTCAAGGTGTTTTCTTTACATTTCGATTTCGATTGCAAGATTTATGTTCAAGTAAACAATCAAAACAAAGGAACCCTTCCTTTCAATTGATTTGCTGTGACATCACCATTTCCTTCATTGCAGTACTTTGATACACGATTGACTTGATTCACAATTTAACAATCAATTGTTAAACGACGTTTGCGATAAAAATAAAATTACATTTACAGAAAAGTAAAAGCAAATGTAATTTTATTTTAATTTAGGCTGGCATGCGTTTTTCCAGATTTTTCTTCAGATCTACTAGATTTTTTTTCAAATGTAAACATTCAATTGAATTATTTCTATCCGGAAGGATAACGAACAAAACAAAAAAGGAGAATCAACCAAATATGTTATTCCTAGTGTTAGTGTTATTTTCGAGAGTACATACTGAAATTACGATTTTTGCAGTTTGTCCAACTTTTTCGACTTTCCTTTGTAATTGTCTCGATTTTTTTTCCCTGAAATCTTTTCCAGGGCCATAATAAACACGACAAAAAAAAAATTACGCATATCGATTGTTCGAATCGTGAGTTATGGTCTTCAGTTCATATAAAAATTCCATTACGAAAAAGCCCTTTCAGTTTTTCCCGAATTTTCCAATTTTTTCGAGCAACTTTTCCAATTTTTTCGAGCAACTTTTCCAATTTTTCTTTCTCTAAAAACCTTATCCTGACTATTACGAACATTAAAAAGAAAGAAAAAAATATATAGCCAAATTAGTCCAGCCATCCTCAAATGATGCGCTTACCAATGAACGGCATTTAATTTTTATTTATATAGAAAATTCAATGGATTAGATGTTCGTTATCCATATAACTATTTCGAACTAACGAAAAATCTACCAAACTATATTATAAACCCTTTTTATAACAAGCACATGTGCGTTTGGATTCAGTATGGTTTAAAAAGTTTTTTTTTTTTTTTTAAATTGAATAACTTATAATTAAAACATATTTGAAATATGTTTAGCAGTTTAAATACAAATTAATTGATTAATCGAAATTGACTAAATGTAAAAGACATCAAAGCATTCTTTTATAAGTTTGATACTTTTATCGTTTAAAGTTACTTACATGCCATGTCGTCAGACAAGTAAATATTTAAAAAATAATTCCCACTTTATACAAGATCTTTTTTTTTTTTTTAGAACAGATTTTTTAAAAAAAAATATTACCATTCTATAAGACCATGCCAATAACCTTACTACAGATGGTGCGAGAACCAGATCAGGAACCTGCTTACATATTGTACCAATACATAAAACTCAATAACATAATTATATAAAATATAACTCATTTTAATAATTCATAAATAATAATAGAAATTTAATAAAACAATAATAAATAAATAAATAAATAAATAAATAAATAAAAATGCTGAATGGCCAGATGGCGAAAGCTAGGCACAGAAGGAGGGAGAAAAAAAGAGATCTATTAATTACAATCTGTCCTTTAAACTATATATTGGGGACAAAAACTGGTAAAATATTTAAAGTAAAGGCATATAGTGCAAACACATAAGTTCCCATATTTATTGAAATGTCGCAAGCTATATTTTAATTCTGATCATTTCATTATTTAATTTATTTCCGCAGCTGCAAAATAACATTATAGAAACATATAACCTCTCCTTTTAAATGATACAAAAATATTTAAATTCTATTACAATAAAATTTTATAATTAGCACTGCTTATTTAATGAAATCGAAATTTACAGCTGTTTATTACCTTCAAGTACTACAATATCACAAATACACAAATTTATTTATTAATATAACGTTGCATTAAGGGATCTGTTTTTCTATGAGCCGCTCTCAATGTATAATTTAAAATTTTTTAGTTTGCTTACTTGAAGGTATTGCTGCTAATAGTTGCAGAGAATATACCCGCAGTTATTGCTCAATTTTACTTTCTAGATGGGTATTAATCATTGGTCCATTTTTTACGTTATATTTTCACAGATCCCTTCTCCTTTTTTATATTCAGAATATTTATTTTGTTACTCGATATATACTTGTTTATTTTAATTGTATTTTATATATATATATATATATATATATATATATAAACCAGCAATTAGCGATAATAATAGCAAAATTTAGGATTTTTTTTTTTTGTTTTTCTACTTAATCCCGAAGATAGCTAAGTTTCGATCCAGCAGTATTTTTGAGATCCGAAATTTTTTCGATTACTTTTCTGAATGTGAATTCTGTTTTAAACAAAGAGTTGACCACCGTCAATGACTATTTAATTCACTGAACAATCAAGAAAATTCTATTTAGTCAATTTGCCATTGTGAATAATTCTGATACCGATGGTATGTTTCGAGGGATTATTTTTAAAAATAAGTTCATCATATTCAACATTTTCTACATTCCGTTTGTTCCGGGGGGAAAAAAAATTGCGAACAAAAAATGAATAATATGACGTGAATTATAAAAAATTAACTCACTCTGTTCATTTTTCTAATTAATGCTCTATTCCCATTTTCAAAAACATTTTTCAGGTTCAGATTGAATAAATAAAAACACGAATTTAAAACAGCACATACTGTTCCCGAAATTTTCGGAATGTTTTATTCCGTTTTCTAACAAAAATACAAATTGGTATTCCGATCATACTTCATAATTATTGCCAACAGCAGTAACTGTTTAACGACATGCAATGCACATCTGTTCACACACAAATTTTTCCTTCTTTTATTTTTATTATTGAATGCTTTACATGCGCGCACACTTTAAACTGTTTTATATTTTTAATAGGAAAAATACAGAGGTCGTTTAAAGTACAAGACAAACACTTTCTTGTTGCCAATTCTATTATCATTTATTCTTGTCAGTGGCTAAGTAGTAGTCAAGCGGCTAAAATTTAAATATCGGCGTGGAGCGATATATTTTGTAAAAAAAAAAAAATGCAAATTAGGGTTCGACATTTAAAATACTATTTTTATCCTTTTGAAACGGTGAAAGCAAACATGAATACACGGATAACATGGTGACAATGAAACTAATATATTCTACCGAATACAGAATTATCATTATGCGGTTAGTAAAATAAAGAAATATTTAAAGTTTATGAGAAAAAAAAAACAAATGCGTTAATTTAATAACGTCAATATTTATAAAAATAAAGTATTTTAATCTTATTGGTTTATTTCAAAGAGACATTTAAAATTGTAAACAAAAGTAATGTTAAAAAAATTTAATTTAACTTTTTTGAATAGAATATAACTTTTAACGTACTTCTAACATCGCCAAAATATATTTAAACGTAATTTTCGTAATTAATACGACTTTTATTTACTTTTTCTTACCGAACCATAGTTTAAGCAGCGGTGGATCCAGGGGTGGGGGGTAGAGGACATCCCCTTCCAAAGAACCAAAGCCTCTATGAAAAAATCTGTTATAACAGAGAAACTTAATTTATGCTAGAAAAGATTTGTATGAATTTTATTTACGGATTTTAATAACTAATATTTAATACTATTTTCTAGTAAAACTATTAATGTTCCTTTTTTTTAATCTATTTTAAATGTAATTATCATCGATCTTTTTCCGTTTTTATTCATTTTTAATTTTTATTTTGTAATTTTAATTAAAAATAGTAGTTCAATGAGAAATACATATATATTTAAACTTGCTCACGAACAAAGAGAATTCGGATCGAATTATTAACAAAAATAAAGAAAAAGTAAAGTCTAATAAAAATACTATCTTTCGTACTATTTCTAAACTACCATTTTAGCTGAAATTTTACAATTTCGTTTTATTTTTCACGCTTAAATATGAGACAAAAGTTAAATTAAAAATTGGAATAATTATGTATTTTTAAAACACATTTTTATGAATTTCTATAAAGGTCGCTATTTGATTTTCTCTATGAAACAAGCGGTATTTCTCAAATCTACTGCTACCGTAGAAGATTTTACTTAATTATATAATTCCCCCCTCCTAAATGTCCTTCTGGATCCGCCCCTGGGTTAAGTATCTTTAAATTCCTTATTAATTATGATCCAACTATAGTTACCGGTAAGGAAAACATTTCTTTTTACAAAAACCACGGGTTCGTAATTAGTAAGAGGAAGAGTCATTAGTTAAATTTCAATTCGGTCAAATATTAAAAACGTGAAAGAACCAATAGCCAGAATGATAAACAAATTTTGATGAAATTATTATTTTGTTTTCTTTAGACATCCCCTGAAATTAGAGTTTGGTTTAGAAACGTAATATTATAAATATTATATCGAGTACAATCCACTGAAAACTGAAGAAGAAAATCGATACTCAGGAGCAGTAATATATTTAAAACTTATTTTTAGAACTGAAACCGGAATAAATGTAATAAATGTACTGTAAGAAAGTTAAAGATATCTTATTACGTATAATCTTTAGTACTAAACTAACCCTATCAACTGGAATTTAATAATTTAGAAGCAAACACTAAAAGAAATTACTGAACAATATGAATAATGGCAAAAACATTTTTAAAATATTTGTTTAAAAATTTTTGATGTTGGTTGTACGCATTGACATGGTGCATTGCGGGGAAGCTCAGAATGTTAATAAACCTTAAAGGAACCGAATCTGTCAAAGAGAAGTATTTTGTAGATAAAATGTACAATTTCAGTTTCAATACGAAAACCGATAACAAATTTCTGAACTTTTTACGGAACTCTAGTTGAAATTTCATCGGGATCTTTATAAAACTTCGCTAAGCTACACATATTTAAAAAAATATACATGTTGTCATGAGCCTACAGTTGAGTAACGTAAATAAAATATTGATTTTGTGATTGGAATTTTGGTTTTACTATGCTGTGGGAAATGAAAAACATCGATTAAATTTTATATTCCTTATTTTATTTCTTATCGATCAACACACAGCATGGTATTTCGTATATATATTTCTCTAGTAATGTTCGGACCGAGTAAAGTAACATAGTTGATATTAAATGGTTCGAACGGTTGACAAGTTGGAATCTAATTCCGATGCCGTACCAACACAATTATAATAACGTAAAATTAACAAAGGCTAGACGTACTGCCCGACGAAAGCGACGTAATTTTGCCAAAATTACGTAAGTGATAAGTATGATGTGTCGGTGCGACTGGTCGGGCAGTACCGACAGCTGATCGACTACTACCTGGGTTTTCGCGAGTCTTTCGGTAATTAATCCGTTTTGAGTATCTTTTTTGGCTCTAAAGGAGTTATCGTTATCAAAATGATTATGTGGTCGGCGGACCCGCATCAATTTTTAAATTAAATCTTTTTGCCGGAAGAATTTCATAAATAAAATATTTTGATTAATTGCTGTTTGTCGTCGGTTATTCGTGAATATTCGTTTTATGTTCCGGTAATATGATGATATTAACATACTAGTCATCGAAAAATCAAGTGTTATAAATCTCATTAGTATATACGTACATTATTTTGTTAACAATTATATTTCATTTCTAACATTCTGTGGACATGGCCGACTGAGCCGCCGTGAGATAGCTAGATTTTAGCTTAAAAGGCTTTTTGCTCATGAGCCATTAAGAGTGAGCATACGATAATGTATTAGATGAATTTAATGTGAGAAGTTTAAGAGAATGTAAAAGAGGAGCTAGTTTATTATTTTCGGATAAATTAATTCCGAAGTAGATAACAATTGTAAAAAAAAATAATAAAGTGCTGCATTTAACAAACGTGAATGTTTGCTTTTGAATTTGTGAAAACGGTGGGTTCTATTCATGTTTATCGTGATATTAATTATTAAATTGATATAAAAAATCGTGATAATAAGCGTAAGGTTTTACTCTACTACGAATAGTAGATTATTACATTAAACCATGATAAATTTATTCGTAAAATATTGTGACCGTATATATGCACATGTCGTATCAACATAATATAAGTTTGGATTTTCGATCTATTGTTATAACCACTTTTTTCAATAATTGTACCGAATAATTTTTTTTTTTAAATTTTTAAACTGTAAAAAAATCATCTTTTTTTTATTTCCTCTAACAAAATATGTACCGGGTAATACTCATGATTGAGCTAGAAATCTCTTTTCTGTATATAAATAACCTTTGGGTCTGGATAATGTTATTTTTAGTTATTATTATAAAAGCAGCAGTGTATTTATGATCTTGGCCAAAGAAACTAAAAAATAATATTGAAGAATTATTGAATTATAATAAATCAGTATTTGTTAACATCAACACTCCTATAAAAATTCTTACAACGATACCGTCAACTATAGTAGAAAAATTATTTTACATATTAAAACGTTTAAAAGATTATTTATACAATTCAATTGGTCAAAAGCGATTAACATTTTTTTTTTTTTTTGTCTCAACCTCCACCACTTAGCCAGTTTTTTCTTTTACTTAACCGTTTATAGGGTATTTCATAAAACTTTATTTCTTATTACTGTATTTCTATCTTGTGGTGCTTTATAAATTTATACACTAGTAAAATTAGATTTGACGTTGGATCTTCCACTCATAAGCGTTCGAAAAAATATAAACATTCGAATAAGTACGTTAACTTGTTTAGCAATGGAAAAATAATAGTTGTTCATATTAATACTCGTATATTTTAATTTCGAAAATAACCAATATTTCGTTTTTATAAGAAAAAAGTAAATCTTTTCTCTCCATGCAGTGTAACAGTTAGATGATTAATTATTAAATTATTAGCTGGCTTCAGTTGCACAATACTATAGATTCTAACTGCATTATTATCGTCTATCAGACTTTCCTTTTTAACTTTTGCTTTTGCCGCTTCCAGGTGAAAAAAAAAAAATTGTTAATTTGGCCGTGGATTTCGCATATTATGTTGGAGTTTGATACCTGAAATTGGCCTTGAAAATCTGTTACAGTATTAATTTTCGATGTGGTCAAATTCACACTTAAATATTTCATATAAGAAGTTGGTGCAATCTTCATCACTTCTCCGGTAACCTTTTAATATGATGCTGCAGTTCCTACAATTATCATCATTAGAATGTTTAGCGTCTATATTTCAATATTAATTTCATTTTTTCATCCTAATGTTAAACAAACGTCGATTATATTTTTAGCTTAACACAGTTTTTAGTACATAAAGGAATAAAAATCGTCAATTGATGGTACTTTCTTCGAGTATTAACACGACGAAGGAACTTAAGTTTGTACTTAGTTATTTTAATGCTTTGGTATTATTCCCAATTAGACCTTTTTTTCTTTTTTATTAGTTTGATTTGCACGTTTTGTCTCAGTTTAAATTTAATTTTTACTCGTACATTTATTTCCCTATTAGGCTTATAGGCGAAAAAAGGGCCGATATAAGTCTTCAAAAGCAAAATAAATTTGCAAATAAGTTCACGGCAAAATAAAAAAAATTGTAACTGTTACGAAATGAAAACATTATTATAATTTTAATATTTTATAAAATTTAATAATTCTAAGAAAAAATATAATTTTGGAAAATTGTTTTATCGATGAAAAAGTAGCAGTAGTTTCTTGCTTTTTCTAGGTAATAAATATACTCGTTATTTGTTAAAATCAATAACCCAATGAGAGCAGTTTTGATTTTCTCTTTATCATCGACTTAAGTTAATCTCTTTATGTTTTTTTTATTTATTTATTTTTTTTTTGACGGGAAAAAGAGAAATATTTTATTTTTGTTCTTTCTTTTCGTGTTTTCTCGAACAATCGTGATTTTTTCAAATACGGGCAGCGCTACTTTGTTAATAATATTTTCAATGTACAATATTCCACGAATTTCTATAATTGTTCACGCGGCCATTAACGATTACAATTATATATTTTAATAATTTTTTATTCTTGCCGTTATTGTTGGGAATTGAACTAGAATCACAAATTTGTAATCTGACATTCTAGCCACTTAGTTATTACGACGGTTCTCTTCCATACACACAAATATATATAAGTACGTATCTAATTTTTCTTTATCGCCTTTTACGGATATAATTTTAATGTTCTATTTCATAAAAATTAAAAGAAATATTTCGATTATATTTTATAAGTTTATTTATTTAAGCTACCGATCCATTGATAAAATTATTATAACTTAAATATAAAATATTAAATTAAATCTAATATTGATTATAGGTGATTGGTCTTTAAATCGAGCAAAGGTCTCCTTTTAGCCCATTCAAACCGACATTGACTGTATCTAAGCATTAATCTCCATATCATCTTTTCATTTTGTCTTACATTTTTTTCTTATTTTATAAGTTGTTCAATCTTAATATATGTAATTTTAGAAGAAACGAATGATTTGAATGTTGTTTTTTTTTTAATTCAGTGCGGCTCGCTAAATTTTAAGAAAACTTGAAAATAGTCCATTAGCTTAAAATGTTGCATGGACTTTGTGGTTTATATGAAAGAAAAAAATGATATATATATATTTATATATATATATGTATATATATATAAATTGGACAAATTTTATTAATAATATAGTAATTCTGAGAGAGGAAAGAATATACACAAAACGATTAAAAGAAAAAAAAAACAAACAGAAATATAGAAATTGTTCGAAAATGTGAGAGACTTACGAAATGTAAATAAATGCGACAAAAATAAAGATAATATAATTAGATGATACGGGGAAAGAGAGGTGAAAAACAGACAGAGAAATTATCAAATAAACGAAAGGATGTAAACAGCTAGAATTAAAGACTAGAGATGCAGGGAAAATATTTAAAAAACTAAACGAATCTGTTTCATGTGTCGATCCAACAAAGCCAATGGCTTATTGGCCGGATTTAATGATAAAATACGATCCTTCCCCTTTTTTGTTAAACACTTGTGTAAGTTAGAAAATAATTTGAAAAAAAGATTAATACTTAAAGGAAACAATTTATGAGAACTATCTACATAAAAATTCATATGTAACATATATTTTTTATCAGTGCTATCGTATAAGTAATAAAATGAAGTACACAGTTTGGTTACTTTAATTTATAAAAATGTATAACTTACTCTGTAATTTAAATAACATATTAAGTTAAATGTAATCTTTTGACTTAGAGGATCAAATTACAATAATTAGTAACTTTTTCTTTTCTTTTTCATATTTATATTCTTGCGTGCAAATTGTATTGTACTTGTTAAGATGATCAATAGTTTTGATGTGAATTTTTCTCACTGCATACCATTGCGAACTAAATGGATGTGATTTTTGCATATTTGATTAATATTATGTTTAAATGATTGATTTTTCACGGTCATAAGGTACTTTTCTATTCATGTTTTTAAAATTACGTAATACATTTGTAATCTTGAAAGATGATATAAGATTTTTCGGAAAATATCGCTGTTTTAGAGAACTGAAATATTTGGTTGTTTTTTGCATTTCTTTCGATAATTTATTAATTTACTCCTGTTTACAAAGTGCTCTAAATAATTAATGCGCGCAAGTAACATGTATAGGACGCACCATTAAACGTGCTTTATTATTATCATTATAAATGTTATATTAGGCGCTTTTCTAAAGATTTTATAAATATGTTCATTCTAACTGAAGAGCCGGTTGTCTACTGTAGGTGTTTGTAATAATTACTACCTCAATGAAACAAGCTTCTATTCAACTGTTTCTGTTTAAATTTAATAAGGACGGAATAGATAC
Organism: Icerya purchasi; assembly: GCA_039619475.1. NCBI lineage: Eukaryota > Metazoa > Arthropoda > Insecta > Hemiptera > Monophlebidae > Icerya > Icerya purchasi. Next base: position 586,612,467 of record CM077115.1, read on the forward strand.
TAATAAGACATTTAAGATATCATCTGGAAGATGTTTAAAATAAAGCGGACAAATAGGGTTTAGGAATCAGACCGCATATCCGCGATGAAAAAAAGAAAAAACATGACAATGTACCAAAGGCGCTCTGTACTATAGATAAAGAGAAATATGAAAAGAAAAAGAAAAAGCGGGATAAAAGGGTATAATGATGACGGGCATTTTGGTACGAAAAGATTACGAAATATGTCTTTAATCCAAGTATAAACCCAAAATAATATTGCCATTAACACTATTACCAAAAAGGAAACCGAGTTCGACAAAACTATAAAACTTTTATATTTCGAATAAACATGAAGTAATTTTAATTTTATTCATAGAAATAGATAACGGCGTAATAATCAATTGTTTTAAATGAAATATTTTTATATGTTAAAATTTTTTTTTGCAAATATTTAGAAAACAATATAACTACAACAATTAGGTGTGTACAATTTAAATATCCCTGGTTAAGCAGTAGCCTCCAACTTCTTATTTTCTTCATCACCTGCATCATCGGTAGTCTGATTTTCCTCACCGCATTCAAATCGTACAAATTCTTTTATTTCTATATCGTACTCTTGCAAAACAGCAGAAATAGGAGTTTCTGGGTCCATTAAAAATTCTTGATGTACTAAACAATCCTCCTCGCATTTATCTTCCTTCGGTTCATCCGTCTCAATATCGCCGATTTTTCGAGGATTCATGCCTAGAAAAAAAAAAAAAAAAAAAGAAAAAAAAAGGTACCCAGATAAAAAAGGCAATTTATCTTAATTTTTTTCATTGGAGCAATTGCATTTTTGAAAATAACACCACATCCTGAATTTAAAAAAAAAAAGATATCATAATGCATAAATTAAAAATTAAAATTAATACCTTCCAATTTACTGATATGTTAACACTATTATCGAGTTTCATCTACAATATTTATTATTATTATTTAAAAAATATGAAGTTCGTTATTTCTGAACAAACGGTATTTTATTTTTATTTCTGCAGTATAAAAATTGCTAGCCATATAAACTACATTACTTGATACGGTAAAAAATAAGTTTCCTAAAAATTCACATGAATAATATTGCTACGCCCTTGTTGGAATAAATAATTTTACTTTATAAAAAAGTCACTAATTTTCGATATAACAAAATAATTTCAAAATAATACTAAGCAATGAAGGGAAAAAAATTCTGTAACGTGAAATAAAGATTTAAATGTGTGCCAGTTCGTGCAACACCTTTTATTTAAATCCTATGCAAAGTAACATTATTCTCTTATACTGCTATTAAATACGTTGACATGTTTCTTTACTTCTCTGAGTAATTCAAAACTGAAGTTTACTTTAAAATAAAATATCTTTATATATGTATATATATATAACTCGGCTATTTTGGCCTCGCACGGGGCTGGGCCCCTTGACCCCTTTTGCTTACATTTCTGTCTCTTTCTCTTCTACACTTTGTATAAAATGATCAAAATTTACAACGTAATTCTAAATCGGTCCATATGAATATAATAACATAATCACAAAAATCCTGTCCTAACATTTAACTTTTATTACATAAAATTGTAACATTTTTTCGTTATATAAAATTTGATACTTTTTCGATGCATAAAATTGTGAATAAGGGGCGGCCTAAGAAAAAAGAATCCTAATTCCTCCCGTCCTGTTTCCTTGGCTTCATGTTTTAGGAAATTGTTTGAACAAACGATTAATAAACGCCTAGTCTGGTGGCTGGAATTCAACAATATTCTTCCCAGTAACATGTTCGGTTTCCGTACGGGACTGGGAACAGAGGACTATTTATCGTTGTTTCTATCTGACGTGTACAAATCTCTTATTTGCAAAGAATACACTATTTCTGCGTTCCTTGATGTTACCTCCGCTTTCGATCACATTCACTTACCTTTTCTTCTACATAAAATGTGTTCCATTAACGTTCCTTTACAGTTCGCTTCCTTAATTTTCAAACTTTTCTACAATAGATCAATTCAGCTCTCCACTTCCTTCTTCTCAGAGTCTAGAGTGGTCTTTCGGGGTCTTCCGCAAGGCTCGTCTTAGCCCTACTCTCTTTAACATATCTTTAACATCTATTTCCATAGCCTAGCTACTCTTCAGATATCGTCTACTTCCTTATTCTTTGCCGATGATATACTCGTCTACTCTTCCTCAGTTAATCTTCCTTCCGCCGTCGTGGAGCTTAACAACTCTCTTTTCTCTCTTGATAATACGTTATCCACCTTTTTACTTCTCTTGGGAAATCATCAGCTGTGGTTTTCACTTATCGTCCTTATAGTCGTTCCTCGGTCAATCTATCCGTGTGCCATCTTCCTATTTCTTTAGTTAGTTCCGTCTCCTACCTTAGCATTGTTCTTAACAGTAACTTGTCCTTTCATGATCACATCAATTATCTTTATACGTCGGCTCTCAAGAGGGTTAATTAGTTGAAGGCTCTCTCCTCCCGTAATTGGGATGGGGATCCTTATATCTTTCTGATGCTATATAAGGCCACTATCCTTTCTAAATTCGATTATTGCTCGTTTCTTTACGCTAGTGCTCCTAAATATCTTCTCCTTAAGCTTGATAAAATCCATAATATGTGTCTCCGTCTTTGTATCGGTGCCTTGAACTCCTCTCCTATTGCAGCCATTTTGGTGGGAAACTGGTTCCTGTCCTTTATTCATCCGAAGACTTTATCTAGGTGAACGATTTCTGATCAAACGTCTTCATATCTCCAATTCCTACTTGCTTAATTTTTACTGGTTTATATTCAACAACTGGCGTTTCTCTCCTCGTAAAACCCCAATCCTTTCCTTGATTTCTTCACGTCTCGGGGCCTTCTCTCCTTTTGTTCTATCCTACACCGAATGCCCTTATTTTACCTATAATTTCCCAGATTTTATTTACTCACCCAGTTTACTCTTTCTTCCTTCGTATGTTAAGTCTCTTCCCTCTCCCGCTGCTCACAATGAACTTAACTATGTTTTATCCTTTCTCTTTCCTTCTTATACTTTAATTTTTACAGATGGCTCAAAGTCAGCTTTGGGGATTGGAGCGGCTTTTACTTTGCCGGATTTTGGCTATTCTGAAATTTTCAAACTCCCCTCCTTCTCCTCCATATTTCTAGTCGAATCTATTGCGATCCTACAAGCAATCCTTTTTATAGCCTCTACTAACAATATATCCAAGGGGTTCTTTTATCTTCTGATTTTCAAAAGGCGTTTTACAAGCCACTGTTATTTCCTAAACCATCCGTTAAACCTATCGGGCTTCACATACGTTCCTTAATTTCACATCTATTTCATTCCCGCTTTGTCCGTATCGATCTATTATAGATTATCCTAGTTATTGTGGAATTTCGGGGGCAACGAGTTAGTCGACTCGTTGGTATGTTCGGCTGCTTTAAACGGTAGCATTAATAGTCATTTCCCAGCTCAAAGTCTTTTTCCTCTTTCCTTTCGTTGCCAACGTGACTGTTGGTCTGATCTCTATCCTTCTTCTTTTTCTAATCTTACTTCCTTTTACTTACCCATACAACCCATTCCTCCTCTTTTCCCGTGGTTTCTTAATTTCCCCCTACATGAGGCGGTCAACTATCTCGTCCATAATTAGACTTCGGTTAAACCACAGCTTCCTCTTCCGTTTCTTCATTACTCAGTCTCCTTTTTTTATCCGTTTCATCCGTCAGAAGCAAACTTCACTCGTGATGCGAATCACATTTTGCTTGAATGTCCTTCTATTTCTTCAGAACGCGCGATACTGTATTCCAGTCTTTTGCGTCTTGGGCTCCCTACGCACTACAGCGCTCGCAGCATCCTTTCTTTTCCCGTCTCCCTTGGTTATTCCTTTGTTAGCTTCATTCGTATGTTCTATTTCTGATATTTTTCCTTTATAACCATTAATGATGTCATACTGTTGGATTGAGTAACATCCTTGGTCGACATGCTCAAAATATGAAAAAAAATTAAAATATGACAAACGTTATATAAAATTGGGGCAATTTTTCTAATGGGGGGGGGGGGGGGGAAGTGGCCTAAGAATTACGTTATAATTAACACATACCGAAAAACAAAACAAAAAAATAATTATTAAATAAATTATTCGCTTTTACCATTTGATTTAGAAACCCTTAAGAAATAGTTAAACACAAACGATTAAATTTAATATTTGCCAGCAACGTGTAAAATGTTACAGCTGTATACCACTACCTACTGCTTGCGTAATTTTTACTAATATATAATATAAATTCATTTTCATTTTATTATTAACTACAAAATTACCACTTCTTTAAAGTAATTATGCTCTGTAAATATTTCAGATGGCGAACGCAATTCGTCACAGTGTTTCTCGTATTTGTTTTTTAACGATATAATTATGTAATGTATATTCTTAGTTTTCCGAAATTAAAAGCGATTTCATTTGATTACAAATACATTTTCAAAACGCTTGATCCATACATTTAATATGTAATAAAATTACTAAATATTTCAATAGGCAAATGCACTATACCATTATTCATACCAAATTATGCCTATGGAAAGATTTTTAAAATACCAGAATTCTTAAAGATACATCTATAGGCTTTAAAACTTCCGTTAAATGATTTCCTTAGTTATATCATTTCGGTGGCCAGTATTAAAAACGAAAGTAAGAACAAATATATATATATATATATAAAAAAACATATATATGTAAATATTAACCGTTTAATTACCAATGATATGCTGACTAAGCTGTTTTGCAGTGCATTCCACCATTGGATCTGCAGAAGGAGATTTATAAATTAGAATACAGCCATATTTTCCAAACAGAAGTGACGATTCGTTAGGTGTCGGATGGGTGCTTCCTGTTAACGATAATTCATCATCGACTTTGATGCAAACTGCTCTTTTAAGCTGAATATTTTCCCTTACCTGCGAAATGATTAACACTACCTCATCCTCCAATAACTTACCGGACGAGCTAATTAGTTTTCGAATATCTGCTCCTCCTAAATTAACCTGATAACAATTAATTTGTTAAAATATATAAAATTATTTATTATAAAGTTTTCAACTAAAATTTAGAATTTCCTTCAATAATGGCATTGATGTGAAATAGATTTTAAACTATAAAATTGATTTAGCTAATATTTCTTCAGTTGTAAAATTGAATCAACGTGTGTAATCTTACTAAAAATGAACAAAACGTGATTTGATTAGACTTCTAAACTCTTCATTACAGTTCATTTATTTTGCATATTTGTTTTTATAATCTAAACGTGTGTATTTCTAACACATATTTTAAAAAAAAAAATTGGGATCATAAATAGCGAATCGTAATATGATCAGTGGGCGTTAAATTACGCTGATGACAATTGTCGCAGTCTATCTCTCAATTTTAGACTTGACAATTGTGTTCATTCGCGCATTCTTGCATTATACACATTTAAGTGTAATGTTCATGACAATTTGATCAAACTATAAATTGTGACTGCGTGTTATTGTGAAATAATTTTTTTATTATTTATTCGTATGTAAATAGCACAAAAAATTTGTTCTGGAAAAGAAATATAGATTTTTATCTCTTACCTTTTTTCGTCATAATTGAGAATGGCAACTAATTTCTTAATTTATACTATAATCTAATCATAATAATTAATGCATTTATTCGAATTAATCTGTACACAAAATAAACACCTCAAAAAATTAAATGTGATTATCCCTCCAAACAGTAAAGTAACGCAATTACTTAGGTGGCTAATTGCATTAATTAAATGCGAGCTGTTCACATCCAAAATTGCCTCCTTCAAGCCTTTCGGATGAGAAGTGCCAGTAAAAATTAATGACATTCAACGAACTCATCAGTAGAATAAAATTAACCATTTTTAGGATTACACTCGATAACAGTCTCCGTAGAATGCAACTGATTCAGATAAATGTAGACTTTCTGTTATTCTAAAAAATTCATACTAATGATGAAACTAATACCTAACATTAAAAGGTAATTAATATGCTAGGCGTTTACATGGTTGGGTACATACTTCACCCGAAATTTAAAAAAATAATATACGTGACAAAAATTTTGAAGATCTATATAAAATTAATATTGTTAACATGAATATAAATTACCAATCCCACTCAGCCAAATCCCCTTATGGGATATTACTAGCTTACAATCTAAGGATTTTAATTGTGTGGAAGAGGATATTAATGTATTAAAAAAACTCTTGAACAGGAAGGAAGACAGAGTTTAGTTATTTTGAACAAAAAGATTCCTTGTACATTTTCTGCTAGCGATAGGAATGAGTCCATATTTCACAACAACGGTAATCGGAAAAATCTATTTCAATAACTTCTAAGTTCCCCCCTCCCAATAAAAGCAGTATCAACCACTCACCTATAATAATTTCTATACTAAAAAATCGGTAAATTTAGGAAAAATAAACTAGTAGAATATTAAAATTAAACTAGATATGGTAGTGCAAGAAGTAATCTCTAGCATAAAAGTGTACTTTATTTAATTCCTCTATATAATATATGCAATAGCGTACATTTTTGATTAATATACGCAAGTACAAAATATATCCCTAACAACACACAACCACACCCATGCGTGCGCATACAATTTTAAGCTTAACACAGATGCCATTGCAATTGTTTGCATGTAAAATGAAACATGAAATGCGTTGGGAGATATGAAACTACCAAATTTTGAAAAAAAATCCCGCCGAATCGCTTAAATGAAATCTGTGCGAAGTTTTCATTCCGTTAGCTACAGAGAACGCTCTGTGTAAAAGAGCAGGTACATTATCAAAGTAAATTAACTACGACGTACCTATCTAACTTAAAAGAAGTCGCTCTATACACTTGTTCTACAGAATATTCCTCCCTTTAAAAGGAACCAGTCATAACTCATATGCCAGTGTAAAATTTCAAAAAATCAACCAAACTAACACTAAGTTTATACATGAATCGGACAATAATTTCCACAGTAACATTTCAAATATTTTCACATTTTTTCTATCAGAATTCAAATTAATGATACATCCCCTAATATTTTTATCAATTAAAATTATTGATTACCATAAATGCAAATATACCGAAGCATTATCACACAACATTCCATTCTCTGGTGACATTAACATGGAATGAATCCACGAAATAAGAATGAAGTAGAAATCTTCTTCAATCAAAATATCGTCGATGTCACATTGATCACAAAGACTCACTTACGTTACGGAAAAAACTTCAGGACGGCTGGCTACAAAAGTTACTTTGCACACCACCCGGGTAGATCTGCTCACAGCGGCTGTATGGTAATAGTTAAGAATTCTCTGACAAAACCGCTCAGATTTTATTCAATGTACATATGAGTTGCAGTCAATAATAATATATACAGAAATTATCTAACCATAGCTATAGTTTATTATCATTCTGAGCATTGCATACCTGAGAGTGAATATAATTTAATTTGTAAAAATCTAGACAACATATTTATGTGTGGTGGAGGCTACAACTCCAAGCAACATTCTTAGGGTTCACAAAAAACTATTAAACAGAGCAGAATATTACATAGAGTAGTACGTTTAAGTTCTTTACTCATCCTATCACCAATAATGCCCACATATCAGATGTAGTAGATTTTTACATTTACAAAGGTTAATAAAGATATTATAAAATGTGCACAACCATCATCGATCTACCATCGGATTATGTACCGGTCATCGCTGATCTTTACATGCAATCATTGAAGAAACAGAATAATTATCACTTGTCCAGTATAACTATCAATTAGAATAAATTCGCTATGCTCGTTGAAGATAACATTGATCTACAAATAAAGCTTAAAGTTGCAAATGATATCCAGAAGGCCGTCAATAACGTTACTAACGTCATTCAAACAGCATATTATAACTGAAATAAATATGACGAAGATAGATACAATGATAGAACTATACCGCTACAATTCGTAAACCTATAAAAGATACAAGATCAGCAAGAAAAAAGGTGCAATAATATCGTCATTCCTCATATAAAACGAAGTGCTTCACAAAAAATTAAATCAAAACATATAAAATTTATCTTACAAACACTATACGATCTCGTTAAATATGCAAGGTAACTCCCCATGGATAGCTAGCCTTCTTGGTGCTATACTGTATATGACATCTACACAGTAGATCTGCCTATATCAAATCAAACAATATTAGCTACACTTGCTACCGACGTAGCTATCTTATCCTCTGATTTTAATTCAACGTTCGCGAATATCGCAGAGAGGACAGGATTCAGAAATGGGCCAGAGACTGGTGTATCCGGGTTAGCGAGCAGAAATGCAAACAGATTATGCGTACAAACAGACGGGTAATACGTCACACAGTAAAAATCAACAAAGTGGAAATACAACAGTCGGAAATGGTGAAGTCCTTAGGAATCATGTTGAACTGACGGCTAACATGGCGATACCACATAGCGCATGTGCGAATGAAGGTGATAACTCGCGCCAGGGCATCACGCTTATTACTAGACTGTTACTCACCATCGAGTTTGAGGTTAAAAAGACAAATATATTTAACTCTTATCGCACCGATATGGAGTTACAGAATTGAGCTCTATGGTAGTTCTAGCAGATCTAACTTGCAGTTGATACAACAACAACAGTCCTAGATTTTGAGTACATTGACAGCAATCTGGCCCACATATCGGTTTGGAGCACGTCCACTTTTCCTTGTACGATCAATTTTTCTATAGAATCTATTCTGATCACATGCCCGAAGAACCGTGCCACCTGTTTACGGATTGAAGGAAGTAAGCGTTCCTGTTCTCTAATATCAAATTTATTTAATACAGATGTGTTGGTTCTCTTCGCTGCCCATGGTATCCGTAGCGCACGTCGGTAGCATGTCATTTCGAAACCTTCAATTCGTTTCTGGCAAGTGACGTTGATGGTCCATGACTCGGATCCGTAGGTGGCAACTGGAAATACCAGCGTCCGGATCAAATGCAGTTTCGTATGTTTGCTTATTCCATGATCCTTCCATAAGTTTTCTAACTTAACTAGAACACTCTTAGCCATCCTTATTCTTCTTTTTATTTCATTTTCACATTGACCTCTTTGCGATATTTGGACTCCAAGATAGATTACCTTGTCTGTTATTGCAATATCTGTTAGGTATTGTAGTGGTCGGGGAATTTTATTTTGCCTATCGATTACCATTAAACAACATTTGGATCGATTCAATATGCAATATTTTTCAATAAATTAGCCATCGCAATCTAAATATCGGAAAAATATTTAGAAACATTCTATCCGGAAATCCAGCCAGAAAGTTAAAAAGAAAGTAATGCCGAGACGTTATTCCAATTATCTAACCTTTTTAATAGACGTAATATGTAAAAAATAAAAACTTTTATAATAGGGAAATAATCGTCCTGTAATCATTACACATCCAAGTCTCCCAACAGACAGATGGGTTATACTTTAGTTATTTAAATTGTTTCTTTATCATTATAGTACATATACCGCTATTTGTGGTATGAATACATGTACAGCATGAAAAAAAAATCTCTTTTTCTTTATTTTTATTATGCTTATTTTGATTTTAATTTAAAGTTTTTTCTAATGATATGTTTGCAAATTTTTTAAATTACTATTATGGCGTTATAGCCATAACTAGGCTGAAAGAAATTCAATAATAAATTATTTCGTAAAGCCGTAAGGTGGGAATATTTAGAAGGTTAAAAACGGAAAGTATCTATATTCTTTAAATAAATTCTAAATACGAGTCGACAGGTAACGCATAAGCCGGGGAATTGCGGGATGAATTAAAATTAAGAAAGAAACCAGAAATGTGTATTATTAATAGCATTAAAATCGGAATTAGCGGTAAAAAGGGAATTTCAATGTGTCGCGGACAATGATTTGTCAGAATGATAAGAGATCGAGGGAAGCCTGTGCTTCGGCCGAGAGCAGGATCGAAACAGATAACGTTCACGCTTGTTCAAAATCGCATCATCTCGTAAGAGTCGTTATATTATCGTTAATTTTGTTACTTTACGTATGTGCCACGGCTCGTGTTGAAAGTAAGCTAGTCAGAGAAAAATAAACTAATAAAAAAAAAAATATATATAATCATTTTAATAACACCGCGAAGAATCTAGTCCAGTCAAAAAAAACCTAGTCTTCACGCGACCTACCATAAAATTAAAAACAACGGCTGAAAACCTGCCGGAATTAGGACGTTGATCAAGATCTACCGGAGGCAAATCATCGAAGGAGTACGGGTAGCGGAAACGATCCAAGGACAACATCGTCCGAGGCGGTGAAGATCTTGGAAGCCACAAGGATTAAACAGGCCAGATTTTTTTTATATTTTACTTAACGTTGTGATTATTTCGGTGTAGATGTGTATGTGTATGTGTATGTTTTAATTTATGTGTGAGTAATAATTTGTGTTATTTGTTTCGTACATTTGTATTTGCGGTTTATTTGTCTTTTTGGTGCAGCTGCATTTCCTCCTCGATATTGTTTGCGGCAATTTAAAATAAAAATAAATAATAATAATTCCAAAATAACCTTATTGAATAAGTGTGGATGTGAGAGGTTCTCGGCCGACTAGGCAATTCTTCTAAATTTACGTGTATAAAAAATAAATAAATAAATAAAAGAAACGAGATACTGAAAGAAAAAATATTTATCGCAGTTTTATTGGAACAGTTCCGACGGAGCTGCGATACTATTCAATTGATTTGATTTTACAAATGAAAGAAAAAAAATTACAAATGCAATAATTTATAACTGCTTAACAATATGTTCTCAAAGGAAAACGTAAAAAATGCATTTCATGTTAAACTTCCAGAGATAATCAGTTATTTCAACAATATTAGAACATCGAGTATCCGACAACAGCGAACTTTCAATGAAAACAGCAAGATTAAAATAGAAAATAGACTAAACTGGTGAATGAATCTAATTCTATTCATTGGAGTAACAAGGTACGAGACTCCTTTGAAAATCGGATAGCAAATAACGTTTTCCCCCCCAAAGAATTGATATTTTAAAAAAATACCGTTTAAAACTTAAGGTAAAGAATAAATATAAGCCGCTTTGTTCTTAACTAAAAACTGTTTCCCCGGATCAAAGACCCAAAAGTAATTTCAATTGCAAAAATACCTGGAAACCAGCAAAACTTAACAATGTATATATATATTTAAAATTTATCAAAAATTTAAAACCAAGAACTTCCAAATATACAAAAAATTTTGACACAATTCTGCTGTGTGTCCACGAAACTTAAAAAATCAGAGGATATTGCACTGAAAAATATGAGTATTTTCATAAATAAAGACTACTTCCAAATTTAAGCAAATCCGAAGGTTCCCTATTTCATCTAAATAACCACACACGGCTCACGAGGAAATTTGAATTAATTTTAACTGCGAACCGGTAAAAAACAATAAAGCTCAGGGTTTGTTGAAGACACACTAAAGAGATTCTAGGACTAAAGCTTCTGAGTAATACAACGTCACCTAAATAGTGTGCAGCTCGTATGAGCGAATGAAAATTAAAAATCTACGTCGAATTTGTAAATGATTTTGAACAAACAATTTAAAACATAGTTTCAGACTGTTCGATTTTGTCTCCCGTAAACATAAATCTTCGTTAATATAATTTAAATGGTGAAGTAATAAACTGGTATTTCGCAGGTGTAAATGGATTTATAGTTGCTATAAAAGAATAATAATTATTGAAAATGTAATACATTTCGGTTAATCAGTCAATCGAGGAATAAGCGAAGTAAGTGAAAACATAAATAAATATCTCAAACGGTGTACATCAATGAAAATAAAAATTAACTCTATTTATCTCTTTTTTAAAATATACTTCGACTATATTAAAAGAAAAGATTACATTCGTAAGTTTAATCATTCATTTAAGTTTATAAACAATTATAACTTATATGCACACTTTGGGTCCTTAAGGTAAAAATCTGCTTGAATTGGAATAAGGCTTCGAAACTATCTAAATCAGTCACTGGGAGTGTATATTACTCCCTAGGAAGCTCTTTTATGAAGCTAAATTTATCCATTTCTTTTGTGTTCGCAACTCAAGGTGTTGTCGGCTGTAATCAATCCGCAGTCTTACCATTGTAACTATAAAATCCCTTCTAAGTTGTGTACCTCTAAACCATAAAGTTTTAAGAACTGCTATCTACTATTTTGGAGTACTGACGATCTTTAGAATTGCTCAGTTCTATGAATTTGTCATTGAATCTCTCATAAATGTTGCTTCTAAAATAATATATTTTAGGAGCAACATAAATGTTCCTACTAAGATTTTAATATCTTTTCGTAGTAGGTATTTGATTTCTCAAACTATTAAAAAATAACACCTTTTTTAATTTTTTTTAAACGCCTCTTTAATAAATCCAACATGCTCCGTTATTTGAAAAATTCTTAATTTTTGTTCCCCTTAAACTTTAAAAGTAATTGAAACATCAGTTTATGAGGGGGAAAAGTTTTAGTAGCCAAAAACACACAACGTTATAAAACTGTAATTATTATTTTGCAAAAAATTTAAACTTTAATATTATTAGAATATATTATATGGAAATTTCAATGAACTCTTACAAAAAATATACCTTGGCTATTCCATTTACGAAGTCTGTTTGTTTTCTTGCTGCAGTCAGACATGATTCGGCCACTGTATTTGTTATATTTTGAAATAAATAATTTTTAGCAACAAAATCAGTTTCGCAATTCACTTCCACCATAACCGCTGATTTCTTATCATTGTTATCTATTAGTACACTTACTAAACCTTGCGTAGTTTTTCTGTCCGATAATTTTGTAGCTTTTTCCCATCCTAAAATTTGAGCTTGTTCTTTTAGCCATTGTTCCGCCTACAAAATATGCAGTATGTTTGGATCAATTTCATCTGAACTCCGTATAACATTAAACATTTCACATTTATAAGAAAGTTAATTAGATAAAATCTATAACTCATTTTAAGAATAAAAAAAAATTCATACTTATTAGAAATACTTTTAAAAGTTTTACATTAAAAAGTCACATCAGTGGAATAAAAATTTTATATTGAGATTTATTTAAACATTTTTTTAAATATATAAATATACGCCTAAATTGACATCAGTTTATTATAATATACTTTGATTTTCGGATTTTCCTTAAATTCCGTAATTTTGATCTATTTTAGCAGACTATTTTTTTCTCCCAGAATTAAACTTTTTTTATAATAATTTCAATTTGCCAAATTAAATTCTCTGCACGAATAGTATCATTAAAAATAGGTATACAATTCCCAATATTTGAATACACAAAAAACACAATTATCAATGTGAATATAAATTTGCCGACCAGTTTTGATTATCGCCCACTATAATCATTACATTAAATTAAAACAATTTAATACCATAATTATGATTATAACCGAAACTAGTCGGCAAATTTATATAATTGTGTTTCATGTGTTAAAATATGTGTATATAACTATTATTGCAAATGATGCATTTTGTTTTCATAATGAAACAGCATCTAAATAGTATAATTATTTAATTAGATATTAAATTTAGATTTAAAAGATGTATTTCAAATTTTCAGCTTAAATCAATAATTTATTCTATCGTTATTTACTTGTAACACTTTTAAGATTTGCTGATTTTTAATATAGCGGAAGTTATTTTATATGACTAATCTGAAAAGATATCTTTAATCAGAAAACGTTAGTGAAGTCTATAAAACATGTATAATTAATCCGCTAATAGCAAACATACAACTGTTTTCGTATATAAAAATTATCAACAAATCAAATTCAATAAAATTAACATATTAATAAGATATATAAACTAATTACAAAAGAATCTATGAAGTAGTATAAAGAAAATTATTACCCTTGTTAGATCATTCTCATTTACTTCCAATGCTTTCTTGCAATTGGTAAATGTATACCCAGTTTTTTTTCTTAATTCAGATAATAAAGATTTAGTAGCAGCAACACAATGGGAAAAATGAAAAAATCTGATAAAACTTGTAGTTCCCAACATAATTTACTTAGAAACCAATTTAAAGTTTTTCATACAAAAACTATTTTACAAAAAATAAAATACTTCCAAAAAAGTGAAAAAGAAAACACAGATTAATTTGAAAAGTAACAAAATTACATTTTAATCTTCAAATACATCGGAATCAGATTTTTTCGCAAAATTTATATCCAGTCAAGCTTTAACAGAATAATAGTGCAGAAATTTTAAATTTAAAAAAATGAATCAACACTGTAAAATGAACTAAATTAACAAATTTTTTAGTTCTTTACAGATCTGTTCGAGGAACAGTCAGAAATTTTCCTCAATCGTACAACGTATGCGCAGTGCGTAAAAACTTAGATTGTATAAGCGTGTATTATACAGCAGTATACTAGTATCTAATCCCTGAAAGTCCTTATCAGCAGGGCTTGAAAGCCGAATAATAATACAGCTTAAAGTTAATATGGCTTATGTTCTTGAAAAATACAGCTAAGCTTTCGGCTTACGAAATGAATTTCAATAGAAGTTAATTAAAATCATTTACTAATTACTATGCATCAAACTATTAAGTATTACTATTGAAACTTCAGCTTTTTTAAAAAGTTTTCAAAAATAATTTCTAATGTCAATAATTATGTCAAAAATGCAAAATCAAGAAATTTAAAAAAAAAGCTTAAGCCGAATGTAAAGCTTAATATAGCTTTTTTTAAAAATACGGCTTGAGCTTTCGTCTTTCGACTGTTTAAATTTTGAATATAGCTTAATGAGTTTTGGATTAAGCTTATGACATCTAAAAATGATTGGCTTTCAGCTTTTAGCTGTTGGCTTTCGGCCAGCTTTCAAGCCCTGGACATTAAGTTAATATGCGGTTGATGCTATTTTCCGATTGTTTCTTGAACAGGTCTTGTATTTATAATGATTTAATTATCAATACATAATTGCGGTTCTTTTTAAATTAATTTAACCATGTAAATTATAAATTATAATTAAACAATATAAAACAACGGAATTTAAATTATAATGCTTCCTTTAATAAATAAGTTTTGTCTAAAAATAAAAATCCCAAATAACTATTTATTCATTTTTTTATTTTTCAATATCGTTTATTTAGTTAAAATTTATACCTAAATTATGCCAATTGCAAATGTTTTCAATCTGTAATTTTATATTGATATTATAAAGAAGTGATTTTTTTGAACATAATTCATTAGTTCAATTTTTGTAATAAGTTCAATTTTCTCTTTCCGGCTTATCGACAATTACCGGCATTATCAATGTCAGAGTTAGTTAAGTTAGTTTGCATTTTTTTTTATTTCATTAAACTCGAATTATTTACATTATACATTGCTTTTATTTAGTTTTCGTTCAACGATTATTCTTTAAAATAGTAAACACACTGAAGGGTACGATTTATTTAGATAAATTTAGATATAAATTATTATTATATGAATCTAAACATGTTACCATAAAGAAATAAATGTAAGCGGTATGTCGTAAGATAAACTATCTGTAAAATAATAAAATATTACATATTTAAAAATAAATAGTTTAATAGTTTAATTTTCTTTTTTTTTTCTTTATTTAAAGTTTTTAAGCCGGATTTAATGTTTATTTCGCATGTTACAACAAAAAAAAAGGGCGAAGGTGTTGCGTTTGTTTTTAGTCAAGTACTTAATAATTTATAAGTATTATATTTTATAAACGTGCGTTACGCTTTCTCGGTGTTAGAAGAATGTCCGAGGGTTTTAATTTTTCTATAGTTTACCAAGTTAAAATCAATATCTTAATGAGTTTTTTTGTTGATTAATGTGTTTTATTGTACAAAAGTTTGTTTTTTTTTACAAATTATTGGATGGTTGGTAGATTAGCCGAGCACCGCCGATTAGGCTTAATCTTAGTCAAGTACTGCCCGTATAAATTTTATTTATTTAATCATAAACAGAAATTCTGAAGTTTAGTAAGATATAAATAATGTTGTATACATATGTATATACTTGCTCATATGCACTCACACCTACATATTCACATACAGACGTACATGAGCCAGCTTACATACGAATTACATGATAGTTAAAAAAATAAGATAAAGTTAGTTTACATAAAATTTGCGAAATGGCTTAACAAATTTAACCTTAAGATTAACGAAACTAAATCAAATTATATGATATTTAATAAAAAATATACTAATAGACCATTAAATTTTTTAAAGATCAACTATGTAAAACAAATAAAATACTTGGCAGTAATAATAAACAGTAATTTAAAATTTTATGAACCGAAATAAGCAAAATCATAGTAATGTTTATTAAATTGTGTAATAATCAGAACTGTATAAAATATAAATAAGGAGTTACATTCTTTAAAAGTGTAAATTTTACCTAACATAATTTATAATATCATGTATGTATGTAGAAATGTTGATAACTAAAAAATTAAAAATACAACATAGATTCATTCAGATAATTATGTTACTTCCTTAGCCGACCTGCGAATTTTTCATGCAGTGCTTTGAATGCGAAAATTTGGATTTTTGCGGCAGTAATTTTGTCTGTCAAATTTATATTTTCGTCAAAGTCACGGAATTGTGCGTATTTGTTACATTCATGTAGAATGTGATAAGCAGTTCCGACAGAATTGTCGCTGCAGTCACATTTATTATTTTCACATAGTTTCATTTTGTAGAGATAGTCGGGGAATTTCCCGTGATTTGTTAGTAATTGAGTTGTGTAAAAATCAGGAATTATTTCCAGATTTCGGTTTTCATGTACATTTGATACTAATTTGTAGGTGTGACGCCCGGTTGTATTCGGGTCCCACAGAGTTTGCCATAAACGGTAATAATGATTTTCCACTTCTGCTTTTTAACCATTTTTTGTTTGTCTCGTTCCTTATTAGATTAGTTACAGAGTTAGTCGTTACAGAATCTGCTTCTTGTCGCGCATGATTGTCTAAGTATTGAAAGGTTTTGCGGTTTTTTAATACAAAGATGACTATTCTGTATAGCATCAGCAGGTCGATTGGGAGAACATCCGTTATAGCTACTACAGCTGAGTGTGATGTCGTTCTGTATGCTTTACATACATAAATTAAAAATTATTTCCTTTTTATAGAATGTAATTGTTTTTTAGAAGTTTTAGATTGCACTCGCTTGGTGATAACGGAACTACAGTAGCTTAAGGTATTTTCGACTGGTGCTCTATAAATTATCATTTTATATTTAACCCTTGAATGCCGCCACCTAGAAAAATCAAAGTGAAAATTATTTTATATATTTTATTTTGCTATTTAGAACGCATTTAACAATAAAACTTAATATTTTGGTTTTCCCGATTCCATAGAAACTAAATTTCGTCATGTTCTTTATAATGCAGATTGAACGTTTTACTGAAAACCACCGACATTTAGTAATATGCATTATGATCAAGGACAAAACTACACGGGGAGGGGATATGAGGGTGTGACACCTCTTAATTATTTGAAACCGTGAATTATTCGTCAAAATCAGAAAATATTTGGTTAATTTGGCAAAATTGAAGGTATCTTTTAATTATTTTAGCCTACGAATAACTTTTTTTTTTTTTTTTATTCGTTTGTATTTCATTCAGTCATTCGGCGAAAATTGTATGAGTGATCCTCAATCCCCAAAATAATCGACTAGTTTCGTCCTTGATTATAATGTATATGAGTGTTATGTAGGAATGTACTGATAAATAATAATGTACACTGTGAAAGATATGAAACTACTAACAAAGAGTAAATGCATAACAAATGAAAAGAAATATTGATTATACACACCTGCTTCAATTGCATATATTACCTTGCACAACATTGCACTTCACTAAAATAAATAATTTCAGAATTCAGTGAACAACAAATTTATTACGTTTACTTTGAAAGACGTAAAACAAGAAAGAAATTATAATGTGTATATGTAATACTGAAGTGCATTTGTATTGTGTGCGCACCTGTGTATATTATTTATTTTTCTTTGCGATATTTAAAGAAACAATTACGGTTTCTTAAAATACATAATCTTATGTTACACTTTAAACACAGTATTGTAGTTCTATTCATTGTACATGATCTATATCGCCCGATAGTTGTGAAAATGGGAAAATGATCTAAGTTATCTAATGTTGAATCACTTGATGGAAGAGGTTATTTGTTCTTTTTCATAGCGGCGCAGTGCTCGGCTACATTTAAGACCTTCCAATTCGAAGTTTATTCTTAGTATTTGGAATGTTGCCAATAGTATACCTAAATTCTTTCAAAGGTATGCATGTTTTTATTTATGTTCCAAGTCACGCTTCTACAATAACTAAGTATTATTCAGACAGATATCGATATCATTTGTGTGAAAATAATGATAAATACCATCGATGCGATTTCATTGCAGTTCTGTACAATGCGACAAGCATATCGGCTTTATATACACCACCCATATATCGGTTATAATGTTTTACAATTTTCGAACACAGCACTGAAACTTTTGTGCTGTTTTCTTTACGATGCCTTTTTTCTTCTTCTATGGGTTTTGTGCCGACATACGAACTAACTAAAGATGCACATCTATTATCGTACCATTTTATAACATTCATTTTTTTCTTGTTATCTGTATTGTAATCAAAACTACCGCGACCTAATTTCTTTAATTGTTTATCTCCTTTAATTTACAATTTCTTAGTAGATTATTACGCATTGTACCAGATGAAAAAATTCCATATTCCTCTCTTAAAAAGTAGACGAATTCTAGAAAGGTAAACCAATTATCAAAATAAACAACATAAGGTTGCTGCATCTTTAGAATTGATTTACAAAGCGCCAGTACTGCTTTTTATCCTAAATCGAAGTATTTCTCTTCTTCACTAGTAAACACGTGACCCATAAATGTTGTTTCACCACCATATGGTAAAAAGTCATAAATGATTCCACTAGCACCTGCTCTCACAAACAGTTTAAAGCCCCATTTTTGGGGTTTATTTTTTATGTTCTGTTTTCCATTATTAGCTTTTGTACCGCAGACCCACACCCCGGACTGCACTTGTAGCGCGATAACAAGCGGCTTCAATCAGTTCCGAATGTAGTCTTGCGTGTGTACACCTGCGTTGCATATTACAATTGCCTGGTACACAACCTATATCTGTACAGCTAAATGTACGAATAGGTTGCGCCAACGCGCTATGTAGCGTACGGCACCTGAGATATATAGACCTTTATAAGGTATCATCATTTAATCTATTGAAAAGTGGGCTTCGTGGTCCATTTTAAGACTATTTCTCCTAACATGCTCCAAAATAGAGCTTATTTTGAAGTACCGATCATTTTCGTACTGGTCAACATTTTTATTATTTACAAAATGTAAATTTCGTTTTATTATTTCAAAACGTTTTCATGACATTACATTTGCTATGCCTTTCAATACGGAAGTTTTGAAACCAATAATCTCTAATTGATGGTAGATTTATTATTACTATTATAAGTAGCATCGCAATCAAATTTTGAATTTTCTGAACATTTGTGTCGACTGATTTAGACGTATTTTGGACGCTATACAAATTAGTTTCATTATACTTATTAATTGATAACATTCTTCATTCATAAACATCGAAAAGTAATCGTATGGAGTAAGTTCTTCAGTATTATGAGTAAGTTCTCTGTCAGTACTATTAGCACTAAATCTGAAATAACTTTTTTTCCAGCTGAAATCCGTTTTAACTTTTTTAATTAACTTTCTTTTCTTTATTTCCACAGGAATATCACCTGGTAGAGTAACAATTTGTATTGCTTTTCTTTTCAATATTCTGGAAGAACGTTTATTTGTTTCCATACAGGTGTTTTTTATATTGCCTAAAGGTGTCACATTTACTCTTGGCTCCTGAAAATCTACTTCTGTAAGCCGTTGAGCAAGGAGGGAATTTTATTTGGAACTGTAATATTCTCTGTAAGCGATTTTTTTATTGGTGTCACTTCAACCACATCTTCTTCGACATGTGTGTTAAGTCTACTATTTAATTATGCATAACTCTATAACATTTTCAGTGTATGAAGAGTCAGAACTTACCATCACAATATTATTAATCTATGGCCCCCGCTTTTATTTTTCAGAATATTTTGTAGTTTCAGATTTTAAAGTTAAGATGTGTACCTGGTAGTCGCACACTAATAAAGTTATTTTGTACTTTTTAGTGCATAAATAAAAGGCTATTTTTAAAATGTTTTTTTATTTTTTAGTCTGGACACTACGTATCTCTCTCTCTCTCAGGTGCCGCCGTACGCTACATAGCGCGTTGGCGCAACCTATTCGTACATTTAGCTGTACAGATATAGGTTGTGTAGCAATTGTAATATGCAACGCAGGTGTACACACACAAGACTACATTCGGAACTGATAGTAGTCGCTTGTTATCGCGCTACAAGTGCAGTCCAGTGTGGGTCTGCTGTGTACTGACCTAGCGCGCATATGATGTTGTACGTGGTGGTTTGATATTGCCTTCCACGTGACTATTAGCGATTATTTATTTATTTAATTCTTGTAATAAGTTCGTCGTTGCTCGGGATCGAACTCGTGACCACCATATCGGAAGTCAAGCGCTCTAGCAACTAGGCTATCGCGACTACGTATGCATTTCAATAAAAAACAATAAATTTAGAATTGTATTTTATTTTGCTTTATTTTATTTAATATCTTGATTATAGGACATTTACAGAAATTTTTATTAAATAATGGATCGCATTCTTTCAGTTATATTGTGGTCTTTTGTTTTTTATACAATACATATGGAATCCTCAGCACATGAAACACAATGTTTGACTGATAGCGATCTTCCCATTGATATATCACATGACCAAAAAAAAATATTTTTTTGAAACTTTCGAGCTTTCGGTGCCCCAAGGGACCGGTTTTAAAGTTGGAAACCCAAATGTTCCAAAGTAAAGAAATACACAAGAATGCGCATTTGTCTAACCCTGTTCAAAATTTTTAGCTATAAAGCTGAGCCTTTTCATACAAACTATACCATTTAAGGCTACAATACTCACATTTTAGTACAAAACATGGAATTTTAAAGGAAACAATCCATTTTACATCAAATTATCCCCATTTTAGGTGCAAACCATCAATTTATGGTAAAATATCACAAATTAGTAAAAATGTAATAATTTTAGGTAGAAAACATTAAATTGTAATGAAAAATGATCCATCCTAAGGAAAAGCACCAAATCTAGACATGCGCAGCGTGTCAAGCCAAGTTCAAGCCGAGAAAAAGGAACTGGTGACGACGCAGCAGCCGTGTGTATATTTACACGAACCATTTGATGTTAACCCCTTAATAACTTAATATTTAATTAAACATAAACACATGAAATTTGGTTTATTTATTAAAACCCCCCTTAGGTTAACTAGAAACCCAAATTTCATAAATACAACTCAAACAGTTATTGAAATATTAAATTGTCTGAAAATCGTCATTTTTATCACTGATTGACATATAGATCAAAAACCTAACCCACTTCCAAGTGACCTAGAAAGTTGAAATTTGGCGTCCTGCTGGGTAATTATGGGTATACAAAGGAAAAAATCTCAGAAAACAGTGAAATTTTCATTTTTTAACGTAATTCCTTTATTACTTAATTTAGTTCATATCACAGTTAGACTGTGCTAGATGTAAAGTTATCAAAATTTAAGAAACACCGGGAATGGAAAAGTTTCGCTGCGTTAGAAAAACAAACCGACTCGCTGATCTTTTAACCGTCAACATGTTATTGTTCAACTTCGTTCGTTTCGTATGTCGCTTCGAAAAACGCCATTTTGTATCTCGTCATTTCGTATGTTTGACAATATTTTTTCGTAGTTTATTTCGTAATTCACCCCTTTTAATCGTTTCGGAAGCAGTCTTTTTGAAGGCTTCTAATCAATATCGAGTATTTCATTTTATTTTACTAACAAATAATTTATTAATTGACCGATGGTACATTGTGTTAAACATCGTTCGAAAACATTTTAGTCCTTCGAAACATTAAACAAATTAATATCGTAACACCGCCAGGGGGCTTACTCGTCCTATTAACGTGTTCCTGTATTACCGCGGACAAATAGTGATACATACCATTTCATATTGATTTTTAAATATCATAATTAATCATTGTCTTTTATAGCGATCGACCGATAAAGAAAGATTGGTATAGGTAATAGAGTTATTAAATTTCATCGACTCATTTATTTAAATAATAATAATAAATAAAAATAAAAAATTTAATTCCGCGGTGGCATCCCTGGACAAAACAAAATTGTTAAGTACCGTTACAGTGGATAAACATTCATAAATTTAGATCAAAAGTAACTTCTTATGTATTTGTTTTAATTAAACAAATACTTTAATATCTACCGCACAATGAGTCGTACAGTAGAATTAATGGTGGATGACACACTTATATTACACCGAATTATTCCAATGCCTCCCGATCGAAGTTGCTTATTCCATTCGATTGCATTTTCTCTGTTTAATTTTACTGATATACAACAAACCAATAGGTTGCGTGAGACTATAGCCGAGTACGTATGTCGTAACTGGCAAGATTTAAGTGTCTACACGTGCGCCCAAAACGGAGATCCTTACGACTCAGAAGAAGAGTATCATGCAAGTATGGTTCATTCGACAACTTATGGAGAGGTTTCTGAATTGAAAGCGGCAGGAGATTTGTATCCCATTAAGATCGAAATTGAATCAGGATGGCATTCTATGTGGTTTGTTCGGCGAAGAGTGTCATCCTACAAAGAGCTTGCTCTTTTCATGTAGTCTCTCGTCAGGCCACTATGACGTTTGTGTTCCAGTGGAGCAAGACAATATAAATGCGTCAAATACTCCCGATATACAGAATGAGTCCTTGAAGCAAAAAGAAAACTCATCGCTAAAGAGCCGTCCATCAAAGCGTAAACAAGGTCGACCTAAAATATCAGACAAATCGCGTAAGGATCAACGGCGTGAAGCTAATCAGCGTTATAAAAAAGCACTTCCTGAAATAGTAGTTCAAAATGCTCTGAAACGTTATACGAACAAGCACCCTGAAGCTCATCAAAAAGCCGTAAAACGTTATACAAAAAAGAATCCTGATGTACATCAAAGAACCTCAAACTGATAAGCAGAAAAAAATCCAGATATAAATAAAAAGGCTTCGAAAAGGTATTATGCAAAGAAAAAATTGTCATATACTGGCGAAAATGACGTAAAAATAAATTAACAGAAAAAATTGGAAAACAGAAAATGTTGCAAGCTGAAAAAATTGTAAAATGGGTTCTTAACCGCCGCAAAAATATATTAGATAATTACTGTAAATTTCTAGATCGCGTTCAAAGTAAAATTATAGTAAGTATGGAAAAAATGGAAAGTTTTTCTTTTGACAAAAATATTCTAGATAAATTTATTATTCTTGCAGGGAAATCTAAACACGTAAGGACTCAAGAACCATACTATTATGAAGGTTCGTATAAAATATTTAGCACTGAAGAAATTGTACCAATAAACGATGAGGCACATTTACGTTACAGAAAGAACAAAATAATGTATGCTGGTGTTGTGATTCCAAACTATGTTTATTAGATGATTCTGCAAAATTTAGTAGTGGTTTTTAAATACTTAATTTCAAAGTCGGCCATAGATGTTTTTAATTTAATATCTAACCAGAGTCAAGAAAATTTAACTAAAATTAAAATACTTGTAATGGACACATTATAAGATAGAACACTCTTTCAAGAGGATCCATTCCTATGTCTCGTTCGGCGCACTCCTACAAAATTACATTTTGATAAACCATTGTACATCGGCATGTCTGTATTCGATTTGAGTTAAGTAACTATGTACAGTTTCATTCTACTATTATGTTACCTACTTATAACATAAATACTTTATATTTGTTGTATATGGTCACAGATAGCTTCATTTATAATATTTTTATAAACAATGTGTATGCGGATGTAGAGCATAATACTGAACATTTTGATACGTTTGAATATCTGTAAACCCACCCGTGTTTTAGAGAAAAAAATAAAAATGTAGCTCTCTGCTCAAAGATGTATAGCATTAAAGTGATTAATGATAAAGTAATTTCAAAATGTAAAGGAATCCCTTATGCTGTCACAAAGAATGAGATAATGTTTCAAAATTATAAAAATTGTATTTTCGGGGACAGTAAAATAACAAACACTAATTATAGGAGTGGCTGCTCCATCCATAGCTTTAAGCATGAACTTTACACATAATTAATAAGTAAATTAGCCATTGTGTACTTTTATCAGATAAAGTTAATACATTAGCCATTGGGCATAAGAGTCTCAAAAAGGAGGATGAAGAATCCTCTGCAAAATGTGTTAGAGTAAGATGGTTATAAGTTCGATATTTTATTACTGAATAAATATATATATATATATTTTTTTTTCCTACTTGTCTATCAATGTTGTATTCACCGTAATTAAATATTCCATCAGTTATCATAATTCATTACATCTTTTGTTATCATACTTTATTGCCTCATCACCATTATGTGTAAAGCTTACGTGTGGAAAGGGGGTCCCGCCAAAACTCACCAATGGGGGGAGGGGTCCAAATTAAAAGAAAAAAAGCTCACGTAATTAATGGATGCTCCCTAAGCAGAGAATAAGTTAATACATAAAGTGGCAGGACAATACATGCACACTAACCTCCTGATAAAGCTTCATCGGTTAGTATGGAGCGCAAGCAGCGAAAGAAATTACATTTATTGCAACTAAAAACAGTATCATTTATACGTCGCTTATATCCTAGAAGATAGCGCCACAAACCCTGATTGAATACTAGTAAAATTAATAGAGAGAAATACGATCTAACCAAAACAGCATGTGGTAATGGTCCAAATATTCATAATTGTATATTGCGGACCAATAGTTAATAGTTCGCACCAAGGTTTGGACATAAAATTTATAGTTCTGTTACCAGATAATTTCTTTCTATTTTTTTCCCCATTCCCGAAACTTCGGGGGTAGGGTACATTTATTTATTAAAAATATTGATTCGTTATAATAACGGAATTAATATAACCCATCCAATTAAGTATTTGGTATTATATTAATTACCATTTTACAGTTTTTTACAATATCTACTATATTTTCACTACTTACTTAATATAAATGTACATTATTTTTCCGGAATTTTATTTCTTCAGTTGCAAATTTGTTAAATTCATTAAAATAATTTTATACAAGTTGTTTTATATCGTAATTACAGAGTCTATTATTATTATTATAATTGCAACCTTGCAGTATATGAAAAACATCATCTCTAAAATTACATATTACACAGTTGTCAGATTCAGATATCTTAAATTTATATAAATATACCTTAAATAGACCGGGCCCTGTTATAAATTAAACATTAAAAAAACTCGGCGTGTATTGATTATTTTTAAATCTATCTATTATACTCGGGAAAAATTGATATACGTTGTTTCATTATAATTATTCCATGAAGTTTATTTATATAAAATTTATCAATAAATTTATTCATTTGTTTTACTTTAATTAGTTTATTCTCATATTTAAAAAGTGGTGTCTTATATATTACGTTATTGAACGGATGATCTATATTAATATTATTTTTAATTGCGACCAAGCTTATATGTTTTTGTATTTCATATTTATAACTATGGCCGACAAATAACTGATTGTTCTATATGATTTAATCATTTTTATAGCTATAAGCCTATGAAAGCTTTTTTAAAACATCTTTTGAAATTTTTTAGTTTTTAACATTTCTAGCATATATGATGATACTATTATAAAGTATGTTAGGTAAAATAATACACTTTTATACAACGTAACTCCTTTTTTATAATTTTTACAATTTTGATTATTATACGAAACTTATTAAATATTATTATGAATTTGCTTATTTCGGTTTTAATGTAATTAAAATGCTCGCGAAATTTTAAATTACTGTTTATTATTACTCCCAAGTATTTTATTTGTTTTACATAGTTGATCTTTAAAAAATTTAATGGTCTATTAGTATATTTTTTATTAAATATCATATAATTTGATTTAGTTTCGTTAATCTTAAGGTTAAATTTGTTAAGCCATTTCGCTATTTTTATGTACACTAAATTTATCTTATTTTCTAAACCTTTTTCATTTCTATCTGCAAGTACAACCGCAATATCGTCTACAAAGGTATGGATTTTAACATCATTAGGTAATATTATCTTATATAATTGAGAAAAAAGCTACATTCCATAGATGTGGGCCCAACACGGGCCCTTGTAATACACTCATATCTAATTTTTGATTCTTTTGTACGTTACCTATTTCAATAAAAGTATATCTATTTGCGCAGTATTTTTAATAATATTTAGTATATTATAATCGATTCCTATTTTCTTTAATAATTTGATTAAACTATTTAGATCAAGACTATCGAAAGTCTTCGCTATGTCTAGTGTCATTGAGCAACTCAAACAGGAATTGCTTTCATAATAAGTTATTATTTTTAAAATATTCCATTTCTATTGAACACAGTAGAATACTCGTAGTTGGACGTTACTTTTGGGGGTGGTTTAAATATGCTACAAATTTTTTTTCCTTTCTTGTAGTCACAAACCATTTGATCACTGTCAAGTAAGTCATTTAATTATTTTTCCCTTTATTTTCCTTTATCCTCGTTTATCATTCTTTTCTCTCATTTATATTCTTTTATAAGGATCAAAAGACGTCATCACCGCATGAACAAGATTTATCTGACGAACTACTTATTGAGGCAACTTTTTTGGAGGGGGAACGTCAACAAAGGAAATCCAACCAGCTATGAAAAGAAAGC
Organism: Icerya purchasi; assembly: GCA_039619475.1. Taxonomy (NCBI): domain Eukaryota; kingdom Metazoa; phylum Arthropoda; class Insecta; order Hemiptera; family Monophlebidae; genus Icerya; species Icerya purchasi. Next base: position 586,639,342 of record CM077115.1, read on the forward strand.
GGATAGTCAATTAAATACTAATTCGATCAGAAATTTCCAGAATGAAGGAACTAAGGACTGGCATGATGGAATAAGAGGTAAGTGACAGGATACATGAGGCGCAATAAGAACCGGGAAACCCAAGGAACAACAAATTAAAATAAAAAATTACACGTTCAGTTAAGGGGAATGGGCATGTGAAGAAGATATGTTTCGGATCGCAGACAGCTTTATGACTAGGATGAAGTAGTTAGTAGATGTTAAATGAAAACGAAAACGCGAGGAAGAGAACCGAGTATGATTAAGGCGCAAACAAATAATAAAGACGACAGTAGAGTGCCGTAGAGATGGAAAGTCGTAGAACCAGAGCTGGGTACGGAGATTCGGAATCAACTTAATTAACATATCAATGTTACTTATTTTACATTATAAACAAATATGAAACAAATATGACCATAAATGTTTTAGCATATGCCACGAATGTCTGGGTAGAATATTATTTAAAGAAGAAAACTAGCCCGATCGAGTCCGAGGTAGAACATGTGCTCGAACACAATTGAGCAGCAAAAGTTTGGAACGTAAAAGAACGCCAATACTGAGAGTAATTAAGCGTAAAAACCATAATATGTGTATAAAATTTTTCGTTCATTGCTGGAATTGATCCCACATCCTGCTGACCTGTCTCCAAAGTACATCAGTTTCAAGAAATACTAGACACTATAAATAAGAAGACCGATTTTGTAATTTAGTGAAGTATCATATTAGTTTAGAATTATCATTGTTAAGCTATGTGTCGATACATTCCTTATCTGTGACGGTTTTTAATGGCAGTTAATTGCGCTTTGTTTTCGTTTTCGAATTGTTTACGTTTAGTTTCGTTATTTTTTTGTCATTATCTGAAATTTCCGTACTTCTCGAATTTTATTTCTCTTCCTAATCTTTTTTTAACAATTTTCTGGTCTGCTTCATTGATCATCTTTTACCGAAATTTTACTTTATCATTCCTCACTATTATTTTCTTCTTTACATAAATTTTAGACAAGCAATTTTTATGCCTATTGGTTTATTAATTCATTTTCGGTCGCGAAATTAATCAATTAATTCGTTTTGATATTGTAAAATTTTCAAATAAATATTTATTCGAATTTAATTTTTTTTATACTGTTTGCGTGTTTTGTTTTTTATTTAAATAACTAGCCGACTCGACGGACGTTGTCCTGTCCAAATTACGGTAAATTTAATCGCGATCGTTTTGTGAATTTCTGGAAAGATACTGGAAATGTGTAAACAGAGCAAAAATGAAAAAAAAAACGCGCTTTGCCGAGTGATCATTGTATCTATTAACGATTGTGGCAGTAGATATTTAATTTAAGGAGGAGTATAATGTGATATTTTACGTCAGGGATGAATTCTGTCGGCAGTACACCGCTAATTGTTGGAAATATGTGGTGTACCTGAAATGTAATCGACTTGGGAGCATGCGGTTTTGTTCCAAAATTTAAATCACAATTGAATTAAGTTTTTCCTTTTATTAAATTTGAAATCACAGTGAATCTCAAGGTGTTTTATTTACATTCCGATTTCGGTTGCAAGATCGATGTTCAAAAGTAAATAATCAAAAAGAGAAATGCTTTGTTTCGATTGGTTCGCTGTGACATCACCATTTCATTAGTTGCAGTGCTTTTGCGATACACGATTGACTTCAGGGCCTGAAAAGGCGGAGGTTTGAAAATTTTCTTGGCATATTTATTTTATAAATAACAATACATTTTTCACTAATATTCAAACTATTAATACGAGTAATTTCCATAATTTTAATTTATGTATTAATAATTTACATAAATTAATTGCCCCGCATAAACTCATTAATAAAAATTACTTATGTTATATTGATTATAATCGTAATAAAAAGTTTTTCCTTAAGATATTAAAGAATTATCTAAAAATATGGAGTATGCGTTTTCTTTTTTCTTTTAAAGGTAAGAACACCCTAAAAAATCATCAATATTTATTTTAAATTTTTGATTTTTTCCCAGATTTTTGTCTTTTTTTTTTTTTATTTTTATTTTTTTGTGGGCGCGCCAGCGGCATTGACCCAACAACAAGAAAACTAAGCTAAGAAATTAACATAACAAAGGACAGCAGTGCGGAAACCACAGAAGATGAAGGAAAGAAGAGGATGAGACCTAATGACAGGAGCTGACTGTATAAAAGGGAGCGTTCGTTACGAAGAGCAGGACACTCAAAGAAAATGTGATTAGCATCACATGCACGAGGAGGATCACAATCGTGAAGAGAACAATCAGGAGAAGGCGATAGAGCAAATCGAAAGCGTGATGGGGAGGGGAGGAGAGAATGATTGATCCGGAGACGAATTAGGGAGACAATAGAAGAGCGACGACCGAAAGGATTAGAATATGGAACTAAGACAGAGAACGAGGAATCGGCTGAATAAAACGGTAATGCGAATGACGATTAGAAAGTAGGGTGGGATAAATATCCCGCCAAAGTCTGGCGTGATTGGAGGTGGATAAGGAAAGGATATCTGAAGAAGGGAAATGGTTGAGGAATGAATCAAGGCGACCAGCAGAACGAGCGAAAGAATCGGCTGCATCATTGCCATCAATTCTGGAATGACTGGGGACCCATAAAAAATCAATGAGAATAGAACGGGATGACTGCAGAGTGTATTTATAAAACTTTTTATTTTGTTTAATAACTTGGATCATATATGATTATATTTCCTCTGCGTATTTATAGGTTTATTTTTATCGTTTAACCACTAATGAAACATAACTGTGAAAAGATTTTTGTATTGTACGTTTGCTCTGTTTGATCATGCATGTGTGTGGATATATTGCAGTCTAAATATATGTGTATATATGTGTGAATGTATATGTTGGTACCTGTTTGTATGTTTCCGTATATATTTTGAGTGCAGTTTGTGCGTAAGGAAATTCAGTATATGCTATTAGAATATGTTTAGGTATTTGCACAGATCTTAAAGATACATCAACGAGGTGTGACAAAGAATTTTGCCCTGGCGGGCCTAAAAATAGGTGGAGAGGGAAACTTACTCTAAACACCTTCACATTAGTCTCCTCCGAGGTCAGCGCACCGCCGCCAACGTTCAACCCATTTTTGGGAGCACCCCGCAAACCCCCTCCCCCCGAAGATAGGTCCATTAGAACCCTCGTCGTGACACTTTCGACTTCGGTAATGCCGTTGTATCGATTTCCTTTCAAGTAACTTTTGAGTTGAGGGGAAAGACGAAAGTCGCACGGAGCCAGGTCCGGATTGTAGGTGCGGTGTTGGAGCGGGGGGATGCCGTGGAGTGTCAAAACCTAGCGTACTGCGAAGGACGAGTGTGCTGAAGTGTTGTCGTGATGCAGCACCCAACCCAGCTCGGCCAATTCGGGTCGTGCGCGGTACACGCGAGCTCGTAACCGTTTCAAAACTTCGATATAGAATGCTACATTGACTGTCTGACCTAAATGGAACGTATTCGTGATGAACAACGTCGTTGATGTCGAAGAAAGCGATCAGTAGAAACTTGACTGTTGATTTGGACATGCGAACTTTTTTCGGACGCTCCCCGCCCTTCTCCACCGGCTGCATGCTCCGTCTTTTGCTCTCAGGGTAATATTTGAACACCCAAGACTCGTCCCCCCCACCCCGTGATAATGGACGACATCCACACTGGTTTCGTTCAGCGTCAATTCGATCAATCATGTCCTGACAGATGGATCTCCGGAGCTCTTTTTTCTCAGCTGTGAGCAGTTTTGAAACCATCTTGGCGCACAGTTTACGCATTCCTCCTAGATCGTCATTTAAAATCTGCCGCCGAATGGTCTCGTGGTTGATGTTTAGCTCTTCTTCTAACAACATTCGACAACTCATTCGACGGTCTCGAAGCATGCGCACGCGCACACGTTCAACATTTGTCGCCGTTTTTGCGGTAGAAGGACCGTCGCAGCGCGAATCGCCCTTGACTGATTCACGGCCGTCTTTAAACCGCTTAGTCCACTTGAAAACAGTCGGCTGTTCCATATGAGGTCTTCCTGAGTAAGTGAATGAATGAGTGACAGACAATAAGAAGGCCGATATATGGTTTACATGTATAGATGTTTTGTTTTATTTTTGGTATTTATTGATATTTAGTTTTTTAATCGTAATTTATCTTTAATTTAATAATTCGTTTTATTTCAGCTCCGAATGATTTATCTTATATTTCTATTTTGTCTATGTTATATTATAGCTGCTAAATTTTAATTTGCAGTCTTACGATATACGTACTTTGTTGTATAGTTCCGTTTTGTTACACTTTTTTCGTGCACGTGTTTGTCATAGCCACAGTTCGCGCTTGATTGCGCATTTGCGATGAATGCATTTGTAAAATATATGAATTTGATTTGGTTTGATTTATATTATAATCTTCTTCTTCTTCTTTGATTAACGTGTCGTGTACTGCCGCCTAGGCCAGAGGTACGGATAAGATAAGAGTTAGATGGAGTGGAATTGATTAGTGGTCTTGAGAAAACGTAGGAGGCGTTCAATTTTGTCGTGGCGGTCAAATAGGATTTCGGAAAGGTTGGACGACTGGAGAATTTGTGCTCGGTATGAATTATAGTTTGGACAGCTGACGAGTATATGCTGAATTGTGACAGGAGAATTACAATTGGAACACAGTGGAATAGGTTGTTGACTATGAGTGATTTTGGAATGACCTAGACGGAGTCTTGTGACAACGATTTCATTCCTTCGATTGGTGAATAATGAAGTTTGCCATGGTCGAATCTCGAATTGAGCGCAGCTTGTTCATGTTTGGGATGTTGGTCCATTGTTTTTGCCATGTTTGAAATGATTTTTGTACTATATGAGCTTTTCGATCCATTGACGGAATTTCAATGTTCGGTACCGGAAAGAACAATGAGCCTTCTTTTGCCGCAGTATCCGCGAATGAATTTCCCTGGATCCCAACGTGTGATGGGATCCATGCGAACGAAACACGGATACTTGTACTACAAAGAATGCGAATAATTTCCTTGGCTATTGGGTGTTGGTGAGGAGAGTTGTATTTTTGAATTAATGTGACCGCGTGTAATGAGTCTGTACATATGAGGTGTGAGGATTGAGGATCGGAAATTATTACATTTTCTATTGCAAGTTTTATGGAAAATAGTTCGACCGAAAGAATAGTGAATAGTGCCGGAAGAGAGTAATGAAGAATAATTTTTTTGTCGGATGCTATTCCACAACCTGTCCCTCGAGATGTTTTGGAGCCGTCAGTAAAAACTATATTGCAACTGTCATATTTGCTGATCATGCATTGATATGCGGAACGTAAAATGCCGGGACATGTTTACTTTTTTTGTAGAATTTCTGGAGCTAAAGACCTATGCCGAGATGCAAGTTTACCTATGGAGGTGATGGTGCTATAGTTAGTTGATATGTCGGCAGTAAAGTGAATTGCATCGAATCTAAGATTTCAGTAACTTGCTTATAAAGAGTGGACACCGATGTATGAGGTGGTGGTAAAAGCGAGTTCAGCGAAGAAAGATTGTCTAAAATTCTCGGGTCTCTGTAAATATTGAGAGGAGGAATACCAGCTTCACAAATAATGCTAACATATAGAGAAGTAGAAAAAGCACCAATAGCGAGACTCGCAGCAGTATATATGATGTATTGTATTGAGTGAGTTGATGATATTTTGCTTAGCCAAAGAGTAGATTACAGCGCCATAGTTGAGCCTCGATTTAATCAGTGTTCGTTAGATTTTCAATAAGGAGAAACGATCTGAACCATACAATGTGTTAGCCAGTTTACGAATTAAATTTAGCTTTTTGGTGCAGCCTGTTTTTATTTGGTTGATATAATACGGAGTTTTCATGTCAATTTTTCGTTCAAAATGATTCCTAAATATTTTACGGTATCTGATGATGGAACGGTTACGTTGTTTAGTTGGGCTGAAATTTTATGACTACAGCGACGAACTTTGCAGAAATAAATAACGGTAGTTTTCGTGTTGGAGAAATTGAAGCCGTTGTGGACTGACCAAGCTTGTAATCTGTCGATTGTTTCCTGCAGTATTGATGTTCCCAGGGAACAGGTCCTATCAGGAGATGAATATAGCTAGGTCGTCTGCAAATAAGGAGCATTGGACAGGTGGGTGTATTTGTTCCGGAATGTCGTTTATGGCTATGTTAAAGAGAGTAGAGCTGAAAACGGAGCCCTGAGGAACACCGCTCTGTAGATCATGGGAGCTGATTTAACTGAGCCTAGTGGGATATGAAATTTGCGACTCGATAGGAAATTTTCGACGAAGTATGCTAGGTGACCGTTAACTCCCTAGCCATGAAGAGTTTTTAGAATTTTTTCTTTTCAAGTATTGTCGAAGGCTTTGAATATGTCAAAGAATATTGCCAGTAGGTGATTTTTACGAATAAATGATGTTTGTATGGACTGTTTGAGAAAAAGCAGTTGGTCGATCGTTGATCTGCTCGCTTGAAATCCGCATTTTGATTCGGCCAGAAGACTGTTAGATTCGATGAGCCATTGCAGTCGTTCGTTTATGATCCGTTCCAGGAGTTTGCACAGAACACTAGTAAGCGAAATAGGTCTGTAGCTGTCTAATAACATTGGATTTTTATTTGGTTTTGCAATTGGAATGATTTCGGCAGTTTTCCATGAGTCAGGGAACGTGTTCGTTGTTCAGTTATGATTAAACATTGGTAGTAAGATGAGAATAGCTAGGGGGCATTTTGAAGCACGTAAGCAGTTGGCTTCAATTGTTTGATACCTCGTTGTAATTCTTCGAGCGTAATAAGACAGTTATAAGGTTCTTTATTGTCAGAGTGGAAATCGAGTCTTACGGAGGCGAGATTTCTTTTGTGATTAAACGCTTCTGATGGGAAATTCAAGTTGCTGGATTGAAAAGCTATAAATTTCGCGAACGAGGAAGCTATTTCGTTTACGTCTGTGCTGATATAGTTATCCAATTTGATGCTAGTGGGAATTGGTGAAAAATTTTTCCTATCAAGCGCTCGAATTTTTTTCCAGACTGTAGTGATAAACAGTTTATAATTTCTAATTTCTATCATGAAATTCGTTTGGCCTGTTTTAAAGTGTATCGTGCTTTAGCGCAAAGTTTTTGGTAGTTAACATGATTTTCCAGAGATGGAACGGCTTTCAGTTTTTTCAGTGCTTTTCTTCTATTACGTACAGCGGCGGAGCAGTCTGAGGTCCACCATGAACAGCGTTTTTACGTAAATGTGGAATTTTGGGAGTCATGGAGTTCGCCTGATTTGCAATAATATTTGTGAACGATTGGACGAGATTTTTGGCGTCTGAAGTTTGTCCGACTTCGAAGCTAGCGACTGATGAAATGGTTGAGCTATATATTTTCCAACCTGTTTTGCGGTAGTTGTATTTTATATCTTGAGATAGGGATATAGTTTTGTTATGCCTGTGGTGAACGATTACGGGAGTATGATCGCTTCCAGCGAGATCATCATGGTTGAAGACTTCAACAGCGTTCAGAATGGCTGGGGTGGTAATTATTAAGTGCAACATTGACCATGTCTTGTGAGAAAAGTTATAGCGCGTTGGATCCTCGGGATGTAGCAGAGCAAGATTGTAGCTGAAAATAGGTTCTTCAATGATTCTTCCTTTAGAGTTGTAGCATGATCCAACCGAGAATGGGGAATGAGCATTTAGATCACCACAGATAAGAAAAGGGCTTGGAAGCGCCAAAATGAGTTCGCTGATGTCTTCTCGAGGATATTATCTCTTGGAGGTAAATATATTGAACAAATAGTGAGTAGTGATGAAAGATATATGGTTGCTGCAACAGCCTGTATATCGCTGTCTGTAATTGAAGCTGGTTGAAATTGAGGTAGTTTTTAATGGCTAAACTTACTCCTCCGGATGCCCAGTTCGAAGAGCAGTTTCTTGAAATGATATTGTAGTTCAGGAGATATAAGGTTTTGCTATTCTTAAGACGTGTTTCCCGCAGACATATTATAGTTGGATCATAGATAGACTGGCTTAATTTGAGATCTTCTACATGCCTATAAACACTGTTACAATTCCAACTGATATATATTATTATAATCATAGTTCGTTGATTTTAAAAAAGGAAAAAAAATCTTTCTTGAATTTAGATAAAATCATGAAAAACCTTTTATTTATTTATTTATGTATTATTTTTTTTAACGGCATTCTGCTTATATTAGTTGTAGATTTTTTCCCGATGCTCGCGGTTATTATTCGCATCTTTCGCGATATTAGATTCCCAAATTTCCTCGTTCGCTTCTGTCGCGTTCCAAGTTCGGGTGTCGATAACGTCGTATACTCAAAAGACATTTTCATCCTGCTAATACCCGACAATGATGATAAATTCTGTTATTTATCTTCAGATTCCGGATGAAGCTAAAAACTTGACAAGAACAATAAACTCTTGTCTGGTTCCGACCCCCTAAACTGAAGTCTTTCATTTTGCAAAAGTATGCTGGAGAGACTGTCTATTCACTTTGCAAGTGTAGTTTTACTTTCCATGCAGCGCCGGTTAAATTTCAGTTTACAGTTCTGATCAAAACCGAATGTGCACTATCACCAGTGTGAGAACTAAGTTCGTCAAGACGAAAAAAGCAGAATAGAGTAAGGGATCTCAAACTTCTTTATTTGTTCGAATAAAGATAGTTTTACTTCAACTTTGCGTTGTCGTTTTTTGACCCTTTTGTAACTAACCGATTCCCGTATATATGTATGTATATGACGAGCTGATGGTTTTTAACACGGGCTAGATCTAGGTCCACTTTCTATTACGATAGTAATTTCGTCAGCAGGTGCAGAGTGCGACAGTGTATATTCGGTTGCACTAGGGGATTTCTTAGTGCTGTCAGTGTGCACGCGACGACAGGCAGCCTACATGTTCAGCGATAAGCGAGTAAGAGAGAATCGCGCTCGGCAGGACAATAGGCAGTCGCGTTTTACCAGCAGTATCGCGCCTAATAATAACCCTGTACCAATTACATTTATTTATCAGTTCACCTTCAGATGCGGACAAGATGAGCGCTGCTTGTGTCGGTGGTTACATTTGGCCGATTAAATCGAACGAGCGGCGACAATTTTTGTCGTTAGTTTTTCGGCACGATTTTTGCTCTGTGGGCCTCGGTCGGAATAGCGCCTTGCTGCTGGAGTATGCGGGTGCCGGCATTGGCTAACATTTGCCGATGATCGGCTATGTGTCGTCTGGTGCTTCTGGCGAGCATTTGGCCCCGGCCATCTGTAAGCTGGCTGACGTTGCGCTGGCGTCTGCGCAACTCGGCAGATTCGTTCACGCGTTGCCAGTACTCGGCCGCGTTCTAATATGGACCTTCTGGAACGGCGAAGAAAAAGACTTGCGAGTGAGCGAGCAATTTGCAATAGCGAGCGCGACTCGCCGACAGCAGCAGCAGCAGCAGCAGCAGTCAGAGCAGTCCCTTGAATTTGCCGTTATCGTTTCTTATCAGTCTTCTTATCAACTCTCCTCGTCAGAGTGTAGATGCGCTGCGTTTACATGGACGGCTTTGGTGCGCGATGCTAATTTAAAGGGGATCCCTCTGTCGTTCTCGTTCGTTCGAGTTCATGTAAAATCCCGCTTAACGCTTTCATGTTTTTTTCGGTTTTTTCGGTTTTTCGTCATTTAATCGATCACGCGTATGTCGATTAAATTATTGCAGGTGATAGTGTCCGTTCATGTTATATGTGCAGTACACTTTGGGTGGTTAGCGCCGTTGTGAGTGGAGACCTACATCACTGCTTAGTACAGGTATAACAAAAAGACGTACACACACTTTTATGCGCTCGCCTCTAGAATAATTTCCGTGCTACACGCTCTCTTCATTAGATCATCATCTCAGTTGAGGAACGAAAACAGTTAAATTTTTTTTCGTATTATTTTATCACTATTAACTACTTGATATTCTAATGATTAAATGATGAACGGCCAAAATTTAAAATTCTACTTCACCGAAGTGATATTATTTAGTCGGATCGGATCGAATCGGTCGATTATAACACGGGCTCTTTTAGAATAGGATTAAAAAAGTTATTCCTTCGGCGAAAGTTAAATAAATCGGTAAAATTGATAAACGTGTCTGTTGTCGATCAACAAAATCTCGCGAGCTTCAGAAATATTTTGTATTTAAATTTATTTTGTCTACATAGTACTTTTTTTAATTTTTTTAAAATGTTTGTTTTTATCTTTTTCCGATGATTTTTTATCGCTTACGTGTTCAGCTCTGATCGTGTTTAGAGCGACCATATTTAAAGCCGATATCTAAAAGAAACAGGAAAGGTCTTTTTTTAATTTTTTTTAATGGGTTCGTCAACATGGACATTGGGGAAATCTCCGATATACTGCTACAATGAACTACGGGCTGTTAAAACTGCTAAAATTATAATAGATGAATGGAGACGTACTTACATCCAGTTTAATTTTTCTAACAAAACACCATATTGTTTAAATGCTATATTTTTTTTTTTTTTATTAAAAATAAAATATTAATGTTAAATAATGTTAAAAATACGTATTATAGAAAATAATTATTATTCGGAAAATATAAAACAGCCTGTTATATATTTACTAAATAATAATTATTTTCCGTAATACGTGTTTTTATATGTTTTTAATAAAGAATATACAGAAAATGGATTCAAACATTTATATTTTAGATGTAAAAAATATCGATGATTTTAAACATGAGTACGCTTCTAATCGTGTATTATAATTTCTAGCAGTTTTAACAAAATAACTTGGCCGCTCTAGTTCGCATATAACAATAGTAATAAAAATGTCTTAATTTGAACATGCAAGTCGAATACAACAATAATAATAATAATAAAAAGGATCCGATGGTCGCTCTGAACACCATTATTGGTGGGTCGCTGTGAACACGGCCGCTCTGAACACGATACCTTTTTTATCGTACTCAAAAAATTTCTTTTACAGGAAATTCGTAAATTACTTGTTATTTCTTTTCTTTTTTAATCTGAGCTCGTATGGGGAAACGATAATAATTTTCCCTGTGCTTTCAATGTCAGCTAGGGAGCGGGATTCAAACCGAGTACTACTCGATGGTAATACATATGGGATTGTCAACTTTTTTTTTTTTTTTTAATAATCAAACCATTTTATCCTGCGGTTTTTCAAATGAACTATTATTAATCGTTCAGACAAGCAAAATAGAGTATAAGTATAGTAACTTTATTTTGAAGATTCATTCGTAAAAAAAAAAAAAAAGGAAAGAAAAAAAAATGACGATCCACTAAATTTAAGGGTTGTTAAGCGTGTATACGGGGTTTTAGGTATTTATGTCGCTGTTTGTCGCGGGGGGAAATTTTAACCGTGAAAACTACAACGGGGGACTGATAGAAAGAAAGAAAAAAACTCTCAAAAAGGAGAAATTCTGTCGAAGGGCATTTTGTACTTTTCGAAAATTTCACGGTAAATATATATGTGTATTTTAAAATTATTATATAAATGATTTTTAAAACTTTATATTAAATAAACATTTGAAAAATTACGATATTGCATTTTTTTAAAAACTGTAATATATGCATGTATATTTAAAAAAAAAAGGTATAACACTGCATGTTTTACAAACTTTATTATAGTAAAAAGAAATATTTAAAAAATTGAAATATTGAAAAGTTCACACGTTGAATATGTAGTTAAAAAAATTACAAAAGCCACACGGGCGCGCCAACTCGCGATAATAAATGGTGGTCATTCAGTTGACGGGTTTTATGAATAATATCGTATAAAGATCTAATTGAAAACACTTTCAAATTCTTCGAGTAGTTTTTACCGGAAATAATAATATAAAGAAGATCATCTGATTGATTTCTCTCCTTTCTAATTGTTTCTGGGTTAAGGTCCCTCGTTAGCACCTCCCATCCCCCAAAAAAGAAGGAAAAAAAAAAGGAAGAGATGGAAGATGTAATAAAATTCTTTTTAACAGCGACAAAAACGACGATGATGATATACATTGCATTGTAAACACTACGACAAAGGGCGTAATAGGCAAAATAAAAATCTTTCTTGTATAATCCGTGGTTTACTAAACTTTATCGTCAGCACCAAGGTGTGTGTTATTATAATAATAACAGCGTGCGAAAAAATACCGGAGTTATTTTACTACAGGTAAAAAAGAAATCTGAAAATGATATACTAATTTTGAAATTTTTTAAACGTACAATATAAAGAGATATCAATTAGTAGAAAGTAAAAAAAAAAAGAAGTATTTTTACCGCGCCTCTTTAGTACACGTTCAAGAAGGTGTTGTAAAAAATTGAAAATAAATGATGAAATCATCGGGAATTCTGAATTCAGTTGGTGAGAAGACAGGTGAAAGTAATTCCTCTTTATTAATGAAGCCAAACTTCAAAGTCGATTTTTCTTTCGCGCGCTTAATCTGTTTCTGCGATGCTTATTTTTCGGGCGGATTTTCGATAAAGCTTAACACGGGCATGTCGCGAACAATAACAATAAATATCTTACGCTGCTTTATTCATTACAGTATTAATCCGTTTTTCTCGTGTGTTTTTTTTTTTTTTTTATTTTTGGGTTCTTTTCTTTATCGAATTTCACTGTCCATTATTTCTTTTCTCCACTTTGGTAAAATTTTCGAAAGCAAATTCAGAAATCGGACGTTACACATTTAATATCATGTACTACAATTTTCCAAAAAGTAATTCGTTGAAATTTTTAATTTCCGAAACACTTTCCAAGCCGGTTTTTCTACTTTATTAACATAATTTTTTCATTTGTTTTTTATTTATTGTTTATTTATATTCAGTTTTGAATTATAATGTATACGATTCTTAGAAAATTCTCTCGAATTGTGCGGATTTAGGTGAAAAAATTACGGTATGTAAATTAATTGATATTTACACGTATATCGCAGGAGGAAAAATACCTTCTTCACGGTGCTGTTTGCAATTGCGGGACAATACTTTTTAAGATTTACACGTTACCGGGTTAGTTTTCTCTTAATTCCGAAATATATATATATGAATATTTTAAAAGGATAATAATTTCACGTTTAACATCAAGAAAGTGGAGTTGAAAAAGCTTCACTGATTTGAGATAAAACGAGAATTACATACAAACGTAAAGCGACAAGATAAGTAAATAGAATATCCGCATCTTCTTGTTATAGATTGCTCTTTAAGATCCCGTTGATATTTCCAGCTCTTTACTATTTATAGAGCATGAGAAGCGAATGATGTTGGTAAATTTAAAAATAACGAAAAAAACTAATTTTTGGTTAATTATTCATTTACGATTTTTCAACCGTAAAACTTACTTAAAACTTTATCCTCACGTATTACAGTTTAGAAAACTGTTTTTTGATTATTCTAGCTTGAATTCGTAGCTGTGTATGTATTGGTAATATTCGAACTTTATAATAAGATATCTATGGAATAACTTAAACATTTTCGTTGTTATATTTCCCTACCTAGTGTTTTAGCGTGTTTTTGCTTTTAAATGATAAGTTAGAAAAAGAAAAATGAATTTTTAAGATTTTTTTTTTTTTTTTTTTTTTTTATATATATATATATATTATGCTATTTTACACCTAGTCTTATCAACTATTTGGTAATCTATGGAATAAGTTAAAATGACATGAATAAGCAACCCAACCAGTGAAGGGTGCTAAAATTAACTTATATATGTGTATACAAAATGCCTACACACATATTTTTGCATTCTCACGGACACATACATACCATCCCACATGCACACGCACATACACCCTCACACATCAGCACACACTCACATATTATTTATACATTTTTAATTTATAAGAGATCTTGAGGTCGTTTCCTATTCAGCCTACGTCCCTCGCTTGGATTGCTCAGCAGTTCTCTTGTTGTACTATTAGGATGTTCTTTCAATCTGGCAAACTCCAAGATCTTCATGGATAGTGATGTTGGTTATGTACCATGGAGCAGAGATGATCGTGCATAATAACTTTTATTCTGTACTCTTTGCATAATTGAGATGTTGCTGTTTTTGGCACAGCCCCATAACTGGCAGCCGTATTGCCAAACGGGTTTAAGAATTTGCTTATAAAGAAGCAACTTGTTTTCAAGAGATACTATTGATCTCTTACCCAACAGCCAGCACGGTTGCCGCAGCTTGATGTTCAACTCATTTCGCTTTGTTATAATGTGCTTCCTCCAAGTCAAGCATTTGTCGAGATGAATACCAAGATACTTTACATCTTCTTTCTGAGGGATCTCCACTCCATTCATCATTATATTTCCAGATGAAACGATTCTTCGGTTAGTGAAAACTACTCGAGATGATTTACCTTCATTAATCTTTATTTTCCATAATTTGCACCTAGATGTTACTTTATTGACTGCTGTCTGCAGGTTTTTACGCGCAACTTTTGGACATTTATTTGAACACAAGATCGCTGTGTAGATAAGGTAGAGAAGCGGTCCAAGTACACTCCCCTGAAGAACTCCTGCTCGAACCGGATATATACTTGATTCGTCATCACCATATTTAATGTAGAAATATCTTTCGTTTAAATACGACCGGAATAATTCAGCTAGTTGATAGGGAAAATGACGTCGGAGTTTTTGCAAAAGACCATCGTGCCAAACTCGATCGAATGCTTGGCTTACATCTAAAAATACGGTATCGCAAACCATTTTTCAATCTAGGGATTTTAAAAATTTACGCAAGATTTGTTTTCAGCTTATTGCATAGGCGTTAGGAGGAACGTTTAATAGAACTATTTCCAGTTACGCGCTGTCAGTCGTATGTAGTTGACGTTAATGATTATGTCAAATAGTATATACATATACATATACATATATATATATATATATATACATATGTCAGGAGCTGATCCAGAAGGACATTTGGGGGGGGGGGGGGGGGGAATTATATAATTACGTAAAATCTTCTACGGTAGGCAGTAAATTTGCTTATATCATAAAGAAAATCAAATAGCGACCTTTATAAAAATTTTAAAATGTATTAAAAATACATAATTATTACAATTTTTAATTTATTAAGGGTGAAAAATAGAACGAAATTATAAAATTATTCCTTAAATATGTTAGTTTAGAAATAGTAAGAAAGATGGTATTTTTATTAGACACTTTACTTTATTTTTATTTTTGTTAGTAATCCGATCCAAATTCTCTTTGTTCGCGAGCAAGTTTTTAAATACGTATACACATATATCTCTCATTGAACTACTATTTTTAATTAAAATTACAAAATAAAAATTAAAAATAAATAAAAATGGCAAGAGATCGATGATAATTACATTTAAAATAAAATAAAAAAGGAACATTAATAGTTTTACTAGAAAATAGTATTAAATATTAATTATTAAAATCCGTAGGTAAAATTCATACAAATCATTTATAGCATAAATTAAGTTTCTCGTTTATAACAAATTTTTTCATAGAGGCTTTGGTTCTTCGGAGGGAATGTCCCCTATCCATCCCGTGGATCCGCCACTGACATATATATATATATATTACAACGTAATTCTTAGACCACCCCCATTAGAATATATATATATATATATATATATATTAATTTTTTTATTTATTTATTTATTTTCTCCGCTGTACCTTGCGTTTTTCAGCCATAGTTTCTGATTGTTACTGTTATTATTTGTTGTTGATGTGTTTTGTTTTGTTATTCATTACATGGTTGACAAAGCTGATCACATATATATATATATATATATATATATATTAATTACAACATAATTTTTAGGGCGGCCCCTCTTAGATTTTGCAACGAAAAACGTCACAATTTTATGTAACGAAAAAATGTTCTAATTTTATGTAATGAAAATTAAACGTTCGGATAGAATTTTTATAATTATGTTCTAATATTCATATGGACCGATTTAGAATTACGTTGTAAATGTTAATAATTTTATACAAAGCATAGAAGAGAAAGAGATAGAAATGTAAGCAAGAGGGGTCAAACTTGCGAGGCCAAAATTGCGAGTTTATATATATTCATATAATGATAGTTGTAATAAACACGTTTTGTTTCGGAATTTCCATTAATAGACACGTGCTCGAAGAAAGGCCGAATAGTTATAACTTTATTCAGGAGTTTGTCTTTTTTAAAAGAGTCTGTTTTTTTTCTGGCACGTCTTTTTTATACATTTTTATAAGAATCTTAATCTCTATTCCGCAAACAGGACGTTGGAGCGCTTATGGTGAATGATTGGTTAATGTCGCGTCCGATAAAAAGTGTCATTCATGGGGAGCTTCCGCTTTTTGGTTAACAGCTCCTCGGGTACTAAAAATTATCTTTCGAACGCTGTAAAGCCTTTTTCACGCGGGCAATTCTTTGTTTACAGTCTGACCAAATGTGCAGCTAAGCCTTCTCAGTTAAAAAATACTCGGAAAAAGAAAACAGCAAATGCCTTTACGTTTGACCTACTAGTGCACATTTTTCCAGTCTTGCGAAGGTTGCATCTTGACATTGAAGCGGTATGTTTTACCCGGAAAAAACTGTGTATGCCTTATATAGTTCAGTAGGAAATGATGTCTTTCTGGCGACTTGAAAATATTGCGAAACAAGGAAAATAATGTATAGAAAAAGCAAAAACAAAAAAACACGT
Organism: Icerya purchasi; assembly: GCA_039619475.1. Classification (NCBI taxonomy): domain Eukaryota; kingdom Metazoa; phylum Arthropoda; class Insecta; order Hemiptera; family Monophlebidae; genus Icerya; species Icerya purchasi. The sequence continues at coordinate 586,655,985 of CM077115.1, forward strand.
CTTCGCCATTCATGGCTGATGTTAATGTGATTCTCTTATTTTTTATTACCGATCATTACGCGAGGGGTATGAATTTTTTACGCAGATGCGTTGGATGTTGGGTTGTTAAAATTGTATGGCGTGATCACATTGCTGCCCGAGCGTTTTGATAAAATTCAAAATGAGCGTCTTTATATGAAAATTATTTAAATTATAGTTCTCGGTATAACACACACGTATTCGGCATTATTTTTAAGATGTTTTTGGTAACAGTCGAAAGAACTCTTCGGCTTATAATTAATCGTTAGCGCATTTTTTCCCACATAAATGATACGAGTGTCTGTTATGATTTAAAATGTATTATTTCATGGTTGTTTTTAAAATAACTTTTGCAATATCTTTTACATACCTCTCTACACAAACACGTATGTGTAATATGATTGTAATTTACTTTTGAACCACTTTGAAAAACCTAAATATATTTTTAATGTTGTTATATTCAACAATTTTGATATTATTTCAAAGCAGCTGATTTGAAAAGCGAAACGTTTCTAAATATAGGGTGGGCCAAAAGAACATCCCGAATTTTAAATGCTCGTCAAATAAAGACTAATATACTTACGGAAATGAAACAAACGTTGAAATACTTCAAAAAGAACGCCATTTATTATACACTATTAGTTTTGAACAATACTCTGTATGAATAGTTACCATTTTGATTTTTACATTGTTGCGATCTTTCCTCAAAATTATGCATTACTTTTTTAAGAGTTGGTTTTTTAATCGCCGCAATTTCCTTCTGAATGGCCAATTTCATCTCGTCGGTTGTTGCTGCTTTACCCTCGTACACCTTGCTTTTCAAGTAGCTCCCCATGGTAAAAATCTGTCGGTGTTAAATCCGGACTGCGCGGCGGCCAAAACAGCTCACAGTTTCGCGAAATCAAGCGATCCTGAAACTTCTCTCTTAATAACCGCAAAACATCGTTACGAATATGTGGTGTGGCCCCGTCTTGTTGAAACCACGTTTTAGATAATGCAATCCTCTTCCGTCTGAGCTCTGGTAGAAAAAACTCGTTTAACATTTGGATGTAGCGGTCGCCGTTCACAGTAACATTCGCTCCGTCCTCCTCGAAGAAGTAGGGACCGATTATCGCTTTCGCACTGACTGCGCACCATACCGCGATACGAGGGGAGTGCAAGGGTACCGGGTGAACGATTCGAGGGTTCTCAGTAGCATAATACCGCATGTTTTGTTTATTAACGTTACCATTTAAATCGAAATGCGCCTCGTCGCTAAAAAAAACATAATCCAAATCGACGTCTTCTTCCTCCAGCATATCCAAAAATTTATTACAAAATTCTAACCTTTTTGGCTTATCTGTTGGCTTGGGTTAGTTGTATCTTGCATGGGTGCATATTGAGGTCGTTTCGAATTATTCTTCTGAGTGAAGTACGGGGAATTTTCAAGGCGGAAGCCTGGCGACGAACGGATCTGCGCGGACTTCGCGACAATGCTACGCGCACTTTTTCGATGTTTGTCGGGGTTCTAGACGATCGACGGCGACCTTGATGGTTGACCGCCACCACACTACCATATTCTCGGAAGTTTTTTACCCATTTGAGGATACTTTTACGGTCGGGGTGATTGTCATGACGTTTTAAATCAAATTGTTTTTTAAACGCGCGTTGTACCGCGATTACACTTTCACCGTTTTTCACAAAGTACTCGACAACGAAAGAGCGTTGTTTACGCGTCCACGACATCATGACTATTAACCAACTATATTTATATTAAACGGCATATTATTTAGCGCTAGATGACGTTGCAATCGCCACGCTAACTCACAGTGTATGATTTTGACGAGCGTTTGAAATTCGGGATGTTCTTTTGGCCCACCCTATATATTTTGTTTTTGTTTTTTGAAAAATATGTATTTATTATTTTTTACATACAAAACTTTCGTCAAGCTAAAACGCTTGTCGACGAATTATCTCCTATTGAACATTTTACCATCTTAAATTAACTTATACATATGCATAATCGTGTAATATTTACTTAATCTATCTATTTTACTTATCAATAATTAATAATCTATTTTTATTTCCTATATTCAGTTGTTTTTTTTGTTTTTTCTAGTTTTTTTTTGTTGCGCTTTGTCTTTTTATTTTATGTTTATTATTTTTTTTATATTTTCTTCTTCCTGAAGCCATTCCTTTATTTTCCTTTTTCTTTCCCCTATTTTTTACTTCTCTATTATTATTTCTTTTTGGGTATTTTATTCAACATCTGAGTTATATTTATCCGTTTGCTAATCTACCCTGTCAAGAAAGTATCGGGAATTGTTAAATAAAACGAACAATTTTTAATTTTCATCCAAATTTATTTTGTCACCTTCAAAATAACATCCATTCGAAGCGATGCACATATGCCAACGCTTTTTCCACTCGGCAAAGCACTTCTGATAGGCGGTTTCCGGGATGGCCTTTAGCTCTCGCGTCGCATTCGTCTTGATGTCATCAATCGATTCGAAGCGCATTCCCCGTAGCGGAAATTTGAGTTTTGAGAATAGGAAGAAGTCGCAGGGTGCTAAATCTGGTGAATACGGCGGTTGTTCGATGATATTTACCGAGTGTTTGGCCAAAAACTCATTCACAATTATGGCTTTGTGAGACGGCGCATTATCGTGATGGAGAATCCAAGAATTGTCGACCCACAAATCGTTACGTTTACGACGGATAGCCTCTCTCAAACGTCTCAAAACACTTAAGTAAAACTCTTTGGTGACTGTCTGTCCGGCTGGCACATATTCATAGTGTAGCACGCCTCGAATATCGAAGAAAACAATCAACATGATCTTCACTTTCGATCGGCTTTGGCGAGGTTTTTTCGGCTTTGGCGCGCCAATTGGCCGCCATTCGGACGATTGCTGGTTCGTAAGCGTGTCGTACTCGTACACCCATGTCTCGTCACCAGTAATTATCTTTTCCAAGAAGGTAGGATCCAAATTGGCTCGATCCAGCATGTCTGCAGCTACCTGTTCTCGGTACTTTTTTTGAAAGAAATTCAGGTCTTTCGGAACAAGCCGAGCCGCAACGCGTTGCATACCCAATTTTTCGTGCACAATCGTACGTACGCTCTCGTGTGACATGCCCAATCCATGAGCCATCTCTCTCAAGCTCACATGACAATTTTCAGCAACGATTTCCTTGATTTTATCGACGTTATCATCGGTCACACTCGTTGAAGGCCGTCCAGAGCGAGGCATGTCTTCGACCGTCTCCCGACCATCCTTGAACGCTCTGTACCACTCGTAAACCCGCGTTTTTGATAAAGCAGATTCACCAAAAGCCTTCTGTAACATTTTCAGTGTATCGGCACAAGAAATTTCGTTCGAAACACAGAATTTAACACAAGTACGTTGTTCAATATTTTCACTCATTGTAAAACTTCGACAAAACACTTCAAGGTCGACTGATTTTAACAGCTGCTGTAAACACACTGGTTGACAGATCGCGCTAAAAATAGGCATCATAATACAAAACAGTTGTACCAACCTGGAAAGAAAAAATTATCTGCCTAGCTATTACCCGGGAGATTTAAATTGACAATTCCCGATACTTTCTTGACAGGGTGTATATGTTCTTGCTAACGGTAGTTGGAACGAAAATTTTTCCCTCAACTCGTATTCTGTGTTTATTCTTTCCTCCAATTCAATTTTCTTTTCTGCTGATATGTACTCGCATTAGCACAATATGCATGTATTAAATGCAAGTTGGCCTGGGCGACATGGTATAAAAAGCGCTAGAAGTAGGAAGAATTTTGTATTTTTATGAATTTTTTAATGTACGAGTGACTGTTGATTATTATATGCGCAAGGATTATTAAAGAAGAAATAGCATTGGCCAGAGAATTACGTATCCTCAGATTTTCAATAAATTCACGGTAAATTCGCTCCGTCGTAGAAACTGATTTTTCCATCTCAGATTTTCATGCTATATCCTTCCATGAAATTCTCATTATAATCGATTGGCCAGTTAGGTAATGTAAAAAAAAAAACAAAAAAAAACGAGAATATACCTTCGAATTGTAGACAATACTCTAGTAAATAGTAAATTGTGACTATGCCAAATGTCCACCATATTCCAAATTTAATAATGTGCCTCCATAATTTCTAGAAATATTTAGAATAATTATATTTGTAAAGTGTAGATCATTTTCGGATTTTTGATTAAATTCGGGAATTCTGATATTTCGAGACTTCAATAATTGTAATCTAAATAGTGAATAATTTCTGAATGTTTTGTTCAGCGATGTACATATATAATGAACGAGTGGAACTATGGTATAAAAAGTGCTAAAAGTAGAAAGAATTTTGTACTTTTATGAATTTTTTAATGTACGAAGGACTGTTGATTCTTATGTGCGTGAGAATACATTAAAGAATAAATAGCACAGCCCAGAATTGCATACGCAAATCGTATTTCGAAAAACTCAAATTTTCGACAAATTCACGGCAAATTCGCTTCGTCATTGAAACTGATTTTTTCCTCTCAGATTTCCGCGCTATATCCTTCCATTAAATTCTCATTAAAATCGATTGGCCAGTTATGTAATGTAAAAGAAAAATGAGGAAACGATAATATATACCTGCGAATTGTACAATATTAGTATATAGTGATGAATTGCCACTACGTCAAATTTCCACCATATTACGATTTAATCTAATGCGCCTTCGTAATGAGGTTTATAATTGCTAAATGTGTAATATATTTAAAATTAAACACCGACTCGTTTCAATAGCTTCATGATCGCAGTATGTATTATTAAATTTAACGTTATACCGTGATGGTGAAACTATTCGAAACATGTCGATGTTTAATTGCTAAATATATTATTATTATTTTATAAAAGAGCATAATTACCGGGAATTTTTAGAATAATTTTGAAACGAATATTAACAACTCGGCACGCGATAGACATAAATGTCCATTGTTATTATTCTTATTAAAATGAATATTGTGCACTTTCTCGCTTAATAACGTCTTTTTCTTACAAAGTGTCATCGTCGCTTTCGTTCAATATTTAATGTACTTTTTTAAATTTTATTTTAATGATCACTTTAATATAGCATAATGCTATTTAAATTAGACCAGTGTCCAACTTGAGGTCTATTCTGGGCTAGGTATCGAAAATATTTCAAAAAAATGTTTCACCATCGTTACTGAATACTGTTTTGTATAGAAAGCTAGAGAGATGTTTTACAGTCGTTAGAAACATTTTTATTAGATTTCATTAAACGCTTTTGGAAAATCTCGGGCAATTTCAAAAAAGAACAATTATGTACACTTTAGATTTTTTTTTTTTTAATTCTCCTCCTCACTTTTTTTATATGCGCCGTTTGCAACTACTAAGGTTATTACAGCACATATATATGGAGGTAACTTATATGTGTGTTCGATCAAACCACTCGTTCTGACGAAGGCTATAACCTCCTTGTGACGTTAGTTGTAGTATTTGCCAGACAATCTTGTATGTTGTTGGATAGGCTATGTGTTGCGTCCTGAATAACTTTGGGCACGTGAGAAAAATGTGTGGAACTGTCGGTATACCAGCCTGGCCGTAGAAGAAGTCTATAGTGGGGGGAGGCGAAGATTTGCTAATTATATGACCGTGCGACATAGTGACACGGCCGATTCGCAGCCGGCTAAGACTTTTAAAATCTTGCCGGGATATTCCTTCCGGTGATCACCATGGTTCGACTCTGTGGGTTTAATGTTTTTTAAGAACGTTGTATGTCGTAGCTGCCCATTCTGTTTTCCATTGGTTCTCGCACTTCTTTAGGGAAAATATGCATCATCGAGGATGGTAGGTCCGAGTTCTCTGGCAAATTCGGTCGTTGTTATTAAATAGATATTATTTCCATCCGCAGCGACATGCGGCCTGTTAGATATTTTCAGTATTATCCGTTGTTTTTAATTCATTTTTTCGCAAAATTTACAACGGAACAAAAAGAGAATACATATTTTGATAAAGATATCTTTGGGCAAGACTATAATATCGTATTTCTGCACTTCTAGCTAAAATACACGAGTAGAGTTTTACATACCTGTCGTTTTACCGGGCATTTTACGTGCCGTGTGCATCCGAGGCCAAACGCACGAGTGTTTCGGAGAGAGTTTAGATTTCTGAAAATAAGTTATAGTTGTTTTGCGGAATGTTAGAAGGTTTTGGACAGTTTGGGAGTCGGAATATTATGGAGGATAACACACAGAAAGACCGAGGATATTTCTGTACGACTTGGAACATACGCCGGTTGTGAGAATGTGTATGTCTTGGACACACAGAAGAGGGGTACGTTACAAGTTGAACATGTTGCGATATGGATTGGTGATTGAGAAAATGGCTGTGAGTAATTCTAGTGTTGCCTAAGCCCAAAAACTACGACCTCCTCTCAGAGTTTAGATAGCGACATATCTGTAGACTGTGAATTGGGCGGGCTTTGTTCAGCGGTGCAGTAAATTCGACAAGCGAGAGGCGAATTTTTTTAATGAACCATGCGGAGGAAAATCTTCAAAGCCAAATATAGCGAATTGGAAACATTTGTATGATTTTATAAATATCACCGATACAGAGAAGTATGTCGAGCCCATTCTTTGAGTAAACTGTTCAGGCGACGAAAATCACACGAAAAAAAAAAAGATAAATCCAATACCGCAGCTTTATGTGTGCTCGTAAAACGCCGTTGTTATATTCGATAATTGTTATATTTCTTTTTCTCAAACCACGAAAAAAGTATTAATGAAATATATATATTGTTATTTAATGCCTGTTTATTTTTAAAAAGATGAAAATAAAATAGATTTTTTTAAAAAAGCTTTTATATTTTTGTCTGCACTAAAAATAAGAAAATAAATGATAGCTAGTGTCATTTTTTTTTTTTTTTTTCTACAAGTCGTCGGCGAGTTACAATGCCCAAATGGAACTTGCGCGTGGGTCGCGAATAACTACTTTGATTTATAAAGCTTTTTGCAAGCGGCTTTACAGACAAAAGGCATGTAAAAATTTAAGTACCCCGTCTTCAACTGCATTCTTGACAAACTTTTAAAAATCACAGTCGCCGATAGAAAAGTTTTATTTGAGCATCACCGACCGAGGCGTTGTAGAAAATGACTACTAGCCGCATTTATATTATTTTTCTTCCTCTTCGTTTAAGTGCGGTTAAAAAGTAGAAATGTTTTTTTTTTCTTTCTTTTAATACTTTTTTTCCCGCGTATTATTTTTTTTATTTTAGTCATTTAAGAAATGTCTATATATATATATATATAACTCGGGCAGCAGCATCAAGCAAAACTGACGACATTTATAACGGTTGATTTAATTAAAACAAGAATGATTTATTTGATCGAAAGAGCTTCGCGTCAAAGCTAAAAAGAAAAAGGGTACAAGGGAATCAAAGGTCCTAAATCTCTTCTACGCTTCTTATTCGGTTATTTTTGTGAGTGCATTACACGGCATTGTTGCCGGGAATTTTTAAAAAATATGCGATATTTCTGCATTTTCAGATTATCTAATGAGCATGCGCTGTTTACATACACTTTAGCACGTGCTATACAGCATTACCTTGAATTTTATGAACTTTTCTTCTGGCTTAATAATAAAATTAACGGGAGCATAACGAATTATCCGGAAGTGTCATAATTATATGCTGTCGAGAAACGGATAATGCGACTTTATATCTTCTAAAAGTGATTCGCAGCGAATCCCTTACAAAAACTGATTGTTTCATTGATGTACAGTGTACCTTCAAGTTAGCCTAATTTAATTGAGGTGATTGTCTGGTTTTTTTTGTAATACCTACTTAGATCCCCGGTTTCTAGGGCTTACTATAGTAATTAAAAAATAAAAAAAAATTTATGTTCTAACAAAAGAATAGAAAAACGTAAGAGACGTTGTACGACGTGCAAGGCTTAAGAATATAAAATTAAAGTCGAAAACACTCGATACAAATAAAAGAACATTGGAAAAGAAAAAAAGAAAATTTGTACATCAGACACACACAGTAATCATCGGAATGCGGTTTAAATGGCAAAACGGCGAAGAGAGGTTAAAAATGCAAAAGAAAAAAGACGCTAATAGCACAGATACTTAGATTAATACAGGAACGACAGGAAGTTACAGAATAAGAAAAGATAAAAATACTCGTATTTTAGCACACTACAACAGAAATTGGAAATTCTCGGATGGAAAGTTAATTAAAGAAAGAGAATTTTCAAAGGAACTGCGGTTAAAGTGGGGCAAATTTTTCCAAAAATTCACGAAAATCAGTATGAACGAGAGACAGACAGTCTATATGGACACCGGCTAAGGTTTTTTTTTTTTTCAATAATAATTTGCGGGTCCCACAACATAATTATATATCATTTATTTCTACAATATAACACCAACTTAACTTAAGTACTACTTTCTGTTACAACATAAAAAGTATTAACCTATATATTAAGTAATACTACAAAATCCACACACTATCATCATTTATCATTTATATTACAATTATACACCATTATCTAAAATAATATTTCCTATTACACCATACCTTAATATGTTAACACTTATATATATTACAATAATACAATATATAATTTTTATATAACTATCAATATTTCATTAGCAGCTTAAAAGTAGTGTTAGTAACGAGTCTGATGTCAACGTAGGCTCAATGTTATAAGTGGTTATTACTAGTATTACGATATACTTTTTTTTTTTTTTTTGTTACTATTTCTATTGCTCTTTCAACCATGCTATCAACCAAATTTTAACCTTGTTTTTCCATCTCTCCAGATTTTTTTCATTTCGAATTTCCTTCGGTATCTTCCCCGTTAATAATTTTATTAATACCTCTTCCTCTACATTGTGTCTATTTTTAATCCCCCTAGATCGTACATAGTAAGAATTAATCGCAATTTCTAGTCCTGCACGTTCTTGTTCTAGTTGGTAACTGCCTATCTTCGAGTTTAGCATACTCAGTAATTTTTCTATAATAATATAAAGCATTTTTGGTGACATTTCGTTATTTTTGTTCCACCAAGTGTGATGTTAGCTAATGCGTTTTTCTCTCGTTGTGTAAGACCAGTTTAAACATTTTTTTTTTTGCAATTTGTTGATTTTCCTCATTTCTGTAATTTTCGCCTCACCCCAAATTCCGATTCCGCATTTAATTCTGGACATTATTACAGCTTTGAAATATTAAGCTTTTGTATGTCATACCTCGTTTTAATTTATATAGTGCAAGAATATAGTTTACCTGACTTTCCCTGTAATACTTGTCAATATGATTTCTCCATGTTAAACCTTTATCTAATGTTATCCCGAGATATTTAAATTCATTCACATTTTCTAACTTTTCACAACCACATATTCCCCTTCTATGTAAACACTTTGTATTGTGTAAAATTAATTTGTGGACGAACGTTCTAAACCGGCTTGGCGTTCTTATATGCATCACTTTTGTTTTTTTAGCATTAATTGTTTTTTGGCATGATTTGCATACATTATTAAGATCTTCTTATAATATTTTTTCAGCACTTTCAATGTCAAAATGTTCAATAACTAGTGCGATATCATCTGCATTAACATTAGAGTTCTTTACATATCGGTAGAGTAAATTCGTATATACATATATCAAAAATAGTATAGGTGCCAATATTGTCCCTTTTCTAACTCAATAATTCATTATTTCTTTTCTACTGTGTTCATTCCCGATCTTTACTAAAAATTCTCTTCCTCTTATGTAACTCCAAAACCGTTTTAGTTACCTCCTTTTTACACCCATTTTTCTTATGTCCTCAAAACCTTAGTAAGGTCTAAAAAAACTAACATAAATTGTTTACCCGCTGCTAATCCTTTATTTATATCTGATATTAGTGTTCTAACGAATAATAGGTAGTTTGGTTAGAGAAAAAATAAGAGAATGCTGAATATTTTTGAAGTCGGAAACTAACAAAAAATTTTTGAAACGTTTAGCAGAAGAAATTCGATGACCGGGAAAGTAGCTGTGCGGTTTAAAATAGAGCAGGCGGAAGACAATTTGCAGAATTTGAAAAGAAGAAATTATGAGATTAAACAGTGAAGGTCTTAGAGCCATGCTATTAGAGTAATAATAACAGTGTGAGAAGGAAATAACGAATTCAGAATAAAGTTGAATATTCTTCAATACTAACGGACTGATTAAAAACCCCGTGGTTGCGGCTGAGAAAGAAACAATAGATTAGAAGAAAAGAAAAATCGGTGTAATTAAAAATAAAATATTTTTTTTTTTTTTTTGTTGGCTTAGCCTTCGCCATTTAGTCAATTTTTTCTTTTACTTAACCCTGTATAGGGTATTTTATAGAATTTTCTTATTTGTTATTTCTATGTTTCTATATTGTGGTGTTTTATAGATTTATACATACTAATACAGCTAAATTCGACGTTGGATCTGCCACTATTTGCGTTATTGAAACCGAAAAAGTACGCAGCTCTGATAGGATTTCTGTTCTAAGTTTGTCCCTTCCCTGCTCGTAAACTTTACATTGCCAAATAAAAATAATCTCTTCTACAACTACTGCATGTGCTGTCATTGATAATATTAAGCTGATAAGAACAGATACTACACTTTGATCTTAGCCAGTAGACCAGGAGTTCCTCAAGGTAGTGTGCTGGGGCCTTTTCTCTTTTCAGTCTACTTGCCCGATCTCCCTAAGTTGCAACACACGAGTTTAGCTCTTTATATGCTGATGATACGGCTATATACTGTAGCTCGTATAGAACGTCTACCATTTGTAATCGTCTACAGCTGCACAGTTTTCGGGTCTTAAAATTTTTGGAAAAATGAAATTAATCCAACTAAAACAGAAGCTATACTTTTTACTCGTAGATATCCCATCCTACTAGGGCAACTGAGTATTAAAGGCACCAGACCTAGCTGATCATGTTCGATATCTTGGTGCAATTCTAGATAAAAGATTATCTTTTAAGGAACACTTAAAATACGCTGAAGCGAAAACAAATAGAACCATTGCAGTTTTGTACCCAATTATCAATCGGAGATCTTGCTTAAAGATTAAAAACAAGCTTATTATCTATAAAAGTATTATTAGACCAATATTGGCTTATTCAGCTCCAGTTCGGTGCTCGATTTCAAACTCCGATTTTAATTAATTTAAATTACTACAAAATAGGCGTTTTCGGTGTATTTTAAATGTTCCCCGCTGGACTAAAATAGATAATATGCATAATTAGTTATAGTTGCCTTATGTAAAAAATTTTTGTAATTAATACAGCAAAAAAAATTTTTCATGGCTGTTCCTACCATAGCAATATGCTTATCAGGAATATAGGCGATTATAATTCCGAGCAACTAACCCAGATGTACGTTAAATATAAGCATCGTCGGATTAAACACAATTTAGTTAGTTAGTGATATCTCTAAGCTGTTAAGTAATGTTTTTAATGGTAACAATTGGTTGTAATTTTTGATTATTTTGGGTTTTTTGTTATACTTTTTATTTGCCCTTTGTATTTTTTTGTATAGTATTTATATTTTTGTTAGCAATACGTAAATGTTCTATTTTATCACACTAATGTAATGCGGTCAACTATCTTTCATTTTTGTTTATAAATACTGTATTACTGCACTTAGCTAAATATACGTTCTGTTCTGTTCTGTTCTGATAATATTAATTTTTGCCAAGTGAACGGGGGTTTTGTTGTGTCCTGTTCTCAATCTCGTTATCGTTACTATAAAGTATGTTCCAAGGGTCCCTTGGTTTAAAGGAATAAAATATAAGGGAGTACGAAAGAAAAGAACAGCCCTTAGGTCTGCGCTGATATATATGAGAAAAAATTGATTTTTTAGTAAAACGCCGGTTATAAAAAATTAAAAATAGAAATATGTTAATGAGATTCGATAAAATGCTAATAAGTTAGAATTCAATCTAGTTTAAAGAGATACACAAGCAATTTTTTTTTTTTTTTTTTTTTTTTTTTTGGGTTCGTCATAAAAACATTGGCCCAAGACGAGGGGGATACACGAGCATTACCACACACAGAAAAGAGCTGTAATCTAATTTTGATTAAATAATTGATTGCTTTCTTGCGAGAAGGCTCTTGATAAGGATGGAACAAAAAGAGGAAACGAAAAAGAAAAATTACTTAAAGAAAAGTTTATAATAGTAAGACAGAGTACAAACATTAAACGAGGATTTGATACAGGGAATATGTAAAGGTGAAAAATAAACAGCGACTCTCTTGTTTTTAAGAGAAGGAAAGTGAACAAAGGCGTGGAGACCTCGATAAAACGAAACGATAGTAGAAGTTTCTATTTGCAATATTTAAAACTAGTAGACTAACAGTGGGGAGTCACTAAAGCCTTTACGAAAACGAAATATGTTATATTATTGCTTTATTCCAACTATCAAAAAAGATAATAATAAGAAAAGATGGGTTTTTAATACTGATTAAAATTGCAAATATTTCTTAAATAAATAAAATAAAATTGAATTGAATTGATGTTTTTTTGATTTTTTGTGAAAAAGAGAAATAATTTCTTGTAACGTTCTCTTTCATTGCTCAAAAACCAGAAAATTATACGATTCAAAAATTGGAAGAATGATGATTAGAAAAAATTAAAATAATGGAACGTAATATGGCTATCAATCTCCAGCTGTGAATATGGAACAAAAAAAAACAAAACAAGAAAATGAATAGATTTTGACAAGTTAAAATTTGAAAGGATAAAAGAGGCATCATTTATCATTCGACCTCTTCGAACTTTTATCGGTAGATACATAGTTACGTGAGAAAAAAATTCCACTGTGGAGTTCCTGTCTGATTGGGGCTTGTGAAAAAAATTTTGATGGTAGAATAAACATTTTAGGAGGAGAGTTCGGTGAAGTTGAAGGGAAAATAAATTATTAAAGGAAATTTTATGAGGAGAAAACAAACTAAAACGACGAGAATTAAGAGATAAGGATTTTATTAGGTATTAGGCGCAAGTTTCTAGAAGTGAAAAGATAGGAATATGGATAAGAGTAGAGAACGTCAATGGAAGATGTTTAGCAAAGAAACGATAACCTAAATGAGATCTCCGAGCAGACAGGAGTGACGCAATAGATTCAGAAAGAACTGTTGGAATTGGGGAGGATTTGAGAGACGAGACCTAGAGGCATAAAGAAAAAAATGATAATCAAATTCGCAACGGAAGATGAATTTATACGAAGAAATAAATTTAGAAGGATCGCCGCTACCCCATTTAGTTGTCGATAGGGCTTTCAGCAAGCATTCCTTCGGATTGACGAAAGGAAAGATATTTGATATGTTCGAAGAAGGATAAACTATTGTCAAGATCTTCTTCTTCTTTGTTCTAAAGGCTTAGCCTTGTCGGTGCGACTGATCGTCGGCGACTACCTATTCGTACATTTTTAGCTGTACAAATATAGGTAGTATACTAGGCAATTGTTATATGCAACGCAGGTGTACGCACGCAAGAAGACTACACTCGGAACTGATAGTAGCCGTTTGTTATCGCGCTACCAGTGCAGTCCCGTGTGGATCTGCTGTGTATTGACCTAGCGCGCATATGATGTTGTACGTGGTGGTTTGTCATTGCCTTCCACGTGATTACTAGCGATTATTTATTTATTTATTTATTTATTTATTTAATTCTTCAAGATACTAAGGTAAAAAATAAAAACAGTCAACACGAGAAAGAGATATACCGTTTTAAGATAAATTGACAGAAGCGAGATTATAGGGTCATAGAGTAAATACGACGTAACAAGATTTAGTTGAAAAAAATGGAAAGGTTAATCGGGGAGAGGGAAGGTTCCAGCGTGGTAGGAGACCAATTAAGCGCTCAGTGGTTGATATAATATTATGAGATGAGGGAAAGAGAGCGTGTCATCAGCAAAGAATAAAGACAAATTTAAAAGAAGAGAAGCGAAACTAATAGTATAAATATTGAAAAGAGTCGGAGATGGTAAGAAGAAAACCTTCAGGAAGACATTGGTAAAGCGTTCTTGAAGTACATACGAGAAAGGGATGGGGATAGAACAATTCATCATGAGGCTGATAATAAAAGAAGTAAGCTGGATTGGGATGTTTTTTTTTTTTTTTTTTTTTTTTTGGCCCGAACAGAACAGTTTATTTGGCCAGCAAACTACGACACGACTAGATTTTTTTTTTTTTTTTTTTTTTTTTTTGGCCCGAACAAAAAAATACTAATAATAGAAAATTCAGGAAGAGAAATTTCATTCTACATTATGGCCGCAACTGCTGGTAGTGCCCACAATGCTCGATGAAACAAAACAAACACAAACAAGATTTTTTCATTCTGGAAAAAGGAGCAAAAGAAAAAAATAGATAAATAGATATAAATATTTCTATCTCACATTATGACCACAGTTGCCTGGCAATGCTCACAATGGATTATGAGAAAAGGAGGTAGTCACAGCCACACTGGACAAAGACTACAATGTAAGAAAAAAATAAGTCAAATAATGGAGAAAAAAGAAAAAAAAATCAAACAACAATCCTGCTTCTTTCAATAAATCTAAAAAGGACAAATAAAATTTTATCACTGGAACAGAGAAGATGAAAAATACACAATGGAGGATAAACACCACAGGACATGAGAGGTCTTTAGAAAACGCAAGTCTCGTGTTATCGAACTGGGCGCAATTAAATAACAAGTGGTTAATGTCTTCTCTAAAATTTTGTCGATAATAGATATTACAACCCGTGCAGTGCCCGGTGTTTGAAAAATTTAGGGATGTTAACTGCTATCATTCTATCGTGTTCGTAGCTGATAAATGGATATTATCAAAAGCATAGGATAAATCGATAAAGGCAGTCAGGATAAAATATTTTTGGAAAAAGATCATACATAAGAAATAGAAAGGTTAAAACTGTCAGGAACACCGATACTAGACTGAATGTCAACCATATCACTAAGAAACACATTATTGTGCTTCAATCAACAAACAAGGTGTTTGTTTAACATACTTTCGAAACAAGAATATATAACTCTGTCATTCAATCTTCATTTCTTTTTCACACTGTTACCTATCTGATGGCTCTAGGACATCGGACGGAACGGGAACTGCGATTTTGGTCCCATCACTGAACTACTTCGAATCAAGCTGTCTTCTTTTTGCTGCATATTTCCCGCGGAGTCCACAGCTATCCTTCGTACTATCTAGTGTACATTACTTCTGCTAGTCTCAGATTCTAAGAGTGTGCTACCATCCATCTTCTCTCCTCTTCTTCATCATTCCTCCGATTTTATATTCTCCTGATTCGTTCTCTTGCCACTTTTTAGCGTAATATCCAAACTCATTCTTCGTCGCTTTCTTATCTTTTTTATCTGCAGGCTTTTCCTTGACCCCATAGTCGGTTTCCTGAATCTTCTTTTCATTTTTCTATATCCTCTTCTAACTACCGAAGCCCCGTTTTGCGAATCCGTTGCATAATGTTTCTTTCTTCCCCCATTCTTTCCAGTACTTCCTTGCAATAAAAAGAGAAAATCCATTCAATGTTCTCATTTCTTCAATTTAATCGGATGTCTTATTCCTTAAAATATAAATTATCCTCTAGCCTTAAATCGCACCCGTAAGATGGTTCGCGATTTCTTCTATTTTTTCTCAATAATTTAAACTTCTACTTTCCTCAATTTAACTCGAGCGCTGTATAAAAATGAATCTGGGTTTAACAACCTATCTTATCAGTGTATTAATTAATTAAACTCACTGTTTATGTATATTCACAACAAATAAATTTTTAACACGTAATTAAAATGATTATATATAATTTTTATCCCCGACGCGTTTCGAAGCTAACATTTCATGTTCACAGGAGTAAAATTGTAAATATAAATAACGAAGACGATGAATACATTTAAATTAATTCGATAAAGGTCGATATTAAAAAATCGATTATTGAATAAATATAAAATGTATAAAGATTTAAAAATATAAAATATAAAAAATATAAAAATGACTAATGCAATTTTTATCGGGGTAAAAAGGTAACAATTTAAAATGAAAAATGAAAAATTTTAAATTTCAAAAATTAATGTCAAGCATGAATGAAATCATAAGTAGGATTAAATTATGTAATATGGTCGTCCGTATAGAAATAATATGTACATAAGGAAATGAACTGTATTAAAATATTATTTAGAGATTAAATAATGGATTATCTATATTTGGGAAATTATGGTTTATACAGTTATTTTTGAATTTATTCATATAATAATTTTCAGCAAAATTTAGTATGTTATGATTGTTTATGATTTTAAAATACGTAAACAATCATAACATACTAAATTTTGCTGAAAAATGATTAACCGAGGGAGAAGGAAAGGAAAGGATTCTGTGAGCGCCGTATGGAGTAGGATAAGATGCAAAAGATCGGAATACAGTATCGCGCTATTTAAGGAAATGAAAGGGCATTCAAGCAAAATGTGATTCGCATTGCAAATGAAGTTTGTTTCCGACGGATCAAAGGGGCAAAGAGGAGACACTGGGTAATGGAGAAACGGAAGAGCGAAGCAAGAAGCAGGCTGTAATTTAACCGGAGTGTCTAATTATAGGGGAGATAGTTGACCGCCTCATGTTGGGAAAATTTTGAAACCAAGGGAAAAGAGGAGAAATGGGATATACAGCTAAATAAAAGGAAGCTGGATTGGAAAACGAAGGATAGAGATCGGACCAACAGTCGCGGGGGGAACGAGAAGGGAGAGGAATAAGACTTTGGGCTAGAAAATGACTAACAAAGTGACCGTCTGAAAAGTAGCCGAACGTGCCAACGACTCAACCAACTGGAATAAAATAGGTGCGAAATGAAGGAGCGAATGTGAAGCACGATAGAATCAATAAATGGTTTATGAAAGGGAATTGGCTTGTAAAACACCTTTTGAGTCAGAAGATAAGAGAACCTTGGATATATTGCTAGTAGAAGCTATAAAAAGGAGAATTGTTTGTAGGATTGCGATAGATTCGGCTAGAAATATGGAAGAGAAGGAGGGACATTTTTTAAGGCCTCACAGTGGCTGAAGGCCGGCAGAGTAAAAACCGCTCCAACCTCTAAAACTGACTTTGAGCCACCTGCGAATCTCCCCACCTGTGTATCGGTGTCTTGAACTCCTTCCCGATTGCAACCATTTTGGCAGAAATTGGTTCCTATTCTTTAATCATGCGAAAACTTTATCTAGGTAAATGATTTCTTATCAAACGTCTTCTTATTACTAAGTTCTACCTGCTTAATATATCTACTTGTTTATATATTCAGCAACCGGCGCTTTTCCCCCCTTATATAACTCCAATCCTTTCCTTGATTTCTTCACGTCTCAGCGGGGCCTTCTCTCCTTTTGTTCTTGCCTACATCAAGTCCTTTATTTTACCTATAATTTCGCAGAATTTATTTACTCGTCCGGCTTACTCTTGCGTGTATGTCAAGTCTCTTCCCTCTGCCGCCGCTCATAACGAATTTACTTATTGTTTTATCCTCGATTTTTCCTTCTTGTAATGGTACTTTAATTTTCACAGAAGTAAAGTTAGCTACTTCACAACGTTTCTTGATAATGGTGTGCAACAGTTAATGAAACGCACGGATTTAAGACCATTTTGGTGCACGGATATTGGAAAGGTATAACAATTTTTCAGGACATTTGTCTCTACTTTGTTTATGTGTTTCGTACTGACACAACACTGGATAGCGCGAGTAAAGAGATGCGGGTCTAGTAATTAATAGAGATAAGACAAAGTGTAATGATCGTTGGCGGCAACAATGAGGCACAGAATTTTCACAAGGCTTAGGTGGCCTCTAATTAGTTGATAAATTCGTCTGTTTGAGGGATCACTTATCACAAAATCACAAAAGACGGTGACTCAACAGCCGAATTTTTTTTTCCCCATCACAACTGACCAGTTTTATTAGTGGTCATTTAGCGATTAATTTATTGCGATAAAGAATGTTTTGTGGAGGGGTAGTACTCAGTAGTAGTCCCTCTGAAATCTTAATAATGGCTGGACAAGGTCTAAAATTTCGCCACGGTCTGCGTATTTCACACCGGAGTTATCCAGCAAATTGTTAGCAAGTAGGTTCATATGGATGCTAAGTCGGGCAACATGTTTATTTGCTTGTTTTTTGATTTCATCCTCCACAGACATGACACGTTCAAGTCATTATGGAGGGTATAATTTGAGACGTACCAGGGGGCTGCAGTAATGGTTCTCAGTACCCTATTTTGATATCGTTGTATTTTCTGTAAGTTCGATGTTTTTGCGCAGCCCCACCACAGAGCTGTATACCGTACAGCCAGATCGGTTTTAGAGCTACTATTTTATATAATAGAGTTTTATTGTCTAACGATAAGCCCGATCTCTTAGCTAACAACCACGACATGGTTCTAGTTTTAAACCTCAAATGCTCCATTTTTTTTTTTTTTTTTGAATGTGAGTACCCTATAGGTCACAGCCTAGCGTCCAAGTGCATGTCTAAATATTTTACGTTATTGGCATCAACTTACTTTCATTGACTACTATGCGCCATCGTTTTAGCCAAGTTCGAAATTAAAAGATCAAAAATAGCAGCGAAGGCTGCATTGGCTCAATTAAAAAGGATCTGGAAAATCCATGACGTAACAATTAATACGAAAGTACGTCTAATGTGAAAATGCGCTAGTGTTCTCCGTGTTTTTTTTATACGCATCTGAAAGTTGGACTCTGAAGGAGACAGATGCCCGAAGGATCGATACTTTCGAAATGCGATTACTGGAGACGAATGCTGAGAGTACCCCGTGGAACAAACTTATCTATACTAAAAGAAGTTAATGCGTATGCTCGATTGCGGCATATCGAGTTGAAGAACGCATAACCACGAAGTGTTTGGCCATATCATGCGGCGGAATAATTTAGAAAAGCTGATGATAGTATTAGGCATGGTTGAGGGTCGCAGATGAAGAGGAACACCGCCAATACGGTATGCGGGCAAAGTTATCACCGGAGCCATTGCAGCAAATGGTTGGATGCGTCCAGGATAGGATTAGATAGCGATGATCAATTGCACGGATTGTACGGAACAACTAGAATGATTCATAATTTCACGAAGCTCGGATCGAGCTCACGACTATGATGATTGACAAACTGATCCATTTTCCAATTTACCTATCTCTCTCGAGAACTCTAATAAGATCGGATATAGAGCTCAGTGCACTGCTCGATTACGAGATTCATTCGCAATCTAATCACAGCTACTGTATATAAATTTATTCCCCCGAACCCGGCTAATACGTTTGTTTTTTTTTGTTTTTAAATTTATCCGATATCACATTATAGTCGATTTCTAAATATGTCAGCGTTTCTAACGAAGCTCGTAATTAATAGAATTGATTTCCGATAAAGACCACACTCAACAGTTGAACACAGAGTTGTTTATTGATGGAATACTTTCCAGTAAAATTTAACCAACGGTATAATCCTTGTGCTTAACACGGGGCTAGTTTTTAAAAAAATTCGGCAATCGCTAAGCTAAAAATATAATAAAAATAAAAATAAAAAGAGATAAAAAATCATTTTTTTTTACGTTAATAAAAAAAAATTTCGTCTCTTTTTACATTTGAATTTCATGTTGGTACAACAACAACAACAACAACAACAACACGCCTGTAACACACTTTGTGTGTGACATTGTGCATCTCTAGTCAGTTGCATTATATGTATTACGTTATTTTCTTTACGTTTATTTTCATTAGTGAGAGGATGCGCTTTGTGTTTCCCCTATGATTAATCGAGGAGCCATTTACGTTAAAAGCTTTGAGCGTCTTTTTAAGAAATTAAATTTGATATTTTACGTTCAGTTTTATTTCCGTCCATGAAAAATTTTAAACTGCATATCTAACGATCGCGGTGTAATTAATTCGTGACCTCGTTCCGGTAAACACACGTTGTTTAATTAAACATTTTTTTTTTTTTTAATATTTTCTCTTCTTTTCAAATATCTATCTCTCACAATTTTTAATAGCCCCCGCTGCTGTAGCGTTCAAAAACATCAATTTCATCACTTCATTTTTACTTATCTATTTTTAACGTTACATTCTCTCAATTTTAATTTCCCATAAACTTTTCTGAGATATCTTATCCCCCGGTCAATTTTAGTTGGATTTTTTTCCTTTTTTGCGTCACACATCGACGAATCCGAAAATCTCTTTCAGGTGGTGTTGACGTTTTTCTTGTTTATTACTGACTTCATCAAAACTATTCGGAACGTTACAATCTTTCCTCAATAAGCGCTATATTGCATGCCATTTTTTAATGCACGCCGCTAGCACACAATATTGTATAGGTTTCTTTTATCATCCGAGCGATTCCAAAAATGTTCTTCTTGCCATTTTTTCCCTATTTCCTTTTATATTGCTGCAGCTTCAGTTATTACTTTCATTCTCATTTATTTTGTCTCTTATTTTGGATAAAAATCTACGCAATCAGCATTAGCGCAACGGGTTGAATTGTCAGCTCGAACAACCGCCCCGTTACTAGTATCTTAATAGTTATTCTAATTATAATTTTTGCATCCTCATCGTTAGTCTCCATCGATATATCCTGTCTTTAATTTTTCTTTTTACTACAACTTAACGATTTCACCCGTCATTCTAATTCGTCTAATTGCATCTCGTTTCCAGCTTCGCTCTTCTAATTCTTGTTCTTCGCTCATTATTCGCTATAATGTCGCATTCCCTCTTGTTCGCATTAATTCGCAGTCGTTTTTATTTAAATTTTTCTTTCATTTCATAAATTTCTAATTGACGATTTGTTGATTTCTCTTTTTCAGTTCGCTGGACCGACAATGCCTTCAGCGGGGACGAACTCGTAAAAGTAAGAAAAAATAAAACTAATAGAAATTAAGCTTTTTCATTGAATAAAAGCGTATTCACGTGCAATCGTCAGGCATTGGGACTACTGAAGAAATCGAATGCTAGAAACAATGTTAGTAGCAGTTTAATCTTCAGTCACAATGAAAAAAAAATTACCGAAGCTTTATAATGTTTGGCGCAATCACTTCAGAAGGCTCAGAAACTGTCGGAGCATTTTCAAAAATGAAAATGGTACCGAATGAATTTGATTTCTTCGAGTAATCAATGTAATCCCTCGCATTCCGACTTTATTGAATACCGTACAGTGGTTAACTTTCCCCTGACGATAATCTTTCTTTCTTAAAATTATATTTTCCATCCTACCAGCGTAATTATTCCAGCACCACTGTTCACATTGTTCTTGCTTTCCATTTCAGATGACTTTCTAGAACATTTCGAAATCTCGACACGCCAGAGATGCGGAGCTCTTTATTACTCGTCATCATGATTGTTTCTTTTTTTTTTTTTTTTTTTTTTTTTTTAGTATAAAGCGCGTAAACGAATAAGACTTGAATTTCGATATTTGACTTTGTTCACGTTAATTTTTCCGAGTAATGCCATTCCATAAAAATGAAGGAATCGATAAATTACTCAATTCGGTAGTATTGGGATCTTAACCAGTGAATAATTTATCGCGCGCCTTTGCACTGATTGCAATAAAAATAATTGCAGTGGTTCGGATAGTGCGGAAAGTACTTCAACTAGATACTATTGACCAGCTTTTGGTTTCCCACTTGAAGCACAAAGCTGCGTGAAAAATTTAGTGATTTCTCCATCGGCATAAAATAAGATGGCCAATGCCCCTGTTCTCAGCCTTCATTTCTTCTTGTCGTCATTCTCCACGATCGCTTCCTCCGATTTAACCAATTTCTTCTCCCTTCCCTTTTTCTCGCTGTCGATTTTCTCTACCTTCTTCTCCTGATTGCCCTCTTGATAATTCCAACCGTTCTTTCATATGTGATGCTAATCACTCTTTCTATGAATGCTCGCCCTCGCGGTTGGACGTTCTCTCTTGCACTTTTAAATTTTAGCCTTCTTCCTGTTCTTTATAATTCCTTTTATCCTTTTATTTCCATCTGTAGAGCTATAATTTCTTTACTTCGATCCTTTCTACTCATCTTTTCTAATCGTCTCTCAATTTAAACACTTTTCTAACTGTTCGGTCAGAGCCGTTGGTGCGCCTATATATATGTACATATATACACATAATATATATATATATATTAAAAAAAAGTTCCAAAATGCGAAGCTGCAACGAAAACTGCTGTTTTAGGAGTGGGAACGGGAATACCCCTGTACGAGGACACTCTTGAGCTGGGCAGCACAATTTATAGAAAAATTTTAAGTAGAAAAAAAGGATCAATTGTCATGTAAACGGTCAACTATTCGCTTTTTGTTGCCATGGTCGATTGAATCCAGTTAATCAAAGAGTTCGAATTTGAGCAGATTATTTTTTGATCGTAAAGAACACGTCGCGTGCTATAGACAATGATAAACTCTTTTTAGTATTACAAAATTATTTAACGTCTCTTTTTATTTTTTGTTTTGGGCATGCCGGCAATGGACCTCTTTGCCCAGAAACGTCAAAAGGGAAAAGAATCAGTTACCCGTAGGGTCGGTGTCAACTATTGATAGAATAAAAGAATTGAAGATCGGAACAACGGCGATCGACGGAAACGATAAGATATACGAGAAGCGCAATAAGGATTAGGGAGTTAATAACAGATCGAAGTACAAAGAAGTAGATTACATTAACGAAGGATGGACATTCAAAGAAGATATATTCCTCGGTTGACGAGCCCAATTAAAAAAAAAAAAAAAAAAAAAGAAGATATGGTCAGGATCGCAGTCGGCTTCGTCGTTAAGATAAAGAGGACAACTAGGGGGGATAGTGCGAGATGAAAACGAAAAAGTGAGGAAGAAAGAAGAGTATTATTAAAATGTAAACGGATAATAGAGACAATAACGGAACGGCGAAGCGAGGGAAAATTGTAAAACCAAGGCCCAGGAAGAAGATTAGGTTGGATGGAAAAAGTTTAAGAGAAAGGTTGATTGGAAAAGGAGTCGACGTAAAAACTGACCAAAATCTAATATTAAACTTTTTACACAGGGGAAGCAAATTAGAAGCGGGAATTTTAGTGAAATAAAAGCGGTCGAAAAGGCATCGTCATTATTGTCGCCTAATTATGATTCATCGATTGCCGTTGTTGGTTTTTTTTATTTTTTGAATTGCCCCCCCCCCATGTCTCGATCGCGATTACTTCAACTGCCGAAGTTTTCGTCTCGACTTTTTTCTTCTTCCGATATTCCAACGTTCCTTTCTCTCTTCAACAGTGGTTCATTTTTTCCCCTCTGTACGTCATTTAGTTTTTTCCAAAATTCTCCATCCACCGTGCTTGTCCAGTTTTCCTCTGAAACCGAGTGCATACATTGCCCGCTCAATGACAGTTTTATTTAAGTCTTTCTCTAATCTGTGAATTTTTTAGTTTTCCCCCTCTATTCCCGAAATTCCATGTAGGCTACATTTATTTATTAAAAATATTGATTCGTTATAATAACGGAATATTAATATAACCCATCCCAATTAAGTATTTGGTATTATATTAATTACCATATTTTACAGTGTTTTTACAATATCTACTATATTTTTACCATTTACATTAAATATAAATGTACATTATTTTTTCGGAATTTTATTTCTTCTATTGTAAATTTATTCAAATTCATTAAAATAATTTTGTACAAGTTGTTTTATATGTCATAATTACGGAGTCCGTTATTATTATTTTTATAATTGCATCCTTGTAGGATATGAAAAACATCATCTCTAAAGTTATACACATATTACACAGTTATCAGAATCAGATATCTTAAATTTATATAAATATACCTTTAAGATAAACCGCACGCGTCTTATTATAAATTGGACATTAAAAAAATTTGTAGCGTATGCTGATTATTTATTAAATATATCTATTATATACTCGGGAAAAATTGATATACGTTGTTTCATTATAATTATTCCATGAAGTTTATTTATATAAAATTTATCCATAAATTTATTCATTTGTTTTAAACTTTTAAGTATTTTACCTCCATATTCGAAAAATTGGCGTGTCTTATATGTTACGTTATTAAACGGATGATCTATATTAATATTATTTTTAATTGCGACCAAGCTTATCAATTTTTCTATTTCATATTCGATTGGTTTAATACCAGCTATAACTCTATAGCCGATAAATAACTGATTGTTCTATATCATATAATCATTTTTATAGCTATATAAGCCTATGAAAGCTTTTTTAAAACATCTTTTGAAATTTTTTAATTTTTAACATTTCTAGCATATATGATGTGATACTATTATAAAGTATGTTAGGTAAAATAATACACTTTTATACAACGTAACTGCTTTTTTATAATTAATACAGAATTTCGATTATTATACGAAACTTATTAAATATTAAGTATGAATTTGCTTATTTCGGTTTCAATGTAATTAAAATGCTCGCGAAATTTTAAATTACTGTTTATTATTACTCCCAAGTATTTTATTTGTTTTACACATAGTTAATCTTTAAAAAATTTAATGGTCTATTAGTATATTTTTTATTAAATATCATATAATTTGATTTAGTTTCGTTAATATCTTAAGGTTAAATTTGTTAAGCCATTTCGATATTTCTATGTACACTAAATTTATCTTATTTTCTAAAACTTTTTCATTTCTATCTGCCAGTTGTCTTCTTTTTTTTTTTTTTGATAAGAAATGAATATTGATTGGCTTATTGTTGAACTTACATCGAGTGTCCATAAAACATAATCCTTCTTGTTTTCATTAGGTTTGTTAGCTTCTGTCGGTATGTGCATTTATGTACCTCCGTATTGTTTCCTTTTGTTTTTGATTAGGTTTAATTAATTACGAGGGACAATCTGCCGCAAACAACTTCTCCACTTGGATAACTGTGTGCAGTAATAACGAGTATTTGCACTAAATGAAAACAATTTTTTCGTTACATACATTGCTCGTTACTAGGAGGCTATCCTAAATTATTCCAGGTGTGAAGACTGTTTTCTCTAAAATAAATTCGGCTCAATTCATTTTTACGGTTTTTACATTTATCTTCTCTCCCGCACATTAATTGTTTCCTACAACTAATATGTTAGTCGTAAATTTTATTTCATCGGTGCATGTTCGAAGACTCGACTTTACACACTGCAAGTGGTTGTATCTTTCAGCCTGGCTAGCCTTGAAAATATCACGGCGGGATTAATTATCGAGTACTGAACTCCGGGGTGAATCATGTTCAGTAGAAAGAAAAAGTATGCGAGATTAATTGGAGTTGTTACTTTTCGTAAATTCTAAAATACAACGTGTACTTTCTTAAATCAATATTTTAAATTGAATAATAAACTGACGAACGAAGTAATACAATAAACAACTAGTGAAGGAGCAAGTTTTCGAATTGTAAAGTTAACGGAGAAGTCCGTTTCGGTTTGACTGTTTTTTGCTTTTTTTTTTTTTTCAATTTATTGTATTATTAAAATTTCGTCAAAACGCTTTTAACGCCATAAGCATAGAAACTAAATTTTTTTTTTTTTTTTTTTTTTTGTGGCCCCAACTGTCGCTATTTTGGCCATAGCGAAAGTTGGGGCCACAAAAAAAAAAAAGAAACTAAAATTAAGTGGTCTGCTTAAGCTCATACTTCTGCTTGGTATATAAAATTTATTATTAACGGCAAAGAGAACAGCATACAGGACGGGGTTTTTGCGAAAGTAGAGGTAAAGTTTAAGTGTCGCGCCATTTTCGCGGTGGCCTTGTTTTATTTTTCGTTTTAAAAGTCAACTTTTTAACATGCTTTAATGTAAAAATTCGCAAAAGGTTTCCAACCGGTAACGTTTTTATCACGATTCTTTTTGATTTTGAAGTCGAAGGAGTTGAATTTCGAATTTATTTTACGCATCGGTAACTTTGTCCTTAAATATTTTGCATTATTTATCAAGTGACCCCATTTTAAAAAAGCAGAAAGGACCGTAGTTAATAAAATTAAAAGTTTTAATGGATGGTTGCATTTTTGTTAAATTAATTAATTAATTATTTTTAAAAGTTAAATGATCTAATTAGATTTCATAGAGGTTTCCTCTTCCTCTTTTTCGATTTTAATTTTCCCAAAGCTAATTTCATTTGTGCAACATACTATACAGCATGATTAGTAATAAATTACTTCCGTGCTTTTACAAAATTAGTGAACACAGTATTTGCTGAAAGTTGCTTTTTGCCAAGAACTTTAGGGAACTAAAAAATGAGACATTCTTAAAAACAACAGCAATAGTTCTAACACACAGCATATAAATGAATATTTTTTATTTTATTTTTAAAAGTGTCAAACCATATATATATATATATATATATATATATATATATATATATATTTATATTTATATATATATATATAACTCGACCATTTCGGCCTCGCAAGGGGATGTGCCCCTGGACCCCTCTTACTTTCATTTCTGTCTCTTTCTCTTTTATACTTTGTATAAAATGATCAAAATTTACAACGTAATTCTTACTAGCATCAACACAAAAAAAAATAATAACATATTCATAAAAATCCTAACATTTAACTTTGATTATATAAAATTAAGATATTGTTTCGTTACATATTTCGTTACATAAAATTGTGACATTTTTTAAATAACAATAACAAAAATCCTATAAAATATAACATACGTTACACAAAATTGGGACATTTAACGTTATATAAAATTGGGACATTTAACGTTACATAAAATTGGGACATTTAACGTTACATAAAATTGGGACATTTAACGTTACATAAAATTGGGACATTTAACGTTACATAAAATTGGGACATTTAACGTTACATAAAATTGGGACATTTAACGTTACATAAAATTGGGACATTTAACGTTACATAAAATTGGGACATTTTCTGGGACATTTTCTGGGACATTTTTTTGGGACATTCTGCGTTGCATAAAATTGTGACATTTTTTCGAATGGGGGTTAGCCTAAGAGTTACGTTGTAATTCAAATACACTAGGTGACCTGGCGAACTTCGTACCGCCTCAGAATCAATAAATGTTGTGTTAACTTATTAGCTGAATTATATTCAGTTTTTCGTTAAGGTAAAATTAATACCCAAAATAAATTAAGATCAATAAATGTACAAAAATCAAAATGAAAAGTATTTTGATTACATTGAAATGAATGTAATTCACATGGCAGCAAGGCATTATTATTCCCCTTAATGACAAAAATCAGTATAAATTTGCACTTTAAAATAAATTAAAGTAAATTACTTTGGAAACACTTTTTTTTTTTTTTTTTTTTTCGGGCTATATCATCAGCTAATAACACAGAGTACACACCCAATTTATGTTTTATTAAAGTAGAGTGTGTACTCTGTGCAGTTAGCTGATGATGGACTATACATGAAAAAACGTGTTTCCAAAGTAATTTAATTTCTAAAAGTAAATTTAAAAGCGCTTTTTAGGATTTCGTACATATATAATGTACGGAAGAATCCGAATAAGATGGTTCAGAAATGACAAAAATGTTTCAATTATACAATAGAACTCGGAAATGGTTTGACTTATCAGAATTTTACAATTTTAAACTGAGCGATTACCCTGGGCGACAGGAAACCGTGTAGAATATATAATACGGAATTTAGAGCGACCTCAAAAAATTTCATAACTCATCACTAGATGATAATCCTTTAAAGGCGAAATTCAAAATATAAAACGAAACACAGAAAAATCCAAAAAGTTACAGTTAAAAAATTATTTAAACCCCCTTTTTTTTGGGGGGGGCCAAAAACCGGAAAAAAATAAAATGAATTTTCTGCATAAATTTTATTTAAATTTCGTATTCTGCTATTCGAGGCGGAGGCAAATCCAACAAAGCAAAGATCATAAAAATCGGTTCAGCCGTTCTTGAGTTATAAATGGGGTAACTAAACCGACTTTGTTTTATATAATATATATATATATATATATATATTAATATATTAATATGCCTGCAACGCGATCTACTTAAATCCTAAATCATTACTTTTATCCTGTTTGTTTTTCTAAATGAACATTTTCGGTGATATATCTGGGCCCATCGCAGAGTGGAATCACGTATATATCGTTTGTGGATCATAGATTGGTTATTTTTTTTTTGGATCGTCAACTATGGAGATTAATCCAGTGTGAATGAAATTTTACTACATTTTCAATATGCGGCAGCGACATTTGAACCCGGTTCTAGCTGGTCAAAACGTTGAACCAATTACGCACGATAGCTGGTTAAAATATTTATTTTAATTGTTGTTCGATCTGCTTAGCCTTTATCGCATGTGTACTTTGTTCCGACATATTATTCATCTTCCCTTAATTCAAATACCGAGAAATTAAACAGATAACCGAGATTCGGGCGTGAAAATAGTTTGCGTATAAGTGTGATGTTCTTTACTCTTTCGTTTTAGTGTATGCACGATTAAGTTGATACATTCGAGTTTAGAATGGGATAGTGTATGTGCCCGCCCGTGTAGTGCTTCGGTATTTTGCGACTGCTCGTGAGTGAGGAATTTTGCTATTAAACCGGCCCCCCTCGAAGTATTCGGATAATTTGCAAATATCTAGTGGTATGTTTTATGGGCTATAATGGCCAGCGTTGTTATAGTAATTAATCGTGGGTGGTCGGTTAATAACTAAGGTTCTTTTCGTCAGATGTGCGTTATGTTTAGATTATTTTTTCGTTAGCCGAACTAGTCATTGTTATTTTGTTTTGCATTTGTTTTTTAGTGATTGCCATCGGCCGGTGCGCTCATTTGTTGGTGGTTTTATGGATTTTTTTTTCGTTTTTCAATAAATACGCGGTACTAGGAGAATCGAAGGTTTTTTCTATTCTATCGAGTGTTCTGTGCGTTGTTCAGCGGCCAGATAGAGTAATTTTAAAAAATTGCTCTGTCGAAGTTTTTGCGAGGGACACCGAAACGGCTGCCGATGAGTTTTTGAAGAAATTTTAAGTAAAGTAAAAACACCGATAACGAAGAAAATTTATCATCCAATCGGAACGTCGATCCGCACTATTGGCTCTTGTGAACAGCAACTATTTTATCAGAGACAAATCGAAAGTTCTTACACGGGCGCCCGTAAACAGTGACGAAAAACCATCATAATGTACACAGCAACATTAAAAAGACAACAACGAGCGTAATTTTTTCTATAAAAAGAACTGTTTTTGTAGCCGATACAATTAATTCAACGTTGCTGAACAAAGGACTCTCGACGGCACTTTTGGCAGCGATCATATCCCCATTCTGCTCACTCTTAATGACGTGCTCCCTCCCGAGCCTTTCAAGCCCCGCTACAATCTCCCCGTCGGCTCCTTTCTAAAACTGATTGGGCTAAATTTCGTTCCTTGGTGGATATTCCTCTCTCCCTTCTATTTCTGATGTTCCTGAGATCCTTTCTTCCGTTACGATTTTTTCACTCGAACGCTAAATTCTGCTCTCTCCGCATCTTCTCCTCCTATTTCCAGCACGCGCAGTCGCTCTTCTTCGTATGCCTCCTCAGTCTGGTGGAACGAAGAGTGTAAAGCAGCCTTTCCGAAAAAGTTCTGCTACCTTTAAAGCCTTCCGCTCTCACTCCTCTGTGTCCAACTTACTATAGCCCACAAAGAAGCTAACGCGAAAGGTCGTTTCATCCTTAAGTCCGCCAAAAATAATTCTTTGAAGTCTTTCTGTTGCTCCTTCTCCACAGATACGCCCTTCTCCAAGATCTGGAAAATGGCTAAGTCATTTAGATCGCCCTTTTCTCAGCACTCCCACTCTTCCAAACCCCAGCTGGAGTCCTTTTTGGATTCTATTGCTCCCGCCTATGTCGTCCCCTCTTTCGAAGAAACTGTTCTTCCTTCTCTCTCTTCCTGTTGACTCTGCGCCTCACTTCCTGTCTTATCGTTTCTTGCATCCATTCTTAATAAATCCACCTTGTCTGCTCCTGGCCGGAATGGTTTCTCGTTCCTTATTCTTAAAAATCTCTCTCCTGCCGCGCTGCTTTTCCTTTTCCATATTTTTAATTCTTCTCTCCTTTCCGGTTCTACTCCTCTAAATCCTAGAACAACTTTATTGTCATTCCTATTCCTAAAAGAAATCAGTGTTCTTTCCGTCCCTTTTCCCTGGCTTCCTGTCTGCGTAAACTTTCTGAAGGTTTCATTAACATTCGTCTTGTGTGCTGGCTAGAGCACAATAACCTAGTCCCGCCTAATATGTTTGGTTTTCGCCCTTGGCTTCGACCGATTGACTGCATTACTTCTTTTCGGATATCTATAAGTCTTTCCTAAATAAAAAAGTTCACCGTTGCCTCCTTTGTGGGGACGTCTCTTCTGCCTTGGATAATGTGCATCTTCACTCTCTGGCTTTCAAACTATTTTCACTCTTAACCTCCCTCCCGTCGTATTTTCATACTCAACCTCTTCCAGAACAGAACTCTCTTTATTTCTTCTCCCTCCCTTTCCTCCTTCAGATACGTTTACCGTGGACTCCCACAGGGTTCCTGTCTGAGTCCTACACTTTTTAATATCTACTCTTTTGACATCGCTTTTCTTCCTATTCCTTCTTCCTCCCTCCTCTTCGCTGACGACATTTTGGTCTATTCCATATCTCTGACAATCTGTCCGCCGCAATTGATGAGTTGAATTATTCGCTGTCTATTCTTAATAATTCCCTTTCTCGTCTTCACCTCTCCCTTTCTCCTACCAAGTAGTCTTCTATCATTTCTTCTCTCCGCTCCTCTAACCGAGCTCTAACTCGCATCACTGTATCTGATATTGCTATCCCCGTTGTCAATTCCGTATGCTATCTTGGCCTTTCTTTTTTTGAATAGCCGCCTTACATTCCACGAGCACATTAATTTTCTCTATAAATCCTGTATTAAAAGACTTAATCTCCTTAAATCTCTCTCTCCCCTCAGATGGGGAGGCGATCCATTCCTTCTAATTCTTTTCAAAGCCATCATTCGGTCCAAGCTCGACTATTGTTCCTTTATTTACGGTAATTAAGTCTTTCCTCTCTAAACTTGACGCGAACTCTTTCCTTCGTTTAGTGCATTGGAGTCTTAAAATCCTCCCCCATTCCCGCAGTTCTGTCAGAGTCGGTTACCCAACCACTGTTTATTCGCCGTTCTAAGCTTGGGTATCGCTCCTTAATTAAATGGCTTCCCATCTCCTCGTCCAAACTTATTTCCTCCTATCTATATATCAAAAACCGCTGACGTTTTTCTCCTCAAAAAATCCCAATCCTATCGCTCACTGCTACCCGTCTTTCTAATTTGTCTCCCGCTGTCCTTTCCTACAACACTCTCCCGTACTTCTTTCATGACTTCAATAGCCTATGGCAGCCTATTAAAATTTTCCTCTCTCCCACTTCGGACCCATTCCCCTCTCACGGTTCAGTCAACGATGAATTTCTTCATTTATTGAATTCCTCTTTTCCTGCCCATGTATCGATCTTTACCGATGGTTCCAAAAGCGAGGACGGCGTGGCTGGTGCATTTACCTCCCCGTCGCTTCGGCAGTCCTTCTGGCTTTCTTCCTTCTGCACTATTTTCTCTGCCGAGTCAATCGCCGTCCTTCAGGCTATCTCTTTTATTTCCTCTTTAAGCGATCTTACGCAATTCCTCGTAATTTCGGACTCTAAAGACGTTCTTCAAGCCCTAACCTCTTCTCCTTTACATTCCTTTGATAGTATTATTTTCTCAATTCGTTCTCTTACCTCCTGTCTGCAGTCATCCCGCTCTATTCTTATTGATTTTTTATGGGCCCCCAATCATTCGGGAATTGATGGCAATAACGAAGCCGATTTTTTGGCTCGTTCTGCTGGAAGCCTTGATTCATTCCTCAACCATTTCCCTATCTTCAGATATCCTTTCTTTACCTAAATCCAATCAGGCCAGATTTTGGCAGGATATTTATCTCTCCCTATTTTCTAATCGTCATTCGCATTACCGTTTTATTCAGCCGATTCCTCGTTCCCTGTCTTGGTTCCATATTCTAATCCTTTCGGTCGTCAGGCTCCTCTATTGTCTCCCTAATTCGTCTCCGGATCAATCATTCTCTACTTCTCTATTCCCGCTTCCGATTTGCTCTGTCGCCTTCTTCACGATTGTGATCCTCCTCGTACATGTGATAGTGATCACATTTTCTTCGAGTGTCCTGCTATACAGTCAGCTCTTGTCATTAGGTTTCCCTACTACGCCCTATAACTCTTCCTTTATCCTTTCTTTTCCTTCATCTTCTGTGGTGTCCGCACTGGTGTCCTTTGTTGCGTCCATTTCGGACCGCCTAGCTATTTAGTTTTTTAGCTTAGTTTTCCTGTTCAATGCCGCTGGCGCGCCCACAAAAAAAAACAAAAAAACAAATGCAATGCTCGGGAAATTATTTTATCATTAAATAATTTGGGTTTATCAACACGTAAAACCATTTTCAGCAAAATTTTTTGTTAATAATTAATTTACCGTCATTAAATTACTGACACAATTATAAAACGAGTGAGGGAAACGCTTTTTCCGGACTATAATGGACTATGACATTTTTTCCCCGTTCTATTCAAATTGGCCTGCTTTGGATCTTTGGCCACTATGGTATCGCCGGTAACGATCTTGCTGACTCGTTAGCATGCTCAGGCGAGTAAATAGTCGTTTCATAGGCAGATTTCCTTTCTAAAGTCTTTTTTATTCTCTCTCTCTTTTCGTTCTCACCGTGACTTTTGGACCGATCTCTATCCGTCTTTTTTTTCCAACCCTGACTCCTTTTACCTTGCCTTACAGCCTTCTCCATCCTATTTTCCTTGGTTTAACAATTTTTCCAGTATCAGCCGTTCTGTGTCATTAAGAAACTATGAAATTTATGAGTAGTCGAAAAAAACTCCGAATAGAATAGGGCAAAAAAGAAACTGCATATATGCGGATAAAAGAAAATGCAGTCCCAAAAGGAGGACCGCTATGAAATTCAAATCGCATGTGATGTTCGGTTTTTTATCGGATATACACCATTTTTAATTACATTCTCCTTGCTAAAGCTGCTGTTTCCAATGGGAATTTTATTAGTAAGGTTCCAGCACACAATATTCTTCTTCCAACTAAATCCTGCCATCTTAGGCATTCTGTTTATGTTTCTCTTTTCGCTAATCCTAATTCCTTTTATCTCTTGATTAACCCTGTATTCCTTCTTCTCGTCCTTGGTTCTATGAGTTTCCCAGTTTGCGTCGGCCCATAATTACACTAAATTATCTCGCCTCCGTTTCTCGCATAGTCTCCTTCCTTCTTCACTAAATCGCTATTCCTTGGGGCTCCATCTCATAATTATCCATTGGATCCTGAAGGTTCCCCCAGTATATGTTTGTGATGCGAATAACGTGCTCTTCGAGGGCTCCGGTTTATCTCGCGAGCGTGAGTTACTTTATTATCCATCTTTTAAAGCTTGGTCTTCCTGCTCCTTTCCGAACGCCTCTTATGTTCTTTCTCTACCTACTATCTCTGTTGTTCCTGTCCTAGGGGTGTTCCTTGATTCCATTGTCGACAGAATAAAAATATAATTTCTATTCTATTCCATGTATCTATTCCTTTTTGCTGGGCTAATGCTCTTTGCTAGCAAACCCAAGGGCGGGAAAAAAAAAAAAAAAATGAAAATATTTTGTTTACATATAGAGTTCACTGTTGATCAAATACTTTAAAAATTAGTGTAAAAAATGACAGTTACACATACGATTAATCATTTATGGAGAAGTATAAAAACAAATTGAAAAATAAAGAAATCTGTCGGTACTTCTCTGGTGGTAGAGATTAATTTGATCGTGAACGGTTTTTAGCTAGCCAGCAGAAACCTGAGAAGCCCTATTATTTAAGAAAGTGGAAATAAATACTTACAAGGAAAGTGTACGCGAGTTTTCAATCGCAGATTTCGATGAGATTTTGATATGTTGTAAATAATTTAAAAATATTAAACACCTATTTCTTTTATCGGCTCGTATGCAGTTTAAAGGGGTGAAAATCACCCCTAAACTTTACCCCCAAAAACAGTTTTTTTTCACATATCGCGGTTCCAACTCCATATTTTTCCGTAAAACAAAATGGAGATTGTTTCCTATAAAAGAGGGTAGTAATCCGTAATGATTTAACCAGCAAGGTTTACATCCCCTATTTTTAGGATGTGAAAATACGTATTTTTCAGCTTAATTTTGGGGAAAAATTGATAAAACAGCTTTAAAAATTTAGAAAACTTGTTCCGAAATATAAAACAAAAAAATAAAGTTGCCCTATTTCAGCATTTTAATAATGTAGTACCCCTGACGGGGGATAAACCACCCCTAATACAAAGTAACTTTATATATGTGTTTCAAGCGAACAAATTTCGTTTAAAATTCGTGCATAGGGTTTTTCGAGGTTGCTCATCACGAATCTGATATTAGATTTTGTTAATTTAAAAAGACAGACGGTCATGCT
This sequence comes from Icerya purchasi, assembly GCA_039619475.1. Taxonomy (NCBI): domain Eukaryota; kingdom Metazoa; phylum Arthropoda; class Insecta; order Hemiptera; family Monophlebidae; genus Icerya; species Icerya purchasi. Next base: position 586,690,430 of record CM077115.1, read on the forward strand.
ACAAAAAATTTAATTTACGTAAAAGATTTTATATTGTGGTTTTTGAGGTCGCTGGTAACGAATTTGTAATTAGACATTAAAGATTTATAATAGCGGATTTGATAAGACAAAAAAAGTCAAATATATTTTACTTGACATTAAAACTTGTCTGCAAAAAAGGGCGTTAATTACAAATGTGAGGCATGAGTTTTATATCCTAATGAACCAGTGATCCATACTTGAATAACCCCCTAGACAGGCCAAAAACCTGTGCGCATAACCAAAAACCACTAAACCCCTAACGATTCGTAGGCCTGGTTTGTAAAATCATAATCACCTAAACTCTAGAGACTGGTCGAAGGCCCGTGGTTTAAACTGCACAACCCCTAAACCGCAAAACGGGTCAATCACCGGGGTTTTTAAATCCTAACTTCCTAACCTCGACACAGGTTCCAGGCCTGTTGTATCCCTATCAAAAAATCACGTGAGATCTTACGGCAGAAATCTCAGGTTACATTTTATAAAAGAATACTTATATTGCAAAATATATAATTTTAGACGACTTTGACGGCCACAATAAGTGTTACCATCCGTATAGCATACAAAAAGTGGGGGCCTGAAGTGCTTTATTTAAAATTTAAAAAAAAAAATTTTGTTATTTATTTTCGAAATAGCAGATAAAAGACTTGTCATACGGGGATGGTAATGCCTATATTGTGGCCGTTAAATTCGTCTAAAATTTTTATGCAATCATTTTGCCAAATAAATATTCTTATATAAAAATTATATGCGATTACGGCGTGAGTTCTCACATAAGTTTTTTTGACAGGGATACAACTTTTTGACTTTAAACCCAGCTGACGCCCCTTCTATTCGATCATACCTCTAGATCCTTTCACGGAAGATCTATTAATTATATTTCTGTCACGTTTTTCTTCGAAATTCGTATGTTAAAATAAATACTATGTTCGTTGCTTTTATTACTTGCAATATTTATTAAAAATTTGGTACTTTTATTCGCACAATACTTTTGACACAGATGTAAATCTGAAAAATTATAAATATTTTAAAGGTATATAAGTTTTTATAATTTATTAATATCGTGTTAACACATTTGAATTTTTTTTTTGTTTCATAACTGAATGTTGTGTTGAATTTTTTGTTTAATTGTGGCTACACCAGTTTCAAAATAAGCGACGCAACCCTTGCTGCTTAAATCATTATGGATTACTAATCTCTTTTATAGGAAACAATCTCCATTTTGTTTTATGGAAAAATATGGAGTTGGAGCCGAAATATGTGGAAAAAACTGTTTTTAGGGGTAAAGTTTAGGGGTGGCTTTCACTTCTTTAAACTGCATATGGGCTGATAAAAAAAAATAGGTGTTCAATATTTTTTAATTATTTACAACATATCGAAATTTCATCAAAATCTGCGATTAACAACTCGCGTACTTTCCTTGTAAGTTTGTAAAACGCTAGTTGGTCCATTAGTGTCGAGAGCTAAATTTCGGTTTGATAACCTACTCGAATTCGTGTTACGTTTACTAAGCGTCATGGGTATACTACTCTGATAGTAGCGAGCTACTAAGAACGTACTGAAAAACTCAAGACACACCTGCAACACAGCATAAATAGCCAATCTGATCAAATGTTCAGGGAACCAAAAACTTTACTATTTTGGCGGAGTGTAACACACTTTTCGCTGCAAAACTGTGACCTTTCTAATAACGAAATGACGTTTAGACGCATAATAAACAAAAAGTGTTACAAAAGCGATAGCGCAGTGTACCAGCAAATTAGATTGGCAATTTAGAAAAATTCGTTATTGTAAGCGGACATATTGATTTCACTTTGAAATAGATTTCTTAATGTTCTCGTAATATTCCTTTAAATAGTATATTCTATTTTTTTTTATTATAAGTTTGTTTATTTATACTTTGAATTAATTTTGTATTAACCATTTTTACGTTTTTTACACACATTATTTGTTTTATTGAAATATGAAGACCAATTTTCTTTATATAAATTTAATTTTTTATTTTTAAAATTTAAAAAAAAAACGGTTTCTCAATTTATTCTTTTTGTATAGTATTGCGTGTAATTGTGTGTTGGGTTATTCTTAATAATTCTCCACTGACATATATATATATATATATATATATATATATATATATATATATATATATATATATATATATAATTTGATTAATTGAATCTCACACTGTGGAGGCACTAATTGAACACTACAACGATGGCCCTCTATAATTGTTTTTTAATTTACGTAATTTTTTCAAGTAGACTGTGTGTACAGCAATTTCTAATAGTCTTCGTTTCACTTTTATTACATAAAGTGTTATAATTTCCGTTACATAGTACGTTACCAAATTCCATCATTTAAAATCCTTCATCGAATCGATATAACATTTTTTATCCATTTACATATGTATCGGTAGTTAATGTTTTGGTATTTCTAATCATGTAGCAAGAAACCAAAACAAATTGAAAAAAAAATGAATATGCTAGTACTTTATTAGTTCCGGAAGTTAATTTGGGTAAATAGTTTTTAACTTACCAATAGGAATCTGAGAAATCGTTATTTGTATGCAAAAGAAAAATGCTTACTGTGTAAGACGCTGCTCACTCTACCAATGTTGAATTCCGATTTGATAAACTGCTCATTTTTCAAGTATCTGATCGCCAGATGCCGTGAGTACTTTTCTTACATTAGCAAATTATTAAGAACGCATTGAGAAACATACAAAAACAGTTTTAAAAGTAAATCAGATCGGCCGTTTAACCAAGTACTTATCTACTTTAGCAGATCGTCCAGCGCGTTGTATAGTGCGCATTTTTTAAAATCCACGCAATGGCATTCTACACACTGCTAGAATCCATCTTTCATAATTTGGCACATTGATTGTGATATGATCAGAAACTATAACTTGATAAAGAGCACAACATCCGACAGATTAGTTTAACACTCGTTCTACTGATTGCGAGTGACATAGTTTAGGAACAAATAGAAAAATGTTATTTTTTTAAAATTTTAAATGGTTTTACATAAAATTATACCATATTAGGGAGAATAAAATAAATCAAAAAATAAGTTTTTCTGACAAACATTTGCTGCAAGTCGCGATAGTAGTGTGTTACTGGTAGTGGTCTTGTGTCGTGTAAATGGTGTATAGCACCATGATCGTTGCCCGTGCATAGGTAGCATATCGCCGTATAAATAGGTTCACGGAACACTTGGTCGAAAATTTAACACACAGAGTCATACACCGTTTTCCATTTAAGAAGATTTTGAAAATCATTTTGGAAATAAAAAAAAATACTAAAAAAAGTTTTCTTTTAATTAAAAGAATTTTTTTATTTAAAATTTGGTAATTTTGACGTTGGCATTTGAAATAGTTAGTTAAAATCTGTTCAAGAAGCTAAGTTAGTGCGGGACTTTGGAAATAACCTATCGGGAAGGATTTCTGTTTTCCCTGAGGGAACATCCAGAATCTGGGCGATAGACGAGGCGTTAAGATCGTCCAAAGGACAGTAGCTGGTCTATGAAAACCAGGAAAAGTTTGAATTAATATATGTACATATGTATATATATATATTGTTAAATTTTCACATATATAAATATATTTATTGGTTATCTAATCTGAATGACTAAAGATAACAAAAGAAATAAACACATAAAATTGAAATTAAAAAAAAAAAATACTAATCACTGTGTATATAATTGTTCAATTCTTATTCCGTATGATTCGGCGGCGCCTCTCGTTATCTCCATTTATACACCGCAGATTCACATATTGACTATTTTTACGAACAACAAACAACGAAAAAAAATAACCAGACTAGATTAATAATTCAAATTTGACTTGCGTTCCGCTTTACTAATATCTCCTTCGATAATTCGTTCCGCTTCGGTCCGTCCGCTCCCCTTGTATTATCGGCGGCATTTTTTTCGAATTTACTCGTATAACAAATTTTCTTCGGGGAAAAATCTTCGGGGCGTTTTGACGCAATTTATTTTGTTAAATGCCGATCCTTAACAGCGTCGCACACGATTTTTTTTATTTTTTGAGGCGTGGTGACGAACAGAAATATTATAATATTAAACATGAAGTAAAAAAAAAAAAGAAAAAACATGATATCTAAATCGTAAATTTACTGTCGGTGCACCCGCGTTACAAACAAACGGTGGAATCAGTCACTGTTCTTCTCAAAGTGAACCAATATAATCTGTCCACGCCGAAACAATTACTCTATTTGCACGCATCAACTATATCAACATATATTTTCCCCTCGGTCGACAATATCTTATTAAATATCGCACGACACGCCTCGGAGAGTATACGCACACAAACGTATCGAAACCCGATAATATTAAATTCTGTCCTTCTGATTCCGCCACCGGACTAATTCTTTGGGCGACCTCAGGATATTAGTTCTTATGTAATGATAGGAGAGAGGAGTTGCTTACACCAGTGGTGAATTTCGATTTTTTCCCTGGTTCTTCTCTAAGGCAGAAAAATGTTGAAATGGAATTAACACACAATTGCACCTACAGAAACAAAAACAGATTAAGAAACCATTTTCTTTTTAAATTTTGAAAAATTAAAAATTAAATTTATGTAACAGAAAATTGAAATTCATATTTTGATAAAAGAAATAATTTATGCGAACAATCAAAATGAATAATACAAAATTAATTCAAAGAATAAATAAATAAACAAATGAATAGATAAATATAAGTAATGAGTGGCATAACTTTGAAACTACAAAATAAAATATACACAACAGCACCCCATTGTCTTATAATAAAAAAAAAAAATAGAATATACTATTTAAAGGAAAATTACGACAACATCAAGAAATCTATTTCAAAGTGAAATCAATATGTCCGCTTACAATAACGAATTTTTCTAAATTGCCAATCTAATTTGCTGGTACACTGCACTATCGCTTTTGTAACACTTTTGGTTTATTATGCGTCTAAACGTCATTTCGTTATTAGAAAGGTCACAGTTTTGCAGCGAAAAGTGTGTTACACTCCGCCAAAATAGTAAAGTTTTTGGTTCCCTGAACATTTGATCAGATTGGCTATTTATGCTGTGCTGCAGGTGTGTCTGAGTTTCTCAGTACGTTCTTAGTGACTCGCTACTATCGGAGTAGTATACCCATGACGCTTAGTAAACGTAACACGAATTCGATTAGATCACCAAATCGAAATTTAACTCTCGACACTAATGGACCAACTAACGTTTTACAAACTAAATATTTTTTTCCACGTCCTTAAATAATAGGGCTTCTCAGGTTTCTGCTAGCTGGCTGAAAACCATTCCCAGTCAAATTAATCTCTACCACCAGAGAAGTACCGACAGATTTCTTTATTTTTCAATTTGTTTTTAGTCATGCGTCGAAGTACAAAAAACAAATTGAAAAATAAAAACATCTGTCGGTACTTCTTTGGTGGTAGAGATTAATTTGACCGTGAACGGTTTTTAGCTAGCCAGCAGAAACCTAAGAAGACTTACATATATATATATATATTGTTCTCCTTCTTCTTGTTTTTCCTGTAGATCTCTTTTAATTTACTCCATTGATACCTGTACTTCACGAAGCCATTGTTTCCCTGCTTTTGCCACAGTATCATCCGTCCACCTTCTGAGTGGTCTTCCTTGTGCGCGTTTTCCTGTATACGGTTTCCATTGGATCAGTTCCTTTGTCCACTTTCCATCTACTTGCCTATCAACATGACCAGCCCAGGCCCATTTGTTCAGGGCTGCCCCCGTCCCGACGTCTTCAAATTTTATCTTATTTCAGATATAGCCTGATTTTATCTTATCTCATATATGCGAATTAAAGTTCGTTCCGTCCGTCTTTTAGTTTTTCTTAATTTTTCTATGACTTCCTTCGTTAGGTCCAGGTTTCGGCAGCATTTGTTAGCACTGGAATCACGCATTGGTTAAATATTTTCGCTTTATTTTGTGAACTGATTTTGGTATTGAGTATGTGTTTTATTTTATGGTATGCGATCCAACCGTTTGATATTTTCTTTTCGAGGTCTCTAATTTTATCGCTTGTTTTTCGGTTTTCAATACTTCACCCAAAAAATATGTGAACTGGTCTGTTTCTTCTATGTTTCCTGCTTGTATTTGTATTTCATTATGCATGTGATCGTTGTTCCGATTTCTGATATATTTCATGTACTTTTTTTTATTCGGATTTATTTGTAAACCGAAGTTGTTTACCTCTAGTTCCTTTATCATACATTCTAAATCATCCTGGGTCTGTGCTATGATCACAATGTCATCTGCAAAGCAGAGATGGTATAAATATCTGCCATTTATATTTATCCCTCTCGATCCAATGATTTTATTGCGTGTTCCAATGCTGTTGTGAATAGTCGTAGTGAGATTGTATCTCCCTGTCTAACTCCTTTTAGTATTGGAAATGTGGGTGTTACATTATGCAGTCGTACATTAGCTGTTGCTGAGTTGTATATGTTATATCAATATATACCTTTGCTATATCACTAGCTTTTAGAGCTTTCATAATTGAACGTGTATAAATAGAATCATTCTGCCTTTTTCAGGTCGACAAATTCTAGGTATAACGGCAAGTTTTATATTTCTGTATCAATAGAGTTAACGTCTGGATATGGTCTATCGTGCGGTAATTTTTCCGAAGTCACCTAAAAACATATAAATGATTAATCGCAAATGTAACTGCCGTTTTTTACACTAATTTAACGTATTCGATCAACAGTGATGAAATATTTCCTTAATGTGGTTAAAAATCTTGTATATTTGACAGAAAACCGAACACGTCATAAGTTATTGATGAATTTCTCATTGGTTCTCCCTTTGGAACGAAATTTTCTTTCCTATCCGCATGTACGCAGTAGTCTCTTTTTCACTCAATTCTATTCAAAGTTTTTAGACTATCCATGAGCATTTGCTACTGGTTTGTACTGGTTACATTATTCTTCTAGTAAGTTCAGAAATGAGAAATATAGGTTTTTATAACGTAACGGGAGAATCATTTTTTTCATATCATTCCCCTTACGTAAGAATGACGCGTTATCAAGTAAAACTTGTTGGGTTCATGGAGTGTGTAATAATAAAACTATATCGGTTGGTTTGGGTTGTTGCTTTTTCCCACTTTTTCTATTTTTTACATCCCAACCTCTAATCTCCTTCCACTGTATAAAAGTTTTCATCTCAGGTTTTGGTCGGATTTATTCGCTTTCTAACAATTGTTTCTTAAACCAATAACCGAAATACATAAAAAAAACTTTTTTAATTTGATCAGCTTTGTCAACCATGTAATGAATAACAAAACAAAACACATCAACAACAAATAATAACAGTAACAATCAGAAACTCTGGCTGAAAAACCGCAGGGTACAGCGGAGTAAATAAATAAATAATAAAAAAATAAAAAATAAAAAAAACAATTGTTTCTTTATCTGTTTTGTCAACCTGGTTTTCCTCTCTGGATATGTCGAACAATTAACGAAACCGGTCGGACTAATTTATTATTATATTTATTATTTTCATATGTATATTTAATGTTATTTACAATGCAGATTATATTCCATATTCATTTGTGAATTGTTGAATGCCATTTGTCGTTCGTATAACAAAAAATATAACATCAGTAACCCCGATTGTTAATGGCCATTTTAAAATTGTTTACATTTACAATATAGTGCGGTTTACGGCAGAAGAAAAATACTTTTAATTTAAGTTAGTATGTTTTTTTTTTTTTTTTTTTTTAGTGAATTGTAATATTCATATACTCATTCGCGAATTTAAAAGAATGATCTGTAAATTGGGAAATAGGTAATTTATTTATGCCAGGAATCTTGGAGCAGAAGTTAATGTTTCGGTGTATTTTTTCTTTTCTCGTTTAAACTATTTAGTCTTCGGATTATTTTCGAGGTTCGGATATGTTGTTCTTAAAAACTGACAGGAGATAAGAAAATACTCAGGTAATTAGTAATTAATAAAGAGCTATTGATGGGTGGATGCATTTTCTATAATACGATTAATGAGTATGATGACCACATGCTTAGTAACCTGTAAAGTCTTACGGTATTCCAAATGTTAATTTTTACCCTTACATGTTCTTTTTATGGTTTGTTCACAATGCGCCTAAATTTGCATTAATGTTTATCGTGTAGTGTCTTTGATAGTGTTTTATTATTAAAAGTAATAAAAATAAACAATTACGAAAAATTTGTAAACTTTTGTTTTTTTTAAAAACCGAATTACCGTTTTTAACTACTAAGGTTAGATTATTTAACGATCTTTAAATGTTTCTCGGAAGATAGATGTTTACTTGTCTGTTTTTTTTTTTTATTTTTATTATTCTTAATTTCCTCTGATTTCCAATAATATAGTTTATGCTTAAAATTGTGTCACAAATTGTTTTGCAAAATTCTCAGATTGCATCGGAACACATATTTCGTTTTGGGATGAACTGAGATTCGCAACGAAAGTACTGAAAACCAACAACTGAAACTAGGAAGCATCGGATATTACCTATTTTTTTTTGTGGGTTTTTGCTCGCTTATTCCTTTCGATTTGTAATGCGAGTGAATATGTGGAATGTTGCGTGGCCATTTAATTTTGTCAGTAGCCTAGTAGTGAATTGCTTTTAAAACTGATTTTTCTGACCTAATTAGCTGACTTAAAGAAAGAAAAAAACCAAAAAAAAAAAAAAAAAAAAAAAAAAAACCGGAAAAGTACTACAAAAAAGAAAAAAAAGAAAAAGGATTTAAATTTGAAAATAAAATGCGTAACGAAGTAATAGTGTGTTGTGCGTTTCACGGATGATAATAATAATAATAATAATTCGTTTAAGGAAGTGTCTAAACGCAGAGCAGGTTATTCTAATCCTCTGCAATTTCTTTTTAAAGGTCAGGAATCCACTTAGAATGGTTCGCTGATCGAGATGTATAGGTTAAAAAAAACCCGAAAAACGGGAATTTAAAGTGATTTATTGTGAAGACGCGGCTTTGCTAAAGTTTGTTTCGGTTCTCTTCTTAGCTGAGCTATTCAGCGAGTTTCGCAAGAAAAAAAAAAAGAGAGATAAAAAATAAGAGGGAAAAGTAATATATCGGGAAATATTTAGAAGCGGTTTTTTAGCGCTACGAACAACGCCGTTAAGTAAGAAATCGGTGGCCGATTTTGTCTCCGGACAAATCTGTCTAATCCGGTAAACAAATTCATTTTTCTTCAACAGCGTTTACCGTAAACCTCTAACGCGCCAATATATCTGCTTCCAACATCAGCTAGAGCGCTCTGCTTAACAGAATACTTTCCGACGAAATCGTCCGCCCACTCTGATGTTCTCGGATAGAAGTAATAGCAGTGCTTTCAACGTTGCTCGCACACACTAGGCTTTTATTACTATAAGCGAACCGTATCAAAATTACCGTTTTATTTCCTTAAACATGTAAACGGGATCGATGGTAACGCACCGCCAGCGAATATTCACTGTCGCAATTTCAAGGTTTTACCTTTAAAATTCTACGCCAGTGCTTCAGATCAGACGAATGAAAAATCGCAGCGAGCCCGATATAAACTGGTATCGTTTGAGGCCAGAGGCAGATCCAGAAGGACATTTTGGGCAGAGGAAATTATAAGAAGGACATTTTGGGCAGAGGAAATTATAAGAAGGACATTTTGGGCAGAGGAAATTATAAGAAGGACATTTTGGGCAGAGGAAATTATAAGAAGGACATGGGGGGGGGGGGGTTATATTATTACGTAAAATCTTCTGCGGTAGGCAGTAGATTTGAGAAATACCGCTTGTTCCATAAAGGAAATCAAATAGCGACCAGCTTTATTGAAATTCATAAAAATTTTGTTTTAAAAATACTGAATTATTACAATTTTTAATTTAACTTATGTCTTATATTATTTAGTGGTGAAAAAAATAAAACGAAATTATAAAATTATACCCGAAATATGGTAGTTTAGAAATAGTAAGAAAGATGGTATTTTTATTAGACACTTTACTTTATTTTTATTTTTGTTAGTAATCCGATCCGAATTCTCTTTGTCCCCATGTGGAAGTTTAAATATATACGTATATGTATTTCTCATTGAACTACTATTTTTAATTAAAATTACAAAATAAAAATTAAAAATAAATAAAGATAAAAGATCAACGATAGTCGCGTTTAAGACAGAATAAAAACGTAATAAGTTAATAGTTTTACTAGAAAATGGTATTAAATATTAATTATTAAAATCCCCGTAGGTATAAAATTTATACAAATCTTTTATAGCATAAATTAAGTATCTCTCTGTTATAACAAATTTTTTCATAGAGGTTTTAGTTCTTTGAGTGGGATGTCCCCTATCCCCCCCCCCCCACCCCCCGTGGATCCGACACTGTTTGAGGCAGTTATATCTGGGCTAATTATTTTATTTAACATACCACGCATACATATACTCGTGTCAAATAAAACGCAGACAGGGTCACACAGAAATTTCGTTGTATATAGATTCATCTGTAGAAAACGTAACTTGCACTAAACCGTTGGTATATATATTGTCGAACTTGCGTTTGATCGGTGCTAATTTATAGTTAGCGAAATATATACATAAAAAGATTTGCAATATCAACAATATTTGTAATCAGGTAATTTTAAAAAATTATTCGCATCCCCTAATGAAATCTGAACTGTGGCTAGAAAATAAAAAAGTACCGGTGTAAAATCAAATTCCGCAACCTCGGTGAGCGTAATGAACTCTCATGTACCGAAAAAAGCAACGTATCTATAATATAGAGTGTTCCCAAAATAAAATATTAAAGGCGATTGCCCTATTATCTTATATTATACAATGCGATTTAAAAATAAAAACTATCAAAGAAGAAGTTTGCTAGAGAGTAGTAGCCAATATAGTTGTTACAAATTAGATCATTGCTCGAATATTTTGGTGACTGCTCTATTGGAGAATTTAATAGAAGTTGCGATGATTAAACAAGCCATCACAGATTTTTATTACATAACTAAGAAATAATATACATACAGACAAAATTATTGCTATTGGGTCAGGTATTTCACAACATGACTAGGTCGATAGATATAATTGAAAGTCTCATTTGTATACTTATAAGAAATGAAAAACAAAAAAAACTGTTTGATTTGTAGCTGGTAGTAGAAAGCTCTTTATATAAACGGTTTCGGTACAAAATAATAATTGCGAGGACAGAAATCTTTTTATTCGTACGATCATAAATAATAAGGAAATATTACATAAAACGACAAATTTTTGTTCCTATTTTTTTTTTACAATGAATTGAATCTGCTGCGCATGCGTTACTGATGATTTTGTTTAGGTACTATTAGCGTATATTGTTAAGGTGTCACGTACACATGAAGTAAATTTTTCCTAACGATTAAGCAGACATTTTTAAAATAGTTATTATTAAAATAATCTTGTCATTTCAAATTTTGTAACTTCTTTTGTCTGTTAATAAGTTTTTCGGTAATTTGTAGACTTGGTCAAAATAGAATGCTGTTTCCGCATGCTTTGATTTGATACAATAAAATTTGAAAATGCATTTTTATGATTTCTTTTAAATGGTGTTTTTTAATTAAAGATTCACAATGAAGAGAGAATTCAATTTATTCAAATATAATTTCCTCGTGAAATAACTAATATACGATAATTTTAAAAAGTTTATCAATTCTACGTTGGCTTTTTTTTCTCCATTTTTGTATATATTTCAAGGTTCTCTCGTATTTACATTATCTCACACATGTATTTTCCAAGAAATATCGTATACACTTTTCAATATTAAGTTCATTGACATCATAGTTGACTTCGCTTTTATTAAATAAGATATCTCTCGAGCGAATGATATACATAACTGTAGTTCAATTAAATATTTGACGTTGTAGATGATAGCGTATTCAACCAGTAGGACCCTACCCGCTAGCTCTTTATATTTGGGGGTTTCCTCATTAAAATTAATTAACGAATTTTAAAACTCCAACAAAAGTATTGTTGTGATAAATGTTTTTTTATATAATGTCAACAGTGATACATTGTGATATTTATCGATAATCTTAATGATTATGTGGTCGGCTCACACATCATGGCTGCGATCCATTAAGGTGAGCACTGAGCCTTGGTGGCCACCGATATCCATGTCCCGCAGAGAGTTTGCAGCTTTAATTAGACTCCGCATAGGGCACACAGCAATATCCCACAACTATTTGCTGGAAGGAACATCTCCTCCCTCTGTCTGTTCCATATGCAATTCCTCAATTTCACCAACCGCTGAACACGTTCTGGAACATTGCCTGCCTGCAGGCATCACCAACTTACCGACGGTTGCGTTGTCAAACGAACCAAAACAGGTCCAGGACATACTAAACCATATTAGAGCGGCTAACATATTAAAATACTTCTGATCCTGCACTGATCCATGTGCTGTAATAATCCCGGTAATTACACACAGCACATGGACCATATAAATTTAGAGGAAAAAAAAAAAAAAAAAAAAAATGGTTTGTTTGTAGTATTATTTGAACCAGGTGAAAGGCTCAGTTTTAAAGATTTTATGTTAAAATTCGTACTATCAATATATCTTCCCTTGAGAGAATAAGTAATCAGTCTTTTTGTATATTTAAAAGTTTCGTCAGTAGTATGACACTTACTTTACCTTACTTTATGCGGATATATATATATATATATATATATATATATATATACATATAATCCAATAGTGTGTGAACTTGTAAAAAAGTCTGAATAAAAACTGATGATTGTCCCAAGAAGTTAGCGTTTGTGGCTGGAACACTATAAAATCTGCTACCTAATAACATACCTGATTTTCTCTCTGAATGAAGCTCTCCGGTGGAGGATAAATACTGATTTTGGGACACAAAGGGATGCCGCCAGCACCCAAGAGCATCCAGGAGTTGGCGTTATAGGCAAAAAGTTTAATCGCAGCACTCTGCATGCATGTTAAAAAATAGCCGCACTTTAGGTCGTCCCTGCCACCTATCCTGACCAGACCTTAAAATGAACTAAAATTTTCCATACAGGGCGGGAAACTAACTTTCCTTTAGGTCCTCAGCGCCCAAGAGTCGTCACTTTATCCAGATCTAAAAGCTTGTCCCTTTCTGGCTCTTTTAGCGGTTATACATAATGTTTTTTTTTATTTTTTCCAAATGTGCCGTAGCCGCTGCACCCACTGTGAAAATAATATCGTTCATTTTACACATGCTACAGTCTCATTCATTATCATTACTCATGCAGTTTTTATTACAGACGCTGTGAACATTGAAATTGATTTCTATCGTTTGTGTAATAATTAATTTGATTTTTTTTCAGTCTATTCGTTGAATCAAGTCCACTTTGTATTAATTCGTTTCTTTCCTTGTGTGTTGCACAGATGAATCAACATTACATAACCATTAGTTTAAATTTAAATAATCTTTTTCTAAAGTACGTTGAATTTTCTGAAGATCATCTCAGTCTCTTTGCAAGTAGTCGAACAGTGTTTGTAACAGATTGCAAAAAAACTAAATCTATACCATAGTAAAAATGCACGATGCAAAAATATTTGTATTCACTGTAATCACATCAGTGCACACTTGTCATAATCACATATATAATTTACATACATCTTCTTACGATCTTTCTTTTTTCTATTTATTTTTTTATTACGCCCACTGTAGTAAATTGTCTATTGCGGAGATATGGAATGTTTTAAAAAAACGCAAATTTATCTGTGAACTGCATCGTAAAATTTTATTTATCTTTTTATTTAATTTGTTTTTTTTAATTTTTTTCATAAACAATTCGCAGGAGTATCCCTACTCGTGGTGAAAATTAAAAGTGCTGTCGCAGAACTAACTTTTCTCCTCTACTCCCCCCCCCAAATATATTAGTATATTTTTGGCAAACGTTTATAGGCTCTTTATTATCACATTTATGAATAATTTTTTTTTTTTTTTTAAATGCCTACCATACTCTTCGACATAAAATGTTCGTTCAATATCCCAGGTCACTTTTTGTCATTTGTTAATAATTTTTTCCATTTTAGAACAGCGGTTCGTTTTTTTTTTTTTTTTTTTACACCACCACTAAACTAAAATCAGTTGTGGGTTACCAAGGGATTTCTGTCTAAGCCCAACTTTGCTTAATATCTATTTTACCCGTCTACCTTACCAAAAACTGATTCCTTGCCCCTAAACTCTTTTTCGATTTTTATTACTAACAATATCTCATGTATTACTCTAGTCACACTTACCGAGTTGACTCTCAATTTTAAGACTTCTTAAGACCATTGAAAATCGTTACGTACAATATCCGTCTTTTCATCTCCGCACTAAATGTTTTATTGCCGTCTGTACTTTTGATCTTTCTTTAATGTCCTTGTTAAATAACGGTCCAGTTCTTTTTGTTTCCTCCTTTCTGTGTACTTTCCTGACGATCATATCAGTCATCTGTCGTCTTTCAAAGGGATAATTACGTAAGTACCTCTTCTACGTTAATAGGTGAGATGACTCCTGAACTCGCTCATGTTTTACAAATTCTTTATTCTTTCTGTTCTTGATTTCTGTAGCTTTAGCTGTGCAAAAATTCTTTCAGAATTTTGCTATCCAAGCTCGATCGTTTCCAAAATACTTGTCTTCGTCTCTGCCTACTCCGATTCCTGCTCTTTATATACGGAATCTCTTACTTCTCCTCTTTTCATATGTTCTGTCCAGGCTACCGTTTTCGCATGAAATTCTCTCCGTACACCCTTGCAGCGGATTCCACAGGTTCTAGGTTATTTGTAGCTTAGGCCGTTTTCGTCATAGTCTAAAACGTAATAGACTGAAATCGAATTAGATAGTAAAAAATAACGTCGGAATGAAACGAGCTGATTTGTTTGTTATTTTTATTTTATGATAAGAGGGCACCGTGAAAAACGTGATTTCATCCTTCCTGACGCCAGTTAGAGGCCTACTATAGTTTTTATTATCGATTTGCAGAATATTTATATGGTTTGGTGAAATATTATATTAAATTTGAGATTATTTAGTTGTGAAACATGCGCTGCGGCGACTTGTGAAAGCTGACTATTTTATCTATGTAGAAAATGATAAAAAGTTGAACACGGATTTGTAATTCTAAGGGATTCCTAACGAATATGTTAGAGCGTAACTTTTCGAAGGTAACGGGGAATTGTGCCGAAACCAGGCGGATAAATGTATAGAGTAAGCAAAGAAGTCTAGCGAAGAGGGTAGACGAAGGGATTTGCAATTTCATCGCTACACTAAACCACTGACCTGATAATACCTATTTACACACGAGTGAATGCTATTCTCGTTTCCATTTCGATATCATTTTCTGTTCTTATATTCAGATGTTTTAGCGATATCGATAGACCGTAATTCTTTTCCATTCATTTCGCTATTTTACTCTGTTATATTTATTTTTCACTCCATTTTACTCGCGCTATTTTGTTTATATTAATATTATTTACATTTACTTTTATTCATCGTGCTGCTCTCTTTTGTAATATTTTTACAGCGGGTATTTTAAATAATGGTTTTTGTTTTGTACATTTATTTTCTATATACCTACGTATAGGAAAAAATGCAGAGTTTCGATTATTTGAATTAAAAATGCGGTCGTTTTCAAGCAATTGATAATTTAAAATAAAAATACGTATTAATTTATATAAACAAAAATTCTTAATCTGGGCTTAACATAGGGGGGTTTATTATATGCGGATACAAGATAGGCTCTATATTTCCAGCTTCATATTTCAGTTTACGATAAATTGACTCTCCTGGCATTAATAATCGCCTGGAGTCTTTTCTTCTTCCTTCCTTCTGTACTAGTTTTACCGCTGAACTTATCACCGTCTTCCGTTCCATCGTGTCTACATATATCTTCTCATCACTTCTTTTCCAACTATTTTCTCATCATGGCAGATGCTTTAGCTTAGACTGCTGCTCGTTTCCGCCTTTACTTAAAAAAAATCCGAAAATATTTTTTATCCTCAAGTAGAAAACTTCACTCAAAATTTTGGTCGATTCATAATCGTTCCTTCTACCTCTCGATTCAACCTAACCTGCCTTCTAATCCTTGATTCTTGGTGTGTTGTTCCCTTCTTTTCCCGTTCCGTTATTCTCTGCATTATTCGCCTACGCTTTAATCACACTTTAATGACCTCTTCCCGCTATGGCTCCCCCTTTAGTCTCCTCTCCTTATTGTCTTCTACATCCTAATGAAGCAGGTGTCCGTGATGCTAATCACATTTTCTTTGAACGTTCTTCTCTTTATTTTTACCCCTCTTAAAATTAAGGCTTTCTGCTCCCTATATTCTGTCGTTTCCCTTTCGGTCTGTTGTTCCTGCTATTGGTTCTTCTATTGCAGCTTTTTCCGATCGAATTAAGTTCTAATTAGTTAACTCTTCTTCCTATCGCTTCTACTTGCAGAGGTCCCGTTGGTTGACGAGCCTAAAAAAAAACAAAAAAAAAACAAACAAACAAAAAACGCGGGGTTGGAAGAAAAGATTCACAGCTACCTCTCTTTATGAAAAGAATGTAATGACGAAGAATCTCTGTTAATCATACGCAACTGGGGAAGAAGAGAAGGTGATGGAATAGTAATATTTCCTAATGAAACTAGGGGGATAAATGGAAAGGTCCGGCTGCAGGCACAAATACAAAAAAGGAACTGGGAAGGGAAAAAAATCATTTGATTGTAAGCTTCATTCCGTAGATTTCTGGATTCCGTTTGTTGATTCAGCCGACGACTCGTCATTTCGCTAAAATTCATTTTCTTGTTTAGTTTACCTTCTGCGATCTCTGCGTGACGTCACCAGTTGAAATTCCGAGTAATGCAGCGATGGAGCGCAGCTTCTACTATGTCCAAAAAGAAAAGAACCGCGTTAAACATGAGCACTGAAATTCATTCCGTGTTCAATATTTGTCGCATCTTAATTATTTTAAATTGAAATTAAGCGATGACGTGCATACGCTTCCAACATTAATAAAACATCACTCTGCGAGATAATTTAAAAGTAAAAAATTGTATAATTCAAATAAGCTTATTATGCGTTACACGCACACATACAGCAGTATATGTTATTTGGTTCTTTCGCGCTAAGGTCTGAATATTGATATATAATTTTCAATAATGCACGCCTCTGCATCAATAACAGTAATTGGTTTTTTTTTTTTGTTTTTTTTTTTCGTACTATAATGAGGCTAAGTAATTGTTTCTCATTTAACTGTGTGTAATCTGTAATGCTCTGATCATTTAAGAGGGAAACGTAAACGAACAATCCTTCATTTGATAAAATATAAACACATTAGTGTATGTAAGAAAAATATTATCGAAATTAATTAAATTGGAAATTTAACGATCGTTCAAATCGATTTGGTGAGTAGAAAGTTAAGTGTGTAAAGAGCTAGAGTCAAAACATTATCGGGAAAAACGAAAAAAGGTTATTCTTCAAAGTTACTTTTTTGGGTTATTTTGCAAATTATTGATTGGAATAGAGTTCCCCATGTTAATGGTAACGAAAATCATGTTGCTTCCTACTTCAATAATTATTATATAAATACAATTAAACGCGTATTAGATGGTGTAGCTCTCTCTTGATTGGTTTATTAATTGTAGATCTCAAAAATTCTTTCGGTTGTATAGATTTTTTATAGGACGAAGTTGAAAATGCCATCTTACCGTATTAACTACTGAATCCTCTAATGGATTAACGCAGTAGTATCAGTTAACAATATAAAATTTGCAGTTATATTGATTTGCCGAGGCATCGATTAATGAAGTGAAGTTTACGGAAATTTTGAAATCGAAAATCATTACTCCGGTTTATACAAATGGTAGTAGTAAAGCGGATGTATATGTGATCAGCCTGGCCAATCTTCTTTCTCCTAGCCATTTTTATAATTTCGAAAAATGTAAAAAATACGTCATCCTACGAAAACATTGTACATTTCATTAACGCTAATTATTGCAGCATCCTACATGGAAGGAAGAAAAATACGTTGTCGCGATAGCACATGAGACTACTACACATTTGTATAACGATAAATCAAACATTTACAATCAGTTCCAAGTGTAGCGTAGCCTTGCGTGTAAAGTTGCGTTTTGAATGTAACAATGGTCCTATATATGTTTGTACGGCTAGAATGTGCAAGTAGGTAGTCACGATATTCCACTGATGAGGGGGTAACCGACGTAGCAGAAGAGATGTGGAAAATAAATTACTCTTTTTATTTTTTACCTTTTGGATGTAGCCGAAAATTTTAATACTACCGGATTATTAATAGTTGAGTTGACTTTGTGACTTGTAACATTTGATTTGATAGATCGTAATATTTTATTCGTCAGATCATATTCTTGTGACGCTAATATTAAATAGTCTCTGAACGCGCACTATTAGAAATAATTTCTAACTTTTTTCGGAAATAGAAAAAACATTTTATTAGACCTACTCGAAATATCGGACAGGATATGAAAATCTTAAAAATGATTTCAGATTTTAAAACATCGAATTTCTCGGCAGTGTATTATAGAGGTAAATTTTAATATTAATGCAAATACGCCACGTAATAATAATTCTTTATTAAATATTAATAAACACGGTCAAGTTTTTTTTTTAGATTGCTTTAACAAAATGTTATAATTTACGGACTTTCAAAGAAGTTTATTTAGTTTTTTATGTATTGCTTAAAGTTATTTTTATCCCGATTATTTAAACATATTGCCACCGTTTTAAAGTAATTAATAGTAACATTTTTTTTAAATTTGAACGTATGTATTTTGTGATTTTTAGGATTCCGTAATATTTATATTTCATATAGCTTATTTTAGTATACACTTATAGTACACCGTAAATATGGGACTGTGATAGTAAACACGATACCGGTAATTTTTTTTTTTTAATTTTTCAATTACATTTCTGAAAATGTAAATTATTTCTAATAGTATATACTTCTGACGGAAGTGTATTTATAAACGATTTAAAAATCTTACTCGCGGGTAATAGAAAGCTTGTTATAAAAATTAGTAACATTCGCATTGTGATCATGCTATCCGAAGTTTTTGAATAGGTAATTTTTAAGGAGAAGCGCACTAAGGTCTATAATATTTTTTCAATTCGCCTAAACGGTTTATGTGATATAATAGTGTAAGTGGAAAAGTCTTTAGCTATGTAGACAACACTATACACTATACCGAGCTCTCGTTACTCGGTTATTTTACAGAATTTATTCATAAGTGGTTTAGCTGTGTAATAATGTCTGCATGGAAAGAGTCTATGCGATTTTAAATACCTGATTGCAAGTAAAAAGCCTTTAGTCGGCGAGGAAATTAAGGGAAATCGAATTATTTAGTACTTAGTGTCTTTTGATAATAAACAGTTGCAGAGTCTGTACTTAATATCAATCGTTTTCGTTGAACATTCAACTGACACTGTGTGTCATTGTAAACCAGCTTTCGTAAATTGGAAAAGTCGTATTAAAGCTTTTAAGAATAAAAACACTTTCAGATCGAATACATAGAAAGTACAGAACTTTTATCACTTCCGTTTAAGAACGGAAATTTATATTTAATATATTTTTTTGTACATTTCGCTTCCGGCTACTTATTACTGAAAGGACACGTTTCGCCGCCGATAGCGCTATTGAGAAAAATAAATCGCCAACAATGCCCCACGATTTATGTAACTCCGAAATATGTCGGTGATTTATGTATTTTTTAAATATATATTTTCTGTTATACGTGAATTTTACACGTGTTTAATTAGTATAATTATTTGATTATCTATGGCAATCCTGTTAATTATTCGTAAATGTTGTTATATGTACAGACTAATTTTCATTAATAGTAATTGTTCATTTTTTTAAAATCACGAGGCCATTTCGTTAACTGCAGATTTGCAAATTAGCATGCGCAGTTGTAGGAGCTGGATCTACACTGAGAGGATGGCTGCATCATCGAAAAAGGTAGCTCTCTACTTTTATTTTATCTGATGAAACAGGTTCCAACAAATTGCAGTACACCAACCCTCGATGGGAAAATCTGGCACTCGTCCTAGTCATATTTTACAAACAAGTGCCCAGCATAAATACGATTTTAATAATTCCGAAAACTGATTTGAAAAGTGCATCTCCGGAAGTTCTTAGTGCCACACACCTCAACAATTGCCTGCTTAACATCTGAACAGTAGGAACATTAGTATCGTACACTTTTTTTTTTGGTTTCGATAGATTTTCCAGTTCTATTCAGACTTGTTCCTTAGTTGCGTAACTCAAAATCCGTATTTTTTGTTCGCGAATTAATTTCTTAAACTGCAGCATCGCTATCACTTTATATATACTCACGTACACGAGCACACAAAATCAATATAAAGTAGTAGTTATACGCACACATGTAGCTCTATACGTATTAATTACAACGTAATTCTCAGGCTACCCCCATTAGAAAAAATGTCTTAATTTTGTATAATGAAAGTTAAATGTTAGGATAGGATTTTTGTGATTATGTTATTTTTTTTGCGTTGATGCCAGTAAGAATTACGTTGTAAATTTTGATCATTTTATACAAAATATAGAAGAGAAAGAGACAGAAATGAAAGCAATAGAGGTTAAGGGTCACAGCCCCTTGCGAGGCCAAAATGGCCGAGTTTATATCTATCTATCTATCTATCTATCTATCTATCTATCTATCTATCTATCTATCTATATATATATATATATATAATATATATATGACATGAAAAATACAAATCAGTACCAAGATATATTCACACACTCTCACATGCTGACGCACGAACACATACGCACACAGGTGAAATCCAATCACCCACACACATACAGACATCCTCAAAACGAAAGCAGATAGGACAACTCAGCTTTACGCTGTCAAACTCTTGACGATTTTTAAAAACCCTCCTGAACGACTATCAAATATGTATAGTTCATGATGTTCCTTCTCTTGTTCGTTGTATAGTATAAATAAGGAGCATAGAGGGAGGAACGTGCATGCTTCTAAGTGCTTGCTGCCCATTTATAAGTTAAACCTTATTACAATGGCACATTAGATTAAATTTAGGTGAATACATACTTGTTTGTTAAAACTGTATAATAAAACAAACTTTAATAACAAACAATATAAAGGTAAAAATAATTTATAAAAATAAATTAAATAAATACCTTAATTAGAAACGTTTTCGGGCATAACCCACCATCAGCTAACACTAACTTCGTGGAAACTTAAAGTGTTTTAAGTTTCCACTAAGTTATAATAAAATAAACTTTAATAACAAACAATATAGAACAATAAATTAGATAAATACCTATTTAGAAACGTTTTCGGGCATAACCCATCATCAGCTAACACTAACTTAAAGGAAACTTAAAACATACTGAAGTGAATATAGGGAATACATGTGTATATATAGTAGATGTAAAGAGGAATAAACATGGCAGGTATAAAAATCTATAGGTTGAAAATGCTAATAATTAATATAAAATATAAAATAAAACAAGAAGACAAAAAGTTAAATTTTTATATTAAACAGTGGATTATTATTATTAGGTGTTTGGTCATTTAAAATATTATTTTTATATTTATTTATATAATAATTTTCTGCAATGTTCATATTATTACCTTTGTGATAAGTGGCCAGGATGGTTACAGTATTTACTATTGAATTAGGTTTATGTTTATTTTTAATTAGATGTTCTGCATAGGTTGATTTTTCTATTTCATTATTATTAAATGCTTTTATATGTTCTTTATATCTGAAATTAATTTTTCGCCCTGTTTGACCAATCTATGATTTCTCACAATCAGTACAATTTATTTTATATATACCGCTATTTTCGTAAATATTATTATTTTTTAAATTTAAGGTGTTTATTTTATATTTTAAATTATTTTTAGTTTTGAATGCTACATTTAAACCTTGTTTTTTGAATAAATTGGTTAATTTGTATATGTTATTGTTTATAAATGTGAATGTTATCCATCCTTTATTGTTAGTAGCATTATTGACTCTTAATTTTTGTATATATTTTGATTTTGATTTTATTTTGTGAATTAGTTTATCTATTATTTGTTCGTCATAACCGTTATTTCTTGCCAAAGTCTTTAATATATTAATTTCTATTTGTTTTTTATTTATATTCATGGGTGTAGTTAATAATCTATTTATTGCAGTCATGAAGTAAGCATATTTATGTTGGTTTTATAAAAATTTAACTTTTTGTCTTCTTGTTTTATTTTTTTATATTAATTATTAGCATTTTCAACCTATAGATTTTTATACCTGCCATGTTTATTCCTCTTTACATCTACTATATATACACATGTATTCCCTATATTCACTTCAGTATGTTTTAAGTTTCCTTTAAGTTAGTGTTAGCTGATGATGAGTTATGCCCGAAAACGTTTCTAAATAGGTATTTATCTAATTTATTGTTCTATATTGTTTGTTATTAAAGTTTATTTTATTATACCATTTTAACAAACAGGATGTATTCACCTACATTCCACTAAGTTAGTTTTAGCTGATGGTGGGTTATGCCCGAAAACGTTTCTAATTAAGGTATTTATCTAATTTATTTTTATAAATTATTTTTACCTTTATATTGTTTGTTATTAAAGTTTGTTTTATTATATTAGATTAAATCGCAATATGGTGGAAATTTGACGTAGTCGCAATTTACTATATACGAATATTGTACAATTCGAAGGTATATTTTCGATTTTTTTTTTTTTTTTTGTTTTTACGTTACGTAACTGGCTAATCGATTTTAATAAGAATTTCATGGAAGGATATAACGTGAAAATCTGAGAAGAATAGTTCCGAAAAATCAGTTTCTAAAGCGAATTTACCGTGAATTTATCGAAAATTTGAGGATTTCAAAATTCGATTTGCATATGTAATTCTGGGCTGTGCTATTTTTTCTTTAATGTATTCTCACGCACATAAGAATCAGCAGTAATTCGTACATTAAAAAATTCATAAAAGTACAAAATTCTTTCTACTTTTAGCGCTTTTTATACCATGTCGCTCGTCCAGTTCCACTCGCTCATTATGAAGTCTTGAAATATCAGAATTCCTGAATTTATTAAAAAATTCGAGAATGACCTACACACTTTATAAACCGCATACATATGTGCAAATATTATATATGATGAATTTCGCATTCTAAATTGCTTTTGATCCGAAAAACAAAATTTAAGAGCATTATTAAAAATGCGATATCAAAATTAAGTGTCTGTGCGCGCGGATTTAAGTCTAATAAATGGTAAATGAATATTATTTCTTCATACGTAATTAGTATCTTTAGGTTTTCTTAATTATTACATTTTACGGACGGATTTTTTTTTACGGATTATAAGGATAGTGAAAAATGAAATTATTATTTTTGAAAGTCAAGATAAAGTTTTATAAATTTTTAATTTTTTATTTGCTATACATATATATATACGAAACGTTACAGTCAATTTAAAAAAAGAAAAATTTAAGTATATTTTAAACGATAAAAGTTTCAAACAATCTAAAACAACCTAGGCGGAAACATGTGAGTGAGAGGGCAAAAAAAAAGACGAATTGCGAGCGGCGGAAAAAACCGTTTCCCGTATGACGGAGAAGCTGCATTATTTCTCGAAGAGATTTCATTTCGGTTATGAACAAATTTAGGTTAAAATGATAAACGAGTTAAATGAAGATGATAAATACGAGCATTAGGGCAAGTTTTACAACTGGCATCGAGCAGGAAATTTGGGTTGTGCAGCGCAGAATGGCCCCGTTATAATCAGGGCAAGCGAACCAGCAATGCTGCTATACAAAAGCACACTACTAGCACAGCAGTATCCTTCTTCTTTAATATCTATTGGTTGCTTGTAGCGGTAAAGGCTATTAAAAAACTATTATGCGTAATCTATTCTAGCGATTACTGATAATTTTCGAACATTTTAAATTCGATAGAAATGAGTGTTCCTCTTTCAAAAATACGCGCTCCTACTCGTAGTTTTACCCTCGAATTGCCTATATATCGTTTTCGTCATTACAGTCTCTAGCGCATTGCGAAAATGGTCCAGTTCACATTTTGCTCTATCAATAAACACACACGTGCGCGTGCGCGAAAAGAAAAACGGAAAACTGATTTGCTACTATATCAGAATATGGAAAAACTTGTTGGCAACATCAAAACGCCTTTTATAAAACTAATATTATTGAAACGAAAATAAATTAATCAAAGTGTAATTAAAAATTGATAACATTCACTACCGATGTCAATCATTTAAATAATAATAACAAACGTCCAAAAAAAAAAAAAAAATAGTACAGTTTAGAAAATCAATGTTTAGAAAATAAGATTGAAAAATTTCAATAATGAAAGCTTTTTATGCCACTGATAAATTTTCAAGTGATGGTTATGTATCCCACATTCATAGACGGAAAAATCACACGGCAGGAAAGAAATATTGAAATTATATGCCAAAGCCAAAGAGTAGTTTCAATTATATATGACGTAGTATGGCCGAAGTTTCTTATCAGCTGGTAAACGGATGTCTTAGGAACATAAATATTAATTACTAAACCGTTATTAAGAAGAAGAAGAAGAAAGAAGTTTTATTGCAAAAAACAATCGAGGAGCAACATGAAAAAAAATAATATTAGAACTTATAATTGCGTACCGCCAACTATAGCTTACCGCACGACTTGAAGTTGAAATGAAAAAGCAATGCATAGACATGATAAATTACAGCTTAAATTGTAACAACAGGTAAAAAAGCAACTAAAAAAAACCTATGTATCCCGGACGAGAAAAAAAAAGAAGAAAAAATAAATAAATGAATAAATAAATAAATAAAAATAATACATGTCAAAATAATATTTACAATTGTGATAATTAAAGAAACTTAAACGCTACACCACTAGAACTAATACTACAGTATATTGCGTTTAAGCCTTCTGTGCTTGTACCTGGTGTACATGGTCGAGTTGCGTAGAATCGTAATTAACAATTGCAGAGATTAACTCATTTTCATGCTGTAAACACTTCTCGCAGAATTTACCTGTTAAATCTAATACGTAATCTCTAATAAAAGGTATTAGTCCTAAGGTCAGATACATATTTACAATTTTAGAGTATCTAGGGACATTTAATACACACATCTTAAACTAGATGTTTTGCAGTAACTGCAGCTTACTATAACTAGCATTAGAAACTGAACTCCACACTGGACACGAATAGCAAACTATTATAGGACACGAATTAATGTTTTGTATAGAATTAGTTTGTTATTAATGCTGAGAAACGACTTTCGATTGAATAATGCATATATGGTACAAATTCTTTTATTAGCTTTTATGAACACACTTGATTTATATGCTCCGAGTAGTTCAACCTTTTATCTAGTATAACTCCAAGATAGCGCACGTGATTCGACCAGCTAATTATTTTGGAATTATTTTTTATTTCCGCGGGCAACCCGCCTGCGAGTGAAAAATACGGCTTCAGTTTTACTCGGGTTTATGTCTATTTGCCATTTTTTAAAATAACGCAAAACGCAATTAAGTCCCGCTTGCAGCTTGTTTGTAATTGCATTTGGTATATAAAAACTACTGCAGTAAAGTGCCGTATCATCGGCGTACAGCGCGGCCTGCACCTCCCTCAGCTCGGGAAAATCAGATAGAAATAACGTAAATAAAAAGGGACCTAAGATACTTCCTTGCGGGACCCCAGCTAAACACGTTTTAGTGGACGACCTAGCCCCA
Organism: Icerya purchasi; assembly: GCA_039619475.1. Classification (NCBI taxonomy): domain Eukaryota; kingdom Metazoa; phylum Arthropoda; class Insecta; order Hemiptera; family Monophlebidae; genus Icerya; species Icerya purchasi. Next base: position 586,716,211 of record CM077115.1, read on the forward strand.
TTAACAATTACATAGAATAATCTATTACTCAAGTAACTATGAAGGAGATTAATAATATGAGGAGGGAATTTGTATAGAATCATTTTATAAATAATCCCCTTGTGCCATGTTGTATCAAATGCTTTTGCAACATCTAATAGGACCATGCCTATATGTTTATTGCAGTTGTAATTATGCGAAATATATTCTGTAATTCTCGCCACCTGATGAGTGGTTGAGTAACCAGGACGAAAACCGAACTGAACATTAGGAATCAAGTGATGTCTGTTGGAGTGCATTTTAAGTCGAGATAATATAGATTTTTCTGCTATCTTACTGAGATTATTTAGTAGGCTAATAGGGCGAATATTTGACGTTTGTGAAGTGCCTTTCCCGGGCTTAGGGAGAGTAATGATTTTTGCAATTTTCCAACTGTTAGGGAAATATCCAAATCTAAGCATAGCATTTATCAAGTTAGTAAGTTCAACAATGGCTTTACAGGGGAGTTTTTTAATGACGATAGCCGGAATATTATCATTTCCAGAAGTGTTTTTAGGTTTCGAGACTTTAATATTGTCTCGTATCTCTTTGGAGTAACTAGTAGAATATTATCGGCCGAATGATTCTGAGTCAGAAAGTTTTCAACAGTGGAATTGATTTTATTTGTTTGATACTTCGACGTAAGTTTTATTATTAAGCTAACAGATGTGCACGCGGTTTTGGAGTTATCTACGAAAAAAAAAATTGATATATAAGCGACTTCCCCCTACCAAATCAGAAATTTTATTACTTGTCAACGATTTCTGTTTGATGCGTCAACAATTTACTTATGGATATTAAAGTAAGCAGCTTTTTCGTTTTGAAATTACATAAGCGGTTATTTCATAGCATAAGTCCTACCGGTAGTAGGTTTTTTCTAAAAAGCGAAAAGATCAAATAAAGATATTTTGATCATAGACCTACCACTTAGAAACCAGAAAATCACTTTCATAATTAATTTAGAATTAATTTTTACTTCGAGTGTCCTGCTCTTCGTAACGAACGCTCCCTTTTATACAGTCAGCTCTTGTCATTAGGTTTCCCTACTACGCCCTATAACTCTTCCTTTATCCTTTCTTTTCCTTCATCTTCTGTGGTGTCCGCACTGGTGTCCTTTGTTGCGTCCATTTAGGACCGCCTAATTATTTAGTTTTTTAGCTTAGTTTTTTTCCTGTTGTTGGGTCAATACCGCTGACGCGCCCGCAAAAGAAAAAAAAAAGTTATTTCAACATAGAATTTATATTAAAAAAATATTAACCTAACTTTAACGACGTGTTATGCAAAGTAATTTTACTTCTGCTAAAAATTTCGTTTTATAAAGGAATTATAAAAAAACATTTGAATTTTATTTAAATTTCTGCGTTTCACTGATTTAGTATAAAATGGAATTAATCGTATTTTCAGTTTTGGGTCTTTTTTCTTTTTCAAATTCTCAGGGATGGGCTGTAATTGGCTCTCTCTACGCGAGTCGACGTTTAACGATGATGCACTGACGTGTCCAATAAAGTTAATGGAATATCGTGCTATTCATATTTTATAATTTACTTTAGTAGGTAACGGTGTTACATTATAGTTTTCCTATTTTAATAATAAAAAAAAAATAAATATATATATATATATAGTATATATATAATTCGGCCATTTTGGCCTCGCCAGGGAGCTGTGCCCCTTGACCTATCTTGCTTACATTTCTGTCTCTTTCTCTTCAATACTTTGTATAAAATGATCGAAATTTACAACGTAATTCTTACTGGCATCAACATAAAAAAAAAACAAAACATAATCACAAAAATCCTATAAAATATAACAAACGTTACATCAAATTGGGACATTTTTTCTAATGGGGGGGGGGCTAAGAATTACATTGTAATTAATATATATGTCTATTAAATAAATTATTATTATTTTATAAGCTCGTTTCTGTTTCATTTGGTAAGTGTGAAATATAACTTTTTGTTCTCTAAATATCGCGTTTATTTTCGATATTCTTCCGGAGTAAGTACATTTATCTTAAATATATTAGCCAATGTTTGTAATAATCCATTTGCGCACGAATTTAAATTGGGGGGAAATACCGTTAGAATTATTTCAGGCTATATTACCTGCATTATTTTCTTCGTCAAAGTAGCATCGTTCTTGCACAATCCAAACAAAAACGGTACCACATCCTTGAAGATATAATTATCAATAATAATTTCGTTCTACTTTAACGACTATTCTCCTACTTCCTACTTTCTTCAGAAGTATCTCTCAACTTTTGGCTTTCTTGATCTTTCCTTTACGTTTCCCAACATTAGTAGTCTTCTGATTAAATCGAAAAACACTAGACAGTACGTTTGGTAATAACCACTTTGCTATTATAATTTCCTCTTCCGCCTTCATTCCAGTAATTATTCTTCTAAACAATATCTTTGGTTTTTGTCCGAGCGTTGAGCTGACCATGTAGTAGGCCTACAATTCTTTCATCGGTAATATTTATATTCTGGCGGTCTTTATCGACGTTACTGCATTTAATTCTTACTTTAAGAAATAAGATGTTGTCCACTAATATTCCTGCTTTCTTTGTCTGTCTGTCATCAGAAACATGATACTAAATCGTTCTACATATCTTTCTTCCCCAAACTACCTATTGAAAGGAGAGTGTTTTGGGGCCTTTCTCAGAGGGGTTGTGTCTCAGTCCTACTTTTCTTAATATTTACTCCCTCAGCACTGTTCCCCATCAACTCAGCGTCATTATTCTTTACAGATGGTGTTCTTCTCTATTCAACAGATGCAGAGCCGCCAACGATCATTAAAACAAGCTCCTTTATACATCTCTCAGTCTCGCGTCTACCGTATCTTCTTGCGTTGTCTTCACCCTTCGTCCATATAATCCGCGTCACTGGTTGACACACACGTCTTTGGATGATTGTTTCATTTCCATAGGTAACCACTTTTGTTCTTTATAAATATATTTTTAAACGGTCGATTATCTTTCTTCGAACAACACGTCAATGTTCTTTGCATTTAAGCCTGCAAAAGAATCAACCTGATGATAAAAGCTTTTTTATGCTCAATCCTTAATTGTGCTATATAAATTTCCACCCTCTCTGAACTTGATTATTGTTCCTTTCTTTACGACAGTCATCTAAATCCCCAAATTAGTCATTTATTCAGTCTTCGACATTAATCGTGCATTAGTTTATCTACTGCGCATTTGCTATTAGAAAGACTAGGAGAAGTGCTGTTTATAATTACTACATTGATTTTCTACAGTTGCACTGCGAATATTGTAAATTATCAGCTAGCAAGTAAACAGATAGAAGCTGTGAAATGGGGATGGTTGTCGACGGCCCTGCTACACTGTGCGGGGTTATAAATGATGTAAGTCAAATTTAGGCGGTTGTATGACACTGGAGTGTTCGGTAGTACTTCGTTAAGTGTATGCGATACCAAAAACTGGTTCCGTTGTATAAATAGGCGTAGCTACCGTTGTTGTCGTCGCATTGGCGACATCAGCAGCTCACACTTTCGCTTACACGTATGTCCAAATAATCAGGTAAAGTCGAGCGGAATAACAATTAACCAAGCCGTAATATGGGTTCTATAGAGAAATAAAATGGTTTTGTCTCGCCGATCTGCCTTTACTCGATGGTAACACGTGAAATACGACAACACAGAAGGCAACATATAACCCGGCATGCAAAGAATATCGACGCAACTGATATTTGAAAAGAATTACGATCACACGATTTCTAGATTCGTAGCATTTACAGTGTAAAACAGCATCGTACCAAAACGCCGTTACCATTATTCTTCGCAGGAACCAACTGAAAACTGTAGGAAAATTTTGAACTTAAAGTCACTTTGTAATACAATAATTAAAATCGAATCATCAATAAAAAAACATCAATCTCATCAATCTCACAATGTCAAAACTGCCAGTAATTTATATATATGTATATATATATATATTTTTTTGTTTTTTTTTTTTTTTTGCTTAAATAAACCGAATATTAAGAAAATTAGTGTATAAAGGTGCAGAGGACTGTGTGTGTATCGTAACTATGAACTCAAACTAACAGTCTAGGATTAATGAGAGGATGAAAACGAAAAATAAAAATAAAAAAAAAAAAAGAGTTGTGTGTGAGAGGTCCTTTGCAAAAGTGTACTTATAGATAAATTGTGGGTATTAGTCAGGATGATAAAGAACATAGTCCCAACTATTACCAAGAAAATTAAAGTATTTAATTGCTATATAACATTCTTAGTTAAATTAACTGTAATAATAAGAAAGGTAAAATACAGTAGCCGTAATGTACGAAAATAAAAGTTGTTGGGATAACGTTTGATTTAGTGCATACGTGAGAATTGTAATTCTATAACTATAATAAGCTACTAATATTTAATCAAAAAGAAATTAACGACTTGAATGAAACAAAACTTAATGGCTATCACTGAATTACAATTTATAAATAAATAGATTTATAAATAAATTAATTAAATAAATTAAATAAAATTAAATAAAATTACATTAAGTTAAATTAAGTTAGGATGAGTTGTGAAGAGAAAGCAGATAATTCTGAATAATAGGGTTTCGTAAATGTTTGGATTTAACAGAAATGATTTAATTACTCAGTTGAAACTTACGCCTCAAAGCCGCCTCAGCAAACTTAAGTAAGGGGTAGTAATTTGTTCTATTAATGGGGGAGGGGTTAGTTTTTATAATATTGAACTTGGAACGTAAGTAACTAAACATGGGGCAATCAAAGAGAAAATGATCAACGTCATCAATAATATTAAGAGAACAGCAGGTACAGCCTGGGCTGCTGACAAGTCGGAACCTGTACAGGTAGGCACCAAACTTTCCATGCCCAGAAAGTACCTGAGCGCTATAGAAATTGATATTAATTTTACTCATCCTTAGCCTGTCTGAAATACTAGGGAGAAAATAATAGGTTTTCCTTCCAGTATGATCAGCAACCCATCTCCTCTGCCATTCAGCAATTAGAGTCTGTAGAACTTGCTTTTTAAGTAATATAGAGGAGTTGTAATTAACAGTTTCAACCAAATTATTATTTATTAGGTTCAAAGATGTGAGCAATTTAACATCCTTGCGAATCCGATATTCGCTTGTGATAGCCCTGCCTGTAATGTATAAATCCATAGGAAATATACCAGTGCTAACACAAGCTGCGGATGTAGATGTAGTTCTATAAAGAGATGCAATGTTGAGGAGAAACCTTCTCTGATGGCTATTGACATTTTTCAACACCTTATGATTAACGTAAGTAGCAGCTCCATAGCCAAATAAGGATTGAATTAAACCCTTGTATAAAATGATTCGTTCAGAGTAACGTAAACCCCAACGGTTATGTTGCAGTCGACTGATACTGCTAAACAGAGAATCGCATTTGGTTTTGATATATTTAAGGTGGGACAGAAAAGTAAGTTTACTATCTATGAGAATTCCGAGGTATTTCAATAAATTTGTGTGTTGCAAGCCCTGATCAGAGAGAAGTTTTAGGTCGTGAATTTTCTCTATTACTTCTTTGCTGCCAAACACAGAGTATGAACATTTGGAAACAGAGAAGGATAGTCCTAGGCAGTTGACTGTTTCATTTAAGTATTCTATAATTAAAGACATTTGCTTATAATCAAAGTAGTTAGTGACCTCAAACACAAGGCAGAGGTCATCAGCGTAGGATATCAGAGTGCAGCTGCTATTAAAGAATTTACAATATGTTTCAATCTTGTCATGCACAGAAGAATATAATATGTTCCATAAGGTGGGACCAAGGACAGAGCCCTGAGGAACACCGCAGCATGCACTCATTGATCTATTAGAGTTGTTTATGTTAAGGTGCGCAACCCTATCAGAAAGGTAGCTAATTATCATGTTAACTAGGAATGGGTTGATGTTGTTCTTTTTCATAATGTCAATTATTGCAGACCATTTGCAGTTGTCAAATGCTCCAGCAATATCGAAGGAAAACACCACCGCAGTATTTCCAGAGTTTATAAAGTTCCTGATTACTTGAACTAATTTATACACTGCGCCCTCAGCAGACCTTCCAGAACGAAAGCCAAACTGGTTAAAGTGTAACAGGTTTTTCATGTCAATCTCAGCTATAAGTAACTGGTTTACAATTTTCTCAAAGACCATACCTACAGTGCTAAGTAAAGAGATTGGGTGGTAGGCAGTGATGTCAGATGGTACCTTTCCCGGTTTTGGTAGAAGTTTAATAAAGGCGGCTTTCCAGCATTTGGGAAAAACTTGAAAATATAAACATTTATTGAAGATTAGGAGGAACATTTCTTCAAGTTGTAGGTTAAGTTGTTTTATCAATTTGTTTGTAATTTTGTCAGGTGAAGCCTCTTTTCTATTATTGAGATTTTTAATTATATTATCTATAGTTATTCGGTTTACTACAGGGCACTGAGCCTCAGAAATTGGGGAAATAACAAGTGGAATATCAGCTTTTTGAGGTAAGAAATGCTTGAGAAAAGCATCACATTTTCCTACATCATTACTGATTACTTGCTGTTGATAAACTATATCAGGAATTGCATTAATTTGTGTTTTTTTTTTCGAATATTATTTTATAAGGTTTGCCCCAGGCAGTACTACAAGCAACAAGTTCCTTCCACTGTTGAAGTTTTGTCCTGCAAACGTGGGGCAAAAAATTATTAAATAATGCCCGGGTAACTGAAAATAACTCAAGGGGAGAACGTCAGTAGCTTAAAAAATCATGAATCCGAAGTCAAACTGTTCGTAAATTCAAACTTAATGTGCTTGATTGCTGAAACTTATCTTTATGACAAAAATAAATATATTTAACACTTCATTAAAAATTATACTTGATTGCTGAAACTTATCTTTATGACAAAAATAAATATATTTAACACTTAATTAAAAATTATATATATAATTGTTAATTAAGTGTTAAAAAATTATTTCTGTCATAAATATATTTAACAATGAGTTTGAATAATAAATACAGTGAAACTTATCTTACTGATAAAGATTGCTTTAAAAGTAACTATATTACACGTATTCCTATGTTTATACACTCCAGGAAAATCGCAGAGTGGTTCAGCAATATTAATAAAATTTAATATTATAGATCATGAACTTAATTATTTTAAAGAGGAACATCTGTGAAGAATGATGATCAGCTTGCACTGTCAGCCGCCTACTGATAACAGAGTACCCTCCAATTTGTCTGAATTTCAGTGCGGGCTAGGGCGCGTAGGTAAACGTATCTTGAGTAATACCGATAAGTTTTGCAATGTTTTGAAATATCATTTATCGTGCATGCATTACAGAATGTGTGACCTATACGGGTAACATTTTATTCACTTAATTGAGCAGACTCGCATCATGTCAAATAATAAACCATCGGACCAAATGAAATGATTATTTCTGGTCATTTCGAATTCTAACCGGAAATGTATGTATTATCGAAAATACGGCTTAACAGAATGTAAAACGAATTTGAGTATAAGTTTGCAGCGTTGGTAATCGAACGGAAAAATTTTACGGAGCGATTATAATCAGCCGGTCGTGATGAAAATTATTTATGTTTACATTACGCATAATCGAATGACTAACAGGATTTTAAGTAGGTAGACATAGAAGTTATTTATTAATAATATATATTAATTATCGCAGTTTCTAAGACAAAACATATTTCGAATTTTCACTTTAAGTACATCAGTTTTTTCAGCAGTCCCAAAACTTACAGAGGTTAAATACTTAGGTATTGTTTAAGTAAATCAAATAATAATATAGGTGTTATTATTTTATTGATTCTTCTAATGAAATTTTAACCATACTCTACTTATCGTAAATATTTCTCCAAGGTTTATTTGTTTTTTGCTAACAATTAAATGGACCGAAATTCAGAATAAGTTTATTTCTTTTCAATTTTTGACAAAAGAAAAGAAGATTCAAATTTTCATGAATTCCGTATTGTTTTCTATTTGTTTTTATTGTAGTTTGTTGAAATATTTCAAATGCAATAATTGGCTGCAAGTCTTTTTACTGTGCTATTTATAAATAAATATATTTTATAATAGTACATATGCATATGTTTAAAAAATATTTTTGTAACTCCCTCCCCCTTCCCTTAAATTTTAGTATAGATACGGCCCTGCTTACATGCATTTATGATCTTAACCATTCGCTTCATTTTTGCCATACTTTTCTAAACACAGATCTTAAAACACTTCACCCCACATCCTTTCCTCTATAAAATTTATATACTATAAGCAAGGGCGGATCCAGAACACCTTTGGGGGGTATTACATAATTGTGTAAAATCTTTTACGTTAAGTAGTATATTTGAAAAATACCCTTTGTTTCATAAAGAAAATCAAATAGCGACCTTTATAGAAATGTTTAAATAATGTTTTAAAAATACATAATTATTACAATTTAATTTAAATTTAGTTTTTAGGTGAAAAATAAAACGAAATTATAAAATTCTAACTAAATTGCTAGTTTAGAAATAGCAAGAAAGATAGTATTTTTATTAGACACTTTATTTCTTTTTTATTTTTGTTAGTAATCCGATCCGAATTCGTTGTTCACGAGTGAGTAAAAAAAATATATATATATTTCTCATTGAACTATTTTTTGCACTTACATTACAAAATAAAAATTAAAAGTAAATAAATATCAAAGATCGATGATAATTACATTTAAAATAGAATAAAAAAGGAACATTAATCGTTTTACTGGAAAATAGTATTAAATATTAATTATTAAAATCCGTAGGTAAAGTTTCATACAAATCTTTTATTGCCTAAATTAAGTTTCTCTGTTATAACAAATTTTTTCATAGCAGCTTTGGTTCCTTGGGCGGGGTGTCCCCTATCGCCCTCTCCCGTAGATTCGTCACTGCTATAAGGAAACATAAAAAAATAAACAATATCTTTGAATTGCAAAATTTTGTTACATCAACTTCAGTTCGTCCATTGGTATATTCTATTTTCTATAAAATGTTTCTGCTTAACTATGTGTTTATAAAAAAATAAATTTATTCTTAAACGTCGCGAAACATACTGCACAAGTAAAAAATTTTTCCATTTTTTAGAATTTATTTATGCAAAACAACAATATACAATAAAATTTTTTAGCGCCAATTTACAAACTACTGTTGGGGATATCAAATTTCACTCAATTTTTTTTGCTACTTTTATGTGCAAGGAGCTGTATTTCTGGGCTTAAAATACTTTGAGCAATTAAATCGAAAAACAAATTATTTTTGAATATAATGAACAAATAAAAATAAAAATCAAAGAGATTATACTCCGCCAAACGATGGTTTTAACAACAAATTTTCCGTTGGAAATTACTTTGTATTTCAATGTGTAGGCATTTTTATTTTAAACTGTATTACGTTACAAATAACGGGATTCGTGTATAACATTTTCATAATATTTCTCTTTTCATAATGTAATTTTTTATCTTTTGTAATAAAGAAATCATTAATTGCCGACTGATGGCGCTGTAATCGCTCAATGAAAAATTTTCCGTTCGATTACCAATGCTGCAAACACTTATACACTCAAAATCGGGTTACATTCTGTTAAGCGAAAATACGCGTATGGATATCTTTTTTTTTTTTTTACTTTTCCCCTTAAAATAAAATTAAAACCTTTCTTTTTTTTTACGTAATTGTTTTTTTTTTCTTCCAAGTTCAAGTTAAAAAAAACAATAAAAGACAAAAATGAATTCGGAAAATTAACAATTCGTTGTTCCCCGTTAAGAAAATATGAACATGATTAGTTGCTTTTTTTTCCCTTGTTAAATTAATTGTAAGTGTGATTTATACCTGCAGCGTATTATTATTTGTCATGTGTGCTTCGCATACATTTATTATTACCGTTTTATCGTAATTATATAGTCTCTGTTATAATTTGTGCCGTATTCCCCCATTAAAATGTTTCACTGAATTTTATACCCACCGAGGAGGAAGCCTTTCCACATTTCACTCGTAACGTTAACCAAAACCATTCTATTTTTTTCTAATAATCCATGGCCAGAAATTCTAGATCATCTAGCAGGTCAAATTACACACGTAGGTAACTGCTTTTCCCGAACAGAATCTCTTAATACACTGGCTTCGTCTCATCTCGGATCTTTTATTTTTTTTTCCGTGATAAAATACACAATAAGCTCCGACATTACAGCTAGCACGGGTTACAATTCGGAAATGCTTTTTTTTTCATTTTTTATTCGAACTACTCAATTTTCTATAGAGACGCAGCAAAAACCCATCCAGTTACTAGTTCATCGCTAACTGCCTTGAGACAGGCAAATGTATAAATTATAGGCTATAATGTGATCGTAGATATATAGAGGACTACGGAATATTTTTCTGTCTTCAGTATTTTCTCTTTCTGGAGTTCTCGGAAAGCGCTGTAGTATTAGACTCGTCTGCTTCACTATTTGTAATCTCAAACCTTCTCAGTAAACATTCAGCAGCGGTTTAAACTTAGCGGAGGTTTTATATAAGTTATTCAAGAAACGCTGTCCAATTGTTAGACAATTAAGATGACTCATGATTCTGATGGCGCTTGATATGTACAGTAAAAGCTTTGTATACTATTCACGTCAACCGGTACATTACGTCTGATGGTGGTTTCTTTGTACTGTAAATCGAAGCCGAACAATCTACATAAAAGGAATAATTTGTAAGGATGTATAAGACGTTTTCAAACAAGGTAGATGCGAGAATCCATTAGATTTGGGGATAACCGAGGTGGGCGCCGTTCGAGAAGAGTTTTATAGTATGTTCTACATAAGACGTAATGTTTTTGTCAGAAGACTCTTCATGTAATAATACCTCGATCTTTGAAGATGATGATCGCAGATATCGCTGAAACAACAATCGGTTAGAACACGCTACAGCGGGTTTCAAAGAGCCATTTCGAAAATTCAATATCCGCTGCTGTTGTAAGGCTGGAAAGAAAAGACGTTGGTTTCGAAGCATCGACAGTTACGTCATTTGTTGTAATCTTTCCGATCGATTTTACGTTTCAACATTTCGCCGAGAATATCTCGCTTAGATTCAACATTCAGAACTATTTGGCTGAGCTTCTGTTACTTTTTAGATCGATATCGACGATACCACCTTTCATTAGTCTTTCCCTTACATTCATCTTTCTTCTTTTCATTTTGACGCTATCTGAAAATATTGAATTACCTTTCTTCGATTCTCGATGAACTAAACGGATTAGTTCACAAAAACTGATTGAGCACTTTACGTTCTGTTTTGACCAGTTCTGTTCCGTGTGTCATTGCTTGCACCAAACATAATGAATAAATTGGATACTGCTTCTATTTGTTTTTTTCTTTTCTTTTTTTTTTGATAAATTGGTACAACGTTGAAAATCAGCGTACGGATTATTGCTTTCCTACGGAAAGTTATATTACTTAACCCTTAAGCGGGCTCGCCTTTTACAGTCACACTAGCGGACGCGCAGCGGTATGAATACCACCGCGTTCTTAAAATTGCTTATTTCAAGCAGTTTTCTTCAATAATATGGGACATATGTTCCCAAAATAAACGGAATACATCTATTGAACACTTATATAAACATTATTATTATAAAAGATGATAAGAATAATAGAATCATATAAAGAAAAATGAAGACTATGTTTAAAAAGTATAGCTACTTATAATTAATTAAAGGGCGAGAAATAAAAGGAATTATTTCAACAAATTTAAAAATAGGCGTGAAAAATAATTATTAAAAATTTCGTAAAAATAATTATATAATTTTGAACATTTATAAACATTATTATTTGTGACAAAAATTAAGACGAAAAATCGCATAATGTAGAATATGTAGAGGTACACTATATGATCTAAATAAATGACCAAGAAAAACGAATGTTTTTTCCAAAAATTAAAAAATGGATAAGAACCCAAAAAATTAGAATAGTGAAAAATAGAGATATTTAGAAAAAAAATTTCATCGACTACCATATCAACTGTGAACTATATCTACACTCTGTGCATGTAACTATTGTCGAGCTGTGTTTCTTGCACACAAAATTTCTGCAATCGGAACACCGAGTTTTACACATTTATTATTTCCCTGTGTGACCCACACAATTTACAAAGTCCTATGTAGATCCGTGTTTCTGAAGCGTGTGGTACAGTAGGTGGAGCGTACTTTTTCAAAAATAAAACTATATCTTTTGGTAGGGATGCAATCTGCGCTCTTATTTTGAGATAATCTTCCATTAGAGAGAGGGATAAATTATTTAAGAAATTTTGACGAGATATTTGTAAATTATTTGCGACAAACATTAATTAGCCATTGATACCAGCGACGTCCGAAATTCGGAAAAACAGTGCCATATTGTGGTTCTTCTGTTTCCATTCGTTGAAAGCAATGAACATTTCTGGTCAACTGTATCAATCCCACCTTTGAATTGGTTGTAATATAAAATGATTACACTTCATCATCGTCGTGCATGCTGCTTAATTAATAATCTTGTTTTTCTTGGCGACATAAGATACTAATGAATAATGATTTTGAAACCTAAATAATCATGAGCCTTCCTCACGGTTCTTAGTTATTGTGAATTGTTCTGGAATTTCTGTTTCAGTGTCCCTAATACACGTGGTTATTCCTTTTCCAATTAGATATTCAGTGAGAGGATAACTTGTATAATAGTTAAGTATAGTCAAGTTTTGTTTGGATATTGGCTTTACCAATCGCTTGACAATATCAGAAGGTTTGTTAGATGTCTGGTCAATAATTGTACGTTGTTTGCCACAAGTCACACTTTGCGCTGTCATAACTATAAACTTATCGCACATACACACATGAATCAAATGACGACTTGTGAGATGCACTCTAGACATACCTAGCAGTTCCGAATGTTTCATTAATCCGTTTCATAAATGTCGCTAGTTGAATAATGTTTGCGGCATGCATAGCGCATCGTGCCGCCCGCTTGAGGGTGTTAAACTTAATCTAAATTTGAGAAAAATCAGTTTCGACAATAAAACAAAAAAAACCATGACAGTGACGCAATTTTGAGTTGTTTTTTTTTTTTTTGAAATTAATTATATTGGGCTTGTCGAGTACCAAAACATAATACAGGTTTAAAAAAAATTTACATACCACGGTATAACAATGTGTGAGCGTGTTACTTTACCAGCTATGTAATTTACATGTCGTATTATTAGTCCTGTACCCCCCCCCCCGGATAGTTTAGTATACGTATAATATATCGTGATGGAATTTAAAAAAATTATTACACAATTTATTTCGTACGAGAAAAAAAATTAAGATCTACCATCAGTATAATTTTTCGGGGAAGTAATTTTACAGAGGACATTTTTGAAGAGAAAAAGAAAACTAAAACAGAAAACAGATATAATTAAAAATGACGAAACATCTATCGTATTTACAAGTTAATATGAAACATACCGCATTCGCGAAAAATTAATAATGTGAATGATGTGAAGGGATCCCGATAAAAGGAGGAAACAGGTACAGAAAATAAGGATTATGTAGTTGTCCCCCCCCACCTTTTTGGATTTCCGTTTATCCAACAGTGTGCATACACAGCCGGATATCGGAAACACTAATATAAACGAGAGTAGAAAACGCAAATTTTAAAAGGAAATGAAATAGGAAGATGCGCTTGAGCAAGAATGGATATTCAAAAAAAAAAAAAAAAGTGATTGTGATAAGTGGATCGTAATGAGATGTAGAGCATAATGGATGAAGAGAGTAGAAGCGAGAAAAAATATGATTCTGAAATAGGGAGCCGCACAGTGAGAGAAAGCTGTAGACAAAAAAAAAAATTATCGAACGGTTTTCAATGAACACGACAACTGGAAAGTAAGAAAATCCGGTAGAATATATGAAACTTCCTGTGTAATGCGCGGTAGTAAAATGTTGCAGACGGGAAATTTTGTTAATGTTGCAATATCGAAGAAAATTAGACAGCTCGGGGTCTTCGTTAGTAACGAAAAGAAAAATCATAAAAGCCAAATGCGAACAAAATGAAAGGAAAAAAGATTTGCAGATAGAAATAAGAAAAAAATAGAGTCAACGAGAAGGACGATGATGTAGTCAAAAGAAAAAGGATGGCTCGAAGCAACCTTTGGGAATCCGAGACAAAAAGATAATTGCGTCGGAGCAGAGGGGTAAAAGGAAATGAAGATGTGATAGGGCGACGAAGAATTTCTAAATGCATCGACTGAAAGATAGTGTAACAAGGGATTTGAAAGAATTCTGATGCGAATGCAGAAGAAACTGTACCATTATCGGGTGATGATATCAGTTCAATTTCGTCGTCGAATACTAAGACAATAGACGAACGGTATAATTTAATCAGCAACTTATTTATTGTACATATGTTGTAAATATGTTTTGCAGTAGGCAATAATTAGCGCTTCCAGGGGGGGGGTGCAAAACAAAAAGCAAAAAAAAGAGCAAGCGGGAAAACATGAATTAGCGAGATGGAGCGGAAAAGGATCTCGGCTTAGTACCTCGTGCATCGGTAGTCTGATATTTGAATGATACGAACACACATATGGGGGCAATTCAATTAGACGTGCAATCAGCTGCCTGCTAGTATTGGTAAAAATAATTTGTCCAGCCGGTGGTGATATTTAGGAGGTGCCGGAAGGCGTGACAACGTTTCTGTGTCGCTGCGGCCATTGTTGTAGGTGACTGTTATTAGTTTATCCGGCTAAGTATGCGTCGTGAACAGAAATATGTGTTGCTAATTAAACGTTCATCAAAGTCATACGCGCACCTAAGCATGCGCGCTATGTGTAGGGAGCGTGCGTATGTGATTTCGGTTGTTAGCGGAGTTAATGAAGTTAGCTTAAAATGCAACACCATGTTAAGCAACATCTAAGAATAAACTCGATTAGTATTCCAGGCGTCGGGCGAAGGCAATTTAATTAATTCTGCTCGTACGCGAAATACACATTCGATTCTTATATTGATCAGATGGCGGAACTTCGACTGCAAATTAGAGTCGCGCTGCCTGCCACTGCGACTGATAGCGAACAAATTGCTGACAGCCTACCCCCCCCCGTACGGCCATAAGCAATAAGCAAATCTCGCTTTTTTCCGTTCCTCTTCTCTGTTTTTTTTTTTTATTCTACGCGGATACTAAGTTGAACGGAAACGAATTTACCATAGACTGCCGAATGTAACTTAAAATTTAATTCCCAACCTTCACCGGAATTCGTAAGCTCTATTTGGAAAAATTCTATTCGCTTCAGAATTCCAAATTGATTTGTCCTACTAGCGTTTATTATCGCCTTTTGTCTTTTACCGATGCACGTACAGCACTTTAAGTTTCTCTCAATTTCCTCCCACCTTGACTGTAGCTGAAAAAAACGGGCCTCACGTCATCTCTCTAAGGCTCAATCATTCATTGCGATGGTTTCCACGGTTGATTTATCGTTCCGAATTTTCCTGTTGTTCTTGTTTTGAAGGTAATTCTTCTCGTTTATTTACTTTTTATTTTTTTTTTGTTTTTTTTTTTGGTTGTCTTTCTTTTCTTTCTTAAGGTATACCGTTGTTGCCGTGTTAAGGGCTCTCATTAAGCTTATTAACAATTACAGAAGTGAACACAATCGTTACAAAATCGGCGGGATCAGCTAATAAGAAGTGTTGCGCCGACTGTCCATGAATATTTGAAGAAAGTCAATGTGTGTAATTTTCTTTAATTAATTTCCCCCCTCCCCTCTGATCGGTTATAATATTATTTCCGAAATTAATGAGTTCTTTTTTTTCTGATTACATATGCGACTTATTAAAATTAAAGTTTTTTTTTTTTCTTTCTAGTGTACTAAAAGAAAATGTTTTATGTAGCGAATAGAATAAACTTCCCCTGATATTGGCTAACGTTATCGTTTAGTACAGATGAAACAACTTTAACATCGTCCTATCCACTAGACCAGTCAAATAAATTTTACCAATTTAAGTTATATATAAAAAATTCAGTTTCTTCTAAAAATATCGCAAATAGTTTTTTTTTAATAGTTTTCTTTTTAGCGTTAGAGACTGAAAATCTAAACACTTATAAATTCTATATTAATAAGATGGAAATAATGATACTAATTTCACTAACATTCTGTGTACCATATATATATATATATATATATATATATATATATATATATATATGACTATTGTACAAATGTATAATTTATAATAATTATGTACAAACAATTATGATAATTACAGAAAAAAAAAGAACAAATATTTTTGGGAAAAAATTATGAAAATTAAACGAAAAATTTATACCCAAAAATATATGAAAATTAATTAAACAATGCGACTTTGCAATATTTTTACATTATTATAATCTATACATCAATGCTTGCTGCTTTGCACGTTAACGAATCGTTATGATCATCCCCTCGGCTTTCATAGGCTCTCCGCAGATCCAGCAGGCAAATTTCGCTCTCGGCGACTGTAACCGTATTAATTGTGTAAATTTTTTTTGTCTAGGCAAACTGGAAATTACCTTCCACTCCCCAGTACAAAAAAAATAGGTACGGTTACAATAGTTGTTAATGTACATTTTTTTTTTTTATTTCATATATTTACTGTCGTTAGTTTTGGTTTCATCCGTTTTAATTAATTTATACGCAAGGTATGTGATGGTTAGGCCGTTGACTTTTTCAAAAACATCAATATAATATGCCATTGACCGGATCGGAAATTCTATGCAAGAAAAATCGTTTACTTTCTGCAGAATTCCATACTGACAAAATGGGTTGTTGGCAAACTTGGCCAAAACTGCAAACACGAAGCTATTTTTATTTTTCGAGTCAGTGGATTTTACATATAGATATAACACAGCATGCCGGTTAATGTTCCAGAGTACTACTGTAGGACTTTTATCCTGCGATAGTGGTGGTGGAGATGGTTGTTAGAATTACTAAATATATGATAACGACTCGCCAACGTCTTATTTTTTGCTGTTCTAGTATGGTGTTTTTATTGTTTGGAAGAAAGAAATACGGATTGCGGTGGTGTATATTGCCGATATAGGCTCCAGAATGGAAAAAATTACACAGTGTCCATGGATGAATCTTTGCCAAATTGTTGAATAAACTATCGAGGCATTATTAACTGCTTCGTTACTCGTTTTTTTTTCTTTTTCTTTTTTTTTCCTCTTTTACTTTAATTTATTAACACTGAATAAAATAGCTAATACCACTTTAAATTTGACACTGCTTTGGTACAGCGCAGACTAATGCTTCTGACGTGTTAGAATGCCGTTTTACAGACGTCAATAGGCTAACTATGTGAAAATTGGGAAGAATACTGGCTTCTGATTGGGGTTGATTGAGCATGGAAAGAAGGTAAGCAACTGCAAAGGATGCGTCATCTGGTGGGGGCAACGAGTGGTAAATGAGAGTGATAAGTGGGTTTCAAAGTCACCCGATCCCCGAGCGGTATGGTCGGGCTGTCCAAAGGCGCAGAAAGTGGGGATGGGGGTGACTAGGACACATCCAGGCGGTAGGGCAGTTTAAGAATAATAACGTTGCTCACATAAGGGCGTGGGCGTGCGCGACGTCATACTACGGCTTGGCGGCACGGTACTTGTTGTTATCGCTTACCTTTTCTCCAAAGCTATTTACTCGGTCTTTTTTCTTTTCTTTTTTTTCTACCCTGGGGCGCGCCAGCGGCCTTGACCCAACAACATGAAAAATTAAGAGTTATAACTAAATATAGCTAGGCGGTCAGAAATGGAAAAAGGACAGCAGCAATGGAATAACTGAAGGCAATGGAAAGGAAAGAATATAGGTAGCGTTAAAGGGAGTAGGGAAGACCCAAAACTAAAAGTTGGGCATAAAGAAAGAAGCGTTCGTTAGAGAGTGTCTATTCGAATAGGATATGATTTGAGTGTCACAAATACAAGAAGGCTCAGAAGCGTGAAGAGAGCAGAAAGGAGAAAGAGCTAAAGAAAAACGAAAGCGAGAAGAGGGAAGTAGAGAATGATTGATTGCTGCGCCAGAACCATCTCTTTCACCAGTATCATAACAGAAGATGGAAGATGTGTAAAAAGAAAGAATAGCAATTGCGAAGTTAGCTTTCGCAAAAAAAGAAAAAGAAAGTATTACTAACGTCAAAAAATATTAACATAGAATTTAAAAAAAATATATATATATATTAAAACATTTATACTATGGATCAGGAAGCTGGACGATAGATAATAAAATGCAAAAATAGTTAGAAGCATTTGAAGTGCCGGAAAAGAACGGAGAAGATAAAACGGATGGACAAAATAAAAAGAACAAAGAAATGTTTAAGTTAATTAATGAAGAAAGAAGCTTACTGAAGAAACCAAGAGAAAGAAGACTCAGGTGGATATGTATATATAGAAATAATAAATACTTAACGTAATTAATTGAACTTTGGTAGGGAAAAAATATCAAAAGGAAGGCCGAGGCAGATTTATATTAAACAGTTGCAATATGATGTATAGGAAAAATGATATGGAAGCATGAAGAGAAAATGGCGCTATTCAGAAAATTCTGAGAGACAATTTTAATTGTCCACTAATCTTACCATCACAGATTGACGAATGAAGAAGAAGAGAAAAAGACGTAAAATTGGAAATTATAATTTGCTTATTCTTTTATGTACTAAAAAAAATTAACAATAATAAACTATTCGCGTTAAATTATAATGTGACTTTATATAATTAAGTTTTAAAGTTACATTCACGAAATGTATAATAATTACTTTATGTTTAACTAATAATAATAAATATAATCGAAATTAAATATTATACTGTCAGGAATATGTAACGTTTTTTTTTTGTTTTTTTTTTTGTTTTTTTTTTGTTTTTTTTTGTTTTTTTTTTTGTTTTTTTTTTAATTCATATTGTTTATTTCATCGATGCAAAATTCATCGAAATGTTTTAATTACTTCTCTCACTCCATTTCCGAATATTTTTGTGCGATATCTACATATAGAGTTGTTAATTTCATACATTGTCTGTAGTGTAACCAACCGCTACGGAAAAACCATAATACTCGGGGTTGTCAAGTAACCCCGCTGGTTACGAATTAAATTACATAAGCAATCTTCGGCAGCGCTATGCACGGAATATTGCTACGAGCAATACCACGAGAATGTACAAACAGGTCTCGGTCACAATGTTCAAGGTCTCTAGCAGCACGACTATAATATTAATATCACACATAATTTCTCGAACCTCCTCGTCTTAGAGATGATACCCTCTGCAGCAGCCCTACTGAATGATAGTTATTCTGTGACACTTCTTACGGAAGAATAAATTTAAGCTGATTAGGTGAATTTAAAAAAGAAAAAGAAAAACATTATTCTTTTTGCGTAACGACTTTAGCGTTACAGGTTTCATTGCACTTGATTTCCGTAATATTTTATTGCCGTTATCCCTGGCACAAGGATAACGTCGTAAATAATATATGTTGATATTCAGACAACAGAAAACATTATTTTACTAGTTTATTAAAACTGATAAGGTAAACTTTTTCAATTAATTCGCGATTAATTTTTTAAAAAAATTTTCCTACAAAATTTATAATGGAAGTATTAAAAATATCATTGTGTTATAATTTACGCGAAATTAATTCGAATAGTTTTATTTTCGCCGTAAAGCAGCGACATTTTCGTTTTTTTTTTTGTATTCTACGAAGAAATTATAAAAAAGAAAAAAACGCTAAAATGATTTTTCTACAAATTTCCACGTTTTTATTTTTCGACCATTTTCTTCTTTTTCCTTTTTCTCTGCTTTTTCAGTTTTTCAGCAATGACCTCTTTAGCAAGTGTGACTATGTAATTCATATTTTAAATTAATGTGTATCTGTTTTTGTCTGCTAGTTTTACACTTCGTAATCTCGCGCAGAGCATCATATATGTGCATATATCGGGAAAAGGTAATTTGCCTAAAGGGTATGTGTTTTTAAGTCGTCATATGACGTTGGAAGAGCAGTCTTTTACCGGAAGCAGTTATGACACAGAAAGGGTGGCGGCACACACACGCTTTTAACTGTTAAAACTCTTATTATAGGGAAACACTCCCGACGAAATATTTCAAGCGTTCTTCTTTCGGAAACGTAAAAGTAAACCGCTTCAAACCAACATCTCTTTCCCGCGGAATTTATTTTATTAAAAATCAGTTCCGCAAATATATGCTCTCAATTTTTTATTAATATTTTTTTCGTCATTTATGTTTAAGTTTTTTTTTTTTGAATTTTTTAGTTACTTTAAGACTGTTTCTGTTTTAGTTACATCAGAAATTTGTCACAAAAGAAAGCGAAATCAAACAGAAAAAAACCCCACAAATACGGATATTACACTACTATTCCTCGGATTTTCTCACACATGAGAAGCATGTAATTTGTGAATTCAATTGGGAACAAATTACGATATTTCGTGGGCGACGGGCAGTGTAATTTCACTATAAAATCATTTTGCTCGCTTTGTAACATTTTCCTCGACTTTCTTTTAAGTTATTGTTAAATTTCTCCATCTTTTTTTTTATACTTCTACTTATTTTGTAAGTTGCCGGCGTATTTAAAGTGTTCTATTTTGAAATTTAGATCCGTATTATGGGCGAGCTATCGTAGCGTAACTGATTATTTAATATCATCTGGGTAGGGTCGAGTTCGAACCCAGCTGCCACACATTGTAATCTTACTAAAACTTCATTTGCGCTCAGGTTAATGTTTATAGTTAACGCATTAAAAAAAACAAAAAAAAACAAACAAAAACAAAAAAAACAAACTTGGGTTAGCTTGCGATTTGTAACGTATTTCCATGGGTAACGTTTGCATAGCGAAGAGCTAAAAAGGATAATAGTGGGTTAAAATTTTCTGCGGGGAACTGTTTTTTCTCGGAACATTTACGAAGAGTAATTGATAGAGCGCAGTCGCTCCTCCTGAGTACTCTTTTGAAATTATTTATTTCAGACTGACGGTCAACGTTTTAGACTGTTCCTCCAGAGAGTTTTGTCGTCGACAGCCTTTACCGTCAAAGACTAATATAAATGGCCATCTTCCGTGAAAAAAAACAAGTTCAACAATCGTTTCCGCGCTACATTTCCGATTTACATTAGGCAGTACTAGAAATTCCCTATTTGACCTTCGGACATGGACTTTGCAATTGCATCTTCGCACGTTTCAGTTCTAATGAATTTTATAACATAATCAGCCGCTAAACTGTAAGAAAGATACGAAGATAGTAAAATATTACTACACACACCAATGATCTTTAAAATGTAATTTTGCCTGCTGAAGTGGTGCGCAATACAGATTGCCATTATTCGATTGTTGACATGGAACTTGCATGATACAACCGACAGTGGGTGTCTACAAATCGCAATATGGAAATTTTTAATACACTTAGGGGGCTTTCCCCGCATAGTGTGTGTCACGAACATATTATCAGTAGTGATCACTTTCAGTCTCTTCACTTCTACTCCGCAATCGCCTACACGTGATTTTGATGGGGAAATTGCCGTTTTAATCTTAACGGAAAGTAGTCTCGGCCAACTAACAAGTGCGTACAACCGAAGAAAGGCTTCGAGTCATCTGTCTTTTAGTAGTGATGGCTCTCGGGCAATCAAAGTCCGGCAGCTTCGCAAGCCTGCGTTAACAAGAATATTGTCAACGCGGAAGGAAGAAGGGGACCGACCCCGTGTCGTTATTCGTTGTTCCAAAAGCAATCACCATGATTACAAAAAGAGCTAATGTGTCGATGCCGAACGATCCGGTTAGTAACCGGCGCTACAAGTCCGAGCTCGTATGTATGTAATGGGCATCACCATTCTGGAGTGAAATCTCGGGCCTTTCATAGAAAATATGCTTCTGAAACAATTTATTTTAGAAAATTCTTAAGGTAGCCACATTGAATGTTCGGTAATTAGCAAGACCCCCCCCCTCGGGCGGGGGGGGGGAGTTGTGAATGTGTAGAAGAAGAAACATAGAACTGTGCAATCGTCAGTCTAACAGCTTCGCACTGGAAAGGAGCTAGCCCCACTTCACGAGCAGCATAGGCAACTTCATTTGTTACTCAGTACGAGAGTAGTCTTCGTAGTGCGCAAGGATACGGCTCCTAAGTTGTGGAGTATGGTCGATCAGCGACAGAATAGCTACATTAAATATACATCGACTATTAATCGTCGATTTTTATAGTAAACTGAAAGTACAAGAGTTTTCAGCGAAAAAAGTTATTAATTTTGTAATAAGGGACTTTAAGATAAAAGTCGAACAATTAACCGATACTAAAATCCAAGAAGTGTATTGGCATGACACTGAAACACGAACCGAGACAGGAGACCGGCTGATTTCGCAGCTGGAATCAGCTGTGCATCGGAAATACGACGTTCCGACATCATAAGAGAAACGTTGTGCCGACATAAAAAATGACGGTTATATACATGGGCCTCGCTAGATGGCCGCCTTCATTTCTTCTTCTTTCTTATTTTATTCATTACCGCTTGGAGATGGTTATCATAGCGAATCAAATAAACTACATGTTTGGTTAAGAAGATATTGACAAAGGATGCAAAACATATGCCGGAATGGATGCGGACCGCTGAGGTGGTAATCAGGCTTAAACTATCGATCTATTAACATTCAAGGTTCAGAAAGTAACAAAAACTACTGGCATTTAGGCTCAATAGATCGCGGCATACTGTAGGCAGCTCAAGAAGCTAAGAAAACCGTAAGATATAATGTCGCAAAGGTAATATCGACTGGGCAACGTGGACGGCAGTAAAGAAAGCAATGACAGAAGCTGTCGAAGGAATCGAGGAAAATGGGAGGCGAAGGGGATTACCGCTGTAACGGTAGAGTTCCTGAAAAAAAAAAAAAAAAAAGGAAAGGAAGAAAAGCACCTGGCGTGACAAGGATCCAGAGTTGTAAACTAGGTGGGGTATTTAGGAACGTAAACAAAGTACTTAAGGAAATGCGCAGGGAGATAGAAAAAAATAAGCCAAACAACTTCTTTTTCTTTTAAATAAAAACAGAATATAAACGACTTCGAACCTCGTTTCAGAAACATTAAGAAAACAGGCATAGAAGAAATTACGGAGAGATGGAAAAGATATTGTAAAAACACCTCATACACAGGCTAGACAGACTTCAGTGGGTACAATAGATAACATCCGGAAAGCAGGAACCACCAATACTCCTGGAAAAAGCGGAAAAAGCAGCTATGAAATACCTAAACTCTGTAAAGCAACACAATATCGCGATGAGAATGCTGTTAACTGCTAAAGAAGCTGGACTACAAGTAATGCATGGAATCTGTGAGAATGTGCAGACTACAAGTGTGATCTGTTAGAACGTGCGGACTACAAACGATGCATGGAATCTGTTAGAATGCACGGATTACACCTCTTCTTTTTATAATAATCGCGAAGATTGCTCTAACTGCAGAATAATTAGACTAATAATTTCTCATTTGAGCAAAATCATGTGACATATTAGTTCTGGAACGGCTAAAAAATATATTAGTACTGCAAATACCTTAGCAGCAAGCGGGATTTTTACGCGGAAGAGAGACAACAGTTAACGAACGTACCTCAAATTATAGGGAAAAAAGTCCCGAATTTAAGATTCCAGCGAACCTACATTTTCTAGACTACCAAAAAGTGTTTCACTCAGTACGCTAGAATGTGATGCGAATGGCAATTGGAGAGATAGACACTTCCAGAGACGCACTTGGTGTCGCGCTATGAGAATTCCATTAACTGGCGTGTAGAAATAAGATACTTTTAACGCTGAAAAAAGTGTACGACAGAGTAGAGAGAATGGATAATTCCACAGGGCGCTGATGGCTGGAATGGAGGAAGCACAATTGGCGGCATGAAAATATGCAATCTACGTAAGCGGCCGATACCGTGTTATTAACATTCTCATACAAAGAAATAAGCGTTGGAGGAGGTCATCAAAATCAGCATGAAAAACAATCTTCTCTTAAAAAGAGCGAAAAGCCAAATACTATTACTCTAACCGCTTCGTGGGCGCTCTGCGGAATCGAGGATCAGCTTGCCTAACTGGGAGCGATTATCTCGAATACGGGAAACTGTAATGTAAAAATTAAAAGTAACGGTGGGGAAAGGCCTGTTTAGCACGTATACGAAAGAGTAAACTCGTCTCCAAGTTTAAAGATGACGATAATCAGAACATTTGTGTTCCCTATTGCCACAAATGCGGACAAAAGAAAAAAAGAAGCGAAAGAAAAGATAGTGGCTTTCGAGATGTATTACCGATGTTGCATACTATGGGTTTCGTGAAGGACAAATCACACAAATACGTGTCCATCTGTATAGAAGCTGAGGTGCAAAAAAAGACTGCTGCCAATAATCCAACGCCTCTTATTCCTTTGAAACGTTATGCGCCATGGATTACATAAAAATCTTTATGCAGGGAAAGGTCAGAGTAGCAAATAGATATATTAATCAGATGGAAGTAAATCAAAGAACAAAAAAAGAGACTCGCATAATGGGATCTGGTCAAACACGGATGGGGTACACGGCGTTCGGAATCAAGCAATACGACGGATGATAAATTCATTTAGATTGCCGAAGTTGCATTAAATTTTTGCACATTATTTTATATTATTGGTGCAGCTGAATTTTTTATTCCGAAACGTTTCAGTCGTGATCAGTTTATTACTGCAGCAGATATATATTCGTGTAAAATGTGTAATTAGAATGGATACAGTATAAACGGCGGTTCTTTAGAAATTGTTTATGTTTCGCTATTGATAAAGGACGTAAAAGCGAACATAACGGCAGCATAATCAAGTTCCGAAGATTTTGCGTAGTTTTGGAATACTAAGTTCTGGGTCAGGAATTTTTAGTACCTTCCTCATTTACTCTCTACGAGAAATTCCGATTGAAATAACTTTTGTTTTTGGCGCCTCTGTAATGACCGGTTCATTCTGTCCGCTCTGTAACATGGCCCCAGCAAAAGAAAAACAAAAAACGAGAATACGTATTTCAAACCACTTAAAATGTGTGTCATATTGTAACTGTTCTTTTTAACGATTTTTATTCCGATTTTCATAGTAAAATAAACCGGCCCCATTTTCCGTGATCTGTATTTTTGAATGTAACACATTTTTTATGCTTTCGAACCACTGTTTTAAAATATTGACATTAATGCTTCGTTTGTTTCGTGTTTTTTTTTTTCCACTATCAATCCGCCTAAACACAAACAAAAATAAAGGACGAGGCGCGGACACAGTTGCTTTTAATATTCGCATCACACTCCCCGTTCACGTATATATAATCAAAATCGAAATCTGATTTAAAAGCGCGTCGTGACTCCTTGTGCAGCGCGTAATTTAATTAAATGGAAAAAGAATAAAACAAAATAAGTAACAATGAAACATATTTAATTGCACTAATTAGCGATTAAAATTTGTTGTTTCAACAGCTCAGGTGCAACTTATCTCGAAGGTGGTATAATTCACACGCGTCAATATCATCAATTTGACTACGCAACCTGCGATAAACGCAAATCACACGCAACTGGAATGGTCAGAATGAAGAATAAAATCACAATATGCTACTGTCGAGCGGTGTGAGAAACAACACACACCAAAGAAACCAGCCGGTAAAATTAATTACAAAGCCAACCCGATAAAAATTTATTACCGAACGATAATATCAACCGAAATGATCTTGCCGGTAATTTAATTAAATTTAAACGAGCCTTTTGGAATTGGACTTTCACAAATTCAGCGAGCCTTACAGGCATTTCGATTCGTTAATTTGTCACATATAGGGCGATTTCGGCTCTTTTTAACTCCCTCAACGTTTGAAATCTTTGGAATAACTTTTTGAGCTCTCGCGGGCGTCTATACGAGTTAATAAAACCATTGCGCTACTATAAACTATGCATGTCGTAGCTTTGTGCTTAGTGCAGCCTTTTCGAAAACCCTCCGCGACTTAAGTGTGCTTTGTTTGCTTCTTACCCGTTTACGTAATTAAGCAGCCAAACAGATTTCAATGGATTCTTGCAAGTTCTTTCGCTCCGTATTCACTGCTTCATTAAAATACGGGCTGTATTATAAATTTGCATTAGAATTATCTGTATTTTTTGTTGTTTTTTTTGGCGGGGATAAAAGGTAATCCGTTAGGTAAAACTGCTCTTTCATTGACGATGTAAGAAAATATCGTTCTTTCTCTTTCTTGTGGGCGTCAGCGCGCGACCATGCAAGTAAACGACGCGCGATTTTATTTCATTATACAATTTCTATAATAATCTGATGTCAGTTAGTGCCATTGAATGAAATACGACCATTTAAATAAACGATTGTCCGGAATCTTGTCTTTGAATCGGTTTATTAATCTCTCGGTAAGTTTTGACGACCCTTTATATCCTTCCAATGGTCAAATTATTTTTAGATCAAAAAAAAAACAAATTACATAGAAACAACCCACTGTCGATTTTATTTATCACTTTTTTAAATCTCGATTTGCAGTTTATTTATTTCGACAATGAAGCTTGAAGAGATTTTTTATCTTTTAACTGTCTGGTAACTGTTTTCCACAGTTAAAAGGTGAAACATCTGTCGAGACTAAGGGTGGGTTTTCCCAAGGCTCGGCACGGTTGAAGGTGCTTGGGTACTAAATCAGAGTGTCATAGGTTATCGAGACTTGTCTCGATCCGGATCCGAATCTCTCCCAGCCACTGATATAATTAGAAGAAAATGGGAACTGTTTACATCCAGCAGTGGATAGACATAAGCACATTGTGATCGTGATGCTGGAAAGAAATTTTTTTAAGATGTTTTCTTTTTTTAAACAAACGGGAGGCTATTACATAGCACATGGAGCCTACTTAGGGGGATCAAACATAATAATACAGACCGCTACTCTGTATATGAATTTGACATTATTTTGATAATGAACCTTCTGTGTGGTAATGTCCAAGAATCGCGACGTCGCAAAGGAGGGACATTCGATGATTAAGTGAGGGGTGGATAGAGCGGTTGATTGGCTACAGAAGTAGCAGGCATTTGTAGGTGCCTGACCTATGAAGATGTAACCGTGCGAGTGGGGGTTGTGTAACCTATTTGGAGACGGTTCAAGACAGAGAAGTCTCTGCGGGAAACTCCGTCTGCGGGCCACCAAGGTGCGGTGGTTTGATTTTATGCTTTGGAGGAATGTGCTTGGGGGGATCTCCATTCCTGCTCCCATCCCTCTCCGGCTCGGTGGATGAACAAGTGGGCTAATGTACGAGGAAATGGGAGGGAGGTTGATCTTTGAGATGAGTTAGAGGAAGTTTAGAGAGGCGGTTATGAGTAAGGGCTTTTGCGTCTCCCGTTGCTCTCGCTGCAGCGTTGGATGCGAAACACTATCGTGTATATTTCAGCGGCGTCCAGTGCTGTACAGGAATCGTACAGCTTGACTGATTCTGATTCACTTGTGACTTTGGAGGAGCATGCCGTCGGTGACTGGTAATTCCTTGACTTCGCTCCATCCGTGTATACAGGCGTACATTATCTGTGTGTAGCTTGATATGATACTTTTTGTAATTTTGCTATATTTTGAGGGTATTGTGCTTTGTGGAATTTCGTTAGAAACACATTTATGATGTGAGTGGCTTCGTTTAGGCACAGTTGCTGTGAGAGGTCTGGCGAAGTTCTTAGGACTGAAGGGATTCGGAAATAATCCATAAGAAGAGTTCAGGCACTGGATCTTCTTTCTAAAGCTCTCGGTATGACTGCACCGTGAGATCGGTGTTTAGTACTATTAAGGAAGGAGCGTAATTCTTTGAAGTTGTAATATTTTCTGTAAAATGATAGCGGAGGGTAAACTGCCAGTGCACATGGATGAGCAATAAGAGTGGAGAGGAGGCGGAGAGGATAGACCGGAGGGCCGTATAATGTACAGGATTCAAGGATCTTAGCGGCTGAAAAGTACACCTGGTGCCCGTAATTGATTAGCGAAAGGATAACGGATCTATAGATAGTTAAAAGTAGTTTTGGGTGTTTATATTTAATGCTTGTAATTCAACAAGTATTTCAGGACAGACAAGGATTGTAAGCATTGAGCTTGGCTATATAAGAGCGCCATAAAAGTTCTTCATCAAAAATATTAGGCCTACGAAATTCACTAACGGACGAGTAGTTGGAATAGGCGATTCATTTAGGTTGAAGAATGCGTTGAGAAGTGTGTTTTAGCGTTCCCTATGGAAATCAACGCATTCGGTTTTTGTTGAGGGGAAAGTCAGATCGTTATTATTGTGGACCACTTTTGTAGATTATCTATGAATTTTTGAAGGATGTTTTGCCGTTTATAGGATGGTTAAATAATGACAAGGAAATAATTAGGTCATCAACGTAGAGCAGGCACGTTACCGGGGCCGTAAGACAGTCGATTATGTCGTTAATGTAACATATGAATAAAATTGCGCCTAATGCAGAGCCTCGTGGTACGCCGTTTTGCTAACAGCATCAATTGACATTGACGAACCAGTCGTAATTTGGATGGTTCTGTTGTCTTGGAAACTGTATAGGTATTTTTATCCGTTCTTCCAGAAATTCTTGCAGCTTGCATCTTTAATAGTAAGCTATAACGCCACAAACGATCAAATGCTTTCTCTAAGTCGAAAAATACTACGCAGAGATGCTATTGGCGATGAAACGCTGATAAAATCTGCCTTTGCAGGCTGAGTTGTGTCGATCTTGCCTTAGAGTATAAAAGAGGAAGCGTCTATCTTCTCCAGCGTTTTGGAAATGATACTCAGTAATCAAGAAGGGTAGGATCTTTGTTTTTTATTTTTCAGTAATAGGATAACATTAGCCGACTTCCAGTGTGCCGGGATATTTCCCGGAATTCCAGGTTTAATTATAAATACATGTAGGAGAAACTATTAGGCAGAAATAATATTGGACGTATGATAATTGAGTTGGAAATTTAACTCTGAAATGGTAAAGTCACTATTATATTATTCGTTAAATTCAGCCTGGAAGTTGCTCTGCATGTTGTTTTTTACGGCAGAAGAGGGGGGGGGGATACTTTTCCGATGACGACGCTTCGGCGAAGTCGTAGGCAAACGCATTGGCGACGTCAGGTTCATCGACTATAAAGTGATCGTTTGTCTTCAAAAAAGGTACGTTTTAGAGCGTTATTGATTGCACTGTTAATGAAATCGACTTTTCGCAAGAAGAACAACCGGATAACAAAAAAATTTCCCCTACTCTGCTTTTAGGCGTTCTATTGGACGTATTGCTAAACCTACATAAATTGATACACAACAGCACACATATTTTAGTGTGAAAAAATTTACCGGTCGCTTTTTCATTTCAATATTTGAAAAATTACAGAACTACGATTATTTTGTAATCGCTAGTTTTTCACCGCGTTACTTGTAATCCTCGTCATTTAACTGTCTCTTAAGTTCCATTAATTACTGCTTCGATTTTAATATTTATTTTATTTCACTACCGGGCAAAAATCGAATTGTCCTTACGGTATAGTACGTATGTTTTAAGAAATACAAAAACACAAAAACAGAAGCAATAAAAAAAAAAAAAATGTTTCGTAGTTTCTAGCGTATGGAACCTTTAAATACATTGTACGTGATACGTACTGTATCAATGATGATATTTTCCCCCGAAGAGTTGTTAAATATAGGCAATTATTTTTGTTTTATTCGTGCAACATTTAGAATTTCAAAGCGGATTTTTTTATACAATTGCTTCTGTGTTGGAATTTAATTGTCTTTTCTAATTTTATAGCGTTGGTTGTTTTTTGTCGCTATAGAAAAATTCGATAAAAACTGGAGAACCTAACGGCTGGTTTTTTTCTTTAAGTATTTATTATCAAAATACGGCCTAAAAAAAATCAGGTTTTACGAAAAGAGTACAAACTTATATATTATACGCGTTTACTTGGTAGATTATAGTAGCGTTATTGGCTTTTTTTGTTCTTTTTTAATTCTACTCTTTTTTCCTCCTCTTCTTTTTTTTTTTTTTTTTTTAAATCCCCCCTTTGGGCACGTCAGCTATGGACCTACACCTAGAAACAACAAGAAAGAAAAGAGCCATCAGTTAAATTTTGATTGGGTCAGATATGGACAATATAAAGGAACTACTAATGGATGAAATAATGGAAGGCGAGAGAAAGGACAAAATATAAGATGCATAATAATGAGTAGGTTGAGTTTCATCAGCAACAAGAATATAGAACGTTCAACAGAAAGGAATGGATATTCAATAAAGATACGTGATTGGCGTCGCAATTCGCCGCCTCATTAGGGTGAAGAGGACAATTTGGAGAACAAACAAGGGAAAAGCGAAAACGAGAGGAAGGAAGAGCAGAATAGCCAAAACGCAAGCGATTCATAGAAATGACAACAGAACGGGGAAGTGAAGGAAACTCCAAGAACACCAGGTATTAGAAGGAAGACTAGGTTGTACAGACAGCTAAAAGGATTGCCAACCATTTAGGAGACTACCTAGAGAGAAATTAAATTCTATACCCACTGCAATTTGGCTTCAGGAGAAAGAAATCGACAGCAGAGTTGCTAAAAATTTTCGTTAACAATATATACGAAGGTCTAACCAAAGGTAATCAATTTCTAGTGATTTTCATCGATCTAAATAAAGCTTTTGATACTGTCAGCCATGATAAATTAATAAGTGAACTGCGGAACATCGGCATTGCTAACAATCAAAACAAGTGGTTTGCGGACTATTTAAAAAGTCGGAAGTTAAGGGTAAAAATAAATGATGGTCTCAGTACCGAGGGGGATTTAACCGCGGGCGCAGGACAAGGAACAATACTGGCACCTTTATTATTTCTGATATATACAAATTCACTCTATAGAGATTTATAAAATACGCGAAAGTATTTGCTTTCGCTGATGATATTGCGTTGGTGATGGAAAATTCTGATATACAAAAATACTGCAAAAAGATTTAAACTCTTTTGTAATTTGGGCGCATAGTCGAGGCTTTTCGATTAATACGGATAAATCCAAAATGATGTATATAAGAACACCGAGCCGTTACAGGACTTTCATTTCAAAAGTTCTAATCAAATGTCACAATTGTAGTCATGCGAATAACTCCGATTATTCTAGTGATGATTGTATGATGTTACAAAATGTGCAAAAAATCAAATACTTCGGGGTAACGATTGATGATAATACGGTAAGTTGGAAACAGCATATATTGGAACTAATAAAAAAGATCAGGCAATCTTTACCGGCGATTTTTAGGCCATTGTTACCTTCTAAAATTCTAAGACAATACTATAATGCTCTGATAAGATCAAGGATATCTTACGCTATACAAGCATGGGGAGGAGCAAATAAATCTAAACTTAAAAAAAAATAAACGTTATTCATAAAAAAAATAGCTTAAAACTCATACTTATAAAGGATTTATGTCAAAGAAGGCGGGTAATCTTAATTGGTGGAAGGAAATGGAAGAATTACCGGCTAAACTAAGATATTATTTATTTATTTTATACGATTAGGAATCATCCCGACTTTAAGACTAGGAATACAGTGAAGATAACTAGAGCTTCGTCAAAAATTACACATATTAAGCCTAAAGGTATAAATAATTATATTGATAAAACAAAGGACGCTGTACTGATTGACTTGTTAGGAAAAATTCCGACGGATATTATAAAAATAAAGAATAAAAAAAATTGCCTCTTAGAAATTAAAAATTGGCTGTTGAGCAACTACAATGATTGCATCTAAAAGAGGTAGAAGGAGTATGTGATAAGTGATTTTTTGTTTTTTTTTTGTTTTTATTTTTTTCCAGTTATTTATATATATATATTTTTTTATTTTACATTTTTCTTGCATTGGGTTTCTATACGAATTGCTCTTATGTTTTGCCTTGTTTCGTTTAGATTTTGAATTAAGCGTTATGCTGTTATTTTTAGTGGAAATTTATATTACGTTTGTTTTTACGTTTGTTTTGTGACACATTTGTTAGTTAAGCGGTTAATTGTATATGATCGATTGTAACCTTATTACAAATAAACGTTGTAACTGCGATGAGAACCTACAGACGGGCGGTTGCCTTGTGGGTTCTCCATATGTTATTTAAAAAAAAAAAAAAAAAAAAAAAAAAAAAAGTATTGATCGTTACGAAAGGAGGAAGGGTAAATATCTGGCCAAAGTTTGAGATGAAATTTAGTACATAGGGAATTCAAGTTGGAGGAGGGAACTTGTTTAAAGAAGGAACGAGAGGCAGCAGCAACTCGAGCCAAGTCCCCTTCTTTTTTAAAATTATCCGAAAAATATTTCATTTAAAAATGATTTTTGTAGTAATAAAAAATGATGGTCAGATGTATGTTGGAGTTAACCAAAAGTTAATAAATAGTTTCTTTGCTAATTAAAAATATAAAAATTAACTTTTTTTTCATCATTTTTTGAAATTACTATTAGTGATGTATTTGACTATTTAACGTTAGTTTAATTCAAATTTAAATGTTAACGCGATACGCCGAGTAGTATTGCAAGAAAATGAAAACAATTCTACACAGATTATGTGCACGGGTAGTGTGGTCTATTGAAAGTAATTTTAGAAGAATGGAAAAATAAAGAGAGATGTTGGTCACAGGAATGGGGCTGGAAAGAACACGCCGGCAAGGAGAATGAAGGAGAATCTCGATAAAACGTGGGACAAAAATGGACTAGTAAAACCTAAGTGAGGATCTGCAGACTCAGCTTTTTGAGCGGAAAATGAATTATGACTACTATTTTTTTTTTTCCTATTATTCTTAGGCATGTCAACAGTGAAACTTATCCAACGCAGAGAACTGCACATTGTATACCGAAAATATTAGAAATTTAGAAGATAAGAGAGACTAACAAAGGAACTGTATTGAGAAGGAGATTTGCAAGAATGGCGTAGACACTATAAATGAATAATGACGATTTTAAGTGGAACTGCAGAGGCCTCTACAAACATATAGAAGAACTGAAGCTACTACTGTGCAATCATGATCCAACCATATTTTGCTTGCAAGAAACGCATCTAAAATCAACACATTCTCCCTTATTTAAAGATTACACTGTCTATCGATCTGACTACACGCAAGGTTCAGTAGCCAGCGGAGGAGTCGCCATATTGGTAAAGGACAGTTTCCCTTCTCAACAATTAATATTAAATACCACATTACAAGTGATGGCGGTCCAAGTTACAATTCCATCACTCCCCTTTTCCTGTATAAATATCTGTAACTGCTACTTTCCTCCTTCCGAAAGGATTACTCAAATGCAGTTTGATACCCTGCTAGCTCAGATAGGAGACCCAACTCTTTTGTTGGGTGATTTTAATGCTCATTCCCCATTATGGGGATCCACACGTTACAACGCTCATGGAACGATAATCTCCGACTACCTCTTGAACAGTAACCTCCTGCTACTTCCTCCCCCTTCACACACGCATTTCAATTTTTCTTATAATTCTTTCTCTACTTTAGACCTTGCTTTTGCATCGGCTGCACTATTCCCATTCTTATCAAGCACCGTACATCAAGACCTTTGCTCTAGTGACCATTTCCCAATTTTCATCAATATTCCTCTCATGGTGCCGAAGGCGAGAGCAAAGCGGTCGGTTAGACGTTTCGCTTTTCACAGAGCAGATTGGGACAAATATAAGTCAGGATGTATTGTCCCACACCACTTCTCACTATCGGTAGAGGAGAACCTACAGAAGCTCACGGAAGCAATTAACACTGCCGCTGTAGCATCCATTCCACTAACATTATACACACAGCATAAGCGGGTATCTTGGTGGTGCCCAGAGATTAGCGCAGCCATTTCTGAGAGAAAAAGAGCTCTTCGTAAGTACAAGACCACCAAATTACTCAGTGATCTAGTGGAATTCAAAAAGCGCAGGGCCATAGCGAGGTTACTTATCCGGACAAAGAAACGCCAGTCTTGGATATCTTTTGTCTCTTCTATTACGAAAGATACACCCAGCACCATTATGTGGAAAAGAATCAAGTCTCTCAATGGAGCCTCGAATCATTATTTGACTCCTGCGTTACTCATGAATGGCTCGCTGATTAAAGAAGAGTCTGACGTTGCGAGAATCTTTGCGCTCCATTTTAAGAATTCCTCGTCGTCCTCCTTATATGATCCTTCCTTTGCAGCCATGAAATTAACCGTGGAACAACAAGCAATATCTTTTAATTCCGACGAAAATGATCCTTTAAATCTTCCTTTTACAATCCACGAGTTAAATTATCAACTAAACTGCAACATAAGGAATAGTGCACCTGGAGTGGATTCTATACATTCCTTTATGCTCAAACATCTTCCTACATCTGCTAGATTATTCCTGCTCGGCATCTATAACCAAATTTGGTCTTCTGGTTTTATCCCACAATCCTTAAAAACAACTCTCCTTATTCCGATTATCAAGTCGAACAAAGACCCCTTCCTTCCGCAAAGCTATAGACCCATCTCGTTGATCTCAGTCCTTTCTAAGGTAATGGAGAAAATGGTGAACCGACGCCTCTATTTCTATCTTGAATCCAAGAAAATCCTTTCTCCAATCCAAGCAGGCGGCCGAAAATTTAAATCTGCACTCGTTCATCTTCTTAGCCTACAAAGGCAAATCCTAACAGCCCACAGTAGATCACAGCATCTCTACTCAGTCTTTTTTGACATAGAGAAAGCTTACGACCGCATATGGCGATATGGAGTGCTTAAAAAGCTGAAGAACGCCGGAATTAGCGGTAATATGGGCAATTTTATCCAGAGCTTCCTCACTGATAGAACTATTCAAGTAAGAATGGGCTCTTCAGTATCTTCATCCTTCACGACTGAAAATGGAATTCCACAGGGTTCGCCTTTAAGCGTAACCTTGTTTATCCTTTATATAAACGATATAGCAGAGTGCATAAGGCTGCCGGTAACAGCCCGTTTGTTCATTGATGACCTTAACATATCTCTTCCTTCAAACTTCCCCGCTAATTCGATGTCTATCCTACAGTCAACGATCAATAGATTACAAAACTGGACGGAAAAGAATGGCTTGGATTTCTCATCTTCAAAAACTGAATTCCTAAAGAAGCGTCGTCCTATTTCCAATCCTGATATCATCCTCTACCTAAAACATGTACCTATCCCATTCCTTCCTTCCATAAAGTTTCTGGGTCTAACGTTCGATAAGAGATTATCGTGGGCTCCACACGTGTCTATCCTTAAGCGTAGTTGCATGAAATCCTTGTCCATCTTGAAATGTTTATCCAACCATAAGTACAATATAGATCCAAAATTGCTGTTATCAGTATACAACGCTCTTATCCTGAGTAAACTGTCATACGGTTGTCAGGTGTAAAAACTCTTCTAAAATCTATCGATCCTATCCATAATACTTCTTTGCATATCATACTTGGGGCGCACCGAACTTCTCCTTCGTTTGGCGTTTGTGCTTTGGTGGGCCTTCCTCCTTTATCTATTATTCGCGATTATCTCACCTTTCGAGATTCTTTTCGTTATTCCTTACCAGATCATTTTTCCACCAGTAACTCCCAAATCCCATTCCCATCCTTTCCTGGCGATCCATTGGTCAAGGCTTTAACTTTTCTTCTAAGGTAGGCATAAATTGGAGCGATCACCATGTTAATCCGACCGCTTTAGCGCCCTGGATTCATGTCTCAACATCTATGAACATATCTTTAGCAGATCCCTTAGGAGCATCTAACCTTTCTATACCCATGGCTCAAGTAGTATCAAATAAACTCGCCTCCTTCCCTAACTACATTCACATGTACACAGACGCAGCTAAAGCGAGTCCTACTAATTCTCCTTCACCAACCGCATGCGCTTATGAAATTGGAGGTGTAATATACACCGAGCGCCTAAACGACTACTGCTCTACTTTAGAGGCAGAAATGTTTGGGATCCTTCTTTGCCTTGAGACATATTCTTCCAACCCAGCGTCTCAAAATGCCCTTCTGATTACAGACTCACTTCAATCTATAAAAGCCATCCAGAGTCCAGACAGTTGCAACTCTCTAATAATTAAAATAAAAAACCTCCTATTCCAACTTTCACGATCTGAGGTATATGTCACATTCTTATGGGTTCCTGGTCATGTTGGGGTTCCCGGCAATGAGCGGGTTGACTTGGCTGCTAAGGCAACTCTATCTAGCCCGATGCCGTTTAACGCCTTACTGCCTCGTTTTGGCGCATCAGTCTTTCTGATGCACTTTGCTGAGGAGTGGAGCAAACTATGGTCAGAACAAACAACCTGGCTCAAATCCATAAAGTCGGACACCGACCCATGGTGGCCGCCGTTCCCCGTCAGACGTAGGGATTTCTCGATCCTATCGAGACTGCGCCTGGGGCACACTGCACTATCACACAATCACGTCTTTGAAGGAGCTCCCCCTCCGGTCACTTGCCCTCTGTGCGGGTTCATGGCCTCACCAACTGTAGAGCATCTGCTGAAATGGTGCCGGCATACTTCCCGTACTTCTAGTCATACATCATCCCACCCTCTGTTGTCGAACTACCCGGATTGTGTTCGGGCAGTGTTGAATTTTGCAGCATCGAACAGACTCCACCGCCTTCTGTAATTTCAAGTGAGTCTAGGTGCCGTAATAGCCCAGGTAGTTACACACGGCGCCTAGATTTATATTTGTAAATTTAGTATTATATAAAAAAAAAAAAAAAAAAAAAAAATTGCCGCTTTTTGTGAAATTTAATCATTACCAAATTAACCGATTTTCGATCAATTTTCAAATTTAAAGAATCAGTTGCATTTGCTTACAGCAAAGTTAATTTTGCACCGAAACTTACATTCTATCGTAGGTCAGCTGCTTCGGTAGTAGAGAGAAACCCATTTTAAATGTGCTATAAGTTTTTCACATTCAGAAAAGCAATTGCAGATTGTAAAAATTTGAATTCGATACAAAAATTCAATAACAGTGGAAAAATATTCTTTTAGCCCGCAAACTTATCAGTGTTCGAATTGCTTCTTATCATTTAAGCTTATTGTCTGAGGTTCTTGCACCCCCCTTTTTTTTTTTTAAATCGTGGTTCGAATTCATCTTGGTAATATAAGAAAAAAAGCAAAATTTATAGCATGATTCTCGTAGTGTTTCTGTAATAAATAATAAAGTTAAATAGATAAACAGAAAGAAAACACGATTTTTTAAATTGGAAACTAACAGAGTATTACAACATTTAAAAAAAAAACAAACAATGTAAATAGGAATTTTGCATGTTGAAGAAGAAAGTTCCTTAGCTTATAATAATTTACGGTAGACAAGTGTGAATATAAAATATACAAATGTGAGGATATTAATGAAACTTTTAAACAAAACACCGGGGGAATTGTATCAGTTAAAAGCGCGCGAAATAAAGTAACATTGTTATTTTATTTATTTATTTATTTATTGTATTTACAAGTCGCTTTTGGACTACAAGGTCATTAGCGACTACGGTTTTACAGATAATTATAAAATTTTATATTGAATATTTGAAAATGCGCGAAACAAAAAATAATCAAAAAATTAGCTGAAGGCAGGGGAAGTTTTTTTTTTTTTTTTTTTGTGAAAGCAACATCCTGTACCGTGTTTAACTGCTGTGGCTATTACAGTACGAAGATGCGCAGTTTGTTTTTATAGATATCTGCTTATTCCGCTAGTTCTGATAAATTGTGTTATGGGTAAAATTGCATGGGGGGAATTCTCAAGAATGTTGGTGACTGTTTTGTTATTAATTGAAGGGGGCCGGTGAGGTGATAATGCTGGACAGTCGCATAGTATATGAGGAGTTGAGGGAGCAACATCTTGGCCACAGAAAGGACAATTCATAGGAGAGGGGGTTCTTTGCAAAATAAAATTATGCGACATGGCCGTATGGCCTGTGCGCAAGCGGCTAAGTGCACAGAAATCTCTGCGGGAAATGTTTTTTTCCGGCCAGCATGGTTCGGTTGAGGGTTTAATTAACCTCGAGAAAGTCTGACACGAGAACCAATGGGTTTTCCATAAGGACGTGAGATTATTAAAGATTATGTTCGAGAGGTAAGGTGGAGGTGGGCTGTTACTAGGCGAGGGGCAATATATTTCTGCTCGGGCGGATGTATCGACACGTTCATTTCCAGGAATCCCTGCATGGCTGGGCGCCCACAGAAAGGATACGGAGCACTGTCTCTTAATAAGTTCGTATAATACATGCTGGGTTCGATTTGCTACAGGATGTTTGGTGAGGGGATTAGAAATTGTCAATAAAGCTGCGGATGAATCAGATACCAGCAGGGCTTTCTGTGATGTAGGCTCTGTAGAAAGAAAATATTCCAAACAGAAAAATACTGCGTATATTTCAGCATCCAGTACCGAGCAATTGTCATTCAGTCGAATGCTTCGAATCACGTCGCAGACTTCAAAGGAACAGGCGGTTGGGGATGAAGTAGCCTCTGGGGTAGCCTTGGCAGCATTCGTGTAGAAAAAGAGGTGATCGGGGTATTTTTGCATTGTTGCTGTTATCAACTGAACGATATTCGGTTGCAGGGGTTTATTATACTTCGTCAGGGAAAAGTTAACATCAATGTTTAAAGTGGCCCACGGCGGAATCATGATGTTAGGAGCTAGGTTAGGGAAAGGGATTACGCTCACGTTGTGTTGCGATAGGAGAGCCAGGATTTCTGGGAGAGGGTCATTAGGGAACTCTGGGGTGTTGGGGAGGTAATTTGTGTCGATAGGACAGGCACGTTTACTAGAGAAAAGAGCGAGGGTCTCACAGTGGTAATAATAAGTTCGGAAATACTTTAGTGGGGGAGTGCCTAACAAGGCGCACAAACTCACAGATGGTGAAGTTCTATGTGCGCCAAGTATCGTGCGGAGCGCCGTGTGGTGTATTGAATCAAGGGATTTATGTAAAGACGGACTGGCTGACGCATACGCCTGGGACCCGTAGTTTATTCTGGAAATGACTAAGGATTTGTATATGGAGAGGAGAGTTTTCGGAGGTACATTATACTTTGTGTTTGATACATATTTAAGAATAGATAGGAATTTTTGACATTTAACTTTAAGATTGGATATGTGGGATCGCCAAGTTAGCTTTTGATCGAACAGTAGTCCAAAGAAAGTAGCAGTAGGGTGGAAATGAAGTGAGGAATTTTCTAGATTGAGGCGGATGCTGGAAGAGTTTTGACGTCCCCTATAGAAATCAACACAGATAGACTTAGATGGAGAAAACACAAGACCATTATTGTTACACCAGGATTGTAGTTTTGAAATATTTTTTTGTAGGATTTTTTGAGCATTTGCTAGAAAACTGGAAGACAGGAAAATGTTTAAGTCGTCAAAGTAGAGCCGGGCGTTTACAGGCGGAGCAATACAATCATTTATATCATTCATATAAAAAATAAACAAGGTTGCACTAAGGGCAGATCCTTGTGGTAAGCCATTCTCAGTTTGAATGGTGTTCGATGTTGACGAACCAATCTTAACATGGAACGTTCTGTTTGTTAAAAAATTATTCAGATACTTGGCCATGTTTCCACTTATACCAGCTGTTGTCAGCTTGGATAAGAGGCCGTATCGCCATACTTTGTCGAACGCCTTTTCTATATCAAAAAAGACGGAGTATACATGTTGGCGTCTGTGAAATGCTGTTAATATTTGCCTTTGTAGGCTCAGCAGATGATTAACTGTAGTACGCTTCTTACGCCCTCCGACTTGTGACGAGGATAGGAGATTATTCTGTTCAAGGAAGAAAAGGAGACGCCGATTAACCATTTTTTCCAGCGTTTTTGAGAGGAAACTTATGAGGGATAGAGGCCTGTAGTTTTGTGGAAAAAGAGGATCTTTATTTTGCTTCAGAATAGGAATAACAACTGCTAATTTCCATGGCTCAGGGATCGATCCGGAGAACCATATTTAGTTATAGATATGTAAGAGGAAGTTTTTCGCTGATGGAGGTAAGTGTTTTAACATATATGGATGGATGGAATCGGGCCCAGGCGCGCTGTTTGCAGTATGGTACTGGAGTTGATAGTCTAGTTCAGAAATGGTGAAATGGCAATTGTAGGAAAGTGAGGAGTCAGAGATGATAGTTATTGGTTGTTGTTCCGTGGAATATTTCTTTAAAGAGAAGGCAGACGAATATGACGATGAGGATGACTCCATTGCAAGATGATTCGCAAAAGCATTTGCGACTTCCAACGGGTCAGATAACATGGAACCATTCTGATTTATCGAAAAGGAAGGGGTCGCACGATTAATACCGTTCAGTGCCTTAATTTTGTGCCAAATATTGTGACTAGAAGTATTTATGGAGATTGAATGCATAAATTGCTGCCAAGATTCCTGTTTTTTAATCAGTTGGAATACAGAGATGTCTTTGAGGAAGGCTACGATTTTTTTACACTTCTCGGCGTCCGAAAACATCTCTGGAAGGCCGTTGGTAATACCCGCTTGTTGTCTGGCCTGCTGGTAGTGATTACACTCGATCAAAAGATGCCTCAGCGATATAGGCATGTTGCAGCGTTGACACAGGTTGGGCGGTTTTTTAGATATGAGGAACGAATGGGTCAAATTTGTATGTCCAATGCGGATACGAGTTAGGACACACTGCTCGTGTCTACTGAGAGTTGGCATGTTTTCGTAGATATCTTTTCTAAACTCGTGGAGTTTGCTCGGCGTTTGGAGCCAAAGGGTGTTCCAGTAGTTTTTGACTGTGTTGCTTATCACCATTTTAGCTTCATGAGGTGTCATAAGTACTTCAGGCGGGCAATCTTGTGTCGTCGCGGTTCTTGCAGCTTGGTCCGCCAATTCATTTCCTTGGATTCCTCTATGCGCCGGTGTCCACACAAGGCTGACCTGTATATGCTTTGATTGGAGCTGGTCCAATTTTAGGTGGATGTGTTGTATGATAGGGTTTTCGGTAAACTGATTTTGGATGGCTCTTAAGCAGGACAACGAGTCAGTAAATATGGTACAGTTTTTTGCGCCTTGGCGCAGTAGGATTAGTTCTAGAGTATGGAGAATCGCCTTAGCCTCACAGGTGAAGATTGAATTATTGTCGTGCGTTCGTTGTGCTGCTAACGTGATAGAGTCAAAGACTATAGTGTAACCTGTTTTGCCGTTGAGAATTGAACCGTCTGTATAGTATTCCGTGCATGGCTGAAATTTTTCGCGTATTTCAAGGAAAAGTAATCTAAACGTCTCTGAGCTTGTGATTACTTTCTCGTGCTCACTTAGATCAACATTTATTGTCAGATTGGGTTGGCACCAAGGGGGTAGGAACCCTAGCGATCGTTCATGAACCGTTGGTAGTATTATTTCGAGTTCTGCTGTGTATCTGGCTATCCGTGATCTGAGTGGTTCTGCTGCCGAATAGTCGGGGTCGATATTGTGCACAGGGACCTTGAAGATACTGTCATAAGCTGGATTGTCCGGTGTCGAGGAGATTGTCACCGCATATTTTAAGCAGAGCTCTTTTCTTCTGATAACCAGTGGCAGTTCGTTGGCTTCTGCGAGCAAACTATTGACTGGACTCGTTCTGAACGTTCCTAAGCAGATACGGCATGCGGAATTGACAACCGGTTGCAGAGTGTCCAAGAGTTATTTCTTGGCTGCATCATATATATAATGGCACCGTAATCGAGCACGGATCGGATAAGACTGCGGTAGACTTTTAATAGCACTTTCGTGCTACTTCCCCACTGTTTGTTGGCGAGAATTTTGAGTATACGCAATCGGTCAAGGCAATTCTTCCTTAACGCTTTGATGTGAGTTTTCCACGAGAGCTTTCGGTCGATCTCGAGGCCCAGGATTTCTATTGAGTCCTTTTTTTTTAAGACTTGGTCATTTAGATACAGTTGGCAGTTCCTCGCTTCGGCTTGTTTCTGGCTGCCTATTATCATGTACTTCGACTTGGTGACCGAGAACTTTAGACCGCATTTGGCGTCCCATGTTTGGAGGTCTACAAGAGCTTTATGAACGATGTGGAAGGTGAATTCAATATTTTTCCCCCAGCATGATATCGTGAGGTCGTCAACGAAGAGTCGTCCCCGCAACGGAGATCTTAAGATTCTAAGCGCATGATTAATTGTCACGATGAACAGGACGACACTTAGCACAGATCCCTGAGGAAGCCCATTGATGAAGACCAATTTGGACAGGATTCCCTGGATCCGGACTCTCATGCATCGGCGATTGAGGAAGTTGTTCATAAAGGCGATGATGTTGCCAGTAAAATTCAGTGACCGCATAATACTGATTACTTCAGGAATCGAGGTTGTTTCGTAGGCCTTTTCGATATCCAACGATACCAATAGGAGGTGCGCTTGGTCTGCCAAGGCGTCGCACATATCAGCTTCGATGCTTGCTAGGTAGTCAGTCGTTGATCTAAAGTTGCGGGAACCAAACTGATGTGGTGCAAGCAGTTCTTCTTTTTCCAGACGCCATCTTAGACGACGACATACCATCTTTTCCCAAACTTTACAGAGGTTGCATGTAAGTGAAATCGGTCTGTAGTTGGAGGTATGGGAGCGATCTTTGCTCGGTTTGTGTATTGGTATAATAGTTGCTTCCTTCCATTGATCGGGGAAAGTCTGCGTAAACCAGAGGTAATTAAAAACTGCCAAAAGGTATTCCAGGCAGTCGTGGGGAAGATTCTTGATCATCGCGTTCGGGATGCCATCCGGTCCTGGGCTGGAATTTCGGGTCTTCGCGATGGCGTGTAACAGTTCGGCAAGAGAGAACGGATTATTGATCGGCTCAGGAGGTGCGTGCTGATGTTGATGAGCTGTACTTATTATGTCATCGCTTAAGTTTTGGTTAGGGCTACTTGCATTTGCAGCAAATGTGTCTGCAAAGATATCGGCTACAACTTAGGTATTATCAATAAGATTACCAGCATGGTCAGAAATGGTAGGTGAATGAAGAGGCGGCCGTTTCCCAGATATGGATCTGATTTTATTCCAAACGACGGCAGCTGGCGTTCTATCGTCGATTGATGGAGTGAAGTTGTTCCAGCAGACTTTTTTGCTTTGTTTCACGGTACGGCGGGCTAAGGCTCTGTTTTTTTTTTAAATCAATCATATTCTCCTCAGTGGGATTTTTCTTATACTTGCGGAAGGCTTTTTTGGAGTTCTTTATAGCTGCGTTGCAGTCGGGAGTCCACCATGGCACAGATTTATGTAGCACTGCTCCAGTAGATTTGGGTATTGAGTCGTTGGCCGCAGCAGTAATAACACCGGTCAGTGATTCGATGATATCATTCGTCGTAATATTCCCTAGAGACGGGAGGGAAGGGAGAAGTTGTTTATGCTTTGCGAGGGAATCTTGATACTTTTTCCAGTCAGCCTTATTCAAAATCCATTTTTGCGGGTAATTTGGCATGTCGCTAGTGGTTATGCGGGCGTTGATGAGAATCGGATAGTGGTCACTACTAGAATTGTCGTCTGCCACAGTCCACTCGAGGTCATCTGCAATGGTGGCTGATGCAAACGTAAGGTCTATTGCGCTCTGGTGTCCTGTTTTGACATCGAAATGGGTACTTGAGCCATTATTGAGAAGAATGGTTTGGTCGAGCCTGTTATACAGAGCTTCTACCGTTTTTCCACGATTATCCGTCGTCTCAGATCCCCATAGGATGTTGTGGGCATTAAAATCGCCACATAGGATAAATGGTGATGGTAGCTGGTTGATAACATTCTCGAGCTCTCTCTCATCGAGTTCTAGCTTCTAGGTGAGTATTGAGATGCACCTCTTCAGTAGTCCATTTGTCCTGTTAGTATTAAAGTTTAACGCAATTCTAAAAGGTGAATAGTTAGTATTAAAGTTTAACGCAATTCTAAAAGGTGAATAGTACGACAAAAAAGACCTGTGACGTGAAAATGTAAAAATAAATAATCCATCTCTGCTATCTTCATAACTGAGATTGGAACTGTATTTAAAGAAATGATAAACACACACACATATAATATATATATATAACAAAATGTTCTTTATGTATTGTAATTAATAAAGATTGATAAAGTGATTTATTTAATTGAAATTTCATCAATATTCGCAAGATTAAGTAACATTTAATTTAAAAAAGAAAA
Source organism: Icerya purchasi (assembly GCA_039619475.1). Classification (NCBI taxonomy): domain Eukaryota; kingdom Metazoa; phylum Arthropoda; class Insecta; order Hemiptera; family Monophlebidae; genus Icerya; species Icerya purchasi. Next base: position 586,760,287 of record CM077115.1, read on the forward strand.
ATCATACGATTTAGTTAGATTGTTTTTATATGGATATATATGAAATAATTTAAAAAACCAAACAAATTGTTGGTCTACATTTAAGTAAACTTGAAAAGTAGTACTTAAAAATGATAAGGCGAATATGAAACAAAAATCTATAAGTGCCTACGGTACTTTGATTATGTGATATTATTGTCAAGAAAGTTGTACATATGCCACGCAGTATTTATTTAAGTTCCGATTGGTTTAACGAAAGAAGAAAAGGAAGTTTGATTATAATTCGGGGCAAAAATAAAGTTATGTTTCTCTGATTGTCGATACAATAATTAGAAAAGCATAAAGTGACAGATACATGCGCTTCAGAGTGGACTAAGAGACAATAAACTAAAAATAACGACCGAATGAGGAGTTTTTTTTTGTTTTTTTTTTTTTTTGTTTTTTTTTTTATTTTTTATTAATATTAATTAGTACGATCTTAACGACTAACGTTAAATAAATACTACACATATTAAAATGTACTTAATACTAGATAGAATGTATCTTCCAGACTAAGTAAAACTTGAGCGGGGACATTAGATCCATTAATCAAAGCCCCAAAAATTATTTACAATATTTACATTAACTACAAGACCAAGTCTTGTGGTTTATAACGCTTAAGGCGTCGTACGTCATATTCGGTGTCGAGAAGTTGCAGTGCCTCAACGTTGATGTGTTGATGTAGGCGCTTCTCGTGTTGTTCTGCGAAATCCTTGATGACTTCGTTGACGAATTTCACCTGGAGATCGTTATGTATATCGTCGTTCCGTGAGTATCTGTACGCGTTTACGATAGCACGTAGAATGATGCTCTGACGAGCTTGTATCTTGTCTCGATTTGATTTCTTCGCACAGCCCCACAGAGCGAGACTGTACGTCCAAATCGGCTTAATTATTTGATCGTAGAGTAGGCGTTTACAAGTAACGTCGAGAATAGATTGACGCCCAATCAGCCAGTATAACTTGGAAACCTTGTATTTGATTTGCTTAGCTTTCATCTTAACATGGGGATTCCACGTTGGACGAGAGTCTAAGTACATTCCAAGATATTTGGCACAGTCTGTTTGTGGTACTTTGACTGTGCCTATATATGCTTGATGGAAAGAATCAGCGTGTCTTAATGTGTATAACACGTGTTGGGATTTGGCTTCGTTGAGCTTAATCTTCCAGCGTCGTGTCCAGGTATGAACGCGATCCAACGCGCGTTGCAAGTTGTTGTTTGCTCCTGGCAGCGAATCACTTACGGAAAGGATTGCGGTGTCATCAGCAAATGTAGCCATGGTAGTCCGATCATCGGTTGGAATATCCATCGTGTACAAGAGGTACAAGATAGGTCCGAGAACACTTCCTTGCGGAACTCGAATGAGGAGTTGAAAACAAATTTTAGCTTTATAGAGATAATTCGACAAGATGTACGTTCATAGTAAGTGCAATCATCTTTCTTTTACAGAAGGTAAACAGCCTTTACAAAGTACAAGGCAATATAAAGATAAGTTTGTAAAGCTGCTTTTCGTTTTTATTAAATAGCTTCGATTAGCATAGATTTCGTTTTAATTTTACCGAAATAATTTAAGGCGAGAGTAATCGTACAAACTTTTGGAAGAAGAGTTAAAGGATAGGCCTATAGCATGGTTGTCTCTTTAGCTGCACCATCCACCGATTCCATTAAAGGAAAATAGGTAAAAAATAGATTATAATAAATTGAACAATGGAAGTAAAAATACACATTAGAAATTTTTTATGATTTTCAATTTATAGAGTAAAATTTTTTGCCAGATTTTGTTGAAGGCCTACACAATAGGAAGAAACATAGTAGAGCAGTATTTTTTTTATTTTTTATGTTTGTTCAATAGTATTAATGGCGTCGTGATGAACTTAATTCTTGTAGAACGACTGCTCCGAAATTCGAATTGACATTTTAAAATAACATTATTTTTATCGATCGTTACTTTAATACGTTTTAGTAAAATGTTTGATATTACTGGAAGTAACGAAATTGGACGATACAATAACCGCTGCTCAGAAGATTTAATAGACTTTAAAGTCATAATCATTTTGGACATTTTTCATTGAGGTGGTCGTATTTTGGATGTAAAATTGCATTAAACATACAAGTCAATGTCTCTACTGGATAGCTCCTTAATCATTTTCGGCATAAGGCTGTCAAAGTTGAGCATAGCGACAACTTTTTTTGAGGTGATGGGATGATTTTGTTATTTCAAAACGTAAGCAGAACATTTCTGCGGAAATGCAATCGTGAATAAACGGATTAAAACGAACATGGCTGCGCTTGACAATGGTGTTGGCCACTGCAGCAACAGTACTTTCAATTATTAAGCCGTTAATTGGTACGGTCATGATTCTGGGAAACGTTTTTGAATGTCTCAAAAGAGAGTGAAGGGAATATAAGAAAACATGTTACTAGTAAACGAACGAAGAAAGTATTTATAAAAAGAGAAAAGAGAAGGGAATGCGTACTGAGTTTCTTTTAAGCGTGTAATTAATTCAAATGTATGTTATTAGACAAAAAGGAGAATAGGGATTCAGCAAAGGAAGAGGAGGACAATGTCGTTTGAAGTAAGTAGCTATATAATAGCGTCGGAAATATGATTAATTGTTGGAAGAGTAATCAAAGGAGAATTAGGAGTAACTCTGGAGATGGGATTGGCGACATTGGGAGCAGAGAAGGTGTTATTACCTATTATAGAATTGTCGGAAGAGAAGACATTTTTTGCATTAAAAGGATACGAAATATGATTATTGGGGAGGGTAGAGAATTGTGTAAAAGATTTGTAATGCGCTTTAGGACTAGACAATTTATGGAAGACAGGTGATTTTGAACGGGGAAGTCATTTAGGAAGAGAGAGAACTGAAAGAGGAAACCAGAATATGTGGCCAGCGCTGAGGCGCGATCGGCATATAGAAAGAAATTAGAAATTAAACTATTCTTTTTAAATTTCAACGTTTTGCGGAAAGATATATTTTCAACCGTCATTGCACTTCTGATATTTTTTGTTTAGCTGGGGACCATAGGCGGAGCGGGCACTTTCATAGCTTCGATAATAAGGAAGTTCTTGGAGTTTGCTACAATCTCAAACGGGACATTTGAAGGCACAGAGAGAGCATGTAAGAGAGAAGGAACTACGATAGTGACTAACGACGTATCCAAGGAGGAAACATGTTGAGCGTTGTGAACAAATATATACTAGGGAAAACAAGAAAACGCAGTTTATAAGTGAGAATAAACTTAAGGAGCGCGGTTTGCAAAATTGAATTTTTACAGACTTTGTAAGGATTTTTACATCCTCGGAAAGCAATAGATTTGATGAATCGATATTAATTCCTTTCAAAATATCGTCAAGGAGGCATACACGCCTGATTTAATGCTCAATCTATATAGAGTTCTGTTGAGAATGTAGGCTTAAATATTTTTTTTAGAAAGAACTTAGCTTTGACAGAAAGCAATTGTCTGTGGAAACAGACAGAAAAGTATGTGCAGCCCTCGCCTTGAGGAATAACATTAGTAAAGGGGCGAGAAACAGAATTAATTTATCCCGCAAAGGCCGACGAGTGATTATTGCCTATATTTTTATCATTAGAGCTGTTCTCTATGAATACAATAAAGGGCTCTGGATAACCATTAAAGAATATCACAGGATTCTGATCTGCACGGTTACTAGCGTCTTTATTACTAGCATTACTGTTATTGTTACAATTATTATTATTATTATTATTATTATTATTATTATTATTATTAAGCAGACGTGCTTACTTAATATATAGTTTAAAGTATTTTTATTGGTGGTTTGTTAATCGATTTGAATTTAAATTTTAATGTTCATATTCGAGTAAGTTTTATGTAAAGAATCGCTTCTATCGCGTTAAAAGGGAAAAAAGGTAAACTGTTTATACACGTTCATTTACCTACACCTTATTTTAAATTATGTCGTTCTGTAAGAAATGTGATCAAGCGTTCCCCGGGGTAGGTGATTTTATCACTTGTAGTTTTGGCTTATATCATTTAAACCTAGTACACACTAGTAGACCGTGCTGCACGATTGTCTCTAGACGGTCTATAGTAGACCGTCTAGAGACACCGTTCTTTGTCTCGTCTAGCGTCCACACTATGATGTGAATTTCACAGTCTCATCTTCGCAGTCCACCATGGAGGAAATTGTTTTGTGTGGAATGAGTTCCTGCTTAGTGCTAATTACAAGTGAAAAAAGCGCAATAAGTCTAACGTTGCATACGGTCTCGCATTCCGACCGGGAGACCTGAGACCTGCGATTTTTGGTCTCGCAACGGGCCCGTAGACGGGGATTGGTCTATAGACATGACTACGTAGACAACCTAAGACAACATGAAACACGCCTCAGAGACCAAAATCGCGCAACATGTCTACTAGTGTGTAGTAGCCATTACAGTTCGGCTGCATTGGTGTGCAGCGGGAATCCGAATCGACATGGGTAATGTGAAAAGAGTAGTATGAAAATGTACCGAGTGCCGCGGCGATACTGATAAGAACACGAGCACGGCAGCAGCTGCTAGTATCTATTCGGGCCGACACTAGCACGTTATGTAATGCGATGAAGTGCATGCACTGGTCGGTCGATCAGTTACACGCTGATAACAACTAAATACGAGTATATAAAATCATAGAACTGCTGCATGCAAAGAACGGCAAATTCAAAGAGACCAATTTGAAGTTGCGCGCACAGATCGCTGACTTACAACAAATGTACCTTAGGGCAATCTAATTACTAGTAATACGCTGCATCAAGAAACGGGGACCTGTATGATATAGTGCAAAAAATGGCCTTGGCAGCCGGGGCGGATATAAATAAGAACAACATCGGACAGATATCACTGGCTATCGAAATCTTTCGCCAAGCGCAAGTAAACCTAGTTGTCTGACTGAAGATTGCCTGCTAAAAATGTGCAGAATAAAGCGCTCTTTATTGAAAGGGATTGGCTTTACAGAGCCGATCTCTTTAGCAATACATGAGATTTATGTAAACAATCAGCTGTAGGCCGAAAACGGTCACATTTTTTTGGCAGCTCATGGGCTAAAACAGAAGGTCTGGAAAATAATATGGAAGTAGTTCATCAGATTGAAATGGTCGAGAAACAGTAAAATTTTTGGATGACGACCCGATCGTGCTATTAGTATCCCATGAGCGAATAGATTCTTATGAGAGTATCACCAGTACACACAGACTAGTGACAAAGAAAAACGTGTTACTCTTTTTGTTACCAATTCACTGTCACTTATGGTTTATAGGTATGTTTCAATTATACGAGAAGAGATTACAAATGGATTTACGTTTTATTAGAAAGTCGTTCGCTATTTATATTTCTACTTAATGTTATTTTTAGCTTATTTTTATGAATGTTTATTATTATTAGTAGTATTACTAACATTTTTTCCCATATAATATATATATATATTTATTATTTACAATATTTTAATAATAATATGGCGGTCACGGGTTCGATACCGAGCGACGACGAACTTATTACAAGAATTAAATAAATAAATAATCGCTAATAATCACGTGGAAGGCAATGGCAAACCACCAGGTACAACATCATATGCGCGCTAGGTCAGTACACAGCAGACCCACACCAGACGCGGACTGCATTTGTATGTCGATAAATCAAACGATTACTATCAGTTCCGAACGTAGTCTTGCGTGTGTACACCTGCGTTGCATATAATAGTTGCCTGGTACACAACCTATATCGGTACAGCTAAAAATGTACGAATAGGTTGCGCCAACGCGCTATGTAGCATACAGCACCTTAAGAAGAAGTTATAATTAATATATCCCACCGAATTAAGTTTTGGTGACATATTAATCGCATTTCACAATATCTTATTACATTATCTGTAAATTTATTAAATTCATTAAAAAGTTTGTTTGTGAGTTCATCCATACTACTACTAAATATTATGTCATTGCTATTGCATCATTGTAAATGTGTTCTATGTTATCCTGTAAATTACATCTAATACACCTATATGAATTTTAAATTTTAAATCTTTTTAGATAATCTTTAAATATTCCATGGTACAATATGAACTGACATTAAAATAATTTGGTAAATAATTATTATTGTTAATTCTTTCAATTATGCTTAGAAAAAACTGAATTGTTACTCCATTATAATTTTTTCACTTTTCCCGGAATTCATTTATTATCTCTTTAAATTGTTTTAATTTAAATAATTTTTTTCATTAACCCTTCGTTCATTGCCAGCCTTCGTTGGTCGCGTCGCGGGAAACGCCGTAATGTTAATTTTCTTACAGCGTTGTCAAATTTATTTTATAGTTGCGCGGTAAAATTTGAATTAGCTTAAACGTCTGTATGAAATAAGATTTTATAATTTGTGCAACAAAGCAATGAAATTTAAAAAGCAATAAATTTTTTTAGTTTTTTTATTAATAATTTTTTTATTAAATAATAAGATTTGTTCTTAGAATTACAATTATTATATTAATAAGTGTTTTTTAATCATAAAATTGTATCAATATTAAATTTTATCATCCAACTAACAGTTTGAGACCGATAATCTTGAATTTAACATCAATTTTTTTTTTATTTAATGATTTTTAATGGTACTTTTTAATTAAAACATTGCGTAAATAATAAATTTGTTGTATAAAATTAATAATCATTTTATATCAATCATACTCAAAATCATTTTGCTTATATTTCATACTAATAATGAATCGTTTAACAATCACAGTAATATTTGTATTAAAATAGAAAAACTAATTAAAATTTCTTATTTATATTATGATAACACTTGCACAGACAATATTTATTACCCTTATGGATCTTGCACATTACGAGTGTAACTCAGCTGACGTCGGCTATATTGGATTTATTTATTTTGGTTGTGTATATTTGGCAACGTCGAGAATAAAATTTTACAGCCTGGTTTGGTCGTGCTCACGGGGAATCGCCGTCTTTTATTCGGTATTCAATATCTAATTAATAGTAATAAATATAACGTTAGAAATACTTTTATTAAATGCTAAAAAGATCAAAGAAGGAATGCCTAAATTGTTGAAAAATAAAAAAAATTATTTTCTTTTATATTACAAAATAAAGAAAAAAAGCGGGAAATCGTTCATAGCGCGACCAACAAAGGATTAATAAAATATGGGTTTTCATATATCACGTTAATATAATCATGTGGCATATTAAATTTTTTTAAAATTAAAAATGAACTTGTATGTTTTAAATATTGCTAACTATAATAGTATGTATATTTCTGAATTTCAGATTTATTTATATCTTTCATATTATCCGATTTTTTTTTGTTAGCTTTCTAAAATTACTTTTCAATATTAGAATTATTTTTCGATTTTTTAATACATACGTTATTATTACTTTACTAATGGAAATTAATTTAGGTCTGCATAATGATAACAATAAAAAGAAGTAAATAACTTTTCATATTAAAATTAATTTTGTTGATAACATCTAGTGTTATAATTATTCTACTCTTATATAATGGTTTTTAATAGTACTGATAATTTAAATGAAGTTCTGTGCCTTCGATTTTTTCTTTATTAATCGTATGTTGTTGTTTTTTAAAAATTATTTTCCAATGTTAACATTACATTTGCTGTTTTTAATACAAATTAACAATTTTTTAAATGTATATCTGCGTAATGATAAATTAAGCTATAAATTTTCAAGTATATTTTTATTTATAGAAAATATTGATGGAAAAGCCAGTACTGGCAACTACATTTGAAATTTAATATAACCACTGCTCTAAAGTTTTTCAAATAAAAATTTATTTTGTTGATTCCTTGATTGCGGTGTTGTATTGCTATTACGTTATTTATATTTTATTATTACAATGGACAAATATAATTCGGCACACAATTGCTCTAGTTTTACCACTCACAATAGTAGATTAAGGTTAGTTTACTAATTTATGGATCATACCTTATTTATTATATCATTCGTAAACAATCCATCAGAGAGTACATATGAGATAAATATGTACCTCGAACTTTTTAGTAATGAGACTAATAACAGCAGATGTTTATATACAGGATTTATAGCTAAATAGAGTTGAACACTCTTAGATAATTCGTAATGAATATTCAAAGCCTACGAAAGCATATCGATGATCTTAATATATTTTTAAATCAAAATGTGTTACTGATTTTCACATAATTATTTTGACTGAGACGTGGTTGTACAATGGTGAAGTGACCGAATATCATATTCAAGGTTACACTGCAATTGATGAACGCAACTCTGATGGGAAATTTGGCTTCAGTATTCTAACATTTCATTATTTAATACTACTAGAGTCATGAATACATGTATTTACACAAAATCTGGGTAAAATTTCAGTTTTTTTTGTATTACCAATTTTGCAGATCAAAATAAGATGATTTTATTATGGAATTAAATGAAATAATTAGCAAGTTATCTAAAAACTATATTCTAACCGGTGACATGAATATAAGTTTATTGGGCTGGCAAGGTTACGGTGAATACCTAAATACATGTATGTTACACTTAAATGGGTTTTCCAGCATTAATCAACCAACTTTTAGTGGGCCGGGGGAACCATATTCTTAATGTTCAGATCACATATTTACTCGGGGATCGATATCTTTAATGGGAATTACGTATGCAACACAATTTGTTTCGATATTTTTAATCATTATGGTTTAAACTTAGCTTACGCGAAGAACTTGGACAAAATTGAAAGTAAAGAATAACATAGAATACGATTTTGATAAACAATTATTTTAAAAAGAACTATAGAATTGACATTTTGCCAGTTTACATCAGTTGTGCTTCTGCGATTGAAAAATTTGAGCGGTTTATTCAGCAAGAAATATAATTTAACTTGCTGTCGTGTAAATTAAAGGTAAATGTATTAAAACTACACAAGGAGGCATAAATATTTTAAGTGATATGTGAAACTTAATGTAACCAATAGTGTCTTTCTTACTACTAGACAATAAACGCCCTTAAAACCATTATAATTATTTTTGCTATAATTATTATTATTATTATTATTAATTTCAACACCTTTATTATCACAAATTGTGCTCATAGTACAATTTTATGATATTATTATCACTGTTATTATCCTTATTATTATTACAACGAAAAAGGGGCCTAGTTGCTAGAGTGCTTGGTTTCCGTTGCGGAGGTCTCGGGTTCAATCCCGGGCTACAACAGAAGTTATTACGAGAAATTAAAGTTAAATAACAGTAGACAGACACACACACAACAAGCGATTGCGATCAGTTTCGTGTGTAGTCTTACGTCTACACACTTATCGTCTTCATTAGCGTCGCATATTAACTATTACCATAAAAACCTAGCAGTAGGTATAAAATGTATCTTCCAATTTCCCTGGCCAGCACGGGAGATTAGGCTAACTTATCCCGCCAGGGATTGCAGTGGGTTGATACGAGCATATATCGTGATCGTGAAGAGGACCTTTAGTTAAGTAAAGTGAATTTTTATTTCCCTATGACATTATCAATTTAGTAAAAACTATTTTGTACAGGTAACATTTTTCTATGTATATGATATATTTATAAATACGGAAGGAGTACTATTATGTTTCGGTGTGTATGATAAAATGCATGAGCGAATGTATATGTACGATTAAATTAACGTGAACATTTTATTAGTAGAAGTACGTTTTATTTGCTTAAAATTATTATTAGGTTCGTTGCTCCAAAAATGGAAAATCTCGAACGGCAACAATTCATTAAAAACCCCAGCGCAAAATCTTGAACAATTAAACAAAAAATAGTTGATACGAATCGTATAGTGTTGACATATTAATAGGTTGGGCACAATCAATTGCACTGAGGCTCACGAGAAGTTTTTCAGGATACAATTCGTCCGTGTCAAGTATGTATACGCGGATTACGTAGCTGTAACAGCCGTCGTAGGGAACTCCGATAATTATCAGTAATTCTGTTCAGTGTCGGAGCTTTTGAACGAGATTGACCGTACGCTAAAATCTTCAGACAACACTTCAGCACGTAAATGTTACTAGCGCTACGTTTGCATTTTAACCGGTCGCAGGAATGGAGTTGAAGCTTCATCGACAATTCAAGAATAAGATGAAGAAAGTGTAAAAGAATCGATGAAAGTAAATGAATGCGAGAGAGCGAGAGAGAGAGATAATTCGTTTTTTCGGTAGAGTAGTCGGCAATATAAAGTTGAAATCTTAATCGGGTTTAAAGGTAGAGCGAGGCTGAAGTTTGTATTAGGCGAGCTGCAGTTGGCTGAAAAGTGTTTAGCGAAGACTTATGCGGCGGTGCTGTAAAATGAAGACTGAGGAAGGGCTGTAAAACATGAAAAAAAGATATCGTTCCTTTTTCTAATTCGTAACATTCCTTTTACACCACTGAAAAATTACAAACAGTTCCTTTTTCTTTCCTCCGTTTATCTTTGCTCGGAATATCATTTCCCGCTGAAAGATAAACTCTTGCTCGTTTCCTCGCTTCGACTTTTGTAGTTGTTATTTTTTTATTTACTTGTTTATTTTATATCGCTCGCTATTCACGGCGTTCTTAACAACTTAATACAAAACGACCTCTTCACGATCGGGGATCCGGTCACCGTCATCATTATCGCCAACAGGAAGTACGTTGCCTAATTTTAATAAATGCGAAATAGATATAAAAATAGAAAATGCCTATCCGATAAACATTAATTGATAAAAAGTGAAACTGGTTTAATTAGTTATGTTACATTGTTTGACGGAATAATTATATCCTTCACCGCCAATTAAAACTCTGGTAGTCCGTTTAACTACCAATAAGAATTGTACCCTACTGTAGAGTAGAATTTAAATCCCACTATTTATTGAAAAAATATCACTTGCGCGCCGGTTATGACTGATAGCGATCAATGTTTTCAAGTGGAATTCTCAGCACTGCGAAGATAGTACTCACTACTCATTTATAATGCGTTTATTGGGGTTTCTCTCGATATTCTTGAAATAGCAAGTTCTATCATAAATAAATTTTTTTTATCTAACCGAGGTTCACGGTCACCGGTGGTTCTTTCTCGGTGTTTATTGATACATATCTTTTCGGTAAACATATTGATGGGTTGATTTTAAAATCATCGGGAAAATTTTCGTTTTGAGTAAAATCGAGCTTTGATGGCTCTCCTGTGGTCGAAAGTAGAATGCGTCTTCCGTTCTATCGACGTACGCTATTTTGTAAATTCGGGAACTCTTAAACGGTTCTGCCATTCTACCGGGAGCTTGTCGATGAAGCTAGTAAACATTTTTTTTTTATTTTTCGGAATGTCAACCGTAGCAGAAGTGGAACAGAAGGAAACTTTATAAGTAAAACTAAGGTTTACGCTTGTAGTTTTTTCATACCTGATAAGATTTTTCATTTGATATTACTTCTTACACGACGTGCTTAAAGCAGCGGCCAGTCGGCTTCATATTAATCGTGCGTAACTGTCAGGTAAATTTACTTCTGTTAAAATTTTCAAAATATGTTTTTTGTGATTTCCTTTTCGTTTATTTTCCTATAGTCTATGAGCGTAAAAGCTTCTTGATTACAGTGATAAGAGCTCTCTTTCTCTCTGCGGACTAGTTTTTTTGTTTAATTATTGCAGGTACCAAGAATAGTTCATATGCTACCTAGCTTGAAAGAATTGGGTATCAGAGAAATCTGGAAGGTAGAGGCGATCGAGAAAAAGGAGTTGAAAATCTCATTTCTTAGTTTTTACCTATTCCTAATAGTGCCGATTTTCTCCTCCGAGGCATCACACCTTAGCGTAGTGGAGGAATTTGCGTGAATGAAGTTGAGAGCTGTACTGGCGGTAGTGTATTCTACTAGAAGGGCGCCCCAAACCAGGAAGGTAGAAACTGAGGAACCAGACCAAGATGATCCCCATGATCGTCGGCGGCAGCAGGACGATCACTACTGGATACAGACACGATGCATATGGCTAAAAACGGCTGTACTCCAGACATATCTAAGCGTGATGTATTTATTGCAGAAATGACTCTAGAAAACTGCGCTGAAGAAAGCAACGGAATACTACTTCAATAGATGTTGCAAGAAAATAATCACTATGTAGGAGAAAACTAAACCATTAGCCTTGAGTCTCCGGCGCTACTCAGTAGCAAGAGTGCAAAGAATACCCGGAAGTAAAACTAGTGCTGACTTGGGATGTACGAACTCTATATGAATCAGGGAAGCTAGCAAATTCTTGAGACGCGCAGCTTAAAGATTCACGTTGAAGCGTGGTGTATCTTATTCGGCTTTTTATTCTTATATCAGGGATGCCACCGCGAGTTTTATTCCCGCGGACCTTTGTTATTTCACTGTTATTACGATGATTATCGTTATTACTATAATGTTTATTATTATTATTTTTAGTTAATTAAATTTTTCTTTTTATGCTCACAAGAATGTTAATTGACGATTTAGTTATTTATTATCAACTTGTACATAGATCTTTCAATGGCGGTCGACCGTAGAAAAATTTAAATATTCTTGTTTAAAATCAAAGTAATAAAAATACTGTAATTCAAATGATAAAATGTAAACTTATATAAATTATATACATATCTCGTATTCCTGGGGAGGTCAATGTCGATGATCTAGTGATTCAGATTCGTTGTTCCTCTTAGTTGATCCTGTTTATCTATTTTCCTGACGTAGGACCGTATATTAATATCTGATGCGGCGGTCAAATAACGGTGTTTACATTATATTAGAAAGGTTAACATATCGTCCGCTAGAAGAATAAGCGAGATTTATACCTGAAGAAAGGAACTCTTGTATTCGAGATAAGATAAATAACGGAGAAATTATACGAATTTAACACCTTCAGGAAGAACGCACGTTGTTCTTTAGCTGATAGCACATACCGTCAAGTGGAATGTATTATGGAACAGATGTTTTGAAAGAACACGCTCTGTTCCACTGGCTCTTAATATTCTCATTAAAAAAAAAAAACTATTGTTTTGTTGGTAAAGGCTCTTATCAACAAAATATCGCAAAACCATTTTAAGTCGCAGAAAGGCTTCGCACAACATCGTGGATTCTGTCTAAAGACAACATAGGAATGAAAATATCTGCAATAAGATTACAGATCTACCAAATAATGCAGATGATACTACTCTGCCGCCAAATCAGGAGCTGAAATGGGATCTCTTTACCGATTTAATATCCGATTTTTAAACAAAAAAAAAAACAAAAAAAAAATTCATCTTTCGGCACGTGATCCTGCAGATGGGAAGGAGAAGAGTCGCCGTAATTAAAACGATTGCGACAACACTCAACGAAATCCGTAGCAGTGAAATTGTAATGTTTTACTCAAATCTCCAGCATTGCCAGCTGAGCAATTAAGGAGCATCCAGTTGTTGAATAATAAATTCCTTTCAACGGATATTTGACAAAGAACGAATAATTCAATGGCAAACGAGCCCGATTTAACTCCAGGTACCTTTCGCTGCGAAAACAGATTTTCAAAATCTACGGCTGCATTGTCGGAAATTATGAGCTGGACGAGATGATACTAATGTGGTGAAAGTAGGGAAGGCAAAAGAAGACCCTCCTGTAGGATATCAATCGAGGGTCAGAAAATGGAGTGTCCCTACGCAGGCGGCTAAAACGACTGAACACCGTGGATAGAATGGAGTTCGCGAGTAGTCGATGATTGATTGTACGTTTTGGATATTCAACAACAAGTATAGAGAGGAAACCAGAATAAATCGTGATGGAGGTCTGAAATGAGCTTATTTTTGGCTTCTCCATTACAATGCCCTTTTTACAGTATAAGCTAGAAAAAATATTACCAAATTAAGAAAATATATTTTAATTACAGTTTACTCGAATTTTATTTAACAAGCAAAATGCAGAATAGTTTTTAGATTTTTTCTTTTTTTTTCCCTTTTTTTCTGTTTTCTTTTTTCGCGTGTTTGAAAAAGGACAAGATGATTTTAGCTTTTTATAAAAACATTATTCTCCCGAACAATGTACACAATCGTCAGAATAATTTATTCATTCAGTGTCCCATCGGATGGCCTTCAGGGTCTTTTTGTCTTTTTTTTTTTTTTATACTTTTGACGCAAGGAATTTCCTTTACAAACAAAATTCCGAATTGCCCATTAATATTCCCCTTCTCCGACAGAAAGAAATTACCGCTTTCCTATCGCTGTAGCTACTTTAATTGTAGCCTTTTTATCAGTCTGGCCTTGTGCTCAAACTTGCACTTCTTTGAAAAAGTTGTCCAGCTTTCTAGTAACGTTTTCGGAATGAATGAAGCAAGGCAGAAGACCGTCCTCTACTTCTCGCTGTTGCTGCGATAATTGCTCGAATTCATTCTTGCTGCATCTTTACATTAGTACCACGTTTGAATTCAAATCATCCTCCTCGTTCCGACCGCCGCGCGATCTCCAGTACTCTTCCTGTATCACGCGTTTTCCCTTTTCACCGCAAATTTAATATTCTGCCATTTCCGCGTTCCGTCTACTGTCCCCTTCCGCCTAGGCCGCCATATCATGAATTCAGTTGGCGATTTTTAATATATTTCCTCCGAAAATGTATCCGCGCTTTTTGACGGCGGCTCTTATTTCAAAAATTCGATCGGTACATTTGGATTCGTAGTTGGCATTTCGTCGCTGATTATCAGTTCCTATATTACAGCCCTTCGAGTCAGCTAAGGAACCCATTTCTGATTTCTGTTGCCACTAAATTAATTCACGGCGTGCTTTGCATAATTTAGTGCTTGCACCTGACCAGCTGTCCAATCTGCGTTTTTCGTATCTCATTTTATTCCATTCCTCAAAATCTTCTACACACTACTCTTTCTTAAAAGATTATTCCTTAAACTGCTTCGTGTTTCGATTTGCCACACTACTTAAGTTATCCTATTTCCATTTTAAAAAGACTGGAAAAACTAAAACAGCAAGCGAAAATTTTTTTATATGCATGTACATATAAATTTGTACATATATATGTATATATACCGGGGCGGATCCAGAAGGACATTTCGGGCGATGAATTATAAGGACATTGGGGGGGGGGGGGGAATTATATAATTACATAAAATCTTCTACGGTATGCAGTTGATTTGAGAAATACCTCTTATTTCATAAAGAAAATCAAATAGCGACCAGCTTTATAAGAAATTTAAAAATGTTTTAAAAATACATAATTATTACAATTTTTAATTTAACTTTTGTCTTATGTTTAGGGGTGAAAAATAAAACGAAATTATAAAATTATATCTTCAATGTGGTAGTTTAGAAATAGTAAGAAAGATGGTATTTTTATTAGACACTTTACTTTATTTTTATTTTTTTAAGTAATCCGATTCGAATTCTCTTTGTTGTG
The DNA here is from genome assembly GCA_039619475.1 of Icerya purchasi. Classification (NCBI taxonomy): domain Eukaryota; kingdom Metazoa; phylum Arthropoda; class Insecta; order Hemiptera; family Monophlebidae; genus Icerya; species Icerya purchasi. The sequence continues at coordinate 586,775,686 of CM077115.1, forward strand.
AGAAAGTTTAAATATATATATATATTTCTCATTGAACTATTTTTAATTAAAATTACAAAATAAAAATTAAAAATAAATAAAGATAAAAGATCAACGATAGTCGCGTTTAAGACAGAATAAAAACGTAATATTAATAATTTTACTAGAAAATAGTATTAAATATTAGTTATAATTAAATCGGTAGGTAAAATTCATACATATCTTTTATAGCATAAATTAAGTTTCTTTGTTATAATAAATTTTTTCATATTGATTCTTTGGGGGAGTCCCCTATCCCCCCGTGGATCCACCACTGATATATATATATATATATATATATATATATATGTTTAATCATAAATAAGTCATATACAAATATTGGAAATTGTTTCAATGGAACTATCTCATTAAATTGCAACGAGTAATCTATATTGTACATTAATGTTAATTCATTATATTTAGGGCATGTATATTGATAAAGAGCTTCCGCTAAATTATTGTCACAGTTTTAGTATATGTATTTTTTTAAATTATTTTTATTTATGTAAAAAATATGCAATAGAACCATGTTCATTAAGTATTTAGGACGTATAGTGGTTTACATTAAAATGTTTTTGTCTTTAAAACGTGTTTCAATATTAGGAAGAAAGCTTTTAATTAGTTTATCGTTAGCATCTCGATGATATACAGATTTCGATTCTGTAAACACAAGATCTTTAATGTGTTTAAAGTTATAGTTATTTATTTTGCCACATTGAGTTAAATTACTTTCAAATATAAGAGATCTCTTTTTTAATATATAAATCCACCGGCAATACATGCGCTGAAGCCTGTAAAATAACATATTAGATATAGTAATTTAAGAAAATGTTACGATTATGAGAAATTTTCTACAGTTTGTATTATTATTACGAATTAATTACCTACTTAAATTAGGGTAATATATACTAGAGCAGTGCGAATACAGGGAATGTATTAATCCTTTATAAAAAAATTAATTTCGCTTTATTTTCTTCCAAATGATTTAATAAAACGGTTTAAAAAAAAAAAAATACCTACTTCAAGATTTATTATAAAAGTTTAATAAAAATGCACTAAAAAGTAAAAAACAATTTAATAAAAATGCTCTAAAAAATTAAAAAAATAATTATTGGATAAAAAATATATTTCGTAGTGATATTACTTAGAGTAATGATATCGTAATTCTTATACGACATAAACTTTTTATTCGGTAAAAAATATATTTCAGGGTGATATACCTTAAGTGGTGATGTAATTCTTATGCAACATCAACTTTTTGGAGTCAGCATCAAATTCACATTACAATAAAAATTAAAAACTACATTAAATATTCATTAAATTGTTCCTAGATATTGTAATATGAATTTGATGCCGATTCCAAAAATTTAATGTTATATAAGAATTACAATAATATCACTCTAAGTTGTATCACTCTAAAATATATTTTTTATCCAATAATTATTTTTTACTTTTTATTACGTTTTTATTAAATTTTTACAATAAATCGTGGTCGGTATTTTTTTTTTAAAAAAAAAAAAACATTTTATTTTACAACTTTTAGCATTATGCATAATTTTTTTTTTTTTTTTTTTTAATAAAAATTAATTTTTTTCTGATTATTTTTCATATTTTTATACGTTTTTATAATACATCTCGAAATCGGTATTTATTTATTTTTTTTTTAAATGCAATTTAAAACTTTTAGCATTATACTTAAATTTTTTTCCTTGCTAAAAATCAAATTTTTTGTCACATTATTCTCTATATTTTATAGTAAATCAAGGTCGGGGATTGTGAAGTTAAGATTCACAAGGTAAAAAAATCGATTTCTTTATTTTAAGCCGTTTTCCCACGGTAAGTACATCAAAATATATAATCGCTTTCCTTATTGAAAGCTACACTTCCATGGCGATTTGGCAAATTGGCAGTACTTTAAGTCAATCGCTTCTATTATACTAATAATAAAATAATGAGAAAAATAAATTATCCAAAGAAATTATATTTCTTAACGTTTTTTGACCAACACTCAGTTTGTGTTCATCGATTTTCAGCAGTACTCTCGTGGTACCACCGCTGAATAGTACACTTTCTAATGGACAAAGAATCAGTAAAACCGGTCCGTATAAACAAGAGTTAATCTATTATCTATTATAAAACCCGAGTATTTAATAGAAGTAGCATAAAGTTACAATAGGTAAGCTTAATATTATTCTATAACTCTTGCACATATATTAGTTTTCGATGAGATATAATATTATGTTAATTGCAAATTTTAAATTTAACGAATCGGCTATTAAATTAAGCGTATTAACAACAGTGGTACATCTGTTTACATGAGGAAATATATCAGCTTTACCTGTCGGAGGTACATTATAAATCAGTAATAAATTATCAACATACCCATACAATCGGGCATTATTACGCGTATTACGATGAATTATTGAATACGGTATGTTCCATAGAACCAGTCCAACGAACTTTACGACACACCATGATTATTATGAACAGCAGTAGTTTTATCTTGATCGGTCCATTTTACTTTTCTATTAGATGATTAATTATAAACTAACTTTAATACTAAAATTACTCGAAATGAGGGTATCGATAATAACTTGACGATTGCAATAAGTACCTTCAATATCAAATGATCGAAATATTTTTACATTAGAAAGCGTAAATGTTACAGTTAACGTCGCGTATAGCAAGTTCAGTAGAAAAATGTTTTCTGCAGACATATCGATAAGAATCAAGTAATGCCGTTTTGTCAGTTTCAAAATTTAAAAAGTTAAGTATAATTTTTTCGTAAATTTTACTTAACGTATTCAATAAACAAATCGGTCTGTAACCATTAATTTTACTTAAATCTTTACTCGGCTTATATTTAACCTAATTACATTTGCGCATTTTCAATTTCGGGAAAATATTTGAAATTCTTACAATTTATTGTAAACTGGTAACATAGTAAATTCGAATTGTAAAAGAAAACTATCTTAATAATCTTATTTATGATGCCATCTTCAGATGGACATTTCTTACCGTTCATACTTGTATTATACTCGTACTTTTAAGTGTTCGATGTATGTGACAGAATACTGGTAACCCTTATTATTACCGCTTAATTTACCTGTAAAAGCATAGGCGTACCGATGGAGGGATTTTGGGGTTCACCCCCCCCCCCCGAAATGGATTTTTACGTTGCTGCATTGTCGCTTTACGGTCGTTAGATGTCTTGGAACCAGACATTCTGGCAGTACAACTAACTACATATTTGTGTTTATGCATTTAGAGCTATTGTACAAGAGATTATTAATAAAATATAATTACTAAGTAAAATCCTTTTTTCTGTCAAGTGTATTTTTTTAAAATTGATCCCCCACCTCCGAAAAACTGGCCTGGGTACGCTTATGAATAGAAAGATCAAATGTTATTTACATCAAATTTAAATAAGTTCATGCAAGCATGATGTTTCATGTGCTACGAATTCTGTATGTTAACGATAACTATAATTTACATTTACATAATACTAAATTCAAAACACAGAAAACTGATTTCTACGCCGCAAAGAGGGAGAGACGTCATTTTTTGCGCTTTTTGACGTTGTCATCATCTTCGAAAATTTCGTTAAGAAAATGAAACATATGCCCAGGAAAGAAAAAAAAATTAAAAGATTTCGAGCTTTTTGCGTATAATTTTAAAGTTGGAAACCTAGAAAAACTAGAGAAATATACGTGGATGCGCATATTTTTAACCTTATTTAGCTATAATACTCGTGGCGCTAAGGAAGTGGGACATTTCATTTTTCGCGTTTTTTTGAACTTTTCGTCAATTTCGAAAGTTTCGTTATGGAAATGAAATTTCGTTCCTGACAATTAGCGATCTTACCAACGATATATCACATGCCCGGGGGAACATTTTTTTTTCAGAACTTGTAAGCTTTCGGTGCCGCTCGGGGAGAGCCTGAATATAAAGTTGTAAGCTCGGCTATATTTTTTTTATAAAACGGTCCTTTATTCGTATGTTTGAGATACGTTTTGGTTTCCTCAATGTTTTTATTCGGGCTATTACTTACGGGAACTTCATTTTTTTGCTGTTTTTGGCCCAGAAGGGGAAGGTGGTTTAAATCATTTTTTAACCGTAACTTTTTGATTTTATGAAAGGATTTCTGGGGTTTGTTTTATATTTTGCATTTCACTTTTAAAGAGTTATTTGATGATGAGTTATGAATTCCATATTGTATATTCTCGACGGCTTTTTAGATTTTTTTGTCGATTACGATAATCGCTTTATGATTTTAAAGAGATTTTTTTACATTGTAACTTATGATCCAATTTTGAAGTTTATAAGTGTCAAAGGGTTCGTGAGTTATTGCATACTTTAATTGAATATTTTTGTCGTTTCTGACCCATTTTATTAGGATTCCCCGTACATTATACGTGTGCGGAATCCTAAAAAGGATTTCATCAGATATTCATTTTATCCTTGTTGACAATAACCGATATGTTATTTAAAATTAAATCAAGTAATTTAAAAGAAGTCCATCTCATTAAAATTTTGCAAGATTTGTCTCACATTCTGGTGGAAAATATTTCTCCAAGCGAACTATTTATAGAAATTCATTTTTTTCCTACATAGTTTTAATACTAGAAGTAGTAAATAAAATAAAAGACAATAAAGCACCGGGATACGATGGGATTAGGATTGTAGATATTAAAAGGCATATTGGATCGATAGGACCTTTATTAGTTAATTTAATAAATCAATCAGTTAAAAGAGGGAAAGTGCCAGACTTGCTTAAAGTAGGCATAGTGCGGCCAATATACAAAAAAGGGAACTGTATTGATTGCTCTAACTATAGGCCAATTACTATCATCTCGGTTATTGCTAAAGTAGTGGAACACTATATTGCCAACCATTTAAGAGATTCCCTAGAAAAATGAAATTCTATACCCACTGCAATTTGGCTTCAGGAAAAAGAAATCGACAGCAGAGTTGCTAAAAATTTTCGTTAACAATATATACGAAGGTCTAACCAAAGGTAATCAATTTCTAGTGATTTTCATCGATCTAAATAAAGCTTTTGATACTGTCAGCCATGATAAATTAATAAGTGAACTGCGGAACATCGGCATTGCTAACAATCAAAACAAGTGGTTTGCGGACTATTTAAAAAGTCGGAAGTTAAGGGTAAAAATAAATGATGGTCTCAGTTCCGAGGGGGATTTAACCGCGGGCGCAGGACAAGGAACAATACTGGCACCTTTATTATTTCTGATATATACAAATTCACTCTATAGAGATTTATAAAATACGCGAAAGTATTTGCTTTCGCTGATGATATTGCGTTGGTGATGGAAAATTCTGATATACAAAAATACTGCAAAAAGATTTAAACTCTTTTGTAATTTGGGCGCATAGTCGAGGCTTTTCGATTAATACGGATAAATCCAAAATGATGTATATAAGAACACCGAGCCGTTACAGGACTTTCATTTCAAAAGTTCTAATCAAATGTCACAATTGTAGTCATGCGAATAACTCCGATTATTCTAGTGATGATTGTATGATGTTACAAAATGTGCAAAAAATCAAATACTTCGGGGTAACGATTGATGATAATACGGTAAGTTGGAAACAGCATATATTGGAACTAATAAAAAAGATCAGGCAATCTTTACCGGCGATTTTTAGGCCATTGTTACCTTCTAAAATTCTAAGACAATACTATAATGCTCTGATAAGATCAAGGATATCTTACGCTATACAAGCATGGGGAGGAGCAAATAAATCTAAACTTAAAAAAAAATAAACGTTATTCATAAAAAAAATAGCTTAAAACTCATACTTATAAAGGATTTATGTCAAAGAAGGCGGGTAATCTTAATTGGTGGAAGGAAATGGAAGAATTACCGGCTAAACTAAGATATTATTTATTTATTTTATACGATTAGGAATCATCCCGACTTTAAGACTAGGAATACAGTGAAGATAACTAGAGCTTCGTCAAAAATTACACATATTAAGCCTAAAGGTATAAATAATTATATTGATAAAACAAAGGACGCTGTACTGATTGACTTGTTAGGAAAAATTCCGACGGATATTATAAAAATAAAGAATAAAAAAAATTGCCTCTTAGAAATTAAAAATTGGCTGTTGAGCAACTACAATGATTGCATCTAAAAGAGGTAGAAGGAGTATGTGATAAGTGATTTTTTGTTTTTTTTTTGTTTTTATTTTTTTCCAGTTATTTATATATATATATTTTTTTATTTTACATTTTTCTTGCATTGGGTTTCTATACGAATTGCTCTTATGTTTTGCCTTGTTTCGTTTAGATTTTGAATTAAGCGTTATGCTGTTATTTTTAGTGGAAATTTATATTACGTTTGTTTTTACGTTTGTTTTGTGACACATTTGTTAGTTAAGCGGTTAATTGTATATGATCGATTGTAACCTTATTACAAATAAACGTTGTAACTGCGATGAGAACCTACAGACGGGAGGTTGCCTTGTGGGTTCTCCATATGTTATTTAATAAAAAAAAAAAAAAAAAAAAATTGAAATATGATGTTTTTATGTTTTAATTTTATGAAATTTCTTAAAAGTAGCTAAATGTATTTTAAATGTTCATTTAACCAAGAATTCCAAGTTCTGGTTGCATTTACTTTTGAATTATTGGCGCAAGTAGTTAAAATTTCAATTAATTTTTCGAGTATATCATTAATTTTACCTTCAGTAATAATTTTTCGTCATTCAAAATATTTGAATTATATACATATATATATATATATAATTATATATAGTTAAAATCACTTAAATGGAAATTCTGTATGGTGGATGTAGAAAACTTTTATTATTAACCATAATATTTAATCAGTTAACTACGATTTGAAAAAGTACATATATATTATAATTGTTCTTTTGTATGTTTGATTTGCGATTAAAAGTTTTACTTTTCAATTATTTTTAATCTTGCATTAAAGTCGCCGCAAATTATTATTTTTCTGAAATTTTTTTTTAAATATTTTTAAGCGATTGTGTGAATTGTAATTTTAAGTTTATGTTTAGAGAGAAATATACTCCAAAATAGAATAATGTTTATAATATTTATTTTAATTATATAATCAAGAACTACAGTACACAGTATCTTTTATATTACTATTAATAGCATCAAATTCAGCGGATAACAAAAAATGCTTCGAGTTTACATTATTGTACAAATAAAGATCACAGATAACACAGTTACATACAAGTAGTTACAAGTCTTTGGATACACATTAATTAATATTTGCCCGTCTTTACAACGGTTTACATTGTGCAATATTTTAAGATTAGTCGTAGATAATATTTAATTCCAGTTCGTTTATTATTTTTCTAAAATAACGAACAATTATAGGAGGAGTTTTTGGTTAATTTTTTATATCGTCTGATGTAGAGTCATCCTATCTTTTTTCCGTTTGTGCGTAATACAAGCGTGAAAAAAAAAAAACAGTTATTCGATTTTGTTTCTATTAGTTCATCATTAAGTGTATATTTCTTCTGATTAAAATCCACACTGTTCTTCATGTGTCTAACAAAAAACTGCTTCAGGGATAAAAACATAGAACACTACTATGTAATAAATAATATACTTGCGGAGAATCACAAACAAGATTCTATAATGTCACTTATTTAGTGCCATATTTAAAATTGCTGAACCGTACTGTTTGCTCCCATTTGAACAGGTAAATTAACTTTTTTTTTTTTTTTATTATTTTGGAATATTCATAGTTGTTCAGCTGTGATCATTTATGTATATTACATATATTAAGGACTATGCCATTTTCATAATGGAAGAATTCGAAAAATTAGGTTACAATTTTCTATCGAATATATTGTAATGTTTAATCTGAAAGTTTAATTAGCAACCTTTTTTTCTTTTTATCAGCTTTATAAGACAATTATTTTATCTTTTAAAAAGAAAAAAAAAGAGTCATAATAATTAAAACAAGCTACTTTTTATAAGAATTATAGAAGACTAATTTTCCGGTGTGAGGAGTGTCCCCATGTCGAGTTTAAAGGATCGGGTTTTGATATATATGTATATATATATAAGTGTAATGGAAAATATTTTGCCAAGTGTTTTCAGTGAAAAACAAATTAATCACATTTTTTTGTTGTCTATCTGAAAAATTGTTGTTTATTTTCTGCCGGTCGAATTTTATTAAATTGTTTTTTATTTTTAAAGTAAAAATTGGCTTTAACAGTACTGAAATTATTTCGGTTAAGTTAGCTTAAACGTAAATAGATGTCTAATAAAATATAACGCGCGCCAAAGACAAAACTACACACTCGATTTCATGCTAACATCGGAATACTCAAAACTATAACCTTTTACCTAACACTGCGACATATTAAGCTCTTTGCCCTAGCTTCGTTTTAATCTATAACTTAATTAGCATTTCGTATATTCAGCAACAAAGACCTGTTGCAGCGTTATTCTGTTCCAATGTTCTTACCTTAATCTCGTTTCGTTTAATTCCTCACGAGAAATCTTTTTGCCCGCTGATGGCAAATTAAAATCTTAATTAGCAGATGATATTTAAACTTATCCGGTTGTTCACTCGGCTAATTATTTTTCGAGAAATTTAAGTTTAACACTATTTCAACCGGTTACTTTTCGAATATTTACGACAATGAACTTTGCACGTTGTGCAGCAGCATCATGATAAACGTATTTACAGACAAGAGTTATTAGTTGCGAATAAGTTTCGCAAGTTGTTTTCTCATTTACTATCATGCTTTACCCGCCCGCAGTTCGCTGACTGAATTAACTAGACCCTATATGTATGTCCCAACATGGACTATTTTTAGCGGCCGCGTCGTTTTTAATTTTGTATCGATTGACACTTTCTTATGTAATGTTTTAAGTGACGGAAGTTTTGTACTTGTGAATTCAACGCTTTAGGTTTCGCTATGGAAGCACGCCTGGAGATAGTTTTCCGTAATAATTTCTATAAAATTGATAATGCAAATTTTTAATTTACGGTTTTTATAACAATTTGTAATCTGATGGCGATGATGCTTTGTGCCGCAACTCCCGGATTTCGTTAATGGCTTTCACACAGTGGCGGCTCTGTTCATGTGTTCACATTCGTACGTGAACACCCTGGATTCAACTTCAAAAAAAAAAAAAGAATAGAATCCAACGTTTTTATTTATATTTATTATTTACATAGCACTAATAATATTAATGTCATAAAAATAGATTAATTTTATATTTCTTGAATAGATATTAAAAATTGTCCAGAATTCTTTTAGTGTGGACGCTACTTGTTGTAGCACGTGCGATCGAAAAGCATATAAGTATAATGTAGTGATGTGTCAGAAAGATAAATACATCGGCTCGATGGAGCACACTAGAATTGTGAACCAAATGATAGGCACTGTTCTCACAAGATTATGTTTTGTAGGTGAGCGCTCCTCTAACGCAGTGAATTTAATTATAAACAGAATTAATCGATAAATTTTTATAAAACAATTATATGTTTACATTTTGTTTTGTTGTTTATAACTGTATTTGAATTTTAAAGGAATAGAAGCTTGGTTAGAGTATATTTATATGTATGTTTCGTCAGTCAATAATTTCTTACCCCTTTATTTTATAAAAAAAGTCTATTATACTCCATCTTATATTATATTATATATCGGTAGTGATACTGCGCTGCACACATATACAAGTTAGTACAATATAGTCCTATGAGTTTAAAATATACTGTGATTCTCTATTTGTGTCAGCATTATAATTTCGAAATATTGAAATACAGTAAAAATTGATTATAACGACATAGAAATTTTAGCGATGAATATTGTTGTGCAACCGATAAAATTCTATAAAAATTCTATGTTAAATTTCTACTACCAGTTAAAATGAAAAGGGTTACTATATCGTCGAATAATCGCTTATCACAACCAAAATTTTTATGCGCAGATTAAGAATTATTCTTTGTAACGACATAGTGTGACGCAACATTAACTTTGAACGATTTATGCAGATGAATTTAACAAACAAAAACATCGTCCTCGATCTTCTTCAATGAAGAAATGAAATTTATACAAATAGAAATCGTTATTTTTTGTTCTGCTTATTTTGTCAGCAAGACATGTAAAATGCTTATTATAAACATGGGCGTCGTCAGCGTTTTTTGGTTTGATTTCTTCTTACTTCCTGCCAGCCGTGTTATCAATTGATTTCTGTGCGGTGATAATCATTTATATCCGTATGGGCATTTGAAATGTTTTCATCGTTTCCGGTATTATGTTGAGAGTTTATATTTATGTCAGTATTTTCGAACGACATATTAAGCGGAGATAATAAATGTGTATAAATCCGAGTGTGATGATTTCTGTTTTCAACCACCTCTGTGTTAATTTTTTGTTGTTAGTATCATTAGAGTTCTGATTATTATTAGTATTAGTGTTATTGTTGTAAACTGATATCGGAACAAACTCACCGGCAGCGGAGAGTGCTACATTGTTGATAAGCGAAGGCGGATCGCAATTCGTAGTAGTAGCTAATTTATCGGAATAGGTATCGTCAGCTGCAACAGTGGATAACTTTCTAGGGGTGGGGGCGGCGACTATTGCAGGGGCATATACCTACGTCAGGTGTATACCTCCCCTCGGGAGGTATACTTTTTCGAGTTAACAGATAACACAATACGCAACGTCAATAACGAAATCGAATTACAGAGAGCGAGCGCGATCAGCACGACCACAAACTGAACACATTTAACAATGATCTCTTTTTGGCTAAAAAATATATGTAGTCATGATTATAAAAATAAACGATTGTTAATTCAGTGCAATTTATAATATAAAATATTTCATGTCAGTTTTATAATTGGAAGAACTGTTCATTAGTAGTAAATTTTAGGCATTAAAAAATTATAATACTTTATCTGATATACATAGCATATAACGACCAAAACCTTTTTGAATGTTTTTATGATTCCACCGTATCTTATAATTTGTTATTTTATTATACTCTGATATTGGCTGGACGTTTTAGTATTAAAATATAATTGTTTTTCTTTTTAAGCAAATTCAAAATAATTGTAATAATTGATTAATTAAAATAATGATAAAATGTAAAAATATTACATAGATTTATAAAACAATATCAACTTAAACCGCGGCATACAATTCTTGGATTGCGGTGTCAGAACTTCCAGCTTGCCTACAAAGCAACAAGGAAATCGAAGTTATTATATTAAATCACCAAAAGTTTATATATGAGGGGAAATATGCAGAAAATAATGCTCATTATTAAAGAAAGAGTGGCTAATATTGAAAAGGTTAATACTGTTTATGAACAAATTAAATATATTACTTTCGTTTTTATCTCGGAAAATTTATACGTGCAAAGTGAACATTGTATAAAACGACCGTTTTACAGAATTGAAATTGAATTTATCGTTGGATAAAAAATGTTTGCATGTAAATGCTGACTCTGGCCCAGTTATTTTCTGTACGATACGAACTAAAAGCACCGAAACATTTTCCTTATAATAATACTTAGCGCTATCTAATATAAGTATTTCGAAAAAATAAATAATAACGGTAAACTTCGCGTCTTTATGCTATCAAAGGAAATTGAAATTGCATTAATTCGGTGAAAAAAACAAAGGGCCTTATAAGTTTACCCGTCGAATGCGGCATTAAATTAGTCTAGTTTAGCGAGCAGATTTAGCCAGCTAATGTTGAATTAGTAAACACTTTCTGCGTTATTTTGACTCAGTTTTAAAATTTAATTAGCCTTCTTCCATTATTTAAATTTATTTCGTATATACATAAACACGCATACACAAATACATATACATATATATATATATATATATGTATATATATGCAAGGAAGATTAAAACTTTCTACTTTGATTTAATGAATATTCGTTAATCCGTGTATGTCAGAGCGTTTTTAGCTTTTAGCCATATTGCAAGTGCATTAAAATACTGACAGTCATTTTTCTTTCGTAACAGAAAATACGAAAACCGATTTTCTTTTTTATTTTAATTTAGGCTGTCTATCCTACTCGTTTGTATTTTATGTTTGATCAAAAATAAATTTTTAACCGAACTGCGCGAGCTGTTGTTTTTGTATTGCTCCTTATTAGCATATACGTTAGCTTAATAATTCCTTTGATAAATTCTCATCAAACGTTTTATTTAGTAAGTTATTTATTTATTATTATTTATTATTATTATTATTATTTCAAATTAAAATTGAGTTTTTCGGTAGGAACTACGTCGCTATTAAAATATTATTTAACGTTTCGAAAGCGTTTACACGGTCCTTCATCAGTCGGTTGTTTCAGTCGACTTCGATTTCATCAATTATCCTTTTCCTTTCTCAGACTGAAATTAAAACGATTGTTGTCATTGGTTTCAGTATCGATTAGTCATAGATTTTCCGCAGCGAGTGAGTCATTAGTACTTGTTAAATTGATAAATTCCAGTGGAGTTTCTGAAACACTGCGCGCTCGTAAATATTCAACGTAATTTTTGTTTTTCATATAGACTAAAGGTGTGTATGAGGATTTCTATGCACCGTGTTTAACTACTGGGTCTATTACAATGGAGCCTACTTAGGGGTATTAAACGCGATAGTACAGACCGCTGCTTCGCGTGAAAGCTAATACATCTGCGACCGTGGACGGAGCATTTGATAGTATCTTAGAAAAAGGGGAGGTGGTAAAATGACTGGATTGTGGTACTGCAAAGGAGGAACACATTCGAGAAATAGGTGAAAGGCAGATGGGGCACTTGATTGACCACAAAAGGGCAGACATTTGAGGGTAGTACCTGGATCATGAAACGAGAGGGTTGTATGGCCTATTCGGAGACGATTCAGGACAGAAAAATCTTTGCAGGAAACTCCGTCTGTGAGCCACCAGGAGGGCTCCGTGGTTGCTTTTACGCTTCGGAGAAACATACTTGAAGATCTCCATTCCTGCCGCCATTCTTCTCCGGCTTGGTGTATAAAAAGATGAGCCGAAGTAGGGAGAAAAGGGAGGTTGTGTATGGTGTTGAAGAGAAAAGTGTCGCCTGAGCTGTTCGATTAACACGATGATTGTCTGGAACCCCAACATGAGCCGGCACCCATAGGAAAGACATTTCAGATTTTTAAGGTAGCCTGCATAATAATAGACAATTGACCTTGCTTATCAAAGGGTTGTTGGATTATTTTATCTCTGAGATGAGTTGAAATTGAAATCTGACAAAACGCAAGTTTTAGAGCTAAAATTGATAGATTTAAAAATAGATAAGTTAGAGAAGGCCTTAAAATCGTAATTATTAATAATTTCAATAGAGACGAGGATTTGTAGCTTTTGGGAACCTGTTTTCAGCCTATTAAAGAGAGACGTAATTAATAATGAAGACGAAAAAAACACTATACAAAATATTATATAGAGGCATCAGGAATTTCACGAGAATCTATCGGTTTAACAAATATATTAATAACCCACTTTCTGTGGAAAATCCGCAGTTAATCGACATCAAAATTAGTGACAATGATCTTTATGATGATGATTTATGCGAATGCATTCAAAATGTAAAAGGTTTTTTGCATCAAAAAATGTGGATTAAGTTCAAGGAATAAAATGCCAGCCTCAGATATAATTTTCATTCACCATTACGCCAACTCGAGGGCTGAAAACTTTATTTTCCGGATGCTAGTGGAATAATACTTATTTTAAGAAATTTCGTAATATTATTATTTTAATTATTTCAATTTTAACAAAGAGCGAAGACTGAAATTAATTTATTAAATAAATTTAATCAATGTGTATTTATTCAAAATTTTTATGTAAAATTTTTAATGGATTTATTATCTTTCTTAATCTACTCTGCTTGCAATAGGCTTAAAATCTCGAATGGTTTTTAACTGCGTGTGTAACAGCGAATCCAAGTACACTATTAAAATAGGACTATGAAGATTAGATTTGTATGTATAACTTTTTCTGCTCGTGTTTAATTTTGCTTCATTCTAAATGTGCCGTAAAATTGGTATTTTAATTTTGCTTTTCCATTCCATTCGTCTGCAGTTTAAAACATATACTGAGCAAATATTTTTTTTTTTTAAATCTAGAGAATTACACACCATCCTGTAACTGCTTAGGTTGTCACAGCCTTAAGTTTTTTAAATTAAACTCCTCAGCTCGGTAAAAAATGCGAAAGGTCTGGTCACAGTGGGCGGAGTCTTGTTGGAAAGAATGCCGGGCGTTAGTAATGTTATCTGTATGTGACGTAAATCGTGTTGAAACATGTACATTCCCTGAGGATGAGAGAAACCGGTGAATATTATACCACAAAATAGGAAAGTCCTTTGCCGAGGAGCTTGCTTGCTTAAGGGCAGAGTCGTGGGAAAGAAAAGTGTATCTCATTTTAAAACGGATGTTTACCGACAAATCACTGCGTTTTGTTCAGTCTTCTGAGGTCTATCATGGTTCAGTTGTGTTCTTTACATTTTGGTGAAATGTGATCTGAGTGTAAGTTTTAAAAGACAATGGGCCAACAGCAGGGGTTTAGACACGTCATGGTCACAAAACCAAGGGACCAGGTTTGTGCGTTTTACCTCCGAGCCACTCATATGGCCCTGGACCTAAAAAAACATTACTCAGCGTCGTTTCTCATTGAGTTGGAATAAGGTAAAAAATAGTCGCGATTGCTTTTTTTAGTAGTAAAAAAACTTGTCTCTGTTCATAAATTACAGAAATTTTAAAATAATACGAAGAACATGTCGAAATATGCAGGTTGCCTCACTTACATATAAGCCTGTGTAGATTAGTTGAAATCCGTATGCTTTTAATGGTTTTTATCGGTTGTTAAAGATACTGCGTATTTTTATTATTGCTATAGTACTTTTTTATTCAATTCATGTAGTTAAAAAGTATTTATCGAATCTTAAAGTAAGTCCCATGACAAGGTATCGGGGATTATGAAGTTAAGCTTTCCATAATGGTACTTACGGTTCTAATGGATCTAATGAGAATACTGGCGCCAATTACTTTCTACCTGGGATCCGCCTTTACTTTCCCAGATTTCTCTGGTACCTAATTATTTCAAGCTGGGTAAACTTGGGGGTGGCTTGGATGTGGAACGAGACAAGTCTCGAACCCCTGTTCTCCGGTTTAATAGCCAAGCGCTTTAACCACAAGGCTACCACGCTACCATATCGGGAAAAAATCTTAAAATGGTTGTGTTGAATTTTTTTAGCTTGATTTAACGATATTTCTAGGGGTGAAATTAATATCCAAGATAAATGGAACCTAGAAATATGTCGGATCGGCATTTGACATTATCCTAATATAACTGTACAGAAATTTAAGCTCAACCCAAAAGCAATCGTTTATACCGCTAAGCTGATTGCCATAGATGAGGTATGCGGTTACACTAATATATATATATATATATATATATATATATATATATAATGGCTTAAATTAGCAAAAAAAAATGTTTTAATTGTAGTGACAGCTTGAATACTTTATGCTCGCTGATACATTCTGAGTGTAGGCATCATCCATTAATCTATGATATTAAAAATAAGTGTTGCCGACACTAACCGACGGTAGAATTACAACTAAATTTTTCTGTGTTCCAGGTCATTATCGAGGAGAATGAGCTGGTCAATAATGCGACCAAGGAGGCGGGTGTGGATCGGTATTCTTGTTTTCATCTCCTAAAAACTTGGCAAGTAAGCTAAAGAGAACGCAAATAATGATTGTTGGCTTAATCTATTATCGAAATGCCACGCATGGGATTTTTACAAGGCAATTTAAATAAGCCATGGCTCTACAGTTATTTTTAATTCAGGTATACAAGTATCCAGCAGATGATAGTGGAAATTTAAGCTAATGTTCCGTAGTCATAAAAAAAAAAAATCCATCGTACGATATTATAATAAGTGTATGATTTTCAAAACATAGTTGGTTTTAAAAACTTAACTTTTGAATTTTCTTGTAAATAAGGGGACTAGTGACGACGTTTTCTCGCGACCAAACCTGCGAGTATTCGAGTCCATTATTTTCAAATTCTTCGTTGTTACTTAATATTACTTTTTTATGTTGAGGCCGTTTGCAATCCTCGCAGAATGTTACTCTACTTTTAAGTAGTCCACTGCGTTGTCTCGCAAGTATTATCATTCTTAAATGGTACAATGAATTTAATAGTGCCATAAGTTACGGGAAAGTGTAAAAATATATTCAATGACGAAAGACAGTTTCAAATCTATAAATAATAACTATAAAGACTCTCCGATGATACAATACACATTCTTTCTGAAAAAGTTCATTGAATTTTTACCGCAACATCGTATCGTATCGTCAATAATTTTATTTTATTTTAAAATATTTTGATCATGATCTCTTTTTGATGGATTTACTACATTTATTGAGACAGATGAATAATAATAATATCAAATTATTAGACCACAGGTTTTATAAGATCTCCTGTTGATTCGTCCAGCTGTACAGTCAAGGGCGTCGCTAGCCGATGAGCCAGGGAGGGGCAAGATGGGTTGCCAGCCGCCAGGGGGGGGAGCAATATGATAGAAAGAGGATATGAGTTATAGGAAAAATAAAATTTATAAGTTGTAAAGGCTTAATATTTTATTAAACAAGAATAAAATCTTAATTAAAACATAAGTTTTCCAAATTGTCCGTGATTACGCGCCTATGAATACTCATCAATGCCAGTTGATTAAAAAGTTTCAAGCCTCCAGGGGGGGGCTGCCCCTCCCTGCCCCCCGCTGGCGACGCCTATGTGTACAGTATTGATATTTTCTTAGTGCTGTAGTTGCAGCGTAAAATAGAAAGTGACCAGCTTTTTTAACATTTTAAATTTAGGTTTAATTTATGAAAAATTTTGAACTCCGAATTAATGTTTCTGCGTTATTTAAACGAGCGAAGCGAGACTACTTATAGATCATAATGAGCATTTCTTGTTCCAGCCATTATAGAAAAACTGCTAAACATATAGACATAAAATTGAACATAATTATTCATATTCATGTCTAGATGTGCCATCAATCGTTATTTTTTAAAAAAAAAAAACTTGCATAAATAAAAAATATTATTTTTTATTTTCATGCCTATATAACTCTAAATCCGAAAATAATAGTAGAACATATTCTGTAAATTGCGATGTTGCAATTAGAAAAAATAGTCATTTATTAAAAAACTTACGATCATCACATTATTATTTTTGTACCTACATAATTGCAATACAACTCTGCACTGTGCTAACTTTTTGTCATAGCTATTTACATTATACTATTTTTAATAAATAATTATTCTTTCAAATTGCAACATCGCAATTTACGGAATAAGTTCTATCATTTTCGGATTTTGAAAAATGACTCCATCTGTGAATACATTACTTACGTACACTTTTTAATCTTATTATAACGGAGAAAACGCGTAATAATCATGATCTATTATCTTTAACAGTTCCAAAGCGAAATATCTCCAGCCAAGGGGCGCCAGTCGATGGCCGGGGGGGGGGCAAGATGATAGAAAAAAGATATGAGTTATAGAAAAAATAAAATTTATAAATTATAAAGGCTTAATATTTTATTAAACAAGAATAAAATCTTAATTAAAACATAATTTTCGTGGGTTTCTGGCAAATTATTCATGATTACGCGCCTATGAATACTCATTATGGCCAGTTGATTAAAAAGTTTTAAGGCTCCAGGGGGGCAGCTGCCCCCCCCCTCCCCTCCCCGGGCCACCGCTGGCGACGCTCATGTCTCCAGCAATTGATCGGTAACTTTTATTTTTCAATTTTAAAAATATTCATGCAAATAATGAAACTATTTTTATTAAGAGCAGATTAATGGTCTATTAAAATCAGTAACCCGATTATTTAAAAATAAAACTATCACTTCCTTTACTAATATATTTTCTATTAAATCGGTGGTAATAAAATCAATTATTTTTCGCTTATTTAATCCATGCTATACTTAGTTCTTGTATGTATCGTATTTTTCTGTTTTATATTATTTTGGAGGGTTTCAAAGGTATTATATGTCTGATAGTTGGTGTGATTCTTTTTATGTTATTTGGGCTAAAGTAATAAATTTACTTATTTTACACATATTAACATTATATGACAACACTAAAATTCCATTTTCTTCTATTTTTAGTATTTTCCCAGAGGAGTTCATGTTAAATTTTCATATAAAAATAGCAGTATTTCTTAATAACATATTATACTAATTAAGACAATTGTAAAATATTCTTACTTAAACTATTCTTTTACACTGTGCGTTGGTATTATTTCATAATTATTGAATAAATGTAGTATGCATAGAGACGATTTATATGATAATAAAATCGTACATCCCATTTACAATGTTATGTTTCGGACAAGTCTTTTGTAATATTATTTTTATGCAAGTTTAGCTCATATTTAGTGAAGTTATGGTTTATATGACAAGAACCTTAATGTTGTAATATAGTTAAAATTATGTTCAAGTATATATATACATCTCAAATGTTACCTAATTTAATTTTGTTTGTAATCATTATAACTTAAGATGTTATAGTTCAAATTGTAACGGTTGTAACTTCAGTAACATTAGTTCAGAATTGATTTATTATGTATTCCTAACTTATTGTTCCAGTTTAAAATATTACATGTGCAATTTAGTTATTATATACAATTTTTAAGAGTATTGTAATATTTAATTTCCGATAAGAAATCTAAAACTTAAATTATCGCCTTAAACGCTGTGATGTACTCTATTTTACTCTATAAATTATATCTGCACACAAGCATAACGTAATGAATTTTAATTTCATCTTATTCCATTTATTTTTACACTTCTACTTATTGTATTCATTATTTAATATTAAATTACATATGTGTGTGTATATTAATAGTATATATAAATAAAAAAAGGAAAAAATAAAAAATAATACAAATGGATTGAAGGAAAGTAAACTGATTATTCGTTTAGTTCATTCAGTTATTAGTAAACTACACAGCGTTAACTGTGTCATTATTTTTATGACGTTCTTGGTAATTATAACATAAATATTTGTTTCATCTCTTTAATGTATATCTTACCAGATTTAACTAATACTACACAGTTGTCCTAGTAGTGAAATATCGCATGTTACTTTAATAATATCTGGATAATTTTTACACGATTTTATCAAGTTGATTTGATTTTAGATTTTTTTTTTTTTAAGAAATTTTACTTTTAGTCTTAATTATCGCAGTGTTAAATGATATATGTACTTTAATTTACTTCATAACCTTATAATCAGGGTATGGAAGTATAAACGTTATTTTGAACCAAAATGAACTTCAAAAATAAAATTAATCTTTTTATGTTGAATATTCAGAGTTTATGTAAATATTTTGATGAACTGAATATATATGTAACAAAATTTAAAATTCTTGTGTTCCAAAGTAAAAATATATACTGATGAATCTCACTTTGGTAAAACCAAGATGAGAGCACAGGTATAGTATATGGGAGCTTTATTTTTTAATAAACTTCCTGAAGTCTTGAAAATATATTTTAAAAATTATAAAAAACAATATAGGAAAATATGGACGTTGTTCTTTAAACATTGAATCTAGATTACTTAATCTATAAAAATACGTTATTTTATTTACTGCATACCATACTGAGTATAGTTATTTTAAGTTTTAATTCGAACAGTTATTTGTTCAAATCTGCGATAATATATCCGCCATAATGGAATTTTAACATATTAAAACAAATCAGATCGATCCTGTCATTTTAGCTCTAGGAATTTCCGTATGCCGTAATGACCTATGCAGTTATACATGGCTCATGGTAAGAAAAAAAAAATGTTATATATGATAATATTAATACCTATGTGTAAAATAAGTGAATTTTATATTACTTCAGCCCGAATAATATAAAAAGAATCACACTTACTATCAGACGTATAATAATACCTTTGAAACCCCTCAAAATAATATAAAACAGAAAAATAAAATACATACAAGAACTAAGTATAGCACGGATTAAATAAGCGAAAAATAATTGATTTTATTACCAACGGTCCAATAGGAAATATATTAGTAAAGGAGGTGACAGTTTTGTTTTTAAATAGTCGGGTTATTGATACTATTAATCTGCTCTTTAAGATAAAAATATTTTCATTATTCGTATGAATATTTTTAAAATTGAAAAATAAAAAAAGTTACCGATTAATTAATTTCTGGAAATATTTCACTTTGGAACTGCTGAAAATAATAGATTATGTTTATTATGCTTCACATTTTTATTTATGATTTTTCGATGTAATTTTTTTAGTGATTTTTATATTTGTTTTTATAAATATTTTTTGACGTATAAAATATAATTATTTTCCTTTTAGAAATATATGTATTTCACGGAACACAATTTGCGAGCCGTCACAAAGTTGTGCTTTTAGCTAGTTTATTTCTTCTATCGCACTTTTATTTATAGCTTTATTTCCCAGTAATAATACACTACTCGTGTTAATAAAACAGTTTGGTACTTATTTCAAATCATGTAGCACAGATCTGCAAACGCAAATATTCCGTAATGTTATCTGAATGGTAAAAAAATGTATGATCAATAGATGCAGATATTTTTTTGTCGCCAACCAATATTTCCTCCTCGAAGATCGCTAACTATTGCTTTAACTAGATGCTTTATTTTGTATAGTTTATGGATTGATAATAATTTTAGTCGCTTTTAACACGTGTACGTTATTAAACAGTTTCATTCTTCGGAAGTATCATACTCATGCAAGGGCGTCGCCAGCCGATGGGCCAGGGGGGGGGGGGCTCAAGATGAAAGAAAAAGGATATGGGTTATAGAAAAAATAAAATTTATAAGTTATAAAGGACAATAATAAAATCTTAATTAAAACATAATTTTCGTGGTTTTCTGGCAAATTATTCATGATTACGCGTCTATGAATACTCATTATGGCCAGTTAATTAAAAAGTTTCAAGGCTCCAGGGGGCAGTGACCCCCCTTTCCCTGTCCCCCGCTGGCAACGGCAATGTACTCATGGGTGTTCTTTATTTTTACTTTATTAAACTCTAGTACAGTAATGTGTTTATTTTTGCAAAATTTTACGGTTACTGTTTCCGAAAACACGTTGTGAAGTGCCTTCTGCCGTATATCTGTTAGACTGACAGTTGAAGTGATTATAAACCTAGCAGCGAAGATAGTGAAACTATATTATTTAAAAACAAAAAAAAAAAAACAAAAATACCCGTACTTGAGTATAAAATTATTTAAAAGCTGAAATATAAAATCTTTTAGATTGCTCACTTCTGTACTTGTTATACATATATAGGAATATTATACATGAAATATATCAACAAGTAAAAAATAAACAAACAAATATGTTTCCTAATGAATTATTCATGGTATATAATAACAATTCAAAAATATATAATTTTTTCTTTTTTTCTTTTTGAGTCTTTTTCATTATATACGTTTGAATATTATATGCCATGAAAATTTGGAGTTCGTTAATATACGAGGCGTGTTAGTTGATTTATGTTTTACTTTAATATACAGCATATCCCTGTTTATGCGTCATATTGCAATCTTATATACATACTGAAACTGATTTCGACTCAATACGAATTGCAGGGATACGAGACTACGTTGTTTTTTGTTCTACTCATTTTCCTTTTCACACTCAAGGGGCGCCACTAACAATTCCGGTGTCACACCTCGGCTAGTTCGTTCGGCAGAATTCCAGGCTTTCACTCGATGTTGACAACACGAATTCCTTCCCACGACGATAGAAAGGTATAGAAGGAGGAAAAACTCTCCGCAGATTGCACGGAGGTCACAGACCAGGTGAAAGGAACACCAAATAAAATCACAGCTAAACATCATCATCATATAATATATTGCTGCCCAGTTCGTTATGAGACCCGGTATTTGAAGCGGACCGCCTGTGATCCGGCCTTATTTAAAGTGCTAGAATAACAAAATTATATTTTTTGTAATGTAATTATTCGTGTGAATCTATTTGAAGCAGACCGCCTGTGATCCGGCCTTATTTAAAGTGCTAGAATAACAAAATTATATTTTTTGTAATGCAATTATTCGTGTGAATCATAGGAACCAAATAGAGAAGTAAGCTAAATTTAAAAGTAAAATATACAAATTTTGTATTTTTATAATGTATTATACGAGACTTGGGAGGTAGACTATTACGTGTGAAACTCCTTAAGATTTGATACAGACGCTACAAAGCCCGACATCGTTGCCGCATGATATTACTTAGCAGATGCTATCATTGCAATTTTTCTCTCAACGCTACAGGACCCAAAATCAGTTTGATTTTAGCATTTTTCAGAAGTTTTGTGTTCGCGATTTTTTATATCCAGGATTTTTTGTTGTTACTTACTACAAAATGCCGAGCAGATTTAATTTTGAGTTTAGTAAAAACTGGGAAGTTTATTCATTATCATCATCGAGGGGCCATGTCCGTTACCGGGCGATAACTAGCATTTGAGCAATCTTTCGTCTGTCCTGTACATTTCGGAACATTTCATTGGTGAACACCTTATACCATTGTTCCAAGTGTTCTATCCACGTTATTCTTCTTCTTCTTCCCGGTGGTCTTTTTCCAACAATCTTTCCCCTTGTATTAGAAGTTGAAGTGTACTGTATTGTCTCATGGATGGCTCATTATGTGTCCAAAGTATTTTAATTTTTTTTATTATTTCTTTAGACTTATTTAATCAATTTCACACTTGAGAGTTTTGTATTTTGTCCGTCCGTTGTATTTTAAGTATCTTTCGATATATCCACATCTCGAAGGCATCCAGTTTTCGTTCTGTTGCCTTCTTCAATAGCTTTCAGCCAACTATGGTAACACTGAAAATATTTAACATTTTACCAGCCTACTTTTTAATTCTGCACTTATATTCTTACTGCGTAGTATTGTTTTTAATTTCATACATATTTTTAAAACTACACGTATGTTTTTATTAGTGGCGCATCTAAATATTTCGGTCTCATTTAGCAAAACCACATAAGATTTTTGAAAAGAAATGAACTTTAACGTAACACATAGAATCACATTTTTAATAATTTTCTTTTTTTCAACAACTTCGTCTTGGAATGATTTTTATCATAATTTTTCTAAATATTGTTTTTTTATGTTTCAACTATTTAATCTATTTTATAAATTTGTTTAATTCATTGCCTCTGTAGCTAAGTGGTTAAATCAAAGAAACATTGAAAATTTTTCTGAGACATTAGTAAGGCGTTGGTTAAAGAGTTTACTAGTCCGTAATAATAAATTGAATTTTTATATTAAAATAGGAAAAAAGTCCAGAAAGTTCACTAATTTTGAAAACAAAATTATTTGTTTCGTATTAGGAGAGGAATTTTTCGGACCAAAACCAAAATACCAAAAATAAATTCAGATTCAATGTGACTGGATAAGCGAATGAACTTTTACAGAAAATTTCAAAAGAGACGGGAAAAAAGGACTTAAAGATTTCTCGCGCACAAACGGCGAGCGAAAGTTTTTGGAAAACGACCAAAACCCTGAACACCACACGCGGCATTGCGTTGACAAGGCTCACAAACAGTGTAACTCCACGATCATCATCGATTGCATATCGTCTCACAAGTACGGTTCGAGAATAACTTTAGAACCTAACACTGTAAATCGTCGAATTAATTATCACAAAAGGCTGTATGCCTACCGGCCGATGGAATGATCGCTTACTGCAATACTTACAATAATTCTCACGACTCCGCTGCTAGGCAGGCGTCCGAAAGAAGCCACTTTCATAGGGCCTAACTCCACATATGTCGAAATTTTGACAGAAAAACGAAAAATAAAGCGTCCCGGACCATATTCTCCGCGACAACGAACAATAGGATGATATCGAGAGATCGAAAAGTAAATGATATTATCCGAAGATTAATTGCTAGCTCGACATCATCACGAGAAAGCGCCATGCTAAATTGATATCAAGATATAAAGCTCAGGATATCTATCATTCTATTGAACTTGTTTTTTCTTTTCAATGGAAAGATGCAAAGTTACTTGTTGCTGGTTGGAAATTATAAAAGTAATTTTTAGGGTTATTTGTGAATATTATGTAAAATTTTTACAGTTTTCTTTATTAATTTCGATTTTCGGTTTTTAACTTTTTTTATGCAAACGTCGTCAATTTCTACGCTTTGTCGAAACATTTCTATCCGTCATTGCAACTCTGTTCATTCTTCCGTTTTAGTAAGTTACATTTTGAATTATTCTCAGTTACATTAATTATTATCGCTATTTTCAATGAGCATTTTCATTTCCTCCTTATTATTTCTTCTAAGTACTCTTTTGTTACGTTCGTTATTGTTAATTGTACCACGCGCTAGAACTTTTTATGGAGAAGCTACATCTTTCTTCAAAAATTTATTTGAATATAAAAAAAAGCTCACCCTTTTTAAATCTCTTTGCGAAATTATTTGAAATTGAACAAATATAATGCCTAGGTTAAATTTATCCTTTCGTTCGCAATTTTAAATCCAAACATTTTCAATACGTCACTAATTTTTTAAACAAATGGAAATAGTGCTGCGGCAGATCTGTCGTACCACCCATAAATCTAAAATTCTGTTTTTAAAAAAGGGAGCACTTATTTATAACAACTTGAACATAAGGTCTTAAAATGAAAAACTGTGTATCTTAAAAATTGACTGCAGTATGCAAATCCTACTTATTAAAACGTTGTGACTTCATTCAACTTTCAATGATACAATCACTGGTCTTTCTTTCGTTTTTTATTGCAACAAAATTACGCTTAATTTCTTTGTGATTGTTTATAATTTCTTTTGTACGGTTGTGGATTAAATTAATAAAGTATATGATTTTTAACAAGCTTTGAGAAACAAAATGCATGACAGACACAATTAAGGCGATCTCAATCAATATAGGCTTCATTAAATTTCTTCTGTTGCGATAATTTCCGCGTTGTGTAATAAGATGGGAGCATAGACCTGCATTATGATCGAAAGGAATTTCCTTAAAAATTATGGTAGTGGTGTAGTATCGGATATAGTTGTGCCGTTGTCACTTAAATGGATAAAGGAATTGGAACGTGTAATTCCGTTAATTGCTTTTATCTTTTCCCATGAGCAGTGATTTTATGTGGTAATCGATATCGAAGAAATAAAAGCGTGCCATGATTCTTATTTCTCAAATCGTATCATCGATCGTGCATCGGCCCTGCATTTTTTGAACATAATCAAATCGGAGAGGAGGCCAGATGATTTGAATTTTCGTAACGTCCGTTTTCGACATCGTAGTGTCGTCTCAATTTCGGGGCACCACCACGCGGTACTCTGCCGGTTCGGTTGTTGCAACCGGATGACATTGGAATTGATACTTTGGCAGCGTTGAAGATGGCCCCTGATTTAGACGGTTAATTTTTTCTATTACAGACGCAGATGGCTAGCGATTACAACTGTCGATATGTATAATTCTGAATCTGCTTTATTATATAAAAAACACTCGGCAGCTTAGAATCTCTCCTGGTCTTATGGAACACTGGTGTTGTATGTATGAACACAGGAAAATTGTGTCACTTGCGCATAGATACTTCAGTACAGGTGATTGTAGTTTTGCGAATAATATATTAGAGTGTTTTGGACTGAAATATGTATGGCTAGGGGTGGGGGACATGACAATTACATTATTTCCCAGTATTAGCTTGTTAATGATATTTCCGTGTTTATTAGCTGATATTGATCCACATACTGGGGGGGGGGGATTGAAGTCTCCGACAATAATTGCCGGGGGGAGCAATCTGCAGTGGCAGCTTTTCTAGTTTTCATTTGAATTTAGCAGTGTGTTAGTAGGAGGAATGTAACAGTTACATACCGTAATAGGATGGCTTGATAAACATGCTCTCCGACAATTACTGGAGAAAACCGGCAATGAAAACACGTTTCTCCCAGCTAATCAAAATAATTAACCTCCATTCCGCAAACTCCCTCACAACCTTCTCCTCCTGTGTAAATAGAAATACACGGACAACTAAAACAAACATGACTATATCTTAAAATATACTGCCCCATGGTTCATAATAAAATCATAATGTAGCAGAATTGTAGAGGTTTCTACAACCAACTCGCTGAACTTAAACTATTAATAGCCACATGTGCCCCCAAAATTATATGCTCACAAGAGTCACATCTGAAAGAGTTCAGAATTACACTATAATGATGTGTGATTATGACCAGGCAAGTGGAAGTGTTATTATCCTAGTGCAATCCGATCTACATGCAACAACTCTATAAATTTAAAAATGTCGCTCATGGAAAAGACGAGATAAAGTTTCTAATTATGCTAATGTTATATCATTTTTCACTTTTCCAGCTGATCTGGCACATTTCTGCTCTCAGATGATATTCATTCCCCCCGTATGGAAGACAGAAAAGGACAGATGCCCCCTGTTCGAGGCCTACATTTTAGCTCTTGTGACATCCATGTAATATTTATCGATTTTCAGTATTCGCTGGGTTGTAGTTAATGATACCGGTCTGGAACTGTAGCCGGAGTTACATGCCATCAACTCCGCTGTAGGATAATCCGCGAATATGTATCCTTCCGCACCTGCAGGGCGTCACAGATTTGATACATTGAGACATATCGTAATGAGTAGCGGGTAACACAGAGGTAAAGCGGATAAATGTGTAAGAACGAGAAACGTGCACAGTGATTGACAATCGAGGAGTAAAATGGAATTCAACATTCATTAATCGGTGACGTTATCGAGGTTACATATTTACGCCTTTCGAACGAATCAAAAAACAAATAAATCACGCAACTGTTACCGGTGACGTTGGCCATTTTTCGCGACGATTAAAAAACAAAAACACAAAAGTAGTGGTCAGATCTCCCTACTACTCCAAAAATTCACTAATCCGACTAAAACGACAAAAACCCGAACGGAAGAAAAGTAACTGGAAAAAAAAAGAATAAAAATATTAACAACGTGACTAGATCTGGAATAAGTACATTTATCTTCGAAAAACATACGTCGGTTTACAGCCTAAACGGGTCGTTGCATGACAAGCGATAAGCACCGACATTAACATACACAATAATAGACCTCGCTCGTCGTCAAAGAACAATTAATGTACAAGTGATTTCACTGTCCTCGGATCATTACAGCGGATTTTATCTTTCTCAGAGCTTAGTAATTCGCTAAAAATGTCTCGAAATCGGTCTCGCCAGATACTTGAAATAGTGTATAGCTTTATTGTTGCTTTGTATACATTAGCGGAGTTACATTTGTCTTACTTTTTTTTTTTTTTTTTTTGTTACTTATAACTATCGCGTTTAGTTATTTTGTAGCAGCATTACAAAATGGGGTGGGTAAAAAAATTCGGCTAATATACAAAGTCAATATTATAATGCGAAAACTTTAATAAGAAACGCGCTGAGTTTTTGTATAACTTGACACTTTTCTAAGGACTGAAACTTTTCTCTACTTAAGCTTATGTAAATGGGTTTAATTACTCCCCTTAATTTATGGAAAAATGTTTAATCGTCGACGAGAAAGTGAAAAAGTAGAAAAAGTATTTTCAAAGTGTATATAAACAAAAAAAAACATTCCTTAAAAGTCCATTAAAAATGACGTATCCGACCGAATGGAGCAAAAGAGAGAATATGAAAAGAGGAACGAACAACAGTTAATAAGACACGCGCGCGTAAACATACACACGCACAACATGTAAACAACGAAAAAAGGAAAAAGAAAACAATTGAATAAAAATTTCAATCGAGTAATATTTTAAGAATAAAGGGAAAAAGAGGGAAGTATAGTGTGGCGCGGTGGAGGTAAAGGAGAGTAAAGGAGAGCGGTTTGAAACTTTTGTCGGCAGAATAGATGGCTCTGTTGCAAAGAAGAAAGTTGTAAAAGCTTTCTTCGAATGAACTGGTAAGTTTGCGAACGTGGTGCAGGCCCATTTTAACGAACTTTCAGCAGATTCGTAGAAAACTGTAATAACGCTCTTCCTTCTAACAGATATGTGCTTAACGTTATATTTGCACATTGTGGTGACGCTCAAATTGTGCTCGGAAATAGTTTGACGCGTATAATAATCTCCCAGTTATACGCGACCGCTCCCACTAGAAACTCTTTTAATTTCTCATATATACCGCATTTTTCATCAATTTTCTTTTATCTTATTGTTTCTTATATGGGGAAAAAATACTACAAAAATAAAAGAGAAAAATCCTTTCATTTGTTTTTATTCGTTTTTCATTTGAGCTCGTCAACTATGGATATTAATCTGCGTTCTCCTTATGTTCTTTACATACGTATATCTTCCGAAAACTCTATACTAGTTCTTAAATGTTTTCCTTTCCATTGTGCGTTTTATCGGACAGACTGACTGTTGTGATACGCAAGTCTCATTCAGCATCATCTCAGTGAATGATTTCAAATGAGGAAAAAGCCTAGTATTGAATTATAGCGTAGCTTACTAATAGAGGAGTACAAAAAAACAAAACGCGAAATAATGTAAAACGTATAAAAAATCAAATTTTGTACTCGGGTTTTAAGCTAACCCCGTAATTTTTAGAATTGCAGAAAAGTATCTTTTTTTTTTTTTTTTTTTTTTGGCTTGTAACCAGGGACCTCACCCAGAAACAGAAAAGTATCTAAATTCATACTTGTTTTATACACATAGACGCTTAGATTAATTTTCTGCCTTCGATATAAATATTCTTTACAGGAGCATCTCTATCTTTTCTTTCTATTTAATCTTAAACCTATTCACCTTTTTTGCAAACTGCTGTCAGGATTTCCGCATTCAACTACCTTCGTAATCTCGATGATTTCGATTCGGTTTGTGACACCCATCATATCTTCTTCGATTGTTCATTTCTATTTTCGGTCTTCATCGCTTTTTTGCTCGCCCCCTTTCTTCTCTGCTTCTCGTTAATCTCTTCTTTCGCAATCAGCGTGTTAAAATCGAATTTTCTTTCTTCTTGTTAATGTGCCTGCGCGCGGTGTTATTTTGAAGCTGCACGTTTAGGCTGAAAGAAGTAAATATTAACGAGCTGTTTTATTTTTTTTTTTGGTTTTTTTGTTTTGGTGTTCTGTCGCTACTTTTACCTGCCGATGCACGAGTATACCGTATTTATGTCTATTTGCAAATAATTAATTTCCTTAATATTTCTTGACGCAAACGACTCAATCTGTTCAAGGCCCTGTCAAATACGAGATGGGACGGTGATCCTCAAATCCTAATCCTGCTGTACAAATCAATCATATTATCTAAGATTACTGTTCTTTCATATACGGCAATGCCTCCGAATCTTTCCTCTCCAAACTAGATTTAACACAAAATTTGGTTCTACGTTTTTGCTTAAGGGCGCTCAATTCCACTCCTACTCCAGCCATTCTTGCTGAATCTAATGCCCAGCCGTTGTTCATCCACCGATCACATTTAAGTTTCCTTGTAAAAAGACCTTCCATCTCGTTTTCTAAGATTCGTCTCTCATACCTCTTCCTTTATTCTTTCACTTCCATCTCCGGCAATCATTCCTACTATGGCGTCCTTCATAGCTTCTATTTCCAGTAATATTCAATTTTAATTAGTTTCTCCCTCTCTCTCATTAACACAACATAATGCTAGGTAATACCCTCGACTGGCGATCTCCCAAAAAAAAAAAAAAAAAAAAAAAAACTATCTTTCATCTCCTAATAAGTCCCTTATCTCAGCCCTTGTTTCTCATCGTTTAGACAAATTCTCCTCCTATACTATTTCTCGTAGTAAACTTCCTTATTTTATTTTTAACTTCTCCTGGTTTTTTCACTCTCCAAAACTCTCTTCTCTCCCTTCATCATCTAAAACTTCGGGCTCCGCAGTTGCCAATCAAGAATTTAATTTTCTTATTAATTCTTCCTTTCCTCTTCATTCCATTATGGTTCCAAGTGTTCAGGAGGAGTAGCTGCTTCCTTTTTCTTCCAGCTAGTAATTCCGCTGGATCCTTCAGGCTGCCGGCTTTTCGCTTCATCTTCTCCGCGGAACTTTATGCCATTCTTCGAGCCGTTATATTTATTTCCTCAACTCGTTCCTCTGATAGATACCTAATCATTTCGAACTCCAAAAGTGCTCTTCAAGCTATCTCCCTTTCCCTCATATTCCCTCGATTTTATTGTTTTTCGTATACGTTCTCTCATCTATGGTCTGTCCTTTTCCCATTCCATTTCCATTGACCTGCTTTGGGTTCCAAGTCATGCGGGTATTGATGGTAACGAGACGGTAGATCCCTTAGCACGCTTATTATACTTCTCACATTTTGTTAAAAAGATTCCTAGTCACAGCATATTTTCCCTCTCCGAAAGAATGCATATCAGACTTTGGTCGGATGTGTATGATCGCTCCTTTTCCAATCCTAACTCATTTTACTATTCAGCCTAGACCCCCTTCCTGTTATTGGTTCTATTATTTTTCTACTCTTAAACGTTTTTTCATCATTGCTATCTGCCGTCTGTTGTTCAATCATACTTCGCTCCCATCCTCACGGTATCATTTTGCTCTTTCCTCGTCATCTTATTGTCCTTTTTGCATTTTAATGACTCTTCGTTTGTGATCCTGGTCACGTGCTGTTTGAATGTTCCAGTCTTTCCTCCGAACGTAATATCCTATACGTTCAGCTGTTAAAGCTGAATTTTCCTACTCCATATAATGCTTCCTATATTTTAGCTTTTTGCCGTTATCTAAGTTGCTTCTTATTCTTGTCTCTTTTTTGTCATCGATTTCTGACCGGATTAAAATTTCTAAGTAGCTGCCCTTGGTTGGCCAATCCCCCCTTCAAAAAAAAAAAAAAAAAAAAATATATATATATATATATATATATAATATTGCGCTACTACCAGATGGACTTTAGTTTAGGTTAATAATAACTATTTTAATTTTAACCGAGCAAGGAGATGATAGCCTAAATCTTGAAAATATGTGTTTCTTTAAAAATAATTAAACTGCCAAGTAACAAACCATCAGGTGTGGTAATTTGTAACGGTTAATTTAAAGGCTGACACATGTTTCCTTTTTCCAATAGAAGAGTATCTAATGAGGCGGCATTTTTGTTCTGAGAAAGATCACATTTCAAGAACTTTCGAAATTGCTTAAGACTGGTATTTAAATGCAGATCGCTCAGTTTTACGGTTAAACCGAGAACACCTTCGCCCGATACAACGGTTTTAATGCAATAAAACCCTATTTTTCCTGGTATGTTGTCCAAATGCTTAATACCAGCTGTTCGTTTGGTACTCTTTTTTCCGTAATGCTACTTACCATAAACTGCAAATATATTACAAATAAATAAATAAATAATTAAATAATTAACGCGTTACAGTTAATTAATGTTATATTTACGTTATCCAGGGGCGGATCGAGAAAGTCATGGGGGGGGGATTATATAATTAAGCAAAATCTTCTATCTACGGTAGGCAGTAGATTTGAGAAATCCCCTTGTTTTATAAAGAAAATCAAATAGCGCGACCTTTATAGAAATTTAAAAATGTTTTAAAAATACATAATTATTACAATTTTTAATTTTATATTTTGTTTTACTTCTAGGAGTGAAAAGTAAAACGAAATTATAAAATTCCAGTTAAAATGGTCGTTTAGAAAGAACAATTAGACATTACTTCTTTTTTATTTTTGTTAGTAATCCGATCCGAATTCTCTTTTGTTCGTGAGCAAGTTTAAATATATATGTATTTCTCATTGAACTCTATTTTTAATTAAAATTACAAAATAAAAATTAGAAATAAATAAGAAAGGCAAAAGATCGATGATCATTTAAAATGGAATAAAACCGTAACATTAATAGTTTTACTAGAAAACAGTATTAAATATTAGTTATAATTAAATCCAACAGGTATGACATTTATACAAATCTTTTTTATAGCATAAATTAAGTTTCTCTGTTATAACAAATTTTTTCATAGAGTCTTTGGTTTTTTGGTCGGTGGCGGGGCATCCCGCATTGTATTTTTATAGTTTCAACTTTTAGATCTGAGAATGGCATTTCTCTCGCTTTCGACACAATCTACCGGGATGGTAGTTCCTATTATTTTTTGGTCTCAGCTTTCGCTCTTTGTCCAGTCGTATATGCTTTATTTCATTTCCTATTATGATGTACGCGTTACACTTTTACTATAACTAATTCCTCTTTTTCCATCACTGATTAATTATCTTCGATTGCTGAGCCAACTAAAAAGAAAATCGCACGAAAATCATCTTTTTTGAAAATTATCAGACACTACTGGCACACCTACGTCAAAAGTTACATTGTTTCGCTTCTTATTTCTTCGAACGAATGAATTTGTACGAGTATGTGTAATTTTCGAAGAATTATAATTAAATTACCTTTTTGGATACTGATTCGGTAATTAGAATAAGTTATTATATCAATGCCTATTTTAAAAAGAATACGGGTGTTAAAAAGTGTTTCATTAAAAAAAAAAATTAAATTACGAGCGAGTTGATGGTTTTCTTTTGAAGTTATTCACCTGAAAATTAATTGTAGTTTTGTTTTATAGTATGGATGCTGCGTGAAAATTATTTAGACGCGTAAATATGTAATGAGACAAATTTTATCTCGAAAATGAACATTGTAAATAACCGGTGGGATAAATAACTTTGTAAAGGGGAGGCGGTTTAATGGAATTACAGGTGGGGTACCGTTAACTCGACACTGTACAATATAATGAAGAACCAGACTCGGCTACAGTTGTATGGGGAGTTTTTCTGTTGCGACATTCGATAAATGTAATAAGTGGGTGATAACATGGAATAAAAATTACACGATCACAAAATAGAAGTTCTTCTTGCGGGAAATGTGGACGTCTAATCCTTTACTTCTTCTTCTTCTTAAGGTGCCATAACATAGCGCGTTGGCGCAACCTATTCGTACATTTAGCTGTACCGATATAGGTTGTGTACCAGGCAATTATTATATGCAACGCAGGTGTACACAGGCAAGACTACACTCGGAACTGATGAGTAATCGTTTGATTTTTACCGATTTACAAGTGGAGTCCTATTTATGTCTGCTGTGTACTGACCTAGCGCGCATATGATGTTGTACCTGGTGGTTTGCCATTGCCTTCCACGTAATTATTAGCGATTATTTAATTTATTTATTTTAATTCTTATAATAAGAAGTTCGTCGTCGCTCGGGATCGAACTGGTGACCGCCATATCGGAAGTCAAGCGCTCTAGCAACTAGGCTATCGCGATGACTACTGGTAATATTGTTTTGAAAATTAAACAAATTTGAGCTTTTTAAAAGCGTTCGGCTCGATATCTACACTTTTCAACTGAGACTGCAAAGAACGCACGAGTAAAATTGAAAGAAACTAGAATATGGTGACTGTAAACTTATTACAGCATCCCGCGGGGGTATCTAGGGAGTGCGGCGAAATGTAAAAGAAGTTACCAACTTTTCGAAATTTTTAGTCATTTTTGACTTTGAACAGGTGGTCAATCGTCTATGATTTGCCAATAGGTCGGAAAGAAAGATAAAACGAAAAATCGCAAAAATTTCTACAAGTATACTATTACATGTATTAGCGAAACGTTAATAATATTACAGAAGAACATATCGAGGACGTATAATAAAGAATCGTTCAACATCCTGTTTGGTAATTAATGAAAAATATAGTAATTTATTACAACTATCAAAATATAACAAACAAATTTAAGAATAAAATGAAGGCTTACTTAGAAAATAGCCGAAAACGTTTCTAAGTAAACCTTCATTTTATTCTTAAATTTGTTTGTTATATTTTGATAGTTGTAATAAATTACACTGTATTGAGGGCAGTAGTCGACGATAAGTTTCTTTTCCCGATTTTCGATCACTCAATTGGAAATCCGTATCAAATAGTAAGTACGAGATAAGCAAATCCGCTCGCAACATCAGAATGCAGCCACTAATCGATGCACTATTCGCTACTGCTAGGAGGAATACCTTTTGTGTTTAAGAGCATGTGTAATATTTTCATTTCTTTTACGAGTAATTGTACATAGCACACGAATATTTTTTCAACCTAGTCAGTCCTATTATGTTTAAACATTAAAAACTGCACGACGAACCACCGATTAGACCAGAGTGCATTTTAGAAAAATAAATTATCTCCTTTTCAAGAGGCCCTCTACCTGTCCTCCGGTGTTGTTATTCCATTTATCTGACGTATATAGTAGGTTGTGTTATCCTCCATCGTGCTAATACTATAAATGAACAACTAAATTCGATCATTTGATCATAAGCGACCCCGTTTTAAATGATGAAAAATGAACTTATCTAAATAATATATTCTTAGAAACTGAACTATACGATAAATCATCTGGTGCATTCCCTTTTTGTTTTCCTATAAAAAATGAACTGCGTTTGGTGAAGTCCAAAAAAAATCATTATGTATATGCGCACACAAACACACGTACCGACCTCAACGCACGTGCATGCATGCATCCATACATATACATACGTACGCATAGATATACTTATACATGCATATTATATACACAGGGGGAAATTGAAGCTATTCGGAAAGCAGTAGGGTACTTTTATCGCATTTTTCAACTCTATCGTTTATTTTCTTCCTCGCAATTTCCTTTGTAATAAAAATTTATTCCTCTAGGTTTCTGCAGTCTGGCCAAAATTAAGCCACTCGGAAGCGAACTGCTCCCGTATAAAATGTTTATTTCTCCGTTGTTAACCCACTTTACGTTATCTGTGCAATAATGGCGGTTGGATCAAATTCCGTTTCACGTTTCGAATATGTTGAACTAGTCGCATTAATGGCGTAACCGGTCATTATAGTATGTGTGCATATCGTTTGAAAAATATCGAATTAACCGTGAATAATTTCGCTTTAATTCTGAAGTGCTCGTGTTTACGAATTTGTCTCGTCGCATTATGAAATTGGCCAATCGAATAATCGAATAATCGAGTAATCGAATAATCGAGTAATCGACTAATCGAGTAATCGAATAATTGAGTAATCGAATAATCGAGTAATCGAATAATCGAGTAATCGAATAATCGAGTAATCGAATAGCGTTTCTTTTTTACCATCGTCTGATATCGGACAATATGTTTTTCCATGTCATTTCGCGTTTTCGACTTATGCGTCATTTTCCAGGCTCTTGTCGTCGGTATTGATCAGGCTCATCGAAGTTCGATGAAATTTTTCTGAGCCGGTAACGTACTGAGCTGCTCACATTAGAAGATGTTTTTAAAAGCGAATGAAGGAAGTCAAATCAAACATTGCCTACGTGTTTGATAGATAAATGTGCGAGAGAACAGATTTTGTTAAAAATGGGAAAAATTCCGCGAAATTTCTGTCGGGCAAGAGCGGAGCGAACCGTTTCGCACGTAGCAGGGATGAACTAAAACGGACAGGTTTTTTTTTTCCGTGTGTCAGTGTATGCCTGTGCTACGCGCGAAGGAGTCGTCTACATGTCGGTTTTTCGACGAGAACTCTTTCTTATACCAAAAATCGAAAAGGAACGAATACAAAAGCTCACACGTATCCGGAATTTCTGTTTAACTAGTCTTCCGAGCTGCGGGAAGGCAATGAATTTTTATCCTAAAAAAAAAAAAGTTTCCTACAATAGAACTGATAAAATGTTGATAAATCACACTGAATTTTTGGGCTAAACATATATTATATCTCGTCGGTATATCGTTAGCTAAGTTCCACTGTTGACGTGCCCAAGGAAAAGAAAAGAAATAAAAATATTTAAAAGAAATAAAAATATTTAAAAGAAAAAAAAATATTTAAAAGAAAAAAAAATATTTAAAAGAAAAAACGCCTAGTCGCTACAACAATTTATTATGGAAAACTGCATCATCGGCCAGAGTTGCGCGCCTTCATTAATTTAGGTGTATCTCGGATAAATTAGCAAAAGATTAATTTAAGAATCTAACACTAAGGATAGCGCGAATAACTCTGCGGCCGGAAACGAACGCACTCGTGTCTAAAAACATATTGTAGAGTTGCCAATTATTAATAACATTGCGGTTAATGGGAAATGAGTTACAAGCAGAACAACAGCCGATTTTGATTGGCTCGAGTGGACGACAATCGACTATCAAACAGCGACACACACTTTAAATACTCAGATGATCTCCGATTTACGAATGCGATTTAAGAAAATTATTCGAAAATTCCGATATCAAAAATGATTTTAAACGATTTTTCAAAAAAAAAAAAAAGAAAAGAATGTAGATATAGTTTTGATGAAATTAACGAAATAAGATGTTGCCCGCGATTTTTCCGCGACAAATTTTGTATATTTTTATAATAATTGCACATCATAAACTAAGCTGAGCGATGTTTATTCCGTCACGGGGCTCATTATCATATTCGCGGTTTAGCTTTTATAACCGGAAAAGGTGTGTGTGTGTGTGTGTAACGAAGAATTGAAATTGTAAAATTT
This sequence comes from Icerya purchasi, assembly GCA_039619475.1. Taxonomy (NCBI): domain Eukaryota; kingdom Metazoa; phylum Arthropoda; class Insecta; order Hemiptera; family Monophlebidae; genus Icerya; species Icerya purchasi. Next base: position 586,812,205 of record CM077115.1, read on the forward strand.
CGACCCCCCAAACGCCGAAAAAGTTGAGAAAATGCGTTGAGAAAAATCGTGAAAATCTTTGCAAAATCAACGTTTACAAATAATTCTTATAACCCTGTTTTTAAAAATAATTGTAAATGAAAAGGGGGACCGAAGAAGAGGAGAAAAATTAAAAAACAAAATAATTCGGTAATCCTCTAATATTTTGCGTCAAGTGCCATATCTCCTTGTCCCATTAGTGTTCTATTCAATGTTTTATATGTATTCTTCTTTCGGTTTGATTTTCAATTGCTCTTTTACACATGCACGGTGGTACTATAAAGTGCAAAGTGTACGTCTATGATAGTGCGTCGAGAATTGAGAAGTTACGATTTTCATAATATTTCTTATATAAAAAACGTGTTAAAATAATTTGCAATTTCGTACTGATTTTCCCGCATGCATATTTAATTGAACCATTTACATTAATATATCTGTTATTAATGAATTTTTATTACCTAATACACGTTGAACGATTTTCCAATAACTGTTTTGGTTTCCATGACACAAGCATTTAATAGATTTGTATAGGTATTCTCTTTTGGTTGTTATTCTTATATGTTTTTGTAACTTTTTGGAAATCGATTTTGGAAATTTGATATAAGGATTTTGTTTGTTGGACATGATTTTAACTCATTATAACAATTTTTCTTAATTACTGATAATTGCACTATTTCGCCTGTTACCCATTCAGAGATCTTTTCCGCATAGTTCTTGATTTTTTTTCATTCTGCACTTTGAACACTGCATTACGGATCTGAGTTGATGAAAACCATTCGAATTTTTCATCGACCGTACAATTATTCATGGTATGTAATTTTGATAAATTTAACATCTTCAGAGTTTTGAAAAATAATGCTTTTTATTTAAGACAAGGGGTAAGAATCGTTTGCCTTATTTCTAATACATGTATTAATTAGAATAGTTGTATGTAAAGCTTTATGATCGGAGAAATACACTTCATTTATACTCGATTCAAGTTTAAAGTTTATACCGGAGCTTTTAGTTCCGCGACCGAAAACATGATCCGGGCAAGAGACATTATAAGAGACATATAATTAGATCCACGTCCGATGTATGTTGGTTCGTTTATTGCACTATCAAATCCATTTGCAGATAATCAATTCAGATATTCCATAATAATAATAATAATAATAATGCTATACACCAGGCGCAACGGAATAATGTATTGCGTTTCTTATTTCGCTCGTATTATTATTTAGGTGTTTTTTAAAATTAATCGGTTTGAGCATGTTAATTGGTTGATGGGAGTTACTTTCCGCTTTTTTATTATTTTTGTAAATAATTTTTATTATCTACAAAACCGAAAATACATTTACGTGTTTAATTCACTGCATCAAGAAGATTGTGAAAAAATTAAAAAGCAGTTAATGCAAATTGTCTGAATATATGACGATGAAAATAAACCCGTTGAAGTTGGCAATGTAGAAGAAAATATTTTACGACATAGATTCCGAGCAAGAATGATAGGGGAACAACCAAAATTCGTACTGAATATATACATTTTATTTATTTAGAATTCAGCACAATTATATATCTTTGATAATTATAATGTATAAAAATTAATAAAAATTGAATTACTTGTTTTTTTTAAATTATTGCAATTATACAGCTTTAGCGGGCGAGAGTGAGTTTATTTATGTACATCTATTTCTTTGTTGTTAAAAATGTAAACCGGAAGAAATATTCACATTTTATTAATAGTAAAATTTAAAAAAAAATAAAATAAAATAAATAAAAAATTATACATTGCGTAAAAAATCGGGGTATAATATACAACACGTGACTAAATATTAAACGCGATACGCGCAGTGTTAAAATAAATTCGTAATAATGTATTCGAAACTTGTTCTGTTATCGCTACGTTTTGATCGAAACATATGATCGTTTCAGTCGCATTTGCTTCAGCTTTGTCCTTTGAAAAAGTTATTTCTACAGAAGAGGTCGGCGAATTTGCAAGTTTGATACATTTTTAGGATAAGGTAACACAACTTTTTATTGTATTTTTTGAAAAATAAGCCAATCGAATTGACAAACCGAGCTAAAATAGTCTGAGCAAACGTAATACCGACAAAAATGTATATATTTATGGTCTATGCAGCGATTTGTAATTACCACAGTCGATGATTCATTACAGGAAAAACAAGGACAAAAATGATGTGATTTCTTTTTTGTTATATTACTAGTGATTTAATGAGGACAGGGTATTAATTTTTTTCTATAAATCCTGTCTTAAAAGACTTAATCTCTTTAAATCTCTCTCTCCCCCCAGATGGAGAGGCGATTCGTTTATTCTTCTAATTCTTTTCAAAGCCATTATTCGGTTTAAGCTCGACTATTGTTCCTTTATCTACGGTAATTCTTCTAAGTCTCGCCTTAACTTTTTTTTTACCCCCCCCCGGGCATGTCAACAAAGGATCTTCGGGATCAGTTAAATGTAGATTCGGTCAGCTATTGATAAGATAACAGAACTGAGGATAGGAACAACGAAGATCAACGGAAAAGATAAGATATACGAGGTACAAGAAGGGCCCTAGTTTGAGTGATAACAGACTGGAGTACAAAGAAATGCGTTCGTTCACGAGGGATGGACATTTAAAGAATATGGTCAGGATCACAGACGGCTTCGTCGTCAGAATGAAGAGGGCACAAGGGGATAAAGCGAGATGAAAACGATAACGATTTGACGCGATCCAGAACTCTTGACTCCGTTTGTGCATTGGAGCCTTGAAATCCTTCTCCATTCCCGTAGTTTTATCACAGTTAGTTACCGAACCACTGTTTATTCGCCGTTCTCAGCTTGGGCATCGCTTCCTAATTAAACGGCTTCCATCTCCTCGTCCAAACTTATTTCTTCTTATCTATATATTATGGCGTTATAGCCATAACTGGGCTGAAAGAAATTCAATAATAAATTATTTCGTAAAGCCGTAAAGTATTGCGTAATTTGGTGGGAGTATTTAGAAGGTTAAAAACGGAAAGTATGTATGTATATTCATTAAATAAATTCCAAATACGAGTCGACAGGTAATGCATAAGCCGGGGAATTGCGAGACGAATTAAAATTAAGAAAGAGAACAGAAATGCTTATTATTAATAGTACTAAAGTCGGAATTAGCGGTAAAAAGGGAATTTTCAAAGTGTCGCGTACAATGACTTGTCAGAATGATAAGAGATCGAGGGAAGCCTGTGCTTCGACCGAGAGCAGTATCGAAACAGATAACGTTCACGCTGGTTCAAAATCGCGTCATCTCGTAAGAGGCGTTATAATTATCGTTAATTTGTTATTTTACGTATGTGCCACGGCTCGTGTTCAAATTAAGCTAGTGAAAGCAAAATAAGCTAATAAAAAATTAAAAAAATAATTATTTTAATAACACCGCGAAGAATCTAGTCAAGTCAAAAAACCCTAGTCTTCACGCGACCTACCATAAAAAAAAAACAACGGCTTAAAAACTGCCGGAATTAAGGACGTTGATCAAGGTCTACCGGAGGCGAATCATCAAAGGAGTACGGGTAGCGGAAACGATCGAAGGACAACATCGTTCGAAGCGGTGAAGATCCTGGAAGCCACAAGGACTAAACAGGCCAGATTTTTATGTTTTATTTAATGTTGTGATTATTTCGGTGTAGATGTGTATATGTATGTTTTAATTTATGTGTGAGTAGTGATTTGTGTTATTTGTTTCGTGCGTTTGTATTTGCGGTTTATTTGTCTTTTTGGTGCAGCTGCATTTCCTTCTCGATATTGTGCGGCGATTTTAGAATAAAAAGAAATAATAATAAAAATAAATAATAATAATTACGAAACAACTTTATTGAATAAGCGTGGATGTGAGAAGTTCTCGGCCGACTAGGCAATTCTTCTAAATTTATGTTTATAAAAAATAAATAAATAAATAAAAAGAAACAAGATACAAAAAGAAAAAAAATTTATCGCAGTTTTATTGGAACAGTTCCGACGGAGCTGCGATAATATCAAAAACCATTGGTATTTTTCTCCTCATAAAATCCCAATCCTGTCGCGTTCATTGCCGTCCGTCTTTCTAATTTTTTGCTTATTGTCCTTTCCTATAACACTCTAGCTTACTTCTATCATGACTGTAATAGCCTTTGGCGGCCTATCAAATTCTCCTCTCTCCCACTTCGGACCCATTCCCCTCTCACGGTTCAGTCAACGATGAATTTCTTCATTTATTGAATTCCTCTTTTCCTGCCCATGTATCGATCTTTACCGATGGTTCCAAAAGCGAGGACGGCGTGGCTGGTGCATTTACCTCCCCGTCGCTTCGGCAGTCCTTCCGGCTTCCTTCCTTCTGCACTATTTTCTCTGCCGAGTCAATCGCCATCCTTCAAGCTATCTCTTTTATTTCCTCTTTAAGCGGGCTTTCCCAACTCCTCGTAATTTCGGACTCTAAAGACGTTCTTCAAGCCCTAACCTCTTCTCCTTTACATTCCTTTGATAGTATTATTCTCTCAATTCGTTCTCTTACCTCCACTCTGCAGTCATGCCGCTCTATTCTTATTGATTTTTTATGGATCTCCGGTCATTCCGGAATTGACGGCAATCACTCAGTTGATTCTTTGGCTCGTTCTGCTGTTCGCCTTGATTCATTCCTCAACTATTTCCCTTCTTCAGACATCCTTTCTTTATCCACCTCGAATCACGCCAGACTTTGGCGGGATATTTATCTCTCCCTATTTTCTAATCGTCATTCGCATTACCGTTTTATTCAGCCGATTCCTCGTTCCCTGCCTTGGTTCCATATTCTAATCCTTTCGGTCGTCAGGCTCCTCTATTGTCTCCCTAATTCGTCTCCGGATCAATCATTCTCTACTTCTCTATTGGCGTTTTTGATTTGCTCTGTCGCCTTCTCCTTATTGTCCTCTTCACGATTGTGATCCTCCTCATATATGTGATGTTGATCACATTTTCTTCGAGTGTCCTGCTCTTCATAATGAACGCTCCCTTTTATACGGCCAGCTCTTGTCATTAGGTCTTCCTACTACGCCCTACAACGCTTCCTGTATCCTCTTCTTTCCTTCATCTTCTGTGGTGCCTGCACTGCTGTCCTTTGTTGCGTCCATTTCGGACCGCCTAGCTATTTAGTTTTTTAGCTTAGCCTTTTATCCGTTGCCGCTGGCGTGACCACAAAAAAAAAAAAAGGAGGAAACAATTTTCTCCTAAATTTTTTTTTTTAAAAGCCTTTTTAAATCAAGAATTGTTAATTTCTATAGCTCTTTATTGTATGTGACATTTTCATAACCATCATTTTTTTTTTGTTTAATATGAATTAGTATATTCAGGACAGCAGTGGTCATATGCCAAATGACGTCTTAATTGGACAGAGATTAGTGTTGTGATTTTCAATACATTTAGCTAGAGATGTGCAATTCCGCGTGAGGAGTTGGATAAGCGGCGTCAAGTTAGCCCTCCCCCAATGACGGAATTTCAAAATCAAATTTAACTAACCAAAAATTGTGCTTGTTTTGTGCGTCGAATTGTGGTAATAATAAAAAAGTTTTGTGCTGCACTGTAACACGCAGTATTAGTAAAAATTGATCTGGGGGGTCCGTCTCAGCTGTAGCATTATGCTGTTTCTCCTGCAAAGAAATTCGATAGCATCTGATACCAGCGCGAAATGAGTTTGAACGTGCGCCGTCCAAGTGGTGTACTCTCAAAATGTATAGGATGGGCCAAAAGAACATCCCGAATTTCAAACGCTCGTCAAAATAATACACTGTGAGTTAGTGTGGCGATTGCAACGCCATCTGGCGCTAAATAATATGCCGTTTAATATAAATATAGTTGGTTAGTAGTCATGATCTCGTGGGCGCGTAAACAACGCTCTTTCGTTGTCGAGTACTTTGTGAAAAACGGTGAAAGTGTAATCGCGGTACAACGCGCGTTTAAAAAACAATTTGATTTAAATCGTCATGACAATTCCCCCGACCGTAAAAGTATCCTCAAATGGGTAAAAAACTTCCGAGAATACGGTAGTGTGGTGGCGGTCAACCATCAAGGTCGCCGTCGATCGTCTAGAACCCCGACAAACATCGAAAAAATTGCGCGTAGCATTGTCGCGAAGTCCGCGCAGATCCGTTCGTCGCCAGGCTTCCGCCTTGAAAATTCCCCGTACTTCACTCAGAAGAATAATTCGAAACGACCTCAATATGCACCCATACAAGATACAACTAACCCAAGAATTGATACCAACAGATAAGCCAAGAAGGTTAGAATTTTGTAATAAATTTTTGGATATGCTGGAGGAAGAAGACGTCGATTTGGATTATGTTTTTTTTAGCGACGAGGCGCATTTCGATTTAAATGGTAACGTTAATAAACAAAACATGCGGTATTATGCACTGAGAACCCTCAAATCGTTCACCCGGTACCCTTGCACTCCCCTCGTATCACGGTATGGTGCGCAGTCAGTGCGAAAGCGATAATCGGTCCCTACTTCTTCGAGGAGGAGGACGGAGCGAATGTTACTGTGAACGGCGACCGCTACATCCAAATGTTTTTTTTTTTTTTTATTAAAAAAAACCCACTTAAGTGGTTTTTATTACAATCTGTTCGGTTCACGAACATTCAGTAATACTCTAAATTAATTGTATTATTATATATGCACTAGGATTCCCAGTGGACGATCCTGCATTTTCTTGTATTATATTTTTTCTTCGGTTAATTCATGAGGTTTTGTTCTTTTCAACCGCCTGACTTCATCCTGATCAGACAGAAGCTGCCTCGCTTCTGTGTTTACATGCTTTTGCAGCCTTAAACAGTGCGTTCTTGCCAGTTCCTTTATCACCTGTGAAACTTCTGGCACATGAAGATCCCGATGAATATCATCGTTTCTTTCATATTGCCTGGCATTAGTGATAGTCCTAAGCACTTTGTTCTGGAACATCTGGATTTTTTTTACGTTGGCTACTTTAGCACAACCCCAAAGCTGACAACCATAACTCCACGCTGGTTTTAGTATTTGATTATAAACCAACAATTTATTGCTCAGCGACAGAATACTCTGTCTTCCAATAAGCCATTTCATCTGCAACATTTTCAACTTTAGTTGTTCTACTTTTTTATTAATATGCATAGACCAGTTCAATCCCGAATCCAAATGCATACCTAGATATTTCACGCATTTTATATTGGGTACAATTTTTGAGTTAATTTCAATCGGACAGTACTGGATTCTTCGATTTGTAAAGTTAATATGTACTGATTTTTCTTCATTAAGGTTTATTTTCCATTTTCTTGTCCACTTCCAAATGTTTTTGATGTAGGACTGCACGTTCATAGTTGATTCTTCTATATTATTTCCCATAGCCATCACAGCTGTGTCGTCTGCAAACATGGCCGTTGTGACATGCTCGTTAACAGGAATATCAACGGTATATAATAAATATAAAATTGGTCCGAGGACACTTCCTTGCGGTACTCCTGCTTGTATGTCTTGCAATTCCGAGTATTCATCATTATGCTTTATTCTAAAATATCTGTCAGTTAGGTACGATTCAATAATTCTGCAAACTTTAATTGGTAATATCTTCTTAAGTTTAATTACCAATCCCTTGTGCCATACCTTATCAAACGCTCGCTCCACGTCAAGGAACACCGCTGTACAGATCTTCTTTTCTTCTAGACTTTTTTCAATTATTTTTGTTATTCTATGGATCTGATCTATTGTAGAGTGTGCTTTTCGAAATCCGAACTGGTGATTGGGTATATAATTCTCTATTATTGGATTCAATCGTTTCAATAATAATTTTTCAAACAACTTAGAAATAACGGGTAGCAAGCTAATTGGTCTATATGATTTAATATTTGTCTGTACTTTCCCGGGTTTAGGTAGCATAATTATTTGAGCTACTTTCCATAGTTGGGGAAAATATCCAATTCTTATTATAGCATTAAATATTTGAGTTAGTGCCATTATGCCTTTTTTTGAAAATTCCTTTAGTATTTGTACCGAAATTAAATCAAAACCGGGAGATTTCTTTACATTCATATTTATTTTTATTTCATTATATATCTCTCTAGGTCTAAAATGTCTCAGAGATCCATCTTTCCCTTGCTGATACACAATGTTTTTATCATCATCTGTCGTATCAAGTGTAAATACTTGTTTTAAATAATTCGCAAATTCATTAGCTTTGTCTCTGTCACTTCTTATCCATTCGTTATTGCCTCTTTTAATAGGGAAATTTTGCTGTTGTGGTCTATTAATGCATTTTGTAGCTTTCCATAAAGAATAGTTCGTCTCTTGTGTAGGGGAGAGATTCCTCTATAATATAGGTTTTAAACGTGTTTTGTTTGAATTTAATTAGCAATCTTTTAATTTCCTGACTTAGTTTGTTCAGCTTGGCTTTATCTGTTTTTTCCTGAGTCCTATGAAAATTTTTTCTAAACTTTCTCCTTTCCTTGATTTTTTCTAAAATATAAAACGGTAAATTTTGTTTTTTACTACTATAATTTTTTACTGGTGTAGAATTCCATGCAGCCTGCTGTATTGCATCATTAAGCTGCATGACAGCTATATCAATCTCGTCCTTAGATTTCAGCGATAATTTTAAATCAATGTTTTCGTCCAACAGCTTCCTGAACAGATCCCAATCGGTTTTTTTATTGGTAAGTGTAGCATATGGTTGCTTTAGGATTATCGATTTACTTACGGTCATGATCACTGGAGAATGATCAGACGCAAAATCATCATTGTCGTCAATATCTATGTTTCCTTCAGTAATTCCCTTAACAATAAAGAAGTCTATCAAATCAGGTAACTTTTTCTGATCAGTCGGCCAATAAGTTGGTTTCCCTGTTGAATAACATTTGCATCCCAACTTTTTTATTGCCTGTAACAAATGTTTTCCTCTTCCTGTGGTAACTCTTGAACCCCAATATGTGTGCTTTGAATTAAAATCACCTCCTATGATAAATCGAGGGCCAAGCATGTTAAAATAATCAGCCCATACGTCAAATTTTATCTGGTTACCAGGAGGACAGTAAACCGCTGATACTACTAAACCTCCATTCTTAGTATCTATTTTAACATTTGTAGCTTGAATTTGATTTGTACTAATTTCTCCTAGTACATGGTGCTTTATGCTATTCTTAATTAGTATTGCTGCACTTCTGCGCCCACCTCCATCAGGATGCATAGTATTGTACAAACAATAACCATTAAAGCATCCAAATGTTAAACAAGTTTTTTCTACCGGAGCTCAGACGGAAGAGGATTGCATTATCTAAAACGTGGTTTCAACAAGATGGGGCCACACCACATATTCGTAACGATGTTTTGCGGTTATTAAGAGAGAAGTTTCAGGACCGCTTGATTTCGCGAAACTGTGAGCTGTTTTGGCCGCCGCGCAGTCCGGATTTAACACCGACAGATTTTTACCTATGGGGCTACTTGAAAAGCAAGGTGTACGAGGGTAAACCAGCAACAACCGACGAGATGAAATTGGCCATTCAGAAGGAAATTGCGGCGATTAAAAAACCAACTCTTAAAAAAGTAATGCATAATTTTGAGGAAAGATTGCAACAATGTAAAAATCAAAATGGTGACTATTTATACGGAGTATTGTTCAAAACTAATAGTGTATAATAAATGGCGTTCTTTTTGAAGTATTTCAACGTTTGTTTAATTTCCGTAAGTATATTAGTCTTTATTTGACGAGCATTTAAAATTCGGGATGTTCTTTTAGCCCACCCTGTATCTATCTGCTTTTAGTATTTCGGCGAAATTGCTAATTTGTGTAAAATAAACTATGACAAATTGGCGCCGAATTTTATTTATATAAAAAAGGTAAATTATATCAACGGCGTCAACTCAGTTCCCCACGACGGAATTTCAAATTTAACTAAACAAATTGTACTAATTTTATGTCAGATTGCGATGGTAACCGGATATGATCACTTTTTAAAAATTCCCAAATTTCAGGGGGGGGGCTATCGTCAAGTTATCCCACAAGATAAATTTTTACTAATGCTCTCCGTGTTACGGCGCAGCACAAATTTTTTTTATTATCAGCACAATTTGGCACAAAACGGCCACAGTTTGTTTAGTTAAATTTGATGTTGAAATTCCCCGTCATGGTGGGAGGGGGGCTAACTTGACGTCACTAGTTGGATATACATTTATGTGACTTTTACGACTGCGGATATATGTACATCCGCTTCAAAAATCTTCAACGCCGCCGGAGTTATATATTTCATATCGAGCATCGTATAATGGCAGTCTTCGGTTGTAGATTTAAAAATCCAACTCCGTATAGTACTCGGAATGTACAAAGCAATAGAACGTCTTTAAGCACGATGCGCATTTTCTCTTTGGGCACATCCAATTTACCACAGCATTTTTATTTGGCAGTATAGCTAGTTCGCACCACTTTAAATAACACCTAGCATTAAATTTATTGGATCACATTACTCATCCGGATTTGATAAATCATACCATCACTATTACCGCTTATACTGCAATCTATGAACACGACGTCATCCCGTGAAACAGTAATGACAAAGAAAATTTTGACAGTTGTACGCACAGCTATCACTTTTCCGAGTTGAGATACATTTAATCACCCCAACAGAGGTAAATCCGACTGTGTCTGGATTGTGTGACGTCTTCTTTGGAGTTACGACTAAATCACATCGTCGGAGTTATATCCGGCTGTGTCCGAACGCGGATATATTTCTGAGAATATATAATTTTATCCCTGGAATTACCCGTGCTTTCACTTAGCACATCCCTATACTTCTGCATATATGTATGTTTCGAATGACCGTACTCCGAAGACAGCTGTAATCCAGCGCTGCTCTGCGAATGCAAGGTTCTATTGTTAAATTTCATTTCTATAAACATATACGGGATCAGGTTGGAACTGTTTCTTAATACGCTTAATGCTATTAATAGTACATGACGATTCTAATCCCTCAATTGTGATGTCTTGTGTACCGGTTTCGATATTCCTAATTATTCCAAAACAACATGGTAAATTATTGTGAGCTCGCAGATTATTTTCCTTTAATACGAGTGAAAGAAGAAAAGAGTTGGCAGTTAACACTTTCATCTTTCATTAGAGAAAAAAAGATTAATCGAAACATTACCTAGTGAGGTATTTGTAGGAAAGGTGGAAGATGTTTTTAATTTATAATTGCTATTATCTTTATCCATCTTTATGAATGGTTTTAATACTAATAAGTTCACTTTATAAAACACGAAATATATTTATATAATTAAATTATAAAAATAGCCGACTAGTTTCGACTAATTACGATATATAATAATCATGGCAATAATACAATTTTTGTAACATAAAGTAAAACTTAATAAATGATGGCGATTCTTCTAAGTACGTTTGATATTCTTGTTGTTATTAACCACGAGTGGTAAACCACTTTCCGATACTGCAGAGACTTTAATTTATTATTAAAAGTGCTGTGCTGAAGCAGCAGCTGCTGGCTGAGCTGGAACAATGAGAAAAGAAATAAACGTAATGAAAATAAAAAGAGAGGCGAACGAAAGAAGGAAAAAAAAGGATCGCTGAGAAGAAGAGAGTTAAAAACAAACCTCGATTAAATTTTTTTTATTTTTAATGGTTTATTTTAGCAAAAGTGTATATAAAGGTGCAAGGACTAAGTGTGAAAATAGAAAATCGCAAATTAAAAAAGAAAAAAAGGATAAATAGATAAAATAAACTACACTGAAGAAACGAAAAGTTGTGTATAGATAGTACTTGCAAGAGTACTTAATTAGAGAGATTTTATTATCGAAACTATTATAAATGGAAAGATGGAAATGAATCTGATGAAAATACTGGGCCCAGTTCCTTTCTACTATTAGATTATCTGCCTTTACCCCCCTCCCCATCCCGGAGATAATTCTCCGGTATAACCGATGTTCAATTTCAGATTAGGTATATACCTGGGAAGGTTTCGGATCCGGAACGAGACAAGTCTCGAATCCGTGTCCTCTGATTTAGTAGCCAAGCACCTTACTATATTTTCTTTTTTCATTTAAAAAATCCCTCGGGCATATAGTGAAATTAGACCCGCTGCCCAGTTATAATATCGCGTAACGACCGTATCAACTTCCCCATTAAATGAAGATAAATCCATAACCAGTTTGTGAATATTTATACAATAAATAAATGCCTTAATAACGAACAAAAATAAGTATAGATTTTTATTTCAATAGATTCAAATTAAAATAGCTCAATTTAAAGAAACGTTTTCGAGCTATATCATCAGATAACAATAGACAGTACAATCGAACAGAATTGGCTATTTCGTGTACTCTGTATTGTTAGCTGTCTTCAGGCTATGCCCGAAAACGTTTCTTTACATCGAGTTATTCTAATTTGAATTTATTGAAATATAAATTTATACTTATTTTTGTTTGTTAATGCGGGAAATTTATTTATTGTATATTTACCTCTCATTAACCCCCCTCCCCAAAAAAAACAAAAAAAAAAAAAAAAAACAAAACAAAGAACATCCCTTTCCTACATTGGTCAAAAAAGATCAAGTTATCTTAGCAACGTCCCGAAACTTCTTTCTGGACTCCGATTTGCCAAGTCATTTCAATTTAGGTCTCCTATAGATTCAGATCGTACATATAATATGTTTGTACTTATATTTCTTTTCGTTTCTAGCTGAAAAAGACATTTTTATTTAATATTTATTCTTGAAAATTACGTGTTGCGAAAGTGTCGGTACTTATGTTGCGCGTTCATTTCTTATCTCGTTTTTCGTTATCGTTCGTCTTTTTCGATCTTATCGTGCTATTTATTTCTATATTCATTTACCTGGATTGCTATCGGTGAGATAAAACCAATTTATCATATAAAATTATACAATATACAGTTATTAAATCAAACGTACACACATCTGCACTTATCACGCATGCACGTATGTTACCGTTGCCGACATGCAGCCGGCGATTGTAACTACGTCGCATTACACCAACCCACACACACTATCTTCATATCATTCACAGCCGTCGTTATCATCGCCATTATATACAAATGTTGCTAGTGTCGCTGCACCATTACTACCACAAAGCCATCTTGTACACCCCGACATTAACAACACGGCCACAACTTTACCTACATCGATTGTTTCTTATCCGCATCAAAACGTCTATCAGGTACCATAAACGTATTACCCTATAATTCCGAACACGCATTTCGTTCCTTTTCGTAATAATGTTCCTTCGTCCCAAATTATCGATGATCATACAAGAGACGAGGACATAACCGACGATAACAACACAATATCTAATTACTCGGAGGACGCATTATCGACATCGTCGCGGGTGGATGAGCACATGGAGAACGACTGGCAGATTCCAAAAAAGAAAGCTAGGAAAAGACCATTGAACCACCAACAAGTAAATCAGTTAGGTATGAAACAAAATAGGTTCAAAAACTTGCAAGTCGAAGACGAAGTTACACAAAATGAGAATTCGATTGCACAGACGGCTAAAAATGTAACAAAAGAACCTTCTCCGCCGCCTATATTCGTACACGATATAATTAATTATTCGGGAATGTTGAAAAAAATTACCGACGTATTAGGGAAACAAGACTTCAGAGCAAAGTCCTTGAAAGATAACGCCGTCAAAATCAACGTGCACTCTCCTGACGATTACAGAAAAATAATCCAAACATTCGAAAAAGAAGACATTAACTACCACACTTACCAACCAAAACACGAAAGAGCGTATAAAGTCGTAATTCGGGGTTTACATCCCTCTTTTACAGACAGCGACATTACGCAGGCTCTCGAGGAACAAAGATTTCAAGTTAGGTCTGTCTTTAATATTAAAAATAAAAAAAACTAAAGAACCTCTGCCTCTACATTTCATCGAGTTGCAGCCGACCGATGACATTAAACGTATATATGATCTCGACTTATTATTACATTCAAAAATTAGAGTAGAAACACCTCACGTAAAAAGAGACATAGCCCAATGTACTAGATGTCAAAAGTATGGACACACACGATCATTTTGTAATCGGCTCTATAAATGATGCGCGGGTAATCATGATTCAGCTGACTGTAAAAAAGGAAAAGACTTACCGCCGAAGTGTGCGTTATGCGCGCAGCAACACCCTTCTAATTATAAGGGATGCGAGGTGTATCAAATATTATACAATGCGAAATACAACGCAGAGCAGGCGCTCACTGACAAATCGAATCTCCCCGTAAGTTACAGTAATGTTACGCGTGATATTATCCATCAAAATGGGCATAAACCTCAGTTATCGTATGCGAAAGTTACGTTAGGGACCAACGGCGCTAATACAAAGCTTAATCTTAGTGATAATGTTCATAACGGTGTTGGTTTCCAAAATGGTGGCGTTAACGAAAGTAATAACCGCTTCGCACCTAACTCGCCTACCGGTATAGATGTAATATTAAATACATTTTTAAACGAATTTAAAAATATGTTTCAACAGTTAATGAATCAGAATACTATGATATTAAATTTATTGTCCACAGTCGTGAATAAAACTAGTAAATAATGGCTACTTCATTACGAATTGCACTTTGAAACGCTAATGGCGCTTTACAACGTAAGTTAGAAATAGAGCTATTTTTAAAATCTCAGTTCATTGATATACTGCTCATCTCAGAAACGCATTTCACAAATAAAACAGTCTTTAATATTCCCAACTATGACGTGTACACTTGTCTTAGGCCAGATAATAAAGCTCGCGGCGGTAGTGCAATTATTATCAAAAAAACTATCAAACACTACGAGGAGGAAAAATTTTCTGAAATACGAATGCAGGCTTGTACGGTAAAATTATGCTCATTTAACGGAACTGTCGCTATTTCAGCCGTATATTGCTCTCCAAATGAACGACTAGATGAAAACCTATTCGTTAAATATTTTAAGTCATTGGGAGAAAAATTCATATCCGGTGGAGACTGGAATTCAAAAAGTCGCAAATGGGACTCTCGTTTGGATAATCCCAGGGGAAAAATTCTGGAAAAAGTAATTTCTATCCAAAATCTAGGTTACTTTTCGGGGGGCGAGCCTACCTACTGGCCTCAGGATCACAGAAAAAAACCTGATCTACTCGATTTTTTTGTAACAAAAGGAATCCCATCTTTATATATGAGAGCGGACTCCTGTTTCGATCTACAGTCAGACCACTCCTCGGTTATATTAACGGTGAGCATTTCGCCAATAAGAAAAACACCTGAGCCATACCTTATCAATAAAAAAACCAACTGGCCTTTATTTAAACAATATCTAGAGACTAACGTTAGTTTAAATATGCCTCTGAAAACTAATTACGATATTGATAAAGCAGTTCAAAACTTAACAGAAACCATACAAAATGCTGCGTGGCTAGCTACTCCCACTGTAGAACCTTCCAAGGCCTCTAATAATATCCCAAAACATATACTAACACTAGTGCGTGAAAAGAGGAAATTACGAAAAACCTGGAATACGACGAGAAATCCGGCTATTAAAAGGCAATTAAATAGAAAAACCAAGCAGCTGCGTAAAGTACTGCATGAAAATAAAAACGAAACGCTTGCAACATTTCTGTCGAGTTTGTCGCCGACCAAAAACGATGATTACTCACTGTGGAAAGTGACCAAACGTTTTAAACGGCCAACTATGTGTATTCCACCAATACAAAAACCCGACAGTAGCTGGGCTCGTACTAACTTCGATAAAGCGGCGCTTTTTGCCAATTATCTTTACGATGTATTTACACCAAATCCTCAAGCTGCTGACTCCACAGATATCCTCGAATACCTGGATAAACCGCTGCAAATGAGTTTACCTATAACACCGGTTGCCCCTAGTGAGATACAGCAACTCTTCAAAAATATGAAACGGAAAAAGTGCCCCGGATTTGACTTAATCACAGCAGAGCTTTTAAATGAGTTACCACGCAAAAGTATTGTATTTATAACACAAATATATAACGCTGTTCTTCACAATCAATATTTCCCACTAGCTTGGAAGTTCTCACAGATAATTGTTATACCGAAGCCTGGAAAACCGTCTGAGGTGGTATCATCATATAGACCCATCTCGTTGCTTCCTGTCCTCTCAAAGATACTGGAAAAATTAATTTTAAAACGGTTATTTCCAATATTATCTAACAATACAATTATTCCCGATTTTCAATTTGGCTTTCGTAAGAACCATAACACTATAGAACAGGTTCACAGATTAACAAAGATTATTGAAAATAGCTTGGAAAACAAGAATATTTGTACGGCCGCGTTTCTGGATGTCCAGCAGGCTTTCGATAGGGTATGGCATCAAGGATTATTGTATAAAATTAAACTTCTGCTTCCTCACTCCTTCTATCTACTATTTAAATCATATATACAAGAAAGATATTTTCGAGTGAAAATAACCGATGAATACTCAGATATTTTTCCGGTAAGGGCCGGGGTTCCACAGGGGAGCGTTCTGGGTCCAATATTGTACCTGATCTACACGACCGACTTCCCGATGCTGGATAATACAGAAGTAGCTTTGTACGCGGATGACGCAGCCATCCTGGCCGTTGATAAGTGTGAAAACACAGCCACAGAAAAACTGCAGCAGTCACTTCGGCATGTGGAAACTTGGCTAAAACGATGGCGCATAGTAGTCAATGAAAGTAAGTCGACGCATATTTCATTCACAAATCGAAAAATTGAACGCCTGCCAATCAAAATAAATAACGTCGTAATACCACATGCCAATAACGTAAAATATTTAGGCATGCACTTGGACGCTAGGCTGACCTGGGGTACTCACATTCAAAAAAAAATGGAGCATTTGAGGTTTAAAACTAGAACCATGTCGTGGTTGGTGGCTAAGAGATCGGGCTTATCGTTAGACAATAAAACTCTATTATATAAAATAGCTCTAAAACCGATCTGGCTGTACGGTATACAGCTGTGGGGCTGCGCAAAAACATCGAATTTACAGAAAATACAACGATATCAAAATAGGGTACTGAGAACCATTACTGTAGCCCCCTGGTACGTCTCAAATTATACCCTCCATAATGACTTGAATGTCATGTCTGTGGAGGATGAAATCAAAAAACAAGCAAATAAACATGTTGCCCGACTTAGCATCCATATGAACCCACTTGCTAACAATCTGCTGGATAACTCCGGTGAAATACGTAGACTGTGGCGAAATAAGCCTCTAGACCTTGTCCAGCCATTATAAAGTTCAGAGGGAGTACTGCTGAGTACTACCCCTTCACAAAACATTCTTTATCGCAATAAATTAATCGCTAAATGACCACTAAAACCGGTCAGTTGTGATGGGAAAAAAAAAAAAAAAAAAAAATTATTCTTACAACGTTTGTTATCTGTAATTAGTAATTATATTTAATTGTATTAAATGTTTCCGCATACCAATGGCGTAAAGTATTTACACATCCGCTTCCTGAATACTCTATAACCGCTATAATAGCGTTGCCCGCAGTGAACGACGTAGACGCGTATTCAGGGTTTCAAACCGGGGAAAGTTAAATACGGTAGGCAATAATGTTAGTGGTTTTTTGTTTGTTTCTTTTTGAACTTTTTCCGGTCAATGAGGAAAATTATTCGTGCAACTTAAAAGTTGCATTAAATTAAATATTTCGTATTCTTAAATTCAGAAAAAATAGTATTCAACGCGTCAATTTAAAGATAAAAGGTGTCAACTTTAGGAATTATGACCTCAATGATGACAAAGCGATTCTGATGAGATATCGGCAGAAGGTCTGACCAGTAAAAATCTGACGACGGTTACAGCGCTTGGGCCCGAAATATCATGTTATCGTATTCATTTTTTCTATCTGTACTTTGGTGAACTTTACACACTATGTGTCTGTGTGTACATGTGTAGTGTGTGCTGCATATTCCTATAGAAACGTGTTTAATTCGAAAGCAGTGTAAAAAAGAATTTATCCGCGAATCGGTAAACACAATGGAGATAAATGATACTTGGGTTTTCATCAATTAAATTAAAGTTTCAATTCAAAGCGTCAGACGACGAGTCAAGTTTATACGGAAGAAGAAGAAGAAGACTGCTTTGTTGTTATTTTTTCCAGCGGTCTCATTTAAAAGCCGAACACTTCACTCTCTGAAGTTCTCTTTCGTTTATCTTCTCCCTTTTAATGATAATTAATTTATTTTAAATTTTCCCGTCTCACCCTGATGTCAGATCTGCTTCGCAGCCCCTTCAAAATTAACCTGACATAACAAAACCTGTATCGCTCGCAGCTTGCTCGACCAGTGTTATTTTTCCTTCTTCTTTTCGTTATTTGTTGGGTTTTTTTTGGTTTTTTTTTAATTTCGCCTCAGATTTTGTAGATTTTTTCCTTTGTCTTCCGTTGAAGGTTGTATATTTCATTAACGCAGCTTTCAACTTTTTCCCCAAAATTAACATTGCGCAGCGGAGGAAAAACGCCAAAAATGTATGTCTGTTCCATTTTTATCTGAAATCAACCCCATGTTCACACTTTTTACCCTAGAGTAGACAAATTTGAGGAATCATGTCGGATGCCGCAATTTCATAATGTTAGCGCGCCTGCTGGAGGGTTTACAGAGGAAGCGGACCCCTTGCTGTTTTGTTTTTTGTTTTAGCCTGGCGTGAACCATTAGGCTACCGCCCACGTGTCGTTCGTGTTTCGAGCTTGTCTTCTCTTCAGACCGATTTTCGTGCGGATTTCTACTTTCACCGGTATCGATTGCTTATCTGTCGCTCAAAACCGGATCGTGTTTGCTTTCAGCCTTCGATATAAATTTTCTTTACAGGAGCATTCTCTCTGTTTAATCTTAAACCTTTTCACCTTTTTGCAAACTGTTGTCACGATTTCCTACACCTTCCGTTCGAATTCTACTATCCTGGTAATCTCGATGATTTCGATTCGGTTTGTGACACCCATCATATTTGCTTCGATTGTTCATTTCTATTTTCGGTTTTCATCGCTTTTTTGCTCGCCCCCTTTCTTCTCTGCTTCTCATTAATCTCTTCCTTCGCAATCAGCGTGTTAAAATCGAATTTTCTTTCTTCTTGTTAATGTGCCTGCGCGCGGTGTTATTTTGAAGCTGCACGTTGAAGCTGAAAGAAGTAAATATTAACGAGCTGTTTTCTTTCTTTTTTTGGTTTTTTTGTTTTGGTGTTCTGTCGCTACTTTTACCTGCCGATGCACGAGTATACCGTATTTATGTCTATTTACAAATATATATGTATAATATTGCGCTACTAGCAGATGGACTTTATTTTAGGTTAATAATAACTATTTTAATTTTAACCGAGCAAGGGTCGTGTTAGTCTAAATCTTGAAAATATGTGTTTCTTTAAACATAATTAAACTGACAAATAACAATAAACCATCAGCTGTGGTAATTTGTAACGAATTCTACTTGAAAACGGTTAATTTAAAGACTGACATATGTTTCCTTTTTCCAATAGAAGAGTATCTAATGAGGCGGCATTTTTGTTCTGAGAAAGATCACATTTCAAGAACTTTCGAAATTACTTAAGACTGGTATTTAAATGCAGATCGCTCAGTTTTACGGTTAAACCGAGAACACCTTCGCCCGATACAACGGTTTTAATGCAATAAAACCCTATTTTTCCTGGTATGTTGTCCAAATGCTTAATACCAGCTGTTCGTTTGGTACTCTTTTTTCCCTAATGCTACTTACCATAAACTGCAAATATATTACAAATAAATAAATAAATAATTAAATAATTGTCGAACGCGTTACAGTTAATTAATGTTATATTTACGTTATCCAGGGGCGGATCGAGAAAGTCATGGGGGGGGGGGGATTATATAATTAAGCAAAATCTTCTATCTATGGTAGGCAGTAGATTTGAGAAATCCCCTTGTTTCATAAAGAAAATCAAATAGCGCGACCTTTATAGAGATTTAAAAATGTTTTAAAAATATATAATTATTACAATTTTTAATTTTATATTTTATTTTACTTCTAGGAGTGAAAAGTAAAACGAAATTATAAAATTCCAGTTAAAATGGTCGTTTAGAAAGAACAATTAGACATTACTTCTTTTTTATTTTTGTTAGTAATCCGATCCGAATTCTCTTTTGTTCGTGAGCAAGTTTAAATATATATGTATTTCTCATTGAACTCTATTTTTAATTAAAATTACAAAATAAAAATTAGAAATAAATAAGAAAGGCAAAAGAAAACTTTTGTTACAATTATAAAACTTACACAAATTTAGACGAAACCGGTCGGACGGTAATTTTTAAACGTTTTAATGGGTTCTTTTTTTTTAAATGTTTCAATTTGTAAGTATAACAAAGTTTAAATAACGTCAATTTATATTTCTAATTAAAAATAATCAGTGTTACGTGTGAATACTAAATGAAATTCGTATAACGTAAATATAGCATTAAGTAATTTGCAACGTTGTGCAGTTATTTAATTGTTTATTTATTTGTTTGTAATTTTTTTGCTAACACTATATTCTCTTGTATGATGTATACTATCGTGTTCAGTACTTTGTGTAGCGCGTCAAGCGACGTTTGCCACCTGGATTAAAGAGCATTCAGAGTGTAACTCATGATCGTATTCATGTTCGCTTTTGTTATACCTGCGTATTAGTCGATTGCGTTGATTTAAGATTATCCGTAATTTTTACAACGGCCAAACTGTTGGCCTGGGTATCGGTTGTTTTTTTTTTTTTTTTTTTTATGTTTTTTTACCGAACTTAACCCGATGCAAGTAAAGTTGTTCGGGGCAAACTGAGTATACGACGTGTAATCATCGCTAGCGGCAATACACTTACGGCAGATAAACAGAATGATAAGATACAATTAATTTTAAGGCGACTACATTACAAAAAAAAAACAAATGCTAATCTATATAAGCAAGCGCAAGAGATACTTCGACTCCAAAAACTGAACAAAAAACCTTTCAAAATACTAACAGAAATTCTGCATCAAACATACAGCTAATATAAACACATTATGCTGGGTAATGCCCTCGACTGGCGATCGCAAAAAAAAAAACACAATTGAACACACTGAATAATATAATAATAATAATAATAATAATAATAATAATAATAATAATAATAATAATAATAATCAAATCAAGTCAAACTTTATTATTATTTTACAATATTTCCACAAATGCGCAGTTTTGCGCGAGTAGTGGATTCATATGGTAATATAATTAATTTTTCAAATTACAATATACATTGATGTATGTAAAATAAAAGTGAGACAAACAAAAGATAACAAAATAAAGTAAAAATAAAGAATAAAAATAAAGGATATTTGTGACATGAACTTAGCGCTTAAAATATGGTAAGAAACAAGGTGTAATATGAGTGCAGTCTCTAATTAGCATTTAATAAAATAAACGATTTTTACACTAGTAACGATATTTACATACGTGTAAAACAATTTAGCGTAATTTGGCAATATGTACGAGTACTAATTATATTTTTCTATTAATTAATAATAGCGTTTTCATAAAATAACTCTTTTATTTTACTTATTTATTTATTTATTATTTCTTACACGCACACATTATACATATATAAAAAATAGTAATAGTAGTAGTGATAATAATGATTTGGTCTTAAACGTAGACATCCAGATTTAAGTTTTCACGAACAGAGAAGGTAATCAGTCAAAAGTTTTCGTCTTTTTTTATAGTTTCTTAATTGAACTTTTAATGTGTGCGCTAATGCATCGTATAAGACTGCACCTCTATATATACAAGGATTGTATACGCGTGTGATATTTATTAAAAGGAGGAGTATCTGCTCGTTCTGAGGTTGAAGATCTTCTAATTCCTTCTGGCTCGGTTATATTAAATTTCTTTTTATTTTTGTAGACAAAGTTTAGAAGTTGTAGTTTATATAATTTTGGTATTCTCAATAAATCTTTATTAGCAACTTGCCCGATAAGTTTAAGCATTCTTCCTTGTAAAGCTGTAATAGATTTTAAGTGGTAGTCGGCTATTCCACCCCAGTGTATGATGCCATATCCCAAAACAGGTTGATATAAGGCTAGATACAGTTGTCGTAATTGTGTTGGAGAAAAGAAGTTATTTAGATGATAGAAAATATAGTTTGACTTTCTTAATTTCTGTTCAACCAATATTGCTTGTTTATTCCAGATTAATTTACTGTCAATTATTAGGCCTAAGTATTTAATTTCATGCACTCTATTTATTTTTACTCCGTTTCCACAAAAAATCTCAAAATTTTCCCATAATTCTCCTTTTTGATGAGTGTAGATCATCAGTTTCGTTTTGTTCTCATTTAAAACTAATTTATTGTTATTCAACCATCGGGCTATTTTGTCTACGTCATTCTGGATTAATATTTGAAGCCGTTCTGGCGAAGGGGAATTCATTACTAGTACTGTATCGTCTGCATAACTATAAATTTTTCCGGTCACATTTAGATTACATAAGTCGTTTATGTAAATCAAAAATAAGTATGGGCCTAAGATGCTGCCTTGTGGAACACCAAAATGTTGTAATACACCGCCACTTTGTACATTGTTAATCTTTGTTGTATTTTTTCTGTTTGTTAGATAAGTTTTAAACCAGTTATAAATATTACCTCTAAAACCGGTTGCATACAACTTTTTTAAGAGTATATTATGGTCCACAGTATCGAAAGCTTTACGTATATCAAAATATATTGCCGCTACTGATCTTCCTTGTTCTAAATGTTTAGATATATATGTAATATGTTCAAATAAAGCATCGTCTGTCCCTTTACCTGGTAGAAAACCATACTGGTTAGTACTGAAGTAATTTATACTTTGCAAAAATTTCAGCACAACTTTTTTCATACATTTTTCAAAAATTTTCCCTATAGTAGATGTAATACAAATTGGTCTATAGTTAGATACTAGCTTTTTATCTCCCCCTTTAAAGACGGGTGTAATAATACCAGTTTTTAGTATTTCAGGAAAAACACCAGCAGTAACAGATTCATTGTATAGGTATGTTAAAGGGTAAACAAAGAAATTTATATTTTCCTTTATTAATCTTATTGATATATTGTCGTAACCGAAGGACGATTTATTAGGTAAGGATAATATTGCATGTTTAATATCATCATTTAAGAAATCCAAAATCGCAAAAGAGTTTATATTTGAAGATAGCGTTACATCATCTTTGTTCAATAGAACGTCGTTTGGAATATTCAAACAATATTGCGAACACTATTTTCAAAGTAATTATTAAAATACTCTGCAATTTTATGTTCATTTCCATCTACGGTTAAATTATCTTTTCCAACCAAAATATTTTTAATTCTTTTGTCATTTTGGCCAATTGTGTTTTTCACTACAGACCAGTAACTTTTTTGTTTTGATTTACATTTATCTAAAATACTCGTGTAATAGATTTTTTTTGCTTTTCTCACAGCTTGTTGGACTTTTTTTGATGCTTCTTTGTATTTGGTTTTTAATAATGGATTATTTGGAAATTAGATAGATAATTTATACTCGTCATTTTTAATTTTAATTAATTGCAAAATTTCCGAGGTTATCCATGGGGATCTTTTGTGTTTGTAATTTTTGTGAGTTTTTATTTTATTACAGCGATTTATAATCATTGTTAGTTTTTCAATAAACCAGTTAAATTTGTCGTTAACGGATTCACAGCTTTTATATATTGCAGAAAAATCATACTTACTTAGTTCTAGTTGAAATAGATTTTTATCAAAAAAATATTCTCTGCTTTTTTTGTGTTTAAGATTTCCGATGTTTAATAGTGGCAAATCCAAACTTATACCACAATGATCAGTGAAGTCAAATTCGATTAGATTATAATTAAAATTTGGGTTTAGTATATCAGTACCTAGTCCTCGAATGAAAATATGATCGATGCAGGAAATATGTGTATCACCATTGCGCTTAAAAGTTGGTTTAGTATTTACATTAGTGAAACCACTTGAATGTAAGAGATTTACGTATTCACCAGAGTTTCGATTATCTAATAAATTAATATTAATATCACCACTTATTATCGAATTTATAGGAAGATTATTAATTATATTGCTTAGTTCTGAAACGAAATCATTATAATTTGAATCACAGTATCTATAGATGGCTATAAGAGCTATATGGCTATTATTTTCAAGATTTATTATTAGTCCTACTATATTTCCGGTAGTGATTGTTAAATCAATATTTTTATATGAAAATTTTTCATTTATGTATACAATTACTCCACCTGATCTTCTTTCATTGCGACATTGCGCATGTAGAATGAAGCCCGGGATATTATATCTATTTATTTCCTCCACATATAACCAGGTTTCTGTAAATATTAATATGTTGTAATTTTTTAATTCTTGTATTAGTAATGTGTTTATATCGTTAAAATGTTTACGTAAGCTTCGGATATTAAGAAGTAAAATTTTTAATTTTTTGGAATTCATCAGGATGTCTGTGTTTTCCATGCTTGCTTAAGCAAAATAATATAAATTGTAATAATTAATTAATATGAAATAAGAATAGAATAAATCGAAGTATCGAATATTGATTTTAGAGAATAGTATATAATATAACACATTCAATTGAAAGATCGTGAGAGGCAATATAAAACAGATAAAACAGTGGAGGATTTTGGGGAAAAAATAAGTTCGTCCTAAGTTTTTATGTAAGAAATAACCAAAGAGTGAAATTTGTAATAGTATAAGATTAGGCAGAGGTAACTGGATTGAATAATAGGTACAAGTAAAATATGATTGTAAATGGTTACGGCTAAGAATTAAAATTACTATAAATAGTCATGCGTTACAATTACTTTTTAGGCCAATAATTTGCTCTTCTGATTTTATGCGGATAAATGCGGTATTGTCACTTTTCCTTGCGAGAATTTTACATTCTCTTATCCACACATATTTCCAGCCGTGATTTCGCAGCGTTCGGGCAGACAAGAACAGTTTGTGATTTTCGGAGGAAAGATGTTCGTTAACGAAGAACTGGTGATTTGCTGCCGTTATGTTATTATCGAACCCAATTTTATCAAGAGTTGGTCGCACTCGACGGTTGTTCTTTAAAAGATCTTGCTTGATGGTGCGACGACAAAACCTTACCACTATATTAGGGAACTGTTGTTGCGGTGTTTTTGGCAGACGGTGACAGGCACTAATATCGGTGTTAGAAATAGCTGTTCCAGTTGCCGCGCCGATTTTTTTGACGATTTCAAGAAGGTTTTCATTTTGGCAGACCGGAATATTTGTTATTACTACGTTGTCTTTTCGTGTATATTGCTCAAGGTTATCTACTGGTGTCTTTAGAGCGGCATTTGCCTCAGCTAGCTGATTGTTTTCGGCGCGAAGGGTGTCATTCGCCTGCATCTGATCTGCTAGCTGCTTGCTAAGATCCGTTACTTGCTGGGTCAGTGTGGCCAAATCGTCCCTGATGGCTGTCAGCAGCATCACCCAGTTTTGACTGCTGTTAATCGGGCTCGCGGGGGGTGTTGCGGATGGCTGTGTGTTTTCGTCTCGACAGTTTTGACAGACCCATTTCGATCGCATTTTCTTTGACTTTTGCCGCCACGTGCCGGCCGATATACCACCACATTTAAAGTGTATATTACTACACCGAGAGCAAACAGCGTGATCGCCATTTGCCGGTAATGTCACACAACACTGAGAACATGCATTCATTGCTACGGATAAATAACAGAAAATCACCGTTCTTACGATCGCTGTGAGAATTGTTCCAATTTGAACGCGGAAACCCTTCACTCAAAATAATTATAATTGAATCGTTATATCTCGCGAACCAAAAGAGATAGAGTCAATCCGAAAACGTCACTTAAAAGTTAAGTAAAACGTTATTTATTAATTATAAATCAAAATTATTAAAATCTTATAAGCACTTTTAAATTTGACGGTAAATACAGAGAGACGGCAAACACGACCGCACGTGACAATAATAATAATAATAATAATAATAATAATAACAATAACAATAACAGTCAGTGATATGCCAACGTTTCACAACCAGTGGCGGGGGCATAAATCACCCCTATACATAGAGAGGCCTATACAGATTAATAAAAAAAGAATGTAGTTTTTTTTGTCACTTATGATAATATTTTATATAAATAAAAAGAGGTCTTAATTATGAAGTGAAATAAAAACGCTTTTCTTTTGTACAATTTAATTGATTTTCTCGTATCGAATTTTTATTTTTTCCAACTATCCAAAATTTCTGGTTTTTGTTTTCTCGGTCCGGTAGCCATTTTGTTTTATTTTTGTAACGAGAATATACTCCTTTTTAGCTCATCTCAATTTTTTCGCGTTGCATTATATTAAAAAGCATACATTTTTTTTTTTTTTTTTTTTTTTGAAATAACTGTAAAGGGTCCCACGAGGCTAATGCCTATATTGTGGGTGCCCAAACACTTATTATCGTTTATTGTATAAATATAACGTACAATATAATATCAACGTCCGACTATAAACTAAGCAATTACTAATAAAATAAAACAACAATCTTCTTAAATGAAGCAAATATCTTATCCTCTTAACAAAACGTATACACTTCCGATCTGGAAATTTATAACTAATAATATTATTACACAGTATCACCGCAAACATATTCCAACCCATACAAACAACCAGATATACAATCGGCAGAACAAATACAACACAGATGAAATAATCATAATGTAGCGCTATTAATGTTAAAAACCGAATAATATACGTCCAACGCAACATAGTTAACTACAATAAATACTCTATACAAATATCAAATAGGTAATTATGCTCTATTATGCCACATGCACTCAAGCCCGCATACCCTTTTATATTGTATTTGGGGGGAGACCAAGAAACCTGCAAATTATTACTCCTATCTCTGCAACCAAGCAATTAACCAAATTTTTATTTTTTCCTTCCAAACTGCTAAATGCTGTTCTATCCAGATTTCCTTCGGTACCTTTAATAATAAATTCATCAATACATTTTCTTCGACATTATCTATTTTATGATTTACCCCCCGTCTGAATTGAAAGGAAAATTCTTTAGGTACTCTGGTATTTCGCTTCTTATCTATTAATGGCAGTTGCACGTCTTGCAACTTACTTTTTAGCAGCTTGTGATAACAATACATCGCTTTTGGAGGTAGTTCCTTATTTTCTATCCACCATACAGGTTCAGAAATATTCTTGTTTCCCAGATTTCTAGAGGGAGTTATTAATTTCAGACATCTCCTTATTAAATTGCTGATTTTGCTCATTTCCGATTTTTTTTGCCTCACCCCATACTTGAACAGCATAATGTACTCTCGATGCTATTAAAGCCTTATAATACATCCTTACTACATCGTGGGGCATCAGAAATTTTAATCTATATAACGCTGGTATGGATTGCCTTATTTTTAGAGTGAGGTTATTTATGTGCATTTTCCATGTTAATGCGTTGTCAATCACTAACCCCAGATATTTGTAGCTCTTAACAACTTCAAGTAGCACACAATCGGAGCAATTATCGCAATGATTAGCATTCCCGTGTAACCAACCTGGACAGCGTAATATTATTTTCGGTATAATTTTTCTATGACGACTGGGGGTCCTTATGTACATTATTTGTGTTTTTGATTTATTGATAACTATACCTCTATCATGGGCCCACCTGGTTACATTATCCAAATCTTCCTGCAGTAATTTTTCAGCAACATGTATATTTTTGTGCTTTGTCACAATGGCGAAGTCATCTGCATAAGCAAATATAGTAGAATTTTTTACGGCAGCAAAAACCGAGTTCGTGTAGATAAGAAATAGTAATGGCGCTAAGACTGTTCCCTGCCCTAAACCAGTAGTAACGACTGCTTCTGCGCTTTGTATATTTTTGATTTTCACTATAATCTTCCGATTTGTCATGTAATTGTGAAACCATTCTTTTTGTTTACCTAATATCCCTATGTTTCCTAAATCCCGCATAAGTAAGTCATGATTCACCGAATCAAAGGCTTTGTTTAAGTCTAAAAAAGCTACTAGAAATATACTACCTTCAGCCATACCACAGTTAACTTGATTTACAAACGATTGCAGTAACATTGTAGTAGATTTCCCCTGCCGAAAACCAAACTGATTATCCGCAATAAGATAATTTCCTTCGAGAAATTGTCGCAAATGCGACGCAACATACTGTTCCAGAATCTTTGCAAATGCAGAAATTAACGTTATTGGCCTATAGTTTACAGTTTTTGAGCAATCCCCTCGTTTATATATCGGTTTAACGATACCTAGTTTTAAACCTTGTGGTATACAACTAGTTTTTATTGTGTAATTAATAATTTTGGCGAGGAGCGGTATAAAAATCTTAGAGTTACTCGTTACGTCTTTAACTCGTATTTTATCCCATCCTGGCGCTTTATTTTTGTTTAATTTCCTCAATATCATTTCTACAGATCCCTCCGTGGCTAGAGGTAAATAAAAGGATGTCAAGTGATTGCTTATTTCCTCCACTGTTGATAACTGCCTCTTACAAACCGAAAAACACACATCGAGATCAGCCGTAAAAGTTTCCCGAAATTCCTCAACAGTTTCCGCTGGGTTAGTAAAAGTTTTAACTAACCGCTCGTCATTAGAAGTAGCCTTTGCCCCATGTAAAATATTGTTCACCAGTTTCCATGTACTCTTTATATCATCATACGCTGTTTCTTTTATTTTAGTGGTGTAAAAGTTGTACTTCGCTATCCTAATTTCCTGTATTATCCAATTTCTATACTTTTTCTAGTTTCTCCTGTAAAAGTGGTTAGTAGGATTGCCTTTGGCTCTCCTGAAATAAAAGTCTCTAATTTTTATTAGGTTCAGTATTTTTAAATTTATCCATTGTTTACTATCTTTCTCTTTTTGGTTTAGGCCTCGGCCAGGGTCGAATAAGCTAGTTCTATACAACTGATCAAAAGTTTTTTGTATGCTATTATATATCTTATCCGCTGACTCATCCTTCAACATTTTATCCCATTGGTAGGTGCGTATTTTACTGTTTAAGAGACTCCCCTGAATTATAAAATCGCGCGATTTTCTTTGACAAAAATAATTTAGTAGAGAAGCATAACATATTATATAATGATCAGCGATTTTCGTTGTAATAACCCCAGAACATATTGTTGTTTCTTTATGTCGTACGAATATGTTATCAATGCACGTCGAGGTTACCCTATCTCGATTAATTTCTTCCCGTGTAGGTAGATTTATTAATCTAACACACCCATAGCCATTAACGATGTTTAGGAACCGATCTCCGTTACTACTTTCTTTGAATAGATCAATATTAAAATCTCCACATACAATAATTTCTTTGTTACTTATTTTCCCTAATAAATCGTCAAGTAGTACTAAAAATTCGTTGATTGGTTTATTAGGCGATCTATATATGGCCAGTAACATTATACTAACTTTACTATTTATCGATATTTCAATGTTAATATAATCGCAAGCTCTGTTCCCTGTACTAATTTGGGTACAATTATATTTTTCCGAAACAAAGATCAGTATGCCGCCATTAAACCTTTCTGATTTCTCAACGAAAAATTTACCATATCCCCTCAGATTATAGTATTTTGCTTCTAGTAAGCTTATGTTAATTTCTGTTAGTACCAATATGTCAATTTTTGTGTTGAGAGTAATTGTAACGAATTCATTCCAATATTTTTTTAGACTTCTAATATTAAGGTGGAGTAACTGTAAAGGGGTCGAACTATCATTCCCCAAATGGCTAAAGGTCCTCACCTGCTCCTCCCATTTACCTAAACTTTCAAAATTCTGACAATTTAATATATTGGGTATTTCGCACATACCTACTGAAATTAATACTTAAATTCTATTATCATAATGTTAACGTACGCAAATAACATAAACTATCTATTATACTACTATAAACTAGATTCTATTATACTATTTTATTGAGATCGTCCGAGGTTTTTATTTGAAAGGAACGCTCTTGCGGGGTTTTACGAACAAAAATTTTACCATTCTTCAGCCAAGTGAACTGGTAGTTTAGCAGCTTGGTTTTCTGCTTGGTTTCCCAAAACAAGGTCCGATAATATCTGGATAGATTTTCATTAACGAAGATTTTGAGCGTGGATGAAGTGTTGCCAGTTATGTCTTTATCCCAGATAACCTGCGCCTTTTTCTTTACCATCAGCTCATCTACGATTTTACGATTTGCTTTAACTATTACTGGGTTTGGGAAGTTTTTGTTCCTGGCCGGAAGCCGATGTACGGCCACGATATCCTCCTTTCGTATCTGACAGTTCACTTCCCCGCCAATTTTTATTACTAAATCTTGCAAGTCTTCATTTGGCATCTGCGATACTCCATGTAATTCGAAATTTTCCCGTCTTCCGTACTGCTCTAAGAGGTGAACAGTAGCTGTTAGTTCGATTATTTTTTCGTCCTTCTGTTTCGTTTCTAGCGTCAGTCTTGCAACTTGCTCCCTCAAGAATTTTAACTCTGCCATTATTGACTCATTTATTTTTAGTGTTTCATCATATTTATTAGATAAAAATTCCATCGTGCGCACCATTTCTGCAATGTTACTATCTATTTGCCTTAATCTGTCGGTCACATCTGCTCTTTGATGTTGCTCATCAATTTTACCGCTCTCTGTGGCTTGATTTTTTCGTTTCTTCTCATTCTCGTCAACACTATCGAGGCTTATTTGTCGCTTAGTCCTTCCCTTTGGCATGATTATTAATTTTATGTCTATATTGAAATACGAAAAACGAATAAAATCGGTTTTAACTTACTTCTTATCAGTTTGGTTCTTATCAGTTATTACGCTCGTATTTATACACCGAGACTCAATTAAACGATAACAATATTTCTAACACGTAACATACGTCTATTCAAATTAAACAATTAATTTATATTCTTTCCGAATAGTGTAGTCCAAACCTATTTCAAATAATAGTATTCTCGCAAATCCTGTTGATATTAATCAGGTCTTTTTTAACCGACTTTAAAAAAGAGAAGGAGGTTCTCAATTCGACTGTATTTATTTTATTTTTTTTATGTGTGTTACCTTAGAACTTTTTTCTAGGCAAACCGATTTTGATGATTCTTCTTTTATTTGAAAGCTGGTGCTTCGCATGTGGTCCCATTTAAATTTGATCAAATCTGATTAGCAGTTTTTGAGTTATCCTTAATAATGCTTGCCCGCGCCGCGTGCTGCGTCTATGTGTGTAATTATGTATGCCGACGCGTTTGGGATCGCTCTCCTCTCGACTGTACCACTCTCACCCTTCTAATCGCGCCCGCGTCGACCTGCCCGTGCCGCATTTTGCGCCTACGTGTGTAATTGTATATGCCAACTGTTGTTGCGAAAAAAAATTGATTTTTAACAAGAAAAAAATTCAAGTACAAATATAACGCTAAAAATTGTGGTTATTATAAAAATTTAATAAAAATGCACTAAAAAGTAAAAAATAATTACTCCCGATAAGAAAATATATATCAGAGTGATATTATCGTAATTCTTATACAACATTAACTTTTTGGAGTGGGCATCAAATTTATATTAAAATAATAATTAAAAAATTGCATTAAATGTTCAGTACATCGTTCCTAGATGTGGTAATATGAATTTGATGCCGACTCTAATTGATCTATCAGTGGTGTATAAGAATTACGATAATGTCACCTTTAAGGGTATATCACTCTGATATATATTTTCTTATCGGGAGTGATTATTTTTTACTTTTTAGTGCGTTTTTATTAAATTTTTATAATAATCTTTGAAGTCGGTATTTACGTTTTTGCAAAAAAAACATTTTTTAATTGGAAATTGTCATAATCTCATTAAACAGCATGCTCTGACCAGTTTAAAATCGATAATGTAACAACATACTCAGCTACTGATTTTGTTTTTATGTAATAAATATTTTAAATAATTTCCAAAAGCAAAAAGAAGTTTTTTTTTTTTTTTTTTATTAAATAACATATGGAGAACCCACAAGGCAACCGCCCGGTTCTCATCACAGTTACAACGTTTATTTGTAATAAAGTTACAATCGATCATATACAAAACAAGGACGGTGTACAAGAGCGACGAACTACAGGCCCATCTCCTTAACATGTATAACCTGTAAAATTATGGAGAAAATGGTAAACAGTAGATTAGTATGGTTCTTGGAATCTCAAAACATCCTGTCACCAACACAAAGTGGATTCAGATACTCCCGGTCCACTTATGATCATCTAAGTCATCTGGAAAAAATAGTATGCAAAGCTTTTGCTGCAAACCACCATGCAATTATGATGAATATTGATCTGGAAAAAGCGTATGAAACAGTTTGGAGACACAGGGTGATACACATATTAACCCAATTAGGGTTAAAAGGGCCCATAATAGCCTTTATTATTAAATTCCTGGAACAAAGACAATTCCAAGTCAAAATAAAGGGCCACCTTTCCAAAAATTTCGTCCTAGAAAACGGAATACCACAGGGTACTGTTATAGCTGTCACACTCTTCCTGGTAGCCCTTAATGATGCAATCAAGCTTGTAAGGACACCTGCAGCAGGACTGTGGTTTGCCGATGATGGTACCATTATATGTGCCGGTAGAAACATCCATACGTACGCGGAAGTGCTTCACAATATGCAAGAATGGTGCGATCTATCAGGCTTTAAAATCTCACTAAACAAAACTGAATTTATGGTATGCTCTACATCCAATAATAGTAAAAACATACGCCCGCATATTGCATTAGGTAATTCACAGATTCGCCAAGTGGAATCGATGAAGATATTGGGAATGATATTCGATGAAAAGCTGAGCTGGAAAATCCACATTAAAGAGATGAAAGCGGAATGCCAAAAACGATTAAATATAATCAAAAACATAGCATCAATGAAATGGGAAGCGGACAAATATATTTTGATAAACACTTACAAGGCTATAGTCAGAGCCAAACTGGACTATGGATCCATAATCTATGCATCAGCGAGGGACAGACATCTAAACCAACTCGACACTATTCAGAATACTGCTCTTAGATTAGCCTTGGGAGCATTCAGATCCAGCCCCATCACCAGTATCTTAGCCGAATCAAATGAGATCCCGCTATACCTCCGGAGGTATACTTTGGCAATAAACTATGCCAATAAAAACAATAACAAGCCTTGGAACTACTATACGGACCCAACGTGGACGAGATTAGCGGAGACCTACACCGACAGAAAATACATTCCAAAGCCGCTAAAAATGGGAGTAGAAGAATATAAAAATATACTGGATATTCAAACGTACGAAATTTGGGAAAGAATTACTCCGACATTCCCGCCTTGGATAAACAGCTCTATCAGAGTCGACTGGCACATGGTATCGTCTTCTAGTAATAAAAACAACACACCAATTGAATACTACAAATTAACCTTCCAAGAAATGCTGTACAATTACCCTAACCACAATAAACTCTTCACTGATGGTTCCAGTATAGCGGATAAAAAGGGATGCGCTATTATACATAATGATATAGAAAAGATTATAAGACTCCCAGAAATGTACTCCTCATTCTCCTGTGAAGCACTGGCAATATACCAAGCGATCACATGGTTCATAGAAATGGACTCGGATAAGGGTTTAATCCTGTCGGACTCCAAATCTG
This sequence comes from Icerya purchasi, assembly GCA_039619475.1. Classification (NCBI taxonomy): domain Eukaryota; kingdom Metazoa; phylum Arthropoda; class Insecta; order Hemiptera; family Monophlebidae; genus Icerya; species Icerya purchasi. Next base: position 586,845,867 of record CM077115.1, read on the forward strand.
CGTTGGAAGCGATAGGAAATCCAGCAACCAAGAACTCAATAATACATTCCATACGTGAACTGATTAAAACAAGTAACCTAGACAATAAAGAAATCACGCTCGCATGGATACCCGCTCATGTGGGAATAAGTGGGAATGAAAAAGCTGATGCTGCTGCCAAAAGGGCCGCTAAATTGGAGACTATCATCGAGACTAAAATTCCATACATCGAACAGAGCAACACATCACAAAAAAGAGATCTACTGGAATGAGAGGTGGACCAACGATAGAAATAATAAAATAGCAGCTTGTCGGGACAATATATGGCAAATAGCACCTCACCATAACAACAGAGCTCTACAAACAATAATCACTCGCCTAAGAATTGGGCACACTAATATAACACACAGATACCTAATGGAAAAAATACCACCCCAGATATGCACATTCTGTTCGAGACAACAAGCATCAATTTCACATTGGTTCGTGGAATGCACACAGCTGGATCAACAAAGACTACAGTGTAAAATCCCGGGCACACTCCATGAATGCCTGAACGACTCGGATGGAATAAATAAAGCAATCATGTTCCTAAAATCTATTGAAATATTAAAGTTAATATAAAATGTTTAAATGAATTTGTATTTAAGTGTATAAGTAATTCTGTTGTTAATTTCATATTTCTATTATAAAATAATATTAATATAATTATGTATTGCGGTCGCTAATAACCTAGTTGTTGAAGCGACCTAAATTTAATATAAATAAATAACAATTAACCGCTTAACTAACAAATGTGTCACCAAACAAAGTAAAAACCAACGTAATATAAATTTCCACTAAAAATAACAGCATAACGCATAATTCAAAATCTAAACAAAATAAGGCAAACATAATAGCAATTCGTATAGAAACCCAATGCAAGAAAAATGTAAAATAAAAAAAAAAAAAAAAAAAAAAAAAATATATATATATAAATAACTGGGAAAAGATAAAAAAAAAAAAGAAAAAATCACTTATCACATACTCCTTCCACCTCCTTTAGTTGCAATCATTGTAGTTGCTCAACAGCCAATTTTTAATTTCTAAGAGGCAATTTTTTTCATTCTTTATTTTTATAATATCCGTCGGAATTTTCCCTAACAAGTCAATCAGTACAGCGTCCTTTGTTTTATCAATATAATTATTTATACCTTTAGGCTTAATATGTGTAATTTTTGACGAAGCTCTAGTTATCTTCACTGTATTCCTAGTCTTAAAGTCGGGATGATTCCTAATCGTATAAAATAAATAAATAATATCTTAGTTTAGCCGGTAATTCTTCCATTTCCTTCCACCAATTAAGATTACCCGCCTTCTTTGACATAAATCCTTTATAAGTATGAGTTTTAAGCTATTTTTTTTATGAATAACGTTTATTTTTTTTTAAGTTTAGATTTATTTGCTCCTCCCCATGCTTGTATAGCGTAAGATATCCTTGATCTTATCAGAGCATTATAGTATTGTCTTAGAATTTTAGAAGGTAACAATGGCCTAAAAATCGCCGGTAAAGATTGCCTGATCTTTTTTATTAGTTCCAATATATGCTGTTTCCAACTTACCGTATTATTATCAATCGTTACCCCGAAGTATTTGATTTTTTGCACATTTTGTAACATCATACAATCATCACTAGAATAATCGGAGTTATTCGCATGACTACAATTGTGACATTTGATTAGAACTTTTGAAATGAAAGTCCTGTAACGGCTCGGTGTTCTTATATACATCATTTTGGATTTATCCGTATTAATCGAAAAGCCTCGACTATGCGCCCAAATTACAAAAGAGTTTAAATCTTTTTGCAGTATTTTTGTATATCAGAATTTTCCATCACCAACGCAATATCATCAGCGAAAGCAAATACTTTCGCGTATTTTATATATCTCTATAGAGTGAATTTGTATATATCAGAAATAATAAAGGTGCCAGTATTGTTCCTTGTCCTACGCCCGCGGTTAAATCCCTCTCGGTACTGAGACTATCATTTATTTTTACCCTCAACTTCCGATTTTTTAAATAGTTTGCAAACCGCTTGTTTTGATCGTTAGCACATAAAGATTGCAAAATGTTTTCGTTCCTGTTCAAAACATTTAGGATCTCTGTACATTTTTGTCGTTTTTAAGTACTAGACTTAGTGTTCGAATACTTTAATACTGGTGATTGAACGGAATATAGAACGATGACTTTTTCGTTAGCCTTCCGATTTCACGTTTCAAATAATGCTTCTTGTCCGTTTCCGACATTTCTCGGTTTCATCTTTTTCGACCGTCTTCTTCTAATGCAAAAAAAAACAAAAAAGAAAAAAAAACCGGTTTATGTTTTTGATCGTTAGTAGTTGTCAACAAAAATTCCATTAGAAAATCCTGAAATCTTTTGTTTCGTGTTCAAAATATTTAAATTCTCTGTATTCTCACTGTTTTGAGGTGTTCATGTTTGAGTCCTCGACTTTTTTCACGATATTCAAAATGGTTAGAGCGAAATAAATAAGGAATTTTCAGCATGAAATTTGCGAAACACTTTGAGATAAGGTGTAAATTAGTGTTAATATTAGAAAAATATTGCTCTAATATTTTGAAATTGAAATTTTTGTAAAGTATTTCGAAACAGAGTAACAACGCGTTGCTTACAAAAAAGAAAAAAAAAAAAAGAGGAATATATTCGAAACGAAGGTAAAACACAAAACACTTCCTTTTTTGGTTTTAAAAAAATTTGAATAATCCTCACCCCCTAAAAAATTAATAATCAAAGAAATTAGTAAACAATAACTTTCAGTTCTTAAACTTTAAATTAACTTCGACAAAAAATCTTATTTTTTTTCAACCGTTATTATTCAATTAAAATTAAAATTATTAACGAATTAAAAAGAGATTTAATAAAAAAAAAAAAAAAAAACCGTTAATGATTGAGTTTGACCGATTACAAATTATTATTTACTATTATCTTAGTTTTCCGCTTTTTCTCCATTTTATTTATTGTTTACACCTAGTTCTTTGTTCCAAATTTCGTCTCTTTTAATTAATAATATTTCTGCGGCCGTTATAGACGTTAGCAGTACTTCTTTCTCATCCTTTGTTTACTTTTTATCATATTTTCTGTCTAATGACATAATATTCATTTTTCTTTCTGAAATTATGAAAAGGAAAGTAAGTTGATTCAGTACCGAAATTCCTTCTCTCTTTTACCTCTTTCTTATTTTTCTGCATTTTCTTTTCTACTGTTTCCTTTAACTTCTTCTCTACTTTAATTAAGAAAAATTTTGAATTTTACGTTTTGTTATAAATCTACATATAAATATAATATTATTTATTTTTAATTACTACATAGAATTATTATATTTTTATCTTTCTAAGAAATTTTGGTTTTTCTCTTCCGGTTTTTTTTTTTTTTTAAATTTAACAACCGTAATTTGAATTTCTTAATCTATCATATGTTTTTTTCGATAAATTTTATTCTAATCTATTTTGCCATTTTTAATGCTCTAATAAATTTTCGTCTATAGAATCCCGCTATGTCCTAAAAAAAACAACAATTTTTTCTGCAAAATATTTCTTTGTTCTATTTAATTGGAGAGAAGATGGATCGTCGAATATTCAAAAGACAAAGAGTACTAATAGAATTTATTTTCATAAACACTGATTAGAAAGAAGGTAAATATTTAATATTTTCTTTTCGAACAACATGGTCAGGACAACAAATTACATTACAAAGGTATAGTGAACTACTCGTATTATGTTATGATTGGGCGTACGATTATTCTGATAAGCGACAAACGATACGATTAATTCTATTAACCACTTCACAAAGACTTTTTGAAACCCGTATTAATTATAATTAGCGGACTCTCCTCTACACACTATAGATCTGATGATCCGATTTTCTTATTTACACTCGCTACTATCACGAATCGCATAATACCTTCTCAATATGATACGCCCTGTTTGCTATTTAACTAATGTTACGATTTGTTTCCGCCAATGAACAGTCTTACATCACCTCAAAATAACTTCAAATAATTTCTACTAATACGGGCTTGCATATCCTTTCTTAACATTTTTACTTACATATTTGCGTAGTCTCGTAATTATATTTATATATACATATTTTACTATTATAACAATTTATTTAATTAATTATTTGTATAAGTTTTTATTTTATTTCTTTTGTACGGTTATCAATTTGTATTACTTTATCGTATGACTTTATCGATTTTGTGTTTCACATTTTGCTGTGAAAGCTGTGTTTAACAAAGTTACGAATTACCGCTAAACTAGTCAATTATTACGATTTTCATTTATTGATCCTTTTATGCGGACCCCAATTGTGAATTGTACTATAACCGAGGGTGGTTTTCTTCCTTGTTGCTTAAACCGAGAATGAATTTTACTTTATCATAGAAGTAGATGCACTCAACTATCCGTTATTTACTTATTTTACACGCTATCTCTTTCTTTTGAAAAAAACATTTTTTTATATTTCGTTTACCGATGATTGTTAATCTACTCTCTCATATGTATTGGTAAGTACCGTAATTAATATATTGACTTTAAGGCGATACGGCTAGCGTCTGAGTATCAAAAAAGTTCTCTGTATAAGTTCATCATCAGTTCCAAATTTGATTACTGGTCATTTGTTTATTTATACATAGAGTTCTGCCTCCAACCTCATTAAATTAGATCCTATCGAAAATTTTTGCCTTGGACTATGATTTGGTGCTCTTAAATCCTCTCCTATTGCAAACAGTTCCTGCTGAATCTGATTTACCATCCCCGTTGATTCGCACGTGTTATTTAAATTATCGTTTAATTGCTAAACGCGTCTTCCACCTACGCCCTCTACTCCTTTCTATTCATACCAATTTCATTTCTAGAAACTGGCGTTTTACACTTAGGAAATCTTCCTTTCCTATTTTATTTCTCTTCGTCTTAGTTCGTTTTCCCCTTATAAAATCGTCTTTAATAATATCCCCTATTTTTCTTTCTACTTTGCCGAACTCCCCTCTAATGATTTTTATTTTTTTTATTATTATTATTTTTTTTTTTGGGTCTCACAGGGCAAAAATATGCTCGTTGTGTCAGTGCCCGACACTTTTATTAACGTTTATTCAAAAAATATATAAAATACAAAAATTATAAATTATCTTAATTTATTCTATAATCATAATATTAGTAGTCTAGCGTTAAGATTAAGTATAAATATGTACACGCATGCAACTACGTAACATGCCCCGTAATACGCATCTGTACATTATCATATGCCGACAGTTCAATATTTAAAATGGAAAAACATAATCTTCTTTGCGACTTAATGTCCGGTAAAGACACTAGGAAGTCAAAAACAAAAACGTATTATATAAAGAAAGGAGCATTAAAAGGTAGAGAGATTCAGGACGTAGCTTGTTGTTCAATCTTTGCACCATTCCTTTAACCAATTTTCCACCTCCTTTTTCCACGCACCAATTCTTTTTTCCTCTAATATATGATTCGGGATTGTACTTATTAATTTAATTAAAACCGAATCATCCGTATTGTCAATTCGCAGATTTACCCCACGAGGATAGATGTAGTATGTATTACTTTGGTTTCTTGTCAATCGAGTTTTTTGCCTCGATGGTAATTTTATATTATTGACGTTAAATTCTAGTAGTCTGTAATAGTAATAGTACACATTTTGAAAGACATTTCGTTGTTTTCCTTTCACACATAATCGACCTAAAGTCGATTTATTTCCAATGAGGGAGTATGAGTTTCAAGCACCTCTTCTGTATTTTACTTATTATATTTATTTCAGTAGTTTTCTTAGCCTCACATAATATATTTGAATTCCATATAAAATTCTAGACATTATTATTAAATTATAGTATATACGTAGTGCTCGATATGATAGTACCTACTTTATTTTATATAAAGCTGAAATTGTCTGTCTTATTTTTGAGTTTAAATTTAGAATGTGTTTTTTCCAATTCAGGGATTTATCTATATATACGCCTAAATATTTAAAGTCATTTACGTTTTCCAACGGTGGACAAGGACATAAATGGGTGTTCGGTATTTACATGAAGCTCACGAATGCAATTGTTACTATGGAGGATAATTCGCGGATCGCGTATTTTATATTTAGAACTATTCCGAATGTGTAAAATACTTTTGATTTATTTATGTTTATACATACATAACTTCCTATCATGTGCCCATTTATTAAAATTATCTACATCATCTTGTAGTAATTTTTCAGCCATCTCAAGATTGTTGTGCTCCATTAACAAAGCAACATCATCAGAAAAAACATATATACCTTTTCATTTTTAATATGCTTGTGTAACGAGTTGGTATAAATAAGAAAAAGAATAGGGGCTAAAATGGTACCCTGACCTACTCCATATTGAATATGTTTATCATTACTTATATTCCCTGCAATTTTGACCATGTTTTTTCTATTTGTTATATAATTCTTAAACCACTTAAGTTAATTGTTTTTAATGCCTAGATTTTCTAAGTCCTTGATCAGTAATTCATGATCAACTAAATCAAACGCTTTGGATAGGTCAATAAATGAAATTAAAAATTGGTTCTCCATCGACAGTCCTGTATTTATCCTATTTACAATTGTTCTCAATAATGTTATCGTGGATCTTTTTCCTCTAAAACCGTGTTGGTTTTCATAGAGTAGATTTTTTTTTTCTTTCATTCCTTTTTTATATATTGGTCTAACAATACCTCTTTTAAGCCCATCAGGAGTAATAGCTTCCTTTACAGAATAGTTAACCGTGTTAGTCAAAATAGGAACAAAAATATTTAAGTGTTGTTTTATATCTTTAACCCTAATTTCATCCCATCCAGGTGCCTTATAAACTTTTAGATCATTAATTATTGTTTCTATTTGGTATTTTACCTCCACATTTAAAATTTCTTCCACAAGCCCTTATTAAACAAGAATTCCACAGTGCTATCAGTTCTTTATTTCCATTTCATGTAACTGTGTTTATTGATTATGTTGGTACAGGACGGTCCGTATCTGAGGGGGGTTTCAAGCCCCCCCCGAAATGTTTGCGAAATAATAACTGCTTGAATTAAATAGACCAAAATTCCGAATCAATTTATTCCTTTTCAATTTTTGACAAAAAAAAAGATAATTAAAATTTTTATGAATTTTATGGAAACGACTATTTTTTATTTGTTTTTATTGTAGTGCTCAAATATTGCATATACAATAATTGACTACAAGGCTTTAGTGTACTATTTATAAATAACTATATATTTCATAATAACACACACACACACACAAACACACATACACATATATTAATTACAACGTAATTCTTAAGCTACCCCCCTCCCCCCATTCGAAAAAATGTCCCAATTTTATGTAACGTTTGTTATATTTTATAGAATTTTTGTAATTGTTATTTTACAATTGTCAAAATATTATGTAACGAAATATATAACGAAAATGTAACGAAAAATATAACGAAAAATATAAAGAAAAAATGAATTCATTTTATATAATGAAATTTAAATGTTATAGGATAGGATTTTTGTGATTATGTTATTTTTTTTGTGTTGATGCCAGTAAGAATTACGTTGTAAATTTTGATCATTTTATACAAAGTATAGAAGAGAAAGAGTCAGAAATGAAAGCAAGAGAGGTCAAGGGGCACAGCCCCTTGCGAGGCCAAAATGACCGAGTTTATATATATATATATATATTTATAAAAATATTTTCGTAACCCCTCCCGAAATTTTGGTTTAGATACGGCCCTGTGTCGCGATACCTTTTTTATCCCCTAGATTTTAATTTCCCAGATTTTCGTCATCTTCCTCCTTTCTTCACCTCCCTGCATCGTTCTATAACTTTTATTTCCGCTAATTGCCTTTCGTTCAGTTTATTTTTTGATTATTTCTGACTCCACGACCGCCCTTCAGACCACCTGTTTTCCTCTATGTGATCATTTTTCTGATTCTGTTACTTTCTATGTACAATTATCTGCATTTTTTCTCCACTGTATTTCATTTACATCGATTTTCTGCGGGTTCCTAGCTATACGGTTATCTTTGGCAATGACGCGGTTGATTGTTCGGTTTGGGTTGCTACTTCTTCTCCTATTTCTTTTTCAAAATAATAATCTCATCCTGCTTTCGTCTTTTACTGTGTGAAAGTTTTCATTTTAGATTTTAGTCGGACATTTGTGCTGGCTCTAGTGAACACTATATGCGCATACATACACTCAGATACATTAATGTTTGGACATTGTGTACAGATGAATTAGTGCGAATAGAAAAAACCATAACAGTTTTATTAGTTAAATATTTTTGCAACGTATAAAGTAAAACATTCCCGATCAAATAATTTTTAATAAAATTTACACAGAAAATAAAATAAAATCCGGACTTATTAAAAAAAAAAAAAAAAAAAGAAAAAAAATATTTCAGAGATTAGAAAGCGCCATTAATGTTACGTTTGAAAACCAGTATTTTCCTTGTAAAATTTGAAGGACTGCGCAGTAAGGTGTTTCAATTTTCGGTACTTTCCATCAAAAGGGTTTTTCAAATCTCTCGTGTTTTCTTCGATAAGTAGTAGTGACAACATCATCGATACCCCTACACCACTCACCTAGGTCAGATAAAAAGAGCCTACTTACATATACTATTTCTAATCAACAGCTCTGGTATATATACCATTTCATTAGCTATAATTTAGCGCATCTCGACACCATGTTCTTCTTAATCTCCTGTGGATTTCCTGGAAGATATACATGCTAGACACGTTGATATTATCATTAATTAGCAGGTTCTGGGAGAATTTTCTGCACTGCATAGCGCGATATTTTTGAACATATGGAATATGAAGATCATTGTGCAGCGTGCTATTCGAAACGAAGTAAGGAGCTCCCACTATTCCATGGAGGATTTTAGACTGCAACTGTTGAATTTTATTAATATTACTTCTGGCTGACGATCCATAAACTTCTATGCCGTACTTCCATATAGGAGCTATAACCGTTAGGTATATGAGGCGTTTGCAGGAAAGCCCCACAGCGGATCGTGAACTAATAATATTTTTTAATACAGCCATTCTTATAAACATCCTTTTCCTCATGCGTGTTACATGAGACTTCCATTTGAGGCGTCAGTCGTCCATGATCAATCCTAAGTAATTAATGCTTTGAACTTGAAGTAAAGGATGATCATTTAACTTAACAGGTGGGCAGGTGTTCTTATTTAACGTGAAAGTTATTTGTTGACTTTTTGCGCGACTTATCTTGATTTTCCATTTTTATGTCCATAAAGAGATTTTATTTAGTTCTTCCTATATGAGCGCAGACGCGTATACCGGGTTTTCATATGGAACCAAAATATAGGTATCATCTGCAAATGTTCCCACAACCGTTGTGTTCATAGTAGGTATATCCGCAGTATATATGGAATATATCAGCGGCTCTAATATGCTTCCTTGCGGAATAGACGCTCGTATTATAAATTTATCAATGTTGAGTTGATTTTAATTCGAAAGAATCTATTTGTCAGATAAGACTCGAGTACTGAATAGACATCATTGTCAATGCTATCTTTAAAAGTTTAAATAGGAGGCCATCATGCCACACTCTATCAGATGCTTGCTCCACGACCAGGAGAATTGCATTACAATATTGCTTCCTTTCGAATGTCGCCGATATGCGATCTACCGTTCGGCGAATCTGCTGAATCGTTGATGTTGTCATCGCTTCAGCGGAGATAAATAATAATCCTTAAGAATAATTTAAATATATAGATGGTAAACTATTATAAGTAACTATCTGAATGCTGTTAAAACTTAATTGGGGGTGGACAGTAAAAATTAGAAGGCCTTATACAAAATAAATTAATAATAAACGGTAGCAACGCCAATAGTGATCAACGGACCGGGGTGGTGTAAAAAAAAATAAAAATGTAGTAGTGAATCTACAAGCAACCCCATATCCTACCAGATCTCTGCCATACATATACTACGTTTCACAACTATGAACATTTGTGCTTCAATCCGTATCTTCTGATTTTCGTCGTTCCCGAAAACATTAAATTTTGACTCATAAAACCTCATTCTTGTAGGTGTTGTCTTCCAAAATTGTACATTTTGAAAGAAAAACTCTAAACGATCTTTCAGATCGGTTGAATTAATATCAACAATCTGTGCTGATCTACAAATTATACTCACACTAGTTTTCATTAATTGACGAATGATTTCTTGTGGAGTCCTCGATTACACTGTATTAATTTAGACGCTCAAAGTCCTTCAAATTTTACATAACCGTTCATATATAGTAAACTGCTCTTTCCGATTTAATTTGTTTCCCCGATTCTGCTTGCCGTCGTATTCTATAAAATACTTATAGAAGGATAAGTTCAGTTGACTACATCGCTACTGGGGGGAAAAAAATAATAACTATAGTTTCTGTAGCAATTTGCTTTAAGACGTAACGGAAAAACGTAGTTCATTTATCCTCGGGGTGAAAATGATGTTAGATTAACTTGTTTGCAGGTGTTTCTCCGGTCAACTGTTCGCTTGGTTACTATGCGGGGTTCCAGTTCGGAAAATAACTCATTTACAAAGATGCGCTCATTACAGTTAAAATAAAAATGCATTATCTTTTTTTACATCATTTTCGGTTTTATAAAGTCACTTCTGGTTAACTGTTATTTATTCTGGACCCGTTATCAAAATAATTAAGAACACAGCGATCAGAGAGGATAGCAAAGCTAAACAATTTGTATGTATATACATAATAATCGGCGTGTAGATATGTGTGCGCGTGTATGCTATAACGAATTAGCGAATTTTGTGCGCTCTTGGGACTTCTCGAAGTTTCGAAATAAACCGATGATGGAATTTTTCTTCTATAATCAAGTAATGGATTGCGAAAATTTACACAGCCATAATACCGAAGCCAACGAAAAGTAATTAGAGATAACTTAGTTTAGTCTTGGTCGCGGAATTTCCAGCATATTCAATCTGCTATCTTTCGTGTAGTGTGGTGAAGATATTCATAATTTCGAAGTAATCAATTTTGTAAAAAATCTCTCAAGTCATTTTGACGTATTCAACACAAATCATTTGGTCGCGTGTAATTGAACTCGCTGTGTTTCGATTTAACGCGAAGGTTAAAATAAATAAACTTGACACGAACAATTTAGAAGAGTGATATTTTAAGGCGGAAGAGGAGGTGGTAGATTAATATTTTTTAAGTGCTGGTGGTCGATGTTAATAGAACTTCTGATAGACGAGGGACAGCACCATTAGGAAATGGAGGATAAGGATCGCGAAGTCCGAGTAGCAAAACTTTTAGAGAATCACGCAAGGAGTGAAATGATCTCTGAAAAGCTACGAGCGGGGGAGGAGGTGTAATGCGCACTCAATATTAATCGAATGGAAGAATTCTGCAGCGGATTTAATATTTTAAGGAGGCACAAAGAAGTAGTAAAATACAATGAGCATCCGTAAAAAGACGCTCGAGGAAGAGCTATAGCTCCTGTAGGAAAGGTGTTTTAACTTAGTGATTTTATTTATTACGCTTCTATTTAACGGATACTAGGTGAGGACGCCAGAGCAGTTTTCTATCTATAATGATTCCAAGGAAAGTGGTGGCTGTGAAGGACTAAGACCCAAATGAGCGTTCTGTTGATCACTTTTTTCAGAGATTTGGCCGGTACTGAGATCAAAGAAATTAACCTTTAGCTTGAAGGAAGGGCCGGGTTCTTTTCCACGTTTGAGGATGGGAACTATTATAACTGCTTCTTTCCGCGATGGCGATATGATTTGTTAACACTCGGCATAAGATTAGCGGGAAAAAATTCTCCTATTGGAAAAAGATTATTTCATTCCTTCATTTAAAAAAAAAAAAAAGATTCTTTCATTTTATTTTGTAATCCGCTAGAATGAAAATCATCCCCGACAGAAATCGATTTTGATTTTGTCGTTTTTTGACGGTGTCGTCCTATCATACTATTTGTTTCCGCATTGGCCATCCGAATGGAAAGTATTACAACCGTGGATACCGCCAAGGGGGGGGGCTTTTTTCGGAATAAATAAAAAATGCAATAATGTTTAAATGAATTTCGGAAGTATATTTTTCACCGTATAAGTACTAATGATAAGAGCGTTTATCGGCGATTTGAAAACATTTGTTAATTAACTCGTATACCTGTGTTTTCACCGTTTTGAGGAAAAAGCGTATTTTTTGGAGTTTTCATTTATTCGTGACATTTCGGTTGAAACTTTTAGTTAGTAGGTGTGTTATTGTAAACTTCGCCAAAAGCTTACGTTTTTACTTTAATTTACTAAATAGAGTATTATATCGGAATTTTATCGCGCAATATAAAAAAAGATTGTTGTTAAACCTTCTTTAAAGAGTTAACCGGCGATTGTTTCAAAATGAATAAAGTAAAACAGACTGATACAGTTAAAACGAATTCTGACACGGCATTTCCTTTGTAAATTTAATTCGCTGCGATACGCAAAATAAAGGAATTAGCTACGTCCCGGGAAAATATCTGAAATTCTGAATTACTTTTGCTTCCGAACTGCTTCTTCTGTAGGTCAGAAGAAAATGTAGGCAGCGTTACCAAGTCGCTTTCTAATGCGGTGATAAATGGTGAGGAGGTAATCTTTTTTCGAGGGGAGGGGTCATTTTTGTAATTTTGAAACTTTCAAGAAAATCGAGTGTAAAAGTAACCGCCAAAAACACAAAAAGAATAATATGTCCAATTCGAAGATGAACCGGCGATACACATCTCTAAATGACAAAGCGGAAATGGTCATTTTATTGCATTTTCGATTAAAAATTCTAAAATGAGGCGAAGAATATAGCGCACAAAGACCAAACTTAATCTTATAATGGTAAAAATCATGTCCATATAATATAAAAGTTTACGTTTTTTTTTAAAAAAAAATTGAATTAAACGGAGACGGAACATGTGACCTTTGCTGCGCTCTATTTGTCCATGCTTCCGTTTTCATTCATCATTAAAAAAATCTTTTACAGAAGATCGTAAATTATGTGATTACCGCAGATTATTGCACGTTAAACGAGAGACTGTTCTCTCCCTCTCAATATATATATATATATATATATATATATATATATATATATATATATATATATATATATATATATATATATAATACCGAACTGGCAATTAGTGTTCATAATTTTTTTTTTCCGGCTAAATCAGGAACATTTACCCAGAAAAAAAATAGGAAAAGAAGGAATTAAATATTAGTGATCTTAATATATCCCTTCTTTCTAACCTTCCGTCCAATGTAAGATTAATCTTTCAATCAACAATCAATAACTTAGAAATATGGGCTGATAACAATGGCCTGGAATTCTCTCCGACAAAATCGGTATGTGTAAAATTTCACAAGAGACGCCTATGTCATCTCGATTCCGACATAACTCTTTTTCTAAGGAATTCACCGCTCCCGTTTCTACACACAAATAAATTCTTGGGTTTTGTGTTTGATGAAAAACTGTCCTGGTTACATCACATCACCATCTTAAGAATAAGCGCATGAAATCCTTGAATATACTAAAATGTCTGTCAAATCTGAAACACATAGATCCTAAGCTCCTGCTAACTGTGTACAAATCTCTCACTTTAAGTAAATTGACCTATGGGTGTCAAGTTTATTCCTCATCAAACACAGCACTTCTTAAATTGCTTGACACAAACCATCACATTGCTATACGCATTATTTTGGGAACGCATAGAATGTCGCCATCGTTGGAAATCTGTTCACTAGCTGGTATCCCAACCTTAACGGTTATCCGAAACTCCTATGAATTCAGAGACCTATTTCACTGGTAGCAAGCTAAGCTACACTGCAGCGATAATTTAGAAACCCCACTACTGTCCTTTCCAAACACGATCCTCTCCCCAGTGTACTATCCATCCTTTAAGGAAAAGGGAATTAACTGGAACTCTTACATATCAGTATGTTGAACTCCCCTGGGAGGATACTATAATTGTTGCAGACTTATTCCCTGCTAAGCAATCGCTCGGACCAGGATGTCGTCACACTACCGTCCCAGTACGTGGTGGAAAAAATGCAACTTTTTCCCAGCTACAGTCAGCTGTACACAGATAGTGTCAAAGCAAATCCCCCCAAGGGGTCCTCGCCGGCAGCTTACGTCTACGAGGTGTGTGAATTTGGCTGCTAAGGCAGCATCATATAGCCCAATACCCGAAGGCGCCCCCTCCCTCAGCTGGGACTACCCTTTTTTCAGCAACATAAGGCAGAGACATGGGAAACTATGTGGTCGGCTCACACATCGTGGCTGCGATCCATCAAACTGAGCTTTGATGGCCATAGATATCCATGTCTCGCAGAGAGTTTGGATCATTGACTAGACTCCGCATATGGCAGACAGCAATATCCCACAACTATTTGCTCGAGGGAACATCTCCTCCCTCTGCCTGCTCCACATGACTTTTGAGAATTATAATTATTCGTTAAATTCCAAAGTTACTTAATAAGGTAACAATAGATAAGGCATATATAATGTACTGTAATGTGAAAAAATAAAATAAATAAATAAAAAAGTTAAAATTATAACGTAATGAGAAAGTGGGTGCGTGCGTAAATGAGAACCAGTTACTGGCTGGTAGTTGACGCTTCCAAATCGATTGCGCCTTTGACAGATGCGCGCGGTGATTAGTCAACGATGGAACGGATCAGCATATCAGTGTTAGGGGGAGATAGGTAGTTCGAAAGAAAAAACGGAATGATACAAAAATCGTTGAAGAAAAATAGTCGGTTATCGTCAAGTAGTCATTCTTCGCTAATGATATACTCATATACGCTGATTGAAGCATCCCTGGCGGATATCCATCTTTCGATTTCTTTCACTAAATCCTCTTGCCTCGTCTTCACTATGCTTCCTTACAATAGATCCTTAATTAACGTTTTGTCATCTAATTTGTCCATTCTACTTGTAGATTGTTTCTGCTGCCTTGGCCTCCACCTCAACAGTCACCTCTCCTTTGTAAAACATATTAACTTTCTTCATACTTCTTGCTCTAAAAAACTCCATCTCCTTAAGACTCATGCTCATTCCAACTTAGGAGGGAACCTGGTATTCTTATTATCCTATGCAGCTCTATAATTCGCTTTAAACTAGATCACTGTTCTTTTCTTTATGGCAATGCTTCAAAAACATCTTTATCCAAGATTGATAAATTACAAGCCTTCGCTTTTGCCTAGGCGCGCTGAATTCCGCGTCCATTCCTGCAATTTTATCCGAATCCAATTCTTATCCTTTATCTTTTCGTCGATCTTTTCTGGGTTACGGATTTCTAATTTCACGGCTTCCAATTTCCTCCTCAAAAATTATCCATAGCTACTTTGCTATTTTTCACAGATAGCGTTTTCCATCCAAAAAAAAAACCTATTCTATCTCTCATAGCACCGAACCTCATAAAATTCTCTCGATTCTTATTTAAAAAAGATAAATTTAATTTAACATTAATAATAATATAATAATAATACAAATTTAATGAATTCAAATACACTAGTTCTAAAGGATCTCGTGGTTGGCGTCCTCGAGGGTTTCCAAAACAAATATAACATTACAACACGTATACGTAATTTAAATTTACTCTTTACTGTTAGATATTTCAAAATATGTTCGGTTTTTTTCACCGGTTCACAGAGCAGTTAATACCAATGACAGACGTAATCTATAGCATCAACATCATGGCTTCTCTATTGTAGTTTCTAACAACCTGCACGGTAAAACCACGTTCCCTCGATTATTTATAGAACAGCTTTTTTCTCATCCCATTGTTATCAGTTTTCTTTGCTTCCCTGCTAATCACAAATTTACACGGTGCTCCGCCTGGTGATTTTCAATTATTATTTTTTTTTTAAATACAAGAGTAATTATTATTATCATTATTATTGCATCTATTTTAATTATACATGATTTTTTTTAACGTAACAATATGTATATATATATATATATATAATATATACATCAGGTAAAGTATTAATTGAAATTTCCATCATTTAGATCTAGAAATTTTTGTATTTTTTAAATGCTGTAATGTAATTTAAATTTTTAGGTTGGCTCGCTTTTGAAGCAGAAAAATGGAATCCTCAAGCATTATTATGAAAGCAGAAACTCCTCCATTGAACGACCAATCGCAAGTCGAAAAAGTGCCACGATCCTTTTTACAGTGTGTTCCGTATAAGGTAAGTTTATTAAATTTTCTGTCCGTCAAATCGATATAAAAGTGAACATACGTCATGGTTTTTAAATATTATTTAGGTATAATTATTTTTTATGGGTTTTATTTTTATAACACTTGTAATATAATTTGTCTATTAACTGTGTATTGTAGTTGTTTTTAAAGGCTATATAATGTTCATGAAATATCTCTAATAACGACTGCAATACGCAGTTAATAGAAAAATTAAATTACAAGTATCGTAAATATAAAACTTGTATTATATATATATATATATATATATATATGAATAATACACGATATTTATAACAATATTACTGTAAGGAAAAGTAATATATATATATATATATTGCTATATAAACGAACAGGTGCACATTAAATGACAATAGTAAATGCACACAAAGAACCGAGTAAGAGGCGAAATAAATAAACAAAAAATGGTAATTTCTAAACTGACTTCAGATACAGCTTCATTCATAGATTAACACATAGATATCCAAAATTGACTAGTGCTAAATTATGTACGACCTCGTAATTTTACCGAAAAGCGGATTTCGTTTTATTTTACACACTAACTTAATCTCTGGCAATTAATATGCCATTTTACGGGCACAGTACTCATCCGTCTGCGTTAAATTACACGGAACAGAGCAATCACGTCCACACACCATCACTGCAGCTTACAGGATTGGGTCTCAACTACTGCATCACTATAACGTATCTCGGTACAGCCCGCGACGAGCTCTCTGTACAAAATCGTCGAAAAGACGACTAACTGTACTCTATGAAATTATTAATTTCGGCAGATATTATCGTCAATGCTAAATAATATTTCAACAATTCAAAAACTGCCCCTCGACAATGTTCGTATCAATATATATATGTATATAAAAAGAACAGAAATGGGTGATATAAATAATTTGAACTTCGGGAGTTACCTGGCTTCTTACAGATCTGCATATTTTACAGTTAGTAAGGCGCGGTTGATAATTTTCCCGGTCGACTATTCTTCTGAAAGATTTTCGCTTTATAGAACGTTTTAACTCGCAAAATTTATTTTCATTTTTCAAATAATACATTTGGTTATTAATACTTATCCGTTACAAGTTTAAATAATGGACTTTAAACGGATCATGCAGTTTAAGACCTCACCTCTCAACCCCATTTTACTACTTGTATTAATGGCAATTCTATAGGTAATGCGCAGACACATAAAAGACTCTACACATCGGGCCAATTGAGCTACACTCCACGGTATACCAGAAAGCAGTTTCGTGTCACAGTTTGGCAAAAACAGAGTTAGTATACGTGTAATAGCGAAGACAGTAGGCGATTGTTATCTTAATTTGAGCTCGGAGTCAGCCGGCGTCAAAACAATTTTTATTATTATTATTATTATTATTATTATTATTATTATTATTATTATTATTATTATTACTATTATTACTATTATTACTATTATTAATGTGTCTACAGGTATCAAAACGAAGGGGGGATTGAAAATTATTATTACAACACATGTGAAAAAAGTAAATTTATGCAAAAGTGAATATACGAGAAACTCACGGAGAGTTGACGATGGGGTTTCTCAGTGAAAACGGTTTATGCATTATTTTCGACAGAGCGTTAAGCTGAGTTTCAACAAGTTTGTAACATTATTTAGCCAATAATTTATTCAGAAGCATGCAGTAACATCCACTGTAATCGAATTGCTCAGAATATTCTGCTTTGTATAAAAAATTCAAACGTACAATTATCCATACTAATGCACAAAACTGTAGTGTCTGACTGTGATTTACGAATATATTTCCGTTACAGTTGCTGGATTGATTTTCATCGCACTTAAGCAGAAAATCTGCCGGGTTTTACATTTTTTTGTCTGTGTGTCTGTTCCGATTTAACTGAAAAACTATTAGAGCAATAATGATTGAAAAATTCACACAGAATAAAAAGTTTATATCATTCGGGGGGTCGTCATAGCTTTGTTTCACACTGGTATCACGAATGTAGTATATTGGTTTAAAGTGTGAAACAATAATATCTTTGTCAAACCGTTCATATCGTCGTACCTTAAAAATGCTATTTTTGTTAAATTATTATTAAGTTTCGGTGCCGGGAAGGGTGAATTTTTGTATTCCGTTTTACATTCCGCTTTATTTGATATCGTTTACGTTTATCGCGGTTCGGGGAAAAAATCCAAACAGGGAAAACATGTTCTTTCTTCTCAGTTTAGTCCGAATGAACAAGAAAGAAAATAGAAATCGTTGCAAAAAATAAAAAAAAAACAACGAAAAACGAGAAATTACAATCGAAGGAAAAGAATAAATTTTTCAGTTTCTAAATTCTTCTAATTTATTAAAGTTATTATAATTTTGCTAATCCTTGTTAATTTCTGTTTATTTTCCTTTTTTCCTTTCTTTCAACTTCCATAATTTTGTAATTTCTTGCCGTGTCTCTAGCCTAAGTTGCTGTGTACGACACGTAAAATAAATACATAAATAAATAAAATAAATAAATTTTTTTTGTTTTCTTTTTTTTTTTTCGGGATAGTTGACGAAAACATTAGCCGAAGGAAAGAAAAGGAAAATAGAATTAGATCTTTACACAGAATACCAAAGGTAACAGATAAAAAAGATTCAAGGGCTAGTATGACAGAAGGAGAAGGAAAAGAATGGAAAACGGGGGGGGGTCGCGCTATAGTGAATATGATAAGGCCTATTAATAAAAATAAGAAGTAAAATGGGGAAAACATTCAAATGGGGTGTGTGATCGGCGTCGCATATAAAATGTGAAAAGGGTGGAGAGAATACACATAAATGATAAAAATTAAGTGATAAGGGAAGCAGAGACTCAAAACGTATACGCCGGATTGCAGGAAGAGTTAAAAGCTGCAAAGAAAAAAATTTGGGCAAGCAAGGATAGAGGGATCCGGTTGAATAGGTAGATATAGAGGGATTTGAGAATGATGAGAAGAGTTGCACCTTAATTTAGAATGAACAGCTGCGAAGAAAAATGTAATATTGTGGAATTGAAAAACGCTAATAAACCTACCGGAAGAAAAAGATAAAAGTTCAGAAAGAGAAATACGCGAAAAGTAATCTCTACAAAAAGTATACATCTATATATGTTTATGTATCTTTTTTGGGACACACTAAAAGCAGAATGATGTCTGAGAAAGATCCGGCAACAACGGGAGACTTTACGTAGTGCGATAAAAACAGCGGTAAATCATCACGTAGGATCATCACAGTGAACCTTGTCAATGTGAAAAGCGAAAAAAGACCGTGCGATTTGAATTTTGTTTGTTATTTGAAATTCCGAACGAAATAAAGGTAGACGAAAACTATCCGAGAAATATGCGATTTATTAAACAACGGACAGAACGAGAAATTCTAAATAGGATAAAAGTGTTCTGGAAATGTGTTCGAGGGAAAGTGTGCGACATTTTTCGCAGGTGATAAAAAAAAAAAGAGAATTGATTCGGAACAATCTTTCCGCGGTACGATAGTTTAACTCCGAGCGAAGAACGGATTGTAGTTAGGAAAATCAAAAAAAGCTGGTCGCCGGTGTTAAGTGAATAGCATACATAGAGAGAGAGAGATGCCGAGCGCGAATTTCTTGCGAGACTTGCTCGTTCGTTTAGTATATTACAAAAGAACTAATATGGTAGACGAATTGTGTCCCAAAAAAATAACTTTCGTCAATAATGTCGGTTGTACAAAATTTGTTGCAATTCCTCGATTAATATTCGCTGAAAGGAAATAAGCATTGATAAGAGACCTGATTCCCCTTCGCCGATGAAAGGTAAAACGCGATTTTCATTCGGACAAACGAGCGATACATGCTAAGAACGAAAAACGAAGAATTAAAAGTAACTTTAAAACATCGTGTTTGCGGTATTGCGATAGTTCGAACGGTTCCACGCAAGAAACATTAAAGGATTTTAGGATTTTAGAATCTGTCGATGGAATTTTCCGCAGCTAAGACATTGTATTTCTGAGGGTTTTAAAACCTTGTTTTTGTCAAACTGAAAAAAAGAATTGTTATTTTAGCTACTTAAAATTTTCGATACGAAGTATTCGAAATCTGGAATATTACCGTTTAATTTATTAATAATTGAAAAAAAAACATATTACAATTTTTTCAATCTATACTTACTAATATTATATAAAGAGAAGTGTAATGTTTGTAAGTTTGGATATAAGAAGTAATTTTCGAAACTCTCATCCGATTTAAAAATTTATACGTGATTTTTGAATAAAATTACTTAGTCGAGGAGAGTGATATATAATTTTGTATATTGATTTTTTACTCATTTTATAGTCACGAACTGAAAATTCCACGCGGGCGTAATTTAACAAATAAAGAAATTTTTCAGAACCGTATTTTACGTAGACAACGCCGCGAGCACAGCTAGTTTGAAAAATAAATTACAAGTAAAATAAGCATTCGACAATATCACGTATACAAAGAAAAATAATGAATAAAAGTTTAACAACAAAACAATTTAAAAAATTTATCATCAACAGTCAATATGACTGAATGACAATTGCTCGGTACTGGATGCTGAAATATATATGGAGTATTTTTCTGTTTGGAATATTTTCTTTCTACAGAGAGTCTACATCACAGAAAGACCTGCTGGTATTTGATTCATCCGCGGCTTTATTGACAATTTCTAATCCCCTCACCAAACATCCTGTAGCAATTCGAACCGAGCAGGTATTATACGAACTTATTAAGAGACATAGTGTTCCGTATCCTTTCTGTGGGCGTCCAGCCATGCTGGAATTCCTGGAAATGAACGCGCGTCGATACATCCGGCCGAGCAGAAATATATTGCCCCTCGCCTAGTAACAGCCCACCTCCACCTTATCTCTCGAACATAGATCTTCAATAATCTCACGTCCTTATGGAAGGAAAACCCATTAGTCCTCGTGTCAGACTTTCTCGAGGTTAATTAAACCCCCTCAACCGAACCATGGTGGCCAGATAAAAGCATTTCCCGCAGAGAGATTGCTGTGCACTTGGCCGCTTGCGCACAGGCCACACGGCCATGTCGCATAATTTTATTTTTCAAAGAACCCCCTCTCCTATGAATTGTCCTTTCTGTGGCCAAAATGTTGCTCCTTCAACTCCTCACATACCGTGCGACTGTCCAGCATTATCACCTCACCGGCCCCCTTCAATTAATAACAAAACAGTCACCAACATTCTTGAGAATTCCCCCCGATGCAATTTTATCTGTAACACAATTTATCAGAATTAATTGAATAATCAGATATCTATAAAAACAAACTGCGCACCCTCGTATACTGTAATAGCCATAGCAGTTAAACACGGTACAGGATGTTGCTTTCACAAGGGGAAAAAAAAAAAAATGAATGCCCGAAATGTAGAAACACAAGAAAAAAAAAACAGTCAATATGTAGAAAAATTTGAAAACGTTTTTTAAGTTAAAACTTTCTTTCCAATAGTTACCGAAAGATTCAATAATAAATTCTGCACTCCAAAATTCTACAGCAAACAGGTTACATCTAGGGTCATGGAAAATTTAAAATGTACCTGAAAGATTTAATATGGTCACCCAGGACCCCAATACTACCGATAAAATAATCACCTCCCTAACCGCTTACATTGAAAAAAGTACTAAGAAGTGTACATACCCATCCAAGGTTCCACCAAACGATTGGTGGACCACAAGTCTCCAAAAACTTAAAGATCAAATTAACACAGTTAGAAAAAAGAAGAATAAAACAAAGGACTTTGTCAAATGCACAATTATTAATGCAATACTAAAGCAACTTACTAAAGAATATAAAAAATTAATCATAAAAGCAAAACTGGATCACTGGAAACAGTTTATCAGCATGTCGAACGCCCGGGGCAAACCCTACAAATTCTGCCTACAAAAAAATAAAAAAAAAGATATAGGAGAAATTAAATACAAAAATGAAACCTACAGTGACGATCAAAAATAATGCGAAATTTTCCTAGACCATTTCCTTCCGGACAAAAGAGACAATGAATTAAAATTAGTAAACTCTAATAACTCTACCAAGCTTGAAGTCAACCGAGAAACAGTAAATAATATCGTAAAATCGCTTAAAAATAAAAAGGCTCCCGGCAAAGATAAAATAACAAATAAAATTGTGAAGCTTCTCAACACAAAATATACAGATCTATTCTTCAATATTATAAACAACTGTCTTCAAAGGGAAATCTTCCCCACCATTTGGAAAACTGCAGATCTAATTCTTATACAAAAACCTAATAGAGATTGCTCTAGTGTAACAGCTTATCGCCCAATCTCGTTGCTGAACTTCTGCGGTAAAGTTTATGAAAAAATTATTAATCAATTCCTGGTCAAAGAAATGTCAGAAAAAAAAATCCTAAATGAAAATCAATACGGCTTCAGAACAGCACACTCAGCTGAAGGAGCGGTATACAAACTAATATCTCTCACAAGAAGCATAATTTCTCAGGGGCATTCAGCATTAATCATCTCATTTGACATACGAGGAGCATTTGATAATTGCAAGTGGTCCTCAATAATAAAAATATTAAAAGACAAAAAAATAAATTCATCCTTAATCAATATCATTATTAATTACTTCCACAACAGGTACGCTCGTCTCCAAATTAATAATGCTTTTGCTAAAAAAAAAATTACTTGTGGAGTCCCCCAAGGCTCTGTACTGGGGCCCACCCTATATAATTTACTATACTCTAGCGTACATAACGATGTGGATCAATATTGTGAGGTATTAAATGCAAACTCTACTCTCATCTCCTATGCTGGTGATTTATGTATAGTGTTTAAAATTACAAAATTCACCAATCTAAAAAAAATCGAAAGAGTTTGTAAAATGTTAGAAAATAAAATAACGGACTTTGGACTTTCTTTTGCAACAGAAAAATGCAATGCTATGATACTTGGTAATCTTAAAATAGAAAACGAAATTAGAGGATTAAATCTCATTTCAGATCAACCTATACAGCTGGTAGACAAAATGAAATATCTTGGAATTTCAATCGATCACAAGCTTAGTTTCTCTCACCACCTAAAGGCAATAAACTTAAAATGTAACAATTTATATCATCAATTACGTAAAATCTTACCTAACACTAACGGACTCGCCCACAAACAGAGAATCATCCTATATAAAGGACTAATACAACCCATCTATGCCTACGGTTCAAGTGTATACACCAATAAGAAAATACTAAAAACAGTCAAAGCACAACAAAGAAAATTTATCTTAAACATATCTTCCCTATACAAAACTTCCCCCTTATCAGCGGCCTGTGTCGTAGCAAACATTATTCCTTTAGACCTATTCATTACTGGACAGGCAATAATTACTGAGTACAGAATCACCCGAAACTTAAATTTAATCAGTAATCTAAAACTCCTAAACAACGACAGTATTTTAAATGCTCTGGGACCTTCACCGAGCATTAAAATACTAAAAAAACAAATATCAATCGAAATAATAAACACATGGCAAACCGAGTGGAACCAAGATCATACTGGCCGCAAAACATACACATTTTTCCCAAATATTCAAGATAAGGTTCGTCTCAAAAACTTAAATATAACTTTCTTTAACTCCCAGGTAATCACAGGACATGGAAACTTTGGGGAATACCTTCATCGCTTTAAGCTAATAGAGTCGCCAATCTGTCAGTACTGTGACACGAATACAATAGACAATATTCTTCACCTGATTCATTCATGCAAAGCTTTCCAGAACATAAGGGAATCTTACCAAATCAATAAAAGTACAACACTAAAAATAAACAAAAAAAACGCTCATTCTCTTCTTGCCTACTTCCATGACGTCATGAAAAAAAAAACTTACCCTAAAACCTCTGATCGACCATACTAACTAAAATAATATCTTTATTCCTAATACTTCTTTGTAATATCAATACTAAAATATTTAAGTAAGCTCTGCATTGGTGACTAAGCTTTGGCATCATCATTGCAATTGTAAAAATACATTTAATGTAGTAATTACTCGTGTACTTTATATATTTATGCATGCATATAATTAGTTTTAAAACATTTTTAAAAAACATGTAACACTGTAAAAAAAAAAAAAAAAAAATTTTTTTTTTTTTTCTCCTTTCTTTTTTCTATTTAGTATACGACACGCCATTATGTACCCTTATTATTAAATATACTTGCCCCATCAGTATAATCTGAACTGGGGAACCAAAAAAAAAAAAAAGATGGATAATTGTATTAGACGTAATAAACAAGACGATGTATAGCATATCTCGAATGGCTCGAATTGATAGATAATCAGTATGTTTAATGAATCTGTCAAGATGGAATTGGAATATTGGACAACTAATATTAACCTACGTTAGAATAACGTATATTAACATACTCTTGAATATGGAAATAACAATTTTTACAACACTTTTTTTCCTTATAATCCACTAAACCGAAAAAGAAATAAAATTCTTTCTTGCTCTGATCATGTATATATACATATAGAGCGAAACTTGTGTTCCTTGTTTTGCAAAGATCCGGAACTTAGAAAAAGAGCTATAAATGGATGATGAAGCGCTATTTTTCTGCCAAAAACGATTCTGAGGGAGCCATCGATGATTAGAACGTTAGGCGAAAGAACTACGAATGTGAAGGAAACTTAAAATCAGATCTTTACGTGATCAGAGATAGCAAAACGGAAAAACAGCATGAGGAAAGAAAAAGAAAAGAAGATAAGAATCGCGTAATAGAGCGAAGGAAGATCGATTAGAAACAGTGAGAAGTAAAAAGTGGACGGTAGAATGGTGATTATATAAGTTGGAGACAGCAAACGCAGTGTAGAGAGAGATTTTTAGACGACTGCATCCGAACTATACAATCTGAATAATCTAATCTCACCGTTAAGGTGTTCTTTCCGTATCCCCTGAGAGTCATCTTGGCCCAAAGTACGCATACTTTTAACCACATTGGCTGTAGAACATTTTGAAATGTGATCGATTTCACGGGAAGAGAAGGCTGTGAAAATTTCTGTCTCGCAGCTTTTTAAGGTATTCGTAAAAACAAAAATAAGTAAAAATCCTTCTGTTAACAGATTTTAATCTACATAACGGCCGTGGCAGTTGAATACGAAGAGAATGATTAATAGATAAAAGTGAATCTTGTTTGATATTTTTTTTAGGGAAAAAGAAGAGAGGAAAAATAATTAGAATAGGGAAAAGAGAATCACAACTTTTTACACTCACGTCTGCCGCAGAAGTACCAGTAAATTAAAACAATCTCAAACTATACATACGAGGTATAGCAGTCAAGTAATGGGACTGATGGGGTAGAATATCAGTATGATCCGCATTAAAATACGCTCACCCTTTGTAGCTACACACAGATTCCAGGCTTTTTCCGATTTCTGGAAAATATCAGCTCGCACTTCTTAGACTATCCTGTCACGAACTGTTGGATTTCAACTACCGATTCAGAAGGGGATTTTTCGACGGGAATTTTTTCGATATGACTGACGAGCGATGGTTTTTGTTTAGACCTTTTTACATACTACCTGCGGTGTTTTCCAAATTTCATCCACTGAACGTTACCATTTGTATTAATAAGAAACGTGGCTCGCCACATTTATTTATACATCACCCATTAGTGTTTTCGTGCAAAAAATACCATTTCCTGTTAACGATTTAGTTTTTCTTCAGCGTATATTGCATATAATATATATATATATATATATATATATATATATATATATATATATATATATATATATTTATATGTATCTATATAAAAAATATATTTTACATAAGTTTATTAAATTATTAATTATCTTTAAATATATTCAACCTATTTTCGTCTTTTATACGAAATCATAATAAAATGGTTTGGAAGCGACAAAAATATCAAATAAAATTCCATACCTCAGAAGGGGTATGGACAAATATTCAAAATCGAAAGATATATAGCAATTAAAATTTTCTTTAAAACAATCTATAACTTTTGGATAATTGAATATCCTGGGGTTGGCAGTAAACGCAAAAAAAAACAAAACATCATGAATTGATAATATGGAATTCAAAAAGGACTTTAAAAATCACTTAATAATTTATAATTCACAGCGGACAACTATTTAAAAGTAAAATCCAAAATATAAAATAAAAAGCGGAAACACTTTCATAAATTAAAAAAAAAAAAAACTACCGATAAAAAGTTATTTAAACCTTGTCTTTTGAATAAGAAACAGCAAAAAAAAAGTATGTTCGTGTAAGTGTCAGCCCGCGAATATAAAAGCTGAGGAGGAAACCAAAATATATTTCAAACATGTACATAAAAAAAGGCTAAAAAGGAAAGTATAGCTGAACTACAACTTTATATTTAGACCCTCGGGGCGTGCATCGAAAGCTCTAAATTTTGTAAAAAAATATTTTTTCCCCGAGTGTGTGATATACCGATGGAAAGATCTGTTTTTAGTTTAGTTTCGTGCTCACTTTTTTTCACGACAACTGGTAGCAAGCGTAGAATTAGAAATAAATTTTCGACGGTACAAGTGCACGGTTCGAAATCCCAGAATTTTTACGAAAATAAATTAATCAGCTGCGCGGCACTGTAGTTAATTAAACTCAGTGGAGTTTCAAAGATCGAAAATTATTTCTTGCTTTGAATTTCCTCAATGAATTTGAAAAAGAAAAAAAAAACAAACCACTATAATAAGTTGAAAATATTTAGAAGAAATGAATAATCATCTGATAAAGTTACGTAGAGTGTGCATTTTATGAATGTATGTGCGTATATTAAATATGCGGACAACTTAAAATGTTAACGAGGAACGGTATTTTCTGCGCGAAATTTCTGATAGCAGTAAATTGATGTTTTAGAATGACGAAATCAATTTAGTCAGCATAACAGCGGCTAATATCTGAAAAACGTTGTTCCAGGTTAATCTATGAGTAGGTTCGAGTAAGAACTTTGGCGCGCGATCGCCGAAATGATCCACACCAAATTGACCCCGCAACATATTGAACCCAGCCCACGCGCAGCCTACTCCAACATGTAGATTAATTTGTGAACAACTCAGTTTCCGTGAGGCGCGGGTTGTTACGTGGGTTGGTTTAAACTTTTTGAGTTCAATATGCGACTGCCTCCATTCCCGCCGAAAAGAGATATGATTCGAAATGCGCCCCTTTCACGACTTGTTGGATCCGAGGGAGCAGGAAAAAGTCGCACGGTAACAAGCCGAAGAATATAGGGTTGAAATTGGAATGCCCTTCAGGATGGTCAAAAACTGCGTCACACTGAAGGCGCAATGCCACGGTGCATTGTCCTCGTGAAAGATCCATTGGGTCTTCACAATCTCTGGACCGACTCTGACATGACCCTTTTTCGCAAACGTTCGAGCACTTTGAGGAAGAAATATAGATTCATATTATGTCCGGGGGGCACAAATTCCACGTGCGCCAACCGAATTCATCGCTGTTTCGAACTTTCTTGTGATCATTATTGCCTTTTTTCTGTCTTGCTTAGACACAGGTGGCTTTTTTGTTTCCAGACCGTAGTGAGAAACCAAGTTTCGTTGCCAGTAAGAGTCGGATCATGTTTAACTGGTTCAAAACAATCTTGTGCGGCGACAGACTCTTTATATTTTGTTGCTCTGGAAGGTTTTTTGGAACCGTCTTTGTGTAATGTTTCTTCTAGGACAAATCTTCAACTAAAATCGTTCAAACCGTTCCGCGATCGACTGCCAGTATTCGAACAGTCAGCTGCCGATCTTGACGCACAGATTCTGCACGTTGTTATGAACTTTAATCGCGGCCTTCCAGTTCGCGGCTCATCCTCGATACCTTCTCGACCGTTTTTAAACTCTGCACGCCACAGGCCGTATAATACCTGAGCACGACACTCCAGCACCACTTTAACCACTTTATCGAACGTTTTCTTCGCAGACAGACCATGTTTTGCGCAAAACTTTACTACCTACCGCTGCTCTAAATAACGTCATTCCGTAATCGTGACAAGCAACACGTCCATACACACTTGAACAATATACAACTGCAGAACTGACGATCGAACGATGTTAGCAAAATTGTTTATTGACAGAGCAGCGATAGGAGGTTAACCGAGCTCCCGCAGTTGTTTCAATGTTACCTCACGCACGGGAAAAAAACTGTCTTATTACTTAACCGTCAAAGCTCGTATATTCGCATCCTATTATTTCTGTTTGTTGTCCTATTAAAATAGTCGCGCGAATATTACCTTTAAAATAAATAAAAAATGAAAAAACCAAAGAGATATATAAAATTTGTTTTTCCTTTTAAATGCACAAAGCGCATCCGATCAGCCGCATTTTCATTTTCAGTTTCATTATTTAAAATTTTTATTTCCATTTTCATCTCGCATCTATCGAATGGCTGATTAGTGTATTCTACTAATGGAGAACCTTACGAAGGACAAAAATTAAAATTTTCTTTTTGTATATGTTTTTTTTTTTATTTACTATTACTATTATTATTATTATTATTATTATTATTATTATTATTATTTGAAAAACCCCGGGGAATGATAAATTTACGCGGTTGAAGAGGGAAGAAAAAGTGCCTACTACGAATAATAATTTCGGAACACTGAGGCGAGCTTATCTTCAGGAAATTCAAATTTTCATCGTATCTTCATTCTTTTGTTTCCGACGGTTGCGCAGCTGCTATCGATGCTTAAAATTAGAGCGAACGCTATCGCAACGACAAATAATAAGAAGGAACAGAGCTGTGCAGTGTTGAAGACTCAGTCAAGACTGAGTCTTCAATTTAAGTCCTTTAAAATTAACTAGACCGTTTTACCGCGTATACGACCTCTTTTGGGGCCGCTTAAAAACTCGGAAAATTTCAGTTTCCGGGTATCAGGGTATTTTTATAAATGGTATACTCGAAACCGAAGACCAGTTTCTTTTGCTGGGAAGGAGTTAAAAGATAACGGTTGACAAAAATTTAGCAAGCCTCCTCTCCGCCGATCGCCTAATTTTATCTGAAAGTTGCTTAAAAAGCTGCTAATGAAAGGGAAGCCATCGATTGCGCCATCAAAATTTCTTTCAGACGAATAATCTAACTCGGCGCATTATCCATCATCGGCGCCACTTCAATTTTGTTTCTTTTTTTTTTACATTAGGTCGTTCCGCTTGTTTTATTCACCATTTAGTCAACTATCGTACACACTTATATTCGCACCGAATTATGTCTACTTTATCACGGAATTGCATCTTCTAGCTAATTGCTACAATTCATCATCATGCACTCTACATGTGTAGCGTGTGACTGGCAGACAAATTGTCATTATGGAAAAAATGTATTTCAAAGAAAACCACACCTATACCGCATTTTAGGTTGCCCCAACAACCCCAGCGTCTGTTTTTTATACGTTCAGTAATTCGACTCTATATTCTAGCGAAATTGCCGAGCTTAAAAAATTTGAACTTTTTCCTCTGTGCCGGGCAATGCCGTTTTAATGTCCGTTGGTTTCGTAATCGACTTTTATTATTCACTCTATGCGGCAGAGGAACATTGTGAATGTTATCAAAGTTTCCCTCCAGTTGTAAATTTCACTTAAATACGCGAGAATGTCCTTATTATAGCCGGGCTTGTTAACTTCACTTATAAAAAATAAGACACAACGTTTAAATAATAAGGCGGCAGATTACCTTCGAATAATTCTCTAATTCAATTATTAATTCGTACCTAATAGTAAATTCGGAAGGTATTCCAAATTAGAATTAGAACGGCAACTGTGTAGACTCCGAGTAAAACTAGCACATACAGGAAACTATACGGATCCAAAATTTACAGTAACTCTATGCATAATTTAAAAGGATTGCTATAGAGGATTTATACCGAAACCTGATGAGACCGACTTGATTTGCTGAATCTTTCGCTTGCTGTCGATCATCGGAAAATTTCGTTACTTATTTATTTTTCATCAGTCGACATTTGGACATTTGTCTTCGTATTTTCTCAATTACATATTTGGAAAATGTGTCGTCGTTTGACTTTCGATCATATTGCTCCTTTGCCTCATAATCTTCATTAGGCAGCGCATTTTGAGTTCTTGAGGACTTTTTTAAATATTGTCGGGCCACTTAAGCTTCTTTCATTTCCCGGCAACACTTAATTGTTTGTTTCTTGCTTCTTTTATGTTCGAAATTTATGTATACACAGAAGCACACTTCGAACGTGTACTTTTATTAATCGTTTCCGCAGTTCCATCATTCGTCTCATATCCTGATCGCATTTTCCGGTATTTAGTGAACCTCTAGATATTTATGCTTTTTTTATGCGACGCGAAATTGTCTAATTTTTCACCGTATCTCATTATTACGATTTTCTTCTCATATATCGTCACATTGCTTAAAAATCGAGCTTACTGCATTATTGTTTAAGTATTACACCCATAGAGCAGCGGCGATTAATTACGTGCTCACTCCTTCGGTTACTTTTTTTTCGTATTTCTAGAATTTCCACCCGCGATTATTAATTTTTGCGCTCTCTATAACTTTTTTCTTTCTTTTGTTTTCATTCTTTCGTCTTTAAGGTGTCGATAATTATTTTTGTCAGAGTTTGACCTAGAATGTTCTGATTGCGTTTATCGAATGTTTTCTCTGAGCTCATCACTGCAATGTTGACCGATCGCTTTTTTGTATTTTTAAATTCACATTAAAACATGTCGGCGACGCGTCTTCTTAAAAATCGAAATTATCTTTCCGACAATACAAGACTCATTGCAGAATTAACGCGTGTCTATTCGTCACTTGGAAACACATATTTTATTAGTTTATCTACAAGCTAACTCTGTACATTTTTCGATATGACCGGCAATTTGTAAACATGATTGTCATTCGTACTATTGCGTTATAATTTGATTGAAATGAATAAAATAGAGAGTAAACACTAAAAACGCAATGATATAATTTAAAAATATAAATATAATATAAAAATATTGCCATCCTCTACAAGCTATTATTTACATTTCCTCTTCTGCAAGTCCTTCCAAATTCCCCTTATTGTTCCTGACTCGTTAAGTATTCTTCTAGCGCTATCTCCACTTATCTTCTTCCACTTAGGCTATTACACTTTCTATTCGTTCTCTTCTCTATGATCTATCCTCATCGAAGTCTACCCAGATTGACTTTCTTTCGGATTCCCGGACATTCAGGCATTGCTGGAAATGTAGCCGTCGACCTCCTTGCTGAAGTTACAACTTCCAATGGAAATTTTTTATTAGTAGGCTGCCAGAACACAATATTCTTCTTCCAACTAAATCCTGCCATCTTAGGCACTCTGTTTATGTTTTTCGCTAATTCTAATTCCTTTTATCTCTTGATTAACCCCCCCTGTTCCTTCTTCTCGTCTTTAGTTCTATGATTAACCCAGTTTGCGTCGGTCTATAATTACTAAACTATCTCGCGCCTCTGTTTCTTTTATAGTCTCCTTCCTTCTTCTCTAAATCGCTTTTCCTTGGCTGCATCTCCTAATTATCCATTGGATCATCCTAAAGGTTCCCAGTATGTTCGTGATGCGAATCACGTGCTTTTCGAGTGTTCATCCGGCTAGCGTGAGTTACTTTATTATCATCTTTTAAAGCTTGGTCCTCCTGCTCCTTTCAACGCCTCTTATGTTCTTTCTCTACCTATTTTTTCTAGGAGTGTTCCTTGATTCCATTGTCGACAAAATAAAACTATAATTTCTATTCTATTCCACGCATCTATTCCATTTTGCTGGGCTAATGCTCTCTGCTGGAAAACCCAAGGGGGGTAAAAAAGAAAAAAAAAAATACCGACTAGTTTCGGATATTACACAATCCATCTTCGTGGTGTTTAGGAACAACTAAAATTAAAACAACGATAATAAATCCGTCAACAATGAAAATATGCATAGCCACCATTAACTGGTAAAATTTGAAACGTAATAAAATAATCAATTTAAAATATGAAAAATTTAAAAATACGAAAATTTTACAACCGGTGTCATATGCATTACTGTATAGCTATATACTGATAAGTGACTTTCGCCAAGCATTTAATTTTTTAGAAAAACATATACGATATAGGTAACAACATAGATGAGGGGAGACTTGACCATTTTAAAAATGATTAAAGACAATAAGTGTTTAGACTTTGCTGAGAATTATTAATTTCGCCAGTTAACGGTGACTACGCATATTTTCATTGTTGACGAATTTATTATTGTTGTTTTAATTTGTTTCTAAACACCATGAAGATGGATTGTGTAATATCTGAAACTAGTCAATATTTTTATATTATATTTTTAAATTATATCGCATTGTACTTTTAGTGTTTACTCTCCATTCTATTCATTTCAATGTGTTAATTTTAATAGATAATCTTAATTAACTTTATTTATGCAAGTGGCAAAAACAAAGTCGCGAATAAAAAAAAATGAAAAACACGCTCCTTTCCAGAACACTGCGGCAGTAATATGAAAAAAAGTCCTTGCCTTTATTATAACATTTTAGCGTTTCTTTTGAAATTACTAAGCATATTGGTCGAATATTATTTACTGTGCTGTGCCAGATGATCTCTTTATACCTCTTGTTTCGAAACTGTTTTTATTTTCGATACTTTCCAAAAAATGTCACAATAGTAGCCGATTTTCAAAGGTAGAATCGTATTAGTTGATTCGATGATATTTTTAGCTGCGATCTCTGTGTTAGAACAGTGCTCGTGATATCATCATTACCGGCGGGTAGAGGTTTTTATTTTTTGAGATTAATTAATACCGCTGGTTGAAATTAAGAACTGAAAGCTAAAATATAATTATTTGCAGGAGATAAATGTGTTTGGAAAGCTGTTTTTATTTTATTTTAATATTAATAAAGTTTAAAAGTTATTTATTTTAACCGCCAGCGGTTATATGTAGCGCGTATTCGGTCTTTTATAGCTACAACGTAATTGTGGACGGTGTTTTTCACGGGTTATCTGAGGAATAAATAAATTATTTGTACCTGCAGTAAGACAAATATTGTAACTCGGCGAAACAAGAATAATAAAATATCTTCGAAAATTCTTCACGTTTTGACAATAAATCACTGAGGTATAAAATATACATAAAATGACCAACGAGGAAAAGAAATTACAGAACTAGAATGAGGCACCAGGCGGCGGCGTGTCAATAATGGACAATGTAGAAGGAGAAATTTTCATAATATTAATGAGAAACGTCCCAAGTCCATGACGACTCCCTATTTGAACATTCTAGACAGACATAGGAGCATAACGTTCACTGTAACTGTTACGGTCAAATGTACTCGTGCAAGAGTACACTTTGCATTGATTAGTAGATATTTGATTTATCGAAATGCAGCCCCTTAAGCTCCATAAGTGTGCGTGTGTGTGCGTGTGTATACTAACACGCATGTAATGGTATAAAGTAGTTAGTAGTGGTTTATCAATGCCTTTCATAAGATTCCGTTAGCGATTATTTTATTTAATTTCTGTAATAATTTCTGTCACTACCTGCGATCGAACTCAAGACCTCCGTGACAGAAATCAAACGCTCTTAGGATAACGCGACGACAACGAGATATAGCGAACGAAATTCGAGAGGGAGGAAACGTTTAAGTATAGGGAAAAACAAAATAAAAATATAGTTGATAAAAAGGAAGGATAAAATTAAGGGAAAGAAGAAGAAGAAGGAAAAAAGAAGTGCAACTGTAAAGGTATCGAATTATTATTATCTTTGCTGCTTCTTCATTGAAACTAATAGATCATAGCAAGATTCCTTGCAGACACGCATTTACCTGAAGCCTCTTCAGTAAGGGTAATTTTCGTAGCATCGAATTTTCAAATGGGGAATTTTTTCTTCCTTTTTCCTCCTCTGAGTTTAGCATTTGAAAATATTATCACGGCGTGAAATTCGGATCGTTTTCTGTAATAACGTGAGAATGATAGCATCGAAGCCGTTCTTCTTTTTAAAAGCAGAAAGCTTTTATTTAAGCATTTATTTCGACTCGTCAGCTATATCTACCCAGTGACTTCTAATTTATGCCCGAACGGAACATTGCCCTGCGCAACCCCAATTACATACGGTAGCTGGTTGTTAACGGAAAATATTTACGTTTAAAGCAGAAGAAAAACCGAAACAAGTAATATACGGAACTGTGAAAAATTTCGGCTCCAGACATCAAACGGTTCCTTCTTATTCCAAACACAAACTTGTCACTTGTTTCCGTGAATACTACCTTGTAGGGTCAAAGTCAAGGGTCACTTTCCCAAATTTATTATGGAACGACAACGCATTTTATTCAATTTTGGTTTTTTCGTACATGATTACACATCTGCTAAGGTACCAAAAATACTTTTTTTTTTTTTTTTATGTCCATTTAAAAAGGAAAATGGCGACATAACAGCTACCGGAATGAAACATATTTTCATGATCTTCCTTACCGTAGGGACATGTCGCAATTTTTCATCTAGAACAAAAAGGAAAAATGATTTTAAAATGACATTAAGAAATCTCTAGTGAACGTCCGTAGAACTTTTTAAAATATTTATTTTGAAAAATTTGGCTTCAATTCATAGACGCGAAAACAAGTTTTTTCCGAAAAAAATCGGTCGAAAATCGGCTATAAAATCTCGGTAAATCTTTATTAATTAAAAAGTTTTACGGCCTTCACTAGGAAATGTTATTTGTTAGCTGCGGCTAAAATTTCGATTAGCTGAAAATTGGATACGGGGTAGCAAGTTGGAAAAAAATGGTTTCTAGAAAAACGCGTTTAAACTTTCAAGTGCATATATTTCTATATAACTTTTATTTACCACTAATCGGCGATTCCTGGGCCATACAATAGTCTTAATTCCAGGTTTTCAACCTCCTTAACCTTCCTTGAAGATGGTAATGCTGAATGGCCTTTCTTTGCCTCTGTCAATGGGGAGCCGTCAGATAGCGCGGTGTACACGCGACGTTGGCTTCTGTGCAGAAATTGTGGCAGCTCGGTCTAATCGTTATACCCATTTGCTTCATAACTTGCATATTATTCCGAAAAATCCATCGTTGAAATGTGTAACTTCAAGATTCGAAGCAATATCAAGGACAGCTACTCTGGGGAGCCATTGACCGCACGAGAGAGCGAATTAAGACTTCCATTTGAGTTCTGTGTGAACCGGCCCAAGCAACGTGTTAGTAAATCATCGTTGCTTATTTCTTCATATATACGGGCTTTATAACTTTAAAAACGTCACTACTCATCCGGGTTTATTATGTTCGGAAAATGCTGTTGACTCCCGTGATTGCTTTCCGTAACTGCCAAGCATACCAAGACTTCAGGCCTTCCGGGGTTATAAGTGATGTTGCGTTTTTTTATCAGTCGAAATTTCGTGATATAGCGTTGCTCAAATGGTTCTCCTCACGTCCTCGCGATAGAGTTACATATTGTCTACGTATAGCCAAACCATAATAAATGCCCAAATCGTCTATTAACTTTCCCATTAATTTAATTGTTTTGTAGTTTTCTCTAAATTCCAAAGCCTTCTGTCTAATCTTTTCTGCGTGGGACCGATGCATTCCTTTTTTGACAACTGCTCAACAATAGCCTTGAAAGTGTCGCAATTTCCATCATCCAGATAATTTGTTGTTTTTTTTTTTTTAATTGAGTGAGCAAACATCTCCGTTGCGACGTCCACTTCCATCGTCTCTACTGAGTCTTGTGATTCGTCTCGCATACTGATTCATGGTTTTCCTTCCAAGTTTTGTATTCGGCAATATTTTCATTCACTTTTCAGTGCATTCACGCTTTACAAAATTTACTTTTTACCATAACATCTGCTACTTTACCGGTAAACTAAACACTACTTATAACGGTTTTCCAGCGTCAGCTACTGGCCTAGCTTAAAAATTCAAGGAGCGGAAATATTTAATGGTAGCATTTGGAAATTTTACCTTACTGATAGTAACTATGCGTTTACAAATTAACAGTGGCCTCAATTCTACCGATATCGAACACGCTCAAATTACTCGTTAAGCAGCGCTGTATTCGGAAGGTCAAATTTTTCGAGCACTTTGAAAATTTTCTCCCACCTAAAACCTTTCGGATATTATTTGTAAATAGTTTAGAAAGCATTTAGGCCAATTAAAGAAAATTAAAAAAAAAAATTTACAGACTTGTATTAATCCTTCGTGTCTAGATGCACGCGGCAAGCTGGTTCATTAACATCACGAGCATCCGGTTTGTTGCGAAGCTCCTGTCACATGAGGGTCAAATTATTTTGTTTAGGGCAGCGAGTAAGGAATTTTTGATCTCTCGTGAAATACGGTTTATCTAAATCACGGGAAACATCGATAGGCAAGCTAAATTGCGAAATAATGGATGTAAATTTACAAGTTTTACGATCAACCAGGCGAAACCTAGGGGTGGACTTGCGTAAGACCAGAGACCCCTCTAGACTCTACCGAAATCTGTTTAGTCGGACGCTGCTGCCACATTTTATTGCTCAATAAACGTTTATTGCTACACTTTTACTGTCGGCGATTAATAACTATTTCGCCTAACTGAGCTTTCTTCTTCATATTTCGCGTTTATTAATTGTTTCCACAGATTGTGTGATTAATGTGCATCGCGTAATTTTTTTACTATGCTCATAATTTCCTTTACGTTTCCCTTTTCTATTTTATAACGGCTTAAGATATTTTCTTTTTATATTTTTTCCCCTCCAGATTCTATGTCCAAATACTGGTAAAAATTTTAATTTTAATATGTACATTACAGCAGCGACGTAGTATGTAGTTTGATAAATTAGTAAAACCCTAAAAAAACCCGAAGTTTTTAATGTTAATAAATAATAAAAATAAATGTCGAGCAGTGAGAGGGTGAATGAACGTGTGAATGAGTTGCTGCTGTCAGCTCGGGGGCTGACTGGAGCGTCATCGACGCGGAACGAGTTATCCATGCTGATAGATCTGAAGAAGGTGACGGCTGAAGATGAGTAGTTTAGTTGGTTTTTGGATTGATGGCAAGTTAACAGGACAGTCGAATTGCTCCTCCGGTCGAAGAAATTACTTAAAAAGTTAATTGTCGATTATAAAGTCCGTGATCGTTGTATCCAGAAAACCAAAAACCTTTGTTCGGGATAAATAATTTAATCCCCCCCCCCTCTAAATTTATATGGTCCATGTGCTGTGTGTAATTGCCGGGATTATTACAGCACATGGATCAGTGCAGGATCAGAAGTGTTTTAATAGGTTAGCCGCTCTAATATGGTTTAGTATATCCTGGACCTGTTTTGGTTCGTTTAACAACGCAACCGTCGGTAAGTTGGAGGTGCCTGCAGGCAGGCAATGTTCCAGAACGTGTTCAGCGGTTGGTGAAATTGGGGAATTGCATATGGAACAGGCAGAGGGAGGAGATGTTCCTTCCAAAATAATTTAATTGAACTATATTCAAATCGTCAATCCTGAGTCGGAGCCAACGTGCACCAGCGCACCTCACTCTCCAGCCGAAATTTACTTTTACTAATCATTGTTTATTCGTGAATGGATTAAATAATTCAGTTTTTCGCGGCCAACTGGTCATGTACTTGTAAAGGATTTGATTAGTATAAATTATAATAAACAAAAAATTTAAATCGATTATTTGTAAAAAATAAAAATAAATAATAATTATAACAATAAGAATTATAACAATAATAATAATAATAAATAAAAGATCAAGATACTACGAATGATTTGTGCCGTAAATGCTATCAAGTCCGTGAAACAATTGAACATATTACAGGAGGATGTAAATTACTTGCAGAAACAGAATACACAGAAAGGCATAACAACATGGCGAAAATAATACACCAAGAAATAAAACATAAATATGGAATAATAAAAAACAAAAAAGCACCATATTACCAGTGTATAAACCAGAATCAGTGCTAGAAAATGAAACTATAAAATCTTACAGATCATAAAATAGATGCTAATATACCTGATATTTACCTTGATTCACAAACCATCAAAGAATACATTTTTAATCGATATATCTGTCCCTAATGACAGTAATATTAGCCAGAAATATGAAGAAAAAATAAGTAAATACAGCAGCTTAGTCACTGAAATAAAAAAGATATAGTAATAAAAGAAGGTCACAGTAATACCACTTATAATGTCAGTAACCGGAATTACATCAAACACATTAATGGAAGGTTTTAATACAAATTCCAGAATATATGCATAATAACATATCAAAAGCAGTTATATTAAGAACATGCGACATAATGAGGAAGTTTGTAAACCATTAAAATATAATAAAATAATTATGAATTGATGTAATCCGTCACAAATTATAGTAACCGGAATATAGTAAACCTGAGAAAATAATGAAAATAATGAAAATAATAATAATAATAATAATAAAATATTATAGATCTATTGATGGCTCCTATGGCCATATAGTCCGGTTTGCCTTCCCCGGGTGCAAGTTAGGTTAACGTTCGTTTTACATTCCTTTTTTAAAAAAGGATAAACCGGATAACATCCCAATAAAAGTTATTCCTCATACTCCCACTATTTAATTCTTCGGAAAATGTTTACAAGTTTGACACGAAAACTTTACAGACTTCGTTATAGGATTTTCTTATCGCCTCTGGATGAAGAATTTCATTGTCATTACAAGCGTGATGCAAAAGCGATACGCAAACTTTATTTTAAGATTTTCTTATTACCTTCAGCGCGTAAGAATATCGTGAAAATGAAGCAAAATAAGACCCGTACGTTCTTTTGCATGGATGAAAAAATTAAGCTTTTTATAATATGCTTAACAGTCTAATGAATCTGAACACTGGAGGGTTAATTGCTTTTTTTAGCCGTCTTTACTTCCTCAGATTTTTACAGTATGTAACTAATACTCCATTTTACATTAAGTATATACCTGGGAGCAATTGGATTTGGAACTAGACAATAACCCGTGATACCTTTGGTAGCCAAGCACCTTAACTACTAGGCCACTGCGCTACCGAAGAATGACACGACCATTTACCATATATATGATAACAATAGAGATTCCATATTATAACACTGCCCATAATATTCAAATGTGTGAAAATTCTTTAGTTCATTTTAAAACTTCTGCTCAATCATGCATAGGAATAAAAGTCACTTGGAATTGAGAAAATCTGATTGTTTTTTCGTTTTTTTAAAATTTTTGTCAATTTCCTTACAGTTCTGTATGCGTGGAATGTGCAGCGACTATATATTGTAACGTACCGAAAAAGAAAGATAATTCAGAGATCGGAAGGTAACGGTACGGAAAAAACACTTAGCCGGCAAGCGTAAAAAAAGGAAAATTTGAAAGGCTTATGTATGTGGTGACACTGTAAATGACTTCTAAGCGCACGCTGTTTTAAAGTTGACGGAACGACGACCCGCGGAAATAGTGACGGGAGTTTTAAGCTGCTAATGAGAGAGTGGTAGTTGTATAAAAATTATATTGTACTATTGTAATATTATCATATTAAGGTATTGTAATAGGAAATATTATTTTAGATGATGGTATAATTGTAATATAAATGATAAATCATGAGAGTGCGGATTTTGTAGTATTACTTAATATATGTTGTAACAGAAAGTAGTACTTAAGTTAAGTTGATGTTATATCGTACAAATAAATGATATAATTATGTTGGGAACCCACAGACGGGCTAGTGCCTTGTGGGACCCGTATATTATTAAAAAAGAAAAAAAAAAATTGATATAATTACCGCAGATTAAGTCTGTCGCTCAGTCGTGGTGACTTAGGAGACAGCAGTTTCTGTTCAAGAATGTTTCGTAGAGGAGGTTCGAGCGCATCTAATTAAGGCGGAACTTGATAGCCTACTTAACTTGGCAGACTTGATGATAGCCGCTACGAACACATTATTCCGATATTAAAGTAAATACAACGCTATACGAATAAGCTATTTCAATTATAATTTTATCGAAATAGCTTATTATTTTGTAATTTCGCAATCACGCTGTCTTTCTTTTCGTTCTCTTTTCTGCCATCAATTTCTTCATTACACATTTATCGTTTTCCCCAAAAGCTGGTCTTCTAAACTAACAGCATGCTAAGTTCCTATACAAGGTTTCATTTCATTACCACAATTTCAGTATACAGTCTCTAATTCACGACTACGCAATTGGAGATATCGTAGCTTCGAAACTAGTCTTCTCAAATAAGTGCTATACAATCTAAAATCGAATACTGGTTATACTGTAAACATTTAGCACAGTAAAGACAGGAAAACGAGCTGCCCTCAATTTTCTCTTTAAGCGTATTATGAAGAGCTTAATTCTACAATTTACCGCATCTCATTAAGGGTACATCAGACAATACAATGTCGGGTGGGTTTTGATCGTAAAAAATATGAATGTGCTTATGCAGTATTTTCACATCATGCGCGCCTATACCATATTAGAAGATACCGAAAGGACCAGTAATATCTAAAATCGTATACATTATTATTATTATTATTATTGAAATATAATAACTAAAAAATATTAAAAGTAGTGCAATTTCACCTAAGTACTAATTTATCATCTGAAATACTCAGCTTTCGAGTTTTCCTGTTATTGGACATATTTGAGATTACTGACAATATTTCAAAGAACTAATTCATTTAACCCCTATAGTTCCGGTTCAATGGAATTTCTAGAAGAAAATTATTTATCGTTTTAGAGTTGAAAATGATCTTTTCCGCTGAATTTCCGACGGCAAGTCTGACAAA
Source organism: Icerya purchasi (assembly GCA_039619475.1). NCBI lineage: Eukaryota > Metazoa > Arthropoda > Insecta > Hemiptera > Monophlebidae > Icerya > Icerya purchasi. The sequence goes on from CM077115.1 coordinate 586,886,845, forward strand.
AACAGCTCCGATAAATTACACAGAAATGCTTATTTCCTCATTACAAAGGATGAGCTAAAACAACTGCAACTACTCTCCGCGTGCGGAGTATGAACGTTATCTAAAAAACGAGTGAAACACGAAGTTCATTTTTTTGTAACGGAACAAGCGCAGAAACAATACGAACCGAGATACAAAACGAGTTGTACTTAGAGTTACCCTTACAGACTAAGACATTTCGTACAAAACATTGTTTATCTAATTCGTTGTCAGCATCCGCAGCCTCCTTCTCAGAGTATCGGCAATTCTTGGCAATACACTTGCGCATCCTTTTGGGCCGCCATTTTCCAAAAAAAGGGATGTTTCATTGGTAAACGCTTTAATCGCAATATTATGACCCTGTTTAAACTTTCCATACTGTATGCAGCTGAGATTTCTCGAACGGTGTTGATAATTTCCTTCGAACACAATAACGAATTGCACATCTCTGTTCAGTTTTAATTATTGACTGATGAACGCGCCATACATGTGTATATCATAGTCTGTAATGGAAACTCTAACTACACTTCGTTCAAACATCTGTATCTCAGTTTGTATTGTTATAATGGCGCTCGCTCTGCGCTTGTTTCGCTGTTGAGAAAGGAATGAACTTTGCGTTTCATTTCTTTTTTGACCACTGGATAACGTCCATACTTCTTATGGAGAATAGTTTCAGTTGTTTTTGCCCAATCTTTGTATAATAGAATAAGTGCTTCTCTAAAGCGCTTCAAAATATTCCATTAAAGATGAAATTAATTTGTACTAGGCAAACATATCTCCTATACTACTTCTACATTACTTCTATACTACTTCTATATTACTTCTATACTACTTCTATATTACTTCTATGCTACTTCTATATTACCTCCATATTTCATCTACATTACTTCTATTTTACTTGATATTATTAGATAAAACGCGGTTAGAATAGAGTTTCTAATTAAGTGTATCTTGGTATTTTCTTATTTATCACACCGGTGTGGTAAAAAGTAAAAATTGACCTCAAGCTAATTCCATCGAAAAGTTTTCTAAAAACATCGCAAATACACAGATAAATCCAGAAATACCCTACTGAGCTCAAAGTTACCACATACGATATGCCATTCTTTGATATTAAACGATCTTCTTCTTGTCCCGGCTGATCTCGGCCATTGGTGGCTATCTAGCGAAGTCTTGATGATATTCTGGTATCGCGCTCTGTCATAAGCGGAGTGTACTAACCATTCTGTATCTAATCCTGTCGACGTTTTGATATGACAGAACTAGAGGTACGTTTCCTCCGTCCAATTCTTCTTTTACCTTTAATTCTTCCACTAAAATGGTTTGTAGGAAGGTGTATCTTGTCCCATGGACTAAGTGTCCAAAAATTTTTTATTAAATTAATCAATTCGCGGTCTTTTTCATGCCCCTGAGTCCTCCTGATTGGTCTTTTCAGCTGTCCAGGATACCCTCAAAATTCTTTGATAACACCACAATTCAATCACAATGTGCTAATTGCGAATATATTTGTGTCTTAATTGATTATTTTACTTCGTAAAGCATATTGCGCTATTTAATTAGCGCCAGTACGTAGTCACATTTTGACTGCGCCTTGCATTTCGTGCTGCGCAGTGCCGAGCAGTGCAAGTACAAAAATAACGCAAGGAAGATGGTTAAAATTCAAGAACTATTAACAATCTTGTAAGCCATTGGCGCTAATGTCTTATTCTATCGCCTCGACATTGTCGTGATTCCTACGAACACAACTATCCCAGAACGGGAATAATTTTCCCGTGAAAAAGAATAATAAAATTATTTTGAAGTCATTTTTTAAGCCAAATACATGTACGTCTTTGAGAGAATCAACACAGATTATTTTCGTTATTATATTAATGAATCTTATTAATCGATTTTTCATCGCTGTTTTAAATGAGGATGTATTATTTTTAAAAAGTTTTACGAAAATTATTATAAATAATAATTTTATTGAGATAGCACAGTATTTGTTATGCTCTTTGTTATCAGTAATTGAATCGATCTTTTTCAAAAACCGTGACCGTCGTAGATACGATACAACCCGGCTGAAAAATCAACTCCTTCTTCTTTCCTAACGATTTCCCGGTGCGGGGTCCGCTTAGTGGTACTTTCTTCTCCATTTTCTACGGTCCTTGACGTCCTCTATCCCAACACCGGCTTCCACCATGTCGTTGTTGACGGAGTCTATCCACCGTCTTCTCGGTTTTCCTCGTCGTCGCTTTTCTCCAGGGTTATAATCCATTAACATCCTCACAGGGCTGTTGTCTGTTTTTCTCATGATGTGACCGTACCATCGGAGTCTCGCTTCCCATAATTTCAAACGTACAGGTGCAACTCCTATACGCTCCCTTATATCGTCGTTTTTGATATGGTTGAGGAGTGCGTGCCCAAGAGACCGGCGTAACATTTTCATTTCAGCCACATGAAGTTTTTGTTCCATTTTTGTGGTTGTCGCCCAGCATTCAGCTCCATATAGCATTGTAGGTTTGATAATCGTCTTGTAGATCGTCCCTTTGAGATGTATCGGTATTCTCTTGTCACATAATAGCCCGGTTAGCTGCCTCCATTTCATCCGCGCTGTTTGAACGCGGGAATCTATGTCGCATTGTGTATCCCCATCTGAGGTAATATTTGAGCCCAACTATTTGAACTGAACGGTCTTCTTTAACACCGTGTTCTCCTATTTTAATAGACTTATCTGTAGGTGCTCCACATTCCAAGTATTCAGTTTTCCTGATGTTAAGCTGAAGTCCATTTTCCTGTTATCTGTTTTTCCAGATCTGCACGTGATTTTCTAAATTGTCTTTGCTTTTATCCGCCAGGAAGACGTCATCCGCGTATAGCAATGTCCACGGTACGGGTGTCTGCAGGTCTGTGGTTATAGTATCCATAAAAAAGGATGAATAGTAGCGGCGATAATGCTGAACCTCGGTGCACTCACACCGTAACCTGGAATGGCGGTGAAATGCCTACGGGACACCACACCACCCTGGTTGCTTTTTGGTATATAATCTGTATTATTTTTATGTATTCTTCTGGGACTTCGTGTATTCGTAGCGCCTTCTAAATTAGTTCATGCGGAACCTTGTCACAAGCCTTTTCCAGATCCAAAAAGGCTATATGGATTGGACTCTTCCTTTCCGGTGCTTTTCCGCCAATATGCGTGCCATATCGATCGCATCCGTTGTTCCGCGTCCTTTTACAAACCTTTCCCGTAATCGGCGATCTGTAGTATGCGCTCAAATATTTTGAGGGTGTGGCAAAGTAGGTGAATTGGACGGTAGTTGCTGCAATCCATAACATCCCCTTTCAGTTTCCATATAGGAATAGTTGTACTGGTAGATCAGATTTCGGGAATACAGCCCTCTGTCATTATTCGATTGAATAAACTTAGCAGTATTTCAGCTCCCTTCTGTCCCAGTAATTTTCAAACCTCATCTACTTCTATTTGTTTGACGAGTCCATAAGTAGACAAGTAGTCCAATATTCGGGAGTGTGGAAATTCCTCTTCGCAGACCTGCTTGTAGTGGTCGGACCATCTTTGCAGAATTTCCTTCAGGTTTTTCATTATTTTGTTATCTGCAGATTTAATCTGTGTTATGGGACCAATTTCTTCAGTCGCTCTCTGTCTTGCTTTAGCAATTCTGTATATCGAGTTTACGTTCTCCTTTGCTTCTAGCTGATCATATAGATATTGGTAATGGGATTCCTTTACTCTCGCTACTGCTATTTTCGCTTCTGATCTGAGACGCTTATAATTTTTCAAATTCTTAGTATCTTTTGTTTGCCATCATTTTTTGAAAGACTGCTTCTTAGCCTTTATAGCTTGTTGGACTTCTTCCGTCCACCACCAAGTTTGCTTGTCAATGTATTTTTTCCCCGGCTTTATTACGCCGAGTATTCCGGTGGCTGTTTGCAGCGTATTTGTTTTGCGATGTTGTTCAAGAACTCTTCGATCGAAGTATTAGCGCTGTTACTTCCGCTACTTATATTTATGCCGTTTAAAGGTATTAGTAACTGGTCCTTTTTCTGTGGTAATTTTCACCACTTAATCCTGGCTGTGATTGTCAGCCGATTGCGACTGGACTTATCTAAATCTAGAAGGATATTCATAATTAACATTCTATGTTGTAGTGCTATATCTTCTGACGGTATTACTTTAGCATCTAACACAAGTTTAGCGTCTCTTTTCCTTATGCCGGCTGAAAAATCAACATTGGTCGATATTATCGACTCAACGTTGGGCTTGCACTGTAGGCTGACGACACAACGATATATGTTACACTTTATCCTTTCGAATCGCTATAATCCAAAAAAGATTAGAAGACAAAGCTGAATCCTACTAAAGCTTTTGAAAGAATAATAAATAATTTAGAAACTGGAGAATAAAGATCTTCTAAAAATAAAGATGCTTTTTATTCACTAAAAGAAAACCTCCGATAATAGAGACTACTTTAGACAACATTATCGAATTCAAAAAACAAGAAGTATGTAAAATATTTGTGATTTTTTTTGATTCAGATGTTAATCTTTAATATGTTCTCATATTAACTACGTAACTGTCAAAGCCCATACATAAAACTCCTTATTCCTTGATATTCAATTTTTGAAATCCGGTAATTCACATTAATAATATACTCGTTATATGTAAATCCATCATTCTTATGTATACAAAATGTGATCCAGCATGATCAATTATTACAAATACTGCAATGGAATAAAAAACGCTTTCCGACTGTTCCTGATGCGCCCATCTATATATTTGTATTAGTTTTACACACCGATAAAAATGCAACACACTCTCAATCTGCTAAATTCTTTCACGGCTGTAAAATCAGTGAATGTCAATAAAATTGACGAATACGCAAGCACCTCTCCGCAACTTAAATACAAGAAGTATAAGCGTAAGTTAATCGAGCATCCATTTTCTAGTATTCTCCATTTCTCGTAATTTTTAATTACTTCATAACTCTTTCTCCTTTTCTTAGTGTCATACGCAGATGTGTGAGCTTCGACGATAGCGTCGTCTTTTAATTTCACATTGTCACAATTTTGCTCTATTTATTTTTCAACCGAAATTGTCTAGTTCTGTTAAGTGTAAAAGTTTATTAAATGCTTACGGTGTTATGCTTTTTTTTTTTTTCGTTTAACTTTTTAATCGTTTTCCTAATACCAAAAATTCTCTTCGGAATATCTCACCCTCGTAAAAAAAAATTCAAACATTTTTTTTAGCATGAAACTATCGATTTATAATAATATGAAAGATCAAAAGAGGGGCGAAAAAGATTCAAGTCCAAATGGCTAATTATATCTTAATTTGCTTCCGATTGAAAATTGGTGAATGTAATTTTAAAGCGACGAAATTGATTGATGAAGAGTAGAAATAACTAGAAAAAGAGGAATCGGAAAGGAGATGTATGTAAGGAATCTCTTTCGGGAAATATAAATACGATGGATGAGCGTGGGAGCAAGGTGATTTTGGAAACAGGAAAACTGCCTAGACATTTACCATAAAAGCGACAGCTGAACTGGGTAACGAGTCAACACGGTGATATTGAAAGTATCGAGAAAAGCGAATTTATGAAAACAAAAATAAACAGTTGAAGAAACGGTGTCAAAGGAGATGTGATAAAATGGGTATACTGAAACGGAAGCTATTGATTAAAATTTTAAGGCGAAATTAATGGAACTATAAAGTTAAAAAGGAAGTAAGTAGACATGAAGCAGGCTGAATTTCCAGGTAAAATGGGAATTGGAAAATTATTTGGGAATGTAAAAGATGCCTGAGTTATGAAAGCGACAAAAACCGCTAAGTTAGTCGAACGGGCCAGCGAAATATCCCTAGCTTTCTTCGTCGTTCCCTGATTCTATGTCGCCTTTGATTCGACCATTTCCCCCTTTATCTTTTGATTACATATCTCATCTTCACGCCGCGTTGTTCTATTTATTTAAACGATTCTTTTTTATACGGAATGTTAACATGTTTTCTTTGAATATTCTCATTTTTCTTCCGAATTTTATTTCCTTCATTATCAGCTTTTGTAATCTGTTTACTACTCTTTCATTTCCCTTGCTTGTCGTTTCTGCTTTACCTCCTTTATTTGTTCTATCTCGCATCAAATTAAATTTTAATTTGCCGCGTTAATTACTGTCTAACCTGCATGAACCTAGATCGATATTGTTGCTCTTACCGCAAGCCCTAAAAGAGATAAAATAATGTTAACGCGGACCGGCTTAATGTCACATACCATCGCGAGCTTCGTTCATTAAAGAACAACGCGTTTTTTGCTAATCTTATTTAAGATCCTTTCAGAGAAAAAAATAACATTCTTTAAAAATACAAGTACATTAACGCTTTTCCATGGTTCTTTCATTGTCTCTGGAGAGTTGTTTGTAGCGATGGTCTGTCACAATCTGTTCCTGTTCTATCTGTTATAATTGCTTCAACTTATTCAGATTATGGAATTTTGTAACGCAACTAAGTGTGTAACCTACACCTTTCGAGAATAATACAAATTATGCTTTGATTATTCTTTTTGTATGTTTTTATTACATTTTTCATTCAGAGAATTTTTTAAAGCGTGCATTTTTATTTATAAAAACTACTAAAATTTCTTTTATTTTCGCCAAAATTTTATAAAATTTTATGCATGTGTATTTCATGAACTTTTTTATCGTTAAGCGATCGCTAAACTAAATGTTCCTTACTTATATTGAATTGTGCACTGTAATTATGGCTAAAAAAGTATCAGAAATTTTTCTTCTTCTTCTTCTTCTCTTCGAATTTTATGGATCGCGTGAAAACAGCAAACTTTTTCCCAGTATTTCTTCATTATTTCACTGTGCTTTTTCTTCCGATCATCTGTCCATTTCTGTCTTGTTCTCTTCCTTTTGATTTTATTAAAGCCATTGACTTCTTTAATTTTCTTCCTAAATTCCGTTCTGTTTTCAATAGTTGATATACGTATCTTCATTAAAAAATTTTTTTCCTATAACCACATCGGACTTGAATCTATCAAAATGATGTTGACAGATTCTTTTAGTTAACCGGGTATCGTCCATTCTCTGGAAATGCGCATAAAATGCCAACCTTCTTTTCCTCATTATGTCGGATAGTTTATCTACTTTCTTATATATTTCCTCATTTGACCTGTTCTCCTGAATGTTTCTCCTATTTTTTGAGGGCCAAGAATTTTTCTTATGATCTTCCTTTCCTTTTTTTCCAATATTTCAATTTTTCCTATATTATTTAGCTCTAAGCACTCAGCTGCATATAGGCACTCCGGTTTAATGACTGTGTATTGTAGTGTCTTATCTTGGTATTTATCGACATTGATTTTTTGTTGTATATATTTCGTGTTAATTGAAAAGCCGTTTCCATTTTTCTTGCCCTTATTTTCAGTGCTTCCCCATCCAATCCGTTTTGCTCAATAACCATACTTAGGGTATCTGAAATTTTTAACTTTTTTGATTTTTCCATATTTTGTACACACATATCGATCGGGGTGAGGTTCTAACGTTTGTGTCATATACTCTGTTTTCTCGAAGGAAATCTGTAAACCAGTTTTTTCTGCTAGTTCTTTTAAAAGGTTAATCTGCTTTATTGCTGAGGTTACATCCTGTGAGAAAATTGCCAAGTCATCTGCAAAAGCTAAACAATTAATGGCTAGATTTTCCTTCTTGTATCCCACGCGTATCTCTGTTTACTTATATTTTCTGTTTCCAGTAATTTTTCCCACTCTCTTATAATCTTTTCTAGGACACAATTAAACAGAATTGGAGAAAGTCCATCTCCTGACCGATTTCCCCTTTTCAAGATTTTCTGCGATGTAGGATGTGTGATCGAACAGTGCCAAGTCGGTTCCCCGCCCCGGAATAAATCTGTACTGATTAGTACTAAAGAAATTTATTTTTTCTAGATATGATAACATTTTATTTTTACACACATTTTTCAAAGATCTTGGATATCGTAGGGAGAATACATACTGGTCTATAATTAGCAGGGTCAGAATTTTTGCCATTTTTGTAAACTGGAGTAATTATCCCTGTTTTTAATTCCTTTATTAATAGATTCATTCAATATATATATATGTAAAAGGCTTTGTAAAAATACGTACGTTTTCTTTTATTAAAGTTATGGAAATTCCATCTATACCAAAAGAAGATGGTTTGTTTGCCAGTGAAATAATGGCGTTATGGACATCAGTTTCAGTCGGGTCAGTAAGTACAAAGGAGTTAAGTGTTGACGGTGGGGGAGAATAAATCGGTGCAGTTGTTGTAGGGTAATGGTTTTGTAGAATATTTAGTACTTTATCTTTAAAATATTGGTTAAAGTATTCAGCAATTTTTAACTCGTTTCCATCAACACAGATATTATTATAGCTGTCTATTTTAATTTCTTTAATTGGAGTATTTTTTTCCTCTGTTGATTGTTTTATGACTGACCAGTATGTTTTCTGATTTCTCTTACATTTATCTAGTACATATATATTAGTGTAATAATCGTTTTCGGTTTTTTTAACTGCAGCTTGTATGGTTTTCGAGAGGTTTCTATATTTGATTTTCAGCGAGGTGTTTGTTGGGTTCAAATTTATTGATTTAAATAAAATACTTTTTTCGTATGATGCGTTTCACTGTTTCGGGGTTACCCAGTCTGATATTTTTTTTTTTAAGTTTCTTTGTTGGACATTTCATTCCTTTACAGTTTACTAGGATTTCATTTATTCTTGTGTGATTAGCTAGGTAACTTTTTCGTCAATGGTAGCTGTACTCATGTAAATGTAACTAAAGTTGCATTGCGCCAATGTTTGTTGAAACAGTTTTTTGTTAAAGTCATATATGGGAGTTTGAATAATTTCTTTTTGTATGAAGAATTCAGGAAGATAGTTGAGCCTAAACCCTGATGATCGGATAAGTCATCTTTTATTATTTCGTAGTTTATATTAAATTTAGTGTTACAGAATTCCAGTTCTCTAATTAAAATGTGGTCTCTAGACACGACTTGTAGTCAGTCCCCTTCCCTTTGTGTATATGTTGCTTCGTTTACTAAGCTTAATAAAAATACGTTCCTGGATATTAAATTTAAATAATTTGTAGACACGGAGTTGTTTAGTAAGTCAATATTTAAATCTCCAGTAATAATAGTTAGTTTATGTGAGTCATGTATTATTTCTTGCAAATCATGTAAAATATCTGTAATTGATGAATCGCAGAAACGATAATACCTACTAGAGTCAGATGCTCTGTGCTATTTAATTGTATGTGTATATTTATTAGGTTACACGTTGAAAATGTGATTTGAATATGTGTGTGTAAATTTGTTTCTCTAATGTAGATGATTACCCCGCCCTTATCCTGGCGGCATTGTGCGAGTGTCGTGTAATTGTTTAGTTTAAATCGGGAAATTTCTTCGTTATATATCCATGTTTCCGTGAAAACGATAATATCGTAATTTATGACACTTCGCTGTATGAGTAGCTGGAATTCGTCGAAGTGTTCACGTAGGCTTCTTATATTTAATGTAAGCATTCGTAGTGATTTTTTTGTGTCAGCCATTGCGGGTCAGAGAGAAAATAGATCGGTGAGAATGGACTAACATCGGATGACATAAATTAGAGCCGAGTGTAATGATACACTTGAAATATGGCATGACCTACTCAAGATCATATTCAACTACTGGTATGCGAACTGTGTGTTTAAACATGGAACGTGTAAGTGAGTTTTTGGGTATGCAAAGATAAATTTATAGAAAACCAACACCCAAGAACGAATATAGACACGATAAGCTGAAAAATGCTAAAAATAGAAATACTAAAAATATTAAAACGAAATGGCGACGAAAATAAATTAACTAGTCATTTAGATAGCTCGTTGATTTGCTCTACGGAAGAAATTCGTATAGCAGGCGATCGTTCTTCTTTCCTAACGAAGACTTTCCCATCTCTGGACCAAATAGATTTGTATCCGCGATCTCGAAGTCTTTGCGCTGTTGAGAGTAATTTTGAATTTTCGCTCGTTAGCTGTTCATTCAGATAGATTCGTGCGCAGCGGATTGGTCGGTAAAATCGAAATATTTTTGCACTGGTTTCGTGACACGCGAACTTTTTAAGAGATTTAAAATATTTGGATGTATTTGGTTGTCTAATTTTGGAAGACGGTGGCAGCAATCGATGTCTTCTGGGCCGCCTATTGCAGTTTCGGTTATGGCAGCTATTTGCTCAACTATTTTAACAACGTCCTCGTTCGGTGTAACTGAAACATTGCTGATTATCACATTATTAACTCGGCTATATTTTCTAACACAGACACCCGGTCCTGTAAGATACGGTTTTCTTTTTTTAAGCGGCTATTTTCATCGCATAGTGTCTTAATTTCTTTCAGTGCCTCTTCTAGTCTCCGATTTACGTCCATCTGTATCCCTTTAAATTTTCCTGACAGATTGGAGATCTCATCTTTAATAAAAGTTAGAATTGAGTCGTTATTGTAGCTTGAGTTTAAACGGCAGTCTTGAGCCTTAATTTTTTTGATTTTTGAGTCTAGGTCGACTGAGCTCTATACTAGCGCAACTGAAATGAAGTATGCTACTACATTTAGTGTAGGTTGCGAAATCGCCGTCAGATGGAAGATTGCCGGCACATTTTGTACAACTTAAAGCCATTTTAAAGTGTAAAGCCAAAACAGAAATATCGGACGATTTGTTTAGCTGCGGTGATGATACGTAATGTAGGTGAATATAACTATATTTATTTAACCCTTAACTGGTCCGGTGCTATATTTGTAGCATAAACAGTTCGGCGTATTCTGTGAGACTACTCATTTTGGGAGGCCAAAACGAATGCCAAACATACAAATAAACTAAATATTTTATTTGATATACATATTATAAGCATTACTACACTTAGGTACAGTTAAAATTAAAGTAATTGAAACGAAAATTAGCAAAATATTATCATAGTAAATAAAATATGATGCCGATAAATAGAAAACAAAAACTTATTTGCAAACTAAACTTTAAAGAAACCGAGAGAAAACGAGTAAAATGTATTAATTTTATACTGTGAAGTTTATAAGCCATTATATAAACAAAAAAACAAGAAAAATAAAATTGTAACAAATATTCTGGATTCCAGCACGAGTCAAAGTTAGTTACTTTGAAGAACAATTTTTGCATAGTGGTCTTGCTCTTGCTTTTAGTGCGGGGAACTTTTATTACAATATTGTGTTTTTGTGTTCTAGACGATGGGCGAACTTCTGACGTACATCACCTGTACCGATTTTTACTATATATATATATGTAAACGTTTATCACCATCACTTACTTCGTCTTCAACAATTTCTTCATTGCCGTCTCAGTCAGATAACTCTGAATTAGTATCGTGTTCTGATTCAATGTCCTTCTGGCACACTATCTATATCGCTAACACATTTATCGAACCATTTTAAACGAGTTTCTTCATAATTTAAATCGCCTAAATGCACACGTTCCGATGGTTCGGCCATATTTCACAAAAATTTCCACACCTAAAACTATTACACGAACAGTCGGGCGTCGTCTGAAAGACTACGACTGAAATAATTTCCATCATAACTTCTAAGAAAATATCGGAAACTGATCGAAAATATGGCCGTCTATCACGGACTAATAGAGGAAGGATTAGGTAACCGGAGACGTGTGTGGGTTATTTCATTAAGCAATGAGAAATAATTATTTATATGCAGTCGTCTGTCAGACGACGCCGGACTAGTTAAGGGTTAATTAAACGGTTGGAATATATATTAAAATCAATCTACGTACCATTAAGTTTCTTTATATACACAGTTTACCAATAAAACGAACTAAGATATGCTAAAATATATTGATCGAAAATGAACGCGCACTGGATCGTCTATCAACGATAATAATAATGATAATAATAACGAAAAGAGTAAATGGTAGAATGGAAAAGTTGAAATTTAATAAAAAGGTAGTTAATATAAACAAAAGGTTTAGTTGATGGTCAAATAGTTTTACAAAAAAAAAAAAAAAAAAAAAAAAAAAAAGGTAGTTTACAACGAGGGCACATGTTTTTGCGTTTTAGTAACACTATAAAACCCCTAATGAACTTTTTTTCCCCCTTTTAGAGTTAATCACAAAGATCCACAAGCATTATAGAAAATTATTTATTCAAATTCTGATGATCAGAGATAGAAATATCAAAGGGGCCCTAAGATCCGGAAAACAAAATGTATTGAAAATGTGAAACAAAAGCAGAATTGTACGGAGTGGGAATATTGAGATAAGAAAATTGAGCGTACAGCTGGAAAAAGACAGGACGAGATATTCGAAAAGAATGTGATTAAAGGTACATTTTTCATATCATTAGAAGCGTATGGGGAGGGCAATATGGAGAATTCACAAGTGTAAAACGATGTCATAACGGAGGAAGGGAGCCTACACAAGAAGGATATTGAATAGCATAATAAAGGAAAGTAAGAAAGTCAGGAATGAAGAGAAAAAACGGGATGAACGAGGGGAGACAAGGCTGTGTCCACGGGGTGGGTTTTGGGAGTTAACCCTCCCATGAGAACTGAAATAGTTCAGGTACTTCATTAATATTTTATGCAAAACTTTTTTTTTGTTACGAGTATAATCAATAATAGTATATGTAATTTTTATTAATGTTTATACAGTAATTCGTGCATTTAACCCTCGATTAGTCGCGCGGATGACATATTTCATCCACTGTTTTTTTTTTTAGTTATAACTTTTAATATACAGAAAATTGAACATTACCTGTTCATGTATCTTCTATATAAACCTTAGCAATCACACTGCAATAATCAGTTAAATCATCGTAGTGTGTATACTTTTAATAAAGCGTATTAAACATACTTGGACAACGATTGTCATCCGCGCGAACAACCAGCAAAGTACTTTATACCAAGTTGAATTTTTGCGCTGATTTTAACTTCTTTCTTATTTCGGTTATTTATTGCGTAATAAGAAAGACGTTTTCTGTTCTCTGTTTATATACACGTTTACTTCGTGTTATTTATGCGGAAGTAAAAATCGCTTTAGATTTTTATTGCAATGTATGAGATTTGATAATATCCATGACAGAGATTGTCGAAAAGCCCTATAGATGAACTAACTGCAATAAGAGAAATACACGAATTATCCATTCGTGAATAATTTTCGCAAATACTTTACTCCGTCAGAGTATTTAACGGTAGATGAACGGTTATTGGCATTTTATGAAAACTGTCCATTTCAACAATATATTCCCAGCGAGCCAGCAAAATATCGACTGAGGGTGTTTGCTTTATCCGATGTAAAAACATTTTAACACGCTAAGTTTAAAGCCATATGTTGGAAAGCAGCCCAGTGGACGTTATTTTGTGGGCAATTCTGCTGAAGATATTGTAACTAGGCTGGTTCAGCCAGTGGAAGGAACAAATAGAAATATTACTGCCGATAACTGGCTCTCTAGTTTGACATTAGTGAAGATCCTAAAAGATAATAAATTGACTTATGTTGGAACCGTATGTAAAAACCAAGCTGAAAAATTCTTAAAGAGAGTTTTAGCCGAGCAAAAGTAGAACAGAAAACTCTTCGATGTCCGGATTTCAAAAAGATTGTACGTTGGTATCTTCTTATTGCTTAAAAAAAAAAAAAATAAGCTGGTTCTGTTACTATTCTCAATGAACTTCGATGACACCATAGATGAAGCAACCGGTAGTGCTTAAAAAGCTGAAATTTTTACATTTTACAACATACTATTAGTTTATGGGCAAGAATCTTCGACAGAAATTCAAGAACCTTCCGGATCACGCGGAAGATGCTACATCTGCGGTCATAAACAGAATAAAACCACACAAAAATGGCGCATAAAATGTAAAAACTTTCCTTGTCCAGATCACTTAAAATACATTTGTTTGAATTGTTTAGAAAACTAGTTCATTTTAGAGTGTAAGTCTTTGTAGTACCGTGTTAGTTATATGAAAACACGAAATACATCCTTGATAACTAATTTAAAACTAAAATGTTGTAAAAAGACCTAATAAAATGAAATATAAAAAAGTTATGAAATTACGTTAGAATTATGATTATACTTTTTTCTACATTGTTTCTTTTAAGGAATATTTTGATAATTTAAAATTTTACATAATAAACACTTTCAATACAGCATAAATATATTGTAGAAGAAATGTTTAAAGAGTAAAATTTTGAAGATACAAATCTATTTTTAAAAATGGATGACATATGTCATCCGCGCGACTAACGATTAAACTATTTTGTGCGCGACTAATGGAAGGTTAAATTATTAATATATAAATCAAAATGATGGAAATTGTTAATAGCGTGAATATTCATGAAAAATGTATTGTTATTTATAAAATAAATATGCGAAGAAGATTTTCAACCCCCCTCCCCCCCCCCACCCTTCAAAATTCTGGGCACGGGCCTGAGGGAAGATAAAAAGAACATTAATTACAGAACAAGAGTCTGGCTAAAATTTTAACAGGTTATTTTCCAATACTGGTATATGAAGCGCGCTAATGCATTACGACGCAGATGAGTCAACTTAATCATCATTTGAATTGTGGTGAAATTCATGGAATATAAAAATGTAATTTTTTCGACCGATAGACCAGTTTAAATTCGATACACGTAATAAGATTATATCGAAACGGGTAATCAGAGAACTTAACCGTTGAAGTCGCTGCACTGCAAAATGGCTAACCCGTTAAACTGCTTAGAGGGAAGGTCGACGTTTTCTTCAGCACTGCTGCTATTGATGGCCAATGTTCGCATACAGAGCTGGCTTTCTATACACGTGCAATAATGCTTTGGGACAGCAGCGTCAGCGTAGTTTATTTGAAGAGAACTTATGTGAAAGACGTGTCGAATGAGCCGCGTTATTTTGTTGAATGCGATCGGCTCCCACGGCGCGCCGGTATAAATAAAATTCAATCGGCGGAAAAATCATAACCCGCACCGGCTCTGTACACATTTTCATCGACTGTTATGTAAACAATAATTTTTACACCTCTTTAAAAAATCCGAAGATGCCCATGAGCCCACACACATGCCTTGTATGCATTTTTCAATACTTTATACACAATGTGCAATGTAGATGTATAGCGTAGTTAGTTAAATAGTTATTTTCATTCGAATGGAACTCGCATTCGTTGGTTTCAGAAGAAATGTGCGCAAACATACGTCTGGAATTCACACACCAAAAATTAAGCAATTCACTTAAAATAGTCCAAATACGATTTACCAAATATCTCTATGCCGTACAAGCTTCCATGAATATTTCGAGTTTCCTCTTTTTAATTCCGACCCCATTCTCGGAGCTGATGAAAACATCGATCTGAAAGAATGCAATGGTGGTCGGGCATTTATGTAATTAGAAAATAAAGGTAACTACATCATACACTACAGAAACCTTAAACAGGTTATTAGACTAGGACTGAAACTGTTTCAGAAGCATGGAGTCACGTCTTTTAACCAATTGGCGTGATTGAAACCCTTTATACTGACTTGAACATTCCACAGTGAAAACATGTTACTAATAGGTTCGATAAGAACACTACCGGAAACTGATAAATAATTTTATTTTTGGTAAAATGACGGTAGGTGTCTAACACAGAATTAATATGCCGCCTAGTTAATGAGTTGAAAACATATAAAGATTTTTAAGATAACGCGCAGTATTCTGATACAAGTGATTATTCGGAGAATCATTTGTGTTACCTTGAGGAGATTAAAAGGAAGCTCACGATATTTAAGGGATGAGTCGAATGAAGTTCCAATTATAAAGCTAGTTGGATTATGTCCGAAAATGTTTTCGATGTGTACTGAACATAATCGAGAAATTAAAAACAATAAATATGTACCATCATCTATAATTACGAACGAGCTTGGTTTTAAGGATTATTATGATTGCATAAGTGGTATGTGTAATAAAGCGAGTGATAATTATAAGATATTTTATAACAAGTAGCCTTAAGTATACATTGCACACTCTGGAAAAGACTAAAGTAGTAGTAGGTGGCAAAGATAATAAAAGAATTAAATACAGTGATAATAAAGACGCAGTAGCATGTGGAAACTTTATGCATAATGGATTCCACGAAAAGTTTGATGTTGTTTTACCTGAATTAAGAACATATGTATTGGATAAGAATATATACATTGTAACATAATATAGAAGTAAGGCTTATTATTAATATTAAGGGAAGTTTGATACAATGATGTACGCATCATTACATAATAAAGTTGTGCGAACAATTGTATTTACTGCTTTAACGCAATAAATCCGCGAGTGTGCAATGCTAAAATACCTCTTAAATAATTTTCAGGAAGCATAAGAAGTCGTAACAGTCCTGCACAGGTTGATAATTTGGTACGGATATTTCGTTGTGTATAGTGGGAAGTGTGTACAATCATATAAGTGCAAACTTCATTATTAAGCAAATAACGTTACGTATAAGAATTGTTTAAGCTGGCGGGTGTCTTGACTGATTACAGATCATTATAGGCAACTGTGGAGAGGGTGAAAATGTTCATTCATATATTGCTGCGTGCGGATTAATTTGAAAATTAGTTAATATTTATGATATAACATAACGCACAAATACACACACTACAAGATCAGCTGCATATTAAACAGTCTAAATTTTATTGTCTTTTCAAATATAGTATTATGCAACTGAAATTTCAGTTCACACACTTTTAGTGGTCTAGAAAGCTCAATTTAGTATAATTCACTATCCTGATATATAACTAGTGTGAGACTTATATTGTTGCATAATTTAGTACTCCAAGCTCTTCATTGTGATGGTGGATTGGTGGGCTGGTTCCCTGTACTAGTATCAAACTTGTGCTCCTGCATAAATTTAATTGTAGTGAAACTTTTAATGAAGGGCAGAGCGATTCCTCATACTCCTGTTGCACTAGCATAAGACTTCTGTTCCTGCATATATTAGTACTTTAGAGGCTTTAGTGTAAAAGACAGTTCCTTCTACTGCAATGAATGTAATACTAGTACTCCTACATAATAATTTAGTACTCCAATGGCTTTATCATAATAGCATCTGCAAACAAAGCATTATTGCCGAACTTGATTATTTTCATAACGCTGAAATATAAATATATATAAACTCGCCCTTCGAGCCTCGGAATGGGGCAAGCCCCCTTCACTCCCAGGTGTAGTTCTTCTATAATTCTTATAGAAGAGTAAACTTTTTCATTGGCTACGCCGTTCGACAGAAAAAAATCTTTCAGTCCAATTTTCACCATTAGGGAATGTAGGAGCGCTAATATCGCATTAAAGTCTTATATACGGGACAAATTTCACGGCAAGACAAAATTTCGTAACAGGACACTTTTCCTGTAACCCCTGGCGTAAAAATGGCATAGCCATTAATGCGCGTATATATATACACATATATATATATATATATATATATATATAGCAAGCAAACAATTATAGTTGGTGTAGAACAAGACATTATGGTGGTTTTTTAATCTTACTCGAAAGTCTGTTTGAAACGGGCTAAGTCATCAGTATTAAATATTATATCATTTCTATTTGTTTGAGAAACCCCGCGTTTAATGCTATTTTTGCAAATTTAAGCAATTAATTTCTACTGATAATTACAAGAGTTCCCCACTAATACAGATTTTTTTTGTATATGAATATATGAGTTATGTATTTGTGTATACATATGTTCATCTTTGGTTCTGATGAGGAATGCTGTTGTTTTTTGTTTTTTGTTTTTTGTTTTTTTATTTTACAATAAATATTCAATCCTATTCAATCATTGTTTTATTTCTTCTATTTTTCCCCATTTTTAGGATTCCGCACACATACAATGTACGGAATCCTAATAAGATGGTTCAGAAACGACAGAAATATTCAATTAAAATATGCAACAGCTTATGAACGGTTTGACTTAATAAACTTCAAATTTGGAATGTAAATTATAAATAAAATTCTCTGTAAAACGATCCATAACTTCAAGCCGACCGATTACCCTGAGCGGCAAAAAACCGTCAAGAATATATAATGTGGAATTTAAAACGACCACAAAAATCATCATTAAAAAATTCGTAATTCATCACCAGGTGACCTTTTAAAAATGAAATTCAAATGTAAAACAAAACGCAAAAATCCTTTCATAAAATTAAAAAATCACGGTTAAGATATTATTTAAACCCCCTTCCCATTTTAGGCCAAAAACAGCAAAAAAATATATATATATGTATATATAGTTCACGTAAGTAATAGCCCGAATAAAAACGTTGGAGAAACCGAAATGTATTTCGAACATATACGCATAAAGGACCGTTATTTATAGAAAAACTATAGCTAGGCTTACATTTTTTATATTCAGGCCCCTATGGGGCGCTGAAAGCTCGAAAGTTTTGAAAAAAATATTTTTTTCCGGACATATGATATATCGATGGAAAGATTGCTATTTGCCGAGAATGAAACTGTACTTCATTTCCTTAACGAAATTTTCAAAGTTGACAAATAGTTTTAAAAATCGCAAAAATTTGCGTGCTCCCCTGTAATGGGGCGAATATTATAGCTAAAAATTTTGAACATGATTAAAAACATGGGCATTCACGTATATTTCTCTAGTTTGGAACATCCGGGTTTCCAGCTTTAAAATTAGACCATCGGAACGCCGAAAACTCGAAATTTTGGCAAAAAAAAATTTTTTTTTCCCCTGGGCATATGATACCATCATTGGAAAGATCGCTATTTGTTGGGAACGAAATGGCATTTAATTTCTTTAACGAAATTTTCAAACTCTTTACGATGCAAAAATAAGATTTCTTTGTTTTGAATTTAGTATTATGTAAATTAAATTCTAGTTATAGTTAAATTAACACACGGAAGAATAAATAGCTTAGGATTGTTAATGTATTAGCGTCTTTTTCTGTTTTACAACCTATCACAAAATGTTTGTTTTTTGTAAATTTCGTGAATTCTATATTTATAGCTTTATCTAACGGATTTGTATATCTTTTTAAACGTTTGTTAATCCTTTTTTTTTTATTTTTTACCATTAACGTGAAATCTTCCGTTTTACGGTTTTCCTTAATTATGTTACTAACTATTCTTGTATTTGCTATTTCGCTATAAGCTAATTTTTCAGTATGCATACTTGCTATCTTTTCTTCTAATGTTGATATTTTATTTTTGCCTTAGACGAATTGTGTTGCGAACGACGTTAATAGCGTTTTAAAATCGTTATTGTAGTTTTCAATTATTGTTTCTTATTTTATTTTTGTAATGCTTGTTTTGTAGTTGGATATTTTATCATGTATTTCAGTACAGATATCCATGTATATATTGCTAGACAGCAAACTTTTTGTTTCTTCGGTTACTTCTGTAATAATATTACTTAACCAATCCATCTTAATGCATAAAATAATTTTTATACTTACTTATATGTATTCTGTAAGTGTAACGCGCAGTTCACTCAACTTGCTGATACCGTAGACTGATGCTTGACTGAACTTGTTTTATAAAACTTGAAAAGGAGAACAGAAATTTTACTCCTTTTTTTGCATGTGGTGCCATTATTTCATGTTAATAGCTGCGCCAGAATTTCTTTGTGCTCGTTATATATATATATATATATATATATATACAGTAATGGAAATCGCCATAAAGGCACCAACATTTTTGTACGAATGAGAAAGAGGGCTGAAGATAAAAAATTTATTTCGAATATTTATGTAATAACTACTATTAGAAAATGTAATTAACAAATAAAAATCAACTTCTGCCAACTAACGAAACGAAAATCGAAAAAAAACAAAAAACAAAAGTAAAGCTCTGCTTCAGCGGAAAACAGAACACAGGTAATCTAGGTTTTCGCGAAATGGAAAGAAAAAAAAAAAGGGAGAAACAAGTGTCAATATTTCGCCGAACCTCCATTATTCCGAAGGAATGCGCAAATCCTGTTTGGCATCGACGAAAGCAGACGCTGGATTTCTCGAACAGAAAATGCTGCTCATTCGACATGGATCGCATCTTTCCGTTAAGAAACATCGTGGA
Organism: Icerya purchasi; assembly: GCA_039619475.1. Classification (NCBI taxonomy): domain Eukaryota; kingdom Metazoa; phylum Arthropoda; class Insecta; order Hemiptera; family Monophlebidae; genus Icerya; species Icerya purchasi. The sequence continues at coordinate 586,906,941 of CM077115.1, forward strand.
ACTGGCGTCCATCACGGTATACACGGCGTGCAAGTATCGCCCAAAGGTTCTCCATCGGATTCAGATCGGGACTACGCGAAGGCCATTCCAGAACGTTGATATGAGTGTCTCGAAACCATCCCATCGTTTCCTTCGATGCATGAATGGCTGCGTTGTCTTGCTGAAATAGAAAATTTTCACTGTCTAACTCTTCGTACATTTGCAGTAATTCAACTTTGAGGATCTCGATATACTGTATGGATTTTATGCGACCAGAAATCCATGCGATGTTTGATTTTATCTCGCTGCAAAAGGCTGCCAAAATGGTGTAACAATGCCGCCTCCAAAATTTCTACTCATCTGCATTTGCGTTTCTTTCCTCATAGATCGTGCCAGTAATATCGGAATCCACCCGGGCCGTCCAAGTTGAACTTTTTTTCGTCGCTAAATATCACATTGCTCCAATCGGCAGTCCACGACGACATATATTTTTGTGCGAACGGAGTTTCTTATAGGCCGCCAAAATTTGTCATACACGTCTCGATGTGACCGGTAACTTCAGATCGGCGACGATGCGAGATGAAAAGGTGGTGTGGGTTTTCGCTGTCCGTACAATCAACGCCCCCTGTCAAGGGTATGGAACTCACTTTACTCTTTACAATCAAACGTTTATCATCTTCGGACAATTTTTTCGCGAATCCGTGTCGGTTGTTTTTCCTACATTGTTCTCCTAATTTCACGAAATTGTCTATTACACAACTCGATATTTTCAGTTTCCGGGCTATGGACGATTCGATAAGCCCATGTCTTTGTAGGCCCGAATACAGTAGCCTTTTCTTCGGCGTCGGCGGACAACACTTTACCACGCGTCATTTTAATCGTCACTCGTGTAACAACTGGTGTATGAACGACTCGATGATTGTGAACTGTAGTTGGATGACTCACCCACTACAGGCCAACATCTGCAATCATGCTGCGAATTGCGAAACGTACGCGTTGTAGTGTAATGCCTATATACTAATTTCCATGACCTTCCAAGCTATTTTCCCGTTCTTCTGGATTGTTTTCGCCGTTTCTTATCAAAACCTGGTTTTCATTCGTTCTTTGTGTTTTCTAACAACGGTATTTCCGTAAATATTCAAAATATATATATTTTTTATCTTCAGCCCTCTTTCTCATTTGTACAAAAATGTCGGTGCCTTTATGCCGATTTCCACCACTGTATGTTTTGTTTTTTTTTTCAATTTTTTTTTGAGCATGTCGGCTAAGGACGTTACTCAATCCAAATGTATGGCAGCATGAATGATTAGATAGGAAAAATATTAAAACTGGAGCGTGCGGATGAAGCTAACATAACCGAGAGAGAAGGAAAATGAAGGATGCTGTGAGCGCTGTAGGGAGTAGGATAAGACGCAAAAGACCGGAATACAGTATTGCGCTTTCTGAAGAAATGAAAGGGCACTCAAGCAAAATGTGATTCGCATCACAAATGAAGTTTGCTTTCGACGGATCAAAGGGGCAAAGAAGAGAGACACTGGGTAGAAACGGAAGAGCGAAGTAGGAAGCGGGCTGTGATTTAACCAAAGTGTCTAATTATAGAGGAGATAGTTGACCACCTCATGTTATGGAAATTTTGGAACCAAGGGAAAAGAGAAGTAATGAGCTATACAGCTAAATAAAAAAAAGCTGGATTAGAAAAAGGAAGAAGGATACAGATCAGACCAACAGTCGCGGTGCTAACGAAAGGAAAGAGAAAGAAGACTTTGGACTGGAAAATGACTAATGAAAGCGACTGTCTGAAGCAGCCGAACATGCCAGCGGTTGCCCGAAATTCCACAATGGCTAGGAATCTACAATAGATCAATACGGGCAGAGCACGAATGAAATAGATGCGAAATAAAGGAGCGTATGTGAAGCACGATCGGATCAGCGGATGGTTTAGGAAAGAGCAATGACTTGTAAAACCTCTTTTGAGTCAGAAAATAAGAGAAGTTAGTATATATTGCTAGTAGAAGCTATAAAACGGAGGATTCGTTGTAGGATTGCGATAGATTCGGCTAGGAATATTGAGGAGAAGGAGGATAGTTTGAAAGTCTCAGAGTAGTCGAAGTGCGACAGAGTAAAAGCCGCTCCAACTCTCGAAATCGAGTTTAAGCCATCTATGAAAATTAAATTATAAGAAGGAAAAAGCGAAGATATAACATAATTAAATTCGTTATGAGCGACGGGAAAGGGAAGAGACTTGGCATACGAAGGAAGAAAAAGTAAATTGGGCGAGTAAATAAATTCTGGAAAATATAGGTAAAATAAGGGTATTATTTGGTGTGGGAAAGAAGAAAAGTCCCTGAGATGTGAAGAAATCAAGGAAAAGATTGGAGTTTTACGAAGGGAGAAACTCCAGTTGTTGAATATAAATCAAAAGGAATTAAGCGGGTGCTCGTTATACTTGTGATGATTATGTCCTAAAAAGGCGTTTCACTTTCCCACGCATTTAGCGGAATATTTGAAATATTTTATTAGCAGTTTTTGTTTATTTTTTTGAGCAAGCAGCCACGCTCCCTTCCGGTCACAAATAATAATGTATAAAATATATCCACATTTGTCGCCTTCAACTTTGCGGGTTTATATATTATACGGAAGTAGTGCTGTTTAAATGTAGGTACGTTTTTAGTTAACCAATAAATTGGACAAATGTTTTAATATTGTATAAAAAAGAATTATAAGAACAATTAACGAGCTATTCGATTGAACAGCGATGTGTTTGAGTGGAAATGAGTTTCCTCCTGGTGCTGCAGTGTACTTAATAAAATAAAATAATGAGTAATTACGAGAATATACGTAAGTAATAAAAATTGAAATTGAATGTAAACGAATATTTGTTAGATATGTTTTTAAGAGTACCTCAACATCGGCTAAAAAAAAAAAAAATATATATATATATGTATATATGTAAATTACGATACATACGCGATGTCTGTAAAATAGAGAATATTATCAATAACAATTAGTTTGTAGGATTAAAATATATAAAACAAAAAAAAAAAAAAATCGATAATTAACGAAAACGGTTAAAAAGGGAAATCAAAATGTTTTTAAAAATAAAGAAATAATAGAAAGATAATTTATGTATACAAAGAAAAAATTATCAATAAATTAGCATTCCGGCGAAAGGAAAATAAATAAAGCGGAGGATGTTGTTTATTTATACTTAAATGTTTGTTACGTATGTTTCGTAATTTTATTAACTAATTACCAAACGAAATGTTCGGTTACATATTACAAGTATATGAAATGTTTACCACTTACTATTAATGTGTCCCCTTGTTTGACGAGACAAAAATAATGAAGAGCTTTAAAAAAAAAAAGCAAAAAAATAAACTTAGTACATGACGTTGCAGCGATAGTATAATTTTTTAACTTTTTCATTAGTAAAAGCGTTCTTTCTCATTTTCAATGTTATTTTAAAATTAGTCGAAACAGCCTGAAATGACGGATGCTTATCATTGCTAAAAGAGAAATTAGCCTCTATTGCGACACGATAAAAATAAATATTATTAGCCCCTGTATATAGTGGTCACGACATGTGCTTTTCAGCCGATTTATAATCATTCACTTTCTCTCTCTCTCTCTTACATTGTAAAATATTTTTAATGTTGGGATGTTTTAATTATTTTATTTTTTTTCCATTACCTAAACATCGGAAATTACAAACTAAACCATTTTATTTCTTATTATTTTCATTATAAACGTACGCACACGCGGTCTAGTTATTCAAAATCTTTCATTGCAACGGCCGTTATTAAGGAGTATTCTTCCGATGATGGAAATTTTCATTAAGTCGGCTCGTTTAAACAGAGTTTGGACGCACTTCAACAATAATTGCAGAGGTTAGCATTGTGCAAGCTGCTGCTATGGTCTAGTTGGTTGGACATGTTCAGATAGAGACCTCTGGTTCTCGCTGCTGCACATTTAAACTTCCGAAAAAAAAATTCATTTACACTGGCTTAACGTTCATGCTTGACGTGACAAAAATATATATGTATGTAAGTTAAAAAAAAAAGAAGCTATCAGTAATGACGGTTGTAAGACATTTTCTAACCTTCTCTGAATGATTTTTTCACCTTTTTTTCATTTTATCATTTTCATGTCATTAATGTTCAACGATTATTTCATTTAATAATTATCTTTAAACAGTTCACATTGTCCATATTCGATGCAATATCTAATTGTGGTTGTGTAGCCAGCTCTAAAAATCACTATTATACCGCGATGGCCGAAAAATTTGTAATTTTATTACTCATCGTACAATTTTTTTTTTTTGTTTTTTTTTTTATATGTATCCCGTTTTTATAACTAGTTCTTTTAATCAGCTGTGAAAGCGAATATGTAAATTGCTGTCCGCTTTATAAAATAATCGGGAGCAGCGCTTTAATGTTCTTCTACGGCAACTGTTCTCGCGCGCAAGTGTTCGAAGGGAGGAAATAAAATAAAATCGAACAAACGTGCTATTATTAAAAGGGGAATTTTATATGGAGGTTAGGCAGGTTCAACAGCGTCTGCTTAATTCAGTTTCGCTAAGCGGAAATCTAATTTTCACTTAATGTGATTAAAGCATCATCGGTTCGAGTCGAGAAAGGCTTAGTAGTATTCTATTTTCGTTTACATTAGGCAACGAGAAATCAAACTGGCCGCTACAAGTGCTAAAAATAAAATTAGGCTCCTATGGAAATCTAATCCCAGTGTTAATTACAGTGTGCCATTAAAATGCTCTTCGCAAAAGGGAAATTAATCACTGCGTTTTCGCGCCTGATTCACTGACCCTCGATGAATTTTCACTTATTCCTTTTAATCTTACGCCGTATTATCCAATTTCGCCTCGCATATTCCATTAAAACACGTTTCATCGGTGACATCAAACGCGCAGTCCCTGTAAATATCGCACGATACGCTTACAGGAAAAAGAGTACATTTGCTTTTAGTTATTTCGTTACATTATCAGCACATTTTAATTCTTCAAATACATAGGGTTGTCGTATCCGGTTGCAGTCTGCGGAATGACGGAGTTTTGGTAATTTGCATCTTCCGGAGAAATTTAGACGCGAATGAATCTGAAAAAGGCACTCGATTATGATCACTGTCAAGATTTGTAAAGAATTGCCGATAGGCGAGATTTTGTTTCATTAACTTATATATCTTCGGTGCAATAATTCGATTAAAATACCATATTCTGTTCAGCTCAACCAGTCACAGATGACGGAGATAATGAAAAAAACCCGCGTTCCGAAATGAAATACTTCGGATTATTACGAATGATCCTCGGTATGTGAACGATTTGACGCTTCACGAATACTTAAAAATAATAATCAAATAAACTATATAAGAACATCTGAACACAATTTGGCAATTGCACTCACAACTCTAAAGAAATCAGGAGACTTAAATGTTCCAAAAGGACACATCTCGCGTAACTGAATTATAGTTCTTTGTACCAGTTGGAGAATCCTATTTACTGGGGATGAGGAATTTCTTCAAATTATTATTCCAAACGAAGCTTTTCAGATAGTTTAGTACTAATTATTGCAAATAACAGAGGATTTATGAAAAAAACAAACAAAAAAAAAAAAAAAAAAGATTATTTTCTACAATATGTACACATTAATTTTTTTTTGTTTTTTTATTAATTCATGTGCGATACCTTAGTCCCCACCAAGTCAGTTGACTTATCGGCGGGTTCCCAAAATAAATACACACGAGTAAATTTATTTAATAAGTTTAGATTACATGCTTAGTTTCTATAACTTATCATTATTCATCTATAACTAGTTTATATATCATTTAAATATCTATTTCTCACAAATTAACAATCTATATATAACATACACGCATATGTACACCTACATCTACAAATATGCACACTCGTACACGCACACACACGTGCATCCACACACCTAAATGTTTTATATAGCTTAGTATTATGCTCGTGTTTGTTGTGTTATTCACTATTTTCTAGCAGCATTTCCTTTAATTTAGTTTTACTTGATTTCTGTTTTTGTCTCCTTTTATAATATTATTTATCTGAGTATTATTAAGTAACTTTGTTAAATCGAATTGTTGTAATTTGTCTTCATGTTCATTAGCGTGTCTGCTATATTGATATTCGTATTGTCTAATGTTACGCAATCTGTAATTACATTTATTTCTTGGTGTTACACTGATTTCTTTTTCCATATATTTAATTAGTATATTCAGAGTCGGATCCAGAGAGACATTTGGTGGGGGGGAATTTTTTTTTTGATTAAGAACTATATTTCAATAGCGCTTTTTTTACAATACGAATTTGCGTACGAAGGCGCCAAGCCAAGCACCGCCATTAGGCTTAATCTTGACCTAGAACCTTTTTAAAATAAAACTTTAGTAATAAACTTTAATTTTTTTTTTATATCGGGTTTTTTTTGTTGTTTTTTTTAAATGGGTTCGGTGCCAGCATTGACTCAACTACATGAGCTTAGATCACCAACTCAGATTCTGACTCGATCGGGGGTAGAGAGTATAAATGAGAGTAGGAGGGGAATAACGGCTAGAGATGGGAAGGAAAGGATAAAGGAAGCATTGAAAGGGGTAGGAAGATCCAACGCCAAGAGTTCGGCGTACAGATGAGAGCACTCGGGAAAAAGAGCAGGACATTCAAAAAGGATATGGTTGGGGTCGCATATAAAGGGAGGATCAGTAGAGTGGAGAGAACAAAAGGGGAGAGGGTGAAAGAGAAAAGGAAAAACGAGAAAAGGGAAGGAGAGAATGACCAAGTTTTAGTCTGATTAAGGAAACAATAGCCGGCTTGAGAAACTTAATGCTATATAATCTGGTGGGCTATGTATCGTGTACTTATTTAAAAGACAATAATATTTTTATTTTTTTCTCTGAAAGACGCTTCAGTTTGATCTACCATTTAGGCTAGATTGTCTTATCCGGGTATTAATATTGAAAATTATATATGTGTTAATCTGCAGATTTTAAGTGTAATGTTTTTTTATTCAATCGAGTAATGTAAATCACTGTAGGATGTTATTTTTGTCAGTAAATTTTGGTTTTAAAACTAAGAAAGCGAATTTTTGAAATCTAGCTGGCAAAGTTAAATTGCTCAAATTGAGGTTTCCTATATTGAAGTGTCTGATGTCATCATACTTACTACAGTGAAAGATTACATGATTGGCGTTTTCAATTTCCCCACATCCACATTTGTTATCTTCAGTAATTTTGTATTATTTTTTTAAGTAAGATCCGAAGTGTCTATGGTCAGCGAGGAGTTGGCTGGCGTAAAAGTCAGATGTTAACTGTATGCCTGTGGGATTAGCCTGTGAGTGTACCTACCTGCTGTATCTCTTTCCCAGGAGTTTTGCCATATGGACATGAAATAATTTTTAATGTGTCTTTTAAGTTGTTTCAACGACATTTTTATACGTAAGTCATGGTGGATTAGCATGTAGGAATTATTCTGAAGAGGATTTATTGGAAGCAAAAAATTCATTATTTGATAGACTTGATCGTTAATATATTCAAAATTTTTATGGTTTTTTATAGTAAAAATGATTGATCTATAATTAATTTCTAGGTCTAGTGAAATGACTCTCGTAAGATCAACAGGGGTGCTATGAGAAATTGTTCTATAAGCTCTGCAGGCGTTTATTAAGTATTTACGTTGTGTAGAGTAGATTTTTTGCTTTAGGGTTTTCTTTTTTAGGTGTTGGAAAAACACAAGTCTGGATTTGTAATCAAAGCCCCATGTATTTCAGCACACTTTTAGTAATTGATATTATTTAGCGTCCAACTTAGATGTGGTGGAGTCTATGTGTTGTTTAAAGGAGAGTTTATTGTCTAATACAACTCTTAGGCATTTAAAATGTTCGACTACTTTTAAAGTGATCCCCCTGTAAAGCACTTTAATATTTTTCCTTTTTAGTTCCAGGGAGTTTGTGAAAAAGGACACAAAGCGTTTTTCAACTGAATGATTAAGCTTCACTTCATTCAGACGGGCCCCGAGTAACTCAAACGTTTTGTTAGCTGTTCTTTCGAGATTGACTTTTGTATCGTCCGTTATTATGAATAGTAAGTTATCTACATAAGCGCATAGGTCAACGTCCTTGTCGTATGTTAGAGCTTAGTTGAATAATATATTCCAGAAAAGTGGACCTAAAACACTACCCTGTGGGCAGCCTTTATTGGTTTCAGTGTTTGCACTATGATTACCTATTTGAAGAGTTACACGTCTGTTTTTAAGGTAGCAGTATATTGTACTTACCAATGGTATGTCTTTGATTAGAATATATTTTAAAATGTCAAAAAAAGTAGGATGCTAGCAGTTATCAAAGGCTCCTTTGATATCCACTCCTATGACAAGAACGCTAGTTTTTTTCTTAAGGCTGCTGCTATCTTGCTGATTGCATAATTCACAGCATGTTCTGTGGACAGACCTTGCCTGAATCCAAATTGTCTTTTATCTAAAAACTTTGTTGAGTTCAGATGGCAAGATATCCTACGTTTTTAATAGCTTTTCGTAAATTTTGCTTAGAGTATTTAAAAGACATATTGGGCGATAGAAGATTATGAGATTTGCATCTTTGTTTGATTTATAAAGTAGGATTATATTTGCTTCGTGCCAGGTTTTAGGGAAATAGTTTAAGGAGATGATTTTTTTAGATATAAGAGTGGAAGGAGTTTTGGATAGAACTTTTGGATTAATTTTAGTGTCTTATTTGTAATATTGTCAGGTCCAGCAGCTTTGTTGTTTTTCAAATTTTTTATAATACTATTTCATGCGGAAGTATCAAGAGGAGCCCATTGTTTGTTGCTGTCTTTGTCAGTACTGTCTAAGAGAAAAAGAAAGGACAGGGAGTAGTTTAGATTCTCTGTCACATTGGTGATTTTATCACCATTATTTTTTGTGAAAAGTGGAATATTGTTTGGTTTGTTTGATTTCAGGCACGTTAATTTGTAGCTTAAGCCCTATGGTTTGACATTTTCAGAGTAAATTTGGGGGGGGGGAGTTATATAATTACGTAATATCTTCTGTGGTAGGCAGTAGATTTGAGAAATACGTTGTTTCATAAAGAAAATCAAATAGCGACTTTTATAAAAATTTAAAAATGTTTTAAAAATACATAATTATTACAATTTAATTTAAATTTTATTTTATCTTTTTAGGTAAAAAATAAAAAATTATAAAAGTCTAGCTAAAATTGTAGTTTAGAATTTGAATTGTAAGAAAGATAGCATTTTTACTAGACTTTACTTCTTTTTTATTTTTGTTAGTAATCCAATTTTAATTCTTTCTTTGTGAGCAAGTACAAAAAAAATATATATATTTATCTTTGATCTATTTTCATTTAAATTATAAAATAAAAATTAAAAATAAATAAGAAAGGCAAAAGATCGAAGAGAACATTATTAAATATTAGTTATAATTAAATCCATAGGTAACATTTATACAAATCTTTTATAGCATAAATTAAGTTTCTCTGTTATAACAAATTTTTTCATAGTGGCTTTGGATCTTTGGGGGGTGGGGGATGTCCCCTATCCCCCCCCCCCCGTGGATCCGCCACTGGTATATTGTATTTAAGTATCATTTTTGGGGTAAGTATTAAATGTCTTTTCCTAATATTTGAAGAACTTATATTTGAAAGAGTTTCATATTTTTTTCCTACACAGAGTTTCAAACATTTGTCCTGTAAATAATTTAATTGCTTTAGTTTTGTATTATTCGCGTGCCCCCAAGCCATAATACCGACTATGCCATTTATAAATTTGTATCATTTTTGAACTATTTAGTAATCTTTTTACTTGTATTACGGTATTTGCTAAAATTTATTAATAAAATTTGCGATTTAATGTCTGAAATGTACCATTAGAAATTTTTATCCAAACCGTAAATGGAAAAAGGGCAAAGTTATTTAAAACCGAGAAAATTATATGAAAACTATGGAATGCTAATCATCTGGCATTTCAGACGGTGTCTCCCCGTTACATATATAAAGGTAACGAAAACTACGCAAACCCTGTTTTTGGCTTAACTTCTATGATTTAAATATTATCCTGCTTATTAGAATGCATTAAATAAATGTGACTCCACCGCATGCTAAAAAAAAATTCACATAGTAAAATATTCGGTACCCTTCAAAGACAGTGTAGATGAAAGAAGCGTGTAAATATGTATTCTTTTTAAATCAATTATTGCAAAAATGTTATCAGGCGAAGAAGAGTTTTATTTATTGTAAAATTTGTAATATTCTCATATTATACGCGGCCGCCTATCTATTCTTTACATATACCTAGCTGAGAATTTTTGTACGCAGCGCAATGACACGCAATACCCCAAACCATGGCATAAAATCAAAATGCAAAACCAAACATAAAAATTTTTGCTATAATACCCGCCGATTATTATGTGTGAAATAACACGCTACGTTAAAGTTGATAGATGTGCCGATTTTTTCATTTTAGAAATGTCGCCTTTTTATACACTATCAAGTTCGATTTTCACCACACTACGATAATACGTATAATCGTAGTAGAATTACCGAGTGCGAGATTTTCTCATTATTGTGTAATGTAATGATTGTAAAAATAATCCGCATCAACTAACGATGAAAAGTTTAAAAAAAAAAAAAAAAAAAAAGTGTAAACTTTATTTCAATTCTGATCTTGCGTGTACGTTAACATACTTTTATGACAAGAATTTTCGTAATTTCCCTTAATTATTTGATTTTTCTTTCTGTAATATTCGATTTTTTTTCTTTTTTTCAACGTCAAAAAATTTAGAAAATACTTGTTTTAGTTAAAATCAATCTAGCTAACTGTTCAACCTACGCTTCATTCCAACCCATGTTGATCTCACCTTACTTTGGCGTTCTGCCATCGTTTTCACTATTCCCTTACATTTTAATCATTCACTTCTTCTCGTTTTCGTTGTTTCCCTTAACATCTTTTTCGTTCTCTACCTTCTTCGTCCGAACGATAAGGCTTTCTGTGATTTTAACCATATTCTTTTTGACCGTCCGTCTCTCCCAAATAAACTATCTATTTTTTACTCACTCAACTCCTAGCACTTGTCGTCCTTTACTGTGCTTCGTATATCTTGCCATTCCCTTCTTTGTCTGTCATTCCTCCGCTTAGTTCTTTTACATTACCTATCTCTGACCAAATTGCTACTTTATTGATTCTTTCCTCTCTACGTTGCTTCTGGACATTTCGAAAAAGTGTAAAGATAAAAACATTCGACTATTTTATGTGTTAGGTGTACAATAATTTCTGAAGCTGTATGCAACAAGAAAACAATTCGCTATTATGCAAAACTCTCTAGATGCGGTGAAATGGTGAAAAAATGTTTAATTTTGGTTACTGAAAGATCAGAAAACCGCAAAAACTAAAAAGTACTGGTGAAGCTGGAAACGACGTCATCACGAATTGATTCAATTTAAGTTAGTTTCCGAGTCTCGATACGAGGAAGCAAAAGATCGATTTTGTAACGGTATAATAACGAACGGTTTGAGCTGTTCTATTTTTTAAGAAATACAAGTAGGTTAGCTGAGGGACGCCGGAAAACGTTTTATTTGTTGAGAACCAAGAAAGAGTTGAAGAAAATAAATTAAACCGGTAATTAATAAAATCGTTGGGTACCATTATGGAACACTTAACTTCGCAATCACCCTATCAAGGAGCTATGGGGGACTTACTTTACTGAATTTATAAAATATAACTTCTTTCTATTATCCTGGAAGAGTTGAAACAGCGTTTGTCTGAAACCAGAAAAAATCGATGTATTCTCCATCTGCAGTTTCATTCGATCTACTCATGTGTGTGTATATAACACTTGCTTTAATTATTGAACACTTGTTCTGAACTCGTATGGAATTGCGTGGTATGGTAGCGTTTTCGAATTGAAATATGATGATATTTCAGTTAAGAAATGTGTCAGGTAAAAAAAAAGTGGTACTAATAGGCGCAGGAAGAAAGAATAGAATTCAAATGGAATTCGACGAAAACTTTGGTATAACCGTATGGATAAATTAAAGTCGGTATATGGGGAAATTTTACTAATATAGGAAGAACGCTTAATTCATATCGCGCAGCTTAATTACAATAGCGTGTACTGTCTTAATTGTTTTTGAGAAATTTTTAACGTTTAAAGGTAGCAATTTTCGTAATGACGGTAGTAAATGCGAAATCGTAAAAGAAACGAAAAAAAAAGAGTTCACCGTACGTTATTAAGCGGCCAGTGTATGTTTTAAGTCTTAATCAGCGGTAGGATAACAAAAAAAAAGTAAAAGACAAAAAAGTGTTTTTTTTTTATTTTTATTTATTTATTTATTTATTTTTTTAAATGCACGCAGAACAGACTGGGTTTTTTAAGAGTAGAAGTGAGGAAGCCATTTTATTACAAAATTCGCAAAGGACAGATAGTGGCGAAATAAAGAAATGAATTGCAAACATTTTCCTTCGAGAACCCGAACAAACACTAAAGAGAATGTTGAATAATCGAGTTTGAAAAGAAGCAGTTTAGGAAACGAAACGAGCGATAATCAAGAATTTAGAGCGAATTACAATAGATTTATAATATTTTATAGGGTTAGTTAAAGACAGCGGGGTGAAAGAGAAAATAAAGCGGAAATACAAAAGCCGTTGATCAAGGATTATTTAAAAAAGCAGATACAATTAGGGAAGAGGAATACAGAACAACATGAGACTCGGTTACGGGGATTCCGCCCAATGAAATTAAGAAATTTCTTTATTAGCGCAGCGTCCTATCTCACAGGTGAAGAAGAATATGAAAGAAAAAAAGGAGGTGAAGTTTTTATTGATATAAGAGAGCGGCGCGTCGACGGAATAGTAAATATTAAAGAATCCGGCTCGAAAAAAAAAAAAACGGAAGTGTGAAGAAAGATCTAGAAAACTGTACCCGACCTCAGGTAAGTAATCTTCTTCTTATCGTATAATCGTGTCGTCGGTTATATAAGAAATGCAGTAAATAATTAATAGGTGTAATTCTTAATTATATTTCTATTTCAATTAACTAGTCTCTATGGGAGCCATCGTCTTTTAGTTCATTTATATCCTCTGACGTTAAATGTGAGGGTGCAAATTCATTACAGTCATCCATAGTATATGTTGCATTGTCTGTTTGGAATTTCCGCACTGGCATGCAGCTGTCGTCGTCATACCCCACTTCCGCATTAAATATCCGCATCTTCCCTGTTCCCGGTTCTAATTCTATTAAGAGTCTTCCACTCTTTTCTAGGTAAATCTATTCCTGCAACTTCTTTCCTCGGGTCGACTACTAAATGGGAATTTTTTGTATATAGGTAAGTAATAACGAAGTGGAACGGAATATTGTGAACAGTTTGCGAAGATCGATGAATATTTAATATTCAACGATTTTTAAATGAAATATTAATTTAAATATGATATTAAACGTAAAATTCAATACGAATACAACACAGTTTATTTTCGCTACCAGCTACACTTTTCGATTTTAAGTATACCCTTGCCATACGGAGGTATTAAAATGTGCTTGTGATAATTCTGCAGACAAGATTGGACTTTAAAAACTAATTTTGGTTCCGCCGAGTTACGACTGCGCCGACCCTGCGTGTAGAATTGTAATTGTAGAGCGCGCGCTATACCATCTTCTGTACACGACTATTTACATTTCTTCGATAAACCTTTTCCTTTTCGTCGGCAGGCATGGTGGTGGCACGTAAAATTTACAAAATCGGAGAATTCGGGTTTTATCCTATAGTACTTAAATCACTACTAGAGATCGGTAATTGAACCAGATATAAGTGAAGGCGAATTTCACGAGAAAGAAACTCTGGTAATATTTTCTTCAGCTCAATTAGCTTCAGTACACTGTACTTAATTCCACAACTTTTTTTTTACCCTCCATATCGAGGGCGCATCTGCGGGAACATACTGCCAAATATGTAGAACGTTAAAACGCGTTAGTATCTTAATTTAAATAATGTACGATCAACACGATGTATAGTAGTCTCTTTGAAACGCGTCAGAAATCAAATTTGTTTCTGATCACACATCATGGTTTAGCTGATAATGCCCGAAAACGTTACCAAGTAAGAAAATTTATCTTATTCGTTTTTGTTATATAATTGTTTTTATTATATTTGTTATTATTAACTTACCTTTTTAAACATATTTAACAAACAGTATGAAAAACGATTCTTCAATAAATCTTATTATTTACAGGAATTTATATTACTACAATTAGTCAAATATTTTCCGTTCATACGGAGGGGGAACCATTAATTAGTGTCGAAATTATTGCGGATATTATTTAAATATCCGTTTGGTCTATTAACTTATCGACATGTATCTCAAATTTGTTTGTTAAAAGTTTAGAAAATAGGTCCTCCTTAAAGGTAATACGGATTATTCCGGTATTCAGTAGCGAAACAGTTTTGGATCGAGGTGTCGCGATGTCCAATCGATGTGGTGAAGCTAAGAATATTATTCGAGTTTTTACTATTTATTATATTAATATATTCCGTACTGATAGTTGCTTAAAGTAACTTGATAATTCCAGAAATAAAAAAAAAAATCGAAAGAAAATTATAGAAAATCGAAATTTTTACCGGGGATAAGATTAAAGATATGCGTGAGTGTGCGCTAAAATTTTGCGAAGCATCTATTAAATAACCGGAGGGGGGGATGCATTTTAGTTATTTTTTTATCTTTATTTTTTGATTTTAATATAATAAATTCCCAGCCCGATACAAAAAAAACAAAAAAAAATAAAAATTCGTGGATAAAGTCGGCGGCTTATTTGTTCTTTATGATGGGAAATTTATGTTGACAAACAGGGTAGAGAATATGAATTATTGAAAACACTACAAAAATCGTAAACAAATTGGTGTGCTGGTTGCGTTGCAAGGAGCCAAATGTATAAGTGTGATTCCGGAAACTGGAGATCAAAGAAAATTACGAGAGAAGTGCGATAACTAAGTTTTTGGCTTAAGGAAGACAAATTTATGCACATTCGCAACACGACAGCTCATCTGCTATACAACAAAAGCTGCACAACATAATAGAAGAGCTGACATATTCAGAGCAAGGTGAATAAAGCGAAGCGTGCAGCGAGTAGAGTTCTTGCCCTATGAATAGACCGCTCCGGTACTCCATTTATGGTAATAGATGACTTGTCCGCTCCGCTAAAACAAGCACTGACATTTGCAGATTTAATAAAATGAAAAAAAGGAAGAAAAGAAATGTGATCAAAATAAAGTGGGTCTAGGGTCCTTACAAGCAGCAGCAGAAGAAAAAAAAAGAAAAAAAATGAAATGGTTCCCTTACTACTGATAACGGTGCTAACTAGGAAGAGTACGATGTTGTGAAGAGTTATTGGCGGTCCGCCAATGAATAAGCTTATCATAAGAGGCTTACTTTTACAGCATCATTAGGAGGTCGCATATCTGTTGGAACTTCATAAAATTCTAAACGCCTTCGTTGAATCCTACGATCATTATTATTTCTATTAATTTTTTATTGTTGCCACTTTTTGGATGATACTCGTTAGCACTGTAGCGTGATTAGTTGAGTGGTTTTTTAACTGATTAAATTCCTTCTTCACTAAATCGCTTTTCTTTAGCTGCATCTCATAATTATCCATTGGATCATCCTAAAGGTTGTTCCCAGTATGTTTGCGATGCGAATCACGTGCTCTTCGAGTGTTCCGGTTTATCTCGCGACCGTGAGTTACTTTATTATCCATCTTTTAAAGAGCTTGGTCTTCCTGCTCCTTTCCGAACGCCTCTCATGTTCTTTCTCTACCTACTATCTCTGTTGTTCCTGTCCTAGGGGTGTTCCTTGATTCCATTGCCGACAGAATAAAAATATAATTTCTATTCTATTCCATGTGTCTATTCCTTTTTGCTGGGCTAATGCTCTTTGCTAGCAAACCCAAGGGGGGGTAAAAAAAAAAAACAAAAAAAAAAAAAACTGATTAAAAAAGGTTTCAAAATCTTATTACACATGCTTGGCAAAGAGAAGCTATCTTATTCTATTACTAGAAGAAAAAAAAGTAAAAAAAATAAAGAATCGTACACTAACTTCCTTTATTTGATGAAAACTTGAAAAATATTTTCGTCGGTAATGTTTGAATTTCGACTGCGAATGCAGTAAGGCTTTGCGAACGGCTGTGTAAAATTAACACGGGCGAGGCAAATTCGGGCCATATACGGTCAAAATTTAGAACGGAAAACGAAGGATTTAAACTATAGCAATAGTGTATATAGGGCAGAGATTTGATCGGAAGTTGACCGCATCACAAGACAAGTCTTGAAAATTAACATAGTTCGGCAGAATAATAAGAAACGTTCCAACTTTTAAGCCCCCCCCTACCTCCCTACCACCCTCGCTCCCTCGCTCCCTCCCTCGCTCGCTCCCTCCTCAAAAAAAAAGCACAGTGTGCATGAAAAATTGCGAACTAAAAAAAATTGTTTTTCTATTAAATTCGCAGCTCGTATAGAAGGAACAATTTCGCGTTAAACTATGCGAAATTATTGGTACAACTGAATTACCAGTCTAATGAAAAAATCTACGGAGGAAATGCAGTTTTTATATTCCGTGATTGGCTATGAAAAATCGAAGGATATTCCGAAGGAACAATTCGTAGAGTCTGACGATAATACTGAATTTAACATCTTCAAATTCACCGTTTTTGATCAATTCTTTAATAGCGGCAGCGTTTAATGAGGCTCCTCGAGTTTTATATTTGAAATTAACACATGATTTTCGTATGTTTTTGAGACGTTATCTATTACGTAATTTATTTTACATCCCTTAAACACTGTGCATTTTGATTGCCCCTAAACAAAAAAATTGGCACTATCGTAAGGAAAAATGCTGTCTTCATTTGGCCAGCAAACTACGCGACACGACTAGATATTAAAAATTACTAATAATAGAAAATTCAGGAAGAGAAATTTCATTCTACAGTATGGCCGCAACTGCTGGTAGTGCCCACAATGCTCTATGAAACAAAACAAACACACCAGCAAGATTTTTTCATTCTGGAAAAAGGAGCAAAAGAAAAAATAGATAAATATTTCTATCTCACATTATGACCGCAGTTGCCCGGCAATGCTCACAATGCATTATGAGAAAAAGGAGGTAGTCACAGCCACGCTGGACAAAGAGACTATAATGGAGGAAAAAATAAGTAAAAATAATGGGGAAAAAAATAGAAAAATCAAACAACAATCCTGTTTCTTTCAATAAACCTAAAAAGAACAAATAAAATTTTATCACTGGAACAGAGTAGATGAAAAATACACAATGGAGACCGTGGGACATGAGGTCTTTAGAAAACGCAAGTCTCGTGTTATCGAACTGGGCGCAATTAAATGTTATTATTAAGCTGTTTATTCGCGATTTGTAATTTTAATGAGAAACAATGTTATTGATTTTGAAAATGATTTTAGTTCGGTTTTTTTTTTTTTTGCAATTCTTCGACGTACACGCCGTGCTCTTGCGCAAGAAGGTCACTTATTACTGCGGTGCCACGGTCAATGTTTCTCTGAATAATCTTCCTATTTCCCTAGTCAACTGTTTTTGCTATCTTGGAGTGTTTCCAAATAGCCGCTTGTCCTTCTTCGAGCACATTCATTTCCTTAATATTTCTTGCCGCAAACGACTCAACCTGTTCAAGGCCCTGTCACATACGAGATGGGGCGGTGATCCTCAAATCCTAATCCTGCTGTACAAATCAATCATATTATCTAAGAAGAAGAAGAAGAAACGTATATAATTTTTTAACAAAAATAACAATACATAACTTAAGCGGGTAATCTGTACCGGAAAAACATGATTTCCTTATCAGATAACTTTTAATATATATATATATATATATATATATATATATATATATATCAGAACACGAAAATGATAAACAAGAAAAGGAATCTATAATTATAGACAGGAAAAGTTTAAAAAAACCTGACACATTAGCTTATTAAATAGTTTAAGTTTTAATGACTCAGCATAAAATTAGCATAATCTCGCAATTTAGATGAAATTCTAAGAGTTCATGAAAAGAAATTAACAATTTGGTGAGAAACAGAGATATAGGGCTGTAATCAGAGTAATACATGTTTAATTCGTCTGTGTTTATATTTCTTGTATCTATGTTTTAAGGACTGATAATTATTATACCTGCCTATATTGTTTATAGTTATAATGTCAGACATAGCGCAATAATTGAAGAAACTTATTGCACGTTCTTTTATAATCTCACTGACATACGGAAAATGCAGATAATCGTGCATGGTTTTAATGCGTGTGTATCGTGACTTATTTAATATGATTCTAAAACAATGGTTTTGAATTCGCCGGAGCTTCATTAAGTTACTATGGCTGGTCGAACACCAGACTGGAGCAGCATATAATAGCGTGGGTAGTAATACCGCTTTATAAATCATGAACTTATTGGACACTGTTAGACATGATTTTCTATTAAAAATCGGAAACAGGTTACATAACTTACGCTGAGTTTTATAAATACGTTGATTTATATGCTTTGTAAACGTAAGCTTTTTTTTTATCCAGTGTGTCATACCTAAGTGAGTTACCTCATCTTTCCATTCGATCGTGTATTGTTTTTAATTTTAACGTGATTGTTAATTGTTGGCCTGCGCTTTGTAAATATAATTGCCTCAGATTTATTTTCGTTGATATTAGTTCTCCATTTAGTGAAGTATTTGACTAACTTATTTGCGGCATCCGTGAGTCGTCGACATATCGTATCAATTCGGTAGGATGTGGCGACAAGTGCAGTGTCATCAGCGTAAAGATTTAGACTTACATGAGTCGTTTATGTATAAGATAAAAAGGTAGGGACCCAAGATGCTCCCCTGAGGAACTCCAGCGGCACAACATTTCTTACTAGATTTAACATTTTTAATTTGCACGTAAAACTGTCTATTCGTTAAATAAGTTTTGATAAGCAGTACTAAGTATTGTGGATATCCATATTTGATTAATTTAAATACAATGCCTTCGTGCCAAGTGATATCAAAAGCCTTTTCAAGATCAATGAGTACTATAGACCGGTACGTTTATTTTGGTTAAAATTGTCAGTGATTGTATCGCATAAAGCGACAAGTTGCATTGCCGTACCTAAATTAGGCCTAAATCCAAATTGGAATTCCCTAAAAATAGCATTTGTGTCACTGTACTTGTTTAGTCTAATTAAGATTAATTTTTCAAAGATTTTGCTGATATTACTTAATAGACTAATAGGCCTGATATTTCGCACAAAGGAAGCATCCTTTCCATGCTTCGCAACAGGTATCGTTATTGAGGTTCTCCAGGATAAAGGGTAATAAGTTAAGCGTAGGCAGGAATTAAAAAGGCTAACTAACCCGAGGATAGCTTTTTTTGGGAGATTCTTGATCATGCGGATGTGCACCAAAAGTCATTTCCGACAGAGTTTGTGTTTCTCAATGTACGAATATGCATTTCTTAACTTCTTTGGGCGTAGTAAAAATATGTGGATTTGATGTAGGGGACGTTTGGCATAGATATCTGTTTATAGCTTGTCTGACGCTGCGAACATGATAGTGTGTAGATAAGCATTCATTTTGCTTATGTATATTGTGAAAATGGGTAGCAAGTACTTCGGTTTTGTCTTTAATGGAATATGCAATCTTATTAATACTGTTTGGGATTGTGATTGGCGGCGGCAGCTCAGTCTGATTTCTACAGAAACGTTTGTTTACTTTCCACAGAGTGTTGTCTTTATGGGACAAATTCTTCAAAAATACGTTCCATTTTTCATTTCTCTCATGAAGTAGCCGGGCTTTTACCAGCTTATTTAATTTGTTATATAATTTTTTGTATGAATGGAAGAAGGAAACTGATTTTTTTGGCTCATCCTACGGCAAAAATTTTTAATACTAATAAGAAAACCAAGTTTTCTAGAAGCAGTAAAAGGTTTATGTGCAGATAGTTTGGGTACAGATTTTTCGACAGCGGTTAATAATATTGAAGTTAGAGAAGATATAAATTTATCTATTTCCGGAGGTGATTTCAGGGTAGCAGGTAGTTATGATATGTTCCTTGATAAAAGCTTGGTAGAGATTCCGGTTTGCTTTAGGGTAATTATATCGCTCCGCGGAAGGGGTTTGAGTAAAGGTGGTATTTATTTCAAAAATTACAGGATTATGATCAGAAGATAACTGGCTGACTGATATGGGGTCCGTAAATTTGTGAAATCCCTTCGCTAAGATTCCGTCAATGACACATCTAAACTAGATTATACTGTTCCTTCATATATGGCAATGCCTCAAAATCTCTCCTCTCTAAACTGGATTTAACACAAAATTTCATATTATAAGCAATGGTCAAGATCTTACAGTACAATGAAAATCACTCTAGCGTAGCTAGAAATATTTTACTAACAAAAGTGATAACTAAAAATATAGATATTATATTTATTTGTGATAAGTGTAAAAGTAATTATGTACCCACAAATTTTAAGAACATAGCACGCAACAAGCTTATGAGATAATCTATCGCTTAGGCGAATACCTTTAAAAACTAAATTTATACATAACAATTTTAACATTATTATTGTTGAAATTGAGGATATTACTTTTATTTTAACGTACATACCACCAAATGGCGTATCTACTCAATATTTTCAGTTTATCGATATGTATTTAAAGAATAATAAATTAACGAAATTTATATGGTTGGGAGACCTAAATTCTCGAAATTTACTATGGGATACAGTGAATAATACGAGAGGAAAGAAATTATCAAATATAATAGAATTACATGACTTACATATTTTAAATATCAAAAACAAATATATAGTTTTAAGAGAAGCAAGCAAAAAAGTGTAATAGACTTAACTTTGGTAACTAGAAATTTAATAAATCGAATTGGGAAGTTAGTCACGAATTAAATGCCAGTGATGATCATTTTTATATTACTTTTAACGTAATTTCGGCGACGAGCAAGACAGAAGAAAGTGTTATTAAAGTTATTAACTACAATAAGTTAGCAGTTAACTTAAGAAAATACAGTTATATGATTGATGTACATGTTATCTGCAATGATATACAACAAATTAAAAGTTGGTTGAATAATTTTCAAGACTATGTCAACACAGTTCTAAATAGTTCATATTCCACCATCCGGTCAACTGTCTATTGGTGCAATACTGAAGTACAAATAAAGAAAAATTACTAGTAAATAATTTATACAAAAACTATCGAAACTGTAAAAACATACATGTAAAACATAACCATTACAATAATTATAAAGTAAATTTTAAGGAATATAAGTTTATGATTAAAAACGCTAAGTTGAAAGGCTGGAAAAAATTACTGGAAGACAAAAATTTCTTTGGATTAAAATACAGAATATTAACTAATAAAAAAAAAAAAAAGTATTAATATACCAACATTAGATAATTATGCATGTACAGAAAAGGATAAAGTCGACTTATTGATGTCAAAGTTATACCTTAACGTAAAACCATTTAAAGCAGAAGTACATGAACCTAACGTAACCATATCGATTACTAAAGAAGAAGTTAACGTAATTATTAAACAACTTAAAAATAAAGTGTCAGCAGGACTTGATGGAATATCAAATGGATTTATTAAAAGATTTCATAATTTGTTACCAGATGTAATACCGAAAGTTATTAACGTGTACTGTTTAAATATAGTTATTATCCTCAAGAATGGAAATTAAGTAAAACAGTTATATAATACCTAAAATTAATAAAAATCCAAACTCGTCTACTTCATATAGAGCTATATCTTTGTTATCTAATTTCAGTAAAATTTATGAAAAATGTATTCTTCATAAATTAAAAGAATTTGTAGGAAATAACGGAATAATAAATGATAACCAGTATGGCGCATTACCAGGAGGTAGATCATCTGAATTGGCTATTCACAATATTTTACAAACAATAAGAATATACAAAAATAAAAATTACCGTACATGCTTACTTACTCTTGATATAACAAAGGCTTTCGACAGTTTAGATTTAAATAGATTACTCGCATTATTAAAGGAACTAGGATTACATAATGGCATGTTGAACATTGTAAATCTCGAAAATCGCTACACTGTATTACAAATCGGTAATTATTCAAAAAAACAAGAAACCGTTATGGGAGCACCGCACAAGGGTCTGTTTTAGGACCGTACTTGTGCAACATAGTTTTCTCCTCTCAAATGTATAACATTAGATTACCCACTAATGTAAACATTTTCACTTTCGTAGATGATATTGCAATAGTAATAGAGCCGATAAGAATGAAAATGTATCGGAAAATAAAGTTTACCAGGTTTATACAGAAATCGCGAAATGGTTAGAACAATACAATTTAAATATTAACGAATCTCTAAGTCAACTTACATGTTGTTTAACAAAAACTTAAAGGATAAAAGATTAAACTTACTCCAATACGGATTAAATACTAGTATGGTTAGTCAAACCAAATACTCTTAGGTATAATAATAGACAATAAGTTAAAATTTTATAATCATTTTCACTATATCACTAAAAAAATAAATACATTTTTAATTATATTTAACAAATTATATAATAATAATAATAATAACCGATTAAATTACAAAAAGGGAATAATAACATTATATAAAAGCGTAATAATATTGCCTAACATAACTCTTATGGTAGTGTAATATACATAGACACATTTTAAAAGTTAATCGATTTCAAAATATATTAAAAAGTTTTCAGAGAACTATTGCAATAAAAATGATTAAAGCTTATAGAACTACCAGCTACATGGCAAAGCGCTGTCATTGCAGGTATTAAACCCGATTAACTTACGAAATACAGAAACATATTAACATATTTTTAATAAAAAATAATATTAAAAATCATGAATTCCATAACGTACAGTATCATCGGCCTTACTTCATACACGAACAAACCTCGTTAACGCTTAAACAGTTTAAACACTTATATGTATTAGATATAAGTATTATAATAATAAATTTCAGGCGCAGTGGGACGAATATAACGGTATAGCTAAAAATTTTTTTCCAACCATAGATGATAGACTACGTAATAAAGTTTTTACGCCAAATTTTTTTAATGTACAATTTCTTACTGGGGACACGGTCTATTTAAAGATTATTTACATAAACATAAAATTGCACACTCAAATAACACTGTGTAACGTGTAACTCTTTACTGATAATATTAAGCATATCTTTACCGGCTGTTAGTAATACAGATTTTAGCAATATTAGCCCTGATCAATTAGTAACTAAGCTATTTAAAATATGTTCACTAGTTTTACGATAGCCGAAATAAATCACCGTAAAGTACATCTACACCTGTATTAATATTAAATTTAAGTATACTAATTATTATTATTAACATTGTAAAACAGTCTGTCAGGGTTCCATAAACTTAAATGGAAGGGCTCAGGACAGACCTGTTATTTATATGAATTTTCTAAATATATTTACCCAATCGTATTACGAATTGGAGACAAAAAAAAAAACAAAAAAAAACACAAAATTTGGTTCTTCGTTTTTGCTTAAGGGCGCTTAATTCCACTCCTATTCCAGCTCTTCTTGCTGAATCGAATGTAAAACCGTTGTTTATCCGACGATCACATTTAGGATGATACAGTTTCCTTGTAAAAAGACTTTCCATCTCATTTTCTAAGATTCGTCTCACATACCTCTCTATCTTTCATAAATGGCGCTTTTCTCCTAATAAATGTCCTATCTTAGCCCTTGTTTCTCATCGTTTAGACAAATTCTCCTCCTATACTATTTCCCACCGTAAACTTCCTTATTTTATTTTTAACTTCTTCGTGTTTTTTCACCCTCCAAAACTCTTTTCTCTTCCTTTTCATCACTTAAAACTTCTGGCCCCGCAGTTGTTAATCAAAAATTTAATTTTCTTATTAATTCCTCGTTTCCTTTTCATTCCTTAATATATTTACTGATGGTTCCAAGAGTTCAGGAGGAGTAGCTGCTTCCTTTTTCTCTCCAGCCAATAATTCCGCTCAATCCTTCAGGCTCCCGGCTTTTTGCTCCATCTTCTCCGCAGAACTTTATGCCATTCTTCGAGCCGTTATATTTATTTCCTCAACTCGTTCTTCTGATAGATACTTAATTATATCAGACTCCAAAAGTGCTCTTCAGGCTATCTCCCTTTCCCTCATGTTCCCTCGATTTTATTGTTTTTCGTATACGTTCTCTCATCTATGGTCTGTCCTTTTCCCATTCCATTTCCATCGACCTGCTTTGGGTTCAAAGTCATGCGGGTATTGATGGTAACGAGACGGTGGACTCGTTAGCACGCTTAGCGTTGCACTCTCCACATTTTGTTAAAAAGATTCCTGGTCACAACATACTTCCCCTCTCCAAAAGAATGCATGTCAGACTTCGGTGTCGGATGTAGATAATCGCTCCTTTTCCAATCCTAACTCATTTTACTATTCAGCCTAGACCTCCTTCTTGTTCTTGGTTCTATCATTTTCCTACTCTTAAACGTTTTTTCATCATTACCATCTGCCGTCTGAGGTTCAATCATAATATTACTACCATCCTCACGGTATCATTTTACTCTCTTTTCCCATCCCCTTATTGTCCTTTGCATTTTAATGACTGTTGCTTCGTTTGCGATCCTGAACACGTGCTGTTTGAATGTTCCGGTCTTTCCTCCGAGCGTAATATCCTGTACGTTTAATTATTAAAGCTGAATTATCCTACTCCATATAGTGCTTCCTATACCTTAGCTTTGCCCCGTCTTCGAAGGTGGTTCCTATTCTTGTCTCTTTTCTGTCATCGATCTCTGACCGGATTAAAATTTAATCTTTAATCTACTCCATTTGTCCTGGGTAGCTGCCCTTAGTCGGCCAAGCCCAAAAAAAAAAAAAAAAAAAAATACTGTTTTTTTTTTTAAATTTTCTCGAAGTGTTTTTTTTAAATATATTTTCAAGTTAATATAATCATATGAGCAATAAACGTAGTAAAAAACATCAAAATATATTCAAAATTATAATAGCAACGTGTTTCGAAGATCAATTGCTTCATGAAATGATGGCGATTGCATGCACCATAGAGAACCCGGTGTTTTAAATGTTGAAATAACCGAAAAGCTTTCATTAGAATACGAGGAAAATAGAAGCCGAAAAATTTTACATATAAAAGAAGGTGATGAAGGCGAGTGACCTAGAGTACCATTAATGTGTTATTTAGGAAATGTGGATTCGAATAAGGATAATTGAAATTGCCAAAGAAGCGTGATTTACACACCTGTCCGATGATCACTCTTAATCAATACACATTTTCGTTCATTACGGAAAGCGGCAACATTTTAGCTTCGAGCATATCCGTATTATTATTCAAAATCGTCTACATTAAAAATTGTTGAGAATCACAAATAATTTAAATATCAAATAATTTAAAAATCAAAAAAAAAATCAAAAAAAAAAAATACCGGCTTGGAGATTTATTTAAAAAATTTAATAAAAATTGAAAAATAAAAATAATGTATTTTACAGTAAAATATGCTCTTAATAAAAGGGGATGCAAACACTATTCTCAACATGCTGGCAAATTCCAACTTCAATAGCCCTCTCCGTTTCATGATTCGTTCCATCTCTCACAACAATGACGATTTTCTAAAATCAGTTATCGTAAAGAACACTAATATTCAACACACTATCCCATCAATATCAATCCAAACTGGTCCCCTCATACACTCCTAAGATAACTCACTCACCTGGATAAATTCCAATTTAACCCTCTCATCTGTAATCGTCAATTCAACAACCTCTTTACCAAATATCCAAATTTTGTCAAAATATACACTGACGGCTCCAAATCAAGCGAAGCAGGATGCCCGATTATTCACGATCATAACGAAATACGATTTCCTCTACCTTCACATTTTGCAGTCCTTTCAACCGAACTTTACGTTCTCTCAAATTATCCACAAAATACTCTACGGATCTCCCATCAAACAATATTCTAATTCTAACAGACACTCATTGTCAGCACTCCTCACAATCCGAAACTATCATTAAAAAAAGAAACAACATCCCATTTTCCAAGAAATAGCAAATACTCTCTCATTTTCTCGCAAAGAAATCATCTTCTATTGGATACCATCCTATTGCAAAATCGGTCAAAATGAGAAAGCAGACGAAATAGCAAAATTATCCTTAATCATCTCTCCAATTCCAAACGTACTACCAATTCCTCTTTCAGATCTGAAAACCTCCCAGTAAATCCTTCGCACATAAATCTTTCCAACAATACTGGAAGCAGATCCCAGACACAAACAAACTAAACACCATAAAGAAAACCGTAGATGTTTGTGGCAAACTTCATATCAAAAATCCAGAAAAAACGAAGTTGTATTATTTAGACTAAGAGCAGGTCACTCAGCTCTCACTCACGGTTATATATTAAACAAAGTCTCGACCTATATGTGAACCCTGCGCAGTTCCCATCTCCGTCAAACACATACTAATCGATTGTCCAAAATTTCAAACCCAAAACGAATCTCTTGAATCCTTACGTTCAGATAATGATGTCAAAACTCTCAAATTCTTCTCCTTCCTGAAAGCTACCACTCCCTAATCTAAATCCTAACAGTACTCACGCATTTAGCCACACGGCTGTACATGGCGTAATAATATAAAAAAAAGGAGGGGGGAGATTTTGTGATTTTTTTTTTTAAATAACATTAAAACATCAACGAGGTTTGCACCAAATTTAAATTGCAACAATAACTGACCGCATTAAATAAATATGACAGCACACAATCGCTTCCTTTTCTATAAAGCCAGCCATTGGAAACGTCGAGAATATTATTACACGCTATTTTTATTACTGTTGCAATATTTGGTATTGACTCCAGTTATTGTTTAAGTAATATTATTATTATTTTTTTATCGAGTAATCATTTTTTACATTTTTTCATGGCATTTTTACTAAAATTTCAGAATAAATCTCGAAATGAGTATTTTTCTTAAACTATTTTCGGTATAATTTTTAATTCTTATTTTATACGTGTACCGTTTTCATCGCTGTGTTTCATAAATTAAAATAATTTTCTAATTTTTAATAGTTGTGCTCAGTTTGTTTTTCTTCAACGCAAACAAACCTTTTTATCCGGTTCATATTATTATTATTATTATTATTATTATTATTATTGTTAATATTATTATTGTTATTTTTACTAACGTTGTTTTTTATTTATTTTTTTTTTTTTTGTTGAAAAATTCTTTAAAGCAAACTGCATCACCTTTTATTTAGTTGCGATAGAGAAGGGAAAAAAAGTAAAAAAAGAAGTGAACATATAAATAACAGGAACGAACACGAATGTGAAGCTAAGTGATAAAAAAAGAAATGATTAGTAGTCATAGGAGGAAATGTGTTGCGGTATATTTTGCTGTCTTTGTCGGACAAGTCTGTAATAAGCTTGATGATAAAGCAAGCAAATTATCATTAGCATTTTCAAAGCTTTACTTCGAACGCAGCCCATTTTAAATCCACACGAATAATGTCGTTCGCCTCGTTAACGACATTTTCCGCGCTGTTGGTCCAACATCATTTTCTAATCCACTGGTTTTACTGCACAATGGTTCCGTTTCATTTATCTTCACCCCCCTACCCTCCTCGTATCGACCCGGAACGATAAAAAAATCAAAAATTCCTCTTAACGCTTAAACAAAATCGGCGCACTCTAAACAGCGTGCCAGTAATTTCATTTCATCACATCACCGGTTTCGTTACGGCGTAAAGATGCACGGACGTGTGTGGTTACATGATAGCGGATTAGCTGGCATTTTATGGTGCTGATAGTGTTTCGGGGCTGGTGGTGTCTGGTGTACTTTAGTCAAAATAGTCTCTATTTAAACTTGCATTCAATTTTCAAGGCTTTTAATACAGCGAAGAGAGAAAATTCTGAAAACAAAGAAAATATTCAATAACGAAAAGCTCTTCCGAAGGCGCAAAAATATCGTCGACAGGTTTACTAAAGAAAATATTTATTTACTTTTTTTTCATTTGGGACGCATTAACTGTGGAAATGAATCTAGAGTCAGAGTGAGAATTTTAGAAGCTATTGAAGCTTGCAGCAAGATTCGAACCCAGCTCTATCCGAAGGAAATACCATTGCCTTGGCTAAAATATTTTTGAATATTGTTTTTGTGATAAACAGGTTTTTTTTTTTTTTTTTTTTATCTTGCTATTTTACACCTAGTCTTATCAACTATTTGGTAATCTACGGAATAAGCTAAAATAACATGAATAAGCAACCCATCCAGTGAAGGGTGCTAAAATTAACTTTTATATATATATATACGCAAAATGCATACGCACATACTGTCGTATTCTCACGTACGCATACATAGCATACATACACGCACCCGCACAAACACCCTCACACATCACGCACACATACATATTATTTATACATTTATAACTTATATGAGATCTTGAGGTCGTTTTCTATTCAGCCTACGTCGCTCGCTTAGGTCACACTCAGGCACAGTTCTTTTATTGTACTATTAGGATGTTCTTTCAATCTGGCAGCATATCGTGGAGCAGCAGTTGCTATTTCACATTCTTTACAAATTTAACTCCAAGATGTTCGTGGATTGTGATGTTAGTTATGTGTGTACCCCATGGAGTAGAGATGATCATGCATAATAACTTTTATTCTATACTCTTTGTATAATGGAAATGTTGCTGTTTTCGACACAGCCCCATAATTGACAACCGTATTGCCAGGCCGGTTTTAAAATTTGTTTATAAAGTAATTTTCAAGAGATAAACAGGTGAGTTAAAAATCTGAAATGCGTACGATATAAAACAATCTACATCTTGATATACCAGACTACACAATAGATCGATCATATCGGGTAGACCGACTAAGTCTAGGTATTACTAAGCTAGGGCCGATTATTGTAAAATTTATTTCTTAGAAATACAGACGGAGTATACGATCAGAAGACTCAGTTGAAAGGTACTACATCACAATTGTACTACGAAAAGACCTAATCCATAAACGTGCGCAACTAGTGCACAGTATTGTGCAGGAGTATGGTACGAAAGGGTATGTGAATCGCGGATGGAAGAATTCACTATAAAGATGAGAAAGGTGTGAAACGTGGCATCGGTAAGCTGCATTACGAAAGTACATACATCAGCTGATTGATTTATATTAGAGTACGTATCGAATGTCGTGTCCTTAGCTAACTAAATTTATTTATTTATTTTATTTTTTTTTAATTTGTTGGCCTTGTCGGCAACGGACGATTACCGATCAAGAAAGAAGAACGTAGGACGAAAGAAAAATGAGGTCACTAGGAGAGCTATTGAGGGAAGAAGGAGACGGTCAGAACTACTATGAGGAAATAACAAAGGAGTCAAAAAAAGATCGATACTTGTACAACTAGCAGTCCGAAGGGAATAAACGTATAGAGAAGAAATATGAGGAAAGTCCTAGAGGAAAGGGACGCTTTTTCATGTCTTGCTAGCCGTTTTACCTGTTTAAGATATATGTTATCTATGTAACGCTAAATGCAATGTAATCAGCATCAAAAAAGAAGTAGTTATCCATGATTGCGATTGCTGGACAGCGCCTACAAAAAGATCCTTATCAAAACAATATGGCCGCAACTGCAAAGCAGAGCCCACACAGTACTTGATGAAAAGAAACAGGAAATCGCTATTTCGCACTACGGCTGTGACTGCAAAGCAGTGCTCGCAATTCCCTTACAAGAAAAGTGAAGTGATTGTTTATCCGTCATTTAAACGGCAGCTACAGACGACAAGCTTACGAAATATTAAGGGAAAGAAAGAAAGCAACTCTACATCGGAGGAGACTAGTATGATCGTTCAGGAAGATACACATCACCTTGATTTAATACCACTATGGCCATCATCTGAACAAAGAGACCAACAATGCACCAGGTAAAGGCGGTAGATGAATCAGAATATTAAAATAAGAAGAGGATGAAGGACTTACTTAAATGTTTATACGGTGGCGGATTCAAGATAAAAATGTAGCAAGAGCAGGAACAACTGACAGTGAGGAAAATGCGAGAATAAAGGATTCACAGTACGGCGTGGGGATATTAAGGGATAGTAGATCTGAGTATAGAACAAATCTTTCGGAGGACAAAGATGCACACTTGAAGAAAATGTGATCAGCATCACAATCGAATGTGTTATTTACGCATAAGGGACAGAGAGGCAGGGAAATCATAGCAAACCGATAAAGAGAAACAGGAAGACAGCTGTGGCCAAAGCGAAGACGACAAAGAGCGGAAATAGTAGAACGACGAAGGCGTGGAAAATCTAAGAACCAAGGATACGAGGGTGGAGACGGTTGAATAGACAGATATAAGAACCGCGGATTTGTAAAGGAAGGACCATACAAAGATTTCCAATTTTCAAAACGATTTTTTTTTTTTGCTATGCTTAGCAATTCGGAGGAGGGAAATCGCCGGACAAGACGGTTGGAAACCAAAGCCGAACGAGCAAGGTAGTCAGCCTTCTCATTACCATCAATCCGAGCATGACTGGGGACCCATAGGAAGCTTATATATGGAATGAACGTGGGCGAGAGAGGACAAAAATTAAGGATCGAATATGTAGGATGACTGGGGATCTGAAGAAGGATGAATATAAGGAGAGAGGAAATACAATCAAGAACGCTTCTAGAGTCAGATACCAAAAGAAAGTTTCCGCTGTCAGGAACAGAGCTAGTGAATTCAATGGCACGTATAATTGCAAACGACTCCGCGTAGTAAATAGAAGTTATGTTTATAAATATTATTATGTATTTTTGTGTTTATGAGTGTTATCGTATCTGTTAATGTATATCTCAGTAGTAACTCTCTTTTAGATGAGCTTACTTATACTGCATTCAATTTGCATGCAATTCAAATGTAATTATCATAGTATACATGGGGTGGGTACCCTAGTTCCTGAAATTGAGGACAGTGGGAGGTTAAGATACGTTTTATAATTATTTAATTTCTTTCTCTTTTTTGCGTTTTCCAAATGAAGTCGGTTTCAATCCGTACTTTGGCTAAGATAATGGATGTTTGACGTAAATGTCTGTAAAGATGTCTCTATTGAAATGTAACGGGTTTTTAAAGACACAAGGGTCTCCTCCGAATTATACTCAGCAGTTTTATGAAATAATTTCGATATAATTTCTCTATCTGAAACTTTGCTGACCCATTCTTACAATAGCTGTGAACTTATTAATGGCAGATACACAGTCTACAACAGGAAAGATAGAGATTACAGTAACACGAAAGCAGACAGAGGTGGAGGAGTTTTACTGGCTTTAAAGAAAATTATTCCAGCGGAACAGATTGATAAATTGTTAGTAAAACTGTCATTATGCGACCAATTATGGGTCAAAGTTAAATCAACAGTTTACGCCATCCCGTTACTCATCGGTCTATTTTATTTTCCGCTACTGACAGATAGAGATATTTATTTAAACACATGTAAAATGTTTTCTGAATTTATACAAAATTCAAGATGTAAAGTAGTAATTTTAGGTAATTTTAATATTGCAGATTTTTTTAATATTATGAATTAGGGTACAAAAAAGCCGGTTTACTAGAGCTAAATCTAATGATTTATTCGAACTGTTGGACCTATCTGGATTCACTGTAATCAACTCGATTGGGAAACTTTAGATTTAGTGTTTGTTAACGTTAGTGAGATTACGGTGTTCAAAAAGGACCGCCCATACTATCCCCAAATGATTTACTCCATCTACCTCTAGTAGTAGATATTCTCGTATTATCCGCGATTTTTAGAAAGTTAAGGAATTGTACTTATCAGGGAAATGTGTTAGGTTTGAAACTTTTAGAAAAGCAGACTTCCTGGGAATGTAAAGTTTGCGTCAATAAACTGGAATCGTTTATTTGATATTATTAATAATAACTACAATGCAGCAATATTTTTTTAATAATAAGATACAGCAGATAATAAGCGAGACTGTGCCATTGCGTGAATATAGAAGAAACGAATATCCCGTTTGGTTCACTATTGAAATAATACTGCTTGTAAAGGAAAAAGGAAAAATTTCAAAACAATTATAAACGAACTAAACTTGATATACGGCATGCGCAATATCAATCAGATCGTAAGGAATTCAACGAGAATTGACCCCGTGTAAACAATTAATAATCTTTATTTATTTGTTATTTACCATAAGAAGCGTAAAAAAGTATTTCGCATTGAACTATTTTTACCCTCGCTATAAAACGATTAAAAAAAGAAAACAATAAAATGAAATATAATTGAACATGAATGAAAAAGGCAAAGTATTTCGCTTAAAACCCAGTATTATAAGCCTATCACTTTAAAAAACAATCCCTTTACAGTGTAAGTATAATAAATATACATATAATTCCGCCCCTCAAACTGTACCACTCTGAGCAGTTGCTCGTTTTTCTGTGCCTTTGGGCGGGCTCTGATATCAAATCTCTCCAAAATTTGGTGAGGGACCTCCAAAAGTACACCAATATATATATATATGTAATACTAGCGCATAATTGGGTAATATAATTAATTTACTATTATTATTATTGGGAAATAAAGCACTAGTCGAAAATTATCGCCCAATAAGTATTATTCCAACAATTGCAAAAATCTTTGAAAAAGGGATGAAAATAAAAATGCTCCATTATCTAAGCAATAACAACTTTTTTAGCAAAAATCAATTTGGATTTTTGGCAGATAGGGGGACAGATGCTGCCCTCTTCGAATATATATCATATCTTACAACTAATCTGGAAACTGGGCAAACAATAGCGGCTGTCTATCTTGATCTGCAGAAGGCATTTGATTTTGTGGACCATGGTATACTCCTGCATAAATTATATAGATATGGTTTCAGAAGTAATGTCCATGACTGGTTTAAGTCTTATTTAATAAATAGAAAAATTTCTACAAAGGTAAATGGTTTCTGCAGTAATTTTAGATCATTACGCTCTGGAGTGCCTCAAGGTAGCATCCTGGGACCGTTTCTATTCCTAATTTATGTTAACGATTTTTGTGACCTCCCTGTACATGGGAGAATGTTCTGCTATGCAGATGACACGGTAGTTGTAGCTAGCTCTCGTTATCCACATTTATTGGAGAACCTTATACAAACTGATATTAACAAAATCTCATATTGGTTAGATAAAAATAAATTAATACTGAACATCAAGAAAACTAAATATTTGCTATATGGCTTCCAACACCCCAGATTATACTCGAACTTTAATATCCATTGGAAAGGAACACTACTGACAAAAGAGCATGAAGCAAAATATCTTGGGATAATTCTGGATACTAAGTTATCATGGAATGCCCATACACAATATTTAGCCAGCAAAATTAGAAAATTAAATTATTTATTATTTTACCTATCACAATACTTCTCATCAAAGCATCAAGGAATTTATTTGGCTTTATACCAATCAGTTCTTGCTTATGGAATAATACATTGGGGGGGAGCTGCACAGAACCATATAAAATCAATCAAAACTTTACAGAATTCAGCCCTCAAATCAATTGGCTACTACAGCACAACTAAATCCAGCTCTAATATATTGCCCATTAGTCAACTATACAAAGTGCAAATATTAAATTTTGTTTGTAACAATAGAGACAAGTTCCCAACTTTAGTTCCAAAACGGAGTACAAGAAGTGCTCAGACAGAAACAATCCAAATGCCAGAGTTCTTTAAATATCACACTCGAATACAGGCATCCTTTATGGGATGTAAATTATATAACAAGTTACCAGAGGTTTTAAAAGAAAACTTGAAAAACTATAAAAAAAGGCGTAAAAAGATTATGGAATATATATCAATCAATCCCAATTAAGTATAACATATCCCAAAGAGTAACAGTAAGGGTAATACAAATGGGAATAACAATAGTAATGGAAATAATAATAGGAATAGTGATAGTGGTAAGGGTAGTGGTAATAATACTAATAATAAAAATTAATAATAATAAGGTTAATAATAATGGTGGTAATAATAGTAGCAAAAATGGTAATAATAATAAAAATATAAATATAATTGGTGATAGTGGTAAGAATAATGGTGTAATAATGATAATAATAAAAATAGTAAAAATAAAAATGATAATAACAACAAATTCTAGAATAATGTAGATATACTTTTCTTCAGTAACCACAGTCTCGCGCAAGATATGTGCATTTGTGGTTACTGACCTCACAGCTTTCATACAAACTCAAATATCATTATCAAATATGGTGCAAGTTACAAATTGTATTGCATTGTACTGTACTAAATTGTTTTGTATTATATTGTATTGTACTTGTATCGTATCGTACTGAACTTGTATTGTATTGTAATCGTATATAAAGAGTTGTAATCTCATGTAAATTTAAATAAATTTGATTTGATTTGATTTGATTTGATATAAGTTATTAAAAATACCTATAAATTTTATTAGCTTATTTTTAGTATGGCTGTAAAATTTTTATCTACCATCTACTAATACATCAAAATATTTAATTCTGTTCTACGCTTTTAACGTTTAGTTGTAAGTTAGGCTATCCTTGAATATTTTGTTGACGGTGTTAGACTTGGTATTAAATATTTTTTGCATATATTGTACATACATTTTTTTTTTTTTCTGTTTCCTAACAATCTCATTACATCCACGTTAACTCGAATATGCGCTACAAGTCACGATTTGTATGTGCAGCAGTAACCTCTGAGCTAACCAGGAGACTAATTTTGCTAATACGTTCTAAGTACTTGTTGTAGCTCTGCATTGTACTTTTGACTGCGTTCAATTTTACGTAAAAAATAACATCCCCAATAAAAATTACATTTCAAAATATTACAACTATTCATAATTACTATTTGTACCATGCAGAAATTGAAACAAATTAAATAATATGTGTATTCTTTTTTCATATAAATGACTGGTCCCAAAGGGTAATTATCAGAATATGGTTATTTAAATGGTAGACTAAAACCATAACTGACCTAATAATGGTTACGCTTATTAGAGCAATTGACGTGCAGCTTGTAGCATTATTATTGACTTCATCAATCCTGGAATTATTATTTTTTTCCCCTATTCCCGAAACTTCAGGTAGGGTGCATTTATTTACTAAAAATATTGATTCATTATAATAGCGGAATTAATATAACCCATCCAATTAAGTATTTGGTATTATATTAATTACCATTTTACAGTTTTTTTTTACAATATCTACATATATTTTTACCATTTACATTAAATATAAATGTACATTATTTTTTCGGAATTTTATTTCTTCTATTGTAAATTTATTAAATTCATTAAAATAATTTTGAACAAGTTGTTTTATATCATAATTACAGAGTCCGTTATTATTATTATTATAATTGCATCCTTGTAGGATATGAAAAACATCATCTCTAAGATTACATATTACACAGTTGTCAGAATCAGATATCTTAAATTAATGTAAATATACCTTAAATAGGCCGTGCCCTGTTGTAAATTGAACATTAAAAAAATTTGGCGTGTATTGATTATTTCTTAAATCTATCTATTATATACTCGGGAAAAATTGATATACGTTGTTTCATTATAATTATTCCATGAAGTTTATTTATATAAAATTTATCCATAAATTTTATTCATTTGTTTTACTTTAATTAGTTTATTCTCGTATTTAAAAAATTGGGGTGTCTTATACATTACGTTATTGAACGGATGCTCTATATTAATATTATTTTTAATTGCGACCAAGCTTATATGTTTTTGTATTTCATATTTATAACTATGGCCGACAAATAACTGATTGTTCTATATGATTTAATCATTTTTATAGCTATAAGCCTATGAAAGCTTTTTTAAAACATCTTTTGAAATTTTTTAGTTTTTAACATTTCTAGCATATATGATGTGATACTATTATAAAGTATGTTAGGTAAAATAATACACTTTTATACAACGTAACTGCTTTTTTATAATTAATACAGAATTTCGATTATTATACGAAACTTATTAAATATTAAGTATGAATTTGCTTATTTCGGTTTTAATGTAATTAAAATGCTCGTGAAATTTTAAATTACTGTTTATTATTACTCCCAAGCATTTTATTTGTGTTACACATAGTTTAATCTTTAAACCGTACTGTGTTCTAAATTTAATGGCCTATTAGTATATTTTTTATTAAATATCATATAATTAGATTTAGTTTCGTTAATATCTTAAGGTTAAATTTGTTAAGCCAATCAGTCCTGGAATTGGAATTATGATAGATTCCATGCGCCTTTCGGAAAGTAGTAGAATAACGAATTTTATAAATTTTCGATTTTTTTACTAAAAAGTATAGATATGGCAAGAGGCAAAAAAAAAAAAAACACTTATTTTTAATATATTCGTTCTCTGCCGGCAGCCGAATAAAGATGGATGAAATGAGCGCCAGGAAAGTTAGTATTCTGTTGTTAAATCTAGTAGGACATATTGTCTATTAATAAAATGATTTGATTAAAAAAGCATAGATTAACGCGATAAGTTCAAGTGTAATCAGTTGCGCGTTGGTCAGTTTGGATGCAGATCCAACTGCTCTGGAATAATTGCCGGAGATTTGAAAATAATGGTATGTTTTGTTGTATGTACATACAATAATTATCCTAGTCGGCATTGCTAAAAACGTATTTAAGTATACGAAATAATATAAAACTAGGAGAGGAGAAATATTAATAGGAATTGGGTCATGGCTAAATGAAAGAATAGGAAGGAATTTTAGTTTGCGGATAACGGTGAAAACAATAATTTCAACTAAAATTAAGTCAACGACGCTAGAGTGAAGTCGGGTATTTTTTAATAAATGCAAGATGACTATTGCAGAATTATTTCGTATCGCGGGTTACGCGACTTAATTTCGAAATTTGATTTGCAACAAAGTTAGCATTTCAGGCCGAAGCCGTTACAATAAGATCACTGACGCAATAATTAATTTCTCTTTCGCGTAAATTAAGAACAACTGAGTTAATTTTCTTATTCAAACTTACAAAACTGAAATTCCTTCACTTTAAATAAATTTAAGTAAGTTCTTAATAATAATTATTTTAAGCCTTAAACGTTTAATAATCTATAACTATAATTTGGAGTAATATGGCTAACAGCACCAGATATTAACAGATGTCGGAACAAGGCTACTAAAACATGCCATTCTGACCGTAACCGAGAGAAGTTTTTATGGGTTATGGATCTTATTCGAATTACAAAACTGTATCTAACACGTTAATTGCTCAAAATTAACCATAAATATGAATATGATCGCAAATATTACATTCGTACTCATATTGTGTTCACTACATCGTTAATTGTTTATTCATTTTAAATTTTTTGTAATTTTCCTGGACATCTTTTTTTTTTCCCCGTGAATTAACCTTTTACAATCATCTGTGTAAATTACCAATCTGTCTTTTTTCCTTCCTTTCAATAATCAAATTAACTTTTCACTTTTACATATTCATTGAAAGCTTTTCTCTTCGCTATTTCTTCTGCGTAACTTTATTTCTTTGCATTCCATGTCGGCGGCGTCATGTTTCTCTTTTGTACATTTCTCTTGTTTATCGTCCACATTTTATGAAAGTATTACGTGCTCCCCATGTGTAAAACAGAGTAAAGTTCTATTTGTGTCTGAATAATATAATGATGTTAAGTAAACGATCTTGTTTTTGTTCCCTTTTACAGGTCATAACTATACTTCTTGGCCCGTTGTTTCAAGAATTTTTTAAATTATTTTTTGTACTAATTCTGACGACGATTATGCTATCTTTTCGAAACGGAATATTGCTTAATTATTTTAATTCAACGATTATGATGTTCCTTTTTCACGACTATGTCGTCCTTAAAACGCGTAATAAGGAAATCCTGCAACAAAATTTGTAACATTTTTGTGTCACGCTTATAAGATATTTATTTCATTACTCGTATGAACATAGCTTCAAAATCTACTAGCGTTCTATACCTTGCATAAACCCCACAAGCTCTATATTCCTTTTCTCAAAGCTGAACTATATCAGTAATACATACCTTAAATTCCATGCCTAAACATTCTTAATCCAATTTAGTAATTCTCCAGACTTCATGCACATATTTGGGCGGCTAACACATGCATTTATTTTAATGATAGTGCCTATAGTAATAATAATAATAATAATAATAATAATAATAATAATAATAATAGTAATAATAATCAAATCAAATCAATCGATCTTTATTATTATTAATATTGATACAAAAATTCACAAGTGCGCTGCATAGCGCGAGAAATGGAAACCAACATGCATATAATAAATTCGAAATATATAGCGCAAACATGAAATAAATCTTACATGCGATAAAAATGAAACCAAATTTGAAACAGTTATGTAAATGGAACTAGATTAAATGCAAAATCAAATAGAAATATATCAACAGAACAAGGTTACCAAATCTGAAGTGGATTCATAAAGTAATTAGATCGAATACACATCTGGCGGAAATACATAAATTTTCAAACAAAACGAGATTAAAATTTACACACACACACGTATACATACACACATATACATATAAAACACAAAAATTCAGGCATAAATGTATAAACGGACAAAAGAACAAATAAAAATTAGAATAAAAAAGTAAAAATTTGTGTTACTGCTCGGAAATAAGAAAGTAAGAAATTACAATCTTTTGCGTAGTAAATTAGAAAAATTGGTAAAGATTTTAACCCGTAAGGCAGCAAGTTGAATTAATTTACGGCTGAATAAATTAATTGCATCATAGTATGATATTTTTAGTAATTACGAATGACTGTACAGAGCCCGTTCGATGATCTGGTAGATATTCTTACTCGAGCGAAATGTTAAATTTATGTTTGTGTTTACATATAAACTTTAGAATTAGAAAATTATACAATAATTTAACATCCGGTATTTGTTTATTTGATACAGGACTACTAAACCCAGAGTTTATAGATGTTATAACGGAGCTTTGAAATGTTTTAATCCTTTTGAAATAATAATTCGCAGTTCTTCCCCCGTAATATCAATCCATAACTTAAGACTGGTTGATAAAGCGCTGAATAATAATCAAATCAAATAGCTTTTATTATTATTGCTATTATTACATAAATTCCATCTATAAATGATACGCGAGCGATGGATTATTCAGACAGATATGCTAACATTTGGAAAAGAAACATGTAGATAACTATTTACAAACAAAAGAACAATCATTTCGTTTAACAGACGCAATAAAATAACAACAG
The DNA here is from genome assembly GCA_039619475.1 of Icerya purchasi. NCBI lineage: Eukaryota > Metazoa > Arthropoda > Insecta > Hemiptera > Monophlebidae > Icerya > Icerya purchasi. The sequence goes on from CM077115.1 coordinate 586,946,280, forward strand.
TATAAACAAATGTTCATATTTACATCACATAATTTTTAATTATAATTGTTAAGGAAACAGAAAAAATCGCTACGGATAAAAATAATCAAAACAATAAAAATTTATGAAATATTTAAATCTTTGCTCCATGATCCACAGAGGACGGATGAGGAACCAAGAAATTATTGACAGAGTAACGAAATTATAAACCACCAGTCTGATACCTTGAATCAAACAAGTCCAATTTCACCCATCTAAATACTATTTTCCACTTAATTTACTCTAGCATTACAGTTACTCAAAATTAATGTCGCAAGGAGCACGCAACCATTACAAAGAATGGTATATTTAAGAAGGAATTCTTTGTAATCGGAACTTAGTGGAAGAGATTTTTTAAATGCTTATGACGCCGGTTTATAATTTAATATGTAGTACCTTGTTTCAGGTAAAAGTGAATTGAAAATGGTAGCACCTGTATACCTCTATTGCGATTTTGTGCGATATTTAAAGAATTTAGGAACTAAGGCAGAATAATCTATCAGCAGATCTAGTACGAGGGTGATTCAAATATAAACCGGAATTTTTAAATAAACGCGCGAAAAATTTATTGTGGAAAAAGTGGTTGCACTGGCAGTTAGACCGATTTGTTATGTAGAGCAATTAGAACCGCGTAAGCTCACTTTTTAGTGTAGTTAGAGCCATGAGTGAAAAAGAAGTACCAGTGTCTGTTGCGCAACGCATCATTATTCGTTTTTTAGTCAAAGACGACGTAAAATCCGTGGAAATTTACCGAAAATTACGCGAACAGTTCGGCGATGAGTGTCTCTCCAAAACTCAAGTGTACGAGTGGTGTTCCGCGTTTCGAAAAGGACGTGAAGTGGTGTCAAACATAGCACATGCGCGGCGCCCAAAAACCAGCATTACAGATGAACACGTCAAAGCCATCGAACAACTCATTTTGGCTGACCGACGCGTCCGTGTACGCGATATGACCGACGAATTGGGCATCAGCATAGGTAGTATTGAGACAATAATTCATGATCGGCTAGGTTATCGCAAAATTGCAGCCAGATGGGTGCCAAGACTTCTGAATTTTGAACAGAAATTCACTCGTTGGGAAGTTTGTACGCGTCTCCTGCAGCGGTATGAAGAGGAAGGAGAGAATTTATTGCGGCGAATATTCACCACGGACGAAACTTGGGTACACTACTATACGCCGGAGAGTAAACGCTCGTCTATGGAGTGGCGGAAGAAAAAAGAGGGAGCGCCAGTCAAAGCGAAGGTTACACAGCCAGCTGGGAAGGTGTTGTGTACCGTTGTTTTGGGACATGAAGGGAGTGATCGCAGTCGATTTCCTAACTGAACAACGTACTGTGACGGCGCAGTATTACAGTAACCTCCTAAAAAACACAGTCAAACCGGCCTATCGAACAAAAAGGCGCGAAATTCCGATCCGTAGTGCGATACTGCTTCAAGACAACGCCAGGCTACATACCGCTCGGCTCACGATGGAGACATTGGCCGAATTGGGCTGGGAAACACTTGAACATCCTCCTTACAGTCCAGATTTGTCGCCTTGTGATTATTATTTGTTTGGCCCGTTGAAAGAAGCACTTGGTGGACAACGTTTCGACAGCAACGATGAGGTGGAATCGTTCGTGCGCAAATGGCTATGTGACAAGCCGCGAGATTTTTACGAAAAAGGAATAAAAAAATTGCCGGAGAGGTGGAAAAAGTGCGTAGCGTGCGAGGGGGGTTATCTCGAAAAATTGTAAAAAATATGAGCACTGTAAGTATAAAATAAAAATTTTTATGACGAAATTCCGGTTTATATTTTGAACCACCCTCGTAATATCCCTTAATAAATAAATTTGAAATTTGTATTTATTATTAATTACAAACTTGCTATATTTTGTAATTAATAATAAACACAAATTTCAAATTTCTTTATTGGGGGGGGAGTATTACTAGATCCTTTATATATGATAATAATAATAATATTAATTGATAATAATCAGTTTATATCTATAAAATATGGATAACAATTAGAATAAGGTATCGTTCAAGAGTACCCACAAATGCGCAAGTTGTGCGTGTAATGAACTTACAATAATTTGTTTCACGCGTACGTCATAATATATTTGAATGAGTTACAACATGGACGCATCGAAATGGTTATAAAGTTACTTGTTAGTGTAACTTTTAGTAGAGAGTACATGATTAAAATACATCTTTCAGTTTGCATTTAATCTTATGCTAAGTGCAAATAACATATTGTGTTTTAGAATTAATGTATTATATTGGTGTTGTTTTTTTTTTCTTTTTCGAATACTCGTATGCAATGTCAAATACGAGTTTCAATCACGATAACACGATATGCCTTTACCTGTCCACTCCTGGATGAAGGCTTTCCTTAACGCCTTCCAGCCACTTCTATCTTGCACTTTTCTCAAACCAGCTTTTTTCCAGCTACTTTTGCTATGCCATTGTATCATCACGTCATAAGGCCTTCCCTGTTTCCTCCTTTTTGTCTATCGGCCACCGCTGTAAGACCGGTTTCGACCATCCTTGGCCATTCTTCGGGCTACGTGGCCACCTCCATTTTATTCTGGCTATCCGCTCTACTTCATCCTTTAGCTCCCGTATCCACGCATTCTTTTTCCGATCCGATAATCTTATATTAAACATTACGAACTTTTCTTATATCTTTTTTATATTTGTTTTTGTATATGACACATTATTGAGGTTGTACAATTCACTTTTCAGATGAATCGGTATTTGTTTCAATTTTTCAAGCGCAATCCACGACGTAGTGATATTCTGCTCGCTTCTTCCACTTTCGTCATTTCTGTTTACTTGTTCTATCTGTTCCGAATTTATTGTTATTCGTGTACTTGGTTTCGCGTTCGCCATTATTTTTGTTTTGTGTAAGTTTATCTTTAGTCCTGTTTTGTTCGAGTGTACATTCAGCTCTATTATTATCATCGACTGCGATTATTCTGCATTTCTGTTAAACGGGACTACATCGTCTGCAAATCTGAAATGGTTCCGATATTCACCACCTGCTTTATTAGTACCCTTTGTAGCCCTGGTTCAAATAGTTTAAACACAGTGTCCAAAGCACAGGTAAATAATTCTGATGAGACGGTATCGCCTTGTCTAACATCTCTTTTTACTGGAATTTTTTCCGTTTTATTCCATGGATTTATCTGCATTGTAGCGGAGCTATAAGTATTCTTTATAATTTTAATATATTTTTCATCGATTCCAATTATAGGTTTAATGAATTCAATCCTGCCCGGATCTCTACTGTATCCAACGCCTTCTCGTAATCTATGAATGCCATATGTAAACATTTCTCTGTATCAGCATTGTAATCGTTAATAAATGTTCGTTTGTACTGAACCCTGACCTGAAGCCAACCTCTGTTCTCTCGGCTTATTAAGATAGTTTAAGTGTACATAATTTTCCGTGAAATATGTACGAGAAAATTGTTTTTTGCATTTTCAAATGGGCGGTGGTACATACCTTTTGAAAGATTTTACATAATTATATTTTTTCATTTTTTTTTTTTTTTTTTTATAAATTTCGGTTTTAAAAAATTATGTTTAAACGTTAACAAAAAAGGGAAGTTGTCAGATCCTCTATATCCTCCAGTAACAGTTGTGTAAACTTTTCAAAAATATATGATAAAAAATGAATCCAAGTACTAAGAGAGTTGGGTGTGAATTAATTTCAGTAATACGCTGGCTACATTTTTGAGCTACCTACGATGAGTTTCTTTTATTTTTGTTCGTAAACATAGGCAGTAACTTGTAGTAGTTTCATATGATAGCTTTCTTCTCTTAATAAACCGCGTCCAAATTGAGCGTACAACACACGTGATACTTTGCAGAAGCTTTTTGAGATTAACGGCATGTCTGTCCAATTTTAAATAATCGCGAGTGTCTGCGAGTAAAACGCACGGAATGATTTGATTACAAAAACATGCTAGATTATCTCCGAAATAATTTATTACAAAATTGTTAAGTGAATTGTTTAGTTATTTTATTTAATGTAAATTCATAACGGAACAGTTATGTTTATAAGTAGAAAACCTACTATTTTATAAAATGAAATCTGTAAAAACAATAAAGGAGTTGGGATTTAGATTAAAAAAAAAAGTTCAAAATAAATTGTTCATAAATTTATCAAGTGTTCGTTAATATTGTAAAATTCTCTATAGTTCATTACTGTTTTTGGTGTGATATTTTATTTTAATTATTTATGATTACGATAGTATTATAGAACTGGCAAACAGATTGACACGATTCTATTTCATTTTTAAATTTCATTTTTTTACCATATTAGGTTATTATTTTAAAAAAATGATCTCTCCTATTACTTATAATATCCATTAATAGACATAAAAGTTATACAGTCAAATGTAAATAAACAGATAATAATAAACAATAATTAACGCCCAACGCATTGGACACTTGCATATTTCCCGCGCCGCTGCAACGCGGTAATGTTCAAAACGCACGCGCGCATCTTAAGTTCAGTTTGTACACAGCCTAAATTCATTATAGTTCTACGAATACGATAATGAAGGTCTCATCGATTCATTGCACGATTGCCTTGTTTGATAAGATCTATAATTTCGTTACTTACTATAGAGAAATAGAACGAAACTATCATCTATAAAATTTATTTCGTTTTATATTTTATTATTACCCTTATTATTATTATTATTATTTTTATTTCTAATATACGAAATACGTTTATAGTTGTAACTACAAAAAAAAAAAAAAAAAAACAAATCAAAGTTACATTACGGTTAGTAGTATTAAAACCTTTTTGTTGTTTCCCATATCCTATAAAAAATAGAGTAGTACTTAATGTTAGAACTTTTTTGCGGAAGATTCCAAAAAAAAAAAAAATTGCATCCAAATCGCGTACACTCTCGAATTGCCATGTTTTCATAATTGCGAATGCGCTCAATTTATTGGAATTTTAAAAAAGTGAAATATGTTGGTTTAAAAATAATAAGGGAAAAGTGCTTATCGATCCAGCCAACTGAACTGAATAACTGGAAGTGATAATAGTCGCCAGTCATCCAACCGAATGGAAAATAGAAGTAGAGGATTTAAGGCAAAGAATGGAAAAATTGAAACATGACAGTCAATTTTTTTTCGTGGATTTTTTTTTTTTTTTATATAACTTTTTCGTTCTTCGCGCTGATATTGCATCGTTCGATTTAAATAATACTTTGCGCTTCATCGTGACTGGCATTCTGAAATATTGCCAGCCATTTACGCCAACAGTGAGATGGTATTTTTTAAAAATTCCGCTTACTCTCATGCTATATATTTTCTGATTTACAACAACAGATTCTTTGCAAAACCCTTACAAGCACGATATGCATAACATCCAATCGATATATTCGGCGTAATTCATTTTATTTAGAACAACTTTAACGCTAATAAGTGTAAACGATACTATTAAAGTGGTGTGCTATTTTCTCAAAAATATTTTTCTATATATGGAACACCATTTCTTTGTTTTTTAACGCCGATATTACTTAATAATTTCTAAATCTACGATAAAATTTTACTACTTTTAAACGCTAATTCTACGGAAAATACACGTTTAGTTTGATTAAAAATTTTTTATTTACTATAAAAACTCTTCGAACTAGCTTTTATTTCTCTCGTATACTTTTTCATTCTTTACCGTAAAAGGAACTGAACGAATGAATAAATGAATAGCCACACTAAACACTATAAACGTCTCATTCTGTACTATTTTTCATTTATAATAAAGAAGTTTTAGGCGAGAATTACACTTTTTAACGCTAAAATCATTTTAGTCATGCTGGCGGGGGGCAGGGGGCAGCTGCCCCCTTCCCCCCGGAGCCTTGAAACTTTCTAATCAACTGGCCATGATGAGTATATTCATAGGCGCGTAATCATATGGACAATTTGCCAGAAACCCACGAAATTTCAACTAATCTTTTATTCTTGTTTAATAAAATATTAAGCCTTTACAAATTATAAATTTTATTTTTCCTATAACTCGTATCCTCTTTCTATCAGCTTGCCCCCCCCCGGGGGGGGGCTCATCGGCTGGCGACGCCCTTGATTTTAGTTTTATGAAAAACCCGGAAAGTTAATGTCAATTGTATCATTTTAAGTTAAAATCACTGCTTCTTATGATAAACTGAAGAATTTGAAGCAAAATACTCGATTTTCTAGATAACATATACATCTAAATTATGCAGTTATGCACCATTAATGTATAGGGGGAGTTGACTATGTAAGAATGTCTTACACTGCTGTTGCAGTAACGCAAAATAGTTAATGACTTTCGACGAATTCAGTACAGATTTATTTTAAGATAAAATAGATAAGTACCTTAATATTAGTATTAAATAATTTACTTTAAAAACATTAAAATAACTTACTTTATAAACGTTTTCGGGCATAGCCCATTGTCAGCTAATATTATAGTCAAATTTTATATTATTAACTGGAAATAAATATAATTTCAAAATATGTAAAAGTTAGTTTTATTCTTCTTATTATATTGAAAATCATTTTCATTTTTCATCCAAAATGTTTCAGCTTGTATTTTAGGTTTTATTGCTATGTAAAATTTGTTCTTAATTTTAACAGTTGCGTATTTAAAGATTACTTTATTTTTTATACAAATTTTATTAAAATATACGTTATTGATGGTTTTATATAATTTTAGTTTCAAAATAATACAATTTTCGCATATTTATTGCTATATTGGCATAATTAACCTTACTTGTTTTTGTTAATATTTATAAAATAAAGTAAATAAATGACTTAATAACAAAACAAATTAGTATTAAATAATTTACTTTAATAAATTAAAATAACTTACTTTATAGCCCCCATCGTCATTTAATATGGGCTCTAATGAAATATAAGTAAAAGATCGGGAATCTATATGTGTTTGTAAATTTTTTTTTTATTGAAATTTAAAGAGAGGATGCGTACAATATGGGAAAAATAGGTAAAAAAGTAACGGATTATTATTCGTGCGAAGATTTTTTCTCTTCCGGAAGGCATCATTTTGACGTACTCGAGGGGTTTGTTGAAAATACGTGGTAATGTAAAGCGTCTATTACAGGCCATTCTTTGTGTAATAGAGGAAAACTAAGAAATAGTAATAATATGTTGTTCAACGCTTTAAAAAATTATATTATCATACACCTAACAGAGTCCGACATTTGGAAGAGCTGGAATGAGTGTGTGCAGGAATGAAAATAATGCGTCTGCGATGTCATGTATATTTATACTGATAAGCCGATAGAATATCAGGTAAAAGTGATTGGGTGGGATAAATGCGTGTTATAGACTTGTTCTGTAGTATATTATTTAAAGAGACACAAAAAAAAAAAAAAAAAAAAGTAAAAAAACGAATGTGCCTCAGAGCACAGGGCAGAAGTGAAACTTCAAAGGTATTTTCCAGAATTCCAGTTTAAAGTTATAGTATTAGTACTAATTTTACCAAGAATAAGAACGAAATGGGGAGATCTGTAGTTCTCATAAACACACATCTATAAAGTCTCACTTAAAGAAAAACAAAAATAATTTAAAAAAATGAATGCATTTGTTTTATTAATGATTTTCATTGATTGTTGGATTCTATAAAAGACACAATAGATTCACGGTAACTAAAATATGAAATATAAAAATTTTCGATGTAATTTTATCAATGTAATATCTGGAAAATACTGCATCAATGGCAGTTCAGTACTTTGTCGTTGATTCATTTGGATTATTATTTTTTTATTTATATTAAATTTAGGTGTCGCTTCAACAGCTAGGTTATTAATTAATAACTGAAGTTCACTTTGGAGAAATTCTATTAAAGGCAAAGAATGGTCTGACGCAAAATTCCAGCTAATATTATTGGAAGTGTACATATGTAAATTTTCTTTTAATAAAACCATCGGGAGTGAAAGAGAGTTATTTTTATGTATAAATTTAATCATATCATGGACCCTTCGATTTACATAAATATAAATCTCGATAAAAATAATTATTTATTTTCCATCTTCGGTCTTACATTGAACAGTACATATATGATCTCCAATATCTGTTTGACTATAATCTAATTGCGTAACATTCTGTATTGACATATCAATATTAAAAATAACAATATTTGACTCTTATCATTTCTAATAAGATTAAGCTGCAATTCCTAGGCTCGGACATTCTGGCATTTAAATTTCACGATAAAATCGAAATTTGGTATGTCGATATTATCGTCATTATTCAACCACATTTCTGTTAAGATTAAAATGCGGCTTGCTTCAGTTACAGTTCCTTTGGGATCATTGACATTCTCTCTCTGTATGTTCGATGCTTTTTTTTCCCGATTCTTTATATCCAATTTTTATGTTTGATTAATTTTTAATATTTCAAGTTTTAATAAATGTCTTTTCTTTTTTTTATATATATATATATATAAGTACTTAAAAATATATAAATCTCAAAGTAGTATAAAATGCAATAACGTGCACCATAAATTTTAATTCTACATATTACTAGGCTACGTGTCTATTAAGAATTTTTAAATGTATTAATACTCGTACTTTAGTATTCATTCACTCGCTTTTCGTGTTAACTCCCCGTATATGTATTTTTATTTATATATAAGGCGCGCCTAAAGAAGTTTCACTTCAAAAACTAACATGGTGTTACGAATATGAATTTACCAATATTTTTGGAACTAACAAAGAAGGTCATTGCGAAACCTAAAAAAAAATAAATGAATAAGATCAGTAAAGTATGATAGTTTTACATCTAAGTTGCTGTAACGTTATACAGCGATACCTATTTTGTATTACTACGCCTATACAAGCGTAGTTAATTAGGCAGTGATGTTTCGTTCATACATGGCCGGGTTCAAATCCTGCTGTCGTGCACTGAAACTTTTAAAAACTTCATTTGCGCTAGGTAAATGTCCATAGTGGATGCGCTCAAAAAAGAAAGAAAGAAAATTCCACGCGACTAGCTTATTCCTTTTTTTTTTTTTTTTTTTCTTTTTGGGCTTGTCAACCAAGGACCTTTACCCAGAAACAAAAGGTAAGGAAAGAACTCGGTTATATTTTGATTCGATCAGAAATTTTAACTAAAAAGGAACAAATAGCAGGAATAATTAGTGGGGAAGGAAAGGACAGGATATAGGATGCACAATAAGGGGTAGGAAGTCCAAGCTTAAGCAAATAAGAATATAAGGCAGAACGCTCCACGGAGAGGGATGAACACTGGAAGAACACATGATCGGCGTCGCAAATAATTGCATCCTCTGGATGGAGAGGACAGTGTGGAGAAGAAATCAAGGAGAAACGAAATCTGGAGGAAGGCAGCAAAGAATGGCCAAAGCGCATACGAACAATGAAAATAACATCAGAATGTCGAAGGGAAGGATGCAAAAGAAACCATGAATATGTAGAAAGAGTAGGCTGAATAGACAGATGAAATGAATAATTATTAGAAAAGGACGAAACATAGGTATCCGACCAAAATCGGATATGAAAGCTTTTACAAACTGATAGCAGGTTAACGGGTGGATTTCTAAAAACGTTTTGAGTTGACGTTAACACATATTTTCGATTGTTATTGTGATACCGTTCTAAAAAGGAGGAGAGTTCTCGTAGACGAGCTTCAAACTTAAAAAAGAAGTTGGTAAAGAAGGGAACGTATAGGCCAAAGAAGATCTACTCGAATTTGAATATGTAAAAATCTTCGCTATTGAATGATTTTTGGTGAAGTAATGATGTGTTCGAACAAAATTGCAGCATTTTAGTGAATACCGTCCATCATCACATTCGGAATGATTGGAAACCGTCTTTGAAGCGTGTGAAACATGATCCTACACGTTAAAAGAGAAAGTATATGATCACTTAGGTACAATATTAATGTGTGCAAGAACTGATGGTACTCTTTCGTAGAATCTTGCGATAGTTCCGATTTGAACAAATTATGAAATGTGATGAGGGTTAGTGAAAATATTCCGCAAGACTGTTTCAAATATGTACAGTGGAAAGGGAAAAAGGAGTGATATATTATAATCTTATAGCGATGGAATTTTGGTGATGTACTCTGTGAGGGGCAAAGGGCTTGGCTTTCATTACGGGTGGGAACTAACAGTGTGTTTTGATAGGATCTTGCAATAGAGATGATTTAGAAAAATATGTAGGATTAGTAGAAGTGGCATGATCGATGAGCTAATTTTGAGTACCCAAATAGCGTAGTTTGACTACTTTCGGAACATGACATAGGATTTTTTCAGAAACATGCGATGAGAAGAAAAACGAAAAAAAGGCATGAGTGATGCTGATTCTTGGAGCAGAATAGTATACTTAGATTAATTTTGAAAATTTATAACTTGTTACTAGATACGATGACGTTGCAGAACTAGAGAGGACACGTTTGCATGTTTGCATGATCTCGCGAGAGTGATGGAGTTGAAAGGATATTACGTACGATAAGTAAAAAGAGCGGAAAAAGGAGTTGAATTAATTTTTTGTTACCGAGATAGTATATATCAATTAATTTTGAATAATTATCGTTGGAATTTTTAGAAACATGCAGTGTAAAGAAAAAGGAGGTTTTTGGTATTCGGGTAGTACACTTAGATTAATTTTGAAAATTCATGACAGGTTACTAATAACGTATCATATGATTGTTCGTAAACATTGCGGTTCCGATGACTTTGACAGGCACGGAAAAATAAAAAAATTAAAATCTTTTTTTTTCTTCGTTTTTCTTTTTTTTTGGTTTGTTAAACAAGGATCTCTCCGCAGAAACTAATTCGATCAGAAATCTTTGATAAGAATGAACAAATAGTATAAATAACTAGTAGGGGGAAGAAAACGGCAGGATATAAAAAGCACAATAAAAAGTAGGAAGCCCAAGCCTCGTCGAATAGGAATACAAAACAGAACGCTCCACAGAAAGAAACGAATACTGGAAGAACATACGATCAGCGTCGCAAATAACTGCATCATCAAGATGAAGAGGAAATCAGCGAAAAGCGAAATCTGAAGGAAGGCAGCAGAGAAATCGCAAAACGCACACGAACAGCGGAAACAATAACAGAACGTCGAAGACAGGAATGCAAAACAAACCATGAATAGGGAGGAATGGTATGCTGAGTAGACAGATAAAAGAAACAATTATTAGAATAAGAGCCGATATCACGATTTGATATGAAAGCGTTTACATACCGATAGGAGGTTAGCAGATGGAATTTTAAAAAAAAATGCGAGAAGTAGTAGCACAACCTGAGCCAATGAATCAACCGCTTCATTACCAAATATTCCCGAGTGGCTAGGTACCCACAGAAAATCTATGTGAATTGAATGAAGAGAGGAGAGACTATAAATGAATGAACGTGTACAGAGAATAACACAAAGTGATACGAATGATCAGGAAGAAGAAAAAATGTGGCCTGAGGGACGCTCGACGAGTCGGAGATAATTGAAAAATTGGAGGAAATCCGCGGAAATTAAAATAATAGAACGTAGGATAGTCATTAATTCGTTTATGAATATGGAACAAAAAAGAGCAAGACGAAAAGATTCTGATAAGTTAAAATCAGGAAGGATGAAGGAAGCTGCAACACCACCAGGCCACCTCGAACCATCCGTGTAAATGGTAACATCGTTAGTGGTGCTGCAATGCGCGTGCGTGTGTACAATTAGTACACTTTTTAGCGGGTGTGGCGTCGTCGGAGTTGTATAAAAAGTAAAAAAAAACATAAACAATTACAGATGATAGGAAACCCAGCGGCGCTGTTGTCAGGATCATGCAAGCGTGCGAACGGACATACAGCGGCGATAGCGCGCAATCCACATTGGTGGCGCGGCAACACGCAAGCGTGTGGACGACTGGTGCGCTTCTGCGATGGTCGAGGTCACGACATATCAAGAAAAAAATAAAAAAGGTATTATGAACGGTCGAAAATTTTAGCTAAAACGACAGGAGGATGAGTTTTGAAAGAGGTAAAGTATACTTAGACTAATTCTATAATTCTCTCGCATTGAAAAATAAATAAAAAAAAATATTACGTACGATCAGTAAAAGCGACAAATGGGGCAAAGGGAATTAAGGTTAGTTTCAGGTTTTGGACATAAATTTTCGGAAATTTTAAAGGAACGCCAAGCCGGTTTAGAACGTTCGTTCCTAAATTAATTTTACATAATACAAAGTGTTTACATAGTAAGGAAATATGTGGTTGTGAAAAGTTAGAAAATGCAAATGAATTTAAATACCTTGGGATAATATTAGACAAAGGTCTAACATGGAGAAACCATATAGACAACATTGCGGGTAAAGTTAGACAAGCTATTCCAGCACTATATAAATTAAAACAAGGTATGACATACAAAAGCTTAATATTTCGAAGCTGTAATAATATCCAGAATTAAATACGGAATCGGAATTTGGGGTGAGGTGAAAATTACAGAAATGAGGAAAATCAATAAATTGCAAAAAAAAAAATGTTTAAACTGGTCTTACACAACGAGAGAAAAACGCATTAGCTAACATCACACTTGGTGGAACAAAAATAATGGAATGTCAGCAAAAATGCTTTATATTATTACAGAAAATTACTGAGTATGCTAAACTCGAAGATAGGCAGTTACCAACTAGAACAAGAACGTACAGGACTAGAAATTGCGATTAATTCTTGCTATGTACGATCTAGGGGGATTAACAGTAAAATAGACACAATGTAGGGGAAGAGGTATTAATTAAATTAATGGGGAACATACCAAAAGAAATTCGAAATGAAAAAAATCTAGAGTGATGGAAAAACAAGGTTAGAATTTGGTTGATAGCATAGTGTAAAGAGCAATAGAAATATAAAAGTAATAGTAATAATAATAAATAAATATATATATAAAAAAAAATGGTATCGTAATAATAGTAATAACCACATATATACTGATAACATTGTAATGCGGGTTAAATTTTTGAAAATGCCATCGGATCATTGGTACTAAAAATCGGCCTAGGGTAAATTTTCAGGCCCCCGAAAAAATTGGGGTTAGACTTCGAATGTTCATATTCGGATTCGAACTGCGGCACCAGAAACGAGGTAATTTCTACACTCTCCACACAGTGCTGAGACATTACGTTATAGTTACTCGTTCAGAAATTAATCCTTTCTCGTCTCTATTTCTTTTTATAAAATTCTGAATTCAGCTTTCAGTGTCAAATTACATGTACTGCGAACCATGATGCTGAAGGAGTCTCACTCATGGAAATTATACCACTTTATAAATCGTCTAAGAATGGGATACCGGGTACTCTAACTTACAGATTTTTAATTTTTTCATTCGGTAGCCAGCTTATTGTTCCTTCATTAATATTTCAGCATTTTGTTGAAATTTCTTCATTTTAGCATTGTTTGTACTAATTCAAAAAGGATACCGTTTAGGAGATGCCCTTTGAAATATTTTCTCCACTATAAATGCAGTGTTGTGTGTTAGTATGCGAAACCTGAGTTTAAAATTTTTGAATTAACTCCTGCTCCATATGCTGCAAACCAGATATTATACAAATATCATTAGAAGATAATTCAGATTTCATGTAAATGTAGTGCATTGAATATTGTTAATATTTCTTAAAATTACACAATTCCAACCCATATAGGGTAGAGACACGTGATTCAAAAATCACCTCGAATTTGAACTTTTTATCTATTTTTTAATTTAAATTCTTACACTCTTGATTGTAAATCTTGACAACATATTTTATCATGGCTGAAGCTCATTCAACATAGTAAAGCTGTTTTAAAAATTTTAAACCACAATTATTGCAGAGGATTTTACAAATGATGTTACAAGCAAATGTATCGCTCCCTATCAATTATGTATTCATTTAATGATGTTCTCATCGTTTATTTTTCTGTTATATAAATCCTGTAAAAAATAACTTTATCAGACTTTTTATTATTATTCCCCTGCAAAATATTACCCATGTAAATTCTAAAGCAATAGGGCTTCATGCTGGCAAAATACCTGTATGTAAGCTGTAAAGTTTCTAATTTTTTACTTTCCTATAAAGCAATAGTGCTAAACCAAGCCTACAAAAAGAGAGACCTTTCCAACTATAATAACACCCTTCGAAATATATAATGAAACTAGCTGATCCGGCGAACTTCGTACCGCCCCAGAACCAATAAATATTGTGTTAACTTATCAGCAATCAATACTCAAAAAAAATTAAGTTCAATAAATGTACAAAAATCAAAATGAAAAGTATTTTAATTACATTGAAATAAATGTAATTCACGTGGCAGCAAGGCATTTTCCCCTTTAAGAACAAAAATCAGTATAAATTTACTTTGAAAAATTAAAGTAAACTACTTTTTGGAAACATGCTCTTTCGGGCTATACACATAATACACACTCAATTTATATACTTCTTAATAAAGTGTGTACTCTGTGCAGTTTGCCGATGATGAGCTATACATGAAAAAAACGTGTTTCTAAAGTAATTTAATTTCTTAAAGTAAATTTATACCCTTTTTTAGGATTTCGTACACATATAATGTACGGAATAATCTGAATAAGATGGTTCAGAAACGAAAAAAATATTCAATTATATAATAGCTCAGAAACGGTTTGACTTATCGGAATCGGATCATAAATTACAATTAAACTTCTCTATCTATGACAATTTGCAACTTCTAATCTGACCGATTACCCTGGTCCGCAAGAAACCGCCTAGAATATATAATATAGAATTTAGAACGACATCAAAAATCGCCCTTAAAAAATTCATAACTCATCATCAGATAACCGTTTAAAAACGAAATTCAAAATATAAAACAAAACACAACAGCCCTTTCATAAAATTTAAAAATTACGGTTAAAAAATTATTCAGACTCCCCTTTTGGGCCAAAAATAGCAAAAAAAAATGAATTTTCTTCATAATTTTTTTTTTTAATTTTGTATTCTGCTATTCGGGACGGACACAAATCTAACAAATCAAAGATCATAAAAATCGGTCCAGCCGTTGATTTAACTAACCCGACTTTGTTTTATATACAATGCCTGTCCCACAGGAAGTGAGAGTAACTTTGGTGTGAGTAGGCACACCTACTCACAGCGCGTTCGCTCCGGGTACATCTTAAAGCCCATTTAATTATCTATCGAATGCAACAAACCGAGAGTTTCTACCTCCCGGGGGTTCGCCCTGTAGCATCGATTTGAAAAAAAAGTGTTTGGTCGATCGCCACCGTTTTTTTAGACAAAAAAATGACAACATTTGGAAGAAACTGTATTTCAAAATTTTTACATAAATTATTACCCATCTTCATCATTCGTATTAATCTTCTCGAAATAGGCACCTCTGGCTTGTAAAGGTCGCATTAAATTCGCCAACAGGTGTTCTGTTTACAATGGTCTGTACCGCATTCACGACTTCGTGATCGGTGTCGAATATTTTTCGAAATCGCGCTATTCTATCGAAATATTGTTGAATTACCGAGTCGAATATCATCAGGATACGCTTCTTTGTTTAATAAATCAACGTCTCTTTAGCCGTTTTTTGCAACCAACAATAATAACACATCACATACCGCTGTTCTTGCTCGATACCTTTCTTATCCATGTTGACAACATAAAACTGCACGTGGTTTTCACAATTTGCGTCTTACTCTTTCGACCATAAAACATGTAATAATGCTCGTAGAAACGTCCGGTTTGTTGCATTTGACAGTTGATGGAATGACCTTTAGGATTAACTGATTGCGAGACCCGTTACGATCCGCTCCGCTTGAAAAAAATTGTAGGGGTTGACAAAATACTTTTTTTTCAAATCGATGCTGTGGGTGTAGGGGTGAGGTATGAACTTCCGGTTTGTTGCATTCGATAGCTAATTAATTGGGCTTTAAACGCACTGTGAGTGGTTGCCTACTCACACCAAAGTTACTCTCACTTCCCGAGGGACAGCCATTGTATAAAGATAGTAGACCCGGCCATGCGTTGCTATGGCTCATTTGTAATACGTTGAATTAATATTATAAAACTAATGTTTACTGATAAAGATAAAAACGTTTTTTTAGCCAATCTAAAAACACACACGATTGAGCCTTCGAATTAACTTTCCGGATGGTTGGAAAATGTTTTCAATGACTGTACATGTTGATTTTTGTAAATATATTTCTATGTGTTTTTTACGGGCACTTAGCAGTCAAAGTGATAGACGTCTTTTTATATATAGCCTTTTTACAACTTTTTACATTTTTTTTCTTGCTAAGATAAATAATATATCACAATATTTATACGACTGAAATATAAAATTTGCACTCACCGCACAAATGTGAATATAATCATACAATATTACTGAAAGTTACGAAAATACCGAACACATTTTAAAAACGAATACACATGGATAATATGCGAATAACGGACGGGCAGATGAAGCACATTTCCCGAAACGAAAACACGAATAGATCTGAATAACTCGGAACACGAAATACATGCAAAAAATGGTTGATGCACTTATTGTAATGTTTCCGGGCAATCTTTCGATTTCTTGTCGGTAATTAATTTTTCGGATCAAAGACCTTTCAGTTGTATAAATGTCTCATTGTTGCGACAATCTCTTTGTGCTTCTCAAATTTCTTTCGTTACCTGATTGCCGGACGTGTGTTTCATTTTTCTTGATAGTTCTCGCAGTACTTGTGAAGTCGGGTCGTTTATTATTTTATTTTCTTTTTCCCGATTTAGGGTGTATCATGTTTAAGAGAAATGCAGACCGGTTTGCACTGTACTCGCTAAACGACCATTCGCCTATATTGTTCTGCTACATCTTTTAATTATATTTTTAATTTATTGTTGCGACCATTTAATGACGGAAAATTTAGTCCGCTATAACTCACAAATGTTAGATGTAAGCACGTCTGTAATCCAACCAATTTGAAAAAATTTCCGACTAAATCACTGCAAAATTTAATAAGAATATACCTCACATAGGGGAGTTTTAAAATGTGCACAACATATTCTCAGTAATTCACTTTCACAAACAAATACATAAATGCGCAAAACATTTAATATCTGCATATAAATAGGCAAAGTCTCTTTTTTCATTTATTAACCGATTTTCTTTTTCATTTCTTGTTTGGTAGCTATTAAAAAGAAGTTTTTTTTCTTATTTTAATATAAAATTTATACAAAAAAAAAATAAAAAAAGAACTGTTTATTAGGATATTTTCGATTCGTTTGTTTTTTTTTACTGCATGCCCAGCGCATTCCGGACCATCATTAAGCGACCGCCCGCTGATCGGCTGATTGTCAAGACCGACGCCCTTTTTTGCCTATTCGTTCCTCGCCATTTCCAGGTATCTGAAATTACCCGCTCGTCTGTTTGGCCTACCGCATGTTTTATTGCTTAGCGTAATCTAGGCGAATTTTGTAATTTCCGTGCAACTTTTTCAATTTTTTTTTTTGTAGGAACCTAATTTAAATCTTAGCCAATATTTTAGAAAAAAAAATCAGCAAAATCGGTCGAGCTGTTCTTGAGTTACAGTTTTTTGCGAATTGTGCAATTTCGGTGCAATTTTTTTAAAATTTTTTTTTTACAAACCTTCTCCTAAGAACTACGAATACAACAAAAAAAAAATTATTCAAATCGGTTCAGCCGTTTTGGAGGAGAAGCGAGACCCACATAAGGGAACTCATTTTTATATATAAGATATATCGGTCTACTGTGTGAGGTTGAATGGCATTAATATAAAATATTGATTGATTGCACACCTACCCTTTCAGTTGCCCCTTCACAAGTAAGTCATGAGCTTACTTTTAATTGTGTATGCTGTTAAACATTTTAATGAACAAGTTAGTCTCAACTGACTGCGAAATATATAACCCAGAGAAATTTGAGAAAACAAGTTGATATACAACTTCTGAAGTGGGAGTCATACTATCCCAGACGATGTTCACTAATAGGTTTTACTGTTTCCTCTTTACAAACATCGACTAAAATGCTGTAATTAAGTTGGAGCACATATAGTAAATTTTAACCAGTAAGGAGGAGGACGTGCATAGTAAGAGTAGTGTAAAACCAGGCATTTTAGCACGTTTCAAGGTCACACAAGAATAACACAATAAGCGTTCTGATCAAAAATTGGCAGTGAAGGTGTATGCTCATTGTTAGATTATGTATGTATGCAGGTGTAATAGTATTATTATTATTATTATTAAACGGATTTTGTAAACATGGGCTATAAAACTATGCTGTACTACTTCATAACGCTTAGTATATAACAGTAGCCCATGTACATTCAGTTGTAATTTTGTGAATCATGCTGATTGAGCGCATCTACAGTATAATATAAGTCACATTTTCTGTGTATATCCCATTGTACTTATTTCTAAATATATCGATTGATTGATTAATTGATATTATGATAATTAGTATTCGCGAATTCAAAGTTTGACAGAATTGCGAGAGACAGAGATAGAAAATCAAGACTATACCACCAAGCCGTTCTAACTGTTGTGCGGGTTGCAGACACATTTTTTTAAAGGTGTAATTTTCTTCTTATTATTGATATTATCATTATTAGTAGTATTATTTCACCAATTCGAAGTTTATACTAATATCCAGCCGTCCGGTTATGTCCCAGCCATCGCCTACCACCTCCTGCACCCCACAGACAGCTAAACCGCAGCACTCAAGACCTGGATTCTTGCAATAACCTTGTCAATAGCCAGGTAGATGTATTTATCACACAACGGCTTAATTACCACAAGGTTCCCGTCTCCCGCCCAGACAATTGTTAAGTGTATTCGTCGTCGTCATCATCGTCAACGTCGTTGAATACATGTATGGATTACAGCAAGTAGTCCTAAACAGTCGAAGTCTGGAATAAGAATTGTAAATCAAACATCAAAAGGTATCAATTAAAAAGAAAAATTCAAATTTGAATTTTTCATCTTTGCAAATTGATTTTAATGTATCGATAATTTAAAAAAAAAAAAAAAGTTTTAACATAATTTATGACGGGTTATACCCGAAAACGTTTCTAAGTAAGCAATCATTTTATACTAAAATTTGTTTGCTACATTTGTATTTGTTATAATTCACTATATTATATAATTTATATAACTATAGACATTATCATTTGCATCGGTGTTCTTATATTCCACATACAGGTTGTATAAAGAGCGCCTTAATATTTTATCTCACTAAAACTAATGTCTCATTCCTTGATTCTGAGTACAATACTGAAGCACCTCGTAAAAAAATTATACCTACGTGCCGCAGTATGGCAAAATTAATTAACAAATAGAAAAGATAAATGACAGTTTAAGAGAACCATTGTTAATACAGAATTTAATATTGATTACGAAGAAACAATTACATATGTAAGAGATCAAACAAGAAGCAGAACAAAAGAGGGAGAAAATAGGGGTTTTTAAAAAAAGGCATGAAAAATACTAGGTATAAAATTTAATCACATTGAACCACATGTAAAATAAGAACAATTTTTATACTTAATGGTCTCGTGCTTTGCTTGAACATAAACACGTTAAACAAATATCTATTCAAAACCATTGTAGTGTAGACATAATTGCCTAGTCGTATATGTGTTGGAATCGTGCTAAGATGATATAAGTTCCAAGTTCTATGCGCTAATTGTGTTTAGTTCCTATTTAGATAGAATTTCCGATTTTTTTGTAATTTTTCAGTCTCAAAAAAATTTTTTATTTTTAACTAGATTATGCAGCCTCAAGAGATCACCTTAAAATCTATCACCTCAGTACTGCTTATATACTTAGTATCGTTTCTGTTAAAGGTTTCTTGGGAATTCTTTAGTGTTGCTAAAAAATCAAATATCTAATAAAATAATTAAAATATGATTATTATTATTATTATTATTATTAATATTTTAAATTACCCTGGAAGAATACATTATAAATTGTATTAATCAAATTAATCACCACAGGAAGTGAGTACTATAGAGGTAATAAAGCTTCAAAGAAAAAATAAAATGTAAAAATAAATATTTAAATATAACTAATTTTAAAAAATAATTTACAGTAGCTTTATATAGCACGATATATAAAAAGATTAATTAATTAATTATATTCGAAAATTAACTTTTCATTTTTTCAAGTAATTTTTAATTATGTATAATTTCGATGACTGCTGAAACAATAAACGTTTTTTAAGAAAAGATCACATTATCCGTGGTTTTTTAATTTTAATGGTTGTAAATTACCAACTTTTAGTACATAATTTTTTGTTCAAATTACAATAGAAGTCTACACTTTTGGTCTTGCAATGTAACATAAAGTTTTTGATAAACAAAAAAAAAAAAAAAAAGAAGCTTGACAAACAGTTTTTTATACTTTTTTAAATTTATGAAACGTAATCTGGCAGAAGGTTGGCTAATTCAGTCATTAAACGTAAGCGAAAAAAAAAGAAATGTTAACAAATTCTATTCTAAATTTTAATAAATAATTTTTTTTTTCAATTTTGAGAAAAAAAGAATGAAAAATAAAAGTGCCAGATGAATGTGTGGTGAAAAATTGCCTGCTACAATGTTATTAGAAGAAGAAAAAGGGACAAGACTGAACGCAGAAAGAAGTATATATGAAGAAACGACTCGCTGCGAATAGCATATCGCGATGATGATCACGCATATTTCATCCTCTTTGCTTTATACGTTTACTGTCTTTGCTTTTATATTGCTCACATGTATATTATTTAATACTTCTCATAGAGGTTTACAACTTTATAGCTCACGAAAGGGGATTAAGCGATGTCACAGATATCGCATAAAGAAAATATTAACCTTCCAGTTAGAATGCATTAATCATTAAAAATTAATTGGCATATTTATTCTTAGCAGCCTCTTTAATCGCGCGTATTAATCTGGCGATAATTTAATTTTACCAAAGGACCAGCGCAAATGTGAAAAGATTAGAGTTAATTTATTAGCAGTACGACTGCGAAGATAGGTAGCAGTTTAATTATTAGCAGTGAGGGAAGTTGAACGGCAAACAACTTTGAAATTCGTTGCAAGTTTAATCGGATCGAGTTATGTAAATTATCGAATAAATTGTTGAACAAAGTAACTGAATATAAACAAAACGAACGACTCCCACATTTCAATTCGTATTCATTTTATCTATCGAATGAACTAGTCTTTCTGATTAGATTAAATGCGCCTCGCTCTTTATTAGTTTCATATTAATTTCCTTTCACACAACCACCGAAATAAATGTGCACTACGGGGATTTTCGAAACGAAAACAGTCGATAAAATTGATTAAAACGATTGATGAAATTGATAGAAACAATCGATATAAGCGCTAATTATTTTAATCGTTTATTGTCTTCGTTAAATTGAACAAACGTTAAAATAAAATCCGATAATCTTTTTTTTTTTTTTTGGTTCTAATTTCTCTAAAGTACTCTTAATTCACTTTTTCAATTCACTTAGTCCAGTTCTAATGATGCAGTGTTAAGCGGTCAAAATTTTTCTCTTCCTTAGAACATATATCTGATTTATCGCGAGTGTCCGCAGCCTAATACAGAAATTCCTCCGATTACGTCACAATCTGTTTTTTACTAATTGAAAGGGACCAATTATTCTCGTCATTAACTGTTTTATCGATATTTGAACATAAAGGTTTTTACTCACTTAATTTCATTAATTATTCAGGATCTCTCGCACGATTAAAATACTTATTTGTAATATTTCCTCTTTAGTGTATGAAAAGCATGATAATTTGCATTTAAATAAAATTCATAAAGCCAGCCTGACTTTTATATTTTTTTCTGTAATGAAAAAGTCTGTTTTTAGTAGTAAAATGAATTTTGCATATGAGCAGCAAAATTTATAAGTTTATTAATGATTCAGCATCGGGGTGCTTTAGATATCCTTAAATATTGATTATACTAATGCGAAAGAAGCGTTCTAAGCGGTTTATGTTTAAGAGGGAGCGCAATTTCTAAATCCTGAGTGTAAATCCTGAAATTAACATTTTTTAAAATAATATATTTACATGTAATTACGACACGTTTTAAAGCTTAAGGCTTCCAAAATTCGTCAGAGTTACATATAAATATTTTAATAAGTGTTAATTTCCGATTATAAATGTCAGTTTTTTTCAGAATTTACTCGTATTATAACTTCTATCATAGAAATTCTTCATCAGGAAAAAAAATTAAAAGTGTTTGTTGCATAATCAATCAAAAGGAAAGAATTATAAATTTAAACTATTTCAGAACAGAGTTATTTAATATTCGCCGGAATCAAACTGAAACCCGATCTGTTCTAAAATGTCAATTGATCTGCACTTCAAAATTTTTTGAGAATGCCAGCCGAATAATTTGTTAGTGGCTAAGAAGACATCTCGCGATATACATATATATACGAGGT
Organism: Icerya purchasi; assembly: GCA_039619475.1. Classification (NCBI taxonomy): domain Eukaryota; kingdom Metazoa; phylum Arthropoda; class Insecta; order Hemiptera; family Monophlebidae; genus Icerya; species Icerya purchasi. The sequence goes on from CM077115.1 coordinate 586,968,696, forward strand.
GTGACAATTAAATAACCGGACTAGTCTTAAAAATATGCTTTATTACTTACTTATTACAATTGGCTTTTAATCCCCTTCAACATACTCTCCTTCTCTATCTATACACCGCTGCATACGAGTTTTCCACTGTTAAAAGCAGTGTTGCAGGTCATCAAGTGTCACCTTCTTCAGTAAGTCTGCCGTTTTTGCCTTTACGTTTTCAACAAACTGAAAATGTGTTTCCTTCAATGCACTTTTCACTTTTGGGAACTTTTTTACGCCAAGAACTGTTTCACAAAGAGCGCATTGTGCTCTGGCGCATTGTCTTGTTGCAGAATCCACGAGTTGTTCTTCCACAGATTTTGTCTTTTCTTTCTCACCCTTTCTCTAAGCTTTGTCAGAACCTCAATGTAATACTTCTGGTTTGCCGTTTGACCCTGAGGTACCCATTCAATCATGATGATACCTTTAATATCGAAAAAAGCGATGAGCATGACCTTCAGTTTCGACTTGCTCATTCAAGCTTTTTTAGCCCTTGGCGATGTGGGGGTCTTCCAGTACATGGATTGACGTTTCGTTTCAGGGTCGTAGTAAAAAATCCACGTTTTGTCACATGTGATAACTTTTTCAATTAGTTCAGGATCTTCTGTGAATCGTTCCATAATGTCAAGAGCAAATGTTTTTCCGGTTCTCTTTTTGCTCGTGTGTGAGGTTTTTTGGAACCATTTTTGCACAAACTTCGTCATTTGCAAATCCTCATGCAAAATTTTTCTTACTGTCTCTCTGTCAATGTTCGTCATATCTGCTCTCATCCGAACACTGAAACGTCAGTCTTTACGCACAATTTCATTAATTTTTTGAATGTTTTCATCAGTTCTTGATGTCACAGGTCGACCAGAACGTTCATCATCTTCAACAACTTCCCGACCTTCTAAAAATCGTTTGTGCCGTTCAAAAACTTGAGTGTGTGACACGCAATTATCTCCAAATACCTCCTTTAATAATTAAAAGCACTCAGTTGCAGGTTTTTTTAATTTCACGCGAGAAATTTCAAATTAATGCGTTGCTCAATTTTTACGCTTATCATAATTTCGGCACTACAGCGCGAGAACGTCTTACTCAACAAAGAGTTAAAAGCAAACTAACCCCTAGGTAGAAAGACGGAATAACGTGCTACGTGCACTGGAAGCATCAAAGTCAACTACATTCCATTCTCGCTCCCCCTCGCCAAGCCTAACGGCTAAGGCATTCGCAGTCCGGTTATTTAATTGTCACACCTCGTATTGACCACCATTGATTACATAAATATTATTTTTATAGCTGTAGTTAAATTTACATTTTATTTAAAATCGAATATGTTGCGATAAAACAGGCTTATCGTGAGCTAAGAATTTAAGATGTTTAAAAATGTAGAAGGGTATGCGTCCAAGGCCGTATCTATACCAAAATACGAAAATATTTTTATAATTATATATATATATATATATATATATATATATATATAACTATGTGTGTGTGGGGGGGTTATCATGATATATATTTACTCATAAATGGTACAATTGTGTATGCAATATTTAAACACTACAATAAAAACAAATAAAAAACAGTTTTATGCAGAAAATTTATTTGCTATTTTCAAGTTCCAGCAAACGCTGGGAATTAATCAAAGGCAAATTAAAGCTTACTATAAAGCTTTTATCAGACGCATGCCGGGAGAGCAGAATCGAACCAGTGAAGGCCGTATTATTGCTATTTGATGATGTTGTTGAATGTTTCGAAACATTAAAAAATCGAACAACGTGGCACACTCAATTATTGTGATTCGGTTTTCAACGAAATGTTTAATTCAGAATTTATATCGCATCATCACATGTATGGTGTGAAATATTATTGCGAGTTAATATCATAAGCAAATTATGACAATCTGTACATGTCCATTTAAGCATTGCTCTTGAACATCTGTGTACATTTTGCGACTGGGTTAAAGAATACCGACAAACTGAATTCGAAAAATGCTTATCTAATGCTCGTGATCTACGAAAAGACATTAAAAATAAAAGGGTAGCCAAAAAGAAGAAAAGAATGTTCGATTATGAAAGCGGCGATCAGTCTCCCAAAAGCTATGAGACAGATTTTTTTAATGCCATGATTGATTCGATAGTAAGCAATATGGATTCGAGATTTATTTCTTTTAAACAATATTTTACAAATGTGGTTTTCCCTATGCTCTAAATAAGTTAAAAAGTTTATTCCTAAAGAGCAATTATTAAAAAACAGTCAAGATTTATACACTGTCCTGCAAGTGGGTAAGAGCAGCGTCTTCTAATGTTAGAACTTTATCCAACTTCATTAAAGGTGTGAAGGAACATCTGCTGCAATACATAACGGAAAATAGCTTGAAAGAAATTGACCCAAATAAATATACATAGTCATTCGAATTTTCAAATCAAATCAAATCAAATAACGTTTATTATTATTATTATTACCGTAATAGATCATCTATGCGCATCTTTTTGCACGAGCGATGGATCTTTAAAAGGAAAAAAACAATAAAAATTTTCTTCTCAATGAAAACCCTTAAAAAAATAAATGAACAAATAAAAATAAAAATATAAAAGTAAATACGGTAAAAGATAATTTTCAAACATTTTTCCTTTAAAAGAAAAAAGAAAAAGCTATAAAAATTTTCTTCACAATGAAAACCCTTAAAAAAATAAATGAACAAATAAAAATAAAAATATAAAAGTAAATACAGTAATCCAAACATTTTTTTAGGTTCGATTAGAAAAGTAATAAAGATAATAAATCCGGCTTTATAATGGTCTATAATTAATATATAATTCATGACAGTAATGCATTTTTTTACATTTATATAATTTTTATATCCATTCCCGTAAACATGAAGTGTTAGAGCTTCGAAACGCGTCGGGGATATAAAAATTATATATATAATCGTTTAATTAAGTGTAAACAATTTATTTTTGTCGTAAATACATATACTTAAAAAATGTGTTCAAATAATTATAATTATTTATTATAAGGTTATACGCATCTATACTTTAATACCTGAGGGACAAATTAAAATTAATTGAAGGAAGAAAAATAGATCCGCCATATTACATTTGGTCAGATGTGACTTCAAAAGTAATATAATAAAACGTTACGCCTTTTTTTTGTAATTTTTGAGGTTTTTTTAAAATTATCCAACACAAATTCTGGTAATAAGTTGTAAAGTGACGGGACCATATATGTATATAGTGCTTGCGTCCTGGAATGGTACTTATTAAATTTGGGTACGATTGCTAATGTCTTCCGGAACTCCTGGTTACCCTATCCTTGAAAAGAAAACGAATTCATTTTTATATTTCAATAAGAATAGCACAATAGTTGAGTTTTTTTTTTAAAGTGTATTAATGTGATAAAAAAATTATAACCAGTATCACAGGGTAAATATTTTTACTAATTTATTTCAATATCCTATTATGCAAGCAATTTAAAGCTGCTTTAAGTTGTACTGCGCTGCTACATTTCCCCAGTGTAGTAATCCATATGTCAAAACGGGTAAATAAAGCGACTGGTATAACCGGTATAAATGATTACCACTGAAAAAGCCACTTAAATAATAGAAAATATAATTTAATTGTCTTAATTTTCGTTGCAGGTTAAGTATGTTTATTCCGCATTAATCGACAGTCCAATAAATACTTAAAATATTGTAAACTCTATCTATAGGCTATCTTGTCATTTAAATTAACCATTACTCCATCCCACTTATTTTGTTGTAAATTACTGTTAACTATAAATTTTGTTTTTTTTTTTTAAATTTACTATTAATTTATTTCTATTAAACCAATTTAATATTGCATCAATCCAATTTTGTGCTAACTCTTGTAGAATCACACTATAGCGTGAGCTCACAACTAAAACAGTATCATCGACATAACTGAATATTTGTCCAGATATTTTCAGATCACACAATTCATATTTATGTATATTAGAAACTTGTGATACCCCACGGAATTGCGTAATATAATCACTGTATACATTATTCATCTTGGTTTTATATTTTCTTTGGACTAAATAAGATGTGAACCAGTCGTAAATGATCCATCGGAAACCGTACGAATATAATTCTGCGAAGAGAATTATATGATCAATAATATCAAAAAGGCTTTTCGCAAATCGAAATAAACTGCTAGACAAGATTTACCACACTCTAAGTTATTGGTTATGTATGAGATATGTTTAGATATCGCTAAGTCAGTACTTTTTCCTTTTACAATCCCATATTGATTTTCACTGAAAAAAAATTTATACTATGTAAATATAATTTACCATCCGAATTTTAATACATTTTTAAGAAAATTTTTGAAATAGTTGGTAAAATACATATCGGTCTGTGTAGTTCATCAACTTGTTTTTATCACCGCTTTTATATACCGGAGTGATTAAGCCTAATTTTAGACGATCCGGAAATTTTCCTGCCTTAACTGATTCATTAAATAGATGGGTTAACACACGGTTTGATAAAAAATCCGCAATTTTCTTTGATCAACAGTATGGACAAACAATCAGCACCAAAAGACGCTGTTTAATTAGGAAGCGACATCATTGCATATTTTACTTCGCTTTCTATTAAGTCTATAAAACCCGAAAGTCCCAGGAATCGAAGTATTAACTATGGAAGACTGATTGCTAAAATTCTCATCATTAACCAGCTCTCATTTACAGAACTGCAAAAAAATAATTGTTAAAAAGACAAGCGATCTCCTTTTCATGGCCAACTACCGGTAGTAATTTTACATTGCCTATTTTTATTTGACATATCGCATGGTCTCTCGTTCCCAGTCGATTTTTTACTGCTAACAATACTGTTAAAGCGCTCGCTGAAAGGAGCTTTTCAAAATTAAAACTAATTAAAAATTATTTAAGAAATACAACGGGTCAGGAAAGACTTTCAGCTTTGGCAGTTTTATCTATTAGTCGTGGCATCTCTAAGCTGAATTACGATACTATTATTAAGGTACTCTTTTCAGTAAGGCTAAAAGTAGGGAATTTCAGTTCCTTTAATTCGTCTCTTTTACTTTTTGTCAAAGAATATGTTTTGCATTTTTAAGAATAAAAATTGGACAGTTGCAATAGTTTTCTATTTTATAAAATCCGTCTTTTTGCGCCACCAGAGGGCCTCGCAAAATGTACCTTGCCCACATAAAATTTTGGTTTTGTCCCGCCACTGTCAAGAAGCATTATGAAGCGTTCTGATAAAAATTTAATGCGTGAATAATTATGAATTTAAAATATCTTTACATACATATTTTCGCAACTACTAAAGAATTCTTTTCTCATTTTCTTTTTTTTCTTTCTTTAAGTAAATCGCAGTAGTTTACAATTTATATTATAATATTTCTAATGACTTATTACATTATAGTAATCAGTGAAAGAATGCTACATGGTCCGTGATGACAACATAGGTAATACAGTGTCGATATAAAAGAAAGGTATCTGGATATCGTACTGAAAAGGATAAAAACTATCGAAACAACTAAAGGTAAACAAAGAAAAACTTATTGCATATAATATTTCAAGAGTAAAATAGGAAGAAATTGAAATCACTAGTTTGACGAAAATTAAAATTAGCCACTAAATGCGATTCTTTCTTTAAAATTTCATTTATGATTTCATCACGCTTTCAGTATAATCAAAAGTTGTCTAATGCGATTTTATGGAGATAGATGTTTTATTCGAAGAAAAAGGAAAAGGCTAGCGAACTTTTTGTGGTCGCCATGTATGCTAATAAACGAAGTATTTTTAATCAAGAAGGCTGACGTTGAACAGCTATTGTTGATGCAGCGAGAAATTAATACAACGATAGTTTGTCAAAGTATTGTTGCAGTATGGCCATTTTCCTGCCGGCTAACAACAAATTTTCCCGTTACTCAGTCGTCGTAAGTATAATTGTCTACAGTCTGCTAACAAGACGGTGCCCGACTAATGAAATGCCTGTCGCGATCTAAAAGTTGTCCACATTTGTTTCTACATGAAGGATCATTTTCGTTTTGAGTTTTCACCGTATTAATTCAACTCAAAATAAAACTTTCAACTCGTCATCATCAGTGATCTTTGTTGGCTGACGGATACTTTACATTGAAAGAAACCATTATCTGAAACTGATAAAAGTTCACACATCGTATAGAACAGAAAAAATTAAGAGCCCGATTTTAAGGAATGATATCGTAGCGATATTATATCTTACAAGGGATGCCTTTTTTGGATTAATACAAATGTATAAAGTTTAATGGTAACTCTACGCTGTAAGCAATTTTTGCACGTTCAGGTTGCGATAGAAATGAGCATCGGTGCAGTTTGATGTAGATATATTGCCAAATATGTAAAAATGTTCGTTATGAATAGCCAGAGTGTGCACTCGTATGTTAACTAAAATATGAAAAGATTTTTTTTTTTAAATTGTAGGATCTTTAATTTTTTCACCGTTTCTTATCCATTTGTAGTTTATTAATAGGTAAATTAGTTTTTAACTATAACGTTCTAACAGGGGCGGATCCAGAAGGACATTGTGGGAGGGCGGAAATTATAAGGATATTTGGGGGGTTATATAACTACGTATAATCTTCTACAGTAGGCAGTAGATTTGAAGAATACCCCCTTGTGTTTCATAAAGAAAATCAAATAGCGACCTTTACAGAAATTCATAAAAATACGTAATTATTACAATTTTTAATTTAACTTTTGTTTTATTTTTAGTTGTGAAAAAAATAAAACGAAATTATAAAATTATACCTAAAGAATGGTAGTTATTAAATAGTAAGAAAGATATAGTGTATTTCTTATTAGACACTTTACTTCTTTTTTATTTTTCTTAGTAATCCGATCCGAATTGTCTTTGTTCGTGAGCAAGTTTAAATACGTGTATATATATTTCTCATTAAACTATTTTTAATTAAATTACAAAATAAAAATTAAAAATAAATAAAAATAGCGAGAGTTCGACGATAATTACATTTAAAATAGATTAAAAAAAGAAAATATTAATCGTTTTTCTAGAAAATAGTATTAAATATTAGTTATTAAAATCCGTAGGTAACATTTATATACAAATCTTTTATATCGTAAATTAAGTTTAATGTCATAAAAATTTTTTTCATAGAGGCTTTGTGGTTCCTTGGGTGGCGGGGGATGTCCCCTATATCCCCTCCCGCGGATCCACCACTGCGTTCTAAGTTATAACAGTGAGTTAAATAATTTTCGCTCTTGTAACTAATTTTCGTTAGTAAATAAGTGCAAACAGAAAATTTGCTACTTATGTTAACTACACATTTCATGAAATGAATCAAAAATTCAATCCAAATAAACTTTTAACTATTTTTTTTTTATAGTTAACTAGTTATTAATAGGGATTGTACGAATTATTTTTTAGTTGTTTAATTTGTTTGTTATTTTTATAATTATTTTGGTTTTTGAATTTATTTATCGTTTTTCACTTTGTTTTCCTTTTTTTAATTTTTTTTTTTATTTCTATTTCTATATACTGTATATTTACGAGATTTAAATCACTCAGTGTTAAACACGAACCCATTTTTAATTATTGTTATTATCAAACGAGCATATATTATTATTCAGTTGTTTATACAAATAGCACTAAATGGATAAATGATTCGCCCAAAAATTGAAATAATATTCATAAAAGATGGTCACAATCGATTCCTTGTATACCTGCAAATTTCCGGAATTTAATTTCCCTTATTGAAAAAATCTTAAATTCTAAAAAATTGTCATTTTCCGTTTCTTCAAAATTGCATAAATAGGTATCACAATTAAAAATAAAGACTTGTAAAAATCAAAAAAATACTTTTTCACCCTGAATGTGATTTTCAGCAATGTCTTAACGACGTTCTCAAAACTCGAAATGTTCAAACTTGTTTTTTTAAATGCGTTTTATATTTTTGATCACAATATACTTAATGCTATGAATCCCCCGAAACAAAAGAGGACGGATATTGGAAAATCTAATTCGAAATTACAACCTCGGTATAATGCGCTCTGCTGAACCAACCTGCTGAAATTTCTCTTTCAGAATCTAGTCTAACCTAGATCTCATACTTTCGTCCCCAGATCTTCCTGAAGAATTTCAAGTCCTTACTTACCACAACATAAATGGCAGCGATCATCGTTCAACCATCACACAATTTGCCCAAAGAAATCGCTCCATACCGAAGAACAGATTGGTTAGCTTTCAAGAACACCTTAACACCCACATTTTGAATTCCAAAGACACCAGCAAACTAGACCCTGAAACCGATATGCAATGGTTTACTAACCAACTAGTGTCCCCCACCACCTAACACTCTCCAAAAACAAAAATACGCTCCAATGCTTTTTCATGGCAGCCTACAGAATGTTCCGCTGCTATAAGAAATCGGCTCAAAGCCCTGAAGAAATTGAAATTTCAACTTTCTTTAGAAAATCACATCACTTTCCAGAAACTCCGGGCACAAGCACGATACATTTTAAAACAAAGTCCTGGCTAGAATATGTGAGCTCACGATCACTATGTCAATCCACTGCTCAATGTAAGTGTTCCGCTTTTTCTTCCACCTATAGTGATCACCGGCCTTGTTCATCCGCTTCACATCGGCTGACACCTCTCTGTATCATCCTTATTCTAGGCCGACCGCGACTTCTGTGTCCTTCCCTTGGCAGACATTCTGTTATTCGTTTCGTCAACCTGTCATCATTTCTTTTTGCCACATGACCTGCCCAGTTTTAGTTCAGCCGCGTTACACCTTCTACTGCATCCGACAATTTAGTCTACTGTCTTATCCATACATTGGCTTTCCTGACATCTTAATGCTCAACATTAATTTTTCGTGGGCTCTCTACTAGTGTGGAAGAAAATTCAAAGTATTAGTAGCATTCCTGCCCTCACCTTCCTGTATTATCATCGATAATCACATTATTACTGACGCAAATTTAATCACTACAGCATTTGCAGATGTACTAGCACTTGATTCCCCTGCTAATACCATGAATTCAAATAACACAATCATTACCAGTATCACTTTTTCTCATCAAACGACGAGCCATACAACTCCCACATTACGAACTCAAATGCGCCATTAAAGACACAAAAATTTCATCCCCTAGTCCCGACAAAGTTCATGCACCCATGCTGCTTAACATGCATAATCTCCGATTATCGGTAGTTTATCGGATTCTATCAAACGGTTCGATCGCGAACACTTACACACATGCACGAGTAGTGCAATGAACTTCACGAGAACCTGATAAACTTCGATACCGATGTTCGACACGTGTGTATCAATTCCTTCTATAAGTTAACCAAGAGATAGTATCATTCGACGCAACAAAACAAATAGTTTAGAATTTTGAAACTAGGTTACTCCAGTTATTAATAAACAACGCTCCCTTCTTTCTTCCTATCACCGCTTTTCGTCAAATCCAAATCTCCCCTCCTACTATGTAACGATTCCAACTTCCTCCAAAAAATTGTCTTTCTCTTCACTAAACCTATGCCTCCCATCTGTCTCTCGTGACCACCTCTTCATCATTCCACCCTAGAGCAACTATACAGTTCCAATGTGTCTTAGTCTTACACAGTATTCCAAACACAGAACTCCTAACTACAAATATATGATTTCTCGGTATCCTCACCACATAAAGATATTTACTGACGGATAGGATGCGGAGCTGCCTCTTCAACTGGTATTACTCTCCGATTTTACCTACCGCCGCACTTTTCAATTCTATCCGCAGAACTGTACTATATAAAATTGACTATTACAGATATAATTGCCAAAGATGGGAACAGCTTATATATTCTGGATTCTCTCCTAGCACTGCAATGCTTAAAAGATTTACATAACCCCAGACGTGGACACCCGAATTGCGTACCAACACTTCACACAGTAGCAAGTCGGACTCGAATTAAATAGCCCGCCTGTTGAGAACTCGAATTATATACTGCCTTTAAAAAAAAAAAAGACTCCGGATTTTATGAAATCGACGAAGGACTTAAAATGAGTAAAATTGTCGTTCTTTCAGTGACTTCCAAAATGTCTTAATCTCGATGGGGAACGTTCGCTATTAGGGATTAAGGGAACTACATTTCGGTTGCTTAGAAAAAACCTCCTTAACGGTTTGCGAAAAATAGGCTATTGTTTAAGTATACGACGCGTAAAAATGTTGAAAAGCATTGAACATTCAAATGTTATAAAGCGGTCATCAGTTTTGGAACCACTGAATCCAATAAATATCATGGGGTCCCAGTGCCGTTTTCGTTCGTTTTTTTATATTCCATACCGGCAAACTTCCGGTATGCAATTCGAGTGTTTAGATAAATCTTTTTTAAACCGTCGTCCAGGTAAACAACGGTGCGCAATTCGAGTGTCGCCTCCCCAGGCAACAACCAATAGCAAAAGAAATAATTCACTCTATCGAGATATCTAATATTCCAGTCATATTTGCATGGATTCCATACCACGTCTATATCACTGGAAATGATTTTGCCGATATAGCAGCTAAAAAAGGATCACAATTGAAAAACTATATCCTCAATTGCCTACACCGATTAATAGTTTTTAGACAACTATAATAAAGTCAGTTGAATGGAAAATATCAAGTGGACAACAATACCATCATCCAACAAGCTGCGTGCTATACGTGACTGCACATCTCGCTGGAGTACCTCCACATCAAAAAACAGAAAGGAAGTCGTGCTCGCTCGTCTGCGTCTGGGTCACACTAAAATCTCACACAGTTATCTCCTTAAAAATCAACCTGCCCCATTTGTTTTCACACTGTAATGTTCTTATCACTATATATCACATTTCCTTATGAGCTACCCACAATATTTATTCTCAAAGAGCAATTCCCGTCCGACCCCTTACGCTCCAATATATTCTTTCCGACTCCCTCAAAGCTTCTGACTAGCTAATAAAATTTCTTAAATTAATTAACTTATATTCTTTTTTGATTTAAGCACACTTACGCTTCTATCGTGCTTCTGGTTTAGATGTAATAAACCAACAAAGTAAGTAAATAAGTAAGATATATTTAAACTTATTTAATATTACCGATTTTTCGATCGCGCTGATAATACTAAGCCGGAGTCTAACGGTATGACTGAAATGTTGAATTGTTATCGAGTGGAAGAATAATTTTCTACGCATTGTCCAATTTATTATCGGTTTTGCATAACATTTCTAAACTTGGAATTCAAATTGAAATTTCAAAAACCTGGTGATAATATTATACGCTTTCAAGCATTGATATTGTACAAACGAATTACCACGCGTAATGTGGTTAACACGATGATGCACATTTTTTTAGTCGATTAAACTAAAATTAATCTTCGTCGTTGTCCATCACAGGCTATCTTAAATTTTCTATGTGGCCTACTAGCCGTTCGTGGCGCTTTTGAACTGCGATTGCGTAGGATGCTTTCTTCGATTGTTCAAATTTCGGATGGTGCGTATGTTGTTCGGCATATAGACCAGCGCAATTATCATTCCTTCGGACGCCGTGAAGATGTTTGATAAAACGTCTAAAAGAATGTTCTTTCTGGTGATTTCTTTGACAACAAGGTATGTCCATTGTATGACGGGCCCTATTCCCATACTGACTAGCAGTTTTGTATACAATGTACTGTCGCCGATTATACAAAATGCTGCTGCTTGTTTTTCGTTTTGATGATGCTGGCAACGAAATAATTCAGTACGAATTCCGTAAACATAATAAAGTGTGATTACGGTGTAAACCAGGTTTATCGTTGTTAAAACAAGCTCTAAATAATCGCTCATGTCGGACTTATTTACATTTTCATCTGTACGCGAATCGTTTCTCGATGGACATTGAACGAGCATTGTAAATATTCTGCCCTGCACAATACACGGGTAATAGTGGATTGTTATTGCGACAATAAATGATCCGAACCAACAGATATTACTGTATATAAGAAATCGTCTATTCTGATTGTGCGTGACAGATATACGACTAGTTTTCCGTGTTATTCTACACAAATCGTAAGATAATATCAGTGACCAAAATATAGAGGCAAATTTTATATACTTCGAAATATATTCGCTATATTGAAATTTTACTAGCAGCGTTAAGTATTCGATCAACAGGCAAATGTAATAGCAGGTCAAGCATTTGTTGAACAAATTCCAAACGGTCGATATCCCTAAATACAAAAACATATGCAACATCAGCAGAGCACTTGATGGATATAAAATTATCCTGCACAGTTTTTTCGTAGTTATCGGATGAACATCATTCGTTCCATCTAGTAGTTCCATTTATCGGATTTCGAAAATTCGGTAAAAAAGATCTGCCGGAAAAAAAAAAAAAGGAAACGAATTAGTATATTGCAATATATGTTAATGACATGTATACGAATTTTTTTTTTCTTTTTTTACCCTCCTCCTGGGGTTTGCTACCAAAGAACATTAGCCCAGCAAAAAGGAATAGATGCATGGAATAGAATAGAAATTATACTTTTTATTCTGTCGACAATGGAATCAAGAAACACCCCTAGCACAGGAACAACAGAGAGAATAGGTTATAGAAAGATCATAAGAGACGTTGAAAGGAGCAGGAAGACCAAGCTTTAAAAGCTGATAATAAAGTAACTCACGCTAGCAGGATAAACACTCGAAGAGCACGTGATTCGCATCACAAACATACCGGGAGAACCTTCAGGATCCAATGTATAATTAGGAGATGCAGCCAAGGAAAAGCGATTTAGAGAAGAAGGAAGAAGACTATGAGAAAAACAGAGGCGCGAGATAGTTTAGTAATTATGGACCGACACAAACTGGGTTAATCATAGAACTAAAGACGAGAAGAAGGAACTGGGGGTTAATCAAGAGATAAAAAGAATTAGAATTAGCGAAAAACATAAACAGAGTGCCTAAGTCTAAGATGGTAGGTATACGAATGTATTTGTATACATTAAACTGCGGAGCAGTCTGGAGGAAAATAATAAGAAAATAAATTTAAGTTGTTAATAGTATAAGAAAATAAAGTAAGGTAAGAGGACACGGATAGAGTGTATGAAAGCAATATTTCTTGTATCCATTAAACTGAAGGAAACTAAAGAAAATGTTAAGAAAGCGTTTAACTTGCTAATAACGGAGAACCGAGTTAAGCAGAGAGACGTGAATTACGAAGCAGGATTACATGAACCGAAAATGGTCCACGGACGACTGTCATTAAAAATAATTATAACACAGGTTCAGTATCCGATGTAATAGGAGAGACTTCCAGGAAAACGATGGTAATAGATAGAATGAAAAATGAAAAAGATTATCAATTGGAATTAATATACAGGAGCGGAATAGAAGTCGACTTACAGATAGGGATTAAGATGAAAAATAGTTTTCCGCTAAAAAAAAGTATGAAAAAGCAGGGTAATGAAAGTATACTAGAAATATATCTAATCAGTTGATTAAGAGAAATCCGGTTAAGTAATATTTACTTAAGGATTAAAATAATTGGGGGAACATTAGTAAAAATCAGAGGAGTTCTCTCCGTAAGATCGTAATATCCCCTTATTCAGTCAATTTCTCAAAGCGCGCTGCAAGCTACCGAAACTCTTCTTCCTTCCTACTCACAATCTTTCTTACAAATTTTTTTAAATTCAAGATCTCTTCCTTTCACATTTAACCCAAATCGATCCCTTATGAATTCGTTGTCATTAAGGAAATAAGTTAGTGCACTCATTAGCTTGGCTATCTTCTTCTTCTTCTTCTGGCAGATTTCTCTTAGCGGTTTTTTTAAGCTACTCATTGCAAACTTACTTCTCTTTATTCTCTAACCTGGATTCCTTTTACTTGTTTATCCAACCATATCTTCTTCACTGCCTCCGATTTCTTGGCTTCCCCGCTATACAGAGCTGTAATCTTTGTGCGAAATGTCGCTTGCACTTTGGGCACAGTTTCCTCCCATCATTGTTTTTCCATTGTTCTCTCGTGTCGTCACCATATTGTGCTTTGCATCCCTCCCACACAACCACTTTATAAATATGGCCTCGAACAGATAATGTTGCAATTACCGTCACTTTCAACGGAACAAACTTCTACCTACTTCTCCCTTTTATTAAACGCTATTCCCCCTCCTTACACTGATTTATTTATCGTTCCTCTTCGTTTTCCTTCTGTCATCCAAGTTCTTGATCAACTACTTCTTATATCGAATTCTCCTTTTCTCCTTTTCCTTAATTCTTCAGCCAATGCCCACATTGACGAATCTGACAAAAAAAAAAAAAGAAAAGAAAAGATCATCGGTGAAAAATAAAAGAAACATGAGTGGAATTTAGTTATTTTAAAGTCAGATTAAATAAATTACACCAAAAAAGTAAATCCAACAAACCCACGCACGCATATACAACATCGATGATACGAGTACATTGCGGTCAATATAAAAAAGGGAGTATTTAATTTTTTATATAATAGCAGTTTGTATTATTGCTGCAAATGTAATCGAATGCCATAAGGATATACACACTACGAGTATATTTACTTTTGGCACACATATAACGTACTTCTATGTTTGAAGATTAAAAGAAATAAATCTCGAAAGAAGCTGTTTAAAGAATTTTTTTTTTTTTTTATTCTATTCAATCGGGAACAAATTAAAATGAAAAAAATTTAAAAACAGCAACTAAATTTACACAAGTACACATCATTCCAAATAGATGATGTCACTAAGGACAGAAATTATGAAAAACCATCAGAGCACTTGATACGTATAAAATTATATTACACAGTTTACTGAGAATCATCCGTGGTGTATATCATGATATCATGCAGGTAACGAATCAATTTTTACACAAAGTTGCAGAAATTTACTCCGTTGAATGTATAACGATATTTTTGTAAATCTTTGAATAGCACGAAAATCACCATTAGTAGAGGCATCTGTTATTCTTTATAGCTTAATTAGAAAACCGAGAGTGGTGTGACGAGATCGTGGTATTTTCAGTGAAATCATTTGATTGTATATAACGATGCACTAATCCAACCTCAACATTTCCATAAATACAAATTTAAAAGATACTTCAAATCTTTAAATACCCACTGTACGATCTTAATAAGGTAGTCGATACATTTTTTTCTGGATAAAACAAACCATATAAAGTCAATCACTTGTTTTTTAATCACATACCGTTAAAATCTCCGAATAAACTAACAAGAGAAGTATCGAATAATACAGCAACCTTAATTAAAATTAAAAACTTTATTAGAAAGAAAAGTAAAAAAAGAAATAACATCTCAGTAACATATAAAACAATATACAATCATTTTTGTAAACTAGTTCGAAATATATAAATCATAGAGAGAAATAACCAGTAGAATAAATTTTTAAAAAGACTAACGCCGAAGGATAACTCTTTGCGGAAACTGAATAAATATTTTCGTAGAAATCATGCGGAACTACCGCCGAACAAAATACCAAATACAAACAATGATTTATGATCCCAAAAGTAAGGCAAACAATTTTAGTAGAACACTTTAGCAAAATACAAAAACAAAATATCAAAGATTTTATCTACTCATAATCATTTAATGAACATCAAAAGAACTATCAAATAAGTACTTCGTGAGCAAATAACGCAACAAATAATTACATAACTAGCGCCAGGGAAGTAAATACACTTATAAAAAGCTGAAAAAACAAAAATTCTGTAGGACACGATAAAATTAGCATTAAAATGATAAAGAACTTACCAACAAAAGCAAAAATGGCTCTTGTGTGCTTATTCAACTCATGTTTTAGATTATGCTATTATTTCGTTACAATGGAAAGTCTCGCAGACAGTACCTATACCTAAGCACGGTAAGATTGCTTACCTGGCCGAAAATATACGTCCCATCAGCTTACTAAGTAACATAAGTAAATTATTTGAAAAGATTATACTTACAAGATTAAGAAAGCACAGTGATGAAAATAATATAATATGCGATAATCAGTTTGGTTTCCGATCTAAACTTAGTACAACCACATAATTAACTAAAATCTGTGATAAAATTACTGACAATTTCAATCTGAACAAACATACAGGAGTGTATTACTAATAGATATCGAAAAAGCTTTTGACACCACATGGATAGAAGGTACAATTTTTAAACTAATTCAACTTAAGTATCCTTATTCTTTAATATGTATAGTGAAATCATGTTTTAAACAGAAACTTTTATGTTAAACTGAATAATTATGAGTCACCTGAAGAGTAACTGCTGGTGTACCGTGTGGATACATTTTAGGACCGTATTTATTTATAATATTTTTAAACGACATTCCGAAAATCAAAGAGTCTGAAATATACCTATATGCAGATGATACTGCAATAGTAGCATCATCCTATAGAACAGACACAATAACAAATAGACACTGAAAAGAGCAGCTGACACGTTAATAAAATAATTTAAAAAGTGGTAGATTAAAATAAACAACAATAAAACGGAAGCCATTTTATTTACTAGAAGACGACCATGTATACGAAAAGAAGTAAACATCCAAGACAGACGGGTTGAATGAAAGGATGAAATCTAGTACACCTAAGTTTAACACTCGATGAAAGATTAAAACTTTCACGAAACTTATCAAAAATAAAGAGTTATAAAAGCTCAGAAAGATATATTTGTTGTCTATAATACTTTAATAGAAAATCCCATTTAACACGTGAAAACAAACTTATTATCTATATATAAACAAATCATCCTTCCCAAAATATTATATGCAGTAATAATTTCGTCGTCAACTAGTTAAATTATTTTTTTCAACAATTCCAAAGAATTCAAAATCATTGTCTACGAATATAGTATACTAAATAAACCACGATACACTAACATCAACACTATATGCATGAATATGTAAAAATACCGTACATTCAGGAAATAGTAATTACAGAGAACAGGCGGAAATTCTTTGAAACGTGCAGTGCATCTGACTTAATATTAATAAATAACATAGGTTGTTCTTATGATTATCAAAGCCTAAAGCTCAGATACAAAAAATATAAACATCGAAGGATAAAGCATATACTATTAAAAGAATAACTCTACGAAACTCTTGTGTGTCTGGCGATTGCATAATGTTTAAATTATTTGTATTCCGTATTAATGTTAAGCAAGTTGCAAATTTCGACTTCTCGTAGCGTACGTAATATTTCGTTATCGAGTAAATTATTATATAGATCTTCCTTTATTTTCTGAAAGGATTTATGCATGTATGCAGGGTTTTTTTTTTATTGGTTTTCCCGCAAACTAAATTTAGTTATTTACAAATAATGATAAGAAAATTTATAAGTTTCATGTTCCTATCCGGTAAGAAACACTCGTTTTCGGTGCGGATAAAACAAAATTTAAATGTTTTATATTATTATATAGAAGTGTATAAATATACGTTTGTTGTTGTTGTTGTTGTTTTGAAAAAAAAAACAAAAAACAAATGAACAATTTAGCACAACATAAATAAGCTTAGTTTCAACGAATCAATGTTTCATAGGATATTTCGGGGATATTATCTATAATACGTCTTCTTTAAATATCCTCTGAAATTTTTACTTATTAATTTTTATTCATTTATTTATTTTTGTAGAAGTTTGTATTTATCATTTCTTTATGTCGCTAATCGATTGCAATCAACGAATAGCTTTCTTTTAAAATTGTTTTTGCCGACATTAAGCAAAGTAGAAGAACGCATTCAGTAATTCTTAGTGCTAGCGGAGAATACGAAAAATCAGCTGGAAGAGAAAATATCGAACCAATGGTTTTCAAAAATAATATATATATGAATTTAAAAGCTGCATTAAAATGTTAAAAGAAAAAAGAGTAATGAGGATAATTTATTAGATATAATTACAAATTCATAAAAAAATAATTTAAAAGCAAATAGGGTGAAAATAACATAGAAAAAATCTAGAAAAATATAAACTAAACAACTAACAAAGAGGAAACTGCAAATAATTATCCAAACCTAAAAGGAATGATCGAATAAAGGAATTCTAATTATCAAGATCGTAAAGCATTTCGACTTTCCCCCAACCAATGGACCGAGCAAAGAAGGAGGGAAATCATGAACGAGCCTAATTATATTTTATTATTCGATAACAGTTCAACATTTCCGTCGTACCGTTCGTTTCCAATTATCGACACGGTAACTAACGCAAGTAAGAGAACAATGCCTCCAGCTTAGTACTATCAGCGATCGAAAAATCGCTAACATTAAATAGGATTTCTTAATAATGAATAAGAAACATTTTTCAGCGAATAAATACAAATTAAATATTTCCTTCGTGTGAAAAAAAGCAATTTAGGCGATCAAATTGTATCACCGCTTTTAATAATTTCTTTTTGGGCCCAATCTTTCTTCTCATTAGAATATTCCGTTGATTCGAATTCATTAAATTCGTAAGTATCCAGAAATAACTAAAATTTTAAATTCGAAAAATAAATGAATAAAACATAATTTTTGACGTATTTATTTCTTCTTTGCGGTAAGGTACTCCTATATTTGTTCCAAGGTACGCTGATAATTATTATACGCCAATATATTGTAATATGATGAAAATTCATCAAAGTAATTTCAATGCCAGAATCGGTTTTTCATGTATTACCAGACGGCAATGAGTAAAATGCGTATGCCCGATTCGTAGTCTAGTGGCTCATTTTTCCTGGAATGCATTTAGATGAAGTTACGTTTTCTGCATTTCCCATAAAGGTTGTATACACTTCGAAGGCTTAACGGGAGATGAGTAAAATATTTTTTTTGTGTGTAATCAGCGATGTATTTTTCGACTTGTCGGGGGCTAAATGATGTTTTCATGCATTGCGTATAAGGCGTAGTTGGGCGCGATATTATTGGTCGATGTTGAATGTCGTGTTCATAATTTTTGTATAGTATGATAATAACTGTTCGTTGCAGCAATAGTGTAGAAATGAAATTATTGGCATTTCGATGCGTAAGCCCATTTTGGTGTAGTAGCCGGAGTTTTTCTGAGTAAAAAGATTACTATGCAGGTTATGTTACACTGGGTAAGTTATGAGGACTGGAATTTACCGAATGTAAAATGTGGACAAAACTCAGCATGAATTCTTGAGGTCTGCTAGTTTTTTAATTTTTGAAAGAAGATCAAGAATTTTCTACTTTAACCAGAAGACAGCAGTTCAAAAAAAAGTTTTTCGTGTAAGGTGAGTTATGTTTTTGTTAAATCCGTACTTAGTAATAACGTTGAATCGACTCGGGACGTAGGCGGTCGGAGCCCTTTCCTGTATTGAATACACAGGTTGTTTGTTACTTCTAATTAAATCCTATGATTACTTCTTGTTGTAGGTAAAGGAGGTTTTATCTGTAGTTGATGTGTCGATGTGTTAGAGCGAAAACCATATCGATAGTTATGCTATATTTTATTTTTTTAAAGATTATTATGTAATCATTGGGCGTTGATTTTTTTCAGTATTTTGCATAAAGTATTGGTTAGAGAAATCGAGCGATAGCTAGATGGAAATAATTTATCTGTTTTTGGCTTTTGAATGAGAAATAGGTTCTCGCCAACGTGTAGGAAAGTAAATTATGCCCCCAGCGTCCTCGTATGCTTTTTGGATGTGCCAATTCTGTTTAGTTATAAACTTTCGCAAATTTGGTTTAGTTTTGAATTTCCAAAAAATAATTTATATTTTTCTTTTATACCTTCGTGACGTAGGAAAAGTTCTACGCCAAGAAATACGATAACACCTTTAATTATTAACAGATTGAGATTTAAGTATAATTTTCTACCACTGATGTAATAGAATGTATTATCGAACCTATCATTTTATTAGTTTTGATATAATTGTAGATCAAAAAAAAAAAAAAAACTGAGCGACTGCATCGACCCAATCGAGTTGACTGAAAATCCGTCTTGATTACGTCTTTGCTGATATTTTACCAGTTAAATGATATCAGTAACCTGTGGGTAGTGTAGATGGTGATCACTTGTATAAAAGTCTTCGCTAACAAATCAGTGAAGACGCAGTATGCTAAAGACTTAACATAGTTAGATTAATTGCAGTATAAAATCCTGTAATATAAAAAGTGTGTACATTTATCTGTATTTAATAGTGCTAAATCGTTCGAAACGTGGATATTGTGATTAACTAGCCGTTTCACTACATCACATGTCAATATTTCTGCCTGATGAAAACGTATGGTACAAATGATAATAAATGTTTCCGTGAATACTTTGGCCATAACAACTTGAAATTTAGTGTACTTAAAATAACAGTAAGACACCGCCTTTGGCATATTCAGAAGCAGGATATCATGTCGAAATGAAGAAAATTTTAAAGATGAAAACTATCAGAGGATTCTAGTATCGTGCAAGCAAACTGCAATTGGATTTAAGTCATGCATTAATGTCTGTAAAAGAGAATAATAGGACTCTGTACTCAAGTTCCAAGAAACTACTTTATATCTGTTTGTCACATAGTTTTTCCGGTTGAATTGATTAATAGGTTTCTTCTCGCGGATGATTTCTGATCACAAACGCCGTTAACCGATTGTCGCGACTGCTTTTTTAGTTTCAGCCAATGGGAGAGGTTTTATTTCATCCAGAATGAACGGGAGATTTTCTACAGTTTTCATCAAAGGAAATTTGATCTTTTGCTGGTTATTGCGAATTGTTGGAACGAAGTTAAGAAAATTATTATTATAATAGCCACAATTTTCAATTTTTGTAGAGAGAATGGTATTGCTCTTTTTCTCTTATTGAGTTTTTCTCTTTCGCGGCATTAATACTATTCTGGTATTGGTTTAGAGTGTTTTCGTTCAGCGCCATTTTTCTTTATTAATTGTTTGTGATTTGAGTTTGATTGTAACGGTATTGCGAAATTGTCGGGAGGATTTACGCTTCACAGAAGCTAAGCAAGATGATTTCTGAAGTAATACCAATGTCGGATAGAGCTCTAGCCCCGTAGTCATTAATAGTAAACCGAAAATAAGTATAATGCAAGTATCCAACTACTGACCGTGATGAAAGTGGAATTGATGCACGCTATATGAAGATATTGAGAAAGCTACCGAGAAACTCAGGCGGTCCGATTTTAATGTAAAAGTACCGTAATAAAGCCACCGGAGAATGTGTTCGTAATTATCAATTGAACAAGCTTCTTTTTATTCCTTTCGCTTACCAACCGGTATTCCCGCTCCACACTGTGTTTCATTCATTCTCTCCCTTCCTTCTCCGTCGGCTATTCTAGCTCTTGATTTCTTTCTGTCGGCTATCTCTGATAGTGTAAGGACCTAAATCT
The DNA here is from genome assembly GCA_039619475.1 of Icerya purchasi. NCBI lineage: Eukaryota > Metazoa > Arthropoda > Insecta > Hemiptera > Monophlebidae > Icerya > Icerya purchasi. The sequence continues at coordinate 586,990,004 of CM077115.1, forward strand.
ATCTTTCCTCTCTGTTTCGATGTTCCTGGGCCAATGCCAATGTTGACGAACATATTAAAAAACAAAAAAAAACAAAAAAACAAAAAGAAAGTTTAAGCTTATCACGAATTAGAAAAAGAATTCGGAATGCCTAATTTAAGGAAATTAAATAATATGTACGAAGGCGTATCGAGAGCTTTAAAATGCGATGCATGCACACTGATGAAAAATGTATAGGTGTGCTCGTTGCAAATTGTACATGAGCTGATGAAATGATTTGATATGAATATTAGACTTGCATTTTTATATTCTATACGCGAATTGATACAGAATATCACTGCAAAGATATTAATTTAGCATCTACCCACGTTATGCCCCTATATCAAGTGATAGTAAATGAATGTCTTTTTCTATTCTGCATCAATTCGCATTTTACTATACGCTCAAAAATTTGCGATTTTTACATTATTTTTCATTTTTTTTAGGGGTGTAGAGGGCGTGTCTACCATGGATATTAACCTAACGCAAATGAAATTTTTTAAAAGTTTTAATCTACAGCTGTGAGTTTTGAACCCGATTCTACCCAACGAAACAGCTCTGCCTAACCACCTACGTCACAGTAGCTGGCTGATTTTTGCAATAAATTACCCATAGCATTGAAGAATGATCGACGCATCAAACGCTTCCTGCTCTATTTTGAACATCGTGACTATGTTATGCCGGATTCGTTATTCTACGTTAGTGAAAAATGATCAGCAATGTAACCGTGCAAAAGTTTGTACCCATGTTTCTGAACTGGAGGAGTTGAATCGCCTGACTATTCGTAAAATTTTTGAAAAGTAACTTGTTTTTCGTAACTTTTTTTATTTTATTTGAAGAATATCAACATGAAACCTAAACTAAATTCCGATGACATTTTTAAAGCAAGCTGAGAATATAATATACTTGTTAGGTAAAAGTTTATGAAATAATGTGCTGAAAATTACGTAATTTTTTATGTAGGAGTTAATTTTAACATTAGGATTTATTGCAAATATAAAATCTTTCGCGGTTGCCGGGATACTGCTAAGCGATGCTTTAGAATTTTTATTACCTAAAAATGGAACCTAAAAGAGTGGGGATACTTTCCCCCTTTTTCACCTGCATCATATTCGAATATTTTCACGATTAGCTGATATCGATATAATACACCGGGTATTGTAATATTTTTTAATGATTCCGTTTGGTTTGAAGTAAATTTTTCTATATAAAAAAGGTTGAAGATATCTTTCATAAGTATAGAAAATTAGACGCACCGAAGCATAATTAAAAAATCAGCGTTAAAACGCGGAGCAAATTAAAAAGAAAAACATGCAACCTACAACAAAAAAATCACTCTGTTAATATTGAAAAAAAAATCTGATCGAATAGAAATTATAGTACAATGTGACTAGTGCAGCGAATCTATTGGAGCTCTTAGTTCGATTAACGAGTATCATACGAAATATGACGAGGTGTCGACGAGATCGGCAATACATTACGTATTATTTGTGATTTTTAAATTACTTACTTATGGATAATGTAAATCATCGAAATGTAAAAGCAAGAATAATCAGTTTGACCGATGATGGCAGCTGTCCTCCCACTTCTTGATCGACATTCGTAATAGCTTGCGAACAAAGTACATTATAACTAAAACGAAATTTTAAATAACATTTAGTATTTTTTATTCTACTTGAAACTGAAATTAAGGGCTTTTCCTCAGTTCGGGTTCAGTAATTTATCGAATTATGCAGTTCTATATGTTAAACAATGCATCATTAACCGAGTGAATATTTCTCGCCTAATCGAGATTGCAGTTCCCCCGGGAGCGAACAAACGGCTAACTAGAAACAAAACATATTCGCCGTAATCGATCGTCATTTCAGATGGCGATTTATTGACGCGTTTAGATATGTGCAATGTCACCAAGTGTGATTGACGGCGGAATAAAAATGTACGCATTATCACTATTATTATTATTATTATTATTATTATTATTATTATTATTATTATTATTATTTCGTGTGTCTTTGATAGTTACACAAAAGATCCAATGTATATATTGCTTTACCGAGGCAAAGAAATAACAAATTAGATTTGATAACGTCGTATAATTTAGCTATTATTATAGAATATAATATTAGTTCTGATCCGATTGGTAGTGATCATTGTGCAATGTTTATTAAATTAATTATACTAATGATTAGAAAAGTACTTTAGGTAATAACGTCCACATTCACCTCGAAGAAAAATATTAAAAAAATCGACCGGGTTAAATAAATTTAATATGTTTTGGTTTGAATATAATAAAATAAACAAGGAAATATTTCGAGTACATTCCAATATATTTTATAACATGATGCAAACAACACAATATTTAATTAACCTCTTGACATGCATACTAACTATAAAATGAACAAATATTATGAAACATCCGTGGTGAGATGGAGAATGTAATAATAAGTGAGCTAAGACTTGCGCTGAAAATAGATTTGATATAAAAATTCTTCAGTGAGAAATGATTTAAAGTATAAAAAAGTAGCAAGCGGAAACCAAAAAAATCTTTAAACAAGGGAAGAGGTGCGAATAGGTAAAAATTTGTAAATCTTTAGGGCCACATATTAACGTAAAAGACCTATGACGGAAAGTATTAAAATATCTAAAGTGTTTTTTTTTGTTTTTTTTTTTTTTTTTATTGTGCGGGCGCGCTAGCGGCATTAATAACAGGAAATGCTAAGCTAAAAAACTAAATAGTTAGGCGGTCCGAAATGAACGCAACAAAGGACAGCAGTGTAGGCACCGCAGAAGATGAAGGAAAGGCGAGGATAAAGGAAGCGTTGTAGGGCGTAGTAGGGAGACCTAATGACAGGAGCTGACTGTATAAGAGGGAGCGTTCATTTGGAAGAGCAGGAGGACACTCGAAGAAGAAAATGTGATCGGCATCGTACATATGAAGAAGACCGCAATCGTGAAGAGAACAATAAGGGGAGACGGCGACAAAGCAAATCGAAAGCGAGAGGAAGGGAGGAGAGATTAATTGATCCGGAGACGAATTAGGGAGACAATAGAAGAGTAGCGACGACCGAAATGAATAGAATAGAACCAAGACAGGGGAATCGGCTGAATAGAGAGCGGTAATGCGAATAACGATTAGAAAATAGGGAGGGATAAATATCCCGCCAAGATCTAGCGTGATTGGAGGTGGATAAGGAAAGGATATCTGAAAAAGGGAAATAGTTGCGGAATGAACAAAGGCGACCAGCAGAACGAGCCTAAGAATCAGCTGCGTCACTTCCGTCAATTCCGGAATGACCGGGGATCCATAAAAAATCGATAAGAATCGAGCGGGATGACTGCAGAGTGGAGGTAAGAGAACGAATTGAGAGAATAATACTATCAGAGGAATGTGAAGGAGAAGAAGAGGCTTTTTAGAGTCCGAAATTATGAGGAATTGGGAAAGCCCGCTTAAAGAGGAAATAAAAGGGATAGTCTGAAAAATGGCCATCGACTCGGCAGATAAAATAGTGCAGAAGGAAGAAAGCCGAAAGGACACAGAATGCTGAAGCGACTGGGCAGTAAACACACCACCCACGCCATCCTTGCTCCTGGAACCATCGGTAAAAAGCAATACATGAGCAGGAAAAGAGTAGTTCACTAAATGAAAACAATTCATTGTTGACTGCATCGTTGGAGGAGGAATGGGCCCGAAGTGGGAGAGAATTTGATAAGCTGCCATAGGCTATTGAAGGCATGAGAGAAGAAAAAGAGAGTCATATAGCAAAAAGACAATAGGAGAAAAATCATAAAGACGGGCAGCAATGAGCGACAGGATGGGGATTTTATGAGTAGCAAAAAGGCCAATGGTTTTTGATATACAGATAAGAAATAAAGTGTTAACAAATATTTTTTATAAAAACAAAATATGTACGCATTATTATATATGTTCATATGTATTGATGAAAATCAATATACCGGAAATATTTATCACTATGTTGAACACTAAAGTTGCCTTCAGATAAAAGCTCCACTCTCGTGTACTTATGGCACGGTAAAAATTGTTTGACTCCACTTTGTGTAAAATGTTCACTAATATAAGCGCTATTATAAAACACACGCTTGCTGCAATTTCGTGTTCATATCGGTTAAATAAATATAATATTTACGTAATTTCAACATGTTATTAACAAATGAATTACAACAGCTATTTTGGATGTTTATGTCTTAGAGTATGAACTTAATAGATTCGTGTATGCATTACGTAGCAGCATGTTCTAATGAGAAAGAGACTATGCATACCGTAAGTAGTGGTACTTAAAAGGAAATATTAAAATAAAACGAATCGCTCTAAATTATTTTTACGCGTACCTAATAAATATTTGAATTTATTCGCTAAAATATTAATTTAGAAAAATGTATGCATTTTTTGGTCACTATTGAAAAATACTGGTGAGTATTTAATATCAGTCGCTTCCGAACGAGACGTGTAGCGTATTGATGTGCTCAAAGAGAAAAAAATACCACTAATGATCTTCAGTAATGTTAAATAAGCACGAGTATTTTTCAATAGTGACCAAAAAATGCATACATTTTTCTAAATTAATATTTCAGCGAATAAATTCAAATATTTATTACGTACGCGTAAAAATAATTTAGAGCGATTCGTTTTATTTTAATATTTCCTTTTAAGTACCATTATGGTACACATATTCTCTTTCTCATTAGAACATGCTACTAAGGAATGTATGCACGAATGGTTTTTTGTGGTGCTCCTTAGCGATTTCATGCTCGCGTGTTAAATCGGTTTTGTGTTTGTGTTGTATATTTCTTCTTTCCAAGCTGAAGATGGATATCGTCTGAAAATATTTCTAAGTAGTATACACAGATTATACTCTTTTAATTCGTTTGTTATACGTATATTTGTATTTTTTAATCCAATTTACTATATTTAAAAAAGAAGATAGATACTAACCGACTAAATGAAAGAACTAAAAAAAACCGGTATAATGGACAGTGAGAGAAGGGTTAAAATATATAATAAAGCGCAATGAGAATTAGGAAGTGAGGGCATTCAAAAATAATATAGAGTTACGCTTTTTATAATTAGGATGAAATAGGGGGAATGTTTTAAAGGAAAACGTAAAGAAGGTAGCAAAGTATTACGAGGGTGGTTCAAATATAAACCGGAATTTTTAAATAAATGCGCCAAAAATTTATTGTGGAAAAAGTGGTTGCACTGGCAGTTAGACCGGTTTGTTACGAAGCGTGTAGAGCAATTAGAACCGCGTAAGCTCACTTTTTAGTGTAGTTAGAGCCACGAGTGAAAAAGAAGTACCAGTGTCTGTTGCGCAACGCATCATTATTCGTTTTTTAGTCAAAGACGACGTAAAATCCGTGGAAAGTTACCGAAAATTACGCGAACAGTTCGGCGATGAGTGTCTCTCCAAAACTCAAGTGTACGAGTGGTGTTCCGCGTTTCGAAAAGGACGTGAAGTGGTGTCAAACATAGCACATGCGCGGCGCCCAAAAACCAGCATTACAAATGAACACGTCAAAGCCATCGCGAACAACTCATTTTGGCTGACCGACGCGTCCATGTACGCGATATGACCGACGAATTGGGCATCAGCATAGGTAGTATTGAGACAATAATTCATGATCGGCTAGGTTATCGCAAAATTGCAGCCAGATGGGTGCCAAGACTTCTGAATTTTGAACAGAAATTCACCGCTCGGCTCACGATGGAGACATTGACCGAATTGGGCTGGGAAACACTTGAACATCCTCCTTACAGTCCAGATTTGTCGCCTTGTGATTATTATTTGTTTGGCCCGTTGAAAGAAGCACTTGGTGGACAACGTTTCGACAGCAACGATGAGGTGGAATCGTTCGTGCGCAAATGGCTATGTGACAAGCCGCGAGATTTTTACGAAAAAGGAATAAAAAAATTGCCGGAGAGGCGGAAAAAGTGCGTAGCGTGCCGGGGGGGTTATCTCGAAAAATTGTAAAAAAATATGAGCGCTGTAAGTATAAAATAAAAATTTTTATGACGAAATTCCGGTTTATATTTGAACCACTCTAGTATTAACGCGTAAACGGGGATGATAGAGGCAACGGTTGAATGACTTAATGCAAAAGAGTCATGAAATCTAGGAAGGTTTAGGAAGACTCAGTCGGATGGATAGGTGAAAATTAGTCGGAATGAAGCTTTTTGCATAAGGGGAAAGCAAACTGAAAATAGGAATTCTAGAGGAAAGGTGATATGAGGATATAGTAGTGGAAGTCAAAGAATACACCAGCCCTTTGTAAACATTTGGCCATATAGCTGAAGATCCAGAGGAAATCGACTTGGATGGAATAAAGCGCGAGAAGACTGTAGATGACGCATGCGAAGGGCGATGAAATCGCTGGAATTGGTGGAAATATAAGGCATTTCAGCTTGGGGGGGGGCGTTCATAGATTCGAAGATAATGAAATTGTCAGATAATTGAGAAGAGATACATACGATAGAATGCAGGATAGCCGTTAGTTCAAATAGGAAATAATGTTCCCTTATTCAACGGCTACAATGTTCAATCAAAAATGGAAACTGACGCCACGGCTGAAATGTTTTACGTAATCGTGAACCGTATGTTTTGTCGTTTATCTCGATTCGAGTGCTTTCTTTTTTTCGAATTTTCAGTTCTAACGGAATTATAAAAAAGATCCGCTGGTATAAAGATGGATTTTATAAAGATTTTTTTAACTTTTTGATGTAGTTTAAATTAGAATTATTATGTTGATTACATTGAAATTAATCGTTATCGCTGTTCAAATGAAACATGTTCAATCGTGAATTTTTCTACCTTCCATCAAGTACACTATTCGTAGCGTTCATAGCTATAGAGTAGTTGCGCGACGATTATTTTTATAATTCAGAATCCTACGCATATCGCTCGGTATTAGTATTAGCACAATTATCGATCCTTCTGAAACGTTAATTAATGTAAGGAGAAATTCGCATAAGTGCGTTTTCATGATTATCGCAGTGTAAAGCAGTAAACATCGCATTACGTTCAATAATCCGATGGCGGTCAGTAACTTTGTATGCAAGTTCAAGGCGCGGAATGCGGAAATTAGAACCATCAGTTCTCCATTCGGATGCTGGTTACGAGATAATTCGTGGCGAACGTGATAAACATAACGAAGCGTGTTTACAATGTAAATTAAGGTTATCAACCTTAAATAAAGTTCTCCATATGTAAAGAAATAAGTCTCGATAATTATTGGTTCCAACATCATGAAGAAAGTTTCGATTGGCTGTAATAAAAAGAACTTATTATTATCACGAAGTACCGTAATGCCATGGTAGTTATTAGTGCGGATCGTTGATATCACAACGAATCCTAAGAGAAATATAATAATATTGTATAGGAAAAACTTTTTGGATTGATGAACCATTACGGTAACATTGCAAATTCTCCATGATATTCTGCATATCACCAACGACCACAAGATAGAAGCGTATTGAATGAAATTACTGGTAACGAATAGGAAATAAGAAATCGGATTATTTCATAGCACGGAGTAGTGAGCCAGCAGGCAAACGCAATAACAGGTCATGGAGCCGTCGAACAAATCCCAAACGGACGGCTTCATCAAGATTAGGAATATGTGGAAAATCAGCAGGAAAACTGATATGTATAAAATTGTCTTTGACGGTTCGGTATATATTATATCATTTGTTGGTTCCATTTTTTCCAACTGGAAATCTGTAAATGATATCTGTAAAAAAAGAAAAAAAAAAACGACGAAATTTACACATCGTAGTACGTTATTATTGGTAGAAGCGTATGCATCTAAAGGAAAGTACCAAGTAAATGGGGTATGCTCTGCTAATAATAGACAACTAGAGTAAGGTAAAAAGACATATAAATTACAAAAGCAACATTACATAATTATCGACTGAGATTTAGAAAATTAACTGTAACAATACAAAGACAGCAGAAAACATAATAAGAGAAACCCTCGGGAATCTAAGAAGTAATAAATAAATAGCTTTTTTAGTGACAGATAAGTTCGGATGGTGGCCATAACACTGGATCAAGGTGGTGTGTATCTTCCTGGGCCAGTATGAACTCTATGTTATCCTATCTTTTGAGCGATCATGCTGACCCCGCTGATTTAGTCTTCCTCTTATCCTTAATAAATCGGAAGCTTGTCATCTGCAGCTGCCGTTTGAATGCTGGATAAACAATCATTTTGCTTTTCTGACAGATACTGGTAGCACTGTTTCGCAGTCGAAACCGTAGTACGAAATATCGATTTCTTCTTTCTCGTTCCATCGAGCAATATGGGAGCTGCTTTCCAGTTGCGGCCATACTGTCAGATGGGGATTTTTTGCGGGCGCTGCTTTCCAGTTGCGGCCATACTGTCAGATGGGGATTTTTTGCGGGCGCTGCTCAGCAATCGCAGCCATGGATAGAGACTTCTTCTCTTTTTATGCTGGTTACATCGCATAAATGGCGTCTATTTAATATAAACAGGTAAACCGGCTAGCAAGACATGAGAGCTTCCCTTTCCTCTAGGACTTTTTTCATATTTTTCTTTCTCGCGTTTATTTCCCCTCGGACTGCTCTAGTTGCACAGGTTCTAATATCGACCTCTTTTGAATCTTTTGTTATTTCTTCTTTGTTCTTTTGTCCATCTTCTTCTTCTCCGAATAACTCCCCTGGCGACTTAATTTCCCGCTCGTTCTGCATCAGTCCTTTTCGATGGGTAATCGTCCGCTGTTGACAAGCTCAACACAATAAAGAAAGAAAAAAAAGATGAAAAATGTAAATGTTAAACAGAACAGTATACAAGAGCTGAGTGAAAGTAATTAGTTTTAATGATAGGTGTAGGACATAAAATGGTTTTTAATTTTTAAAAAAGGAATAATGACGAAGAATTCGGGATAAGTGTTAAGGGAATAGCAGTAAAAATCAAGAAATATCTTATAGACTTACACGAATGGAGTTAGTCACCATTAAATAAATTTCATGAAAAAATAAAACACGAAAATACACATACAATACCAGTACTAGCAGTTCACTACGTTCAGCGCAAAAAAAAAAAAGTAAAATTCACATAGTAGTATCCTGTGTCCGTGCTGTAATGTTACTGCACTCTCTACCAAAGTCTTATTCGTTAATTGAGGGAATCAGTTTCATGTCTTCCTAACGATGAATTCTACTTTTCGGATATTACACATCTGTTTATTGCGCGTATCAAGCCTTCCCACTTTTCGACATCCCGGATAGAGCCTATAATAATTACGGCACTAAAAAGCCTACTAACCTCGAATAAAACCATACAGATGCCTATCAATTTCTTTTCTTTTTTAGTCAAATGTTTTTGAAAGGTTTACTTCGAACATCTTTTTCAGTAATACAAGGAAGCGAAATCTCGACTAATCATTAATTCTGGTTTTGAGAGAACATAATCCACCAGTCATTTATGTATATATACAAATATATTTAGAAAAATCAAAATGCGCCCATCATATAATTAAAGAAAAACACAGTATAACTTAAAATATCGAAAACGACATGTCCATTTTAAAAATAATAAACAACAATAAATTATTAAATATTGCTGAAGAATACTATATAAATAAACATAGGGGCGTAACTTTAAATATACAATCAAATAATAAAAACTCATTGTTCGAAATATTAATAAGTTCAATTAAATTACCATTTAAATATATCACGTTTGCCTATTTTTTTCTTCTTCTTGTTTGGGTTTTTCCTTGGGCTTGTCAATAATAGGCGATTACCCATCAACACGTGTACATAGCAGCAATCAGGAGTAACAAGGAATGGAATCTGACAAAGAATGCTATACCAAGGATGGAGAAACAATAACAACCAACGTCGAAAAGTGCCAAACATATGCATCCTGAAATGAAAAGAAGTGGCATTGCCGAAGGTTAAAAGAAGTTAGCTGTCCCATACCATGGCCACATCTGCAATTACAGAGCCCGCAGTACGAATAAAGGAATCTGGCTACAAATAATTAAGGAAGAAGAAACACGCGGCATGTTTAAAAAGCAGTTAGAGCCACCAAGCAGCACACGACAACACATCAACAACAAATCTAATAAAAAATTTTTTAGTCCATGAATATGTCTGACAAGATAGACGAAACCGGTCGGACGCAAGAAGATCAAAATGTATGTTTTATATAATTTTTAAACAGTCTTATCATCCAACTTTCTTGCCTCTACTCCATGCATTCCTAATCTCCCGCTTTTCAGTATCCTATTCCAAAACAATCTCCCTGTTTCACAAAACCTCCCCAAATACACGAACCATCTCAAAACCAATCTTGAATCTTTGTTTCGTCAATTCTCTCAAATTCTCCTGACTCCTCTAATTATACCACTTTTTACTAATCCCCTTCCATGGCTTCTATCGCCTGTAGATATAAATTTCAATTTACTTAATTCTTCCAAAACCGTCTACCCTCCCCACATCATTCGCCAAAATTATTCCTTTGAAATTTCAAAATATCCTAATCTTACCTATTGTTTCTCTGACGGTTAAATATCTGATGATCGTGTAGGATGTGCTTTCTCAGTCTTCAACTCCATACTAAAATTTCGTTTTCCCAAACACTGTTCTATATTTACTGTTGAACTCTTCGCCATCCTAAAATGACTCGAATTTTTGATACCTTATAAATTCTGACTCACTCAGTAGTTTTCTAACATTACAGAATCCACATTCCTCCCATCCTACCGTACAACGCATTTTTCTTCTACTCAACTCTATCAGACTTGCTAATGTCCTGATCAATTTCATATGGATATCTATGTAGGACACTCTGATAATGAAATCATTGATCAATCCTACCTTCCTGAAATTATCTCTCTGTCTACTTCTTTCGATATCAGATCCTATATGAAGTACCTGATTTCCTATTCCTGGCAACAATCTTGGTCATTTCAACCATCTAATCAACTCTGAACGATTAAACCTAGTACCTTAGTCCCTGCTTCCAGTCCATCCCGATCCAAAAAGAAGAACATCATTCTTACCTGACTTAAAATCTCCCATACGGCCCTCACTCATTCTCACTTAATCCAACGTCTTGATTCTTCCACCTGTCCCTATTGTCAAAACCACCTTCTGAACATATCGCACATCTTATTTTATCGTGTCCTTCACTTCAACCTCAAAGCTCCTCTCTTAATCTTCCGCACTCAATTCCCGAAATTCTTTCTGAAGACTTTACTCACCGTAACAACCTCTTTCTTTTTTTGAAAAACCTTAAACTCCTACACTTAATCTAATACCTCTCGTAGTCTCCGGTTGCATATAGCCCGATGAATAGCTGAAAGCGCCGTTTTTTTTTTGTTTGTTTTTTTTTGTAATAATAAATAAATATTTATAAAGTTTTTAAAAGTTATTAGTGAATTTAATTTATGTTTATTTACAAACAATTAACGTGAAATTGTAAATGCATTTGGACATTCATTTATTTATTTAGTTATTATTTAGCGGTTTACAGTAAGTAAAATTATTATAATGTCATGTTATTGATACTTTGAGAAAAAGGAGGCTTCTGTAGCGTTTCTAAACGTAGATCATTGACTTACTATATAAACTTTAAACGATATCATCATCGAAACTGTTTCAACTGTTGCCGTTAATATTTTTATGGAACGTTAAATCAAAGCATTGAAGATGGAAGGTTGTCCGCAGACTTAGATTAATTGAAGTGAACAAGTAGTCAATGATGCTGCACCCATTATAATTAGAGAAAGTTGAGGTTTTGTGATTCTTTATTATGAGGTTATTTGAATGTACACGATCTGATAATAGATGCGAGTCCCTAGAGTATCTGACGTGAGGCTCCATGTTAGGAAGCCTAACGTTGAAATCGCCAATGGCAACCGGAGAAAGACTTTGGAACGATTTGATCTCTATTGAATTAATACGACTGTCTTTGGGTTTATTAGTGGATATATAGGTGGAGATTAAAATAATCTCGCCTATATTGAGAGCAATTAAGTTTGATATGTTGGTTAATAGCCTATGTTTAATGGTTTTTTTTTTTAATAATCAATGCAGTCCTATCACTCACAAATGTAGAATAATTTGGATTAGTAGGAATAGCACCGCCAACTAAATATGACTCAGCTATGGAGCATACATGAAGGTTTAAGTCATAAAATTCTTTAAGAAATAATAGTTGATAGGAATAACAATTCCCGACGTTTAAATAAGTACAATTAAGCGAAGTCAAAATCTATTTTCGCTTTTAGGTTCTCACAAGCTTTAATAAACGAGGGACAATTTCTGGAATGAGCGGCGTGGTCAATTTCAGACATAAACTCTTTAATCATAGATAAATTCTTAAGATTAACAGTAAAATTAATCCTATTAAAGAAGTCGCGAGTACTTCGGCTGTACAAACAGTTGCTACAAGAGTCCTTATAAAGATTAACGAATTGCCTGAATTCCTCCGTAGCCTGGCAGTACTTCGATGGATGGCCAAACTTATTGCAAACAGTACATTGTCTGAGATCTATCGCATCAACGAAAGGTAGGGCTTCCCATTTTATTCGAAGTCTTCCATCATCGTCTCCGAGTTGATGATACTGAGCCGGGTTTTAACTGAAAATATATGTTCGACTAGCCCTTTCAGTATTAATTCTAGTAACGTTAATTGGTTTTTCGCCAGTTAAAACCAGGAAGTGTTCGTTTAAGTTATCTTCTGTAATGTTCCTTGTGCGAAACACTAAGATTGTGTCGGGTTCATTAGTTTCTCCTCTGTAACTCTACAGTTGGCAATTTTTAAGTTTACCTCGGAGGCAAGCTTAGTTTGATATTGTTTAGTGGCTGTATTAATTATGCACGTATTGTTGCTAATTTTCCTATAAAAGGTTACGTTAATTTTGGACATAGGTAAATTTCTTCTTTTAGCTCCTTTTCAACGTTGTCAATATTTTATCGGACTTTAATATAAGTTTTTATATTTTTGAACTGTTTTCTTATTCGCTGCCGCGTCACACGATAATCAACTGCTCTACCACTACTGCCAGCGTGCAGCACCGAGCAGACTGTACAATGGTGGTCCTTTCTAGTGGAGTCGATAATTTTTCCTAACTTTTCAGTATCACCGTGCGCTTCTGCAACAACGGTATCAATCTCATCGATAAATTTTCCGATATTGTCCTTCTGTTGTTTGGAGAGACACTCCTAGTGTTGCACTGCTCACACACCTGGTTTGTTAATTCGCATAATGCGAGTAAGGCGCCTAAGCAAATCATCTAGGCTGCCCATCCTAGATGACAGCATCTGCACTTACCAATTGCAAATGCGCTCTAAATAATGGTTCAGAAATTAGTTGGTACATACGTACCACCGCTTTTATTTTTAATATATTTAAGATATCACTGGTTGACGACTAAGATATGGACGCAACTAAGAAGAAATATGTTTATTTTAGGAAGCACTTTTAGAAAAACGAACGATAAACACAAAATGCACAACGCGTCATCGAAACTTCACAAACGTGTGTTTATGAATGAGAAATCGATATATTAGGTAACGTAATAGTTTAATAAACTATTTCATATGATATAATGATAGTTTAACCCTCCAGTACTCGCTGCGTGAGTTTTTCTCTCACATGTTTGGATGAAACGGTGTTACCTATGGTACACGAAGGCGGGAAAGTTGGGGCCTTGTATAGCTGGAAGGGAGGAGCACCGCTAGCCAAAGGACAGCCTACAGTCAAAGTCAGTCACCTTTAGGCTTCGGAAGGAGGTATTTGTTTTCGTTAGTGCTGAGTTGTGAGAAAAACTCACACGCGAGTGCTCTAGTTTCAGTTTTTTCGGTGTCTGTGAAACTTTTTCGTAGGCATGTAGGATATCACTTTCCATGTAATTTAGAGTGCTGAATCGATTGATATAGGTTCCACAGCCGTGCGAGTACATATTGGTGACTATGGGTGAAAAATGGGTGTAAGAGTTCGTTTTTCGATGTTTTTCAAAATATAGGCATGTTGGATACCGTTTTCTATGTAATTTCAGATGCTGAATCGATTGCAATTTATTATGATTTTTATGATTTTGTTAAATTAACACGATGAAATAAAAATCAGAAGTGTAATAAGTTGATTATTTTATAGTTAAAAAATTAATGTTGTATGCAGATTAACATATTTCAATAATGATTCTTTGAAGAAAAAACCGAATAAAAGTCAGATCGTTAAGGTGTACAGTTCCAGATGATAAAAACCAAAGGACGTGAGTATAAATGTATATCGCTTTTCGATTGTCGGAGAATAGAGTAGCGAATTTATCAAGATATTAGATCATTTTTAAAGCGCTTCAAAGTATTAATGTGAACGGGAGATAGTAAAATGTATATTAATATATGTAAATAAATATTATTTTAATTTTGTTGTTTTTTAAGTCAATTTATTTTTGAAGAATAGAGGAATATTTCACGACTCGGCCGTATTTATTATTCTCATACGACGGATCCAAACACAGATTATTGCGTTTCTAAGTATACCTGCCGGTACCAATTGAAAAAATTAACCAAAAATAGTCTTCAGAGCCTTCATTTTTGGAAATTGGAGTGTAAAAGTATAGTGAAAAAGTAAAAGAAGAGAATAATGAATGAACGGACAATTATTTTCAACCAGATTGTTCAAAAACTGGGTAGAATATATACAGAAATGCCATGTGAGAGAAAATCTCACGCGCGAGTACCAGCATCCTGCTATGCCTAGCGAGTACTGGCGGGTTAATAAAAACTATGATAAAAATTTATCCTTCAAAATTTCTCATTTTGTTGTACACTTTTGCATATGCTGTTCAAGAAATAGTTAAATATTTTCGGAAATAAAAATAAATAAACAACTGACTTCTTTCGGTTCCTTTTTCGTGCTTCTTCTTTTGGAAGAGTTCATTTTTACTAAAACTGATCCTCAGAAATAACATAAATCGGAATACATAAATACGGATTCGGAGTTATAGACGCCATTTTTAGCATTCATATCTGAATTATAAAAATTACTTCTGGAGGACATTTTATTAAATTTCGTTCACTCGGCTATCAGCTGAACTTGTGCTGTTATTCACCGATACGTAATAATGATGCTTACACGTTACTAACAAATTTCTATGTTACGATCGGTTGATCGATTGGTATTAGGCTAAAGTTTGTGTGAGTATTTTTGTGCGCGAGATTAATAATATAGGCGGCGGCTTCTATTCAACTCTACTGGTCCGACAGCCGAGGGACCAGAACTGCAATAGTTTTAGAAAGGCTGGAGGTTATGTAGCGGATGTACATCCATAGCCCACCGTCAGTTAGCCAGTTTCACCGACACCTGGGGCATGGGGGTGTTTCCAAACTTGTAAAAAATACATGCACGTCGCAACTGTTTTATAAAATTTGAAATTTCGTATACAATCAGCAAATATCATTTAAAATACGAAAAATTTAGTCAGTCATTATTTACTAAAGAACCTCGAAATATGCGCTAAAAGTAAAAATGAAAGGTTAAAAATATGCATTAAAAATTTTATAATAGATGATAGAATATATTAAAAATATAAAATTAATTTTTTCCCCGCATCAAATGTTTATTAACATACTGCATTTTCTTCCATTACATAGAACGAAAGATAAAAGATAAAAAAAAAAACCATTATAAATCTAAATTTAAAAATGAGAATTTTTTCTAAATTTTCAACACGAAAATTATGTCTTGTGCAGTCGCTTGTACGCCCGCGTGCAATACCAAATTTGCCGCCCCATGTACAACTCTCTACGTTGAGCTCGGAATCGGCGAATTAGTGGAACGTTCCGGAACAGGTTCGATAACGTCCAATTAGGTTCAACTACTTCTACGAATCCGAGTATCAAATCGAATTCGAGCCGTTTTGAATAAGGGTGTACAGAAAGGCTATTTAAAGTGTTGTCTTTTAAGAGTATGCAAAAATGATAAGACTTTAGAGAGAATAACTATAGATTTATATTTATAATAAGTAGGTGTACTTAGTGTGATTTTGTGTCTTACATTTACACGATTTTTACACATTTAGATAATACAAAATATATATCCCGTATAAAGATTATTCTACATAAATTGAACTCTTCTTGCCTTTATGTTTGCAAAATCTGCTATCAATTTTTTCTCGTATCTGAGCTGTCTAAAATTTCATGTTCAATCGAAACTATAGCTAAATTACTTAGTCTTTGCTGGTGCATTGTTGATCTTAAGTAGTTTTTTATAATTTTTAACTTTGAAAAGGATCTTTCACCGGATGTAACTGAAACCGGTAATGTAAGTATTATTCTTAGCGCTATTGCTGTATGTTTGGAATTGTAGAAATTAAGTCATTAGTAAAAAGATATTGTGTAATAGGGTCTACGGATGAGGACAGTTACTTATCACAAGGTCGAATGTAATACTGTTAACTAGCATCAATCATACAGTGAAAAAGAGCGGTCAACACAATTTTTGTTTTGGGGTTTGCCGACGACACTATTGTTCAACTTAGGCAATTAACAATATAAATATAAAAATTCCAAGAAGTCGGAAAGTAAATACTCTGTTCAAATTTATTTCATTTATAAAGGAAACAAAAAGATATTTTTTTTAATTGCAGAAAAAACAACAATAACCTTGTTTTTTTATTAAAGTTAAAATTTCCATGCATTTGCTCCGACCTTATCATATTGAATATATAATTTTGTATGTGCATGGTGTGTTTTCTTTACATGTAATTATGAAAAATACGTAAAAATCCCCAAAATATGCAAAATATGCGTTTATATGCACTATTAAATTAGTGTATTTGGAATTTAAAACCCTTGAAATGCCTGGTACGAAGTATCAACGCGTACTACAGGCAAAAAAAAATATATATTATATGCAAAATCCGAACCTTAATAATAAATATATTGAATTGGAGATAGCAGACGTTTGTAAGAGCAGTCAAAGAGCATCGTTCAAGAGTAGTATAGATAGCCTCGATGGAGAACAGTATAAGTAGCCTTGTTGAGAGCATCGTTCGAACTTATTAGGCTGATTATATGCTATATACAAGGGGACCGGATCTCTTTCGGACGTGAATTTTTCGGCCGCAGGCAAACTCAGACCTTTTTACGAACTACTGCGGTGATTTTCAAGTATCATCCGTTAAACCTTATCATTTGTGTTAATGGGAAACAAGAGTTACCAAATTTATTTCTACATTATCCATTCACCCGCTATCAGAAATTCAAAAAACAAAAAATATCGCTCTTCGTGAACGATTTAATTTTTCCACGTGTATAGCATGTTATATATGAACATGGGTGTCGCCAGCGGGGGCAGGGAGTAGCTGCCCCCCCAACCCCCTGTAGACTCGAAACTTTTTATCAACTGGCCATGATGAGTATTCATAGGCGCGTAATCATGGACAATTTGGAAGACTTTTACAATAAAGTCGTAGAACAATTTGCCAGAAACCCGAGAAAATTATGTTTTAATTAATTCTACATGGCAGATTATCGGTCAACAAAACGCACTGTAGCTCTATTCTAGACTCTAGTTATGAAAACTCGGTTTTTTCTCCCTATATTTATATTGCAGGTCATTTTATTGATTTTAAATTTCGGTTATCGTTGCCGTTGGTTAAAGTTATATAAGTGTTGTTTTTTTTTTTATCATTTTTGTTATTCAGTCCTAAAAAAAGATCGGTTTTTACTAATTTTTATTTCATTTTAATAATACGACTTGAGAATTTTTTTTTTTTTTTTACGGTTATAAAAATGTTTTTCCTTCAAGCAAAAATCTACCGTAAAGTGAAAGAAAATGAGCGTAGAAGTCAATTAAGTTATCTTTGTAAAAAATTTCGCCTCGTTAAGTGGTGCGTGATGCCCGAACGAATTTCTAAAATAAGAAGCAAATTCGTAATAATACATATATATATATATATATATATATATATATATATATATATATAAATATATATATATATATATTAATAAATGTCAAAAAATCAAAAGTGATGTATGTAAGAACACCGAGTAGATTTAGAAAGTTCGTGCCTAAAATAGTTTTGCACAAGGTAGATTGCCTTCATGGATCGGAAGTATGCTGTTGTGAGCCGTTAGAAACGGCTGATAATTTCAATTACCTGAGAATAACATTCGCCATAAGGCGTTAACTTGGAAAGTTCACATAGATAACATTGCTAGGAAAATTAGTATGCCGGCGTTATACAAATTAAAACAAGTTATGAATTACAAAACTACCAGACTGCATATTTTGACACTCATTAATAATGTCTAGGATTAGATACGGAATCGAAATCTGGGGGGAGGCAAAAAAAAAACGGAATTAAGGAAAATTAGTAGGCTACAGAAAAGATGTTTGAAAATAATTTTGTTACCGAATTGGAGAAGTGCGAATCTTGTAACGAATTCTACTTGGTGGGACAATAATAAAGAAATGTCTCCAAAAGTGTTTTTTTATTACAGTAAACTTTTAAGGCATAAAACAGAAAAAATAAGATTGCCGACAAGGGAAATATGGGACTAGGAACTATGACCATTTTTGTTTCATAAGACCTAAAGGGATTAATAATAATAATATTGATAATGTTGAAGAGGAACTGTTATGAGTCAAATATTCGGTAACTTACCAAAGGAATTAAGAGACGAATGTAATTTGAATATATGGAAAGACAAAATAAAAATATGGTTGATTGCGTGGTGCAAAGAATGAGAAATGGATAGTCATAGGAAAGGAACAGCGATAAGACGGGTAATTGATTGAAAGAGTAAATAATTATAAATGATGTAATGAAAAAAAACAAACTAATGTTTGGTGCTCATGTTCTAGCCGCATTACTTATGGCTTATGTGAAAATATTGTGGTACGATGTGCGATGGGTATAAATGTTGTGATTTGAAAATTAGACGTAGAATAGTAAAAATAGAAGTTAAGTTGAATTAAGTATTTAGATATAAGACGAATATGATGTATTAGACTTAAGATGTATAATATGATGAATAAACGATATAATTATGTTGGGAACCCACAGACGGGCATTGCCTTGTGGGACCCGCAAATTATTTAAAAAAAAAAAAAATATATATATATATATAAAATTTAGTTTCAATTTAAACATTATTTTTATTCTCTATCGCGAAATCTTGGAGAAGTACGCGTAGAAAATTGTCCCTACCACGGCTTAATTAAAAATTTTACATTAAACCGTAAAAAAATTTAAATGAAAAAAAAAAAAAAGCTAACTTGAAGCGAAAAATTACTTTGAGTATTGAAATATCTAATCGAACGGAATTTATGGTAATATTCTGTACCTGTCGGAGTTCTCAGTATACTGCAATAAAAGAGTGCATCATTTAGATTATACGAAATGTAACGAGTAGTTAAAGAAATTTGAAAAAATTACCTTAACTAGCGTGTTGGATTCTTTGCTATTTTCAAATGGCATGCATAACATAAACTGATAAAATATCGTAACAACAAGAACAATCAGTTTATACGACGACAGCTTGATTATAATCATTATTCTGGTGCCGAATAATTTCACCTCGCTAAAGCAAGTAATTAAATAATTGATGCGAAGTTTTGAATTGCAATTGAATACATTCGCTTTTTCTTCACATAAAATTGCAACTAGAAGTTTTCCTCAATTGCAGCCAGTGATTGTAGAAATTCGTAGTTCTATTAAACGAAATATCATTTATTGGTAGAATATCTCATGCTTAATCGAGGTTATAGTTCCTCCGAGGGAGTAAACGGAAAACTAAAATCAAAACATATCCGCTATTACCATTTCAATCGTCATATGGGATGCAATTTAGTGATATATAGAAATATGCGAAATAGCAGCAAATATGAGCGTCCCTTGACGGACGTGTAACAATTTATTGACGTACAAACGAACTTGCTAAACCTGTTTACTACTGCCGAAAATAAACCGATTAAAGAAATTTTTCAGGATTACCGTGTAACTCAAATTAGCGTTTTCGTTGTATTTTAAAAAAGTTTTATTTTTTATTTATTTTTATTTTTTTTGGCCCCCCGGTAATATTGGCCACTATCAAGACGATGTAGGAATGATGCCGACTAATGATAAATACGTAATTTTTGATAAATGTTGTAGACAAACATGGCTGCAAATGTATGACATAACCCATGAATGTCTGTTTAGAATTATTAGGAAAAGAAAACTGCTCAGACCAAGCCCAAAATGCATTGGCCGCTAAAACCCGATTGAGCAACGGACATAGGAAAAGTGAATCGTACGTCACGTAGAATAAATGTAGCAAACAAACGTGAGCTAAATGATTTAACGTAACCCACGAATGACAGAATCAGTCGGGAAACGAAACTGCCCAAACCGGGTGCGGGACGCGCGGAGCACCCGAACACGACTGAGCAGCGAAACTTAGCAAGGAAATCACGTATCATCATCAGGAGTTGATCAGGATAATAAATTAATAACAGAAAATCAATTTACATAGTTACACTAGGATGCCGTTCAAAAAAATGAATCTAAACACAACAACACTTACCTGGGGCCGTTATGACACACAGTAGGCTAAGTTCTTGCTGCTTGCTTTTAGTTGTAAATCAAAATCAAATCGGATTTTCTGATTTCAATATACTAAAAGTATATAATTATTTGTAGATTCGGTATTTTATACGTACATATATCGTCATCATTATATCCTCAACCATTTGGTTGGTGGACAACCTATTCGTACATTTTTTTTAGATGTACCGATATTATAGGTTGTGTACCAGGCAATTATTATATATGCAACGCAGGTGTACACACGCAAGAGTAACATTCGGAACTGATTAGTAATCGTTTGATTTATATCGGCATATACAAGTGCAGTCCTATTTATGTCTGCTGTGTACTGACCTAGCGCGCATATTATACGTGGTGGTTTGCTATTGCCTTCCACGACGTACATATATGTATGTATACATATATTTATTTATTATTAAAACCTATTTAGTACGCTAACTTTACTAAAATGAAACTATTTCACAAATCAGTTTAATAGGATACGTCTAATTTTGTATAAGAAGATTTTTCTGTAAAATATTCATATTAGGTATGTTTTGAAAATGTCCTTGCATTAATTATTGCGTTTATTTCGCACATTGCGAAACATAATATCGGGTTCGCGAGAATAGAGCGGTTCTCGATTATAAATGTAATGTTGTTTAGTATCGAGAAGAAGATATCGGTCGAGAGTTGTGTGGAAGTTATGTATCATTTCGTAATATTAATATAGAAATGATCCCTCCGATTTATACATATGTATCGAGTTTGAACATTCGGTAGTTTACTATTTTATTTATGTGCATATTTTTGTTATTTTTTTTTATATGGAATGCATAAAAATACACATAGTTTATTTGGACTGTAAGCTCAGTTCAAGTTTTTTTTTTTTTATTTCAACTGGTCTGGCGCAAAACGCTCTGACCTTCAATAAATCACCGTGCAATTATTATATAAAGAAGACAAAAACAAAAAAAAGAAGAACATGTCTAAAAAGGGGGAGTAACGATTAAGTAAGATAGCTTACAAGGAAGAAATGGAAAAGAAATTTTTTTCATGATCTCTATCTGCCAAACCAAAAATAAGACCGCCGAATAAATAATACTTAAATTTGAACTTCTTCGCGATTTTAACGCCTCTTATGTTCTTTCCCTACCTATTCTCTCTGTTGTTCTTGTCCTAGGGATGTTCCTTGATTCCATTGTCGACAGAATAAAAAGTATAATTTCTATTCTATTCCATGCATCTATTCCTTTTTGCTGGGCTAATGCTCTTTGGTAGCAAACCCAAGAGGGGTAGAAAAAAATAAAAAAAAACTTCTTCGCTATGATGATAAACCGTGATTTTAGTAAAGTAAAGTAAGTCCCATACCCTTTTGGCCGAGCGTCGAGGATTGCGAAGTTAAGGTTTACATTGTACTAAGCGCAATAACACTAATGAGAGTGGAGGGACCAGTTCTTTTCTCTCGGCCGCTTTTACTTTCCCCCAGATAATTCTCTGGTACCCAATTATTTCAGGCTGGGTAAGCCTGGGAGCGACTTGAATCCGAGACCGAGACAAGTCTTAATAAGGCCGCGACCTCTGATTTAGTAGCTAAGCACTTTAACCACTAGGCTACCGCACTACCTTGCTATGGTTAATAAAGTGTCTAGTTGTGCATCACGCGTTATCACTCGCTCGCTGATAAGAATCCGATTACAATTGTCTCTGGTTAGTCTGTTTTATTTATTTATCTTCGATTTTCGTTACACTAATCACCTCCGAATAGAATCGAATTCTTAGCTGTTGTACTTAACGGTGTTACCAGTTAGGAAATGTTAAACTATCGGACTTCTATCGTAACTGGCTAGGATACGGGTTTCAATGGCTATCCGACAGTTATTAGGTTCCACTATTTTACCTTTTTTGGTAGACTTAAGACCTAAACTTGGAGCTAAAGGTACAAAATATGATGGAATTAAGAAAACGATTACGGACCTTGTGTCAGAAATTAACACAGCGTTAGCTGAAGACGTCAACCCAGTTAGTTCGAGACCAAAAAAAATATTACTTCAATTCAGAAATCGAAACTGGACAAAACTATTAAAATCTCCATTTCCGATGATTCTAAGAAATTAGATAAATTGAATAATATCGCTCCGGGTAGTAAAACCTCTTCTGAATTAGTAGAAAAGGTATTTAAACAAGCTATCAAGTCTAAGGATCTTAAAGACATGCCTATTTTCACACGTAAAAAGGATAGTTTGATGATAAAAACCACTAACGAAGACAAGGAAACAATTATAAACCGCTTGAATAATTTTGCTGATAAAGATACATTTACCTTTTCAGAACCGGCAAAAAGAATGCCTTACATTAAAATAACAGGGTTACCTTTTTCCTTTCGTTCTTCTTATGATTCTGACCAAGTCAAAAACGAAATTCTTACTTCAATTCATCAGTATACTAACCTCTCAATCGATCGGAACGCTTACGTCAAAATTATCAAGAAGCAAAGGAAAGAAAATACTTACTTGGAAGCGATTGTTCAGGTATCACCGGATGTATACAATTATCTAATTAAAGATGGATTTGTTCCTGTAGAATGGCGCTTATGTCGGGTCTACACACATATTGATATTACCCAATGTTATTCATGTGGAGGCTTCGGGCATAGAACTCGGCATTGCAAACTGGATAATGAAGAAAGAGGTAAAATTAAGGAAATCATTGATCGTGGACATTGTCCAAACTGTCACTTTTCAAATGTAGAAAGAAAAACGAACTTCAGTCTGGACCATAAGTATTACCAGCTTTACAAATGCGAAACTGCGAAAAGAATTCATTCAATTTTAGATAACAACACTTGTTATGGAGAATAATAATTTCGATTTCCTCTCTGTAATGCAATTAAACCTACATCATTCACGTGCTGGTAATAATTTGCTACACTTCGATTTATTGAAGGATAACAAAGATATTGTGTGTATCTCAGAACCGTATCTTATTCAAAAGGTAATCCCAGATATTACCAATGCTTATACTCAAACTACAAAGCAGTTCGTGTCAATTTTAGTTAACTCAGCATTACCATTTAAAGAGGTAGAATTCTTCGAACGTTGCGAATATATCGTGGCAGTTCAATTGGAAGAAATTTTTATTATCTCCTGTTACTTTCCGCCTTCACAAGATCTAACTAACTTCTTAGATTTTTTATCGCAATTTATTACTTTCCACCAGAAGAAATCGATTATCTTATGCGGTGACTTTAATGTCCGAAATAAGATCTGGGACAGTCGGGCTTTTCACTCGAGAAGATCTAACATTTTTGAACAATTTATTCTTAGTAATAATCTTTTTGTCGCCAATGAACGAGATGAAATTAATTTTTTTTAACGCCAATGGTTTCAGCGTTATTGACTTGACTTTGATCCACGGTCGACCTAACGTAATCAGTGACTGGAAGGTAGATAATAAAGCAATTTATTCAGACCACAGTCCGATTCAGTTTAAATTATCAGTAAAAATGAATATTATTAATAGCTTAACGCATCGCATTATAAATTATAAGAAATTCAATAAAATCGTTGTAGAACATTCGCACTTAAACTACGATTTTAAAACTGCTAATGATTCCCACCAACTGAAAATAATGTTAGAAAATTTCCGTAACACACTTCATGATATTATTAGTAGCAGCACTGAAACGATTCAATTAAATAGGAATTCGTGGTGGAATATTAATTTAGAGATTTTACGAATAATTCTAAGGAAATTGCGCAAACGGGTTCAACGTTCACACAAGCGGGGAGCTAATGATCACAATGCGCGCCTGGTTATGAATTTGGTACGAAAAATTTTTAATATAGAAATGCGAAACGCGAAAACCAAAAATTGGAAAAAATTTTGTTCCGATTCGAAACTATGGGGCCTTCCTTACAAGACTATTTTCAAAAATAAACGCCAGTTACAGATTCCTTCGTATTTTTTAGACCAGAATAATCAAAAAATTTTCGATAAGGATTCAAAGATAAAGGCCCTTCTTGATTATTTTTATCAAGTAAACTCAAACACAAATGGGGACGAAACCTTCTCATACAAGTTGCAAGAATTCCAGAGATTTAACCTTAGCGGCTTTAGTTTTAACAGCGAACTATTTATTTCCAAAGCGGAAATTAAGGATATTCTTCGCCGGACTAAAAATAAAGCTCCTGGCTTAGACCAGCTGATGAATAAATGTTTGAAGATCTTGAATTTCCACTATCCTAATTTACTTCAGAGCTTATTCATCGCTCTGTTGAGGTTCGGAGTCTTCCCGGAAGCCTGGCGAGCAGGAAGGACAGTTTTTGTGCTAAAACCTGGACGTAGTCCTAGTCTTCCATCTTCGTACAGACCGATTGTCTTGTTAAGCGCTTTAGCCAAGGTGTTTGAATATGTTTTGTTGAATCGTATACTGCCGGTTTTACCTCACGATGATCGGCAATTTGGATTTACTAAGTCCCGTTCCACGGCAACGCTTTTTGGCGAATTATCTAAGCAGATTGAGCGTGCGTTAAGTAAAAAGACTGCGATCGGCCTGCTGACGTTAGATATTAAAGGCGCCTTTGATAACTGTTCGTGGCCAGTCTTATTCCACAAAATTAGAGCACTCAGGCTCGATTATAGAATAATTTCAATTTTAAGACAATACTTAGATTCCAGAACTATTAAATTTATTTACGAACATCAAACATATTTTCGAAATGTTACTCGCGGATGCCCGCAAGGATCGATTTTGGGCCCGATTTTTTGGAATTTGTATATTTCAGACTTATCGTTGATGGAGTTCCCGTCGGCAGTAACCAGATATTTCTATGCAGATGATCTAACATTCGCGGTCACTTCTAACCATCGTCCCTCCATTTGTAAATACTTCAAGATTACAATCAACAATAGTTTAACCTATATGGAAAAACATCTTCTACAGTTGGACGAAAACAAGACTAATTTATTAATCATGCACAGGAAACGAAAAAGGGACTACTACAATTCGCTACATCTCTCTATACCGAACTTTAAAATTAATATCGTCGAATCACTGAAATATCTTGGTATTACATTAGACTGTCGCTACAGTTTTAATCAACATTTCAAAAATTTGTCCAGTAAAGCTACAACGGTTCTAAATAAATTGCACTCCGTGTCTGGACGCACGTATGGGATGAGCACTAAACACCGTTTAATAATTTATAATATGCTAGTTGTTCCATTATTCACGTACTGCGTATTTATGTTTGAAGAGGCTTTAAAGCGTAAAAGTATTCAGGAAGTACTAGTTAAATCCCAAAGGAAATTTCTTTTGTTTATTCTCCGCGCGCATAGAACTACTTCCGGTGATGCGTTGCGAACAATAGCAGGACAATTGCCACTGCATTCCGTATTGCAGCATAAAATTTTGTATTTCAAAGGGTTAAATAATCTCAATTTGGAGTTGGATCCAAACAATAGAGATTTATTGAAATGCAAAATAGCTGGAACAATAGCTCAACTGGAAGATTAACATTTAGTTTCGTCCCCGAGGTTAAAACCAATCCAATCAAAATTAATAATATTAATACGTATGTGACGCAATTTCTTACTGGACATGGTAGATTTCAAAGTTATCTGCACCGTTTCCATCTAGCAGACACCAATTTGTGTTCCTGTGGAGATGCTCCTGAAACTGTCACCCATATCGTTAATGAGTGCGCCAAATGGAAATTCTTGTTTAAAGACGTAAATTGTTTTCCATTAAACAACGATAATTTATCAAAATTCCTGCACGCGGCGAATTTTATCATGGCTTCCAAATATTCGGATGTTGAAGATTTTTCATTTAATGTATAATTTTATTTTAATTTTTATATTGGTTAATTTTTGTTTCTTTCATTTTCTTTTTATTGTTTCCAATCCATGAGGTGTTCATTCAACTGAGATACTCATGGCTATGTTTCAATTACTATGTAAAAAAAAAGAAAAAAAAAAAAAAATTGGTTAATGCACTAAAAAATAAACATAGCTGTATCATTAAGAGCATAAGTTAAAATTAGTATTTCTTGATATGCTCCATTTTAAAATTACTTCATACTGTTAAAATACATTCGATTTTTATTACTCTTATAACATTCTTAGTTAGCTTAGATATTTTAAAAGTTTATCATCGCGTTGCTTAATTAAAGTAAAGAGGAGTTTAAAAACTTCTTGATTGTAAATCAATTGAATAATTTTCAAAGTGAATCGCAAGAAGTATATGCACAGGTTCTGATGAAAAACGTTTTTAATTCGTACTTTCTCGTAATTATAATTTATGATAACATGACCGGAATGATGCTTTAGGGTACTGAATGCTTTGGTAATTTATAAAATTACCCGGAATAATGCTTTCAAAAATCAAAAATTTTACGCGGTTAATTGAAAGTGAGTAAAATCGTATTTTGGCATTTTTGGTCAATTATTGTAAAATAATTTTCGGGGATCCAGAATCAGTAAGTAGTGAAAAGGACTGCAATCTAAATCTGAGGAAGTTATGGATAAAAAAACAAAGAACAACATATTGTAGATTTCAAAAATTAAAAAGAACGTAATATTTTTTTGTAAAATTTAAAACGAGATTAATTTTAGATTTTTTGGAACTTATCGGTTTGTCTTGCGTTAATCTTTACCGATGTAATAGTTAAATTTTGTACTTAGAACGCGGTGTATTTGAATTTGATTAAGAAATTTAGAATCGATTAAAATTTAAAAAAATGTTTTTCATTTATCGGATGCTTTAAAATTTAATTTTAAGCTTGGCTTAATTTGCCCACTGATGTGGGATTTGTTTAAAATTTCTCTACTTTTGAAGCTATTTATTTTACAAAAGTTCAATTCTTTTTTATAGTCTCCAGTTTTCTCTTGTTTATCCGTTTCTAAATCATACGATGATATCGTGAACTTTTTATTTAAATACATTTTTAATATTTGCACCCCTGTTCGGTCTTCATTATTCGGTTCAGGCGTGATACACGTGTGAAGTTTACTTCGGGTACTTTGCTTTTTTTCCCTCCTTAATAACTTTAAACGTTTTTTTTAAATAATTTTGCGAAAACCAATGGCATTTTATTTATTTTTCTTTTTCTCTTTCACAATAATAACAGATATAGAGTTTTTTTCTATTTGCTGTGAAGTTTTATTTCAGGTACTTTGAAAAGTATAGTGAATACGGAAAATCGTACGCAATACGAGCAAAGAAATTCGAATTCTATACTTCATGGCGGACAAAAAAGCCTACTTTCCTGCAAAATCGCGATTATGTATTCTTGTCGTAATCGTATCAGACTGTTACTTTTAAACAAATAACAGTGCTGGAAAACAACCAAAAAGCCGATAGTAAAAATAAAACAACCATTCATAGAATTTAAAAACTTCGGGGGATGCATCAATTCATCTACGCAAAAGAAGTACGTGATTAGCATAATAACGAAAGTACCCGCCCTAAGAATAAATTAAAAAATCAAAAATTACGAGCTTATTATCGAAAATTAACAAACAAATTCTAAACAAAACTTTGGCGCAACACTACTGCAATCAAACGTAATTTTCGAAGTGGTACATATATATATATATATACACACACATATGTATGTATTTATATACATATATATGTATGTATGTATGTCTGTATGTATGTATGTATGTATATATATATATATATATATATATATATATATATATATATGTATGCATATGTGTGTATATTTTACAAAATTTTTGTAGATTTCGATTTTTAAGCTTTATTTTTTTAATCAAACCTAAATTATCGACTGGGCCACAGTAAACATGTATGTTTTTCAAGACTTTCACCATAATAAATCGGTACTGTATTTAAAGCTGGAAATTACAATCGGCTTTTAAACTATTTCTGAACGAAAATTTTATCTTGTTAGCAAAAAGAATATTAATATACATACATTGTTGATTCCATAGAATAAAACAATTTAAAAAAAAAAAAATAATGCTGACTTCAAGATTTACTCTAAAAATTTAATAAAAACGTACTAAAAGTAAAAACTTAAAACTCGATAAGTAAGTAAAGTAAGGCCCATATCCTCGATAGGGCTTTGGGATTGTGACGTATTAAGCCTAACGGATCTGATGAAAATATTGGGGCCAGTTCCTTCCTCTGCTGCTTTTACTTTCCCCCATATAATTCTGTGGTACCAAATTATTTCAGATTAGATATAAATAACCTCGGAACGACTTGGATCCGGAACGAGACAAATCCCAATAACCTATGTCTGATTTGGTAGCCAGGCACCTTAATCATTAGGCTACCACAAGATAACATATTTTACAATAAAATATACATATAGGAATATTAAAAGTATTTTAATATTTACAGAGTCGGTACTAAATTCAAAATGCAATAATAATTATAAACCGCATTAAATATTCCTGATGTTTTCAGCACTTGACTAATAGGAAATGGGTGCTTATCTTATTATACTCATTTAATACGGTTTTTAAATATTTTACTTTGAATTTGGCACCGACTCTAATAAGTATTAATGCTGTTTAAGAATTATCAGATTATTCTGAAATTAATTATTTTATATCAAATTGTTTTCTACTTTTGATGCGTTTTTATTAAATGTCTACAATAAATCTTGAAATCAGTATTTTTGTTTTTGATTATTCTATTTTTCCGTCTTTAGTAGTGAAAATATTTTTATGTGGTAATATGGAGCAACCTAAAATGGTGCTATGTTCGTTGCTACGTAAAGCTGAGTATTGGTTCAAGAATATAATAATGTTTATATTAAATTAGTGAGGAGCTTGCGGGTTTAAAATTAATTATCTTTATTCGAATCTAGATTTTTTTTTTTGTTTTAAATAAATAAGTTTTGGGTCTCACCGGGCAAGTATGCCCGTTGCGTGAGCGCCCAACACTCTTATTATCGTTTATTCTAGTAAACAAAGTTGCAATTAATCATTCTTACTACCTAGATCGGACGTATTAAACCAAAAAAAAAAAAAAAATAAAATATATCAATTGACGCAAATATATATGTATATATGAATTACACAATAATACACCCATACACAGGAGTCGCTTATATATTGGACATTGCATACAAGTAGTGTCTTTTTATTGGTTCTCAGCCAGTGGGCGGGAGGGGGTGTTGTTATGAGGGGGGAAATATGCATTCGGTACCGCGATTCGGTTAGTTAATTAGGGTGGCGCGGTTCGCGGGGTTGAATTCCAGGCATTTTTTCGATGTTTTATTTTTATTTTTATTTGTTAACGGAAATATTTGAACGTTCCAGACCCGAACGAACCGCGATTATTATTATTATTATTATAATTATAATTATAATTATTAATTATTATTATTATTATTTTTAACGGAAATATTTGAACGTTCCAGCAACAGGTTGCTAGCGGCGCGGCGTGCAGCGCCTTCTACTATTATGTGTATGTATTGTACAGGAGTCTATTTGTAATATATGTAGCGTAATTTTTAATTTTTTAATTTTCGGGGGTTAGGAGGGGTAAAATTTTGGCGGAGTGTCAAAAACGTTCGAAACTCAACACTTAGAACCCAAATTTTGAAGGAATTTTCCGTATCGTGCTCCGTTCTGACATTTTTTTTTTAAAAAAATTTAATTTTTAAGAAGAATATCCGATCGTTTCATCATTCGAATGATGGCAGGCGGGTGTGCTGCTACGAGGGGTGTAATGTAAACGCGAGCGCACGGTTGTAACGGAAAAATATTTGAACGTTCCAGCGATCAAATGATGGCGATGCGGGGCGCAGGGGTTAATTCTAGACGTTCGTTCGATGTTTTTAACGGAAATTTTTGAATGTTCTAGAACCGTTCGATCGTGATTATTCGATATTTATTATTATTATTATTATTTTTATTTTAACGGAAATATTTGAATGTTCCAGCAACTGGTTGAGGGTGGCACGGATGCAGGGGGTGAATTCTAGACGTTCGTTCGATGTTTTTATTATTATTATTATTTTTAACGGAAATATTTGAATGTTCTAGAACCGAACGATCGTGATTTTTCGTTGTTTTATTTTTAACGGAAATATTTGAATGTTCCAGCAACCGGTTGAGGGTGACGCGGATGCAGGGGTTGAATTCTAGACATTCGTTCGAAATTAACTACCCGATCATCTTCGCAGACCCTCGACGCCGTCGATAGAATCCTGATCGCGATCGCTACACGTTCACACACACACACACGTCTAATATTTTTATTTCCAACGAATATTTTTAAATTCCACCCCCGAGGAATGGCGACTTTTAAATGGCTGATGTATGCATCATCCAGACGGAAGATAGTTACATCAGTCGATTGTTCACGGCCAAATCTAGACGTGCACTATTTCAACCTGTTTGACTATCTTATTCATTTATACCCTTCGTTTTGTTCGGAGCGGCCGTGTTTGAGCGACATTGCTAAATACATTGTGATAGCAGGTGTTCGAGAGCCATTTTGAACAGTATGTCTGAGAAAGTCTATATTCCCGCGATGTATAACGCCAATCACTATCGTAAAATTTTCTGTTATTTTCGAGTGTTACAAGAAAGAAATAGAATACTAACCGTGCACTACGCCACCACATTTAATTTATATTCAAACGTCGTTCATGCTACATCGTTTTTAAAATTCGAAGCCTAAGTACAGAAATTTTAAAAATTACCCTAAGTATAATATTTAAAAGCCTGAATGTAACCTAATCAGCGTTCACAACCCACACCTATAGACGATCCTGCATACGTTTAAGTCGACACCGCGCTATTAGTTTCCATATCATTCATAATATTATTTTCTACATCTAAGTATTATAGAATTAGCTTAAGTATTTTTATATTTTTCCGTATTCCCCGATCCCATTGCAAAAGTGCACCGTCCATTCCTACACTCATATTTAATATAACGTTAGCCACCGTGAAAGCGCACGCACCGTTCCCGCGCAGGACTCATTTGTTTAAACTACCATGTTTTTTCTTTCTTTCTTTTTTTTTTAATATTTAGAAGTCTAAGTATAATATTTAAAGCTTGAATCTAACATAAGTCTCCGCTCGTCCTTTCCCACCTATAGTTGGATCCCACACATATATCCAACATAGCGTTAGCATCCGCGAAAACGCACGCATCGTTCATTCGCGCTACCGCGATTTTTTTTTTCTTTTTAAATATTTCGAAGCCTAAGTCTAATTATTTTAAAGCCAGCAGCCTAAGTACATATTTTACACTTCTAAACATTTCTTCCGACCGTTCATAATTTTTTATTTATTTTTTTCTGACTCTAAAAATAAATCTGTTGAAGTCTTCACCGCTATGAATGCACACAGCATGTTGCCGCATACTCGTCTGCTGACGATAGTTTTCCTATCCATTTTCCATAATTTTTCAAGTCTAAGTATTATAGAATTAGCCTAAGTATATTTTTATTTTCTTTCGTTATACAAACATTTTTTTCGAGATCTTTCGTGCTATATTTTTTCTCAGATATATTTACACACATGCAGGCAAATTGCCTTGCCGTTGATTTCGATCGTGCAACGCTGTCATTAAGTCTGCTGGGATCTTACCCTTCGCATCTTCTTTTTGTAGAATCAATTTCGCATGTACACACTTACACAATCATACTTAAGTCAAAGAACACCTGACACGTCATTCATCTGTATATATAACCAACTATCACCGAAGGAATGTGGTTTTTCTAGTGCACCCCTCCCATTTCAAAGGCCTCCATCGAGCTAGAAAATCGAACGGATCTGTTCAGGCAGTCAGTATTAGTGTTATGTTAAACGTGTGGAATTTGTTGAAGCTGTGCGCTTCACGCGTTATTAAAAAATTGACAAGAACGTTAAAGTTAATAATTTCATACGTTTTTTCTCTTTTTCTTTCTTTCTTTATTTTTTGTCTTTTTTCTCTCATTTTCATCTTTATTTTTTTCTCTCTTTTTTTCGCTCTTTTTTTTTTAGTAAAAATATTAAAATAATAATCAAATATGAATAACAATACCGAATCGATTGATATTAAAGCCGACGAATTTATTCAGAATTCATTTTCGAGTGATAGTGGCTCGCATACGATTTCGTCACCTCCGACACCGCAATATGATGGTTATACATCGGAAGAATCCACATCTTTTGTGCGTAAAGTCGTTGGTCCTGTATTATTATCAGAACAAGTGGATATAACGGAATATTTTTTAGATATCAGCATCCATATAGATTGTGATTATAGTTTTCCAGTAACCGAACTAGCAATGATTGATATGTCTGGCGGGAAGTGTTTGCATACACTGTATAAGCCAAGCAGAGCATTGCATGCATCAAAAATGCCACATTTGCGATGTTCTTCGGTGAGGCATTACTTGAAAATCCCTTCATTATTTCCCTGTCGGGAAGAAATATTCATGGCTCGCGATATATTCACGATATTATCTCAAAAACCGAGAGCTCGCATATATATTTTAACAGTATATGCTAAACTTACACTAATGGAACTTAACGAAAAGTCTGAATTGTTGAGTGATTTAGACTATGAAATCGTTAATATGGATCAAGTCTTTCGACTACATAGTATTGAGAATCTACATGAAGAGTATTTTGGTATAAGCAATTTGATAACCTGTAAACATCATAATGAGAATGATAGTTTTCATTGTGCAGCGAAAAACGTTATGATGATGAAGGCCTGGTATGATCATGTTATCCATCCGCTGAAGCTTATGAATAATCTCAATATAAATGATTTAAGACAGTTGTTCATTACGGCCACCAAAGAAATGATAATTACATTATTTCCCAGTTGCGTTGGAGACATTTATGCATTTCTACCAGATAGATTAAAACAGGATGATACGATAAAATCACTTCTACCATGTTACGAGCATGAGCATGATGAAGAATATTATATCGATCATGGTACATTGCGACAGAGTACTCGAAATTGTATAAAAGTAAAAGATTGTATCGATTGTCAATGTAAAATTTTCACGGATTAGAAATTCATTATTTAGATCGTTTAACAATTTTGTGTATATATATTTTGTATATTAATGTATATATTTTTCCCCAATCATCCGCTCGTTCGTTTTTTATGTTTTATTAATCATTTGTAAATATATTTTTATACATATGAAAATTTTGTTTGTATATATTTGTGTATATTTTTTTCCCTCGATATGTTTCGTTCTATTATATATATTTTTTTCTTAATTATTTTTCATCTTTTTCCTTTCCTTTTCAATTCCGTTTATTTAATTATTTCTCTATCTCTCTTTCCCCCTCTTAACTTAAAGTACTGGTAATGATGAATATTACAAAAATCTGAACCAGTTGTGTAAAGTGTACATATAATTATTGTCTAATTTTCGAATATAATCCCACATAATTTGTTCATATCTTTTTAGATTAAAAAATTATATTTTTTATTCTTTCTATAACAAACGAATCTAACTGTTCAACTTTTTCAGGTACATCATGTACATCAAGTATTTTCCGCAGCTGCGTGAATTTTCATTAATTTGTAAGATACAGCTTCAGACCCTGAGTGTTCTCTCAAAATTTTTAAAATCTTTCGTAATCACAGTTTTATAAAAATACGTGTTCAGTTTTAATATTTTTTTTATTTCATAAATATTTTTCGCATTATATATGAGTTCGTCTATGAGGTGTTGGTCACTGTATAGAGAGAGAAGGAGAAAACCTGGTAGTTCACAAGGCATAGCATGTTCGAAGAAAAAACGCGATAGCAGGAGCAGATCAGGAATTGCATCCGCCGACACTAGAGTCCCTATAGTTCACATTATTTTTCTCTCTGTATTATAAAATTAGCTCAAGTATATTTTTATTATTTCGTTACGCAAAAAATTTTTCAAATCTTTTGTAATATGCATTGCACACAAATGTACTCTGCAGACAGCTGTTGCTTCATTACCACGAATATATCTCACAGTTTTTCTGGAAATTGTAGAGAAATTCTCTTCGCTCAATTCTTCCAAGGTGATCTATTTTCAAAATTCAAATCGTGCGTAATTATTTTTTCCAAAATTAATCATCACTTTACAAATTATTGACGCATTTTTCTGATCGTACATAATATTTTTTATTATTATTTTATTATGTTTCCGTAAAAATTCTAGATATTATTTGCATTAATCATTGAATTTCACATTATACCATATATCCCCCATCAAACAATTTATTTTTAATCTATCATACCTATTACGTTATCGCTTAAATTTTCCTCAATTTGCAAATGTATTATTCTATACATGTAATACGACTCCACTCCTTATAAGTACATTATTAAATAATTTTTCTTTATTTCCCATACACGGCAAAGACAATGAAATCACAGCATCTATAAATGTGTACTCTGTACGCCTCCACTAACCTATCATGAATTTTTTAAATTAGCCCAAACGTACTATTTTTCAATATCAAAAATTATCTATTCACTTTTACCACTTTCCCGATCATCTCTATAATTTATTTTCTATATAATAACTAACCGACGAAAACGCTTCATTCGTTTTTTACTCATACCGATACAATCACTTCTTTTCCCTCATGCTATCGATCTTCAAATTTATTAGTACAACACGAAATTAATCTAAATATATGTTCATGCTAGTAAAATTGATATATCAAAGCCCCTTTCTATTCCTTTATACATTTATGAAAAAAGCCTGCAAAATGTTTTAAAATTAGTCAAAGTATACTATTTTATTACCAAAAAATCAGCTATTCCCTTATACAGTTTTGCCGATCATACATAATCTTTTCTTCTATATTATCATTATAGCAAAGTTGTACAAACCCACAACATAATTTAATCATATTGAAACCTTCATATCATCCCTTTCATGCTGTACACTAACATTCAGTTCAACGATGCGAAAATAGTCTAAATATACATCCATACTAGCAGATTATTATATCACCCCTTTTTCTACTCAATTGTATGTTTCTGAAAAAAAATCTTGTGATATATTTTCAAAATTAAATGTAGTATATGCTACATCGATACCTAAAAATTAACTCAGGCCCGCATATTTATTTTTATGTTTCATTCATTTACAATTTTTTTAATCACATCTGTTACAAGACTCTATAAAAGAATACAATAAGTTCCAGCATACATTAATACAGTTCTTAGGCATTCATTTACTTTATATTTTTAACATATACTTTGTAAGTTCATAATGATCGATCTTCATAACCGTTTAACAGTCATTTTAGATGCAGAGACATACGACTTTTAGTGAAGCAAACAATTCTTTGCTAGACTAATGATTGAAGACATCCTTTTTTTCCAAAAACATGGAATAGCGAAGATTTTACTCACTCAAAATAGAACGAGATAATTGTAACATTTAATCACATCTTTCCTTCATTCATCGATTTCAAACTGTGAAGGAACTTTCTACACCATGCATTCCTAAATCCAATCGCTTGAATAGCCTATTATATGTCTGGGAGATAGTAAAGAATTTGATTTTATATGTGAAGAATGGATGAAGCAGCTCAGAATCCGATGTAAATGTACGAGTCTAATTATTGAAATATAAAATTGAAGGAAATTTCTGTATTATGCATCATTTTAAAATGTTTATTTTTACATTTTTTTTTTTTTTTAAATTTCCCTCACACTAGTATTTTCTTAAATGCATACTGATGTCTATGATTAGTATTCGAGATTAGAGAGAAAGAGAGTAAGATCGTATTATGATTGCATATGCGAGACTGTGTGAACATGTGTGACTATGCATGTATGTAAAATATAAGAATGCACTAATAGAAAACATCAGCTCAAGCGAGAACACAGGTACACATCAAGTTATAAAACAAGAGAGATAAAAATATGTATTTTGTAATGATTGGCGTGTGTGTATGATAAAGAGGTTAACAACATAGACATTGAGTTTACCTTTGTAGTATTTTAAATGTAAAAGCAGTGTACATACCAACACATTTTCATTACTAGAAGAGACTTTTCATTTTTGTTTAACTTCAAATATATAGGTTAGATTCTTTTATTTATTTGGCAGTGTAAACGTTTTATTTTTCTTTGACTTATTCACAAGGATTCAAATGTATAACACGCACTTCACTCAATATATCACTCTTACATGATATTCAATTGACTTACTTAATAGTGGAAATAAACTCACTAGGACAAGTATATTATATTTTATTTCTACATATATACATCTATACAAAGCACATGAAAATATTAGATGATAAGAATGTGTGATAATATAATTTCAATTATTAATTTTTTTTTTGTTTTGTACAATCTGTAGTAAAATCAGAAGCATGCACAG
Organism: Icerya purchasi; assembly: GCA_039619475.1. Taxonomy (NCBI): domain Eukaryota; kingdom Metazoa; phylum Arthropoda; class Insecta; order Hemiptera; family Monophlebidae; genus Icerya; species Icerya purchasi. Next base: position 587,026,928 of record CM077115.1, read on the forward strand.
CTTTTCATTTAAGTTTAAATATTATTTTTCAAATGTATCATGACTTTGAAGATTAAATGTTATTACAGATATTTGAATAGTTTTCCTAGCTCAGATTAAAATGATTCTTCAGTGACCTCGTATAATAGAAAATTGTTTCATTTGCTACCGTCATTAGTTTCATCCACATCATACATTATACATCTGAATGTGTCGATTAACCATCCCTTAAGTATATTTAATAATTTGATATGATCGTAGATAATAACGAAGGAACTAATTCAATATTGTGTACAATTTATTCAATAAATTTTATTACATTCATCATAATCAATAAAAATAAACATTGTTTCAGTGTTAAATTCTAATATATCAGCTGTTAATAATATACAGCATAAAACAGCTAATTTAACTGAATATATCCTTCTTCAACCAACTTTTCTTCTATCATACAAATTTCAGTATCTACACTAGCATTTCCCGATTGTTTAGATGTGTGTAGTATCAATAATCGTTCAACCAGTTCATTAGGGTCGTCAGAATAATTGATATGAGGATCTTCAAGATATACATTGCGGCCAGTACTATATGTACGTTTCTTTTTTATTTTACCAGAATAAACTTTTACACTCTGTATGTTAGATTGAAACAGCGGTCGTATTATTTTTCTGTATTTAGGAAGTGGAGTACCCTTTAATACACCAGTAGCACGTAAATGAGCTCTAGTATACTCAAGTATTTGTTTATATAGATCTAAATCATTATTTGTATATTTATTCTCATCAACATTCGTTTCCATTAGTAAATGAATCAGTCCAGACGTGTAGGGGAATTTTATTTGCGTACTTCCTTTTCCTAAATAAATTTCACCACATTTGCGATCCCAAGAAATCGGTGTTGATCCCATCATGTACTCACAAGTGCTAGCATTATATCGTATTCCATAAACTTGATCATTTGGTACAGGTTCATCACTATCTATTTGAAATGGATCTATTTCACATGAATTAATCGAGTTATATCCAAGCTTATTATCAATATTTTCATAATATTCCTCATTTTTAACATCAGTCTCATCATCTTCTTTCATACTGTCACTAGAAAGTTTCTGCTGTTTTACCATTACCATATCACTTATTCCATCATAATCCTTTTTCGTCCTTTTATGTTTTTGTAATGCTTCCTGAATACTCAATAACTGTTTTGTAATAGGTTCAAGCACAACAGCCGAAGTATTTGTACAAGATTTCCACTCGGACTGTAATGCATTATATTTTTTCAATATATCATTGCGTATCCTTTCCAGTTCACTTTTAAGATTTACTTCTTCATTTATTCTGTTATTACTATCATTAGCCATTGCTTTATTCATTGATATCATTATTACAGATAATTAAAAATTCATCAAAACTCACATGTGAATTTTCTCTGTATGTACATTTCAACATTTATATTGATCACAGAGATTTCATGTTTATTCATCAACAGTAATTTATAGAAAGTTTTAAAGGTTTAAAGGAATATACAGTGCTAACATGCTCATTATATACATACTGTATTTCAAACTAATCCTTAATTACACTATTCATGAAACAAATTCTAGTTGGAAATTTTAATGAAATTTAAGAAACACATTATTTATTTTTTAATATATGTACTAGTATCTCAAATATGTGATATCATCTAAACTTTTACTAAATGACATTACAAATTTAGTTCAGTGTAATTTACACATAGGATATATACATCTACATACATCTATATATATATATATATATGCATATATATATATATGCATATATATCTACACATATAGATCTACATATATATCTACATATATATATATATATATATATATATATCTACACATATATATCTACATATATATCTACACATATATATCTACATATATATCTACATATATATCTACGCATATATATCTACATATATATATCTACACATACATATCTACGCATATATATCTACATATCTATATATATCTACATACTTCTCTACATATATATCAACACATATATATTTTCACATGTAAATCTACATATATATATTTTTTTTTTTTTTTTTGACATTCTACTCAAAATTACTCAACTGCACTAGACTTTAACTGTTTTTATCGAAATTAAATATACTTTTTTTTTAATATATATTATTTTTAATACTTAATATATACTTTGCATTATATAAGTTATGCAAATTCAATATAAATAGTTAGACTGGATTTGCTATAAATGTAACATTGGGCTAACACAAATTGATGGACTGATAGGAAATTTATCATTGCGACTGTTATTGAAGTGAGGATGGCAAAACGTTTCCAAAGTTTTCAAAAACATCTGCAAGAAGAAGCACTTAAGTCTTCCGATATATATCACTATACTCACCAAGTGTTTCGTCAACCAAGGACAGTAATCCAGTTCTGATCATATAGCATTTTAAGCTTTTAGGAAGTCGTTCATGCTACATTCCTTTATATTCATCTCTGGATTACTGTCCTTGGTTGACGAAACACTTGGTGAGTATAGTGATATATATCGGAAGACTTAAGTGCTTCTTCTTGCAGATGTTTTTGAAAACTTTGGAAACGTTTTGCCATCCTCACTTCAATAACAGTCGCAATGATAAATTTCCTATCAGTCCATCAATTTGTGTTAGCCCAATGTTACATTTATAGCAAATCCAGTCTAACTATTTATATTGAATTTGCATAACTTATATAATGCAAAGTATATATTAAGTATTAAAAATAATATATATTAAAAAAAAAGTATATTTAATTTCGATAAAAACAGTTAAAGTCTAGTGCAGTTGAGTAATTTTGAGTAGAATGTCAAAAAAAAAAAAAAAATATATATATGTAGATTTACATGTGAAAATATATATGTGTTGATATATATGTAGAGAAGTATGTAGATATATATAGATATGTAGATATATATGCGTAGATATGTATGTGTAGATATATATATGTAGATATATATGCGTAGATATATATGTAGATATATATGTAGATATATATGTGTAGATATATATGTAGATATATATGTGTAGATAGATATATATATATATATATATATATATATATATGTAGATATATATGTAGATCTATATGTGTAGATCTATATGTGTAGATATATATGCATATATATATATATGCATATATATATATATATATATATATATATATATATATATATATATATATATATATATAGATGTATGTAGATGTATATATCCTATGTGTAAATTACACTGAACTAAATTTGTAATGTCATTTAGTAAAAGTTTAGATGATATCACATATTTGAGATACTAGTACATATATTAAAAAATAAATAATGTGTTTCTTAAATTTCATTAAAATTTCCAACTAGAATTTGTTTCATGAATAGTGTAATTAAGGATTAGTTTGAAATACAGTATGTATATAATGAGCATGTTAGCACTGTATATTCCTTTAAACCTTTAAAACTTTCTATAAATTACTGTTGATGAATAAACATGAAATCTCTGTGATCAATATAAATGTTGAAATGTACATACAGAGAAAATTCACATGTGAGTTTTGATGAATTTTTAATTATCTGTAATAATGATATCAATGAATAAAGCAATGGCTAATGATAGTAATAACAGAATAAATGAAGAAGTAAATCTTAAAAGTGAACTGGAAAGGATACGCAATGATATATTGAAAAAATATAATGCATTACAGTCCGAGTGGAAATCTTGTACAAATACTTCGGCTGTTGTGCTTGAACCTATTACAAAACAGTTATTGAGTATTCAGGAAGCATTACAAAAACATAAAAGGACGAAAAAGGATTATGATGGAATAAGTGATATGGTAATGGTAAAACAGCAGAAACTTTCTAGTGACAGTATGAAAGAAGATGATGAGACTGATGTTAAAAATGAGGAATATTATGAAAATATTGATAATAAGCTTGGATATAACTCGATTAATTCATGTGAAATAGATCCATTTCAAATAGATAGTGATGAACCTGTACCAAATGATCAAGTTTATGGAATACGATATAATGCTAGCACTTGTGAGTACATGATGGGATCAACACCGATTTCTTGGGATCGCAAATGTGGTGAAATTTATTTAGGAAAAGGAAGTACGCAAATAAAATTCCCCTACACGTCTGGACTGATTCATTTACTAATGGAAACGAATGTTGATGAGAATAAATATACAAATAATGATTTAGATCTATATAAACAAATACTTGAGTATACTAGAGCTCATTTACGTGCTACTGGTGTATTAAAGGGTACTCCACTTCCTAAATACAGAAAAATAATACGACCGCTGTTTCAATCTAACATACAGAGTGTAAAAGTTTATTCTGGTAAAATAAAAAAGAAACGTACATATAGTACTGGCCGCAATGTATATCTTGAAGATCCTCATATCAATTATTCTGACGACCCTAATGAACTGGTTGAACGATTATTGATACTACACACATCTAAACAATCGGGAAATGCTAGTGTAGATACTGAAATTTGTATGATAGAAGAAAAGTTGGTTGAAGAAGGATATATTCAGTTAAATTAGCTGTTTTATGCTGTATATTATTAACAGCTGATATATTAGAATTTAACACTGAAACAATGTTTATTTTTATTGATTATGATGAATGTAATAAAATTTATTGAATAAATTGTACACAATATTGAATTAGTTCCTTCGTTATTATCTACGATCATATCAAATTATTAAATATACTTAAGGGATGGTTAATCGACACATTCAGATGTATAATGTATGATGTGGATGAAACTAATGACGGTAGCAAATGAAACAATTTTCTATTATACGAGGTCACTGAAGAATCATTTTAATCTGAGCTAGGAAAACTATTCAAATATCTGTAATAACATTTAATCTTCAAAGTCATGATACATTTGAAAAATAATATTTAAACTTAAATGAAAAGCTGTGCATGCTTCTGATTTTACTACAGATTGTACAAAACAAAAAAAAAATTAATAATTGAAATTATATTATCACACATTCTTATCATCTAATATTTTCATGTGCTTTGTATAGATGTATATATGTAGAAATAAAATATAATATACTTGTCCTAGTGAGTTTATTTCCACTATTAAGTAAGTCAATTGAATATCATGTAAGAGTGATATATTGAGTGAAGTGCGTGTTATACATTTGAATCCTTGTGAATAAGTCAAAGAAAAATAAAACGTTTACACTGCCAAATAAATAAAAGAATCTAACCTATATATTTGAAGTTAAACAAAAATGAAAAGTCTCTTCTAGTAATGAAAATGTGTTGGTATGTACACTGCTTTTACATTTAAAATACTACAAAGGTAAACTCAATGTCTATGTTGTTAACCTCTTTATCATACACACACGCCAATCATTACAAAATACATATTTTTATCTCTCTTGTTTTATAACTTGATGTGTACCTGTGTTCTCGCTTGAGCTGATGTTTTCTATTAGTGCATTCTTATATTTTACATACATGCATAGTCACACATGTTCACACAGTCTCGCATATGCAATCATAATACGATCTTACTCTCTTTCTCTCTAATCTCGAATACTAATCATAGACATCAGTATGCATTTAAGAAAATACTAGTGTGAGGGAAATTTAAAAAAAAAAAAAAATGTAAAAATAAACATTTTAAAATGATGCATAATACAGAAATTTCCTTCAATTTTATATTTCAATAATTAGACTCGTACATTTACATCGGATTCTGAGCTGCTTCATCCATTCTTCACATATAAAATCAAATTCTTTACTATCTCCCAGACATATAATAGGCTATTCAAGCGATTGGATTTAGGAATGCATGGTGTAGAAAGTTCCTTCACAGTTTGAAATCGATGAATGAAGGAAAGATGTGATTAAATGTTACAATTATCTCGTTCTATTTTGAGTGAGTAAAATCTTCGCTATTCCATGTTTTTGGAAAAAAAGGATGTCTTCAATCATTAGTCTAGCAAAGAATTGTTTGCTTCACTAAAAGTCGTATGTCTCTGCATCTAAAATGACTGTTAAACGGTTATGAAGATCGATCATTATGAACTTACAAAGTATATGTTAAAAATATAAAGTAAATGAATGCCTAAGAACTGTATTAATGTATGCTGGAACTTATTGTATTCTTTTATAGAGTCTTGTAACAGATGTGATTAAAAAAATTGTAAATGAATGAAACATAAAAATAAATATGCGGGCCTGAGTTAATTTTTAGGTATCGATGTAGCATATACTACATTTAATTTTGAAAATATATCACAAGATTTTTTTTCAGAAACATACAATTGAGTAGAAAAAGGGGTGATATAATAATCTGCTAGTATGGATGTATATTTAGACTATTTTCGCATCGTTGAACTGAATGTTAGTGTACAGCATGAAAGGGATGATATGAAGGTTTCAATATGATTAAATTATGTTGTGGGTTTGTACAACTTTGCTATAATGATAATATAGAAGAAAAGATTATGTATGATCGGCAAAACTGTATAAGGGAATAGCTGATTTTTTGGTAATAAAATAGTATACTTTGACTAATTTTAAAACATTTTGCAGGCTTTTTTCATAAATGTATAAAGGAATAGAAAGGGGCTTTGATATATCAATTTTACTAGCATGAACATATATTTAGATTAATTTCGTGTTGTACTAATAAATTTGAAGATCGATAGCATGAGGGAAAAGAAGTGATTGTATCGGTATGAGTAAAAAACGAATGAAGCGTTTTCGTCGGTTAGTTATTATATAGAAAATAAATTATAGAGATGATCGGGAAAGTGGTAAAAGTGAATAGATAATTTTTGATATTGAAAAATAGTACGTTTGGGCTAATTTAAAAAATTCATGATAGGTTAGTGGAGGCGTACAGAGTACACATTTATAGATGCTGTGATTTCATTGTCTTTGCCGTGTATGGGAAATAAAGAAAAATTATTTAATAATGTACTTATAAGGAGTGGAGTCGTATTACATGTATAGAATAATACATTTGCAAATTGAGGAAAATTTAAGCGATAACGTAATAGGTATGATAGATTAAAAATAAATTGTTTGATGGGGGATATATGGTATAATGTGAAATTCAATGATTAATGCAAATAATATCTAGAATTTTTACGGAAACATAATAAAATAATAATAAAAAATATTATGTACGATCAGAAAAATGCGTTAATAATTTGTAAAGTGATGATTAATTTTGGAAAAAATAATTACGCACGATTTGAATTTTGAAAATAGATCACCTTGGAAGAATTGAGCGAAGAGAATTTCTCTACAATTTCCAGAAAAACTGTGAGATATATTCGTGGTAATGAAGCAACAGCTGTCTGCAGAGTACATTTGTGTGCAATGCATATTACAAAAGATTTGAAAAATTTTTTGCGTAACGAAATAATAAAAATATACTTGAGCTAATTTTATAATACAGAGAGAAAAATAATGTGAACTATAGGGACTCTAGTGTCGGCGGATGCAATTCCTGATCTGCTCCTGCTATCGCGTTTTTTCTTCGAACATGCTATGCCTTGTGAACTACCAGGTTTTCTCCTTCTCTCTCTATACAGTGACCAACACCTCATAGACGAACTCATATATAATGCGAAAAATATTTATGAAATAAAAAAAATATTAAAACTGAACACGTATTTTTATAAAACTGTGATTACGAAAGATTTTAAAAATTTTGAGAGAACACTCAGGGTCTGAAGCTGTATCTTACAAATTAATGAAAATTCACGCAGCTGCGGAAAATACTTGATGTACATGATGTACCTGAAAAAGTTGAACAGTTAGATTCGTTTGTTATAGAAAGAATAAAAAATATAATTTTTTAATCTAAAAAGATATGAACAAATTATGTGGGATTATATTCGAAAATTAGACAATAATTATATGTACACTTTACACAACTGGTTCAGATTTTTGTAATATTCATCATTACCAGTACTTTAAGTTAAGAGGGGGAAAGAGAGATAGAGAAATAATTAAATAAACGGAATTGAAAAGGAAAGGAAAAAGATGAAAAATAATTAAGAAAAAAATATATATAATAGAACGAAACATATCGAGGGAAAAAAATATACACAAATATATACAAACAAAATTTTCATATGTATAAAAATATATTTACAAATGATTAATAAAACATAAAAAACGAACGAGCGGATGATTGGGGAAAAATATATACATTAATATACAAAATATATATACACAAAATTGTTAAACGATCTAAATAATGAATTTCTAATCCGTGAAAATTTTACATTGACAATCGATACAATCTTTTACTTTTATACAATTTCGAGTACTCTGTCGCAATGTACCATGATCGATATAATATTCTTCATCATGCTCATGCTCGTAACATGGTAGAAGTGATTTTATCGTATCATCCTGTTTTAATCTATCTGGTAGAAATGCATAAATGTCTCCAACGCAACTGGGAAATAATGTAATTATCATTTCTTTGGTGGCCGTAATGAACAACTGTCTTAAATCATTTATATTGAGATTATTCATAAGCTTCAGCGGATGGATAACATGATCATACCAGGCCTTCATCATCATAACGTTTTTCGCTGCACAATGAAAACTATCATTCTCATTATGATGTTTACAGGTTATCAAATTGCTTATACCAAAATACTCTTCATGTAGATTCTCAATACTATGTAGTCGAAAGACTTGATCCATATTAACGATTTCATAGTCTAAATCACTCAACAATTCAGACTTTTCGTTAAGTTCCATTAGTGTAAGTTTAGCATATACTGTTAAAATATATATGCGAGCTCTCGGTTTTTGAGATAATATCGTGAATATATCGCGAGCCATGAATATTTCTTCCCGACAGGGAAATAATGAAGGGATTTTCAAGTAATGCCTCACCGAAGAACATCGCAAATGTGGCATTTTTGATGCATGCAATGCTCTGCTTGGCTTATACAGTGTATGCAAACACTTCCCGCCAGACATATCAATCATTGCTAGTTCGGTTACTGGAAAACTATAATCACAATCTATATGGATGCTGATATCTAAAAAATATTCCGTTATATCCACTTGTTCTGATAATAATACAGGACCAACGACTTTACGCACAAAAGATGTGGATTCTTCCGATGTATAACCATCATATTGCGGTGTCGGAGGTGACGAAATCGTATGCGAGCCACTATCACTCGAAAATGAATTCTGAATAAATTCGTCGGCTTTAATATCAATCGATTCGGTATTGTTATTCATATTTGATTATTATTTTAATATTTTTACTAAAAAAAAAAGAGCGAAAAAAAGAGAGAAAAAAATAAAGATGAAAATGAGAGAAAAAAGACAAAAAATAAAGAAAGAAAGAAAAAGAGAAAAAACGTATGAAATTATTAACTTTAACGTTCTTGTCAATTTTTTAATAACGCGTGAAGCGCACAGCTTCAACAAATTCCACACGTTTAACATAACACTAATACTGACTGCCTGAACAGATCCGTTCGATTTTCTAGCTCGATGGAGGCCTTTGAAATGGGAGGGGTGCACTAGAAAAACCACATTCCTTCGGTGATAGTTGGTTATATATACAGATGAATGACGTGTCAGGTGTTCTTTGACTTAAGTATGATTGTGTAAGTGTGTACATGCGAAATTGATTCTACAAAAAGAAGATGCGAAGGGTAAGATCCCAGCAGACTTAATGACAGCGTTGCACGATCGAAATCAACGGCAAGGCAATTTGCCTGCATGTGTGTAAATATATCTGAGAAAAAATATAGCACGAAAGATCTCGAAAAAAATGTTTGTATAACGAAAGAAAATAAAAATATACTTAGGCTAATTCTATAATACTTAGACTTGAAAAATTATGGAAAATGGATAGGAAAACTATCGTCAGCAGACGAGTATGCGGCAACATGCTGTGTGCATTCATAGCGGTGAAGACTTCAACAGATTTATTTTTAGAGTCAGAAAAAAATAAATAAAAAATTATGAACGGTCGGAAGAAATGTTTAGAAGTGTAAAATATGTACTTAGGCTGCTGGCTTTAAAATAATTAGACTTAGGCTTCGAAATATTTAAAAAGAAAAAAAAAATCGCGGTAGCGCGAATGAACGATGCGTGCGTTTTCGCGGATGCTAACGCTATGTTGGATATATGTGTGGGATCCAACTATAGGTGGGAAAGGACGAGCGGAGACTTATGTTAGATTCAAGCTTTAAATATTATACTTAGACTTCTAAATATTAAAAAAAAAAGAAAGAAAGAAAAAACATGGTAGTTTAAACAAATGAGTCCTGCGCGGGAACGGTGCGTGCGCTTTCACGGTGGCTAACGTTATATTAAATATGAGTGTAGGAATGGACGGTGCACTTTTGCAATGGGATCGGGGAATACGGAAAAATATAAAAATACTTAAGCTAATTCTATAATACTTAGATGTAGAAAATAATATTATGAATGATATGGAAACTAATAGCGCGGTGTCGACTTAAACGTATGCAGGATCGTCTATAGGTGTGGGTTGTGAACGCTGATTAGGTTACATTCAGGCTTTTAAATATTATACTTAGGGTAATTTTTAAAATTTCTGTACTTAGGCTTCGAATTTTAAAAACGATGTAGCATGAACGACGTTTGAATATAAATTAAATGTGGTGGCGTAGTGCACGGTTAGTATTCTATTTCTTTCTTGTAACACTCGAAAATAACAGAAAATTTTACGATAGTGATTGGCGTTATACATCGCGGGAATATAGACTTTCTCAGACATACTGTTCAAAATGGCTCTCGAACACCTGCTATCACAATGTATTTAGCAATGTCGCTCAAACACGGCCGCTCCGAACAAAACGAAGGGTATAAATGAATAAGATAGTCAAACAGGTTGAAATAGTGCACGTCTAGATTTGGCCGTGAACAATCGACTGATGTAACTATCTTCCGTCTGGATGATGCATACATCAGCCATTTAAAAGTCGCCATTCCTCGGGGGTGGAATTTAAAAATATTCGTTGGAAATAAAAATATTAGACGTGTGTGTGTGTGTGAACGTGTAGCGATCGCGATCAGGATTCTATCGACGGCGTCGAGGGTCTGCGAAGATGATCGGGTAGTTAATTTCGAACGAATGTCTAGAATTCAACCCCTGCATCCGCGTCACCCTCAACCGGTTGCTGGAACATTCAAATATTTCCGTTAAAAATAAAACAACGAAAAATCACGATCGTTCGGTTCTAGAACATTCAAATATTTCCGTTAAAAATAATAATAATAATAAAAACATCGAACGAACGTCTAGAATTCACCCCCTGCATCCGTGCCACCCTCAACCAGTTGCTGGAACATTCAAATATTTCCGTTAAAATAAAAATAATAATAATAATAATAAATATCGAATAATCACGATCGAACGGTTCTAGAACATTCAAAAATTTCCGTTAAAAACATCGAACGAACGTCTAGAATTAACCCCTGCGCCCCGCATCGCCATCATTTGATCGCTGGAACGTTCAAATATTTTTCCGTTACAACCGTGCGCTCGCGTTTACATTACACCCCTCGTAGCAGCACACCCGCCTGCCATCATTCGAATGATGAAACGATCGGATATTCTTCTTAAAAATTAAATTTTTTTAAAAAAAAAATGTCAGAACGGAGCACGATACGGAAAATTCCTTCAAAATTTGGGTTCTAAGTGTTGAGTTTCGAACGTTTTTGACACTCCGCCAAAATTTTACCCCTCCTAACCCCCGAAAATTAAAAAATTAAAAATTACGCTACATATATTACAAATAGACTCCTGTACAATACATACACATAATAGTAGAAGGCGCTGCACGCCGCGCCGCTAGCAACCTGTTGCTGGAACGTTCAAATATTTCCGTTAAAAATAATAATAATAATAATTAATAATTATAATTATAATTATAATAATAATAATAATAATCGCGGTTCGTTCGGGTCTGGAACGTTCAAATATTTCCGTTAACAAATAAAAATAAAAATAAAACATCGAAAAAATGCCTGGAATTCAACCCCGCGAACCGCGCCACCCTAATTAACTAACCGAATCGCGGTACCGAATGCATATTTCCCCCCTCATAACAACACCCCCTCCCGCCCACTGGCTGAGAACCAATAAAAAGACACTACTCATACATTAATGTACAGGAAAGAAAAAAGAAAAGGAAACTAGTAAATAGATGGTCTAAAAGAGCCCTAAACAATGCAGCAATAATAATAAAGGGAAAAGAGGATGCAGCAAAATTCTTTAATCTTTGCACCATTCTGTCAACCACTTCCTCACTTCCCTCTTCCATACACCAATTTTTTTTTTCGTTTATTATGTGGCTATGGTACTCATTAATTTAATTAAAACTGAGTCATCTGTATTGTCGATTCGTAGATTTACCCCTCTAGGATGAATGTAACAGGTATTATTTTGATTCCTTGTTAGTCGAGTTTTTGGTCTGGAAGGTAACTCTTTACAGTATTGCATTTAAATTCAAGTAGTCTGTAATAATAATAATGTATTTTGGGAGACATTTCATTATTTTCCTTCCACCAGGTTGATGTAGTATCACTCCGCTTCCCAATGGGGAAGTATAAGTTTCAAACACCTTTTTTAAATTTTACCTATTTTATTGATTTCCGTTTTTTTAGCCTCACCCCATATTTGGATCCTTTATAAAATTCTAGACATTATTAATGCATTAAAGTATATCATCCGTGATGTCCCATATGAAAGAACCGTCTTCAGTTTATATAACGCTGGAATTGACTGTCTTACTTTCGAATTTAAGTTTTGTATCTGCTTTTTCCAGTTCAATGATTTATCGATATATATTCCTAGGTATTTAAAATCTGTAATGAGTAACGTTAATAATATTTTAAGTCACTTGCGTTCACCGCCTTTTCTACTTTAAAATTTTGGACGTTCTCGCGTTCTAATTAAAATTATCGACTAGTTCTTATCCAGCTATATCAAACAAAGGAAGTATATCTCTAAGGAGGCTCCATTTCATTTTAATCACTACTGAGTAATTCACCGATACTTACCGATCTATTTATATGGGAGCATCATTGATCGGTACAATTACTAATGCATGGAGAGCATCATTAGAGTCAGTCTGCATTGTCAAAAGTTATACGCAGTATTGTTGCGACACATAATGTTTCCGCTAGCTACGGGCTTATAAATGCCAATATAAAAGTTTCAAATTAATTTTTTTTTTTTTTTCATTGTCCACGGTTATTATTGATAATATTCTTAATTTTTCATCTCGGTAAAAATTAATTTTTTTCTAACTTACATTTCCATTGGGGTGGATTGGCAAAATTCTTAGATGCCAATCACGTTTGTTAAATTACTAAAAATTTCTCTAAAGAAACTCCCTTTTGTTAACGTTTACTTTAGCGACTCTGTGCTCACTGATAATACTTAAAAATGTACTCAGATGGTATCATCATACTGGTTGATACACTTTTGCAGAGAACAAGGAATCATTAAGATCGGTCAACATGGGCATAAATTATGCGCGAACAAACATAAAAAAAACATAATAGGCGAAAGCATAACCTTCTTTTCGAATGCAGCAAAAAAATTCCGTATATTTTTGATTAAATCGAAAAATTGCATTTCATTTGTTTTACTTTAAGGGTGTAAACATTGAAAGTATCGGTAAAATTTTAGTAAAAAAAATTAATTGAAAAAAGTGTTATACACAACAGTGAGAGTTATATACAGTAGTCTGATGGTTCATTGTTTGGCTAGAAAATACGATGCTGATAGCTTGCTGTGTCAGTTCCCCTATTCTTTTAGATTTTTTATAGATCGGATTTACAACTCACTACTCTTCTTGCTGCTAAGGGATTTTGATATTAGAAGCGTAATTACATTCGGAGTTTAACGTAGAACATTATTTCACTATTTCGGACGTCCTTATTGATATATCGTTTTTTTATCCGATGAGGGACGCTGATTTCTTTTTTTTCTTTTTATTTAAAATAAGTTGTAGGCCTCACATGGTTAATTTTGCCCGTTGTATGGGTGCCCGACACTCTTATTAACGTTTATTCCGAGTATACAAAATTACAACTATTCTTGCTTATCCTCTATACATCACAGGGGTAGCCAACCCGCGGCTCGCCTTGAACATTTTTGCGGTCCGCGAGGTGGCCAAAATAGCACTAGTAAAATAAATATTTTTTAACGATTTCATTTTTTATTATTTCATTTATATTTATATATATTTCTTATATTTCATTTTTAGTGTTATATATTTCTTTGCAGTGTGCGTTTAGTATCATTACTATTATATTATCTATGTTTACGTGTAAGAATAATAACTAACAATAATAAATAATAACAGTCATTACATTTCAATTTTTTACTATAAAAAAATTACTATAGTGGGTCTAAATCTAATATGGAGGGGATATATGATTTTATATGCGGTCCGCGGAGTTATGATGCATTTCCAAAGTGGCCGGCAAGATCATTTGGGTTGGCCGTTCCTGCTATGCATCACAATATATTAGTCAACTTAAGATTATATAAATTATAACATACTATACATGCAGATACATGCACACGACGTAAATACTCATTTGCATACCGATACATGAGGCAGCTAAATATCTTCAAATACAAAGAAAAGAAAGAAAGTAAAGAAAAAAAGAGAAGAAAAAAACAAATAAATAAAAAGAGAGCAATAAAAGAAAATTATAAAATGGAATGATTCGAAACGTATCTTCTTGGGTATTACTCTTATTACATCGTTATTTCATGTACTTCCTTTTTCCATACACCAGGGTTTTTTTCCCCCCTTAATATATCATTAGGGATTGTGTACTTATTAGTTTAATTAGAACTGAATCATCGGTATTATCAATTCGTAGATTTACGCTCCCCAGGGGGGGATAGATGTAATATAGATTATTTTGGTTTTTTGTTAATCGAATTTTTCGTCAAGATGGTAATTCGATATTATTGACATTAAATTCTAGTAATCTATAATAGAAATAGTACATCCTGGGGGACATTTTTCCTTCCATACATAATTGATCTAAAGTCGATTTATTTCCAGTGGGGGAGTGTATCAGTGTTTCAAACACCTTTCCCGCATTTTGCTTATTTTATTTATTTCCGTTTTCTCCTTAGCCTCACATAATGTATTTGAATTCCATATAAGATTCTAAATATTATTATTAATATGTAATGTGCGATATACTAGAACCTGTTTTATTTTACATAAAGCTAGAATTATGACTGTCTTGTTTTCGAATTTAACCTTTGAATGTGTTTTTTCTACGTTCTCAAGCGATGGACAGCAACACAAATGAGTATTGTTATTTATAATATGACGAGTTCATCTGTGCCATATCATTATTACGGAGGGTAATTCGCGGATTGAGTATCATATATTCAGTACTGTTCCGAATGTGCAGTAATTTAGATTTATTTGTATTACCAAATTCAAAGCAGAAGTTTAGATTATTTAAATATACACGATCGTAGCAAGCATCTTTTCTAAACTATTTTTATAATATTACTTACACAACTGGCAACTGTTTTATTTTTTCTTCGAATCATCGTCGTAAGTTTATAATAAATTAATATTTCTAGAATAACGATTTTTTATGAAAATTTATTATTATCCTGTTTATAAATTTAAATTTAATGCAAACGCTAGATGAAATATTCGTTTTTTCCTTATTAAAACAACCAATTTAAAATTAAGTTAATGTTTATTATAAAAGTCCGTAACGAATTTAAAGTTTTCGCATATTAAAAAGTGTATTGGAGAGATACAAATAGTTACAAATCGATGGCATTGATTAAACTGAGTAATGAGTTACATTAAATTGATTCGTACAACCCCCGCCCCCGCCTCGCCGCCGGGAGCAATAGTGCGACAGGATAATTAAAAGTAAATCGGGAAATTTTGCTTTTTATTTGACGTTTTATTTTGTTTCTTTTAATTTCAGACTGGACGATTTCGAAACGTCTCAAAACAGAATGGTGAATCATCGGCGTCATCGAAAACATTCATACCAATGCGATTTCTACGAAGTAATACAGATCCGGGTGTTGCAAACCAAGTAATCATTTATTTATTTCGAACAAATATATTAAACATTAATCTACACTGCATCACATAAACCTAGTGTTCGAAACTAGTCGGAGTTTAAAGGAAGTTGAGAATCCACTGAAATACCCTAGACCGATGCGCGGCAACTTGCATTCCAAAACAAGAATGTCCTTCAATCTCAGAATTTGCATATTACCCTATTCGAAAAAATTTAAAACTAGTCAAACAATATTTGTCGAAGAAAATGTCGCGAGATCTCTTAAAAAAAGTAAAAAAAAAAAATCGTGAGAAATTATTTCAAAGTCCAATTTATTTATAACTAAATTAAAAAGAAAGGACGAGAATCTATTTTTCCTCCTCATGTTACGTGAAATTTCTCTGAAACTACTGAATCGAAAAATAAAAATACTGAAATAGTCGCAAAACTCAGGCATAAAGTAATTGAAACGCGGGTAAAATATTAAATAAAAAGAACCGAATAAGCCTCGCGAAATCGAAAAAATTCTAACAAAAATAAAACGTGCCAGTTAGAGTGAAAATTCTACAAAAACGATAACTGTTAATAAACAACAAGAATGGCTAAATTGTGAACAATTTATAGTCAAAACATGAATAATAGTTTCAACATAACTGAGTAGAACAAAGAACTAAGACAGTTACACTGAATAATACATGGTTTATGTAAGACTTACCAGGAGACCCTACGGCCTTGCGGAAACGAATTTCAATGATTTTTGGTGAAGTGGTAGAATACCATGTGGGTGGGAAAATACTCAAATATAATCGAGAGAAACGAATTTAAAATTTTTCCACACTTCATGTATAGGTTACATATACGTAATAGAATATTTCGCTTGTAATTACCGTGGCCTAAGTGGTAACGTACGTGACGCGTACACTCTTCGCGGGTTCGAATCTAGCTATGCGCATTTTTTTTTCCCTTTATTTATTTTTTTTAATATGAATATACTTATAATTAATTCTCTTATTAGAAAAATAAATAAATTATTTATTTATTTATTTACTCATTCATTTATTTATTTATTGATTTTTTCAGTGCTTTTTTTATTATTTATTTCATCAATTTAACTATTTCAGTAGAAATTAAACTTGTATAAATACTAAAAAAAGCATTGAAAAAATCAATAAATAAATAAATGAATGAGTAAATAAATAAATAATTTATTTACTTTTCTAATAAGAGAATTAATTATAAGTATTCATATAAAAATAAAAAGGAAAAAAAATGAATGTGCGCACAGCTACATTCGAACCCGCGGCATATACGAGTGCACGCGTTACGTAGATTACCACTTAGGCCACGGTAATTACAAGCGAAATGTTCTATAACTTATATATGTAACCTATACATAAAGTGTGGGAAAATTTTAAATTCGTTTTTCTCGATTATATTTGAGTATTGTACACGTTAATTCTTTTACACATAATAGCATATCCACATGATATACTACCACTCCATCAAAAATTATTGAAATTCGTTTCCCCAAGAGGGTCTCCTTGTTAGTTTGCAAGAAACCGAAACTTTCATATTCACTCGTTCAATGTCGTACGTTCTGACAAGCAATCAATAAGAGGCAACACCTTTGCTAAATGAATCAGTACAATTTGAAATACAAATTAAAAATACACGAGATATTTTGTTAATCTATGCTTCTCCCGAACATAAAACTAATATTACGGAATAGAGAAAAATAATTCCATACCTATATAAAAAACTGTTCGTAAATATGAACGATTTTAATGCTCTGAATAATGCATGGGGGAATTCGCTTTGATGTTAAAATTGAAGCGAAATATTTGAATAAAATAATAAACAATTCACGTATGCCAAAAACATAGGTGTATTGCTCCATTTCTAAGAAAAAATAATAACTTTGATGTAATAATTGTATCTTCTTCTTTGGCTACATAGATAGGATATGAAACATTTGAAGACCCTCTGGAGAACGACTATCCCATATTGTTTTTGTCAACATTAAACTTAATCGTAAAATAACTAAAATGCGTGATAATGGTGAAATAATTTTAAAGTAAATTGGATATATACATATCCTTTATTATTATTAGTCCCTACGCAAATTAAATAAAAAAAATAAAAAAAATCTTTTTAAAAAAAAAAATAGCCTTTTATTTATGCACTAAAAAGTACAAAATAACTTTATTAGTGTGCAACTACCAGATACGCATCTTAACATTAAAATTTGAAACTACAGAATACTATTCTGAAAAATAAAAGCGGGGGCCGCAGATTAATAATTAAACATAAATATTATATAACAATTAATTATTAATCTGCGGCCCCCGCTTTTATTTTTCAGAATAGTATTCTGTAGTTTCAAATTTTAATGTTAAGAATCTGGTAGTTGCACATTCGTACTTTTTAGTGCACAAATAAAAGGCTATTTTTAAAAAAAAAAATTTTATTTTTTTTATTTTTTAGTCTGGATTTTTTACTGCGTATTTTAGTAAAAAGCAATAAATTTAGAATTGTATTTTATTTTGCTTTATTTTATCCAATATCTTGATTATAGGACATTTACAAAAAATTTGTGTTACATTTTGTTATTAAATAATGGACCGTATTCTTTCTATTATGTTGTCTTTCATACAATACATAGGGAATCCTCAGCATATGAAACACAATGTTTGACTAATAATGTGATCTTCCCATTGATATATCACATGATCGAAAAAATTTTTTTTTTTTTGAAACTTTCGAGCTTTCGGCGCCCCAACGGTCCGATTTTAAAATTGAAAACCCAAATGTTCTAAAGCAAAGAAATACACAAGAATGCGCATTTTTTTAACCTTGTTCAAAATTTTTAACTGCAAAGCTGAGCCACAAGCGGGGGGGGGGCTACACGTCCTTTTTGGGCTTTTTTTAACTTTTAGTAAACTTCCAATGTTTCGTTAAGAAAATGAAATACGAGTTTGCGCTCCCGACAAATAGCGTTTTTTCCAACAGTATATCATGTGCCCGAAGAAAAAAAGAAAAATTTTCCCCAAAAGTTCGAGCTTTCGAAGCCCTGAGAGGCTAATTTTAAAATTGGAAACCTAGATGTTCCAAGCCAAAGAAATATAGGTGCATGTACATATTTTCAACCTTGTTCAAAATTTTTAGCTATAAGACTCGCGCCATAAAGAGGGAGCTACATATTAGATTTTGCGCTTTTTTGAACTTTTCGTTTACTTCGAAAGTTTAATTAAAGAAAAATATTAATACGGTTTTATTCTCGACAAACAGTGATCTTTCCAACAATAATATATCACATGCCCAAAAATATAACAAGCATTTCTGCAAGAGGATACTTTTTTAATTAATCGGGAAGTAGGTGAAAAATCGTTTCCAAAATTCTCCCCCCCCCCATATCGGCGCCCCAAGAGTCTAATTTTGGAAATCCGGACGTTGCATATTGTTGTATTGTCATCTATAACAAGCATTTCTGCAAAAGGACACTTTTGTAATTCATCGGGAAGTAGGTGAAAAATCGTTCGCAAGATTCCCCGCAGACAGACAGACACACAAAACTACAGACTGATAAAGCGAGTTAAATAAAAGGCTCCAAAATGAAAGAAATCTGTCAGTATTTCTCTAGCAGCAGAGATTAACTCGGCTAAAAAGGCAATTTTTAGCTTGCCAGCAGAAATCGAAAAGGTTCCTTTTCTAAGAATGCAAAGAAAAATGCTTTGTCTGTTGAGTAATAGTTGAATGCTAGTTTGACGATCCGTTCGTTATTTGAGTTTTTTCGCGGTGACATGAAAATACTTCTCCAACGTTAGCGAGATACTAAGAGCGCACTGTGAAGCACACACATAACAACAATGGTATGAACTGTAAACCAGGTATCGAGCTTTTAAGAACCAGGTACTTCTTCACATTGAGCGGACTACATGTTGCTGCATACTGTACATTTTTTTTTTTTTTTAAATCCTAGTAGTAACTAAAGCTCAATCTGTCATTATTAGCTCACCATCAGGTGGTGGTAAAGAGTGCTAGGTGTAATTGATTGGTGTATCAACATTTAACCTGTTGAACAATGTAGCGCAACAGCCGATGGGGAAAATATTATTGTCAACGGAGAACGATGGAGTTTACGATGTGCACATAACTGTCTATATTCTTTATTTTTATCTAAATTTAGATATAAATTTTCTCCTAAATAAATTTAATCTTTTATTTTTTGAAATTTTTAAAAATTTTGGGTTTTTAATTTATTTTTGTTTGCATAGTAGTGCGTGCATCAACATTTTTCTGTCTTATTGTTAGAGAAGTGCTAAGAAAAAAAAATCAAGATTCACCACTACTGATATATGTATATTAAAACGAATTGTCACTTCCGTCACCAGGTCTCTGTTATGGGTCACTGAAACAAATCCGGTTCCTGGTTCGCGTATCGAAAGGAAAGTAAAACGAAACGCTAATTTTCTTCTGCTTCTGGCGCCAGTGAGCATAGGCCTCACATCTTTTAATGGAATTTATTGTGCTTGCGACTCTCGGAAGTAGAATATCATGCAGATCGAACACGAACACCTTTATTGACAATTTTCATGAAAACCCGGCGAAATTTACGTCTTGATAGACTCCTAGTACACAGCGTAAATCTCGAACAAGCCGATAATACTTGTATCCAAACACCCGGAGATGACTAGCAGAGAAAAATGTAAACGCGCCATCTGCTCCGTTAACAATTAAACAACAATTAATATGTACATCGATGGGAAAATAAATCAAAAGACACTAGAACGACCTATAGCAGGTAACACAGACGGTTTCAGTGATGATCGACGATCAATCACCACCTCCCTATCCACGATACTTATATACATCATGTTTTCCTCAGTTCAACTCTGCTAACTACCAGCGGGCAATGCGTGCCCGTCGCATACACACGCTGTACCGCTGCCACTAGCCACAACCACAAAGCACTCACACTGCCACTACTGCAACACATGTCGAAAATCAATCGGACGCGGATGATGCCGTTAGCCGCGTCATAATCTTTAGGGCTTTGACATACGGAGCGGTTACGACCGACGCGGATACCGAGAGGAAAAACGAGTCGGTGGGTTGTTCATTTGTAGCGATTAGGTGACGACAGACGGAGCTGCGCGCGCCGCCAGGCGGTTTTGAAACCGGGTCGCTGGCTGATCGAGACGATTCAACGCGTCGGTTTTCAAACCGTCAGTCGTGGTGTGGTAGTGTTGATTCAAATGTGTCGTGCCAAACGTAGCTGTTTGTGTTGCGTTTTCGCTGTTGTTTCTTTAGTAAAATGGGAAAAAATTGACGCGGAGAAATTAATTCGTGAAATAGACAAACGTCCAGCTCTGTGAGACATGAGAACCTCAGGATGGAACAAGAGCTGGGTCGAAATTTGCGCAGAGTTTTTTTGTACTTACCTGACAGTGTTATGATAAGTCTCTCTTCGGGTCGAATGCAGCTTCTCATCATACGTGTTTTTCCTAGTGACGTTGTGATCTTTGATTATGTCAAGTAATTCATCAGAAGAGCTTATTGACACATGCGAGTGAAATTGAAAAATCAATCTGGATGATTGCTCAGTCTCGAAGTACAAATTAGTGAAGTGTCCTTTTTTCCGGTCTTTTTTGTCTATAATCGGGTGAGAACCCACATCCTCCTATTTTCTCTTCTTCTTCTCCATCGGTAATACAGCAAGGACACCCCACAAGTGCTTGTTCGTCACCCATTGCACTAAAACAGTAAACAAACACGACTAAAATATATTTAGACAGTTTACACAACAACTCTTTTTGAATGAGACTGGCAGATTCGCCCGATGGAATGGTGAAACCGACCACATAATCGCCTTGGACACCTGAAGCGTCTGTCAGCTGCGAAAAAAACCGCGGCGTTAAACGCTTCGGTCAAAACACCGAAAAACCGTCCCATCTGTCATTGCCCTTAATGACGATGACAGCGGTAATTCGACGATGCTCGCGAAAACCAAAGTATAAATACAACACACAAGTGAAAAATAATTTCTAATTCGAGATTCGTCGAAAGATCGCGGCACAAATATCGAATCCGTATCGAATTAGTACACAGAAGACTACATTCGAAACTGATTGCAGCTGCTCTATGTGTGTCTGCTCCGTACTAACTGATGACATATGTGACGGTTAATTGCCTTCCAGGTGAATTAACGATTATTCAATTAATTTTTTTTGTAATAATTTCTGTCGTTCCGTAACGGAAGCCAAATACTCTAACAACTAGGCTATCGAGGCGACCATATATGTATGTATGTATGTATGGTATGTATGTACGTACATACGTTTATATACAGTGAATTACATTAATATCGAGGCATCATTCCACCAAATGAATAATACGTCAACAACGATAAGGAAGCTTTATTTCTGGAATAATGTACGGAAATCGAAAAAATACGAACTCCGAAACAAGAAAAAAAATCCGAAAAAATTAAAAATAATACAGTCTTGATTACAAATAACACAAGAAGCTCGAAATTCCGCGCCACATTAATATTCTGGCAGTATTGGAAAAAAAAGGTGTACTTGGTCCATCAGGTACGGAAAATATTATATATAAAGTATAATGAAACCAATACTTCGTATGACCTTCCTTGGCAATCTTCGTGGCATTGAAAAAATTAACTGTCGCAAGTAGGCAACCGGAGGAATCTTATTCTGTTCTTCTTCTAGATGGGTTTTCAACTTACTTCGACTTGAACTTGGCTTGTCACGTATTCTTCGCTGAAGGTAATCTCATTAGTTTTCTATCGAGTTGAAGTCCGGCGACTGCGGGGATATTTCAAGCATGTGAGGGCAGTTATATAAGAGCCATTCCCGAGTTTTAAGACTTTGTGCTTTAGGTCGTTATCTGGATATTAGTAAAACGACTTCAAGCTTCCCATTTTTCTGCGCTCTAGCCTAAATTCTTCCGTAGAATGTCAATATATTTTTCAGCATCTATCGTACCGTCGATAAATATCAAAGCACCCACTCCGCTTGCCGCGAAACACCCCCACACAATTATGCTTCACCGTGTTTCACCGATGCCTTCAAGTTTTTAAGTTCATATTCTGAACTGGGTTTACGCCATACTTTTCGTTTGCCATCGTTCCGGAATATCAATTGTATTTTCACTCATAAAATGACGTGATACCAAAAACCTTCTGGCATTTATTGATACTTTTTTGCGAATTCGAGACGTTGTACTCGGTTAGTGGGACGAATAAATAGCTTTGGTCGAGCGGTACAGAAATTGTGTTCCGTCTGTCCTATCGCATAGTACAGTACTTAGTTTCGGATCACTTAGCTTTGTATTCTTTTGTATTTCTCCTTTCAAGATCGTAATTTATCAACTTTTTTGGCCTGCCTTTCTGAGGTATCGAGGTGGTGCGATCATTCCTTCTTAACATGATTCAAATGTACTGTGCTTTTCAGAATATTTAATACCTCAGCAATGTAACGTTCGGACAAACCCTTTGCATTATTAAAAATTACGGCCTGGCGCGTCTCAATGTTTTTCGTATTTTTATATACTTTTACAAAAATTTAGGATGAATGTTAAACGTTCCCGCATAGGAAGTTCGACACGCTCTGACTGTACAGCTGTCCGTATGTTAGTTGTTGTTGAAATACTGCATTTGACGCGTTCTCAGAGAGACTCCGTTCTCTCCCGCGCAGGTTTATGTGGGCCCGAATATTAATGTGGCACGTATTTCGTGCTTTTTCTGTTTTTTTGTAATCGAGGCTGCGTTTTTTTTTTTTTTGTTTTTTTTTTTTTTTATCTTTTCAACTTCTTTTTGTTAACCGTTTCGGAGTTCATATTTTCTTACATTTCCTACAAAATTTCAGAAATAAAGCTTTCTCAACTTTGTTGTTGACGCATTATTCATTTAGAAGAATGGTGCCCCAATATTAATATGACTCACTGTATATAATATACAACGTTGCTAGCTGACTTTTGTGATATGCAATTAGATTTTAGATTAGGTACATCTTGGGAGTAGATTTTGAAACGAGACGTGAGTGGAAGCATTGAGGCATTACTGCGGAGAAACGATTTAGTTTAGGACAAACTTTATTAAGCAGTGGCTGGTTGATAACATAAATGAGGGACAGTAAGTTAGTTCTTAATTATATACGGGCAAATGGTGAAGAATCGATCATATGTATATAATTAAGGCTGATGTCCGTCAATGTACTAATAGGATATATGTCCTGTTTATAATGTAAATTAGGTATTAGAAAATATCATAACTTTATTTATGAACGAACGATGATAAGAGTGTTCGGTACCCACAGATGGGTAGTATCTGGTTCCCGCAGCTTATTTTAATATAGGAAAAATAATCGAAAAGGAAAAAATGTGAATTAAAAGAAAACTTGATTAAGCGACGAGCAGGAGTGATTCTTGAGAAATAATATCATTTAAAACTCTCGCCTTAATTGAAAGAATAATGCTGATGAACAATGTCGAGATGAAATAATTTCGATGTTTAATTTTTACAGGGTAGAATTAAATCGATTTGTGAAACATTGGAGGAATCTCAAAATTTGGCGTTTCAGATGCGTTATTTTAGGGAGAGGAATCAAGAGCCAATAAGAGGTAAAAATCAGGTAAGCGATTTTCGTATCAACTTTTTTTACATTACGTGGGCGTGCGAATATAAATTACCAGGACCAACCAGAAGGAGACTTATCGTATGGAGCTCGATGTTAATGAAAATTTGATTTTTTTAACGTTAATCAGTACAAATTTCTATCCGGCAAAGGAACTTTTATTACTCAAAATCAACATTATGAATACACACACGTGTATATTTTTATAACATTTAAATATATTAATTATAAAACTTTAGAACATAAATTGTAAGTAATATATCGTACGAAATATGAAAAAAGCAAAGTGTCTGGAAAAACAAAATAAAAATTTGGTTAGTATTATTAAGGAAATATAAAAAGAAAATGACGAAATATCACACAGGCGGAGTTTAATGTAACTACGATTTCAAGCGGTCTTAATTTTTCTCGTGGAACTAAAAAACACATTAAAATAAGTCACGTTTAACAAGCAATTGAAGTAAAACTGCTTATGATGACAGATGTTCTGATTAAACTAAAAACAAATGAGATGTGTTAGAATCCGATCGTTATACATATCAATAATATGTTTTGCAGTATTGAAGCATTATTGTAATTTAAGTATGTCATGATAGGTTAATAGTAGAGTTAGAATGAGAAACACAAATACAATGTTAATAATAATTAGTATTCCTTAAATATTAATATTAATACAGGTGTAATTTTACGGTGATTTATTTCGGCTATCGTAAAACTAGTGAACCTATTTTAAATAGCTTAGTTACTAATTGATCAGGGCTAATATTGCTAAAATCTATATTACTAACAGCCGGAAGGGATATGCTTAATACTATCAGTAAAGAGTTATGCATTACACGGTGTTATTTGAGTGTGCAATTTTATGTTTATGTAAATAATCTTTAAATAGGCCGTGTCTAATTAGAAATTAGACATTAGAAAAATTTAGCGTAAAATCTTTATTATGTAGTCTATCATCTATGGTTGGAAAAAAATTGTTAGCTATACCGTTATTATATTCGTCCCACTGCGCCTGAAATTTATTTCCACTTCATTGTTTTGTGTATCAAATAGAATGATTTATACCGATTTAAACATTTCACATATGAATGAACTTCATAAAAATCAATACACCATCAACTTTTAAAGATGATTCAAAATGCATTGATTGTAAGATATATATTTGAAAAAACTGGATGGTTGAAAGAAAATCGTCGATGCAGCTGTCTGAATTTCTAGATAAGCCTGTTACAATTGGTGATATATATTATGCCAAAAATGTTATAATTACACACATTTAGTATTAAGTAAAAGGCAGAAAGTAGAAACAGACCAAAACCCATCATCATCTCAAGTTTCAAGCCAAGTTTGTTTTCTAGGTGAGTTTGTGGATCTTGAATGCATTACGAAAAAGCTTGAAAAAAATGTATAATATTAATTAATACATATACTTAAAATAATTGCAGTTTGAAGGCAATCTAGTACGTGCACTGTACCGTATAAGCAGTGAAAAAGGAAGCATTAGAAAATATAAAGTGATGTACAATAAATATTGGGACTATAGAATTTCATTTTAGTGGGAAAAAACACCATGCACTGCTGCGGCGACTCATCGAAGAATTGTCAGACGCCACGAATGGTTAAATTCGGCTGTTGTTAGTTATTTTCTTTTGTCCTTTTAAAGAAGGCATAAGGACACGAAATGTTTTATTTTCTAGTTCCGGCATCACATTTCGAAATCCTCGGTCCAAAATGAAAACATCATTTTCTCTTAATAAATCTGTCAGGCCACTATCATTAGTAAAAAGTTCTTTTAGTATTTTTGCGTCATTCTCATTAACATAATATGGTCCTAAAACATCAATGAGATAATCATCAGTAGTGCAAATAGTAAATGGCTTACAGAGAATAATTCTCGTTTGTTCTGATTATGATTTTCGCTAATATTCACTACTTGCACTCTTCTGATGTCGAAGCTAGGTGTACCACCATCAGCAATTAAAATCAACTGATTTTCTGCGATGTTATGTAATTTTATGGCTAAGTCCGTTGTATCATTTATTCACAAGTCTTCTCGTTTCATAGCTTTTAACCTAAATCTTGCTGGTAACACATTAAAGTCTTTTAAAATTGATGTTGAAAATTCTGAAACTTGCTGTGGACGATCAAGTCCAAGCATAGATCATTTCATTTAAGTTGCCACTTCGAAGTTTAAATAAAAGTATCACAAGAGCTTGAGTAATAGTGCGATTTCCCGAATTTCTCAATAAAAGCATTATTTCTCGTAATTTTATTAAATTTTCCCGGTCAATCCTAGTGAAAATTTGAAGGTGTTCTTCTGATAGCGTGTAATCGCCGACTTTATCTGTGAGTTCCGAGTCACATGATATAGGGTTTGTAAAAACTTCAAAACATTTAATACTTGTACGGTACTTGAATGAGATATTACAGATATGTTTTCAATTCAGTAATGTAATTTATAGACATCCCCTTGTTAGATTTATGAAAATAAAGTGCTTGATGTAAAACAGTTTAAAGTAATTTTAAATGAATATTATATGAACAAATATCAAAATATATATTAGACAGTTATAATAGGCTAGTGAAACAATATTTTCCAAATATCATAGAACGAATAAATAATAAATACTTTGTGCCAAATTTTTTTAACGTACAATTCATATCCGGACATGTGGTATATTTAGAGCATATATATTTATATATGTATATATATATATATATATATATATATATATATATATATATATATATATATATATATATATAAGTTTAAAATTATAGATACCGAAAATTGTAAAAGATGTAACTTTTTAGCTGATATTAGGCATCACATATTAAACGGTTGTAACCATTGTAATAAAATATTTGGATAATTTGTATACTACAGAATTAGTTACAAATATATTTAAAGAGTTTAATGAATTTGTCGTGGAAGAAATGATATATCGTAAGAAAAATTCAATTATATAATAATACGAAAGATAATTAAGTTTAAAATACTAGTGTATTTAAGTTAATGAAAATATTAATTTATTATCATTGTAAAATGGGATTACAGGAAATCAAAAACTTAATTGGATGATGCCTGTAATGAACATTATAGTAAAACTTGTAAATTAAACAAATGAACAGCCCTGCCCAAAGTTATTGTGAATAGGTGGGGAAGGGGATTTAATAATACGTAAAATCTGTTTTTTATCAAGTGGCTCTTACAGCAACGATTACTATGAGTTATGAAAATATTTTTTTGTTTGAAGACCTGTAAGCGTGCTTCAAATGAAACGTTCACTATGTCAGTGGATTTTTTACAAAGAAAGTAATATTTATGCGACGCAATAGGCCGCTTAAAATTCAATTCTACTGTGTCAGTTTCTTGAATTTTATTTTGATGTACCACAAATGATGGATCGTCACCAAAACTTGTGAAGAAGACATAGAATTAATCATTGCCATTGATGATTCTTGGCTTGAAACTTGAGATGATGATGGGTTTTGATCTGTTTCTACTTTCCGCTTCTTACTTAATACTATGTGTATGTAATTATAACATTTTTGGTATAATATATCACCAACAGTAACAGGTTTATCTAAAAATTCAGACAACTGCATCGATTTTCTTCCAACCACCCAGCTTTTTCAAATATATCTTACAGTCAATGCATTTTGAATCATCTTTAAAAGTTGACACGATAAACATGGGCGTCGCCAGAGGGGGGCAGGGGAGGGCAGTTTTCCCTCCTGAAGCTTCGAAATTTTTTAATCAACTGGCCATGATGAGTATTCATAGACCCCTAATCATGAACAATATGGAAGACTTTTATAATAAAGTAGTAGATCAATTTGCCAGGGACCCACGAAAATTATGTTTTAATTAAGATTTTATTCTTGTTTAATAAAGTATTAAGCCTTTACAAATTATAAATTTAATTTTTCCTTTAACTCATATCATCTTTCTATCACCCCCCCCCCCCCCCCCCCTCCCTCTAGCTCATTGGCTGGCGACGCCCTTGATGATAAATAAATCTAAAACATAACAGTTTTTCATAAAAATGTATAAAATTAATTTTGTATTAAGGAAATGCGTACATCTTACTTTCATTATTGTATTTTACTAGCATTTTTCCGTTTAATTTATTCAAGTGTACAGAGTTAATTTTATTTAAATGAAATATTAAGCAAACTATTTAAACTATTGATAAACTTAAATTAGTAATATATCTCAAATCTTTTGCAACGCGACATGTGTATTATTCATTAATTTATTTTATTTTATTACATCCGTTGGTTCACAAAAATAAAAAACTACACGTCTGTATGACTCACATTTATACGTACGATTCAAAAACCAATCGCATAAGTACACTTATTCAGATCATGTACATCGAAATTAATGTGTTTTACACAAAAAAGCTGTTTAGAAAACATCGGTAACAATTGTAAAAATTAGCTTTGTACATCTTTTTCAAGCTTTTTCGTAGTGCATTCAATTTAAGATCCATAAGCTCACCTAGAAAACAAACTTATTTTTGTTGTACATGGTCGTTTACGTCAATAAAGTTACGTTTATAGAGAGAAACGATTTTTTTTTAACAATTCCGCTGCGAAAAATACGTTAAGACACGTGTCACACTTGCAAATAAAATTTTCTTTTTCACGATTTTTCAATTTTTTTTTATTTTTGAATTTTCGGCTTGTTTTGCGAAAGAATAGTTCGTTTTGCAATAGTTATACATATTTTCAATGTATTTTTTTCGTGGAATTCGAAAAAGACATTAGCTTTTCCCTAGAATGTAAACACGTATTAAATTAATAGCAAGAAATAGCACAAAAAAGCGTCAAAAAATAAGTTTTTAATTTTTTCGACTATGCTTCACCAACTCAAAAAATCTGAAAAAATTCCTAATGATTGAAACTATTATGTTACATAACAGACATTTTTTTCGTGATACCAACTTCAAAAACTTTTTTTTTGCGATTTTTTGAAAATTTCGAACTTCTTTTTAAGAATTTGAATTTTGCGCTAAAAATTCTGAAAAAACTTTTACATATAGAACTTCTAGTCCTCTTCGATCTTCAAAAAGAATTTTTTAAATCGGTTAAAAAACGACTGAGATATCTTGAAAGGGGACCGCTCTTTCGGGCGCGATCGATCGGGCGCGACTCTATCGGGCGCAGACTCTATCGGGCGCAGACTCTATCGGGCGCAGCCTCTTTCAGGCGCAGGCGAACTCAGACCTTTTACAGACCACCTACGGTGATTTTCAGGTATCATCCGTTAGACGTTGTCATCTGTGTTAGTAAGAAACACGAATTACCAAATACTGCTATCAGAAATTCCGTCCAAAAAATACCGTTCTTCGTTAACGATTTAGTTTTTCCGCGCGTATAGCATGATATAATCACAAAACATATTTTACATGATTTTGTTTGGTTATTCGCTTTTTTAAAATATTTTCTATTTTGAAATAACGACTTCAGTGTGAAATACTGATAAACAGACTTTCGCGATGTAAATTTAAGAGTTCTGTTAGCAATAGTGATGCGAAACGGACGAAAATTATTAATATTAATAATCGGTCAAATGCATTGTCGGTTTTCTTCATTTTTTTTTTTTTGCTAACGTATAGTCAACCGTATTTAAAAAGTTACAAACTATCAACTCTACGCCATTTAAAGTGTAACATAACTGGATTGAATTTGCTTCTGATACATATTCCTTATATTATCTTTCTCTTTTCATTCGTATTTAGCAAATTTATTTGAGGATACGTTTATTGAAGTTTTTTCTGTTATCTACGATTTTAATTATATATTTAATTCATTGACGAATCAACCCTGGTTTCAAAAAAATATCGAAAAAGACAAACAAAGGCGCAAACATTTTTAAACATAAACACATTTATGTTAATACTGGGCGAGAAATATATACGATATTTCAAATTAAAAATTAAATATCTTTGTTTTGAATTTAATATTATGTAAATGTAAATTATTGTAATCTTTAAATTAACTCACAGAATGTTTAGTACATGAAACATCCTGCCCGGTTAACCTCTTTTTTTTTTCTTTTAGTTCGTTTAGAAAAATTTTAAATCTTCAAAACACTGGACTAATACTATTTTCGTAAAAATTTTAATAAAGCCAATAAGGAAGAAACTTTCAAACCTTGAATTTGTTTAAATATTCCCGATAAATGCACTGCGGGAAATTCTATTTTAAAAATAATGGATAATTTTTTTCTGTATATAAATAGGCAAAGACAAAACAGTTCAGTACCTTCTTCTCCACTTTTTATTAACCGACTTTCTTGCTTTTTTTTTCTGTTTAGTAACTATTGATGATCCTAAGAGCTATCAGTATACAAAATTTTGGAAACAGTTATACTTTTTATTTCGTATTTAAATAAAAAAGTAATACAAAAAGTGAAAAAGGAAATCGCTGCAGCCAATAAATCTGTTCTTATTGAAATGTTTTAATTTTTTTTAATAATCATCATTATTGGCTTTTTTAAAGTGTACTAAATCTTAAGGTATCATTTAATTTTTGTATTTAAAGTACGTATAAAAGTACATGTTCTCAGATATATAATGAACGAATGTATAAGAGTAGGAAAAAAATTTTGGAAATATACAAATTCATATATATTTTTCTAAAATTTTTAATGATAATTATGGTTGGATTTGGACCATTGGGGGAACGCTAGTATTTATAAACACGTGACTGAAGTGGCAAACTGTAAATATATGAGATACATCTACATTGCAAAATGATTTAATTAACCCAGAATAACACTCCTACTGAATAGCATGGACTCATCAAATTAAATGACGAATTAAAATCACAGTTTGTATAATCTTTTCGTATTTACCTGAAATTGCGTACAAGCAAGAATATATAAATTGACATATTCCCCGTTTTTAGAATTAACTTAAAAATATTAATGTGATGAACATTAACGTCCCAAGTCCGAGTAAAAACAATCAGTGAATATTTTTATACATATAATAATTGAAAGTTTTTAGAATATTTATTAATTAATAAACTGGCGTACCTTGGCGGATAGTTTTCACAAAATTAAAAATGCAGTATCGCGATTTTTTTTTTTTATTTCCAGCTACTAAGTCTTAATTAGTAACCTACATGTTTATGCCGGGTGTAGGAGTATTCACATTTTTTTATAATCTTTTTGTACCTACCTGGAGAGTCATTTCGTTTCGGCCGCAACACGATTCGCCTCGTTACATTTCGACTTCGTCTTTTTTCCAAGTAGACCTAGTTTAGCCTTAGTGAGTTTTTAATTTTTTTTTCTTCTATAATTATCATATTTAAGACGTAAAAAAACACCCGTGAAATTAGTAATTAATTTGTTTAGAAAATAAACCAGCTGTTTTCAATGCTTCTTTTGCGTTCGTATATCGCAAAAAGAATTATTTTTGGTTATAAAGACTTGAAGTTCTGATTATGTATTCGTTTAGCGGGTTATTTCAATAAAAAATTTCAGAAAAAATTAGTAGATCATAGGAATAATTTCCCTCTGTGACAGATTTTCTGCTTTCAAGGGAAATCCATATGCTTTATAATAAATTTTTACATTCGCAAAAAAATAAAATTAAATTAACTTTAGTGATTATGAAAAACTACTAAAAAATATCGTTTATTACTTTTAAGAAATTCTTCTTCTATTTTTATGTTTATTTTTAACAGAACCCATTCGTTTGAGCCAAATCGACTGGCCCTGTTTTTAATTTAGTATTATGTAAATTGAAATTACGATAATTCATACTTATCATATTATATCCTTGGCGGTTGACACATTATGTTCAACTACTTTGCTGTATTTGCGATAAAATTATATTATATTTTTTTTTTATTTATTTATTTATTTATTTTTTCTAAAATATAGTTACCTGAAAAATAAATATTTTAGCGCTAGATATTTAATTCTGCACGTTATGTAACACGGATTAATTACTTGGAATCATTTTTTTTTATTACTGTGAAATATGACCTACATAAACCAGAATTCATTTTTAAACCATGCAAAAACATCAATAAAGCAGCTCATTTAGTAATAAAATTAACATAATTAAGTAACAAAAATTTTCCGATTTTTAAACAACTATTTTACATTCTTAAAAGTATATATTTGTTTTATAACCGTTATATGTAATTATTTTAGAAAACAAGTAAATATTGATCGCCAGTGAGTATTCCGAAAAAATACAACAGCACTAAAAACATATATGCCGAAAATAATTTTATAGATATATTGTAAATTCTCAAACGGACGTCAATTTTTTTTTGTCGGTTCGGTTCTCACCATGGGGGATTTCCTGCGGGTGATTGAAAAGAGGTAATGAATAGGACTTCGAATATTTTACAATATGCGAATCTGTAGGACTAAAAGAAGAAGAAAAAGTAATAAAATCGTCATGGAAAAAATCGTACATTTTTCTTGGAATTGACTATAGGTTTATTGTAAAGAAGTTATTATTATTTCGGCGGAAGAAGAATTACTAGAATATTTTTCGAATAGACTATTCTTAATAATGACCGTAGTACGGAGAATTAACGAATGAAACTGTTTTCTGTATATAAGTGTAGTGCTTTAGTTTGTTTATTTGACCAAATCCTGAATAGCTTCATAAGAGGTGAAATTTATTTACCTGTACTGTTCATACCCCATACGATTGGCTATTCGGTTTTTAATTTCTAAGAAAATGGTTCATTTTCCTAACAGAAGAACATAACAAAATGTACAATGAATGCGTGTAAAACTTGCCATTATTGTTATTTTTACTTTTCTGTTCCGAAAAAAAAAGAATGCCGCAAAGGATGTTGACACATAATGGTTTTTGTCATTCGTCTATGAATGTTATATAATATCAACAAAATAAAGAAAACATAGTCTTATTGATAAAAGTAACCGAGTAAAAAAGAGAAATATGTCGATTGCGACAAACGTTTGTTCAAAGTCGCAACAAATTATAATCAGCTTCAGCTTGAAGATTATCTTCGTGGTGTAGCACATAATGTAATTATTAAACTTTAGTGTTTGCATGTATTATAGGTATTATTATTATTACTTATATGTAAGATTTCGAAATCGTTTATTTCTATATTTGTAATTAATGTTATTATTATTATATTATAATTGCAAACTCTTATTTTGTTGGGAAAACGTGAAAGAAGAAAAACATAATTTCTAATTCGGCTAGCCGTATGAACACTGGTTGTACCTTGTATATATATATGGTTTGAGAAATTATCATTCCTGTGGAAAGGGGGGATCATTTTTTTGCGACAGTTTTATCGCAATACATACTATAGGTTTCAAATTGTTGGTGACTTAAATATTGTTTATGCGTGTTACAGAAAATACCTATTTATTAAATAAAACTGTATCCATTTCATATAAGAAAGATTGATTCCTTATCAAAAAATAATAAGGATATTGTTCCAAATTTTTGTGGTTTTTGAAAATTTAAGTTATTACTAAACGACCAAACATTGTAATTTGTGTAGTATGCTGTAAGCTAATTTAACAGGCTCAGCTTGATATCGGCACAGTTGTGTTTAAGCCGTATGTGAAAAAAAGAAACAAAAAAAAAACGTTGGA
This sequence comes from Icerya purchasi, assembly GCA_039619475.1. NCBI lineage: Eukaryota > Metazoa > Arthropoda > Insecta > Hemiptera > Monophlebidae > Icerya > Icerya purchasi. The sequence goes on from CM077115.1 coordinate 587,061,292, forward strand.
CTAGAATATTATTTTTTTTATAAATATGTTCAAAATTTATCCTCTTTTCTCTTTCATGCCTACTTCATGCGACATTTTATGTTTTCGTTTAGCACAAAACATGCACGCAGGAGCAAATTCATTTTTTCATAAATATTAAACATGTTTTTCTTTCTGTGCATTTTAATTTTAGGCCAAATGAGGTTAAATCTGAAAAAGCAACCTAAAGGAATCGGACAAAAATAAAAATAAACATACTAAGGCTAACTGAAAAATCATTCTGAATAAATTAATGAAATAACTATATAAAAACAAATAGGCGATCGTGCTCATTTTAACAATTACTCATTTATTGTTTGATTACATTTTGCCTCAACAGGACTTTTCAGTTCAGCAAATATAAAAAGAATACAAGCAAGCGTATAGATAATTTAGTATTTGCAACAACATATCATAAGTATCGAAATGCAAACCGGATAAAAGACCTTTTCATATTATTCACTACCGTCACTAAAGAATTTTTTTTTCTCGAAATAAAACCAAAAAACCTTTAGTAAAGAAAGCCGATATGATGAGAAACAGAAGAAAGATAAGTTACTATTATAAATATTTAATGTAAATTGATAGAACGATGATTCAAATAACGAATACCCACAAATTATTCCTTTTAAAGCATTGTGTTACTCAAATCCAACCCAGCCGAACTTACAATATTTATAAAGTATTATTGCAATTTAGTGTGATAAGTTAGTAAAAAAACGAATTTCTAGAAAAAAAAATTCGGTTAAAACGCGTTTTGTAACTAACAAACATGTTAATTACAAAGTGGTTGTAGCCATTAACGGTTCTTTTCCTTTTTGTATTAAAAACTATTTCACAGCAAAAAATTAATTAATCGCTTTGGTTTCTCAACTTACTTCTTTACTTTTTCTTTTTCCCTACAAAACATGCATCAAGTATTGCCGAGTCGATTTTTCTAATTATTATAATTCTTTTATGAGCCGCTCACTTCATTATTAAACAAAACAGGAAAAGCTTCTTCCTTATTGGTTTTATTAAAATTTTTATGAAAATAATATTAGTCCAGTGTTTTGAAGATTTAAAATTTTTCTAAACGAACTAAAAGAAAAAAAAAAAGAGGTTAACCGGGCAGGATGTTTCATGTACTAAACATTCTGTGAGTTAATTTAAAGATTACAATAATTTACATTTACATAATATTAAATTCAAAACAAAGATATTTAATTTTTAATTTGAAATATCGTATATATTTCTCGCCCAGAATTAACATAAATGTGTTTATGTTTAAAAATGTTTGCGCCTTTGTTTGTCTTTTTCGATATTTTTTTGAAACCAGGGTTGATTCGTCAATGAATTAAATATATAATTAAAATCGTAGATAACAGAAAAAACTTCAATAAACGTATCCTCAAATAAATTTGCTAAATACGAATGAAAAGAGAAAGATAATATAAGGAATATGTATCAGAAGCAAATTCAATCCAGTTATGTTACACTTTAAATGGCGTAGAGTTGATAGTTTGTAACTTTTTAAATACGGTTGACTATACGTTAGCAAAAAAAAAAAAAAATGAAGAAAACCGACAATGCATTTGACCGATTATTAATATTAATAATTTTCGTCCGTTTCGCATCACCATTGCTAACAGAACTCTTAAATTTACATCGCGAAAGTCTGTTTATCAGTATTTCACGCTGAAGTCGTTATTTCAAAAAAAAAAGTATTTTAAAAAAGCGAATAACCAAATAAAATCACGTAAAATATGTATTTTGTGATTATATATGCATATATAACATGCTATACGCGCGGAAAAACTAAATCGCTAACGAAGAACGGTATTTTTTGGACGAAATTTCTGATAGCAGTATTTGGTAACTCGTATTTCTCACTAACTCAGATGACAACGTCTAACGGATGATACCTGAAAATCACTGTAGGCGGTCTGTAAAAAGGTCTGAGTTCGCCTGCGCCCGAAAGAGGCTGCGCCCGATAGAGTCGCGCCCAAAAGAGGGTGACACATCTTGAAAAACCCGTAATTCACAAAATGGGGGGTCTACGGCAGCGGACCCCTGTAGGTCTAGGAGTCTAAAACTTTTATGATCAAGAGCTTTTTTTATGCTCTATAAAATTATATTTCGTTTGCAACTATCGGCTTGGAGCACTTTTGCTCGTCTTATCTGCTGGGCTAGACCCTTTAGTAGTAACACGTAACTTCATTGAGTCGTTCAGACAGCGAGCGAATGATGTTTCGACGGTATAATCGCTTTAAGTGATTTTCTTCAGTCGCTATTACTAGTATTTAAGTACCTTTATTCTGATTTCATTGTATTATCATTTATTTATAACCTATAGTTGAAGATTAATATTATTAATTTTGAAGAGGAGGCTGTATTGTTATCTTTAATCATTTCCCTTATTATTCGCACATATTGTTTATTTTCTTCGGATGCGGTATGAACTAAACATTGTTAGTGTCTCTGATTCGATCGGAATGGAGACAATATTTAATGCGCAGTTCTTAGTGTTTTTATTGTAATTCTTGATTTGAGTCGGCAATGCCAACGGTGTCACCTTAAATCGGTGTGGTATAATAGAAAAAAAAAAAACAAAATTGAATAGACAAAAGTGTAAAATGTTTTCCAGGAATTCTGCCGTTTCTTACATAGCAACAACGCTACAACATCATAATGAAGACCTCGGATGATTGTTCGGCGAGATCGCAGGTTTTTGTTTCATATAAATTCATACGTTTACAATCACTGTATGCATATATATTTTTTTGGGGGGGGGGTCATATAATTATGTAAAATCTTCTACGGTAGGCAGTAAATTTGAAGAATACCCTTGGTTTCAAAAAAAAAACTGTTTTAAAAATACATAGTTATTACAATTTAATTTAAATTTAGGTTTACTTTTATGTGAAAAATAAAACGATATTATAAAATTATACCTTAACTATGGTAGTTTAGAAATAGTAAGAAAGATAGTATTTTTATTAGACTTTACTTCTTTTTTATTTTTGTTAGTAATCCGATTCGAATTCTCTTTGTTCGTGAGCAAGTTTAAATATATGTATTTCTCATTGAACTATTTTTAATTAAAATTACAAAATAAAAATTAAAAATAAACAAAAATGGCAAAAATCGACTGCAGTTGTTTTTAAAATAGAATAAAAAAGGAATGTTAATAGTTTTTCTAGAAAATAGTATTAAATATTAGTTAAGAAAATCCGTAGGTAACATTTATACAAATCTTTTATATCATAAATTAAGTTTCTCTGTTATAACAAATTTTTTCATAGAGGCTTTCGTTCTTTAGGGAGGTGTCCCCTATTTCCTCCCTAGATCCGCCACTGATATATGAATGTTATTGCTCCCTTCTTGCCATTTATGCGCATCGAAGCAGTTGTGCGACAGCCAATCACAGGGCCCCCTTAAAAGGAAATAGCTAAAACGTTCGTATATTAATCTGCCTTGTTTATCGAATACATTCCCATTTGTGTAATATATTCGATTGTTCGTGCTCAAGACCGTGTCTACGGGGGTGATGGTGGCGGTACTCCCCCATTAAAACTGAAATAGTTATTATAAATACACAAAAATGTGAAAAAAATCAAAAATTTAAAATAAATATTGATGATTTCTTACATTTTTAAAAAAGAAAAAATATCCTCCATATTTTTAGGTACTTCATTAATATCTTAACGAAAAAAATTTTATTACTAGTATAATCAATAACGTATATGTAATTTTTATTTATGTTTTTATACGGGGTAATTCATTTATGTAAATTATTAGTACATAAATGTAAATGGTGGAAATTGTTAATAGTATGAATATTAGTGAAAAATGTATTATTATTTATAAAAGAAATATAAAAAGAAAATCTCTCCCCTTTTTTTAAAATTCTGGGCACGGCTCTGCTTGTGCTCTATTCTATTTTCAATAATGCATGACGTTACTTTTTGGTAAAATATTCAAAAACACGCTGAAAGAATTTTACTTAAAAAAAAAGAATAAAAACACAAGTATATTAATAATTATTTTTATAATTTAATTCCTTTCGATTCTTTTTTAATACATATATTGTGATCAATTGGCCTTTGTAACTCTATCCTCTCATTAAGCTGCATGATAGTTATTTATAGCTTGGGAGAAGACTTAAGAATAGTTTGAAATACAACTGTCTCAAGAAAAGCGAAAAAAAGTATTAAAACGAGATTAAAAATTGTTAAATCGACAAAGAATCAAAAGCAAATGATCAGTAATAATTACAGATTTTTTTTTCTCTCTTTCTTTCACAGTTGGGAATTTGTTATTCGAATAACCGAATAACGAATAACGAATAAATTATTCGAATAACGCACAAATAAATAATGATTAATTTATTCGTTATTCGACATTAATCATTATTCGTCAATCATACATTATCCATTATTCACTAATCATTATTCGTTATTCATTATTTAGTAATTATTCATAAACTTAATTTAATGAACATTTACATTTTGCTATAAAACACCAGCAAGCTTTAAAAAATTAATAACACAATTTCCAATTATATTTTTTCAAAATATTTTTAATAAAAATGTAAAGTTAAAATAAATAATATAGAAAATTGCTAAAAAATTTTAAGTGTATTTTACTTATACTGCTTAGAATATTGTAAGTTTTTATTAAATAAAATGTTTAATTGGCTATTAAAAAATATGAATATTAAAATTTATTTATATTAGTTATCCTTTTTTGTATTAGCGATTTATAACCATCATAGTGTGATCCTAGAAGGTTTCTTGTTCTCAATTTTAAAAAATTTAAAAAACATAGAAAAAAATAAATATGAATCTTAATTTTTCAAATAAAAATTAAAATATATGCGAAATATACTTTTCATATATAACAAATTTAATTTTTTACAGATCACTAATAACAGCGAAAAGTATATTTAGTGAAATGTACACATAAAATTTTTGTTTTTGTTTTTGTTTTCCCTATTCCCAATAACTTTGGGTAGGGCGGTTTATTTGTTTAATTTACAATTTTTACTATAATGTTCATTGCAGGCACCATCCAATTAAGTTCATAAAAAAAAGAAAAGAAAAAAATGCTCGCCAATATTAAATTATTAAAAAAAGCCTTTTTATATGCATTAATATTAATTGATATTTGAAATAACGATTAACGTATGATTGACAAATAACGAATAATGAATAATTTAATTATTACTCATGCGTGTAAATAACGAATAATTTAATCATTATTCAAAAGTGCGAATAATGATTAACGAATAACGATTAATTTTGTTATTCTGATTATTATTCAATAAATTATTGTTCGAATAATGCCCAACGCTGCTTTCTTCATCTCTTTTAACGCAAAACATGTTTTTAAACTGTGGAAGGTAAATATTTAGATCTCATGATGCGTTTACGTGTAACGTTGCACTAATTTAAGTTTTATGGAACGACCTATAAAATTACTATTTATAGCGCCCTAAGAACGTGTTTCACACTCGCTATCAAAGCCTTCGAAATTTATCAAACAACATCTAGAGAATAAGTTACATATAGGTTGCTGGTAAGAAGGACGAAAAATATTGTTCTAACGACGAATAACAGAAGTGATAAAGTGATTTACTGGTGGGAAAAAAATATCGGCTTAAATCGGTTTGTACGCTGTTTGAAGTACCATAAAAGCAGTAAGAAGAAGAATGGCGAGATAAAAGGAACCTCGAAAGAAATGGTGCAAAGTAGCGGGGCAGTGTGCCAGATTCGATATGAGCTGCTGAAGTAGATGTTAAAAATTTTTGGCAAAATGTTCGAGAAAATTAAAGTTTCCCGCAGGAGGAAAAGTTCGAAACTAGTCTGCTCCATTGAACTTCCGTCTGTTCTCTATAGTTACACAAGTCAACTTGAATATCACGAACCGATAGAAACGTGCACACACACAGTTTGTGCTAATGAAAATTTTTATTGTAAATCTTCTTTATTATATTAATTCGTATCGAAAGTTCTTTGAAACATCTGTCACCAGAATTAGCCTGGCTTTTATTTTCAACAGTATACCTTAATTAAGCAGGTTGATTTCTTTTATCCCGGATTAAAAGTTATGGTATATTTTAAACGATTAACTATTAACAATATTTTATATAGTTCGGGAATATAAAAAACTTGTAACACTTCTGCCTATTGTGCATATTGTCGATTAACCGTTCTGAGTTTCTTACAATAAAATGTGTTGTAACCTAAGTAGAAAACCATTCCGCAACTATGAAACAGTCGATTAACATGAAAATACACCACTATTAATTCAACAGCGCCGTGACCAACTTTATCATCCGACCGTAGATAAAAATCCCACCAATGAAAGAAACCGGACAACTATTTATTACATTATGCTAATTAAGTATTAGGGATAATTATTTCAGGTAGATCAATTAACGGCTAATCCAAACGTGATTGTTGTGCACTATTTCCGAACACCAGAGAAATTTAGGAAGGTAAAGGCGGATCCCAAGTAGAAAGGAACTGGCCTCCCATATTCTAATCAGATCCATTAGGCTTAGTACCATTATGGAAAGCTTAACTTCACAATCCATGATACTTCATCAAGGATATATGGGACTTACTTTACTTTACATGAACGTCGTAAGCCGATGAGCCAGGGAGGGGAGGGGCAAGATGATAGAAGGAGGATATGAGTTATAGGAAAAATAAAATATATAATTTGTAAAAGCTAAATATTTTATTAAACAAGAATAAAATCTTAATTAAAACACAATTTTCATGGGTTTCCGGAAAATTGTTCTACTACTTTATTATAAAAGTCTTCCAAATTGTCCATGATTACGCGTCTAAAAATACTCATGGCCATTGGAGCGATTTTCTGCCATCATGCTTCGCAACCACGCTTTTATTCGCCTCAAGCTGCTAAAAGATCACTCAACAGTATACATTGTGCACGATAGAGCGATCAAACGTTTCAAGGCTTTACCTAATATCATGGATTCGTGTTCACATCGACAAGTACACGCATAGGAGGCGTGCGTATTCGTTTCAGATCTCATCGCGCGGGACGGGAATTATAAATTCGGATTATCTGTTTAAATTATTGGGTATTTGATTAAAAAGTTTCGAGGCTCTAGAGGGGCAACAGCCCTCCCTTGCCCCCCTTGGTGTAGTCCATGCATATATATATATATATATATATATATCATATATATTATCATGTTTGTGATGTGCGGTTTAACTGATTCGCGTTCAGTTTAGCTGATAAGAATTTTAACTCGGTGAGTTCGTTTGATAATTTAAATCTATTGAAGCGGTTTACTTTTGTTTTTATCTAACTTATACATCGTGTATATGTATATATATCTCTAGTAGCGAATATGACTGGTGTCGAAAATACTTATTTCGACACCAGTATTAAATACATAGATGATATTAAGCAACTACTAAATGAATCGCACAATATGAAAGTAAAACTAAAAGAAGGAATTTTTCAAAAAATTGGTAACCTGGTAACAACTTTAGACTTGTTAAAGACGCATGTAAATAAATTAAATAGTAACTTCAATGAGTTAAAGAAAAATACGGAAAAGAACATAACAACTATACAGTTTCCGGGGTTATTTCTGATAAAAAACCGTCTTATTCTTCCAAATTAAAAACTAAGTTGCTTACAAATAGTAATTTAATAACTAAAAATAAATACGAAACTTTAATCATCGAAGATACAAGTAATTCAGATGATCGGAATTAATGATTTAAACAAAATCAAGACAAGTAAAATCGGAGTTGATGTCGGATTTATAAAACAACATAAACGTAAAGAGTTATAATTGGTGTTAAAGATGTAAACCAATTTGATAAAAGCAAGAAGCTTCAAACAATGTAACAAATATAAAAACCAAAACTGCATTAAAAAAGGAAGTACCCAATGATCACGGTAGATGTTAGTGTTCATTCCTCAACTACAGAATTAGATATTAGTATGGCGATTAACAACAAAACGGGTAAAAATCCAAAAACTGTTACGTTAAAGAAAACTAATGATGGTAAACTACGTGCATTTGTACGCCTGGATCCTGATGCCTACGATATATTAATAGAGGCTGGTTACATGGTTGTGAACTGGTCAAAATGTAAAGTGTATGATTATATTCCGATCATCCGATGTTTTAATTGCTTCCGGTTCGGCCACATGAAAAATGAATGTAAAACTGATTCAACTCGTAGCAAATATACACTGGATGAAAATCAACTTAAAGCAAAATGTAATAATTGTTTTTCGCATGCCTGTTTACAGCATGTGAAAGAAAAAGGTAACATTTCTCTAGAAGTTAAGAAAAATATTATTAACAATATTACACACAACACTTTTTCTTATGCTTGTCCATTGTATATTAAAATCGTAAATAAAGTAAAACATAATATAAATTATGGCCAATAATCAATTTAAACTTTGCAAAATGTAAATCACTGCAAGGAAGCGCAATCAGTATTAAATTTAAATAATCAACATAACACTAATTACTTATGTGTCATTTGCGATCCTTATTTATATGGTAATGAAAAACAGTACAACTTCTTATTGCATACTAAGTATGTTGCTATCTGTAGTAATATTAAGAATGTTAGTAGTACCAAAATTTCAGATTACATTATTAAAGTTAACGTAAACGATATTGTTATTTTTGGAATATATTTTCCACCTAATATTGACTTAATTCATCAATTTACACTACTGCTTAAACATATAAAACAAAACTGGAGACATGACGTAATAATACTGGGAGATTTTAATTCAAGATTAAAATTTATGGAAAGCAAAAACTTCCAACACACGCCCAGAAATGCACAATTTGAAAATTTTGTGTATTCAGGGAACTTAACAATTAAAAATGATTATAATGTACATACGTTTCAAAACTACAATCTACAAAGCTTAATAGATTACGTTCTAGTAAACATTAACTTTAAGTATAAGTTGTCTAGTGTTATGGTTTAAGATTTTCACTTAAGTGATCATAAAAATATCAGTATTGAAATTTTTGATACAAATATTATTAATGATGATAATATCCTTACCTTGGATACAGATATATTTCATAGTAATCTTAATGCCGACTTAATGTTAAATTTCGAAACGAGCTTAAAACTTGCAAGTACCGAACTTCAAGTAAATAATATTATTGAACAATTTAATGATAATTTAACAAATAACGTAAATAAGTCCAAGGTTAAAAAGCCTAAGACGAACAAATCCTGGTGGAACAGAGATTTAGAATATTTTAAATTACTTGTCAGAAAGCTCAATAATATTAAACACAAAAGTTTTATAAATAAACTCATATATAAAGTAACTTTAAAATTGTATAGGAACAAAATTAAACATTTCAAACAACAGGCCTGGAGAACATTTTGTAGTTCGTCCAGGGCCTGGGGTAAACCTTATAAAATTTTAACGAATTCTGAACCATTTAAATTTCCAGATTTAAAAATTAATGGTAATAATGACACTTGTTCCTCTATTACTGGCAATAAAGACAAAATGAGTTTACTAATGAATTCATTTTTTAATTTTAAAGAAACTGGTTCTATTTCACTAGATAAAATCACAGATATAAATAAACAACAGCAGTTTGAAGTGACATATTTTAAACTAAAACAAATTATACAAAATCTTAATAATAAAAAAGACCATCTTCGAATGGTTAACAAGCTTATTAAAATTATATTTTTTTATTTTCCAAATTTATTGTTAACACTTTACAATAAACTATTACAATGTATTATATGTTTCCGTCCGCTTGGAAATGTGCTACTTTAATTATGTTAAACAAACCAAACAGGGATTTGAGTAAAGTAAATGGCCACATAGAACAATATGCTTATTAAATTCCTTAAGTAAAGTTTATGAAAAAATTATTCTTAAATTTTTAAACAATGAAATTAGCAGCACATCCGTGCTTAATGCATACCAAGACACGGTTTTAGTCTTTTCTACAGAACTTGCTATTGCAGATGTAACTGATAATTTATTACAAAACAAACAACGGAATAATCCGTCTATTATTATTTCATTTGATATAGAGGGAGCATTTAGTAATTGTGATCGTCAGGTTATAATTGATACATTAACTGCCAATGTTTTTTTAGTTTTAACATAATAAGCCTAATACACGATTATTTAACTAACGGGAGAGTAAAATGGGCCTATCAAAACGACATTGTTAATGTTAAAAATAATTTTGGCGTTCCACAAGGTTCAGTTCTTGGACCGGTCTTGTGGAATATTTTATATTCTAATATCCGTTCAAAATTAAGCATTATATACGTAAGCCTACGCTTATACAGTTATGCCGATGATTTACTTTTGGTCTACAGCGTACATTTATCTAGTAAGTTGAATCTGTTGTCCCATATTGGTAATTCTAATAAAGTTATTTATAAACTTAAAACAATAGTAGATGCTTTAAACCTCAAATTTGGGATTACCAAATCTCAAATCATGGTGATATCTGGTCGAGACAAAAACCTCGACCAAATTTGTTACAATAATATTAAAATTAATAATCATACGTTCAGTTCTACTGACCATATTAAATATTTAGGATTCATTTTAGACGATAGATTAAAGTACAATAAGCATATACAGTACATAAATAATAAGGTTAATAAATATTATTACATTTTTAAATCCCTTGGCGGTGAGCTATGGGGACTAAATTATAAATCTAAGATAATACTCTATAAAGGTTTAGTGCTGTCATTATACTCATATTGTGCTGGTGTCTACTATAACCAGTTAACTAAACAACAAATACATAAAGTAAACTCCAACTGTCGGAAATTTCTAATTGATTTAACTTCTTCTTATATGTATAACTGCTTCAAATATCGCAATTCAGACCATAGCACGGGTCTTACCTATCGATCCTTACATTAAAAAGAGATCTCTAATTTTTAATGATAAACAAGAAAATAATGGTATTATAAGTAAATAACTTCTCAAGCAAGTTGATTTACAAATTTTTTGATGAATTTAAAACAAGATTACTCTGTCAAATGGTAAATTAATAAATAAGTTCTTTCCTAACGTAATAGAACGCTTTAAAAACAAAAACATTAAAGTAAATTATTATATGACTCAAATACTCACTGGTCATGGTTCCATTGGATACTATTTAAATAAATTAAACATTATTGCAGACAGTAAATGTTCTAATTGTGGAAGTAATGAAGTAGAAAATGTTCGGCACATAATATACACGTGTAGCAAGTATAACCACCTGCGACAATTGTATATGATTGACTGCACACTTCAACTAAATGAAATTATTCTACTAGAACAATTTCCTCTATTCATTTCTGAATTATTTAAAATTAAACATATATACAAATAATCGCTACTGGTAGCCATAAGCTAATTCGCAGGCTACTCTAGTTTGTTATATTTCTTTATTAAAGTAATTAAAAAAAAAAAAAAAAAAAATATATATATATATATATATATATATATATATATATATATATGTATATATATATATTCACGCGCACGCGCGTGCATACTTAACATTCTCCAAATAATACACAATAATGTTCATGTTTTATTTAATAAACTCATAAATATGTAATAAATATAATTTGTAAATTTTAGTATCAACAGTCAAAAAAACATAACAATCGTATCAAGAAAATTCCAGTTTTTCTTAAACATCAATTCTTAATTACATAGTTGTGTTATCAATGTTATTTACTCTACTCTATATTCGATAAGTAAACAACGTATTGTTTGCACAATGAGTGACGTAAGGTGCGACCTAGCGAAAAGCGAAAATGACTAAATTCAGACTACTTCTGAAGAGCATCTCTTGGGGGTCGAATATCCTTTTCTTTATAAATATCTCCAGTTACTTTTGTCGCATTCTGTTTCGGTGATCTTTTTTACGATACTTTTTATTGTATACTATACGGAGAAATACACTAGTTTGTTGGCGACTTTTCGAAAAGTCAAGAAGAAAAACAAACGCTTACACTATAATTCGACGATATAGCCAAAATTATTAATTTCATATTTTTTACGTTCTGTTGAGGAATGTGTCTCGTTTTTGGAAATTGCGTGAAACAAATCACGCAGGGAAGTGTCATTGTTGTACATTACGGACAATGGAAGAAAAAGGGAAATGTTATGATCCGAGAAAAGAGCCAAAGTTGAAAACAGATTAAAAGAAATTGCACGAAATGCGCTGCTTGGAGAAGGAAAATAGGTTGTTTCAATATGAAAAAGGCAGGAACAACTGCGCAGATTAGCGGGACGATTTACGTGGGAAAAGGAAATCTTTTAGACAGCTGCCGAATTGGGTGCCGAAGTTACCTGCCGGTCTGTTCCTATTTATTCCTAGATCCTCCGTAATGGTTCTGTACGCTTGACTAACCCTGTCCCGTATTTATACGCGGTAGTCGAGATAAAATATTCCACGTTTAGTGAAGTTTCTTGTAGAGAATGCAACGTGCGAAACGCGTTCTCTCTTCTGTTGACTTATTTTATATTTCTCGTTAATGCAAAAAATACGATCTACCGAAGAACTCCCGCCTTTTCCAAAAAAAGAAAAAAAAAAAAAAACAAAAAAAAAACTATATATATATATGTATGTAAAAAATAAAAATAAATAAAGAGTAAACACACCGTATAGAAAACGCCAGAATTATATTTTACACATTTGAGCGAATAAGAAATCTTTGCGGGTGTTTGATTTCCTCTCTTTTATCAGCCGCGTATATACATATATTATGCAAAATGGTTATTATTCGTAATAACTTTTTATTGGCCTCTCAAGAGCGTAGGATTTTTTAATCGATCATCAATGTTCCGGCAAATTCATTATCAGATAATTGCAATCACTGGAAAGAGCTGCAGAATAGGTCGCCTACAGTAGTCTGTGTGTCTGTGTGTGTCCTTTATCGCAGATTGTTTTCATCTTGATCGCGGATCGTTTGCCTTGCCGCTGTGTGTCACACATTGTTCATTATTATGCGCCGTCATGTCAACAACCGTTTCTAATTCAGCTGCTTCCTTTTGCATTATTCAAAACTGCGCTACTACGGAACATTATTCAAATTTTTTTGCTTAAGCGTAAGTTAAAGCGAAAAAAAGTAGACGAAAAACGAAAAAGAAGAGCGAAGGAACGCAAGCGGTGTGTGTGTGTGCGTGTGTGTGTGTGTGTGTGTGTGTGTGGGGTGGGGGGGTGAATGTTGGCGAGAGCTGTAAAATTGAAATACATCAAAAGAATACTTTGCTGGCAACGGGAATAATATTATTACGAATTATTATTATGCGAGGACACTAAGGGCGAACAAATCGGAGAAAATATGACAGAGCTACACTCACACTGACGTCGACTGCGAGATTGTGGATAAAACTGGAATGTTTTCACACACCTTCAAAAGCCGGAAAATTCGAATAATTACGGTTCGCTTAATCGTCTGAATTGAAAAAGCGGAAATTTATGAAAATGCAGCCTTGATGATTGAGACAATTTAACTAAATTTTCACGAAAATGAAGGAAAGAAGAAAAGAAAACCATCTCGCGTTGAATAATTAAGATCGGAAAATGCGCCGATCTTAATTACACCACGCTATTTTTTAAGCGGCCTGTCGGAATCTTTTTAACACTATTTTCTATGTATTATTATAACTTAAGTCGTCGCCAGAGCCTAGTTGCTAGAGCGCTTGACTTCCGACATGCTGGTCACGGGTTCGATCCCGTGCGATGACGAACTTATTACAACGAATTAAATTAAATCTCAAATATTCGCTAATAATCACGTGGTAGGCAATTATGGCAAACCACCACGTATAATATGCGCGCTAGTTCCAGTACACACAGCAGACACACACACGCGGTACTGCACTTGTAAAACGATGTAAATCAAACGCGATTATTAATCAATTCCGAATGAAGTCTTGCGTGCGTACACATTCGTACTGCATATAAACAATTGCCATGAGCAATTCCTATATTCAGGACAACTAAAAAGTGTACAAATAGGTGGTAGTCACGACGCTCGGAATCGAGCAATACGACTCAGAGAGAGAGAGAGATTATTTTTTATAAGCTTTAGGAGACTTAACATTTCATTTTGTAAACAAATGATGTAGGTAAGTCACGAAACTTTACGTAAAATAAATATGACCAGTTGCAAAAAAAAACAAAACAGAAACTAAATTAATATTTTTTTTGATTTTTCACTTCCAGTTCGGCCTTGCAGTAAATAAAGTAAGTCGCATATCCTTTAGCAGGCTGTCGAGGGTTGTGAAGTTAAGCTTTTCATAATGTACCAAGTCCAACGACATTAATAGAGAGAGAGTCCCACCAGTTCCTTTCTCTCGGCCGTCCTTAAATATAACACATATTAAGTAACTAAAACGTTGGACAATTATCTTAATTATTTACTTATTTATTTGTAATATTATATTTGCAGTTTACGCTAAGTGGAAACCATTACGATACCTATTTGTCATGTTGGTAGAGGTTGGAATGTCGTCATCATTTTCTGGTTGCAAATCGCACAATACTAACCATTCCACAAGAATACTATCTTCTTTCTTTGTACTCCGCGATTATTTCCAACTTAAAAAGTTGATTACTAGATTCCGCAATTTGAACTTGTCCTGGCCCTCTGTTAGTCATAATTATAACTCCGGAGGATCCTTATCAGTGTTTATACGGTGCTAACTCTAGTGTTAATAACTCTTCGACTTATTTTAGATTTCTCAACTTCTTCGATAGAATCTCCCCAACAAAAAAAAAAAAAAACGAATTCCGCTTTTGATTTTGTCACACTACCTATTTATTATTCAACCTGACTACGATCTCATATCTTTTTTTAATTCCTTTCTAAATTACATCACGCCTGATTTTTCTTTTTATCTGCCTCTTCTCGCCATTCTCCTTCATCTAATAAACGCAGTACGGCCTCATGTCTTGGGATGTAATAAGCAATGCGTAGAGTTATGTCACTTTCAGAACTTTTCGTCCTATTCCTACGACAGAAAATAAAACCAGAGTTAAATTTATACTCAAATTCTCGAAGAAGTTTTCTTTGAAGAATTTCTCTTCTTCCTTCTCTAGAACCACCGATCATATCACCGAAAAATGGCTTAAGATATTCTCATCTCCTGAACATTTTCTTTTTTTTTTTTAAATTCCCGTTAATAACCTAATTAATCGTTCATTAATTATAACATTACAGAAAATTACGCGCTTTTTAATTCGTTAATATTGGAAGCAGGAATTAGGAAATGAGGAGGAGAATTTTCTCTTCCCTACTTTTCAATTTTTAGGTTTTAACACGGTAGAGCTTATTTTGCCTTTAAAAAATCGTCTGAGAATATACTACTCTCCCAGTCTTCTAGTCCAGGGGTCTCCAAACTTTCCAGCCTTAGGGCCATACTGATTACTCCAGTAAGTTCCGAGGGCCAAAACCATATTATCATTGTTGCCGGTGGCAAAAAGTGAAATAGTCCACTGCAAATCGGACTAAAGTCCGCAAAACGGCACCACTGCATATCATGGCCGTAACCAGGGGGGGGGGGGGTTTAGGGGGTCCAAACCCCCGGCGAAATGTTTTGGATTTCTTTTTTTTATTAAGAAAGAAATTACATTTGATATTTAAAGAAAAACAAATACAAATATGAATAAAACGAAAAAAAAAACGTTTACTAGACAAATTGAAAGGCACGTGTTTAGAATTGGGCTTATGCAGCTGAGCGCGTAAGATGCTTGCTGCTCGAATCTCGATACTCGCTCGATCGCATGCACACACACTGTATACGTACAATATAACAGAAAGGGACAGAGTGAAGATGGGCCGCCGGAAGACGTAGCGCACAGTTTTCGGTAGCTCGCCTTTCTGTTAATTTACTGCCACCGGCAAGCTGCCTATAGGCAGTATAGGCGAATCTCGTTGGAAAAAAAAAGCTCGGCAGGCAGGCAGAATTTTTGTCATGTTCGGACGCGCTTGTTCGATAGATCGGCTGCGGCTCGCGCACCCGGCGGCGAAAAAAACAAATGCCTACGCTGCAGAAAATTGATCGTGTACAGGCTGTTTTTTTCCTTTGCTACGTCGTCTATTGTAAATAACGGAAAATGAAGAAAGCGTTTTACCAGTTGATCGTTTTTCTGTACTCTTCGTGCCTTCCTCTACTGATTGCGGTCTCATTTCCATTAATGTGTATGCGCGCGCAAAGTGCCGAAGAGTTTTTTGTTTCATTATTGTGTTAATAAAGTTTAAAGGTAACTCGAGTATTGTTTCGGTTTTTTTGGTCCAGTTTTCAAATTCATTGCTTATCTTGAATTTACTTCGTAGCTGTTATTTTAAATCGTGTTTGTGCGTGTTTACTTCCTTAAAACGTCGTGGTTGTGCCTGTTTAAGTTTATTAAACCATCTTTGTAACAGTATTTTGATTTGAATTATTGCTTTTGTGTGTGATTTAGTAGTATGGAAAAGAAGCGAAAAATTCATAGTGAATGCAGAAAATTCAAACATCAGTGGAACATTCAGTATTTCGTAATTGAGTCCAGTAACAAGGCGCTATGTTTGATTTGCAATGAAAGCATAGCCGTTCTTAAAGAATATAACATTAAACGTCATTATGAAACAAAACATTTTCAAAATTACTCAAAATATACAGGAAGTTTGCGGACAGAAAAATTCGAAGCTATGAAGCGCGGATTGAAATCGCAGCCATCTTCATTTACAAAACTCAAAACTGAACAAGAGGCTGCAACTCGTGCCAGCTTCCGTGTGGCTCTTGAAATTGCAAAACGTGGAAAACCATTCACCGATGGAGAAATGATCAAAGAATGCATAATTACAGTAGCCGAAGAAATGTGCCCTGAAAAGGTAAATTTATTAAAAACTGTCAGTATGTCAGCAAACACTGTGGCTCGAAGGGTAGAAAACATCGCTGAAAATATATCCTCTCAACTGTTCGACAAAAATGGACATGTTGAGTGGTTTTCTTTGGCCTTGGATGAGTCAACGGATGTGTCAGATACTGCTCAGGTGTTGATTTATATTCGAGGGGTAGATAAAAGCTATGAAGTGCATGAAGAACTTCTTGATATGTATCACAACTACTGGTACAGATATTTTTAAAGGAGTTGAAATGGCCATTAATCAAAAGAACCTTCGATGGAAAAACTTGAAATGTATTACAACTGATGGAGGCAAAAACATGAGTGGGAAAGATAAAGGAGTGGTCGCTCTTGTGTCAAAGGCTGTGGAAAATGACGGTGGTTCAAAACCATTAGTCTTACATTGTATCATTCATCAACAGTCTTTGTGCGGAAAATGTTTGGATATGTCTGAAGTTCTGAAACCAGTCATATCAACTGTTAATTTTATCAGATCTTTTGGGCTGAATCACCGACAATTCCAACAATTTATTGAAGAGATTGGAGAAAATGACTTGCCTTATCATACTGCCGTACGTTGGCTTAGTTGTGGGAAAGTCCTTCAGCGCTTTTTTGAACTTCGAGCAGTGATCGAGATTTTTTTGAATGAAAAGCATCGCCCTCTTACTGAATTACAAAACAACTCATGGCTGTGGAAGTTAGCATTCTATGTTGATTTGACAAAACATGTGAACGAACTGAATTTGAGATTGCAAGGAGAAAACCAGCATCTTCCTGATTTATACACTAATATCAAATCATTCCGGAAGAAATTGATACTGTTTCAATCACAACTACGAAGTAAATGTTTTTCACATTTTAAAACATGTGAAATATTCAGCCACACCACTGAGACTGAGTTTCCTATCGATTTTGCAATCCAAACTTTGAGTGCTTTGAAAATTAATTTTGATACTCGTTTCTCGGACTTTGATGCCATTGCGAATCAAATTAAGATTTTTGAGAATCCTTTTGATACTGACATTGAAACCCTAGCCCCGGAACTTCAAATGGAAATGATTGATCTACAATGCAGTGATATAATTAAGAACCAGTATCAAAACTCATCTTTGTTGGAATTTTATAAGAGTCTTCCACTGACACAATTTGATAATTTGCATAAATTTGCTCGTGGGCTGTTTTCTGTTTTTGGTACTACTTATTTGTGTGAGAAGACCTTCTCCAAAATGAAGTACACAAAAAATGTTTACAGATCTAAATTAACTGATCAGCATCTTAAATCTCTTTTAATAATTGGTACAAGTAAAATTAGTCCACAACTACAAACTATTGTCAGTGGAAAATCTCAATTACATAAATCTCATTAGTATTTCATATGTCATTATAACTTATCTTTTTATTCAAAATGTATGAAATGTTGGTTCAGATTGAATATATTTAATAAAAATAAAATTAAATTAAAAAAAAATTAAATTAAATTAAAATGTTGCTTGTACTCATTGCAATAATGTGTTAGTTATAATATACTGAATTATAAGCCTACAATAATGTTATGAATAGTTAGCCCATGACCATGTCAATGTAGATGTCATATTAATAATTATTCAACATAAAATTAGAATACTTCAGTAAACTAAATTTAATTTGCTATAAAAAATATGTTCTCTAAAAGGAGTTTTCAAGTAAGCTAGCTCTCCACGGGCCGGACAAAATCTGTCGGCGGGCCGGATGTGGCCCTCGGGCCGTAGTTTGGAGACCCCTGTTCTAGTCTATCGTTTTAATATTTTTTCTATGCAGCGATATATTTCCTGTCTTCTGGAATTTTTTGTTTACCATTGTTTTTATTTTTAAAAAAATTGTTATTTTATTTTTAAATTTTTGGGATGATTGCCAGCTGAGGGCATTACCCAGCATTAGTTTACATTAATGAGAAAGCGGAAGATACGAAGTAGAATTGATTAGAGATAGAGGAAATGAAACACGCTACAAAAGGAATGATCGTCATTGACGGAAGGGAAAGAATAAACGAAGCATTACATGGAGTATAGGCAAACCAAGATTCATTAGTTGTTTATAGAAGTGAGAGAGCGTTCTATAGATATAGACGCGCATTCGAAGAAGAAGTGATTTATATTGTAAAGTAAATCAGAATCATGCGAAAGGGAAGAACAAAAGCAGAAAAGGACATAGAAGAACGAAAAGAGGATGCTGGAAATCGACATGGTCAAGGTGAAGCTTGCAGATAGAAGAGATAAGAAAGTGCAAATGATGAGAGAACACGTCGTACAATGGATAAAGAACCGGATGAATTTGTATATTAAGATAAAAGGATTCAAGATTAGAAAATAAAAAAGGGGATAGATATCGTGCCATCGTCTACGATGACAGTTCTTGGAAAGAGCATTAAGATTGGAAGAGGAAAATTTGGATGACCAGTCTGAACGGCCGATCGAGCTAATGAATCAGCCAGTTCATTTTCTCTACGTTCTATTCCTTAATATCTTACATCTCGTCTAGCTTGGTTACTGAAACAAAATGGTGCTGGATCACTGTAAGAAAAGAAAAATTACCGCCTAATTAAAAAACGAACAAGAAAAAATTCCTTAAATAAGAAAAAACTTTTATATCCCCCTGGATATTATATATATATATAACGTTCTCTCGCTCTTGCTTCCATTAATCTCTTTCTCTCTTTCACTCTTTCTTGTTGTAAATTCAACTGCAGATGTTACATAATTCGACGCCGATGCTCTACGTAAACCTAGCGATTGTATAAAATTATGCAACCGAACCAGTGTGGGAGGGGGGTTAAAATATATTCGGAATAGAATGTAAAGCTAGTTTTATAGAAACATTTTTTCAAACGAAAAATTCGAAATAATGTCGGTGTAGTTTTTTGAAAATAATTTTTGTTCAAGGGTTTATTAAGCATTTAACTGGAAAGAATATTTTTTTTTTTTTTTTTTTTTGTCGTTCTAGATCCGACTTCCCTTTTTTTATGAGTAACATCTGTGCTCGCGTGACAGAAGTCATTTTTCTAGGATCTTCGTTCCTTTGAACTTTATCTTACTTAATCGAGTAGGAAGCCATGGAATCAAATCTTACTTTCTGCAAGAATAATAGCGAAATACAAAAACAGGTTCATTTAAATTTTCTATTTTATATATATATGTATATTTATTTATATTTAATAAAATATTACGTTTGTTGCTGTATGTAATAATCTCCAGCATTATTTTCAATATACAATGACGATGGTGATGATGTGTGTATACATTTATGTGCGTACGTGTATGTACATATATATCACAAAAGGGAAGTCGGATCTAGAACTACAAAAAAAAAAAAAAAAAAAAATTCTTTCCAGTTAAATGCTCAATAAATCCTTCAACAAAAATTATTTTCAAAAAACTTCACCGACATTATTCCGAATTTTTTGTTTGAAAAAATGTTTCTATAAAACTAGCTTTACATTCTATTCCGAATATATTTTAACCCCCCTCCCACACTGGTTCGGTTGCATAATTTTATACAATCGCTAGGTTTACGTAGAGCATCGGCGTCGAATTATGTAACATCTGCAGTTGAATTTACAACAAGAAAGAGTGAAAGAGAGAAAGAGATTAATGGAAGCAAGAGCGAGAGATCGTTATATATATATATATATATATATATATATATATCCAGGGGGATATAAAAGTTTTTTCTTATTTAAGGAGTTTTTTCTTGTTCTTTTTTTAATTAGGCGGTAATTGTTCTTTTCTTATTGTATATATTTATAATTTTATTCGGGAATCACAAATTATGCAGAGCAAATATTGATTTATTAAATATTTTTTTAATTCAATATTTTAATACTTACTAATTTTTAAAAAGATGAAATGATTACCAATTAAGCCAATAAAATATATATCTTAATATGCTTACTTCTCGCACACCTCAGATTTAAATATTAATAATCATAATTGCTATTTTCAATTTTTTTTTTTTTCTTTTATCTTGGAAACAAATTAGTTGACCATTTTTAAATTATCAATTTAAACGTAATAAAATTACTTAGAGATTAAAGTAAACTAAGTCATTCTTAACCTGGATATTGAAGAAAAAGGAAAAAAACCGTTAGTGTTGGCTGTTGAAAGCATAATAAAATAAGAAATTCTAATAGACAATGGGTGAAATTTGAGTTTGAAGCCCCCCAAAAAAAGAAGAAATTGTAAAGCTATATTGTTTTTAATAATAAACTTGAAACATATAAGCCATACGAAAACATTAGAACAAATCAGGTCATGTAATCAAATAGTGAAAGAATTCATTTTCCCGTAAAGCGAAGTTGATCAACAAGTGATTATTGTTATCAATAAGACTGTTTCTGATATTACAAGAGTACAGGAAGGTTGCGACGACAAATTTTGTGCTTTGAGTTTCCGGGAATGACAATATTGTAATACCTAATGTCTGTTATTCAAAAGATGTTTAGAGAATAGGTCGCTCAACCGAATGCAAGGTGGGGTTTAGAATTTTCAAAATAAACTTCCGGGTTTTGTTTGTAGCTAGGCGTTCGCTAGTGAGCATGCAGGAGTAAGTCACAATTTGAACCGCTGAACGGTATAATACTTTTAAGATGAATGCGAATTCAACAATACCTTTTTTTTCCCTCAAAATTTAGCTGCATCCCTAAAAATATTGCTGTTAATCTAGGTTTTTAGAATTCGTTACTTTCAAAAAAAAAGTTTGAACTGCATAATAATCTGGTTTGCGACTCTCATTTAGATTTTTTAAAATGTTAAGTTTCAGTCGATTGATTTCATAGGGACGGTTGAAATAAATAAATGGAAACGGCGCGGAATGGAATAAGATCCAAACGGTAAATATCGTATTTGCGTTCCTGATCAGCAAAAGCATTTTATAGACATTTTACGGGACATTTTACGGACAACACCTCGTCAGTTACGATAAATCTCTGTTAAACTATTAGACGAAGAATAATTGGAGTAATTACGGTATTTTTTATCAGCTTATAGATTTCTAGAAGCACGAATTTTTCGTTCTTACTTGATCTAACGTTGTCAGAGAGATACTTAGTCCAAGGTTTTCTAATGAATCTAGTCTTCTTAAAAGAGTTTTCGACAATCTAGTTTGGCTCTATTTAAACTTTCATACAGCAAATTTAGCGACACAGGTTGTTCACGAATAAAAACTATTGATGGTCTTTAAGTGTAACTTTTAACAATGATTGTAAAACACCTAAACACGCAAGACCAAGTAAGCTTCTTTTTTTTTTTGTTGTTGTTGGGCTCGCTGACAAAGACCATTGACCCATGTTTGATAAGAAAGAAAAGTATCGGTGAATTAATTATTTAGATTCGTATGCGGTCAGCTGTAGCATCAATGAAGGATACAAGGGGAACGACAGCAGATAGCGAAGGAAAGGAGAGAACAAATGCAGCACTATAGGGAGCTGGAATATTTTAAGTCTCAGAAGTTGAGAGTAGAGAAGTAAACGTTCAAACGACAGAACATTCGAGAAGGATGTGGTTAGAATTACATTCGTGGATATCATCGGGAGTATAAAGCGGATAATAAGGAGAGTCTGAAAATCGATAGCGAGATGAAGCAAGCTATGATCGAAACGCAACTGATATAAGAAGATAATATGACCGCTGCAAAGACGGGAATTTATGAAACCAAGGATTAACTTTAAGATACGGCTGAATAACAAAAAGAAAATCGGTTAGAAAAGGAGGAAGTGTACGAGTCTGACCAAAACCTATAATAGAATTTTATTAAGACAATGCAAGTAAATTATTAGCAGTGAACTTATTAATGGGAAGTCTATTAATAGCTGCGCATCTCGAGACAACTGATTAACTCTTTCATTTCCTTCTATACCAACATGACCTGGAATCCAAAGGAACTCAATCTGAATGTGGTAAGAAGAATGATAGGATCACAAGAACGATGAGGATAAACAGATGAGATAGTTTGCAAAATACTCTTAGCATCGGAGATGATTAGAAATTTATTATTGTCTCGTACTAAGAATATGTAAAGAAATGGCTGTTAATATTTACGGCCTCCAGATGCAAGCTGAAATATTGAACACCAGTTGAAGTTTGTACATTTTCGATTAAAGAAAGGTCCCCCCACTATCGAAAATTCAAATGAAAGGCTGTAGAAGAAGAGTTGACGCAATATTTGAAATATATATGTATATTTCTAAAATGTCAATCGAACTACTCATATTAAAAAGAATTTCTTATTCTTTCTTTTATTGTTTTATTAATATAAGAAAACGTTGTATTTAATTCTTATTCTGTCTTCGATTTCATAACGATAATTCGCAAACACATGTGCTTGATAAACGGTGCGCATCTCTTCATATCGGCTATAACTGAAAATAAGAAAACGAAGCCTATTTTGGAACGATAAGTAATTAATAGTTTTAAAATGGTTCACTATATGTAGTTGTACGATTCTCTCTGAATTAGTCATTGGCGACACTTGAAAGTTTGCCAGTCTAGAGCATCTCATTTATCCTCCTCGTGTGCAATTAGATTTCCTCAACTCGCAATCGTTATCTGTACATACAGTTTTTCAGCACAGTGCAGCGCAAGACGTGCGAGAATATATTATGAGATCTTTTAAATGATCTATTTTTAAACTTTTCTGATTGCTACTGATTTTGGTATCATTTGTTAATTCCATTTTCGCAAAGTATGTGATAAAGATTAAATAATAATAAAATAGATAATATTTGTTTATATTTCTAGTCGAACAATGTTTTATTATTAAAAATGAATAGTAAACTGCAACAAATACAATTATAACAAACGAATTTAAACCTATAAACAATAGTATATGCTACTTAGAATTAAATGTGAATACATCCTGTTTGTTAAAATGGTATAATAAAATAAACTTTAATAACAAACAATATAGATCAATAAATTAGATAAATACCTATTTAGAAACGTTTTCGGGCATAACCCATCATCAGCTAACACTAACTTAAAGGAAACTTAAAACTTAGTATGTTTTAAGTTTCCTTTAAGTTAGTGTTAGCTGATGATGGGTTATGCCCGAAAACGTTTCTAAATAGGTATTTATCTAATTTATTGATCTATATTGTTTGTTATTAAAGTTTATTTTATTATACTACTTAGAATTATTAGCTTCGAAATGTGGGTTTGGAGACGTATGTTACGGATACCCTGGACAGCAAAGCAAACGAATGTTTCCATTTTACACACACATTCGACATTAAGCGTAGATTATCCGGCGATGTTTCATTAAGTATATTGCGGGGTTCTTTGGCCATACTATGCGTAACGAACACTCCATGCTACAATTAATAATTGATGGGAAAGTGCAGGGAACGCGCCCAAGAGGAAGATTAAACACACTAAATGGACGGATATAATTAGAAATTGATTAAAGGAGGAATCAATTATCGAATGTAAACGGATGGTGGATGATCGAACACAATGGCGAAAAAGAATTGAAGATGCTGTAGTGTAATGGTCACGACATTCCTTCGGGGGATTACGATCAAAGAAGAGAGAAGAAGAAAATGTTTTTAGATTCTGATCACATACTTTTTATAAGGTTTTATTCATTTCAAGCTGATCATCTTTGCCCGATGAAAAGCTTTTGTAAGTCGTACATACCATGTCGTTTACATATTCAGTTCCGATTTATTTTATATTTAACAAATAGGTATATTAAATGATTCTATATTAAATATTTTAATCATGTTTTCGGTACAACAGTGTTTTGTCATTATTTAACCTTTATTATATGGCTTGCAGAAATGCAATTAACAATACCTGTTTTAATATACTTGTTTATTTCACTTATTGTTTATGTTTATTGTACAGTAAGTAATTTTTTACACCAATATAAAACAATTATTTAATTTTTATAGATATTTAATAAAAATTAAATAATTGTTTTATATCGGTGTAAAAAATTACTTACTGTACAATACCAGTTGTATAACTTTTATACTTTGACACGCTTTGGTGTAATTTTGTTTCAGCTTTACCGTTTAGTTGATCGTCGGACGACTAATTTTTAAATTTTCGAACTCTCTCGATTAAAATATTATTGATTATGATTAATTTCGGGACAAGCGACGGTGACTACTCGTGAGAACTACTATTTCGTAAACAGATCGCCTCTCGTTTGCTCTGAATATTCTGTACCGTTGTGTGACGACTGTGAACTTAGCTTGAAGTGTGTTCATTTCACCTGTGAGCTTATCCATGGTTCATTAAACGTTTCTTATCACGATCTTGACGGAGAACGACTCTTCCACTACATATCAGTCTAGTTTGACATTTACAAACAGCTTAAGAAATTTTAAGTTTCTTCTAATTTTTCGAATAATTTTAACTGGGTGGCTCCTCGGTAAACCGTTCGGTTTGCGCATTCGATAGTTTTTTCTATGAATCAAATTGTGTCGGTAATATTAAAATGAGAGTTTATTTATCATTAAATTCGGAGATTAGCAGTAAGTGTGAATACGGATCTTACTACAATTTATTGTTCATGACCGGTTAACCTATTCGGATGTTATAGGGCTATTAAAAACAAAAAAGGTCGTGTATAAACTCGTTCACAATTAAAACAAAAACAAATAAAAAACGAAAATTGTTTAAAACCAATTAAATAAATAAAATAAATAAAATAAACAAAAAAAAGACTGAGGAGGAAACGATAATATACAATCTATTATTAAGAGCAGGAACTTGCGTTTAGATTTTTATCGACAATTTGCACGTTATTGGATTTGGTTTTCGGCGGAAATTTTTATGATTAATGACAACGCGACAAAACGAAATTCGAAATAATGAATCATCGGCGACTCCGATGATTTAATGGGAAAATTTAAAATGAAAGCGTAGAAATAGAGAAAAATATAAAAACTAGTGGTATCCTTTTCTTTTTATATTAACAAAACGTCATAGAAAACCAGTATTTCGCTATTTAATCTCGCTGAAATTGTAATAAAATAAAGCTTCTACTCGGACATCAGGAAGTAGAGTGAAAATTTTAACAAATTTCACTCTAAAAAGCTCAATAAATTTTACAATGCAACTATTACTGTTAATATTAGTGCTAGTATTAGTATTAGTATTGCGGTATTATTACTATTATTATTATTATTAGTAGTATTAATCTTCGAATTTGACCATTTATGGACCGCGTGAATTACTTTTCTATTTTCTACTTCTTCCAGTACTTTTTCATTATTTCACTATGCTTTGTTTTTCGTCTCATTTGCCTATTTTTTTCCAGTTTTCCTCTTTTTAATTTCCTTCAAAGCCTTTTAATTCCTTTAAATTTTCTTAAAATTCCGCTGTTTTTTCAATATTACCGGTTATATCGATTTTCATTCCATTTTGCTTTTTCGTAGTTAAGAATGAACTGTGGTTGTTCAATTTATTCAGGTGTCGAATAATTCCTTTGTTTAATCGAGTATTATCCATTCTTTTTGATATGTGTATAGACCGCCAATTTTCTTTTTCTCCCCGGAGCTTTTATTTTTCTACAATGTTCTTTGTTTCGTTTTATCATAAAATCTTCTACTTTCCTTAAGAATTTTTCTTAAAATTTTTCATTCCTTATTTCTTAAATATATTCTCAATCTGCCCTAAATTGTTTAGAGCCATTCAGTTGCGTATAAACATTCTGGCTTAATCAGTGTCCTGCAGTGTCTTATCTTAGCATTTATTTCGATATTAACTATTTTATTGTGTACATTTCGTGTTATTTGGAATGTCATTTCTATTTTCCTTGTCCTTATTTTAAGTGCATCTCCATACCATTTTGTTCAATTATTCTACACGAATACTACCTCTAAATGTTTCATTTCTTTTTTTATCTTTCCATACTTTTCACATACAGTGAGCCCCACATTAATATTGGAACGGTAGGTTTGAAATTAAGACTTATCAAAAAAAAAAAAAAAAAGCAGGGAAAAGCTTTCAATTCAAAATTTATTCAAAACCATGAAAAATAAACACCGTCTCTTATAATATATGTGGGGAAAAAAGGGAAACACAGCCGTTGCACAATGCACACAGAAAGTATGAATTTGCCGGTCACATTAATATTGGAACGCAGCGATGACGCGCCGGAAAACGTGGTTGTTAAATCTGTGCAACGTGTGAGTCATGCAAAGTTGGACTTTCCCTGGTACACACTACGTACGTAATACTTAAAATAATAGCAACCCGCAGGTAAATACCGTTGCGTTCGGTGCATAATTTAATTTCCCTAGTAAGAAAAAAATTTTCATCAATAATGAATTTCGAAAATCGCGAAATATTTCGTTTGACAAGCGGCAATTAGTTATTTATCATCATGGAAAGCGTTTATCATATTCGAACAATTGGGGGGGGGGGGGGTCGTTAATGAACCAAACCAAAAACGAGCCTATTTAATATTATTCGACGATTTGAAGACGAAGGCAGAAAGGTCAGCCAGAAAAACTTTCAATTCGGCGGAAGCGGCTAATAATGCGCGAGGTGAAATGTGACCCAAAAGTAAGTGCTTCGAAACTAGTCACGCTATTGTACGAGAAGACTGGAAAAGAAGTTTCCGCAGAAACTATTCGGAGACTCATTAAAAAACGATGGTGTTTATTTTTCATGTTTTCGAACAAATTTTGAATTAAAAGCTTTTTCCTCCTTTTTTTTTTTTTTTTTTGACGAGTCTTAATTTCAAACCTACCGTTCCAATATTAATGCGGCTCACTGTAGATATCTGCGAGAATCTTAAATATTTGAGATGAATTCTGTCTTTTTGAAGGGTATTTGTAAAACAGTATTTTCCGCGATTTCTTCTAAAAGTTATCTGTGAAATCTGAACGGTAGATTTTCAAATTGTCTTTTTTAAACCCCCTAGTTATTTATTTGTTTATATTTCTCACCTTTAGTAATTTCTGCCATTCCCTGTAACTTTTTCTAACACAGAGCTGAAAAAATTTGAAGACAATCTATTTCCTCGTCTTATTCCCGTTTCGATTTCTGATTGTTTAGAGATTTCACACATAAATATAACACTTTAGCTATAAAGTTTCTGTAGTACTTGCTGTCTATAGATTTACCGCACCACTACGTGTGGTTTTTTTTCTTATTCTATCTCATTATTTGTTTTAAGTTCCGTAATTTTTTCTAAAAAACCTGCTCGGTACTTTTCCAGTTCCGTTTCTATTCTATTTCCTAGTCGATATTCGTTACGGGGGCGCCAAGAGCAATATTTCTTTTCAGTTATATTTACATTTAATTATGCAGCGGATGTATTAATATACATTTTCATTCTTGCGATATCTTTTCTGCTCTCTTTTTGTTCTCGTATAATAATAGACCGACATCTTTTAATTAGCCGTCGCCTGCCATTAATGACGTTTTAGAAAAATTTGGGGCAATCGTTAAATTTTTAAAAATTCTTGTTAAAGTAACTGACAGCTTTATAATACGCATTTACTTTGCAACATACGACAGTGTGAACGGCACGGAATTAAGCGCCCGTAAACGGTTTCTTTATGAAGAGGGCTCTTTGTGATTTCTTCAAGCTCAAATGGCTTCCTGCATTGAGGGTCACTTAATAGACGTAATAAATTCACCGCAGCAAAGGAAAGATATTTTCGGTAAAAGAGCCAGGCGAAGACCCTGAGAAACTAATATAGGCGCTATTAAGACAGCTAAAAGGAACAAAAATTACGTAATACTACAGAGGAAACTTCGGAAGAGGCATTATAATAAAAATACTGCATTAATAAGAGAGAAAGATAAGAATTGTACGTATATATATATGTACATTATAACAGCTAACCACGGTTTCGTCCGTTGTATATTAATAGACCTTTAAATCTGCATCTGGAAATTAATAAAAGAATTTTGTGTTTTATTTAGAATCCATATACATTATTTCTAAACGTTTCTCTAAATATTCTTATTTTTAACCGACTTAAAAAAAGGAGGAGGTATTCAATTCGACTGTTTTTTGTTTTTTTTTTATGTGTGTTACCACAAAACTTTCTTCTAGATGAATCGATTTTGACGATTCTTCTTTTATTTGAAAGCTAGTGTTTCTCATGCGGTCCCATTTAAATTTGATCAAGATATGGCCGATAGTTTTTGAGTTATCCTTAATAGTAATGCGGGAGATTGAAGCTTTTTTTGGATGCTTTTCATTCATGATTAGTTTCACAACGTCGGATTAGATTTATTGACTTAAAATACTATAAATTTGCCAAATTACCATATGGTAATGTAGCTTTTGATGTTTTCACACCGTGGAAATATCTGTTCTTATGAAAATGTTTTAATTTAATTGAATAAAAATGCATTAAAAAGTAACGAAATAAAATGCTTTTTTACAAAAAATAAATACCGATACTTGAAGGTTTATTATAAAAATTTAAAGATGCACTAAAAAGTAAAAAATAATTACTCCCGATAAAAAATATATATCAGAGTGTGATATAACACTTAAGTGGTGATATCGTAATTCTTATACAACATTAATACCTTAATCAGAGTCGGCATCAAATTCATATTAAAAGAATAATTAAAAACTGCATTAAATGTTCATTAAATTGTTCTTAGATATAGTAACATGAATTTAATTCCAACTCTAATTAAGGTTTTAATGTTGTATAAGAATTACGATATCACCCTTAAAGTGTTATATCACTCTGATATATATATTTTATCGGGAGTAAAATTATTTATTACTTTTTAGTGCATTTTTAAATTTTTATAATAAACCTTCAAGTATCGGTATTTATTTTTTGTAAAAAAGCATTTTTATTCATCCTACTTTTTTAAATTCGTATGTTGTTTGCTAAAATATTCATCAGAGACATTGTTTCAAAGAATTTTTTTTATTAGCATAATTATGATTTCCATTTTTTTAAAATTCTACAGTTTTATCAGCAGTTGTTATTTTTAAATCGTCGACATATGCCAGAACTCGAATAAAACCATATTCCATAAGTAAGTTCTCATACATAACCTTGTAATATTCCTCTAAGTGCAGGGGGCATGTATCTTGTTATAATTCCCTATTTTAATACACGCATATCTATGATTACAGTACTAATTTAATATATTTAATAAATTATTATTTTACATAAATTCAATTTTTTATTTTTTGAAATTAAAAAAGAATAATAAGTAGCTTCTTAATTTGATTTTGTTTGTGCAGTAGAATGTGGAATTATACATCGAGTTCTCAACGTTTTTGTTTTTTTTTTGCCTTAGAGAAGTACTGGGGGAAAAATCCAGATTCGTCACTGATATGATGTTTTCAAATTTGTGTAAGGTTTTATAATTATAATTATATAATTTCAATTATATAATTTGTATTATATAATTTGAATTATATAATTTGTATTAAATAATTTGAATTATATAATTTGTATTATATAATTTAAATTATATAATTTGTATTATATAATTTAAATTATATAATTTGTATTATATAATTTGAAATATATAATTTGAATTATATATTTTGAAGTACATAATTTCAATTATATATTTTTATCATACAAACTAGTATTTAATTTTATGCCGCTGTTACCGTCTTCAAATAATTAATCTAAAGCGCATCGAATTGCTACTTCATTCAGATGGTTTGCCTTTTTTCTTGATATCTCAGTTTGACTTTTTAAAACAACTCAAAATCTTGTATCCCCCGGGTTTTACAAGTCAAGCTTATCGATACTGAGTTCGATTATTTTAGTTTTTGTAAAATGAATATGATTTTTAATTTCGAATGTGCGCGAATCACTGAAAGTCAAATTGCGGTTTTTATTAGTTGCTCCAGCCAACTACAACCAATCACGCTGCAGAGCGAGCCTTCCGTTAATATTTATACACCTGGATTTTCCATCCCTCGAGTCAGTTCTAAATTTTGCACATATCATTTGCGTCTTCAAAGTGACACTAGCCGGCAGTTATCAAACGTTTCTCTTCCGGACAGAATTGGTCTACTTACCGTTGTTCCACTGAGGCAACATATCAACAATTTTTTGCAAAGTTACATGCCGCCAAGGTGAGTATCATCATTTGTTGCTAATCAACGTGCATTATCTGATTATCTGCGGTCTTTTTGCCTCATCAGCAGTTTAGGCAGCGCAAAAATGTTGCATCCATTTCCTGCCAAACCGCACTATCCCTGCTGCAGATCGATTCTTCTTGTGGGGCGTTCAGCTTCCGGTCGTTTAGTTACCAGTTCCTCTGTTGAATGACAACATTACTGCTACAAATTCATCTTGCTTGGATCTTCGCGTAGAGCACATTAATAGCAATAGCGCAATTAGTGCTCATTACAAAGTGATATTTCAATTTTTACATTACAAAGATACACATGTCTTTCTACAAATAACGAAATATATTTCTGTTCGATTTTAAATTCTCCAATTATCTAACGTTCAGTACGCTCATCAAATTGGTCATTCAGAAGACCGAATTGTGGCAATTCGCCCGCTGTCGGTCGAGCCTCAAATAGCAGAAACATAGGAACGCTTAATATTAAATATAAATATTGTTCCCCCAACGAAATGTTGAGCAGATGAATCTATATAGTATTAAATAATATTATTACGAATAATATGTAAATATATATATATATGTGATAACAAATGAAATATAAAAATCGATAAGTATGAATTAAATATAGTAAGGGACAGTAATATGCGTTCATTGCGACAAACTGTCATTTAACGGCACTGTAGCAGCTTCGCGATGGTGGAAAATTCTGTTTGCTCGGTTGGAAATAATAATTTGGGTTTATTTCGTAAATTTTGATCACATTTAGTCGGTTACATAGACAAGCACTTATGGAGTAAGCGCACAAGCAGGAATTCTTGATTGGTTGAGATTGAACGATTTTTTTTTTTTGACTAAATTTAAAGGGGTACGCGATGTATTTTTAATAAGTTGATATAAAAAATATTTGAACGAGAGTTATAAAAGAAGTTTTCTTAACATCTACAGTTACATAAATAAAGAATTTCAGTATATTTGACACTTTAAAATACGCATATTATTCGTTTTCTCTAAATTTGTAAATATTTACAAATGAAATCACATATTTGTATTATGAGAGCTTAAAAATTTTCATAAACTTAATTTACGAATATTTTTCTTTCACTCTGCTATAATGAATTTCTGTTTTAGTATTTCTTTTTATATGTAATTTTTAAAATAATCTTATTTCGAGTATACGTGTAAGGAGCATGAATTATAATAAATTAGAAATCATACATTTTTCAGTCGTCTTTAATTTAAAATTAAAAGAATTTTTTTACTTTAAAACTATTAATATTCACCGATGAATATTCTATAGTTGGATGAGTTCTAGTGTTTTTTCAAATTCGTAAACACACAATTTTTTCACATTGCGCATTTTCCCATCTACCGTAACAAAAAATAGTTCCACGCAATAGAACGTTTGCGGGATGACATTTTAAAATTTAACGAATTACAAAAAAAAAAAAAAACGGAATATCTGGTGAACAAAAAATTGAAGCTAGTACGAATCAACCTTAAATTACAAATAGTATAGCCGACATACATACAACATTTATGTTGTTTCAATTGTATGATCCTCTTGAAAATTGGCATTAAGAATATAAACGCAAGTTAAAGTTGCCGCTATATTTACATTGTTGATGTACATCGGTAGGTGTATTTTGTACACCGCGTTGGAAAACGGCCGATAAAATGAAGAAGACGAATAGAAACTCGAGCTTACAATTCCTTTAGAAAAAGTAAAAAAAAAAAGAAGATACCGCGCGAGTAATCTGACTGCATAAAACGTAAGGAAATAATTGGTTCACTTAATAGTTAGAAGGATAAGACTTTGGAATCCTAACCAGAAAAAAAATGAAATAAATGCCGAATTTTATGGTCCACTGCGTACAATATCAATGGCACGTATACAAAATGAACTTAAAAAACCATAATAGATTGTAACCGGACTAAAGGCGCTATTGATACTGTCGACAACCTGGACTGTATTCGGAATAACGAAGCAATTTCCAATATTTTTCGAGTTGATGAATATATCACAGGAATGAATGCTGAGGTAATTTATATGACGGTTAAATGTAACAAGTGTAACCCCAATGGTTATGAAAATGTTAGCTTTTAAGCTAATGATTTTCACCTCTCTGGCAGATCTAAGATATAACCTGTTTTCAATAAAAGATTTGCTCCATCGGTTGAAGAAGAAAATACAGAAGATTTACCCATATAATTTTCCATACCATCGTCGTATGGTGAATATTAATAAAACGACATATGAAGCATTAACTCATTATTTTTAAAACACACACTATGTACAATGTAGTGTACACAATGCAACTCACCGGAATTTATGTAAAATTATGAAAATGTAATAAACACCGACTAGTTTTGCCGTGACCAATATTCATCGAAAGTAATGCGCGAAACCAGTCGATGTTTATTATGTTTTCATCATTTTATATAAATTCCGGTGAGTTGCATTGTGTACACTACATTGTACATAGTGTGTGTTTTAAAATTAATAGATTAAAAAATTATAAAATTTCGGAAAACGTGGTGAGAAAGAAAATGTGTGTGTGTGAGATCTTGTTGTCGGTTGGGGTTAAATAACCAATCATTGACCATCACAAAGAGAAACGCGGAACTTATACATTCCATGGTCACGGGGCAGAAAAAAGGAGAGAAATAAAAGAAAGATCCGCTGAAGTTTTTTTTTTTTTTAGTCAAGGAGTCGTTGTTTTGTACATTTCTCCGGTATTATTGTTTTTGACTTTTTTCTGACCGTAGCAGAAATCGCGTAAAAAATTATTTCTCGGTAATGAGGTCGCTTCAATCGGTTCAATAGAAAAAAACCCGTGAAAACGTAAACGCAAAAGCTCAATATCTCTTATCATTACGAACATTTGTCAGTAATGATTTCGGAAGGATCCTGTTGTACGATCGTCGCTGATCACCGGAAAGACACTGGATCATCAAACTAACGGACCACGGACCATCGCCGACATCATCATCATCATCGTCATAGTTGCATATTCTTCTGACAAAAGATAGCGTGCATTATTAAATTAATCTATCTCCGGCCCAAGTTTTCTCGTAGACTTTTACATGTTGAGTCTGGCGGAAGGTTCTTTGCCATTAATTGTAATCTCCTTCGTCCTTTCATCCTTGTAT
This sequence comes from Icerya purchasi, assembly GCA_039619475.1. Taxonomy (NCBI): domain Eukaryota; kingdom Metazoa; phylum Arthropoda; class Insecta; order Hemiptera; family Monophlebidae; genus Icerya; species Icerya purchasi. The sequence goes on from CM077115.1 coordinate 587,095,435, forward strand.
CTTTCCCTGTACTGCCAACATGAGCAAGTCGTTTTCGCTAAATTTGTGAGCCAGATATTTCATTTTTTGATTTTTGATATCTTCGATTAGTTTCCGTTTTTCCCCTATTTTTTCTAACACTGCCGCATTTTTTATATGTTCGGTCCATGATATTTTCAATAGCCTCCGACAGCACCACATCTCGAAAGTTGCTATTCTTTTTTGGCAATCTGCATTCATGGTCCCCATGTTTCACAAGAATATTTTAAGACAGTCCATACGCAGCAGCGTATTGTTCTTTTCCGAAGGCTTAAACTCATATTACCAAGCACTCTGCTAATGTTATTAAATGCCTTCTTCGCCGTACCGATTCTTGTTCTTATTTCTTTCTGGTCTCTTCCATCATTGTTTATTAATGCGCCTAGATATCTAAATTTTGCCACGTTTTTCCGAGAACAATGTTTTTTTGTTGGTTTTTTTTTTTGTTTTTTTTTTTCTTTTTGTTGTTGCCCCGGTATCTAAATCATTTGGCCACTTTCAACACAAATTTACTCTAAACCGAAACTAAGCTTCTTATTTCAAATGTATAAATAGAATAGAAAAAAATAAATAAATAAAAAGAAATAAAAAGAAATAAAATGAAATAAAATAAAAACGAATAAATAGATAAATAAATAAAAAAAAACCATAAACAACTGGGATATTTAAACCGCAACAACATTGCAATCGACTACGAACATATGTATTGTATAAATTTTATTAATTTATTGTGTTCGCTCTTCAGCGGTCGACCAGTACGGAAAGATTAGTGTAATTTCATTAATACTGGTCACATAAACAATTCGAATAAAATATTATTCTTGTAATAAAAATAAAATAATCAACTTTTTGGTCCACGCTAATTAAGATACCGTGGTAGCGCATTCTTGGGGACAAATTACAACGAGTATAACGTTACAGCGTTAGTGTTTTATATTTCGTTTTGTATAGCAGAATCGTTCAAAAAATTTGCGGCCGGTACGTTTGTGGTGACGGAATTAAATGCGTCTGTGTTTAAAAATCATTCAAAAAAGGGAATTATAGTATACAAATTGTGTCATTGCGAATTGTGAGTAATCCAATGTTTAGTTGTTTTGAACATTCTATTAGTTTTTAATAATTATTTTGAATACTACTAAAATTGTTCCGCGACGACTAGAAATTGTTGTCGTTAGATTCAACTTCTCTAGATAATAATTGTTATCACGCCGTGTGTCAAATCACCGATAAGAGAAGCGGAGGAACAGAAACAACCGAGGGAACTTCTACACGCAATTGCATCGTGCGGAATGATAGCTACTTTTCAATGGACTATTGATGAAAGGGCTAAAATTTTTTGTTTTTGGTGTTATAGACGGACGGGTGACGTGCAGTGCGGCATCCTAATAAATACCATATAGCCGCATTAGGAATCACGCAGACCACCAACAGTTCAACTTAATCCGAGCAAGACAAAACACGCTGAGCAAGTTGTTTCGAAAAGTAGACGAGACTCCAGCACCTTAAAACTCGACTATTCGACAGACAGGGGGAAAATTTTGGCAGAAAATCAAGACGAAAAGCAACCGAAAACTACAGTCATCGTTGCAATATAGCCATAGTTCTGAGCCCCGGGCGCCCCTTTAATGTATAGATGTGAGAGAATGTCATATAGAAATTTTAGCACGTTAGGAAGGCGCTTCAATACAGATGCGGGCGAGCTATGCTAGATTAATTTTATCCGGATATTAGATTTATCTTGCAAGCTGTACATTCCTTAATATCGCCAAAGTTTAATCGTTAGTCAACATTAATTAATTATGGTTCTACAATATATAGGGGTACAGAAGAAGAGGAAACTGGAAATTTCGAACGGCCCACAACGTTGTTGTTATTCGAAAATATTGATGGTAAACAAAGATTTTAAGTCATAAAGTAAGCCCGAACATGTAGGATCCTGGGTTGGTTCCATTTGGCTCTGAATAGGATATTGGAGATAATCGATCTCTATGATTATTAAAAAAGGCCTCGCGTCACAAGTAAACTTCCCTAATACATATAATATGTAATATACAGACTATATTCAAAGAAACGAATTGTCGAATCGATTATATCACTATTATTTAGCGAAGATGGGGAGAACTCCGTAAAATCAGTGTGCGCTACAATTGATGCTCAGTAGTGGTCGAGATGTCTCAGAAGCGTAGAGAGAAGGAGGAAGAATATTTACAACGGATACAAAAAAATGACTGAAAAAAAGAAAGATAAAACTTTTTCAACGACAGAATTCTAGGCTTTGGCAGGAGAATAATGGTATTGCCGATCGTGTTAGCGCAGGCCCGGAAAAAGTATGGCGTCAGCCCTAAAAATAGCGAGAGCCGCCAAATAATGTAAAAAGGCTATCAAATTTAAAAAATGCTGCACCGAACAACATATGAGGTAATGGCGAAAATTGCAAATATTCATCCGTCTCTTTCATGCATTTCCGTTATTCTTCTCTTTTCTGTTTTTATCCATTGCTTTTATCATAATCTCATTTCTCTTTCATCCATCTACTTATCCTCTTTGAACATTTCTGAATGCTGCATAGAGCATATGTATGATGCCGTCGTCGTTGCCTGTTGGAAAATTTTATTTTAGTTACTCGTAGAAGGCTCTTAATTCCATTTGAAAATTCTGCCGTCTTAATTGACTGTTTCGATGAAAAATCTGCCGAGTAGCGCGGTTGTATTTCGCTATCTAATTTCAAACGAAATAAAATAATTTACAAGCCGGCTGCAATTACCGTGTTCGTCGGGCAGGGCGTAAAAAATGAATTAAATCGTGTTTAACGGAATTTAGTCGCACCGGCGCTGGCTGCTGGCCGCTACCGAGAATTATCATTTACATTTTGCGGCGAAGGAAAAATTTTGGGGCTGCATAGGGCGGTCCGTTGGAAGTGGAACGGGCGGCCGGCTAAACGAAATAAATTGGATAAGGATGTTAAAGTAGTTTACGTAAATGGATTTTTTTCATTATTTCTAATGACTTTTAGCTGAGGTAATTTGGTAATTTAGCCGCTTCGCTCTACGTTTTCTCACTCATATTTCCTTCGCCCTCTCGTCGTCCGTTTCAAAATCATATTTTTTCTCCACTTTTAATTTAAGAGCTGTAATTTTAAACTAGCCGAATGGTGTTACCCTTATCACCAGCCCCGCCGATTTCAATCGGCTACACGGGGGGCTAAACTCTCGCTATCTTTAATTGTTATTTACCGAATTCCTACCTCGCCGAGCATATGTATATCGGATATATCGTTCGCACCAGTCTCTCGACTACGCATGCTACGTCTACATTTGAAAACCTCAAAAACTTCTCCATTACCCGAAGGCAGTAAATTTGTTCTAATGCAACTCTGGCCGTTTCGAGTTAAACAACGATGATCGAAAAAAAGTGGCATTTTTATTTTGAAAAATTGAACTTTCCGCAACTGAAGACATTTTTTGTTTGGAATAATCGTAAGTGTGTATGAAACGTATAAAACGAATTCTTAATCGACCCAATTGGCTCTGGACCTAAAGTGCTTTACACACTAGAATATTTTAGCATGATTTTTTAACTCGGCCGACTCCACTCATCTACATTATTTTTATGCCGTACGTCTATATCCGAGATACGTATCGGTTCGTTTATAAAAACAGAGCTGTAGCGATATGAGGATTAAAAGTGTGTCTCTTGTTTGCTGGAATTTCTATGGAACTGATATGGAATTGCTATGGAATTGCTATGGAATTGCTATAGAATTGCTACGGAATTGCTATGGAATTACTATGGAATTGCTTTGGAATTACTATGGAATTGCTTTGGAATCGCTATGGAATTGCTATGAAATTTTTGTGATTTCCTACATGTTGTATACCAAACTTCCTTAGCGGTTTACCCCGTGGTGAATAGTCGTTTACCAGATTAAGGGCGAAGTTTCGCTAACAAGTAGGAATGAAAGACACGCAATCTCGGCAGATCAGTAGGTGAGCCTGTTAAAATTTTATCGCTTCGTCGTTTGGTGAAAATATGGTTAAATCGGTAAGGCCGCTGCTTAATTGGAAAAAGTAATTTTCCATTTCGATTAAGGCAAAAGTGTACTCTGCCAATTTCACTGTCACAATCGCAGTCAACTACCATTTAGATCAGGGTTGGCCAAGCCAAATGATCTTGCGGGTCACTTTGGAACTGCATCATAACTCTGCGCGCTGCATATAAAATCATATATCCCCATATTAGATTTAGACCCACTATAGACATTTTTTTAGTAGTGAAAAATTGAAATATAATGACTGTTGTTATCATTATTATTATTATTATTATTGTGTTTACTACTATTTTTACATGTAAGTAATGTAAAGTAAGTGCCATACCCTTGATAGGGCGTCGGAATTGTGAAGTTAAGGTTCACAATGTACTAATGGTACTAAGCGCGCATTGCAAAGAAATATATAACATTAAAAATGAAATATAAAAACATATAAATATAAATGAAATTAAAAAAAAGTGAAATCATTAAAAAATATTTATTTTACTAGTGCTACTTTGGCCATCTCCGGGTTGGCCACCCCTGAATTAGATATTAGGTAGTACTGTTTCATTCGGGTAAGACCTGATATCCCATAAGAATATGGAATCCCGATGTTAACTGCGCCCTCCTCCGTAAGATGATCTAAATGTGGTTCTGTTGCGTAATTCATTAGTTTGCACAGTAAACTTTTTAGAATTTTTTAAAGCTTAGTGTAACACTTTTTTGTATGACGATTCCTATAAACCGTAAAAACTATTTACAAAATAAACGCTTTTTTCACACAAGAAAGTACTAATTTGTGTGATTTTAAATTTCTTCCCTCAGTATTACTTTAACGAGAGTTAACTACTTCTTTTTTGTTTTTATCGGTAATCCGATTCGAATTATTTTTCGGAGGACATCTAAAAGCAATGTAAAAATTAAAAAAATAAAAACGAAATAAATAAAACCGACAAAAGTTTAGGACCGCCAGATAGATCTAAAATAAAATAAAAACTCGATAGTTTTAAAAGAAAACGCTATTAAACATTAGTTATAATTAAAGGTTACACAAAATGTGTTTGCAAAATGATTCTAGTATAAATTAAATTCTCTGCTAAAATAAATTTTTCCTTCGAGGTTCTATACTTTCTCCTCCCGTGAATAGGTAGATTTTTTTTTTTCTTTTTCTCTTTATTACAATAATTTCCTCTAAGGGCAAAAATTTAAAATAAAATCTAAATTAGTTATAAGGTTATTAACAATATCTAATTTTTATAAATTAAAATTTGAACTAACCAAAATCTGCAATTAATAGATTTTAAATTAAACGTATTTAAATATAACTTTTTTTGTTCTATCTAATAAACCGGGGAACACGGTAGACATGAGAAAAAATAAATAAAAGCATTCCGTATTTTTATTTTTCCCTAAAACATTATTGCCGATATGACCGGGATGTCAAAGCCAGCGGGGGGAGGTTCAATGTTTTTGCGTCTACGGCAACATGTTAAAGGGGTAAATTACTTCTAACTTCAAATCGTCTCGATTTTCTTTTCTCATATTATTATGAAATAATTTTTTGTTGTAAATGTATATATTTTTTTTTTAAAATTTACAAACGTTTTTTTGTACGTTAAATTCATTTTTAGTCTTACATTATGTAAACGAATAGAAAGTTTACTACTAAGCAGTTTTTTATACCATCATGTACGAAAATTTTGCGAATACACAATGATGACGATGATCTTACATGTCAAATAGAAAAGAGCGCTTTCAGATAACACATTCTGTTCTTTCCGTATTATCACCGGCGGAAAAATGACGCAGTTATTGATAACACGCAAAAGAACAGAATGTGTTCTCTTAAAACGCTCTTTTGTATTTGATATGTAAATCATGGTATATTCGCAAAATTCTCAAAGGAAATGAATAACAATAATAGCAGTTGATGCTGCTACTGAAGTTACACACTATTGGTTTGAGAAATTTAAAAGCTTTCGGGGACTAGTCAGGGGATACGGGAAATGTTGTAATATTGTTCACAATCTGTTTTCTTATCGTTTCGACCTATTTCAGCATTCCTCCGGTTATTCCCAGCCGACTTGTTCGTAGTTTTACCACTGTGATTTGCAGGCTCTATATGAGACATTCTCGCGTGACATTAAATTTCGTTAACTCTTCTTCCGGGTGAAACAATAACTACACTAAATTCATGTTTGCCGACGCTTTTAATCATTTGCTTTTCAAATGCGGTAAATTTGAGTTTGACCAAAAAACGTTTCATCAAGAATTAATGTAATTCCATCCATACGACGGTGTATACATTACCTCCTTTGTTATCCTGCCCGATTCGCCTTGTTTCGCTTTATGGTTGACGACGATATTATTTTCATTTAACTTTCGATAGAACATCAGGTGTGAATTAATAGCGAAGAGTTTATGCTGGTAAAAAGAAAACATTTAGTTTAGCGACTTTGATTTTTGTAAAAAAAGTAATTATTGACCATCACAAAAAAAGAGTAGGAATAATGACGTAAAAAAGGTGTAAACAACTCTCTCCTATAAGCATTATGGATAAACTGGCACGAGGGGGTTGGGGACGCAGGAGTCTTGCTCTTTCGGTTCAAGGGACCGGCTTTCATGCGTTCGTACATATTTTAGTACGATAAAATATGCGCATTGGACAACTAACTTGCTTTCTGAAGACACATACATTTAATTCGAAAGAAAAGGACATAAGCTGCAATAAGGGATGTCAGAAAATTTATGTATTTCATAGGAATAAAAACCTATATCTAATATTGTAATATAAAATATATGCCAGGGGGTATTAAAGGAGTTTCGGGAAAATTTTAGTCTGCATTGCTTTTCAGTTCGCAATCTCTGTATATAATACGATATCGTTAAAATACAAAAACAAAAATAGTCTCAACTGTTACGACATCCGTTAGAGAATTGCCATTTTACTATTCAGTATTCCTGTTTCTATCATTTCTGAAGTAGAATAATTATACTTTTCTATTTATAAGACAGCTGATAAAAAGAGATATTTGTAGATTTATTTTTATAATTTTTTTGTCTTTTTGCAACACTTCTAGTACATTTTAGGCATAGAATGCAATGTATATGATATTTTTAACACGCTATGTTCTGTAAACCTTTTAAGGTTTTCTACCTCTTAGACATATTTCATTTTCTTTCTTAATTACTAAATTATGAATTAGTGATGTACGGTTGGAATTTTATATTCAAAATTTTGACATTATTCATAGTAGTGGATTTTTATAAATGCTATATAGCTATTTCCCAGATAGGATCGATCTTAAATTTTACGTAAGAACAAAAAATGTACACAATTTACTAAAATTATACATTACTGAAATAATCAATGATACACACCCTTGCGATAAGGAGCCATTTCATTCGGAAACTAACATTGAATCTGCGGGGTTCTTGTAATGAAATAAAGCGGTATTCAATTTTTGAAATTTATAAAAATAATATTATAATTAAAAAAGAAAAAAACGGGAGGTATTTTTTTAAAAATTTAGGTTTTTAAGCGAATTTTAAGATAATTATTAGCGCGTAGCAACTATGATTAAAGGGAAATATTTGAAGAAAAAATTACCTCCTTCTTTTTTTTTTTTTTTTAAATTATTTTAACGAATATACGGAGCATAATTAGAAATAATCACTTTGTTCTAATCATATTTAATGCAGATACTCTGGAACCGAACAGAATGTGCTGCTGCCTGACGACCGCATCTAATAAAAACCCCGCAATAAGTTTAATGATATTTTCTGAATTAAACGTTAGATTTGAATCGCAATTCTAAAACCAACAATTTGCAACGAGACACGATCGCACCGTTTGTTATACAATACTATATTATATTACTTTAGATCTAATGGCAAAAATGAAATACAGTTGTCTACAGGTAATGAGTGTGAGTTAATGCTTATAGCATCTATCGACGTACGTGGATTGTAGGTCAATAAAAATTGTAAAAACAAAACTAGTTTATTATAATTATGTGAAAATAGCGAAGGTTACTACAAAAGAGATGTAAAGTGCGAGGCGAAAAGGAAAACCTATAAAATTTTAACTGAAGTGAACATAAATTTAATAATTATTTTCGGGATTTAAAAAAATTTATTTACGTGAACAGTTTCCGCAGACATTACCGTTGGAACTCACATAATATTTTATTGAAATCGTTAATACTTTGCGAGTTTTTTTTTACACTTGTTTATTCCTCTTATATAGAAAGAAAAAAACAAACTAGTTTTAGTATATATTTAAAGGATTATGGGGTTCTGTGTCATTTAATTCGTTTAAATCGGATCTAATTTTAGTATCTCCATCGTTAGCTACTAATACGGAATATGAGGTTGTCAGACTTAATGGGGAGCGACCGTGTTCCCATAATAGTTAAAATTAATAATTACAGGATTTTGCGGAGCATTTTGTATATTCCTATTTGTTGAGGCTTGGGATTCTTACTCCTTATTGTGCTTCCTATATCCCGCCTTTTCCTTCCTGCGATTTGTTCCTTTTTATCAAAGATTTCTGATCGGATTAAAATCTAACCGACTTCTTTTTTTACTGTTTGTTTCTGGGTAAGATGAGCCCAAGTAAAAAAAAAAAAAAAAATACAGGAACAAGGGAACGAAGATGGTGGCAATGTCTATCGGACTCCAAATTTCTCTAAACTAGAGTGGAATAACTATACACAAACCATTGAGCATGAATTTGAAAACTTAAATGGAAGGAGATTCGCTACCTTGTCTTCTGAGGAACAATATAATAGGCTTATGTCAATTTTACAGAATGCGGACTGATAAAAAAATAACCAAAACGAAACGAAAAAAGAAGAAAAGATGAAGGATCGCCCTTAGCAAATTTAACCGGGGGAGGGGGGGGGGCATTCGATGCAGAATTACACCAATTATAAAAAGCAACAGGCTACTACTAAGGAAGCCTTAAAAATATGATGAGAAGCAAGTGGAGGAAATTGAGTCTGAAGGAGATGTGGCAAAGAATACAATAACGCCTCCCTCTAATAAAAATTATTGACACAAATACATCATGAACAAAAGACACTTCATAGAGCAATTTCAGGGTCCAATCGACACGTCTCTATGTTATATCCCTTCGGTCTAACGACAATTCGGAAAAAGCACTTAAGAAAGAAGTTTCATTAAGCGAATTAGTATAAATCACAATATAAAAAGACAAGCGTTGAATTCGATAATTATAGAGGACTATTAAATTATTACTTAAGATTATTACCTAAGGCAGCTAAATAATGTTACTGTTTTTTAATGAAATTCTATAGGTGACGGTTATTGTCCCCCACAATGGGAAGAACATTTCATATGCCCCTTACTTCTGGGAAGAACCCGGCGGAAGTTTACTCATCATACAGACCAATTTCATTATTATCTTGCTTAGGTAAAACATCGGTACGAAAAATATTCTTAATAAAAGATTAAGTCGGTACGCCTTTAAACACAATAACTTTCCAAAAGCACAATACGGATTTCGGAAGGGTGCAGGCACACGAGAAGCCCCTTAATTTTATTTACCCTTGATATTTTTAGCATGCTAACAATAAATTGGTGTACTATAGCAATCTTTATAGATTTAAAGTCGACATACGATAATGTCAGCTTAAAACTATTAGCCGAGTAAATGGAAAAATTCGGCGTACCTGATAAACACATTAAGTGGGTTTATAATTATTATAATGATAGAGTAGCCTCGTTACACTAAAAAAAATTTATCAACTGAAAACGGTTTACCTCCCTCTCACTGCATCACTCTGAATCCTTCAAGCTTTTTTCCTTCTGTTCTATCTTCACAGCGGAGTCTATCTCTATTCTATGCGCAATCTCCATCCATAAGAGAGATCAGTAAATGTCTCATTGTCTCCGATTCCAAAAGTGTTCTTCAAGCTATTTCTTCTAATCCTTCTCATTCCTCAAACTCTATTATTCTCTTAATTCGTTCTCTCATCTCCAATCTGTATCCCACTCTATTACTATTGACCTTTTGTGGGTTCCTAGCCATTCTGGCATCGAGTGCAACGAGTTGGCGGATTTTTTAGTCCGTTCGGCCGCCCGCAATGGTCCTTTACTCTATAATTTTCCTTACTTCGGACATCCTCCTTCTTTCCTCAGCCAAAATCATTCCTGACTATGGTCGAGCATTTATCCTTCTTTATTTTCTAATCCCGCCTCTCATTATCTTCAAAAATACAGCCGATGGTTCCCTGTTCTCAGCCGTGGTTTCATTTCTCTTCTTATCAACGCTCAGCGATCGTTTCCTTAATCAGACTGCGTTTTAATCACTCCCTTCTCTACTTTCTTCACGTTTTTTCCTGTCCTCCTCTAGCGATTGTCTCCTTCATAATTCCATTTCTACTCCACTATATATTGCAAACCACATCTTCTTTGAATGTCCCGCCCTCGATTCTGAACGCTCTGTTTTGTACTCCAAAATCTTAAAACTGGGTCTTCTCCTGTTCCTTATAATTCGTCCCTTTCCATCTCTACATATAATAATTCCTGTACTTCAATATTTCCTAAGCTCTATTTCTATTCGTCTCTCTGTTTAACCCTTGAACATAATTCCGGTAGTTGTTGGGTCAAAGCCGCTGGCGCGCCCGAAAGATAATATATAAAATAATATTATTATTATTTTGTATTTTAAAACAATAACAAAAGAAATAATTTTTTTTAACTACCGCTAACTGCTGCTGCTGCTACGAACTACGTCACTGGGCAAAATAATTCTCAGCGGATAACAATCAATCTAGACAATTAGAAACATCGTGAAATATTTGTATCGCCGTTTTGGAAGCACTGTGTCGAGACGAAATAATTTATTTGGTTGTTATTCGTTTGTGGTTCTTTCATTTTGGAGTGGGGCGGCTAAGCGATACTTGCCCGCTTGAAGAACATATATCATGCTCTCGTAGCGGTGAAGATAGCACATTTATATAGCGCATGTACTATACAATTCGTTTAAACGCCTTTTTCTCTTTTAAACTCCGATTTCCTTTTTAAAGTTCAAGAATTTCCTAAATAACGGTATAATCGTTTTTTTGTTTTTTGTGTACCATGCGCTTGCAGCGACCAGAGACAGCACCTATCTATTGAAACTCGTTTAAACCATTCTTAAACTCCGATTTCTTTTCAAAGCAGAAATTGTCTATCAATTTACTAAAGGGGGCAAGGTTGTACACTTTTTAGTTCGTATTCCTTATGCGAATTTTAAAATTTTACGCAAACAATTATAACAGACTAGAGTGTAGCAGAGTCAGTACCGGAATTAGCGGGGAGCGCATGTCAAAAGTTTATTCCAAATTTAATCGTAGAATACAACGTGACGCGTGACGCAAAATCCAGAATTCCACAATTTTGAACTAAATACCTTCCTCCTAAGCATCGACGACGTCGTATAGTACTTGAATCAAACTCAAAGATTTATTTTTTATACTTTTTTGAAAACAAAAATTTTTCGCCTGCCATACAAGAAATATTTAATGGAAAGATATATGTGATATTAAATTTTCGACATTGGGTAATTTATAAAAAAAAAACAAAAAAACATTTACTCGTACAGTTAAAATATAAGTAAATTATCAAAGTTACACACTTCTTATTCAAGGTTTATGCATCTTGAGTTGGTAAGTAAAGAGCACTGTGACGCGTTAAAATAAATACTTTTTTTTTCCCGAAAAAAAGAACTTCATGTGAATTAAACGCAAATGCAAATTCGTTAATACTTATAAATATAAAATAAATAAATATGTACTTCAATAAAAAACAGAGATATAAGTATAAAATAGTTTACTTTCTCATTAAAATAAATACCCTATTTTATATTTATTAAAGTAAATTATTTTATATTTGTTATTGAGGTTCACACCTTATTTATATGTAAATTACTTTTTTTTACAAAGTTATTTTTATCAAATAGACCGTAAAAAAACCTTGATTTATATAGTCAACTTCAAATCAATAAAATGCTTTACATACACAATCGAACGTAAAAATGATTTTTAGAGATATTCCGCCGAATTTTAATATCTATTTAAATAACGATCGTGTATAACTTTTATGACGACGCCGCTGTTTTCTTAAGAGGAAAAGTGAATATTTCAAAATCTATCCTCTTGCCCATCTACTATTAACGTTGTAATGTATATTTTAGAACAACTCCGATTTGTGAATTTCACACTTGTACTACTATTACCGTTTTTAACTTTGGTTTCAGCTCCCGTATTATTGTACGCTTAATTACTCTTGAAAGTAATACAATTCACAGAAATGGATAGTATAAATAATATACCAACATCACAAAGTATGCTTAGTTACTTGTTTTCATTACATTATTAAAATGATTTTTCACGCATTATGTATTCAATTTTTTCTTCCTAGAACTTATTACTCGCGAAAAAAAAAAAAAAAATCCCTTCGTGCGGTAAACGAAACTCTAATAAATGACTGATTGAGAGCTATATTTAATCTGAGAATTTGATGATGGAAAGTATGTTAAAAACTTCCAGGAGCACTTGTCATATGTGTGAAAAGCTATCCAAAATGTGATATTGCTGGTATACGATTTTGTTGTAAAAAAAAAAACATGGAAAAGACTACTTCAAAAGCTAGAACTTTTAGAGATAAGAATAAATTTGCAATTATGTATAAACAATAAAACAAAATATTTGTATATTGATACGGATTCGGTATTTGCAGCGCTATGTCTTTTAACGATGTCCGAGTTATAAAAATACTCCCCGAAACGTCATTAATTCACGATCTGACGGACATCGTTCTTTTTAGCCGTCGCTTTGCCTTGTCAAGTATGCTTACTCGGCCAAAACGGAAAATCCCGTTCCTGTTCGTTCGATCAGCTGCACCGGGAAGATACTACACTAGTGTCTGTGTAGTGGTAGTGGTAGAGGACTTAGACAGTGACATGTGCTTGCGGCGAAAGCGCGCATCCGTACTGTGTGTCGAATGACCTTGAGCCAAAGCAGAGATTTCAGATGTATTCAGCCAAAAGTCAGGCAGGGTAGTTAGTGGGGGGATCTACGCAGAAGTTTCTGTAAGAACACTTCTGCGTAGCCTTTGGTTACAGTTTTTAGTTCTTAGTTAGAGTTAATCGTCGATCGTTCGGTGTTCGTGATATATCTGGTCGCTGTCGCACGTGTATCGAAATGATTACGCGCCATGCCGCATAAGTTATTATATTTTTTTTGTTAATTTTTGGTAAAAAGTTAAATTTTCTGTTATTTTTTTATCGTGGCCGAGTACATATATCAGGATCGCCGTCCTGTCAGTTTTTTTTTTTTTGTGAACTTTTCCGTCAAATATATGTTTATTTCTTGGTAAAAGTTTTGGTTATTGAACACGTGGTATCGACTTCGTGATATCTCTAGCGGAGAGAACACCGCCGCTTCGGGGCGGGATCGAAAACGAATTATTGTTTATTTTTTTATCTTACTTCTATTTTCTTTTTAAATTATTTTCGATAAATTAAAAAATTTTGAATAAAAGCCAAAGAGAAAAATCTCGTATGAAAAGAAACTATAAAAAGCTATCACGATAAACTATTTCATTAACGAAAATAAGTGAAAACATTTCACTGATCTTCGGAAACAGCGACTCGTAGTAGCAATTCGTATCAAATGGCGTCCGGAACAGAAAAAAAAATTGAAATTCTAAAATCACGCAAAATGTATTAATATATATATATATACATATATATATATATATATATATATATATATATATATATATATATGTATATATATATATATATATATGTATATATATATATATATATATGTATATATATATATATAATATATTCCTATACTTTGTGCGTTACAGCGAACGTCTTTCATGACATCATAATTATACGATTATTACACATAAAACGGGAGATAGTTAAGAAAGATTATAGTAAGTGTATGAATTATATAAACTGAAATTAAACTTTCGGTTAAAACTGTACATTAATTTTTCCTTATAAATAAAATTATACATATTGTCGTAATTAGCGGTAAGTAGTTCTTGCTTCTGGATGGTACAAAAATAGTTCAGTAAATAGGGTTACACCGACTAGTATATTACAACATCTGTAAATTAAGAGGTGGTGGAGGTGTTTGAGCGCTGCGGTTTAGTAAAAATAATATTTCTCATAGTTCCCATAATATTTCGCTATTACAGATTCCGTGTGGAGCTTTTACAAACTATTTCAGTTATATACTACTGATGACTTAGATAGATGTATGTTGTTGAACGGAAAATAAAACCATGTTGGCGCGCTATTGTCCGTAATGCGAATGAATTTCATTTATATTAGAATTAGTTTTTGTAGCATACCGGATAAGTATTTTTCATCTAGCTCTTTAGTGTGGTGTACATTATGTTTTTTTATGTTTATTTTTTTATGATTTCTTTATTCATCATATATGGTATACGAAAGAAGAAGAGGTATTTTCCATTTAAGTCGTTAATGAATAATAGTTGATGTCCTTTTCCACGGTAGGACCTTGCAATAATACGTCTGAATTCGGATATTTCTGTCCCCCCTTTTTCGGGGTAAATTGTCTCGGCGGCAAACGAGGCATCATACCTTTTTACGAATTACCTGTTGTGACTTTCAGATATCATCCGTGAAAAAAATTATCATTTGTGTTAACGAGAATAAAACATCGATTTACTGCTATCAGAAATTTCGCGCAAAACGTTCCCCTCGTTAACGATTTAGTTTTTCTGCATATTTAATATATACATATATATTATCACCTTGACTCCTTCGTTGCCGAATGTGAGTGCTACCTTTTCATTTATGTTCGCGACGATTATGCGAGATCAAACCAATACGATGGCTGCTGCTGAAACCGGAATGCTGGCATATAAACCACCGCGGTCCCCGATTATCTGCCGCAACTGAATATCAAGCCTCCCTTTCTCATTCTTAGTTTTACGTGACTTAACTATTGTTTTATCTACCGTATTTTTCACGGGTGACTTTCAGTTCTTTCTATTTAAAGCGTTTCTTTCCCAGTCCACTTGCTTTGCGTTTTTCAGATCAGCTGCAAGAACGTCTTTATAAACCGCATTTTGGGTTTTCCAACGTAACGCCTTCCGGCATACAGCACCAGCATTCTTTTCGGTATACGCTCGCCGTCCATTAACGCGACCTTCCCATTCCAAGCGTATTGCAGTCAAATAGATTCCATGCCTGATATATTTAATACTCTTTGCTTTGATACACGAACCATTCATTTGATCCTGAGTATTTTTCCTTATCATCTTTCGATAAAAATTTTCCAGTTTTTTTAATTACTCTTTTTTGCATAATTGACCACGATTCAGTTTCATACAGCAGGGTTGAAAGTATGATAGCTTTATACACCGCCGCGTTCGTTTTCATTGCTAAATCCCTGTTTTGTAAATACTCGACTGTATGCAATTTCATTATCTAGTTTTGCGTCTTTACTGACATAATAACTTCCGAGGTATTTAAAACTGTCTACACTAATTAGCTTTATTCTATCCAGACAGAAATTCGCCGTGTCGGTGTTAGTCGTATTAATTTACAGAATCTCTGTCTTAGCGCAGTTTATTTCCAGTGTCCAAATTTTCGATATGTTTCCTGTAGTAGACACGTGGCGGCTTGCTGTAAGCTATCGTTACTTTCGCATACCGAAGCACAGTCATCTGCGCACTGTGTAGGTTGTCTAAAGAAAATGTTTTTGTCGCCTTTTTTACATTAAATCGAGTTCGTTCGTAGAGACCACCATCAAACCGGAAGTTAATTTTCACACCAACATCAGCAATACACCGTCTGAAAGTCATATTAACCATACACACTCATGTAAAAGTTGAACAATAATGGTACGAGCACGCAAGACTCTTAACACCGGTAGTTGTTTCAAATGATTCCGCCAGCGTCACAGATAACAATCTCCATTCCACTATGTAGTTGTTGCAATAAACGCAACAACTTCGGGGGCCATCCTATTGCTTTTAAACATTTCCATAAGCTGTTTACTGAATCGAATGGTTTTTTTTGGTATCGCTGAAAGCTATGTAAAAACTGGTGTTTTGTTCTCGCATTTTTTTAACCAGATGTCGTATGGAGAAAATCTGATCTGCCATACTCCGTTTTCGACGGAAGCCTGACTGCTCTTCTGCTAAGTATTTTTCCAAAAGCGACGCTATCTCCCTTATATTATCTTGCCAAGTATCTTTCCTGTTGAGTACAGTAGCGCGATCCTCAGGGTAATTGTTGCAATCCGCCTTGTCTCCTTTATTTTTATTCTTTCTTTATAGTGCCCCATACTTAATTCCTGAGCGTCGGCGACTACCTATTCGTACATCTCAGCTGTACAGACATAAGTATTAGTGTCCATAGCAATTGTTATATACAACACAGTTTGTGTACACACGCAAGACTACATTTGGAACTGATTAGTAATCGTTTGATATACATCGTTTCACAAAAGTGCAGTCCTATTTATGCCTTTTATGTGCTAAACTAGCGCGCATATTATACGTGATGGTTTGCCATTGCCTTCCACGTGACTATTAGATTTTATTTATTTATTTATTTAATTCGTTGTAATAAGAAGTTCGTCGTCACTCGGGATCGAACCCGTAACCGCCATATTGGAAGTCAAGCGCTCTAGCAACTAGGCTATCGCGAATTTTTATAGATACTAATTAATGTCGCATCTTTTTAATCTTTTCAAATGACTGTTTCCATCCATATATGCTCGAATAATTATAATCTGTGTAAGCACCGAGAAGTAATTCGTCACCCCCGATTTTGATAAATGTCAGCAGGGATACCGTCCAAACCAGGCGATTTATTATTTTTGCATCCTTTGATTGCAGTTCGAACCTCTTCCATAGTAGGTGGCAGATTAAGTTTTTCATTTACAATACATTGAACGTCTCGTGCTTAATTTTACTATATCACTGTGTTTAACAGCTGTGCATAGTGTTGTTTCCACTTGCGTCGGAGATCTGCTCTGTTAGTCAATAATTGATCAGAAGCGTCTCGTATTGCGGTTTTACGCTGATATCTCAGTCCACCATATATTTACTTAATCCATCGAGGAATTCTCACGCATCTTTTTTTCTCAGCCAATAGCCGGATTTCTTTACTTTTGCTTGTCCACCACCGTTGACTCTTAACCCTTAAGTACTGACGAAAAGATATTGGAACATAGTTACCGATGCGTCATCTGTGAGACTACTTTTTAAAACTATACTTTTTTTCATAGATATTTTATTTAAAATGTAAATTAGGTTTTTACCGCGTTTTTTTATATACTTAATTAGGATAATAAAAATGTCTCGTAGTTATTAAAATAAATTATAACTTTATAGAAATAAATTATTTTTTACTTACATATACAAAAATGTCCCCGAAATGCATAGCCATCTTTTTTTTCTCATAAAAAGTTTTAAGTAAGTCAAAATTAAAATTATTTTTTTACAAAATATTAAGCAAGGTATATATGTAAACATAATATATACAGAACACGAGGAAGTAAAAAAAAATAGCAACATAATTGCAAGCGTTAAAATTTACAATTTTTCCATGCATGCAAGATACGCTCTTTTCACACACTGCAGACATATATAGGCTTATTGCATATATTGCAAGTATATTTTGTCATTCTTTTCTTTCTACCGCGGCAAATGGAACACATATTTTTCGTTTCTCCAAAATATCTTCATGGACTGGGTTTAGAACAACTTCATCTTCAATACCCAGAACATGCCGAATGCAGATTTTTATTTCTCTCGGAATACTTAAATTGGCTTCCCGTCTTCTCATGTGTGGTTGTTCAACTAGTTCCCTTGCGAGTTGTTTTAAAAATTCAGATTTTTCTGTTACTTGAGGATTGTCTCTATATGACTCTGATGGAGTATATATAAGTGTTACTGTAACAAATATCTATAATTCTAAAAAATATTGTTATTTTGTGTGCGACACCGTGTTGTGCTCTTACTACATTTTTCATCTAGCGAATCAACCCCACTCTTCATAAGATTGTAAAAAGATATAGCAGATTTATTTATAAGTAGATCATCATCTTTACTGTGGTGCATGGATGGGATAAGGATGGTCGACTTTCTTTTTCTACCAGCGTATGATAACAAAGTTAGAAATATAAACAATTTAAATTGTAAATCAACTGATACGCTAGCAACATAAATCAACCAGTTGGCACTGAATAACGTTTGCACTGACGCCTAGTCTGCCAGTCGACGCTCAATTTTCAATTACCTATATATATATATATATATATATATCCTGTTGTTCGGGATATTCTGCTGACGCATCGTACACGTGTCTGTTATCTTCCCACTAGAGAGTACACACCCATGGGGGGGGGTATTACATCTTGTAAATTAAAGAAGTTATGCTAATTTTAAAAATCGCGCTAGTCTGTCAGACAGTACTTAAGGGTTAAGTTTTCTGGTTTCTTTTTGGGTAGTGTCTTTATCGCGTTTTCTATAAGGGGCATTATTCCGTTTGTTCTGATTGGCCAGCCATCCAGAAAATTAACGCATCTTTTTTCCTCTCCAGATGCTTGTTTACTGTCTTGTACTTATCCTGAAACCAGTCTTCCTGTTTTGTCTTTGTATTGTCCAGAATTGTTTTGTGCATATTTTATGTACTTTGTTCTTAAATAGAGATACCCCAGTGGTGTGATCTTCACATGAGATATTATCAATTTTTGATTTATTTCAGTAACAGCTTCGTGTATGGCAGTTCTAAACTTTCCAGCGATACATGTTTATTGCTTTTAAGGTTTTTAGATTATAACGAGCTGACCCGCGATGGTTAGTTTTGGGGTGTCGACGGTGAAAGCGGCGACTAAAACGAAATTTTGAACTAATACGCGATCTAATAAAGAATCTTTTAACATCCTGCTTGTTAATTATAGTGTGTAGTAATTTATAACAGACGCAATTATATCAAACAAATTTAAGAATCAAATGAAGGCTTACTTAGTAACCTTTTAACCGGGCTATAACCCATCATCAGCTAAAAGTCCAACTCTAAATCGATGTGATCAGAAAAAAATTCTAAATCACATTGAGATCAAATAGGAAATTAAATCAATAGTTTTAAAGTCGATTAATTGTTAGAACGAAATGTACATAGACTAAAATAAATATCTAAGGATTATATTAAACATTTAAATAATATAAATATAAATAATTGATTTTTATTTGATATTTTTTGTTGTTTCTGTGAACCATGTTATTAGAATATTCCGTACATTTATATGTGTGTACGAATCTTAAAAAATAGGCGTAAAGTTAAATCAAAGACAGAGATCTTCCCATCAGTGTATCGCACGACCGGGAAAAAAAAATATTTTTATACAAAATCTAGAGCTTCCGCCGCCTCGAGGGTGTGAATTTGTAGTTCACCTACATATATTTTTCCTCTAAAGCGGCTTTTATGCGCATTTTTAAAATACATTTTGGCTTATTTAACGTTTTCACTCGAGCTGTTATTTTTACACGAACATATCCTTTTTTTGCCGTTCGTTGCCTAAAAGTCAGGCTTTAAATATAAAATTTTTTATCCGCAATTTTTTTTTTAATCGTGAAAGTTTCCTGCTTTTTATTTTATGTTTTGAATTTTATTACTTTTAAACGGTTATCCGCTTTGCTGTACGAATTTTTAAGTGATTTTTAAGGTTATTTTTAAATTCGATATTTTTATTGACGTCCGGGGTAATCAATTATTGTCCTAAAATTATAGAAATCGTCTCGAAGAAAATTTTAATTCTGATTTATCACATCTGATTTCGAAGTTTATCCTGTGCTATTGCATTAAGTTGATATTTTTGTCGTTTCTAAACCGTCTTATTATGATTTCGTACATTACATATATGTGTGTGTGTGCAATCCTACAAAACGAAAGTAGCTTAAAAATGTTCAAGAACAACGCGAATAATGTAATAAAATTCCAATGAAATACACATGTTCTGTGATTATATATATACGTGCATACATACATATATATGGCGGAAATAGGCGGATTAACGAGGAACGGTGTTTTTTGCGTGAAATTACTGATGACATTAATGGATGATGTAGAAATAAATTTGGTAAGCTACGTTTCTTATTAACACAAATGATAACGTTTAGCGCGTGAAATTTGAAAAATACCGCCGCAGGTGATTCGTTAGAAGTGTCCGAACAAAAATCCTGGCTCGCTACTGTCGAAACGAATCACGCCGAAAAGAGCCGAGAGTCGGCCCATTTCTATGCTATGATAAAGGTATGAAAGCCATTTCAATAGTCAGGCTAGTTATAAGATCCGATAGCTATTCATAATGCCTGGTTTTTGATCATATCGAAAATTTTTAGATTGGTAGTGGATACGGTATCCATGAATTATACAGCTATAATTAATAATCTATCGCGTTAAATTTTACATAATTTTACCTTTTTTTCTCCCTCATACTCATGTCTGTTTGTTTGTTTGTTTGTATCCGCGCGTTTTTTCTGTGTGTTGGTGTGTGCATGTGCGGGATGGAGGAATCTGAAATAAAACAGTTCTAGTAATCGCACTTTAAGAACAGACAACTTAAGAGAAAAATTTAAATTAATGAAAAGATGATTTAATTACGTTTTGTTGTTTTTTTTTAAAGTTTACATCGAAGGAATATTTAATGGTCAAAGATAGAAAAA
The DNA here is from genome assembly GCA_039619475.1 of Icerya purchasi. NCBI lineage: Eukaryota > Metazoa > Arthropoda > Insecta > Hemiptera > Monophlebidae > Icerya > Icerya purchasi. The sequence continues at coordinate 587,116,223 of CM077115.1, forward strand.
TCGAAACGGAAAAAGAGAAGAGCTAATATGCGACTGAAAACTAAAAAAAAAAATGAAAAAATATGTTTAGTATAGACTGAGCGAGAAGTAAATGAAAGAAAAGAAAAAAAAATGAAAACCGACCGTTCTAAGAAAAATGGCAATAGGAAAGCGAATAGGCGAATTAAGAGAAGTAGTTACCAGAAAAAAAAATATTATAATGGATAAGAAAATAATGAGAACGCATAGTACTAAGTGTAAATTTAACTGAACAGACAGGTAAAATTATTGAGAATCAGAGGAAGAAAAAAAAGGCTTTTTGGATATTGTTGCCTAGAAAAATTAAAACAACAAAAAAAGACAAATGGAAAATAACACCGTTTATCTTCAGTAACAGAATCGACAGAAAATTACTTTTCGGTTAAGCCATATATGGTGAGTGCAGTTTAAAAGAAAGAGTTGAACTCTAGAGACTGTGAATTTATGGTTGGCAGAGAAAGAAAAAAATGCTGTAGAACTCTTTTAAAAGCTATCTTGGTATTTATTATCGTTAGTAAAAGAGAAATGCGGAGGTCCGATGCAGATTTGTGAAAATGAAGAGCATAAACAAGACAGTTTAATAACTTTAAAATTATTTTTTCCCCTTTTTGTTTGGGTTTTTCCCTGGGCTTGCCAATAATAGACGATTATCCATCAATACGTGTACATAGCAGCAATTAAGAGTAACAAGGAATGGAATCTGACAAAGAACGCTATACGAAGGATGGAGAAACAATGACAATCAACGTGTCGAAAAATGCCAAACGTATGCATCCTGAAAAGAAAAGGAATGCTATTGAGGAAGGTAAGTGCAAAAATAGTTAGCTGTCCCATACCATGGCCACATCTGCAATTACAGAGCCCACAGTACAAACGGACACAGGCTACAAATAATTAAGGAAGAAGAAACACGCGAGATGTTTAAAAAGCAGTTAGAGCCATCAAGTACCACAGTTATATAAAACACATAGCGTGCCGTAAACAGTTATCTGAAACTGTTCAATGACTTTATCCATCACTATAAAAAGGAAAGTTTATAATTCATAAATTATGAAAAATTAATAATAATTATGGCGACCACTGCGAAAACAGCTCATACTGTCAAAAGGAAATGAATAACATTTACCCCCAACACACTATGGCCACACTGGAACAGCAGCGCCCGCAATGCCGGCTGACAAGGAGTTCACTATCTACCATTCGGGCTGTAAATATTAAAAATCGCCGATTTAGGTACAGATTTGTGAAAATGAAGCATAAACAAGACAGTGTTTAATAACTTTAAAAATATTAATAATCGCCGATTTCTTCTGAGCTCCTAGAAAAGCATTAATGCAGCCAACGACGCAATACGGAAAGTCAATGACGTCTGTGGACTAATTTAAATTCGTCTCTTAGCGGCATTGAAGAGAGACTTTATGTCGAAGGACAGTCAGTGAATATCTGTCGGTCAGAAAAAACGGAAATGGAAAGAGAAATTATCAAACAAAACATTACTCCGGGGCGGATCCACAGAGTGACATTTCGGGGAGGGAAATTATATAATTACGTAATATCTTATACAGTAGACGGTAGATTTGAGAAATACCCCGTGTTTCATAAACAAAATCAAATAGCGACCAGCCCCTTTCAGAAATTTAAAAATATTTTAAAAATATATAATTACTGCAATTTTTAATTTAACTTTTCGGGGTGGTAAAAAGCAAAAAAATTATAATATTATAACTAAAAAATGGTATTTTAAAATTTGAATAGTAAATTACTAGAAAGAGTAGAAAGATAGTATTTTTATTAGACTTAATTTTTATTTTTGTTAGTAATCCGATCCGAATTCTCTTCGTCCCGGTGAACAAGTTTAAATATATACATGTTTCTCATTGAACTACTATTTTTAATTAAAATTGCAAAATTGCAAAATAAATAAAAAAGACAAAAAATCGACGACAATTACGTTTAAAACAGAATAAAAACGTAACATCAATAGTTTTACTATAGCAAACGGTATTAAATATTAGTTATATAATTAAATCCATAGGAAACATACAAATCTTTTATAGTATAAATTAAGTTTCCCTGTCGTAACTAATTTTTTCGTCGAGCGTTTGGTTCTCGGAAGGAGGGGGGGTCCTCTATTTCTTCCCCGTGGATCCGCCACTGAATACCCGAGATTCTTACCGAGACGGACCTTACGGCGGTTCCATCATCCTATTGGTGGTTTGATCAGAGGCGAAAGTGTCAGGTATATAACCATTATTCTACTTTTGTCGGGAACAACCACGTCGCATTTTTTTTTCTGTTAACATTTCGAATGGCAGTGCTCTATTCTTCATCAGAACTATAAATACAATGAAATAACCGAGGGAAAACCCAGCCTTTATATAGATAAGCCAAACAATCACATCTGACCTTCTGATTGGCCGATATCACTTCCACTTTTTATCTGACCAATAATAATTGTCTTCCAATTGTTATCAATTTTTACGCCATCATCATCTCTATTGAAATTTTTCTACTTTTCGATTTTGATAGCTTCTCTAATTAAACGTTTACTCGTAACAACTAGCAATACATGTACGAATTAAAAAGCACGAATTTGAAAAATCCACGTTAGCCGAACCCATATGGAACGAACAAAACACGAGATTAAGTTTCAAAACGTGAAAATACTAGCCAAAGTCGAAAACGCGAGTAAACGTTTAATTAGAGAAGCTATCGAAATCGAAAAGTAGAAAAATTTCAATAGAGATGATGATGGTGTAAAAATTGATCCCAATTGGAAGACTATTATTATTGGTCAGATAAAAAGTGGAAGTGATATCGGCCAGTCAGAAGGTCACAGATGTGATTGTTTGGCTTATCTATATAAAGGTTGGATGTTCCTTTGGTTGTTTTATTATGTTTATGGTTCTGATGATGAATAGAGCACTGCTATTCGAAACGTTAACAGAAAAAAATTGTGACCTGGTTATTCCCGAAAAAAGTAGAATAATGGTTAACAACGATAATCACGAAAATTTAAAATCATTTTTGTCAGGTATATAAAGTCTACTAGTGTAAAATATGGGCAATGATGCAGCCGATTCTTTGGCTCGTTCTGCTGATCGCCTTGATTCATTCCTCAACCATTTCCCTTCTTCAGATATCCTTTCTTTACCTAAATCTAATCAGGCCAGATTTTGGCAGGATATTTATCCCTCCCTATTTTCTAATCGTCATTCGCATTACCGTTTCATTCAGCCGATTCTTCGTTCCCTGTCTTGGTTCCATTCTATTCCTCACAGTCGTCGCTCTTCTATTGTCTCCCTAATTCATCTCCAAATCATTGTCTACTCCCCTCTTCGCGCTTCGGATTTGCTCTATCGCCATCTCCTTATTGTTCTCTTCACGATTGTGATCCTCCTCGTACATGTGATGCTAATCACATTTTCTTTGAGTGTCCTGCTCTTCGTAACGAACGCTCCCTTTTATACAGTCAGCTCCTGTCATTAGGTCTCCCTACTATGCCCTGTAACTCTTCCTTTATCCTCTCCTTTCCTTCATCTTCTGTGGTGTCCGCACTGCTGTCCTTTGTTGCGTCCATTTCGGACCGCTTAGTTATTTACTCGTAATTTCTTAACTTAGTTTTCTTATTGTTGGGTCAATGCCGCTGGCGCGCCCAAAAAACAAAAAAAAAAAATATTGTTTCAGTTCAAGAGGGACTAGATATGCAGGTTCTGGCTGTTGGTTTTTGAAGTGAAGAGGTTGAGAAAGACTTTAATTCTCCGAAATAGATCCTGTTGAGTAATATTAGTTTGTCAATAATTTTTAAGTCATTAGCAAAGGAGAATTTTTGAAACTTCTGGAGAATGTACACCTGTAGAAACTGACGAATAAGATAAAAAAGGTAAATATAAACTTATATTTATATTAAACCGGAAGCCTTATCCTCGTTGGCGGAATTTACAGGGGATTCGATTGCACTGCTTTTTTTAATTCTATTTATAAAGTATGATGCACACATGAAACAAGTTTCCTAGTAAAAACAAATGTGTATTCTTATAGAGTCGCATAGATTTAGTATAATTCATTATTACCACCTGAAACGTATACACGAGGATGTTTGTTCGAAATCCATCCTATAGGTAAAATTTTTAATTAACTAACCCCTTTCTTAATTGAACGCCAGTTTAGCTATTATAAAATTGTGAGAAACCCCGCCGGTATATGTTGGCATTTTTATAATAATTTGTTTCTTCATCGATATTCATGAATGCAATTACACTGAATCGTATTAACTAAACTGTTGAATAAAACGACAGTGATTTATAAATAATTTTGCGAACAGCTGTGTTCAAAAAATGAAGTATAAATAAACAATTAACGTTTCGGACAGCTTACACTGGCCATCATTAGAAGCGCGAGGCGAATTATTTTGTAATAAGCTGTTAAATTTTAAAAGCTCTATCGGGCGAAACAAATAATAACCTAAATAACAAAATAGTCGAGACAACCAATTAGAATGATCCGTTACTTTCAGTCAATCGCTGTATTCGAACCGATTATATTTTCACTTCTAAAATAAGTATCTATAAGGGATGGGAAATTTCTAGCTAAAATGCGCCTTGTCTAAGATGGACAAATGGAAAGTCCGTCAGGGGAATTTTGTAGCGTGTAATGACCGGGTCCTATTTATAGACAAATAAAAGAACATGTTAACAGTGTCTTGCTCTTAATTTAGTTAACTGTTAAAGCTAGGGAAGAGCACGAAATAGCTTTTAGCCTAACCTAGAACTTTCTCTTGTTACGCTCTGCATTCGGACGAATTATTCTTGAAGAGGTGGTAAGATAACGCGAGTTCGTTAATATAGCTCTGAAGATTCACATTTATTTATGTATTCCGTCAAATTCAACGTCACGTAAGCGGCATAGTCGGTCGTAGCACTTCGACTTAATTGTTAACTTTATGCTTTTCTTCAGTAATTGAGAGTTAATTTTTTACAGTTATTTTTTTGTCTGTGAAACATATTTTATACAAATTTTTACGTGATAATATTAAAAATTAGTAGGTTAAATTTTTTTTGTAATACGACCAAGATGGGTCGCCCGATAATTACCACGCCGTTTCCTTGCTCGTCTGAAATTGTAATTCGTGCAATAATAATTTCTAAAAATGTTTTTAAAAAAACTGAAACAACTTAAAAATTTAAATCAGTTTGACTGTATTTAGGACTAAAAATAGAAAACGAAAACGTAGGGTTAATTAATTCCAGAAAGGATTGCCGAGAATTTCGATACGATTCTAAGAATCATATGTAGCGTAAAAAACGCTAGATCTGATTCGCAATGCTAGAAGGCGACACAATCGCATTATTTGTATATACAATACTATATTATACTCTATTTTAGATTCAATCGAAGGAGTGAAATAGTGGTCTAGATGAATGTGTTATCGCTTATAACATCTATCAGCGTATGTAAACTGTAGCCCGAAACTAGCGCATTGAAACCGAATTTATATTTTAAACTAGTTAAACAAACATTACATATTTTATATTGGAAAAATTTTCTTAATTTTATAATAAATTATATAGGCAGTATTATTCGTAGTTGTTTTATTTTTAAACGATGTGAAATAGTTTGTATACACGTACCAACTTTAACTCAGATCATTTAAAATAAATACGCGCAAAATAAAAATTGTAAAAATAAAACTAGTTTATTATAATTATGTGAAAATAGCGAAGGTTACTATAAAAAAGATGTGAAGTGGAGGGAAAATATAAAATTTCAACTGAAGTGAACATAAATTTAATAAATATTTTCAGAAGAAAACGATTTTAAAAAATTTGCTTACGTGAACAATTTCCGCAGAGATTAGCCGTCGGAACTCACATAACATTTTATTAAAATCGTCAATGCTTTGCGAGCTTTTATTTACTTGTTTATTCCCCTTTTATAAAAAAAACATGTTTTCCTTATCATAGAGTTGTGTACATCAACTTACATTTGCATTATTCTATTCTTATATTTGCATATTCAAGGGCGTCGCCAGCCGATGAGCCAGGGAGGAGCAAGATGATAAACAGAGGATATGAGTTATAGGAAAAATAAAATTTATAAGTTGTGAAGGCTTGATATTTTATTAAACAAGAATAGAATCTTAATTAAAACATAAGTTTTCCAAATTGTCCATGATTACGCTCCTATGAATACTCATCATGGCCAGTTGATTAAAAAGTTTCAAGGCTCCAGGGGGGGGCAGCTACCCGTCCCTACCCCCCGCTGGCGACGCCCATATGCATATTTGAATATGTATTTAATGATAATGGTTTACATTATGGTTTATGAGATTGTTATTAGTTGAATAATTTGTTGTATTGCCGTAAGATTTCTTCTAAACTCTATTTCCCTTTAATTCTTTATTTCATTTATTACCATTATTTTCGTTCATCATTATTATTACAAAATGCCTCTTAAAAAAATTCCTACCCATATTTAGGTATAGTTTAACCCTCGATTAGTCGCGCGGATGACATATGTCATCCACTGCTTTTTTTTTTCTAGTTATAACTTTCAATATATAGAAAATTGAACATTACCCGTTCGTGTATCTTCTATGTAAACCTTAGCAATCACATTACAATAATCAGTTAAATCATCGTAGTGTGTATACATTTAATAAAGTGCATTAAACATGCTCAGATGACGATTGTCATCCGCGCGAGCAACCATCAAAGTACTTTATACCAGGTTGAATTGTTGCGCTGATTTTAACTTCTTTCTTATTTCGGTTATGTATTGCGTAATAAGAAAGACGTTTTCTGTTCTCTGTTTATATACGTTTATTTCGTGTTATTTATGCGTAAGTAAAAATCGCTTTAGATTTTTACTGCCACGTACGAGATTTGATCATATCCATGACAGAGATTGCCGAAAAGCCCTATAGATATAAACTAGCTGCAATAAGAGAAATACACGAATTATTATTATTCGTGAATAATTTTCGTGAATACTTTACTCCGTCAGAGTATTTAACGGTAGATGAACGGTTATTGGCATTTTATGGAAACTGTCCATTTCAACAATATATACCCAGCAAGCCAGCAAAATATCGACTGAAGGTGTTTGCTTTATCCGATGTAAAAACATTTTAACACGCTAAGTTTAGAGCCATATGTTGAAAAGCAGCCCAGTGGACGTTATTTTATGGGCAATTCTGCTGAAGATATTCTAACTAGGCTGGTTCAGCCAGCGGAAGGAATAAATAGAAATATTACTGCCGATAACTGGCTCTCTAGTTTGACATTAGTGAAGATCCTAAAAGATAATAAATTGACTTATGTATGTTGAAACCGTGTGTAAAAACCAAGCTGAAAAATTCTTAAAGAGAGTTTTAGCCGAGCAAAAGTAGAACAGAAAACTCTTCGATGTCCGGATTTCAAGAAGATTGTACGTTGGTATCTTCTTATTGCTTAAAAAAAAAAAGTAAATAAGCTGGTTCTGTTACTATTCTCAATGAACTTCGATGACACCATAGATGAAGCAACCGGTAGTGCTTAAAAACCTGAAATTGTTACATTTTACAACATACTATTAGTTTATGGGCAAGAATCTTCGACAGAAATTCAAGAACCTTCCGGATCACGCGGAAGATGCTACATCTGCGGTCATAAACAGAATAAAACCACACAAAAATGGCGCATAAAATGTAAAAATTTTCCTTGTCCAGATCACTTAAAATACACATTTGTTTGAATTGCTTGAGAAAACTAATTCATTTTAGAGTGTAAGTCATTGTAGGACCGTGTTAGTTATATGAAAACACGAAATACATCCTTGATAACTAATTTAAAACTAAAATGTTGTAAAAAGACCGAATAAAATAAAATATAAAAAAGTTATGAAATTACGTTAGAATCATGATTATACTTTTTTCTATACTGTTTTTTTCTAAAGAATAATATTTTGATAATTTAAAATTTTACATCACTTTGAATACAGCATAAACTAATTATATTGTAGAAGAAATTTTTAAAGAATAAAATTTTGAAGATACAAATCTATTTTTAAAAATGGATGACATATGTCATCCGCGCGACTAACGATTAAACTATTTTATGCGCGACTAATGGGGAAGGTTAAATAATAACTGTAATGTTTTAACTATGCATTTATTTATCGAGAATTTCTTTTTTAATATTCAAACCCCTATGATGTTGGAACCATGATTTGAAAACCGTTACGTACTGTATGTAGAAGAAAATTTCTCAAATTTTCATTGTTAATCGCTTTTATAATTATTTTGTAAATATAATCTTTTACTCAATGGCATAATATTGTGTGTAATATCCGAGCTGAGATAAAGTCTTTAAATTAAAGTTGAACTATATAACTTTATTTTTATACTGATTACAATTCAAAAAGAGTAATGTAATAGAATATAATATGGTACAATATTCATAGTTGTGCTTTCGGATGCAATTAATATAATTATGTAATACAAGAAGTATGGGGTACATCATACACTTTACAATGTATTAGTACACTAAAATTCAAACTTACACAGTTACAGTAAAAAACCCGCTAAATGTTACCTGTTAACAGTTTTAAGACACCGGCGTACAGCTAACACCTGCTGGCGTGGATATGGAAAGAAGTAAAAAAAGTGGTATGATCGTGTCGCATTCAAAATGGTTCCTTTTAGCATTGCGATTCAGATCTAGCGTAGAAAACGTATTTTTCGAAAAAATTCGAGTAAAATTTTTTGAGCGACGCGTTTGTAATAGTTAAAGGGGGTTTGGTAGTGATATGCGTGTATACAAATGTATATGTTTTTTTTTTCGGAACTCATCAATTGAGAGCCTTTCCAAAAACGGACAAGATAATTAGACTTTAATTGAGCAGTATGGAAGAACTAGACGGAATTACGTACAGACATAGTGGGACGTTGCTGAAGAGTTCATATTGGAGCAGCGAAAATTTGTCATTTTTTAATTATTATAATCTAAATTTTTTGCAGCAATTATTTTTTGCGTATGAACTTTTTTCGTTAGTGATCTGTATCGAAGTGTGTGTGGTTCGGTTTAAGAAATATAATCTTTAACAAATTCGTGGAGATGTTATGCTTTCTGTACAAACTGACTACGTAATGTTTGGAAGCGGGCAACTTGACGCACAATAATGGCTTCGTTGTTCGCACCTGCTCCGATATTTTTAGAAGTTAGTCGAATATCTGCATTGCGAATGGCGAGTGCAAACGTTATACGCAAGTCATTTAATGAAAGTCTTGAGTCTGATTTTCTGGACGCATTAAACACAACACGAAGTTTTGTGGTCGTAATAGATGGACGAATGACCTCACGATGTGGAATATAATATGTCACTTTACAATTATCGAGTATAGGTTTAACAGGTTCCATATGACCTAATTCTAAGTATTTTCGCATAAATTTTATATACTCAATTTCTGGTTTCAACGATTTTTCAGTACGGATTAACGAATGAATAGCGTGATAAACGAGAATTAGATAATTTTTTACGATCATTTTTTAGAGGTAACCGAACGATAAAACGACAATCGGTTGATCGCGGAAAACGTTGCTTTAAAATATTCTATACACATATCGTGCTCGGGGTTTATTTCCTCTTGTGGATTGACCGTCTTCGATTTCCCGAAACTTAGTCATTTGTAAATCGATTAATTTTGTAGATATGTGACAAAATAACGGAAAACTCGATTTAAATTTTTCACAACCGGAAATTATCCATCCAAAATGAGTATTGCGAATAAAAAGATCGTCGAATGTTTTTCTCTAATTAAGAATACATTTTTCAAATTATTCTGCTCCTGTCAAGATATCGATATTATTATGGCTGAGCGATTCGTCCGCTATACGTAGGTCTTTAAATTTATTAGCCGTTTCACGAATAACGTTTGTGGGTGATTTATACGATATAAATGAAACGATATCTGGTTCTATGCGAATTTCAAATTTCGAAAATCGAGAGCGAATATTAAAGAAACTAGATTTGCTGCAATCGATCATATCTGAAGTTATACCTACTATAGACGTTTCACTGGAGTTGTGAAAACACGGTAAATTGTTTTTTCGAACGAAATTTTCGGTAACTAGCGTAATTTATGGAACAGAGTCAAGAAGTGCTCTTGCAAATACGTAACGATTATTTCGGACCTTAACTTTTAAAACTGCCGTTGGTAATATTACCGGATTATTTTTTGAAACTTATTGGCAAGTTTTATTAGAGGAAATTAACTGATTTCTGTGAATTTGGATTACTCTCGACTGTTGAAGGATTTTCGATTTTAAAACATTAAGGCGAATTGTTTTTTGAGACGCGGTTTAAAATTGTGTATTATGATTTTGATTACAATTTGTGCATTTTCGATTTCTGCACTCGGAAACACGATGATCTTTCGCAAAACATAAAATGCATAGACGATTAGTTTTTACGATATTGTAACGTTCAATCGGAGTTCGTTTAATAAATTCTGGACATCTCCAAAGTGCATGTAAGTTTTTACAAATTACGCACGTGGCTGTGAAAGACGCTACGAACGTCGATTTATTTTTTGAATTACTACTAAACGACTGCGTTTTCTCGGTTTTTTTAGAGACTTCATTGTAACGAAAGTGCTGACTTTCAATCGCTTGAACTCGAGTTTCAAGGAACTTTTTGATTTCCTCATACGTAGGATACTTAGTATTATCCGCTAAAGACTTTACCCAGTCGCGACGTGTTTCGTCGTCTAATTTCATCGATATCAAAAACGAAATCCAAGATTGCCAATTGTCGCGACCTTCATTCGCGACTTACAAGCCTCGAAGTGTGTTACATTTACACAGTCTAATAATTCCTGAATGTCGGAGTCGTTTTTGACGCGGCGCAAATGAAAAAAATCGAGAAATTCGATTATCGCTCGTTTATTTTCGTAACGATTTAAAACGATCGACCAAGCTTCGACGAAAGAATGATCGTTAATTTCGAAATCTCGAACTATCGGAGCTGCTTTATCTTTTAGAGCTTGTTTTAAAAAATTTAAATTTTTTGACTTTAGGTATGTCAGGATTATCAACGACAAGATTAGAAAATAAATTTTTCCAATTTAAAAAATCGCGAGGGTTGCCGTTAAATTCGGGTATATCAATTTTAGGAAACCTCGGCTGGGCCGAAACATTACTGTTAATAAATATGAAGTATACATTTATTAATTTTATTATTCGTTCGTTAGACTTTTTATTTTATTTAGCCAGATGTTTTTTTGTTCTGCGGTTTTAGGGAACACTAGAGGTCGGTTTTGTTGTGTAAAAAAAAAAAAAAAAAAAGAATTGCTGGCTGGCTTTCGTTGGCGTGTTGTTCGTCTTCGGTAGTCGCCTTTCGCTCGTCCAGTTGTTTATGTCATTTCATTATACGCTTTTGGCGTCTCGGCCTTTCGTATCTCCGTATTCCGTTATTTCGCTATAATTATTTCGTTTTTACCCTTTTTAAAATTGCTTTAGGAACAGTCCTTTTTAAGACTTCTATATCGTATTCAATTAATATACAATTTATTAATTGACCGGCAAAAAATCATTCAAAAATATAATTTGGTCTTCCGGAATATAAATGAAAATATCGTAACATTTTGGTCCTCCGGGTGGGATACCGTCGAACAAAGACTTTTCATCGTAAAATTAAGTAAGTCCGTTCCAACTTGTATACGATTAAAAAATTTATTCAAAACTAAAGCCGTTTCGTATTCGTTGTCCATTCCGGTCATTAAGATTTTTCATCGTTCGATTGAAATGGATAAGTTAGAAAGAAAACGTCGCTATATAAAAAAGCAACTAGCATCAATTCAAGCTCATATTTTAGATTTCTTAAAAGAAACTTCAAATAGCACAGTCGTAGTAAAAGCTGAGAACGAATTCGAAACATTTAAAACCTTATTATGCGTAATTTGAAGAGATTTTCAAACAAATTCTCGAATTAGGTGTTGAATTAGATCCGGAAAAAGAAGAACAGCTTGAAAAAGGCTCTTTTTAAAGAATGTGAAGAATTAGTATCTATACTGAATTCGGTTATAACCGCAGTCGCTAAAGATAAGTTCTCAACGCAAAACGATAGAGACTCGATATTAAATTCCACATCGATTGTTCATAGTAACTGATACGATATTTTCGTCTATATTCCGGAGGACCAAATTATATTTTCGAATGATTGTTTTTACCGGTCAATTAGTAAATTGTATATTAATTGAATACGATATAGAAGTCTTAAAAGTCGACTGTATCTAAAGCAATTTTTTAAATAGGGTAAAAACGAAATAATTATAGCGAAATAACGAAATACGGAGATATAAAAGGCCGAGACGCCAAAGGCGTATAACGAAGTGACATAATCAACTGGACAAACGAATGGCGACTACGAAGACGAACAACACTCCAACGTGAGCCAGCCAGTAATTTTTTTTTTTTTTTTTACACAACGAAACCGAGCTCTGGTGTTCCCTAAAACCCCTGAACAAAAACATCTAGCTAAATAAAATAAAATAACAAAATTAATAAATGTATACTTAATATTTATTAACAGAACCAGTGTCAAAATTTTGGATTACAAAACAGAGCATTCAGAATCAAGAGCAGGACATTCAAAGAAGATGTGGTTTGCAATATATAGTGGAGTAAAAATGGAACTATGAAGGGGACAATCGCTAGAGGAGGACAGGAAAAAACGTGAAGAAGGTAGAGAAGGGAGTGATTAAAACGTACTCCGATTAAGGAAACAATCGCGGAGCGTTGATAAGAAGAGGAATGAGAACAGGGAACCATCGACTATATTTTTGAAGATAATGAGAGGCGGGATTAGAAAATAAAGAAGGAAAAATGCCCGACCATAGTCAGGAATGATTTTGGCTGAGGAAAGAAGGAGGATGTCCGAAGTAAGGAAGATTACAGAGTAAAGGACCATTGCGGGCGGCCGAATGGGATAAAAAAGCCGCTGACTCGTGCCAGAATGACTAGGAACCCACAAAAGGTCAATAGTAATAGAGCGGGATACAGATTGGAGATGAGAGAACGAATTAAGAGAATAATAGAGTTTGAGGAATGAGAAGTATTAGAAGAAATAGCTTGAAGAACACTTTTGGAATCGGAGACAATGAGACATTTACTGATCTCTCTTATGGATGGAATGACAGAGATTGCGCATAAAATAGAGATAGACTCTGCTGTGGAGATAGAACAGAAGGAAAGGAGCTTGAAGGATTCAGAGTAGTGCAGTGAGAGGAAGATAAACGCGCTGCCCACCCCATTCTCATTTTTAGAACCGTCAGTAAAGAATGTCAGATGAGAAAAAAAAGGTGTATCAAGCAAGTGGAGGAATTCGGACTGTAGAATGTGAGATAAAGCTGGTCTGAAGAGGAAAAGAGAAGAGATTAATTGTCTGCCAAATGCCGGTAAAGTCATAGGAAAAGTAAGGAAGCTTGGAATAATAAAAGACACGAGGCAAAAAATTAGGGACTCGAGCTACTACAAGAGAAAGGATCGGGATTTTATGAGGAACAAAACGCCATCGGTTTTTAATACCAAGATAGGAAGAGATAAGATTATATGAGGACACAGAAAGACGTTTAATTAGAAAATTATAGCCAAGCTGCGATTTGCGGATAAAAAGTGGTCGTACCGCAGAATCAGAAAGGATAGCATGAATAGGAGTGGATAATAGTGCTCCTATGCACAGCTGAAGGCAGCAATATTGAACTTTGTCCAGTTTGGCGAGAAGAGATTTAGCGGGATTTCCATAGATGAAGGAGTAGTAATCAATCCCGGAACGAATTATAGCTTTGTAAAGGATTAGGAGAATAAAAATATCACCACCCCATTTGGATGAAGATAGGGCTTTCAGGAGATTGAGTCTTTTGAGGGAGGAACTGTAGAGATAGTTAATAGTGTTCATGGAAAGTAGGTCAGCCCCAAGGTAGCAGAAGGAGCTGACGAACGGAATCGAAATGTTAGATGAATCAATACTTACTAAAGCTTGATTCTATGGGCGGAGGAAAAACACCATAGAGGAAGACTTTGAAGGAGAGAGAGACACTAAGGATGGATAAGGAGTTATTGGTCTCTTCGTTGGCGGCGTCCACATCACTACTATTGGAGCAGATAAGAATATCATCTGCGAAAGGAGAGAGGAGGAAATCATAGGGAGAGAAGCAATATTAAGAAGATAGATATTAAAAAGTGTAGGACTAAGACAAGATCCCTCTGGAAATGTCACGGTAGGGAATAAAGAGGAAGGGGGATCTATTTTGGAACAAGTTTAGAATAACTTAGAGAGACCGAAATTATTCCCTCTGGAAAGCGACCCGTCGAATTAAACTGAAGCATGTTCCTCCGCTCCAAGGTGAAGTTGGAAATTGGGCGAGACAGGATAGCGAAAAAGCAGCAGAGCTATTTGCGCGTTACTTCACACGCGTGTTCCAGTCTCATGATGTTGATTCCGATGTGAACATCACCATCACGTACAGCGAAAACAAACGATTAGCTACATTTACACCGTATGAGATAGCCAGAGAAATCGATAAGAAAGCTCCCGGGATCGATGAAATATCCCCGGGAGTTTTAAAATAATTGCCAAGAAAAAGTGCTACTATGCTGACCTACCTTTTTAATGCATGTACACGTGTCTCTTGAACACATCCTGTCTGGCTTCAAGACGGCCCAAATTATAATGCTTAAGAAACCGAATAAGCCGAAGTTACATCGTATAGACCCATATCACTGTTACCGGCGATATCCAAGTTATTTGAAAAATTACTGTTGAAGAATCTTTTACCGCTGGTTGGAGAAGATCTGCCGATTCACCAGTTCGGATTTTGACAACATCGTTCGACACATCGCCAGGTTCACAGAGTTACGTTTATCATAAATAAATCGTTTGAAGATAAGGAATATTGTCCGGCAATTTTTCTGGACATTGCGCAAGCCTTCGATGAGGCGTGGCATGAAGGTCTTGTCTTTAAGCTGAGCAAAATATTATCCGACAATCTGTGTAGATTGTTAGAATCGTACTTGGCTGATCGCCGGTTCAGGGTAGCGTACGAAATTTTGTAATATTACGGATGGGGGGTTCCATAGGGTAGTGTCTTGGGACCTATGTTATATCTCCTATATAGCCCTGCGATTGATAACAAAACAATGACAACTATGTTCGCTGATGATACTGAGAAACAGTTAATGAGTTCAAGTAGCTGGAGATAACACTTGATAAAGTGTTAAAGCGGAGAGAGCAGATTGACAACACCGCCAGGAAAATCAGACGAACTTTAGCGGGTTTATATTGATAATGTACCGGATGAGATACGGAATTGAAATTTAGGAAAGGCAAAAAAAAAGAGGAGCTGAAGAAAAGTAAGATGCAGAAAAAATGTTTAAAAGTAACTCTGCCGGAATGGAAAAGGTCGAATTTGATAACAAATACTACCTGGTGGAATAAAAATGACGAAATACCTTCAAAAAAGGTTTTTTATTATAATAAGCTAGTAAGATTTAGAGAAAGAAGAAAGAAATTTACCGACAAGCGAAAGGATTTATGGGATCAGGAATTACGACAAATTATGTTTTATAAGACCTAAAAGGATTAACAGTAAAACTGACAATATGGAAGAGGAACTTTTGATAAAACCAACGGATAATATACTAAAGGAACATAGAAGGGAATTTGCAAATATAAAAGAATAAGATAAAGATATGGTTGATTTCATGATATAAAGAATGAGAAAGGGGAGACGAAGAGAAAGAAGTAGGAGTCAGACTGAAGGGAAATCTATCATGCATCATTTCGATTTTTCAATTCAACACAATACTTATTAGCTTATTATGTATAAATGTGGTTGGGATGTGTAGCTATGCTTTAGATGAATACATTTAAAGTGGAATTTAAGCTTAGATTACAGAGTATGTACAAGATGAATAGAATGTAATAAATGGCTTTATAATTTATGAATATACGATATAATTATGTTTGAAACTCATAGACGGGCTTCGGAGGCCTACAAATTATTTTAAGCAAAAAAAAAGATATATTTAATACGGAAAAGCGATTATTTTAGATACGTTTTTATTAAATGTTTAAC
Source organism: Icerya purchasi (assembly GCA_039619475.1). Taxonomy (NCBI): domain Eukaryota; kingdom Metazoa; phylum Arthropoda; class Insecta; order Hemiptera; family Monophlebidae; genus Icerya; species Icerya purchasi. Next base: position 587,132,355 of record CM077115.1, read on the forward strand.
ACTTTCACAGTGAATACTCATAATAAATAAATTGCGAACACAACTGCATTAAAAAGAATTATGCTTAACGTTTCGGCCACCTTACACTGACCATCATAAGAAGCGGATGGTTAGTGTAAGCTGGCCGAAACGTTAAGCAAATATAATTCTTTATTAAATATATGTATATAAAAACACAGTTATAACTATAAAAAGATATAAAATATAGCCCCGACGTATTTCCGAGTTACATACTATATAATCATGGCAATAATAAATACGAGTAAAGTTTATTGCCATGATTTATGTAACTCCGAAACATGTCGTCGACTATATTTAATATTTTTTATAACTATAATTTTCTGTAATACGTGTTCTTGTATATATTTAATAAAGTGACAAAACAGAAAATGGATACAAACATTTATAATTCAAATTTAAAGAAATATAATTCTGTTTAACACAGTTGTGTCCACAATTTATTTACTATACGTTATTATTATTATTATTATTATTATTATTATTATTATTATTATTATTATTAATTTCATTAATAAACTTTAGAATTTTTATCCTAATTGGTCAGCTGACTGTTATGTCATTTCACGAAATTTATCCTTCCAATTTCATCTGCTAAAGCTTTATATTTGCTTATTTTTCTTCTAAATGTTTTTCAGTACTCATTGTATATCTATTATTAACGCAGTTTCAGTTCTTTTGATGTCTGTTGTTTGCGAGGTTTTTGTCCGTAATTATGGCCATTATTATTATTATTATTTTATTATTATTATTAGTAGTAGTAGTAATAGTATTATTATTATTATTGTTATATTACTATTACTGCCACTATATTTCCGTCCTTTAATCACAACAATACCAATACTGGATATAAAACAGGAAAACAACGATTTTTTTAATACTTTAGAGAAATTCTTTTATTCATAAGATTTATAAACAGCATGTAAACATAAAATAAAAATAAAAATGAATTTTTTACTACAAAAGAGACCTTTCGAAATAATAGTTGCAATATCCTTGTTGATTTTTTGTTTATTAAAATATATATCGCGATAAATTTTTCGGAGGCTGTCAATTATATGAATTTTAAGATGTTTCCCAACTGAATCTAATTTTTTGAATTTCGTGTTCCTCTTCCGGGATCCACTAACACGAATTGATAAATTTTTCGCCACTCCCGAGATTTTATCTTTGGGCCTCTAACTCGGAACCCCAGATATTTGGAGTCCCTAGATTTTTTATATGCCCCAACTAGACACCAACTAATTTCCGGCTAGCACGAGGCTTTTACTTTTCTATTCAAACCCGCAGTAACACTCCAGTTTTTCTTTCCATCGACGCGCCGACGCGAGACTCCTCCCGGAGGAGTATTGCCCAGACCGGAGCCAAGTGTTTTTGTTTATTTTTCATTTTATTACCCGCAACGAAGAAAATAAATAAAACCCAGCTAGTAGCTTTAATGCCAAACTGTGTGTTTTGCTTTCTTCACTAAATTCGCGGGGCAAGTTTGTCGCGTTCTACCCTCTATTGCGAAAAACATAAAAAAAAAAGAACATAACAAAAAATATGCATTCGCATAAAGCAAACAAAACGGCTTAAACCGGCGACTAAACAAAAAAAACAAATAACGGCACGTGGCATTGCGTGGACTAGACAAAACAACGGTAACCGGAATCCGCACTCATACTCCGGCAAGAGACTAACGATAAAATTAAATTAAGGTAAAGGCTATTGGCATATGCCGATCAAATGATCACACACACACACACACACACACACACGCGCTATAATGCCTGATTATACTTCTCTCGCGGCTCACGCTGCAGCAGTAACGGCCGATACGCACACACCGCGGACAGACGCTGCCCTGTTGTCGCAGAACAGACACACCAAGACACTTCCACAGGAGTCCTCAACTCGGGCGCTGTAAATACCAAATTCGTATCAATGTATATAAACTCGAATGTTCCTGATCTCCTATGGTGATACCTCGCGGACCCTTAAATGGTTGTTCTTCTATAATACTTTTAGGAGAGTAAACTTCAAATGACTACGTTCTTCTTTAAAAAAAAAAAAAAAAGTTCGTATAATTTACATCTTCAACACATGTAGTGTCAGGCATGGAACATTTTAAATGCATGTCACATATAATGAAATAATAAAAATAAAATAACAATATTACAAATTGTAATTTTAAGCCATTTAATAAATCTTACAACAATGCAAAATTAGAAAATTTGAATCGAAAAAATGCATATTTTATTAAGTTCGTATTAATCATCTACACTGCCTTTTAGTCTGCGGCTCACAATCATTTTTATTATCGTTACTGCTATCATCCAACTTCTTCTTTATCACAATATCTATCCAACGCCGAACTTTTTTACCGCATGTCCAGAGAAATGGAATTTATAAAAAATTTTAAATTAATCAAATCATATAACCAACCTTTAATACATCGATGTAAACAACTTCTACTCCAATTTTAATGTAGCTACCGGTATCAACACCGAACGTACTCGACATGGTGTTTTTTTACCTTTTCTCTAAGTGGTTGTTGTCATCTTTTTACACAAGCTTTTAACCAACTTAATAAATCTTTCAATTCAAACTGATGTGACAAAGTTTTATTAAAATCTGCAATTCCATTTAAAACTTTCATATCTGTAAAAATATGATTTATCATCGAACAGGTCAACTCGTTCACTCGGTTCACGGCACCAACAGAACAAACCGAACTCAATTATACATTCATTATTTTATCCCTTTTCAAATTCGCATAGAAAACAATAAAAAGTTAATAACAAAGTTCGTAATATCACATTTGTTATCATCTTCCGTAATCAACACTTCCATACAAACATCATTAATATGCACATATATATATATATATATATATATATATATATATATATATATATTAATTACAATGTAATTCTTAGGCTACCCCCCATTCGAAAAAATGTCCCAATTTTATGTAACGCTAAATGTGCCAATTTTATGTAACGTTTGTTATATTTTATAGGATTTTTGTTATTGTTATTTAAAAAATGTCACAATTTTATGTAATGAAATATGTAACGAAAAAATGTTTTAATTTTATGTATCGGAAGTTAAACGTTAGAGTAGGATTTTTGTGGTTATGTTATTTTTTGTGTGTGTTGATGCCAGTAAGAATTACGTTGTAAATTTTGATCATTTTATACAAAGTATAGAAGAAAAAAAGACAGAAATGAAAGCAAGAGGGGTCAAGGGGCACAGCCCCTTGTGAGGCCAAAATGCCCGAGTTTATATATACATACATATATATATATAATAGGGTGTCCAGTGGGAAAGTTTAAATTTCAAATTTGAATTATGCGGAAATGGTTTACTCGAGGAAGTGGAAAGGGGTCTCAATCGACGCGTCCGGCGTGCGGGTTTAGCAGTTATGATAGAGCGTTAGATCGGAGTACACCGAGCTTTTGCAATCAAAGCTTATTTTAAAAATGGTGATTCGTACGCAGGTTGCCCTTCGAAAATTTTGTTCGCACTTCTGTTGCTGATGCTTCTCTCTTGGGGTTCATTGATGCGCAATATCTGCAGTTTTGCTTGTTTACGTAACCTTCTAGGTGAAAATGTGCCCCATCACTGAAAACAACGTTATTGAGTCTGCGCTGCTTAGGAAAAATTTCCAACGTCCTTTCAGCACAAGATTTCCGTAAAACGTAATCACTTTCTTTCAAAGCTTGCACCAATTGAATTTTGTAGGGATGAAAACTCATTTTTTTCCTGATTAAAACATGAACTGTTGACTTTGAGATTCTCAAAGCAGCGCGTGCTTCCGTAAAGAACGCCGCGGATTTGAAAGGACCGAATCACTTACTCGACGCACATTTTCTTCAGTTCATACAATAGGCGCGGGGCCAGCGATGGGTTGATTATTAGCAGAACCTGTTTCACGAAACTTCTTTATCCATTGTTTTAAAATATATAAAAACTTTTGGTTGGCGAATATTGCAGTGCGAACAAAAGTTTCGAAGGGCAACTGCGTACGAATCACCATTCCTAAAATAAGCTTCGATAGCAAAAGCGCGGTGCTCTCCGGTCCAACGCTCCATCGTAACTGCTAAAACGCCGGACGCGTCGATTGAGATCCCTTCCCCACATCCTCGAGAAAACCATTGCCGCGTAATTCAAATTTGAAATTTGAACTTTCCCACTGGACACCCTGTATATGTTACTACATAACCTAAGTTAAACTTTAGGATAGGATTTGTGTGATTATGTTATTTTTTTTGTATTGATACCAGTAAGAGTTACGTTGTAAATTTTGATCATTTTATACAAAGCATAGAAGGGGAAGAGACAGAAATGTAAGCAGGAGGGGTCAAGGGGCACATCCCCTTACGAGGCCAAAATGGCCGAGTATATATATATATATATATATATATTAATTACAACGTAATTTTTAGGCTACCCCAGGTCCCAAAAAAATGTCCCAATTTTATGTAACGCAGAATGTCCCAAAAATGCCCCAATTTTATGTAAAGTTTTTTATATTTTATAGGATTTTTGTTATTATTATTTAAAAAATGTCACAATTTTATGTAACGAAAAAATGTTCTAATTCTATGTAATGAAAGTTAAATGTTAGGATAGGATTTTTGTGATTATGTTATTTTTCTTTTTGTGTTGATGCCAGTAAAAATTACGTTGTAAATTTTGATCGTTTTATACAAAGTATAGAAGAGAAGTGACATAAATGAAATGAAAGCAAGAGGGGTCAAGGGGCGCATTACAAGGCCAAAATGGCCGAGTTCATATATATATATATATATGTATATATATATATATATATATATATATATATATATATATATATATATATATATATATATATATATAGGTAGATTATGTAAATTGAAACATCTTTTATTATATTTTTACAACAATTAATTATTAATTTGTTTGTAATGCACATCGGTACAATGGTAAAACGCGGTCGAGTAGTTCAAATTTGCTGTCGTTTGTGTGTTGGCGGCAGCAAGTTTCACCGTTAGCTACAGAATGCTATTATCATCGGAAACCTTTTACCGACTAGCCCTGTCGTATTGTTTTAATTTGGCCGAGAATAAAGGTTCGCATGTGTGTACGGGAAGTGCAGTTCCAAATTTATTCAGCTCCGCGGGTAGTTTCCCAAAACTGCCTGTCATCTTTCAGTATTTAACGGTACATTGCGGTGAAAGGAATTTAAACCGGGCGACTAATTTTCGTTTTAGATTATTAATTATCTTTTTTCGCCGGCGACAGTTTGATGTTTTGTAATTTATTTTCACGATGAGTACTTTTGTTGATAAATGTCGAACTCATCAATTGATTCGTAACTTTAAGTTGTCAGAGGAGAGCAAAATGTAGCGATAACCGCGGCGAAATTTAACGTAAACACGAAAAATGAAGTTCAGTTTGAAGTTAGACAAATATCAGTGGGGCAGTTCTGCTATCGTTAAAAATTATGTATAAAATCGAAATAAATTGAGCGCTAGGAATTCCACATGCGAGATTAAAATCATTTTTCACATTCTGACTACTTCAAGGTGTGTTTATTTTTCTCCCGATTCGAACACCATTCATTTTAATTTTCGGTTCCGCTGTAAGGACATCATCGGTTTAGTTCATTTTTGTCCAATAGTTTTCTTTCTATGTTTTGGTCGACTTTAGTTCATTTACCTGCTTAAAAAATTACATATATAAATTATAAAATATTTATATTTTAATTTTTAGATCTCAAAACAGCCTTCAGTTAAACTTAATTTCACGTACTACGTGTTGGAAACCGAAACACAAAAATACAACTTGCCTCCTTCAAGCTAAACAAATTAACTCATTATCGTAATAAAAATCTGACGTGTAATTCCATCTATCTTTAATTAATAATCCATCCGTATATCGGAATACGTTCCGCTTCGCCAATTCCTATTAAGGGTTCAAGGTCATAAAAAATGCCCGCTCCACTACTAAAAATCGATTCGATAACACCAGCGATAATAATCAATTTTTTTCTCGAAAAAAAAAAAAAAAAAAAGAAAGTAATGGCAATGAAAAAGCGACCCTTTAAAAATAACGCATCGTATACTAAAACAATTAAGATATATGCAGTTCAGACGGTCATCAGAAACAAAGATGTATCGCGACATGCATTAAACGAACAGTTGAGGGAGATTTGGAGATTTGGAGATTTTTGTCGGGTAAGTCAAATTTTAAGAATAAATAAATGCGAATAATATTTTACATTTCTCTCGGCATATTAACGAACGAATTGTCTGTAACTGTTGCCCTATAATTGTTTCTTCTTCTTCGCGATGGTCAGACCGTAACTTATTGGTAATAAATCTACGTATAAAATTCAAGATTATCAGAAAATGCAATAACGAATATAGAATCAATGTGGAGTAACTAGAAGATCATTGCGGAAAAGCTCTCACAAAAGATGAAGATGAGACACGGAACCACTTGAAAGGAGAAATAGTCAGGGTAGCCCGGATCATCTTGTTCAAAAACCGATTTCAAGGAAGCAAGAATGGATAACAGATGAAACACTCCACCTAATGGAGATGCGTCGATAGAGTAAAAAGGAACAAGCAGCTATGAGGAAATACACCGCAAAATTCTAAGATAAGAGAGACCAAGGGGCAATGTTTAAATGAAATATGTGAAGTTAAACGTCTGCAGGAGAAAAACTACAAGTTTAATATACGCTAGAAGCTAAAGGAAATATCAAGAATCATCGAACTTACTTGACAAAGATAATAACATTGCAGCAGAACATACTAAAAGAATAGAAGTGGTGAGGTAATTACATCAGCCGAGTTATTCAAAGACGACAGAACTGTATTAAGGAATGGCGGTGATTCCTCAGAAGCTAGCATAATGGAAAGCGAGGTAAACTGGACCATTAAAAATTCTAAAAGCAAAAAATAATACTCCCCGACTAGACAATACGTATGCGGAGATATTAAAACTAATAAATGTGATTCAAGTATTATATTACTGACGACATTATTCAATAAAATATATGACTCCGGCAAAATACTGGTTAAAGATTCATATACCGAAAAAAAAAAAAACAAAGAACAGCTAAATGAAATGTGAAGATAACAGATTAATTGGACTTACGAGTGTCATACTTTGGAAATATTTATGAAAATAATTCATAAACTTATATGTAATTAATTTCGAAAACCCTGGCAAATCATAAGCCCAGCGGATAATCAGCAACATCTATTGAACATATTGTACAGCAAGAAGAGAGAGGATATGCGAAGAAAAAAATATCTGTTAGCTCCGTAGATAGTGTACGAGAGTTTTCTCATAATTTAAACGAAGCCCGTATACAAAGGCCAATGATGAGGTTCCTGTCTTAAATCAGACAGAGATGTTTGATTTTTTTTTTTTTCGACGGTCAGCATTTTAGTATTATTTCTGTGAATAATGAAAACATTTCCGTACTCGAGTCTATTAATCGTGTTCTATAGAATTTGCCACCTTCCGTAATATCTAAGCACGCTAAAAGGTAATAATCAGCTAAAAGGGAAAATTGATGACGAACTTTGTTTAGAATATTATTTATCGCCAAATTAAACATGAAGCCCAGGGATCAAATAGAATGTTATTAGTTAATTCGCAATTACTCTGAGCCTACTGGCACATTTTTTAGCTGCTCGAACAGAAGCCTTTTAGGCAAATCGGAAAGACCGCTAATAGCGTTCCATTACAGCTTGTATTGAACTTGTAAAAGTAATTTGCTAATGCGGCAGCAAATTCGCTCTTATTTTTAAATAGGCCTCGGGTTTGTATATTAATAGTAGATCGCCTAATAAAGCCGTGCACTGTTGCCAGTGTACACTGAAAAGCGCAGTACCGCATCATAGGAGATTTGTGTTCGTGCTTAATTACACATAACAAGTTTAACACGATGTATAGATTTTCTAAAACTCGAGGTCGGTTTTTATCAAAAATCATCTGCTTGCCTTCCTGTTAAATCCGAAATTGCATATTTATTTTCAATCATCCCCGGTCAGAAGCAAGTTCGTAGAATTTCGATAAAGGCCAACAAAGACATTTTTCGTTAATCACATTTCATATTCATGAAGGGCGACAATGAGAAGGAATAAGAGCTGGTTTTGTATAACAACGCGTTATAGTTACATTTAGAATAACATCGTAGGAATATTGGGAGATAAAAGTTTATCTATGTAGCCGTTCTGCGGTCAAGTTTATCTGAAATTTTAACCGCTCCATAATCGACACTAGAAATTAGGGCAATGTAACATTTCCTCAAACCACTTAAACACTGCAACCATCCAAGCGGTTGCTATAATAAAATCAGGACGTTTTTCGTAGAAAACGTTAGTTACATAAAAGTATATATATATATATATATATATATAGATTAATCATGTTTTTATTCTCTCAATTATATCTCTTCTTTTTTCTTTCACTAATTCTTAGATCTGGTTGGTAAAAAAAAACAAAAAAAATGATTGAACTTTTTTTGCCTTTCTATTTCTTTTAGTCCTGTGTTTTTTTTCTTGAGAATTTTTAGTCCCCCCTGTTGCGGAATTTTTCTAATTTTATGCACCCGATACGAGAAGGTATATCGCATTTTACATTCTTCTTCTTTAGCGCGTCGTACGCAGTGTTCTGCGTATAGACGGTCATATATTATGGCTTCTTGCCGTCTCGTATCAGCTGTTCCATTGATGATTTTCTAGTCCACATTTCTGGTCCATGATATCCTTCTTCCATCTCTTCCTCGTTTACCTTCTATTTTTTGCCTGAATAATCAAACGTAAGAGTTCATATTTTTGTCCTCATATAATAAAATACTTATTCTTGTTTTTATTTCTTCAGTTATCTTCCTTTCCGTTCCAGCTCTCTTTAGCACACATCTTTATTAGACATTTATCCAAGATATCTTCAGAGCTCTTCTATGTGTAATTATATTCCGCACGCCTTGAAATATTTAAGTGTTTTAAAGGTATAAGTCATTGCTTCGACGCCATACATTAGAATCGGATATATGTAGAGCATTTTATAAAGTCCTATCTCGGTGATTGGTTTAATTATATTTAAACTTTTCAAATGTTGTTTTGGCCTGACAGCATCGTCTTTTGAGTTTAGTATTTTTGCATCGCAAGCTTGTCCGAAATATAACATCCTAAATACTCGAATTGTTTAACTTCTTCTATCTTTTTCCCATTAATCAGAGTTATGTTTCGATGTTGTTTGCGACTGACCACCATCAATTTTGTTTTGCTTTCATTTATTTCTAGTCCATATTTCTTACCTGTTTCATTAACTTTGTGTTAATAATTTTTTGTAACTCTTCACAAGAGTAAGCCAAAAGAACGGTGTCATCCGCATAGCGGATGTTATTTATGTACTTTCCATTTATCCGAATCACAAGATTCCATAAAGCTTGCTCAAAGACGCTGTCTGCGTACCGATTAAATAGGAAAGGTAACTGTATATATCCTTGCCCGACTCTTCTATTTATACGGACGCTTTCTGATGTTTAATTTTCTGCTAAAACCCCTGTTCCAAATACAATTTCTGTACAATTATCATAATATCATATTGATTTATTCCTTTGAAAATTCTCATTAGGTGGTCGTGCTTGACTCTTCAAACGCTTTCTCTCGTAATAATCCAAGAAACATACAACTACATCTTTTTGTTGATTGTAACGTTTCTGTAAAGCTATAATATGTATTAACTACTGTTAATGCTTCCCTAATACCGTATCCTTGTCTGAAGCCGAACTGTGATATTCATCTATATCTCTTTCGCATGTATTTCTTATTTCGGCGTTCACTATTCTTAGTAAAACTTTCAGGAGATGAGACACATTAAGCTAATCATTCTATAATTGTTGCAAGTATTTGAGTTTGTGTTGTCTTTGGTAAAGTAATAAATGTTGATTTTAACTACTTTTATGATATCTCTCCGTTAATCGGATTATGCGACAAAGTTTGTTCGAATGACGGATATTCTTTTTCTCCTTTACTCCACGCATTATCACCGACCAGATAAACAACATTGTTGCTTATAAGCTTTTAATATACTGTATTATCTGCCGATCTGTGAATAATACATAACAATCATTCCATGAATAAACGAACATCAGCGATTTCACTGTTGCCAGATTAATGTCGATTTTTTTACTGTAGCTAGTTTTGCTAAATTTACCTTTTTCTCTGAACATAAATTAGACCAAAACTTGAATAGCTCGATGTTAGTTTTAGGGAAATAAAACACACACGCACTTTTGCATTTAAATGTATACCAATTCAAAAAATGTATTTTATTTATTTTATTTTTTTTTGGTTCGACAAAAAAAATTCTTGGGTCATTTACCACATTTTTTTTCCTCTCTATTTTTCTTTTTTTTCCATTTTAATTGCTATTATACGTTAAATAAACAAATAAATAAAGATAACTGAATGCTATTTGTTCTAAAACGCACCATGTAACCCCACTGATTACATTATACTCTGCTTCCGAGGCTGATAAATAATAAAACAAAAATAATTAAGCAATCAGAATAAATAAATACATGAAATGAAAATGTTCCTGAATACTTGTAACGCATGTGACACTATTATTTTGTAAAATATTTTCGGCGGCAATTTCTAGTCATTCGTTCATTAACAAAGTGGTTGATAACACAAGTCTGTCCTTGTTATTGTAATACGAGTCATCTTCTCTGATTTATATACCCCCTCCCTAATATATATATATATATATATATATATATATATATATATATATATATATATATATATATATATATAAATCCCGTGTCTTTTTGTTTGTGCAGGATAAACTCGGAATTTACTTAACCGATTTTTATAAAATTTTGAAAGTACATGCAACTTGGTCCAACTTAACAGATAGGATACTTTTTGTTTTAATTATTTACATAAATATTTGTTATATTAAATAATTTAATCAATCAATTAAAAAAAACAAATTTAATTGTTGGCTATTACTTTTTGAATTTAATTATGTACATAAATATTTGTTATATTAAATAAAACAAATTTTGACAATTTTATTATTTTTTGAGCACCAACTACTCTTTTCGTGGCGACTTTTGTGTATCGTGCGATGTTAATCGAAATGCAACCATGTTTATCGCTGTATTATCGATGAATGATGAAATAAACGTTTTTTCGCTGTCATTTACAAAAAAGTTCGTGTCATTACGGAGTTGTTGTTTAGGGAAAAATGAAATATTGTGCGATATTGTGCGGCATTTAATTTACTTATATTTCAGTGTATTTAATAAACGTCCTGCATTGATAAAAAAAAAAAAAAAAAAAATTTATTTTAATATTCCGACAACAATATTGTGGCAGTGATACAACTCTGTGACATTGTTGGGCATCTAAGTTGCTTTATATTTCAGTATAAGATAATGCCGCGGAGACAATCGAACCTCAACAATGCGCGTAGCAGAAATGCACGGCGTATGCGTGTTATGAGAACTACTGGATCGGAAGAAGAAATTGCAAGAATAAACGCATGTTGCCTGCTGCTCACGTGTGGGGGAACACCATCAAGTGTCTATTCGTGTTAGCAAAAGACAGGTTGACCAAGAACATTGTGCACAAAATCAGTGCATAGATAATTTTCAATTTTATAAAATAATATAACTAATAGTTCGAAAGCAATGTGTTATCTGCCTCATTTACAACATATAATTTTTATGTAACTAATTTATTTAGTATATTGTGTAAATAAGTCATTGATTACAGATTAAAGTTCAAGATTAGATAAATAAAATGTAAATTCAATAAGTGTATATTAGTTGGATAAATGATTCAAAATCGGCTAAATAATTTCAGGTTTATTAGTAAAAATTAATTTGGTTGCATCAAAATAATAAGTAAAAAATTAATTTAATCTATTATAACTACTAAGCCACAGCAACGCGTGGCTGGGTCAGCTAGTATATGTATAATATTTTTCATAGATTTATTTTATAAATAATAATACATTTTTCACTAATATTCGCATACTATTAATAATTTCCATCATTTTGATTTATATTATTAATAATTTACATAAATAAATTACCATATAAACACATTAAATAAAATTACATATGTGTTATTGATTATACTCGTAATAAAAAGTTCCTCCTTGAGATATTAATGAAGTACCTAAAAATATGGAACGTGTTTTTCTTTTCTTTTTTTTAATGTAAAAACACCCTAAAAAATCATCAATATTTATTTTAAATTTTCGATTTTTTTCAGATTTTTGTGCAATTATAATAATTATTTCAGTTCAAATGCCTCCCTCCCCCCGGACACGGCCTTGGATTTTTGTATATATTTTACAGCGTAGACATATTCTCGCTGTATTCGGTTATGAGAAACGTCTTTGTGTTAAAATAATGATCGATCTCTTTTTATATTCGACCTATTCATGTTCTTTAATTAATTTTAAAAATTTAACGTTAGTATAATGCTGTGATCATGAACCGATTGTGAAACGCGAAAGCATAAATTCTTCTCATCTATGTATTATCATTATTATTTCATAAGGTGTTGTGTTATCTGTATTAATTAAATACACATGAAAAGAACACGTATGACCGAAAATTAATATTTATAAAATATAAAAAGCACCGGCATTGTTTCAGAGTTACTTACTCTGTGTGATCAAATTTAAATTTAAATCTTCTGTCACAGGTGTTTTTTATGTGTATTTAATTAATACAGATAATCTAAATTTTATGTGCTTGAAGTTGTTCATTTTATAAGTGTTCAAAATAATACCGCTATAACAAACATCAATAATAATAATAATAATAATAATAACATCAATATGAGCGACTTCTCTACTATTCGTCCCCGCTGAATTCAGCTTCTAATTTCTTTTACGGACTAATACGAATTTTCAATGAAACGGATATTTTCTTTTTTCTCAATAATTCCCCTACTACGATGTTTTTTTGTTTGTTTTTTTCTAACAAAACGTCCGCAATTGCGGAAGACCACCAAACGAATTCGTTGCATCTCGTTTCTGTTGTGATGCTCTCTTTAAGAGTCCCTGACACGGGACTCTGGAATTTGGAGCCCGTGGATTTTTAAGATGGCTCGCACAGAAACTTTTGAATGAATTGCGGTGAGCGAGCATTAGGTTCTTTCCTTGTCACTTCTCCGCCTCGCAGAGACGTGAGACCCGTCCCTCCTCCCGGAGGAGTATCACTCAGACACGGTTCGATCATTTGCCACAATTTCCCGCAACAAAGAGAAACGGATAAAAACAATGATAACCGTTAATCTTTTTATCAAACTCTCGTACACGTTAACCGAGAAAACACTCGCGTTACAACTCCCTATCGCGGATGTAATAACTTTCAGGGAATACCAAAAAAAAAAACACAAAAAAAAACCCACAAAAAACACAAAAACAAAGCGGCTTAATTTGTCTGCCTGGAAAAGTGACTGATAGCAACACGCGGCGCGGCGTGGATTAGAAAAATCGTACGTACGAAAGAACACACACGCAACGTATCATCGGGGCAAAAAAAGTAACGGTAACTAAATGATAATCGGCGAAACTCGCCAGGTAAATATAACGGTAAACACGAATTAATTATTACAAAAGAAATAAACGGATCGAATGATCGCGCACTCACAACTCGCTACACAACACACCTTATTAAAATCATCACGGTTCACGGGACTTGTCGCCGAACACATACACGCAAAAGAGACAGTACACGGTCCGAAACATAACGGGTGCGGAAACTAAATCGGAATTCACACTTCCCCGGTCATGTAAACGCCCCCCCCCCCCCCCCAGGCGGAATTACAACCAACAGTATACTACGATGATATCGAGAGATGGAAAATTAAATGATTTTATGCGAGGTATAATTTTTGACCGAGTGTGGCATCAAGGACTTCTACACAAGTTAAGCACCAGAATACCTGTTAATTGGTGTCGTCTACTGAAATCATACCTCTCAGACAGACAATTCCGTGTAGCTTATGGAGATGCGAGATCATCCTTCCATCCAATACAGACAGGCGTACCACAGGGTAGCGTCCTCGGGCCTATTCTGTATCTTCTGTATACAATAGACATACCAACAACACCAAATACTGTGATTGCAATGTTCGCTGATGACACAGCAATACTGTCAGTAAGCAGCTCACAAACGGAAGCAACTAAAAACCTTCACTATGCTTTAGACCGTGTATCAAACTGGACAGAAAATTGGAAAATCAAGCTCAATGAGCAAAAATCTATCCACACCACTTTCGCCCTTCGTAAACGAGATCCGCGTCATGTAGTGTTCATAAATAGACAGACAACAATTGTCAATCTCCGATTCAGAAAAATACTTGGGTGTGCATCTATAGATGCGAAACTGACTTGGAAAACTCACGTTGTGTCAAAAGCTCAGCAGATTCGACAAAAAAAACCCGTGAAACGTATTGGCTTGTCGGACGACATTCCAAAATGAAACTTGAAAACAAACGTCTCATTTCTGAAACCATCATAAGACCGATTTGGACTTATGCAAAACATTAAATAGAAATATTATTCAAGTAGCCCAAAATAAATTCCTCCGTATGATAACCAATCGTTTAATATTCTTGCTCGCGAGGTATAATATACCGTCACCTACGCACGCGGATAATATTGACCATTTCGGGTATACGATTAAAAATGAAGGCGTTTTCGATGTCAGTCTTTACAATACTGGCCACATTATTGCATACGGGCAATATTGTCACGAATACTACCTAATAAAAATATATACAAATATAGTTAGCGAAATCGCATAGTACCATTAAAATACAACACCACAGTCTTCTCTGAAGAAAATCTAAAATGCCGGCATTTTTCTTTTCTCAGATATACAATTGACGTTCACGATTATTATTATTCAGTTGTAGTAGAATGCGAAAAATACATATGAAACTTTTGCAGGAGAATTTCTCCGAGGAGAACCTATAGAATGCCGTAATTGGACTGGGGGGGCGTTTGAGCCACATCGAAATGAAAAACAGCAGCAGGGTTTGTAGTTTTTCTAAAAAAACAGCTAAATCGCGTTAACTGGTGAATGGGTGGGGGGGGGGCACTATTAAACAAGGGGGAAAATGTCGTGTTCGGAATCCGAACGGTACAATGTTATCATTTATTTTCTTTGTAAAATTAATTCATTCCAGAATTTTTTTCTGTATTTTCGTCAATAAAGCGATAACGAAATTTACATTTGGATTTCGAAATTATTAAAATCGCGCCATTCTTTTTTTTTTTCTTACTCTTTAGGAAACGAATATATATGCGGCAGTAAGGAAAGATGATAGTAGACATTTTTTCGGTAAATCGGATAAAAATTTTTCTCAATTATTTCATCCAATCGAGGTGTGTTCTGTTTATCATCGGAGATGTTGAGACCTTATTATAGGCTGTACCAAAAATAATAAAAGAAGCAAAAAAAAATCTAACCCCTAATTAATTACAAGTCCCTATAGAGTGATGATTTAGGTTCGCCGCAATATGCGTGTATGACGAATGCGCAAACATTTTTGTACAATTACTTAAGAATTGCTTTATTTTTGGTTTACAGTGGAGGTGGTCCTCGAGGAAGTTTATAAAAAAACAAAACGACGAAGAAGAACAACGATTAAGTAACTCGCAGTACAGCGACGAAGATGATGCAGGTAATGACGGGCATAGTTGCATTCACGGTCCGTCTATAGTGATCGATCCTTCAACCACATTCCATTATAAGGTAAGTAAATACGTGTCGTAAGAACCATTTTCCTCCTTCTGTACTTAGACCTCGTTATAGTATAGTGATGTTCACCTGCGTCACATATCGGGAGGTTGCAGGGTTCAGTCGTTGCGAATATTGAACACGTTAATGTTAAAAAATTATCTCGTTAATTAGTGTAACTACTGTATTTAAAAATTCGATAAAAAAAAAAACAAAACGGGAAAATGAAAATTTTAAATATTTCAAATTTTCGTACAGTTTATTAAACGTGCACAAAGTTTTTTTTTCGTTTTTTTTCTCGTTTTTTCCCCCGTTTTTTTCGTTTTTTTTTTTCGTTTTTTTTTTTCGTTTTCTCTCATTATATAATATTAACGGATCTGGAGTTTTCGATTATAGCTTTGCGGGGGGATAGCTTAACGAGACAGTTTGAAGTAGTACGGGCTTTAGAAAATTCAAACTAAATATATCCGGGCATATTTTTGAAGTAGAACTGGTTAACTGTCGCGGTAAAATTGAACTTTGAACAAACGTTGTTCTCAATTTTCACATGATCCTCAAACATGTGCCTACCATTTTAATCAGCTTAATGTTGTTTTAAACTAACTTATTTGAAATATAAGCGTCTTTTACGCGCTTTATTAATTTTCTCTTCTCCGTGTCGGCTCCTTTAGTGTTCTAAAATTTCTGTTACTATATAAGATGAGAATTTCGTCCACAAGTTTCTCGCTGCCATTTAAGTATTCAACTATTTCTATAATTATGCAAATATCTTTCAAGTGGAAACTTATTTGCATCCTAAACTCGCTAATAAATTAAATTTACCTTATAATAAATTGAAAGTTCTTCCGTAAAAAAAAAAAAAAACTTAAATTGAACTATTACCCCATTACCAGAAAAACTTTCACATTATAAATTACGAAATATTCAGGCTGCCCTGCCGCGGCTTTAACATCGTCGTCGCTTTAAAACATGTCCGCTCTATTAAGAACTCGTAATTTTATTTATACGACACCGGCTTTAGAATCTTTTTTTTTTTTTTTGACATTTATTTCCGTCGGAATATATTGAATTTTTACGTGATTATCGAGCTATCCCCGAATAAAAGTGTAAATATTTTTACTGGTTTTGTCCAGTTAGACTCAGGGGCGCCGATTTTGTAGTGAGCGGAAGTTGCATAAAGTACACGATCGATCTTGTTTTCAATTTTGACATATATTTTCATACATTTTTGTTGCGTCAACGATTCTTTTCGATTATATTGTATGACCTATAGTGTGATTTTATGTGACGTGTTTTTCTAGATACGGTACAATATTAGTAACGTTGCCTTAACCCGTTACCGCCCAGTGATCTATTTATAGATCACCTACTTTTCTGAACGCCCACTGAAAACGAAATCCTTTATCACTTTTTACTATCATCGTTTGGTTTCTTTACATGTGTAGCCACACCCGCAAACGAATTTTGAAACATTCTTTTCCACATCAGTCCAGCAGTTAACGTCTGAAGTTTGCCATTTCGAAGCGTCATAGTACAGTGTTCGATTTTATATCCAACGGAAAAAATTTAAAAGTTAGTTAAACTTTTTTTACGTGTTCTACATTTTCAATACCTCTTTAATTATTCTGCGTTATTTAGATTAAAAAAATAACTATTTTTATTATTGAAATTTAAGTTTAAACATGCTGATCTATAAGTAGATCGCTGGGCATTAGTGGTAAGTAATATCGTTTCTTTCCCTTTTCATTTCTTCCAGCATGTCTCGGCGTAAAGTGTTTCACACCGCCGAAGAAGCATTAGAATATATGTTTTCTAAGGAAATTGAATAAGATATAATTGCCATACCGCCTGATGTGGATGAATTAACTGACGAAGAGTGTTTTGATGATGATGAAATGACTACTCCATCAGTGAAAGATCTGTCAGGTGAAGTAGAAATATTTTTACCGGTGGAAGAAATAGAGGAAAAGGAACACAATATGAATCGAATAACATGAATGATTTTGACCCTAATATTACAACGCAGTAGCGCCATCTAGCGCCAATAATGAAAATAAAAAACGGGTTGATTCGAATTTATCAAAAAAAAAAAATGCGCGAAAAAATCAAAAAAGGAACCGAAAGCAAATTGGACAAAAAATAACCCTATTTACACTTTTAACTAAGAAAGTAATTTGTCCAGTGCTTGAAAGCATTTTAAATATTTTAGGAAATATGAATCCACTTGAAATTTTCGAAGAATTTTTAACGCCCGAATTTTACGAATTCATACGAAATGAAATAGAAAGATATGCAAAAGAGTGGAAAAACAAGCCAGAATTTTCAGTTACAGTTGATGATTTGAAGAGTTTTATTGGTTTTTTGATTTTCTCCGGCTACCACATTTTATCCAGTGAAAGAGATTACTGGTCTGACGAAGAAGATCTTAGCATCAAAAAGGTTTTTGAAAGAGAAATCCCAAATTTTGCAACCTAGTACTATCGCTCAGTATAATAAAAATATGGGCGGTGTTGACCAGCATGACTGGCTCTTAGAAAAACATACAATTTAAATCCGTGGCTAAAAATGGTACTGGCCAATCTTTACAAGAGTTATTGACATGGCTGTCGTAAATACTTATGTTCTGTTCAATTTAACAAATTGCGAAAAGAAAACTATAAAAGACATCCGAAGATATATTGCTGTTGCGTACCTCAAACCCGGAACACATTCTACAAAAAGCATTAGAAGACCTCCGATGGTGTCATCTAGATTAAAAGTGACAGATTCTGTGCATTTGGATAGAAAAGACCATGTTATAGGTAAAAGATAAAACCAAAAAGAAGATGCCAATTTCACAAATGTGAGGTGTAACGCTTTGTGTGAAATGTTTTCCGTTATATCACACTCAATTATTGCAAATTTTCTCTATAAAAATGTAACAATGTAAGTTTAGATCAGTAAAATAAGATTTTTTCTTTGAAATATCTTTAGTTGTTTTGAATTTTACAAAAATTTAATTTTTTTTTTACTAAATTCGCTATTTTTTAAATATAAATTCAGAGGAAAGTTATCTGCTTTTTTATTACCAGTAGCGCCCAGCGATCTATTTATAGATCACCCCTATTATCTCGACTGCTAATTACAGTAAATTAATAAAACTTCAGAATTACTCTATTTATGATGTATGAAATGTAATTTGAAAATATTTTTCAAAAATTCTAAAATAACTTGGGTGTTAAGGGGTTAAGAACACATTCTGCCATTAGCAGTTTCAAAAATTAACGATAGTGTGTAACTTCATATGAAAAGAGTATTAGCCACACAGTGTTATAAATGCTCAACTAGCAGGTGCACTGCATTCTCTTCCTTTGTTTCACGCTGACTATGATGTAATACAAAAAAAAAGAAAGAAAAGAAAGAAAAATTCAATTAACCGTCAGCCTGACCACAGTAATTCAAGATAAATATTGTATGCGTTTTTAACATGTGCTGTGTAATAATTTTCGTAACATTTAGTGTAGTACAGTATACCGTACGGAATGTCTTCTGATCGAATTCATTTTACCTACTAAGTAATGTGGGAAATTTCATGATAAGAAGAAGAGGAGAAAAATTCGGTTTTTACAGTAGACTAGTACGATTTTTTGAATAAATGGAACTAGAATGAACAATGAAATAGGAACATTTTTATTAATTAATTGGTAATTCCGCCGATAAGCTTCGAAAGAAAGAAATCGAAACTTTTTATAAAGCCGTCTTAATTCTACTCAATTCTTCGGTGTTTCAAATACTTGGCGTACTTACTGCACTCATCTGCAAGGTAAATAGAAATAAACAAATTGCAATATACGCGAAAACATATTGTTTAATGATATATCGACTAGTTCCGCGGACTTTATGAACTATTCCCCTTAGTGAGCCATTCGGAAAGAATAGTTCATTTAAAGAACGGAATGACGAACTTATTCATTGCAAAAAAAAAAAGCTGTCGATGGTTTCAAGACCTGATCGTACACGTTCCAGGGTACAATGTAGTTTTGATCCGGAGGGACGGACGTCAGTTGGAAAAACTATTTTAGGGTTCATCCGAAAATTCATGTTATTGACCAACTGGTAACCGGAACTCTAAACGATACTGGCCAACTACTGGTAATTGATAGCCGATCACCAAATTACCGAATAATAAATCTTACACAAGTGAATAATTTCGACACCAGTGCGTTTCTCAACTGTCTTTCTCTATCCTACACTTTAGGCAACGTAGACTATTGTTTATTTCCTTTCGAACCGGTAAAATTCCTTACTGAATACAAAAAAACACGAATTTCAACTATTCACTTTCACAGAAAAATAATGTTACAATTATTAATCGCATCACCGGGGAGATATTTTATTCACAAGGGTAGGAAAAAAAAAAAAAAAAAAAAAAAGATACGTTAATTGTTTTTATAAAAGAAGATTTTTAAATTGTTAACTTATCGTTGAGAAATAAAATAAGAAACCGCTAATCTCTGTTAACTAAGAAAACAACGAAGATCATCATAATACTGATGGAGTCTCGTTCTTTACCAGCAAAACCACCGCTGTTCACTTTTGTAGAATTAGAAACTGTAATCACAATGTTCAACTCCGTTCAAACAACATTCCGATTCGATCAAGCGAAGAGGTGTAAAATGCTTGGACCTTACATATGACCAAAATCTTACATGGAAATCTCACATAAACGGGCTCACATGCCTAAATAAATTAAACGTTCTACGGAAACTGTCACACACATCATATTATGGAGAGCAGACCGTAGATCCTTAGTACATATCCTACAGAAGTTTAATCCGAACAAAGTGTGGTTACGGCACAGCAATTTACGCATCAGCGAAGCCCGCCGTCCTGAACAAACTGAACGTCATACACCACACCGCCATAAGATTGGCGCTAGGAGAGCTTTCAGAACTTCTCCAATAATTAGCATACTATACGAATGTCCAGAATGGCCCCTAGACGTCAGAAGACGATACCTTAGCGCAAGACTATTAATACGTATCCCCTCCAAATACTCCAACTTTTCTTTTGCTTTCCAATAAAAATCCCAAAACATATCACTTCCTATCCTATGCGACGAAGTCACTAATGTCAGATACCGTGAATTTACCAAAAATCTATGAGTCAACCCCCACCATACTATGGAAAACTACAGCTTTGAATATAGACCTTTCACTGTTAGAGGTGAACAAACATTCCCCTACTAATACTATTCTGAGAGCTTTCCATGGACTTCTCCTGAAATACCCGTCCTCGTTAATTCTATTTACGGACGGTGCCAAATCAAACTCTCTCGTAGGATGTGCCGTAATATCTGAACAGATAGGTACTATCCGTTACGTTCTTCCACATCTTTACTCCGTGCCCTCTGCCGAATTATTCGCAATTAAACTGGCAGTTGAAATCTGCGTACAGTCCAAACAAAACTACCTCATCTGCACTGACTCTTTAAATTCTGCTTCCTTCATATGTCCCTTTTCTTTTCAAATTTTTATTTCCTATATTAATCACACTGAAAAATAAAGAGATACTGTCTAATACTTTATTTTTTCAACATTTTAATTTGATTATACAGAATTTAGTATATCGATAAAAAAAAATGCATTACATTATAAAACTAATTTTTGGCGCGTAGGTTTTCTTATTTGTTTTAATACCGGTCTGTAAGCGAATTATTTAAATAAAATGATCGAATTTTCAAGCAGCTGCAGCATAATAAAAGAAATGTTGAGAAGCACCGGTCCGAGAATCGTCATCAAGGCGTTGTCGGTGATAAGTCAGTCTATAATGGGTGGCGCAAAGAAATTAGCTGATTTTTTTCGCTTACAATTTGGCCTGTCTTTCCCAATTATCTCCGAGCTATTTAATTACCCATTGGCCACGGATTCGTTCCTTTAAGGTTCCTCCAAATGCCGAATTCGTTTCATTAATTAAAATGTCGTCAACTGCATATTTTTTTTTTTTTTTTCCATTAACAATTCACAACAAAAAAACATTAAAACCGGACATCATAAGTTGTCATTAAATCTTTTCTTTTTAATTTCCATTAATTTTAACAGGACATTTGTTATACTATAACTGCGCACACTGTTTTATTTGTAAAATATGCGTTTACGTCACTTATTTTTTTTACACACACGCACACATATCGTTTAAAGTGTATTTACATGATGTTAGACCACCGATCTGGTGGTTTTCGAAGTCGCGAGATTCTTTGCTATAGTTTTTCTTTCCGTCGAATCCTAGATTTACTTTAAACATTTACTGACCTTGTAAAACATACGGTTTCGTCTTCCTCCATCGATATATCAATTTAATAAGCAGACTTTGTTCGCTTGATGCGCGCTTACTTTCGACGCAGTTCCTGATATTTTATACCGATCATCGGATAGTGTTACATTTACAAAAACTTTATTATTATCCGGTGACGTTACGGAAACTTCTAGGTGCGGCTTGCCTTTATGCAAGCGGTAGAAAAAACGGAAATATTCGTATGTATTCAAAGATCGAACGTGTAACGGCAACAATAATAATTAAAATGTAGCTATGGAGAAAATGTTATAATGTGAAAATTGCAAGAACCGTTACCGCCTATCACAAACGATTCTCAAAGGCCGTAGAGTGAAAACTGATATTCAGAAAAGAACGCAGTATACTAGCGCTGAACTTTTTTTCCCTTTTCTTTTGGCTGCTATTGAAAGGATTTCAGAAGATTGCATGTGATTTTTCCGAAAGAACGTGTCGTCGGTTTACGAAGGACCGAATGAAAAAATCAATGGACTCCTACTAATTTAACGTTAAAGCTATCAAAAACCGAATGGCGACAGGGCAGAGCGGGTAATTCCTTATTCGTTATTTACGACTTATGACGGAAAAGTTATATACTTATAGGGACTTATTTTAGAAAATTACTCTAAGCATTTCGTTTTGGAATTTGTCCGATTATTCCGATAAAGGCTCTACAGTTTCACGAAACACAGTTTGAAAGCGCTGTGCTAGGTGATTTTAATTAAAAAATATTATTTTCTTTCTTAATTTTCTTATTTTCAATAATCTTACAACTTGACGAGATTAAATACACTCGCGTAAAAACAGAAATAATTAAATTTAATAATAATATCACGAAACAAATTTCACAATCAATCAATCAATGTTTATTATCATTATTGTTACACAAGTAAACAGATGCGCTATAGATCACATATAGCGAAAAATAGTACAATTAAAGAAATATATAAATAAACATGAATAGGTACGTAATGAAATAAGTAAAATTAATTAACAAAATAAATGAGCAGAAAATAAAACGCAACCTGCAATTTTAAATGGAAGAAAAAAAGAAAATAAATAAAAGTAAATAAAAGATAAAATAGCAAATTAATGATCTATAATTATAAGTAAGCAAAAGAAAATAGTACTAATAAAAATAAGGTGATATATATATATATATATATATATATATATGTATGTATATACACATTCATACATAGATTATGCATACATGTACATACACACTACACATAAATCGGTACATATTGGTTTGACTATAATATACATCGAATCAAGAGTAACACATTACCGTACAAACGACAATATATGTATCACATATATACACCCATTTATACATATACACATGGAATCCATGGACATGTATGTACACCCATAAAACACACAACACTCACCCAAACTATAAATACAAAAGCGTGTACACACCCTAAATATGGCTACACTGACACATACACCCGCATAAGTTCCCGTGAGTTAACTAATCTGAATATCTAAATACATACATTCACATGCACATGTATAGATGTATGCAAATATACTAATTACTTATGAGATATACTCAGAGGGACATGTGTATACAGAGATATGAACATGCTCAAAGACACACATTCAAGGATATGTAGATAGTGTGTGTGTGAATTATTTTAAAAAATCTGGAAATCATAAAAATTTTTTTTTTTTTTTTTTTTTTACATTAATGGTAATATTATTAATTTTGTTCAACGAACTAGATGAACCTGCAGCGTTTTACATTCATGTATTTCACCGAGCTATGTTAATGTGCAGAAATGGATGTTGAAACAACAATCATGTCGAATCGGTTAAATTTTAGTCGGAGTGTTTTGAGTCAAAAATATACTGTAAGTCTTTATTAAAAATCAAAAATAATAATATATAAAAGGATCAATTTACACACATAGATAAGAATATTTACAAAATCGTAGATTTTTTCCAAACATCATGTACCAAAAATAACTAATATAATAATTGAATTACTATTAACAACACAGTAAACAACTCAAACCCATACAACCAATCAGGAATTTACAAAATAACATGCAATACATGTAATAAAATTTATATTAGACAGACACCCGTCGAAATTTTAATATCTGACGTAGGATGCATACACCCAAGGGCGTATTGAAAAATCAGCACTAGCAGACCACTTAATGAAGAGTTTGTGTTCTATTTGTAATGTTATTCTATGCTTACTCTTCATTAAGTGGTCTGCTAGTGCTGATTTTTCAATACGCCCTTGGGTGTATGCATCCTACGTCAGATATTAAAATTTCGACGGGTGTCTGTCTAATATAAATTTTATTACACGTATTGCATGTTATTTTGTAAATTCCTGATTGGTTGTATGGGTTTGAGTTGTTTACTGTGTTGTTAATAGTAATTCAATTATTATATTAGTTATTTTTGGTACATGATGTTTGGAAAAAATCTACGATTTTGTAAATATATAAGAAATGTGTGTAAATTGATCCTTTTATATATTATTATTTTTGATTTTTAATAAAGACTTCTATATTTAGTGCTTAATAGTTTTTAAAATATTACTTAATTACTCGTTTTCGGGCACAGCCCATCTTCAGCTAGAAAAACCAAAGAAAATGGAAAAATAATGATAGACCGAGAACTCTGCGTAACAGATGAAATCTGAAAAGTGTAGGATAAGTTTTAATATTATTCAATTTTAACTGCGTTGCTGTATAGAATTAATATATTTTTATCTTTCAGGGTCTTAGCAAACAATTTATTTTTACAGAATGCAAAAAAAAAAAAACAAAACAGAAGGGAAAGGTCAAATTGAGTTATAATAAAATAAACTTTAATAACAAACAATATAGATCAATAAATTAGATAAATACCTATTTAGAAACGTTTTCGGGCATAACCCATCATCAGCTAACACTAACTTAAAGGAAACTTAATTAAGTTAGTGTTAGCTGATGATGGGTTATGCCCGAAAACGTTTCTAAATAGGTATTTATCTAATTTATTGATCTATATTGTTTGTTATTAAAGTTTATTTTATTATACCATTTTAACAAACAGGATGTATTCACCTACATTAAATTGAGTTATCCACCATGAGACCTCTATTTCCTATACCGGAAAATGTTCACCTTACAATTTATAAAAAGAATTACCGCAAAGAATGGGGTAAAAGGTAAACACGAAGTGTAACTTGCAACATCTTTCGGAAACTTCGATCGCTCTTTTTATTGAAAACGATTAAAAACCAATGAAATTACAATTACGTGATAAAAGCCACCGTTAAATTTAATACAAAAAAGATATCATACAGAAATATTAGCAATATGTACGACTATTTCAATTAATTTTACTTGAACGTGAAAGCGCGTCATAGCACAGTATATTTTTGACTCAAAACACTCCGACTAAAATTTAACCGATTCGACATGATTGTTGTTTCAACATCCATTTCTGCACATTAACATAGCTCGGTGAAATACATGAATGTAAAACGCTGCAGGTTCATCTAGTTCGTTGAACAAAATTAATGATATTACCATTAATGTAAAAAAAAAATAATTTTTTATGATTTCCATATTTTTTTAAATAATTCACACACACACTATCTACATATCCTTGAATGTGTGTCTTTGAGCATGTTCATATCTCTGTATACACATGTCCCTCTGAGTATATCTCATAAGTAATTAGTATATTTGTATACATCTATACATGTGCATGTGAATGTATGTATTTAGATATTCAGATTAGTTAACTCACGGGAACTTATGCGGGTGTATGTGTCAGTGTAGCCATATTTAGGGTGTGTACACGCTTTTGTATTTATAGTTTGGGTGAGTGTTGTGTGTTTTATGGGTGTACATACATGTCCATGGATTCCATGTGTATATGTATAAATGGGTGTATATATGTGATACATATATTGTCGTTTGTACTGTAATGTGTTACTCTTGATTCGATGTATATTATAGTCAAACCAATATGTACCGATTTATGTGTAGTGTGTATGTACATGTATGCATAATCTATGTATGAATGTGTATATACATACATATATATATATATATATATATATATCACCTTATTTTTATTAGTACTATTTTCTTTTGCTTACTTATAATTATAGATCATTAATTTGCTATTTTATCTTTTATTTACTTTTATTTATTTTCTTTTTTTCTTCCATTTAAAATTGCAGGTTGCGTTTTATTTTCTGCTCATTTATTTTGTTAATTAATTTTACTTATTTCATTACGTACCTATTCATGTTTATTTATATATTTCTTTAATTGTACTATTTTTCGCTATGTGTGATCTATAGCGCATCTGTTTACTTGTGTAACAATAATGATAATAAACATTGATTGATTGATTGTGAAATTTGTTTCGTGATATTATTATTAAATTTAATTATTTCTGTTTTTACGCGAGTGTATTTAATCTCGTCAAGTTGTAAGATTATTGAAAATAAGAAAATTAAGAAAGAAAATAATATTTTTTAATTAAAATCACCTAGCACAGCGCTTTCAAACTGTGTTTCGTGAAACTGTAGAGCCTTTATCGGAATAATCGGACAAATTCCAAAACGAAATGCTTAGAGTAATTTTCTAAAATAAGTCCCTATAAGTATATAACTTTTCCGTCATAAGTCGTAAATAACGAATAAGGAATTACCCGCTCTGCCCTGTCGCCATTCGGTTTTTGATAGCTTTAACGTTAAATTAGTAGGAGTCCATTGATTTTTTCATTCGGTCCTTCGTAAACCGACGACACGTTCTTTCGGAAAAATCACATGCAATCTTCTGAAATCCTTTCAATAGCAGCCAAAAGAAAAGGGAAAAAAAGTTCAGCGCTAGTATACTGCGTTCTTTTCTGAATATCAGTTTTCACTCTACGGCCTTTGAGAATCGTTTGTGATAGGCGGTAACGGTTCTTGTAATTTTCACATTATAACATTTTCTCCATAGCTACATTTTAATTATTATTGTTGCCGTTACACGTTCGATCTTTGAATACATACGAATATTTCCGTTTTTTCTACCGCTTGCATAAAGGCAAGCCGCACCTAGAAGTTTCCGTAACGTCACCGGATAATAATAAAGTTTTTGTAAATGTAACACTATCCGATGATCGGTATAAAATATCAGGAACTGCGTCGAAAGTAAGCGCGCATCAAGCGAACAAAGCCTGCTTATTAAATTGATAACTTTAAACATAAACAAACAGCCAGCAATCCATTTTTACATATTAGCATATGTAATTTTTAAAATCGTTTATTTTTATTTTATTTGCGTGATATTTATTAATGAGTTTCGATAATTAATTTGTAAATCGATTTCAATTATGCGACTTTAATCATAACCTGTAATTCGATAATTTCTTTGTTTTCTTTGTTTTCATTGTTTATTGACTTTATATTACATAATACTCGTGAATATGGAGCGTTGTTTCTCCGAAACATGTCGAGATATTTTTTGAACTTTTGATTTTTAATAAAGACTTTTCCGTAATTTTTCAAATTTTATTTGAATAAATTATCAGAAGATGTATTATAATTATATTGAAATCGTTACTATATTAAAATAAGTATAATGTTTATAGAGTTAATAATATATTTTTCTTTTTCTTCTAGTATCTTCAGACAAAGGCTGCGTAAGGCGTGGACGAAATGGGCCACCGCCTACGGCCTCGCGGTCCAAGGGGGCTCGCGCCTTAGGGATTTATGCATTAGGTACTTAAAAGGCATGACCGCGACGAAAAAATTTTACTCGTCATAAAACGATAAATATAATTAGCAATTCTCCGAACTGTCAACATTTTTTTTTTTTTTTAATTTAATTTTGTTAAAGTACAATAGCTATATAGATATCACGATGTGGCCAAATTTTGGTGTTGCTCTGTTAGTCGTCGATTTATGCTCGTTTGGGCTACCAGTAAACTAATCAAACGTATACAGATAAAAGCAATAATAAATTTGAGTTTGAAAACGATCAATTGATTCTTTTTTCTTTCGTGGTTTAATTATTATACTTCGGAGACTGACACACCCTACCATCTAGTGGTATTTTTAACAAATTCTTTTGACGTTAATGACAGGTAATCGCCTATCTTATCTAGTCTAGCAACATTTGCCAGCGTTGCATTGCTATTGCGGGAAATCCCATTCGGCCAGACCTGGCGGAATTTCCCATTCCGTATGTTTGGTTTATTTTCACGCTTCTCAACAGCTAGAAAGCCAATCAAAGTACCGCACGCAGTTTTGCGCCTCGTACGAATCAGTGTGTTATTATTATTTTGTCTTTCTGGCAGTATTGGATGTAGGAATAAGTGCGGTTTATTGTTTGATAACGATTAATAGCTACTTCTTAACTAAATAGGTAGTCTATTTAATCGGTCCGCTTCATTGAACTAAAACTAATAAATGGTTTTTGTTTGAAGTCTGTAGTTTTATGTCAACGCTAAGTGATAAGGAAAGAATTCTTTTATGTTCAGAACTTTTAAGTTTCTTTTTTTGATGCGAAGAAAACTTTATCGTATTTCTTGCTGTCGCTGAAACGATTGGGGAATATTTAACTAATGCAATATGGGAGAGCTTGAAAAAAAAATATCTTAAATATTCAAAACTGTCGTAGCCATGCGACACAAGGATGCAAATATGCGTAAATGATAGAGTTAGAACTCGAATATTAAACATTAATCCTAGGGCATCTTTTACACCCTGCGGTTGTTATAGCTGAAATCTGCTGCTGTTGGTAGACGCAACTAATTCTTCTGCGGCAGCGAAAACATTTTTTGGTTTTATTCAGAAAATTTATTTGCAATTTTCAAGTTCGAACAAACGCTGGGAATTAATCAAGGACAAATTAAAGCTTACTATGATGAAGCCTTTATCAGACACAAGTCGGGAGAGCGGAATCGAAGCAGTTAACGCCGTATTATTAGAATTTGATGATGATTTTGAACGTATCGAAAGTTTAAAAAATCGAACAATGTGGCACACTCAGTTATTGTGATTCGGTTTTCAACGAAATGTTTAATTCAGAATTTACATCATATAACATGCACGGTATGAGATATTATTGCGAGTTAATATCATAAGAAAATTATGACAATCTGTACATGTCTTTTTAAGTATTGCTCTTGAATATTTCCGTACATTTTGTCACTGGGTTAAAACCGACAAACTGAATTCGAAAAATGCTTGTGTCTGATGCTCGTCATTTCATCAAGAAAAGCAATCATGATCTACCACAAAAGATTTTAAAGAATAGAACTGTAGCCAAAAAGAAGAAAAGCATGTTCGATTATGAAAGCAGCGATCAACCTGTGTACAGTCTCCCAAAATATGAAATAAATGTTTTTTGAATACCATGATTGATTCTATAATAAGCAATACGGATTCAAGATTTATTTCTTTTAAATAATATTTTAAAAATTCTGGTTTTTCACTATGATCTAAACAAGTTAAAAAGTATATTCTCAAAGAGCAATTAGTAAAAAAACTGTCAAGATTTACACACTACCCTGCAAGTGGGTGAGAGCATCGACTTCTATTGTTGTGAATTGTATGAAGAAATAATATCAATGCTCTCCGAAATTTATCCAACTTCATTAAAGGCGTGAAACATCTGCTCCAATACATAGCAGAAAATAACTTGAAAGAAATTGACCCAAATAAATTTACATAGTCGTTCGAATTTGCTAACAATACTGGTAAAGCGCCCGCTGAAAGGAGCTTTTAAAAATTAAAACTAATTAAAAATTATTTAAGAAACACAACGGGTCAGGAAGGAGCTTTGGCAGTTTTATCTACTAGTTATGGCATCTCTCTAAGCTGAATTACGATACTATTATTAAGGAACTCTATTCAGTAAGGCTAAAAATAGGGAATTTCTGTTTCTTTAATTAATTTTTTTTACTTCTTGTCAAAGAATATAGTTTGAATTTTTAAGAATAAAAATTGAACAGTTGTAATAGTTTTCAATTTTATAAAATCCGTCTTCTTACGCCATCAGAGGGCCTCGCAAAATGTACCTTGCCCAGGTAAAGTTTAGGTCTTGCTCCGGCCACTGTCTTTAGATAAAAATCTCTCTTTTTATTCGCTTTGGGCATCTAGATTGTGGTTAAAGCCAATACATTAATAGCAGTTTGGAACATTATATACGACAGTATACTATTCTAGTTTTAATACTAGATTATATCGGAATGCTTGAAATACGTATTATTAACAATTAGCAAAAAGCTTTACAATCTTCTTTTCCTTTCAACGGAATATGTTTTTAGGATGGCCTACAATTAACAAAATGCGTGATGTCAAAATGGGTCATGCGAAATATGTGACGCTGTATATTCCCGTACATACACGGAGATTTCCCACCATGGCTTTTCTCCCTGTTCACTTCACTCGTAAACCCCCCGCCACATCGTTTCCCGAGGAACGCTTCTTGAACTTTCCCCGCATTCACTGACACATTCACAATGTCTTGATTGCTCTTTCCGTTTCCCGATTTTTAATTATTTGTAACTATTTAATTTTAATACTGAAATAATTTTCAACTTTTTAAACCAAAGGCCAATAAAAATTTGATCAAAATTATAACTTGGTCCTTCAGTCCTTTTATCAGTCGAGCCTCCTGGACGTGCTTATCTCTTTTTTGAACTAGTAAATTACTTTTTTTTTTTTTTTGCAAAAATCGCTAAATTGAAAACTATTTACAAATACGCCATTACGGCGGCGATTTAATATGTTATATAATAAGGTTACAAAAGAGCATTACAAAATACAACGTTATCAAAGAGCTGCGGTGATTTTGGAACTGTTTATTTCGCCAGCTGCTGCGGGGCGTTGCCCAGGCAGTGGTGTTGCGTTCGTGGTAAACCTGATATCCTATTACCGTCGCACGTTAACAATTGAAAAATTTCACTTCTGCTGGCTTAATATCCATAGCTGACCCCCCCCCCCAATTGTTTATTTCGCATTTCCCTCAATGGAAAAATGATGTCGAGTCATTAATATATATATATATTAATAATTATGTCTTAATCGATGATTACTAAATCTAAATTTAACCTGACTCAAAACAACTTGATCGAATCCAAACATGTTTTTGTGATAGTAAAAAACTGAGACTCTTAATAGTTGCCGATAGCGTTATTATAATTTTTTTCATTTTTTAAGTCGCTTTTGTATTTGAAAATAATGTGTATAGAGTCCTTTTTAATATCCTTAATTAAAACATACGATGATTTCTAGGATTTTTACAAATATGGTTGTCGCTTATAAAAATTATGCAATAAATGAAATTATTAGGCATTATGTAAAATTTTGGTCTTGTTTTTGTTCGCATTCGTACAAGCTACTATTCGAAAGGCCCCATTTGACCAAGTTATTCCTAGTATTACTGCATCCGGTACTAATCGATTGCTTCCGTTTGGTCAGTCGAACCTTCTCCGGCTTACCACTAATAGCTGCCGTGTTGTTTAGGAAGTCTTTCCGCGCTTTTAATCTACAAGACGAGAATTCATACAAAGGGTGGCGCGGATCATTTGTTACTTTTAGTTTTTCTATTTCCATAGCAACTTCTCTTCTTATAGCTTAGTCTCTTTTTACTCCGATCGACTGATTGCTCTGCATTCCGGTCGACTACGTTTCCAGATACTGACTATCTTTTATCTAATCTCCGTATTATTTTTCGCCGGTTATCTGTTTTTCTTGAATAATCTCAGCTACTTGATAATCCCTATCTACTACTTTTTCTTGTAGATTGGTCACACTGTGGTGCTATTAGTTGTCATTAGCCGGCTTACTTTCGTTTGAAAATCTCCATTCAACCGCCGTTTAATTACTAGAGTCTTTTTGAATATAACTTGCGAACGATATATTAAGAATCACAACGGAAACAGCGTACATATTAGTCGTACAATACCCACTATTTCTCGAGTTTTCGAGCTTGATTTCAATATGGAGGTAAATTACCTGTTACAGAATTTCTCTATTGTATTCGTGAAATCGAATGCTGTTCCTCCTTATAAATATCATCCTTTTTTGTTTATATCATAACATCATCTTTGAGCTAATAAAGGTGTACAAAGCTTCTGACGTTACTTTAAAAATCAAGTAATTCGCCTTCTTTTAATTCTCCTTTTTCTTTTTATGATTGCGCTCCCGTCTCCAGAATTTTGTCTTTCTTTTATTATTATTTATTTAAATTATTCTGGAATGACTTTATTATCCGTAGACCGATTTGAAAATTTCTGCTATAAATTTTACACTTATATAATTTATTTATTTAATGTCGCTTGGCAGCCTAGGCCATTTGCGACGTCGAGAAGAGTTACATCTTATATGTAATAGACACTAATAAATGAAAAGTACAAAAAAGGAAATTAAAATAAACAAAGGAAAGAGAAAGAAAAAAAAAAGGAGACAAACGCTGCTGTACATCAAATAAGAGGGAAAAGCCGCCTGGTAAGCTTCAAAAATTTTAAGAAGTGTTTCTACACGCCGTTTCATTGCCCGAATTTCGGCCAAACCAGCACCCTCCTCGAGACACGCGGCTCTCTCTTGTCGAAATTTGCGGCAAGAGGTGAGGAGTCGCTCCACCGTAACCAGCACTCCACAAATTTCACATGTAGACGTTTAAGTTGTTTTTGAAACAGGTGGCTGCTATCTGTGTAGAGGCAGTGTGGTCTTACACACTTAGC
The DNA here is from genome assembly GCA_039619475.1 of Icerya purchasi. Taxonomy (NCBI): domain Eukaryota; kingdom Metazoa; phylum Arthropoda; class Insecta; order Hemiptera; family Monophlebidae; genus Icerya; species Icerya purchasi. The sequence continues at coordinate 587,165,164 of CM077115.1, forward strand.
TGCGCCATATTTTGTTATTGTTTGAATTTTGCGGCATCGAACAGACTGCACCGCCTTCTGTAATTTCCAGTAAGTCTAGGTGCCGTAATAGCCCAGGTAGTTACACACGGCGCCTAGATTTATATTTGTAAATTTATTAAAAAAAATAAAGATGAGGTGACTCATTTGTTAATTTTGCTACACAACTTTAATCGAAATTGGATTACTATTGCCTTTCTATACTGCAATACTGCAATGCTTCCTCAGAACTTCCTTATCAAAATTTGATCGACACGTATAGCTCTACCTCTAATGGTCATCCTTTACCGAAAATTTGTAACCTTTTAATTTTAACAAAAAAACTTTTACCTACTGAACTCCTCTTTCATTCTCTATACAACCTTGTTCTCCATCCCAAACATAGTTCAGTAACTCTATCTCTCATTCCATAAAAATCAGCAATTGTTTCTATTTGACGCTTACATTTTTTCATCACTGCCTCCTCTCCTTCACTAGACCTCGCTTTTCACCCTCTACTTCTCATTTTCGTTATTTACACCTTGACCTTCTCCACAAATTTGTAACACTAATCACATTTTATTTGAATGTCCATCACTCCTTTCTGACTTATTTATACCGTAGCTTACTCTATCTGAATATTTGAATCCTTAAAACATCCGATTCTTCTCTTCATTACAGGTGATCCTTGTTAGTTTCATAAATTTTATTACGGTTAAAGTAAAAATTTAACTAATAGTTTAAGCCGCTCGGTCCGTTCCCTTTTGCTGCAAAGCCCATACAGCAATGGTAATAATAAAACAAGGAAGAAATTGTCCGAAACCAGGTTAATTGAATAAGCAAATAATTGCGTAAGATAATTCAGTTCAAAAATTGATTTAAGCTTCTATAGCTGATTTTACCGGAATTTATTTCAAGAAGGATCCAGCAGTCGTTCGCCAATGATAGGGGCCAGTATGCGTGTTTTCAAACGGCTTTATGGAAGAAAGCTTGTTTCTGTGAAAAAAGTGTTTGCGGAAATTAGTAGTCTCGTTTTCTAAATGACATTCGGTCGTTTTTGTCAAAATACTGTCTTGCGATTTTCTTTCGGTTCGTAACTCCTAAATAGATTCACTTATCCCACGGTTTATTTTAGAGCGCCGGTTTCTTTTAATCTATTGTTCTCCAATTGTTGTAATTTCTTAGAAAAAACGTAAAGGTCCCTTATTTTGAATCAAATATACATATATTTGTGTTACTAACTCCAAAGTTAAAGATTAAGTCATAATCTCTACACTGATTAAGCGAGCTCCATTAAAATTGGCACAGAATTCATTCGTCTGACACTTCTCGCATCTCATGGCTACAGTTCAGAGAAGCGCTTCAAGACCTTATACCACTCGAATAAATAAAAAACCCAGCAATGGTTTATATTCAGTTCGCATATTTTTGCAAAAAGATCGACTTTGTAGGCCCGGTTTTTATATAATTAACGACAACCGTATGACTTCCGTTGTTAGAACAACATTTTCCCCGCGACCACTCTTAAAGCTTCCTGATGAATCACGAATTACTTCTGGAAATTACTTCTTTGCTAATACTTGTAAACTGTCACACATCTTCTAACGAAATTACAACAGCATCCTTCCGCTGTAAATTTCTTTCGAAAAAAACATTATTTTTAATTCTGAGCAATTCGGTTCCGTACGCTCTTTCTTCTATGGGCTTGCAAAATAATAAATTTTCGACCGCTGCGGCTCCTCCTGAGAAAATCTAATACGACAAATGGAATGGGGATCTCTTGCGTGGCAAATAATTTTTTAACTTTCGAAATTTCAAGTTGTTTTAAAATATCTCTACAGATGCATCCTCGATTATTTCGTGGCAAATAATTGTTGAACACGGCTTTCACCGAACATTGTCCCTCCAATATTCAGAGATATTTCGCAATATTGTACGGCTTCTAGCATTTTTGGTAATTATATAAGCAACTTTACGCCAATAAAGCTCTTTCAATTATTTCAAGAGCCTTATGAATTTTTCCCGATAATGCCTTATTCCATCATAGAAGAAACTCTGAAATATCTAAAACTAGATATAAATCTCACCTCACCTATCGAATTCGTCAAAGTGAGTTCAACACAAAGCGAATTCAAGCATCTTCTCAGCTTTCGACGTGCCGTTTTCTACACAACAGACGCCGAAAACGTATATATAGTATGTATACGCGATTTGATAGTTGTAACTTATGAAAAAGTTACCGTATTTTTCTAACCACCGAAAATAAAATAAAATGCTTCCAAAGCAACGAAAATGGCCACACAGATAAAAATTGTAAAGCTGTAACCGAACCCAGCCGACTAGAAGATAAGATTAAAACCTTTGCTAAAAGAATGGCACCCTCATTCATCTCAGAGGTGTCTACAATTGCAGCATCAGAAGAATTTAAGGTAATACAAATATCAAACACGAAGGAAGAATAGACTAAAATTACAAAACCATCGAGTAAGAAACAAAAAGTCAATCACCAACAACTATCATACAATGAAACAAACATAAAGATCATCATAATTACATCGTTTCAAAAAAAGTAAAATCGTGCAACTCCCGTTACATCCCGGTAAATATACATCGAATTACTCCAGAAAATCAAAAACGGTGCTACAAAAATAGAAGATACAAAAAAAGTCACACTCATGATCTTCAACGCTTAGTGTTGATAATAAAAGAAATTAAACCATTGGTAAACCAAAACACCAAAAAAATCAGCGACGTCATCTATGAAACAGCTGAATAAAGAAATAAAGATAAAAGAAACTACACATGATGAAGACGCTAAAACAAACTCCGATACAACCTCTGACATGTTAACTTATTAATATCATAGTACACTGAGTAGGTGATCTAAGTCCATGTAGTTGGGTCAGTGTTTACACCGAGTCCATTAAAAAAAAAAAAAGAAAATAGTACGGTCAAAAAAACTTAAACACGAATTTCGAAACAATTGTATCTTGGAACGTTAACAGTATAAAAAACAAATATCCAGAGGACTCCAGGTAATCGCAACTGAATATGAGCCAAATGCATGGGACGACCACTCGAAGAAGATAAGATTCTAGGTAATAATGAATAAAATGTCCAGAAACTAATCAAATTTTTAAAAAAAATCAAAGTTTATAGTTTAATATAATTATTGATTGTTTGTAGTTTTTCCCCTGTTACTAACCATTTACACTTGTTAAATTTTTTTTTTCTTTGTTATTCATCGAAATGGGTTATATCTTTACTTAGGTTGGAAAGTAGTTTTTGTTCGTTTATTGGTTTTTTCGCCTGTAATTGTTGATCTACACTTGTTAAAGAAAATATTTATCCTTATTATTATTAAAATCTCTTTTCTTCAAATTATTAAGAAGTCGGTCGAGCCATCGTGGCTTCTCAATGGGATCTCGAGGACGGAATACTAAGTGTTTAGCCGCATGTGCCTAAGTCACACACGGGTATCCCACAATCATGTGTTGAATGGGAATGACCCACCAACCGTTTGTCTCGTTTGCAACACCCAGACGCTACCATGCAGTGCCCACTCCGTATTCCTGTCCTCACGAACTAAGGTCGACATTTCTAACCTGAGGTCGGTTCAAAAGCACCGTGCCTAGGGTCAACGCTGCTTTTCATTAAGGAAAATGGCCTAGGATTCATTCTGTAGTGCATAATAGACTTTGGGACCGTAGTAGGCTTAATAATTACACACGATCCCTAAGTTGTTTGTATTTATTATTATAAAAAAAAAAACAAAAAACAAACGAATTGTCTTGTTGGAGAGATGTGAATTAAGATTTTTGAAAAAAGAGGGACTTTTATTTTTCATACATGGTTTCCGTGATTTTATTATCCAATACAATAGGGTGAATTGTACAGACTGTTGTTTCACTGCCTCACCGAAAAAATTGATGACGTAACTACATCGGTTAGTTATTATGAAGCCTAGCAATAAAACTCAACTGATCTTAGTAATAAATAGTACATTGGAAAACCGAAATAACAGTGGAACCTTCAATTATTGTAATTTTAAACATAATAATCTATAAATGTATCTACAAAAAGTATTAATAATTCTTTTTTTGTGTGTGTGTGTGCTTGATTTAATTAAGTAAAATTTAAAAAATTTCATAGCATTTCGATTCTAGTCATAGTGTCGACTAATGTTGGACACCATACACTGCTGTCGTCTGTAAGCTATATTAAGGGGGAGGGGGGGATGGGATAACCACTTTGAAAAATCCGTTTTTCTGAAAAATTTTCATATAAAAGTACAAATTCTTAGAAATATTTTCCCAAAACCTCAGGTCATTTGGAGTAAAACTCGTGCGCTGCACCCCTTTTGAGTCGGCCGAAAGCGGCAGGCAGTTAACCGGAGCAGCTGCTTCCTTCTGTTTCAAAGGGCCTAGCCGGTGTAATGGTACCTGGAAAAAACGAGGTTTTTTTTCGTTATATGGTGTTTCTTCATTAATAGGATATTACACTAGAAAAGTTATAGATATTTGCTTTAAAAGTAGGCACTGTTAAAGGTATAAAACTTGGGAGAAAAAATTAAATATAATAGAATTTGAAGAATAGCATACCAAGCACGTGGATCATGGTGAATGTGAAGTAAATCACATTGGACCAGTAGGAAACATGGAAATATCAGTAATAAAAGAAATGTTTCAACGATCGGAGGAAAAGTACGACGTCAAGTATAAAAATTACATCTGCGACGGTGATAGTTCAAAAGGTTCACCGATGTAATATGAATATTTTTTGACGAAAAAATTACTGAATGTTCTTGAAATGTCATGTGCAAAAAACTTTAATGAAATAACTTTAATAGTCTCTTTAAAAATTACTCCCAAAAAGCGCTTTTTTTAGACCCGTTATCCCATACACCCCCTAGCACACAAATCCCACAGTGTAATCACTAACCTTGAGAAGAGGGCTGGAGAAATATCACTAATTGTACACTGATGAATTTATCCAAATGTAAATTCGCGACTCTGATCTTAATTTTACACCGAAGACAGAAATTATTTAAAGGAAAACGAAATAAAAATAAAAACATGTACACGTGTTAACGAAACCCTTTCCACTATGCTATCGTACTTATTCGGAACCCTTCTTGTACTTAAAATCACCTAGGAGCTATAGAAAAATGTGAGAAAGTTAAGAAAAATAAGAATAATCAGGAGCGTGGAATTATCCTGTAGATGAACTATTCCAGAAAGGACGATACCAATTGTATGCTTACGTTATAATTTATCAACCGACGAGCATTTCGATATTTATTGATGAAAGTGAACTTCCGGGCAATGTGTAAGGAAAAATATTTCCAGGAAAAATGGGTCAACTGAAAGGAGATGCGCCGATAAAACAAGGAAAACGATATGCCATAAAAATGTCAGTGACTTCTTTTGGCGTCTTTTTTTTTTTTTTTTTTATCTAATCCAGCGTTTCTTTCTCAAAATTGGACGTTATTTTTACCAAGTCTGATTTTTAATTAAATTCTAGTGACACGTACTATGTTTGAACTATTTATCTTCAGATTTATGAGGGTACAGTTGATCAAAATTTATTTTCTTCTTTAGCGCGATGACAGTAATGTTCATGTGTGTAAATCGATATTTTTTGAAGATTAGTTACAAATCCGCGTGCCTTATTTTTGCAAAACATTTACATGCGCAGATTTAACGACTAGTTCGAAATTGATATTTATATCTGTCACAAAAATAAAACTACTATCAAGCAAAATATCTGAAAGATTTCTAAGGCAAGAAAATTTATAAACTTCATGGCGCAGTTCCAATATTATTATGCTTGTATTGGTAGTGGGCTTACTTTTATTATCTAAAATGCGATACTTAAAAAATACACAAAAAGAAATAGTGTATACGTACATACGAATATATATATATGTGCGTGTGTGTATATGGTATATACAATGGAAGTCAATTATAACGAGACTTCGAAATTTGGCTGTTTTTGTCATTATATCTGATATCGAGTAATTTACTTTAATAACTAAAATTTACTGTTGCGGAAGAATTACTTCTCGTTATAAAACTTCTGTAAAATACTTTACAAAATAACTTTTTTCACTAACTAAATAAATAATAATTTATTTATAATCATAGATACATGTATTTTTTAATAAAGCTTATAGCATCAACACCGCATTTTTTCTTTATACATGAAAGCACAATCATGAAAAAATTAATTCTAAGTCAATACAAACTAAATATGAAAAAAAAAATATTACGTACCAGTGGTTCAGTTTTTTTTTATTTTTGAAGAAATTTGTAATTTTCGATTTTTCATTATAATCAAGTGAGTAGAGAATAGCCTTATTCCGATACTTTTGCAATGACCTGTACTAAACGCATTTAAAATGTAAATTAACCATCTAAGTAGAACAAAAATAACGATATATCTGTTCTATTCTGTGTAAGTTTTATTTTTTAATGTTTTTATCTTTTGTTAAATTTATCTGCAAAAACGTTACAAAATTAAATTTCGTGTCTTCACGTCGTTATAAACAATAATTTTTTTCTGTATATCAAAATTTTAATTTTAATGGCCGATTTCCGCTGATATATATATATATATATATATATATATATATATATATATATATATATGTACATATATACATACATATATATTAAAATGCTACAGCTAAACAGTACTTGCACATAATCCATCGGAGTGTAAATTCTCTTCGATTTTTTTTTAACTTCCTTCTGAAAACGTCAAAATCACGGTCTGAAATAGTGATTGTTCTTGCGAAACATTAAATAGGTTGATAGCGAACTCATCCGGCTCCGGATTACCGTGTGATTTTTCAATTTTGGCCTGGACAGTAATCAGAAAAGAGATGTCTTTGCTAAGTGGTTGAACGTATAACCGTAAAAAGGTTGGTCTACCACCTCGTTTGTCCCTTCCTCGATTAAACTTCCGTGATATACATACATATATATATATATATATATATGTATATATGCAGGAGGCTCGTGTTTTCCTTCAGGTTCCAAATGTAGAATACATTCAAGCACAGTTTGCGCGCATATAAAAAACCTTTTTGCGCTGAAGTTTGCGTTAAAGTTACACAGCCTTTCACTGAAATCGAGCAAGCTGTCTGTAAGTCTTCGCTCAGTCAAAGATTTCTCGCAGAACTTTCGGCAGTCCCGTTTGTGAATTTCCGGGGCCCTCCGCCTTTCCCGCTGCGCGATTACAGCTAAGTATTTTCTATTTTCACGTTTCTCAAACTGAAAGGACAATTTTTCAAAATGCATACCAACTTCAAGGATTTTTCTGCCACTAAGCTTTTGTCTTTATCGTATGCGCGGAACACACGCTCCGATCCATTACTTATTTGGCATCTTAATAGCCGAGCTTTTCCCAAAAGAACACTCAAACCTAATTCCTTTCCCTAGCAAACTATATTGCACCCAAAAACTTTCAAAAATTATTAAAAAGTTAAATCTTTGACTTAGTCTAGGCACGATTCAGTTATATTTAATGTAAGATATAATATATATATATATATATATTGATTAATTATTACCTTTTTATATTTATTCGATAGTGACTTTAAATATTTAAACCGCCGTCGCACATTTTTATTTAATTTTAATTCACAAATATTATTCTTTTTGTTTTCATTCAATATGCGCACCGTGATCGCTTGTATATTTGAAAGCAGTCAGTGATATGTTTTTATTTTTTAATTATAATACATTGATTGTTCTTTTTATATTTAATGGACCAAGAAATAATACAAAGACCTGCTTCTGGGGCAGCAGTCACGGCATAGACTTTCGAAAGTTTTTACTTAATAGCGGGTTTTGTTAGACTCTCGAAGTATCTAATAATCTTAGTGACTATTAGGAATTCGAATGAGCTACATGTTTACATTAGGACGACAGTAAATATTAAAATCAGAAAAGAAATCGAATAATTACAACTACAGGAGATGGTCAAGATTAAAAAATAAATAAAATAAAAATGAGGCAAAGATTCAACGGTAAACAATTTTTCGTTTACACTGCCAAACCTATTTTTGTATTCGTTTCTATTTAGTACATTGCCCGAGCATCTGATTTTTATAATTGATGAGTGTGATCCATCCTTAGATTTTACACCCGTAACTAACATCGTCAAATTTCGAAATATATATATATTCTTTAAAGTGACTTTTCTTTCTTTTTTTTTACAGAATATCAGTAATTTTCGAATGATGTTGTCGAATGTATTTGTATAATTTCTTTTTTGGAAGTCATCTAAATAGCCTCGACTATAATTTAAAGTCGTTCGATTGATTCGCTAAATTTTAACGTCATTGATATCAACCGGAATCTCTAAACTTGTTTTCTAACTTACCGAGTTTCCCGACGGAGTAGTGAGACAGTGCCATTATTTTACAGTCGATCTTTCTATTTCGGAGAGAGGTTCCACTGCGAATAGTATTCTTCGTGCAATATAGAATTCGATGTGATTTTCAAGTAGTAGTTACGAGGGTCGACTGAAAAATAATTCACACGCGAGAAGGGGAACAAAAAAAGATATCGTCGAGATGGGGTCCAAAAAAGAAATGAAGGTATAACTATTTGCGTCTAAAATTATGTATTTATTTTTCTGCATAGTCGCCACTTACACTGATACATTTCTTCTAGCACGTGGCAAGTTTTTTCATTTCATCAACGAAAAATGTGTCATCCTATATTTTGATCCGAGACTTTACTGTCTCTTATACCTTGTCGTCTGAAGCGTAATGGTTACCAGCCCCTCTTGAAGTTTCGCTTTAATATTTTGGAAAAAAAGTGAAAACCGCATGGAGCCAAATGGGGTGAATAGGGAGGCTGGAAAAATGGCATGAACTACAGTTTGCGTATTTTCATCTGTTAATAATCTCTCGATAGTGAAGTGCTCGAATGATATGGCTTCCACGTTCTTACGATATTCCCGGATGGTTCTCAATATGCTGTTGTTCGACGGTTATTTTGAAATCGTCTACTTTCTCGCGATGAATTTTGTCAGAAACTGTTAGTTCGCTGTGAACTTCATCCTCAATCTTTACTCAAATTCGTGAAATTTTATCACCCCTCGATTTATCGTACTTCTATCAACAGTATTATAAACCTCACCTTTAAGCTGCGACAAATATCGATGAGATCCCCTTACGCTTCCGGGGTTTAAAAATTCAATCGCTGGACGTTGGGAAGTAGAAACATTATTTAGGGTTTTTTCTGTTTTGCTTTCTTACTTGTTTTTGATTTTATGGCCCGGCTTCAGTTAACCATCAAGGAGTTCTGATGTGGCTAATAATTGTCATCTTCAGAGGTCTTGCTACTACCTTGTTAATTACTCGGTTCTAAGCCTATATCCCTGACCTGCTGCTGTCCAGTCGCACCCCAGAGCCTGTTGCACTTCGGATGTGATGTGGTCAGTGCTAATTTTACATTATATCCTCCTTATGTCATATCATGGCGGCCATGTGTGTTCGAATTGTATTGTGGAGTTTAATTATCAGTGTTAATTCCGTATCCTTTTTTTCGACATACGTGGACTATGTTGCGTCATTGCGGCCATGTTTGCTCGAACTTTTTTTCTACACACTATTCTGTTAGTCTAGGTTATTTGTAGAAGTTGTTGGTGGCCAGATGGTTTCTTGCCCGGCCAAAAAAAAACAACAAAAAACAAAAAAAACAACAACTCAGTAATCTTGATCGCATAACCACAACTGGATGAGAATAAAATACTTTTTCAGTGAATAGTGCGATAAGACAAATTCGCTTGGAAAATATTATTACTTTAAATTTCAATGCGGATGAAAATAGAAGTTCTCAGGACTTCCTTCTTTTCCACGTCTGTTATTGTCCCTATTATTTGCCTACGCCTTAATCACACTCTATTGCTTCCCGCTATCGTTTTATTTTTTGGTTTCCTCTCGTTATTATGTCCTCTACACCCTGATGAAGTATTTATCTGTGATGCTAATCACATTTGGTTTTAATTGTTCTGCTCTTTCTGCGGAACGCTCTTCCCTTTATTTATACTCCTTTGGAAGTTAAGGCTTTCTCCTCAGTGTCTATTGTTCCTGCCATTGGTTCCTTTATTTCTGTCATTTCCGATCGAATTAAGTTTTAATTAGTTAACTCTTCATCCTATTGTTTCTGGGTGAGGTCCCTGGTTGACAAGTCCCCCCAAAATAAAATAAATAGAAACAGACGGAAAAAAGTTGCACCAGTAAAGTAAAGTTTACTGAGCCGGTTGAACAAATGAATTTAAAGAACAAAACAATATTTAATGAATGACCCCCCCCCCAACAATGATTAAATTAATAAGTGTCAATTCATATCAGAGAATAGCTATTTTAGATATAAGCAAACTGAAAATGTTTTGGATTTCATTATAATGTAATGTGTAAGATATATGAAAAAAGATGATCGTTCTTATTGTGACACTCACTTATTTATGAATTTAAAACAGCAGTTGATTTTTATGAAGATGTCAAAAATAATGCACAGTATTTTGATATGTAAGTGAATATCTGAAGGATCATCCAAGTTATTCGGTAGAAAATAAAAACAAGCTCGGGGTATTTAAAGATGAACTGGAAGGAACTACAATTAGCGAGTTTGTTGCATTATGTTGAAAATGGTAATCAATAAATATTGTAGATGATAGAGAAAGTAGAAAATTTAAGGATGTAAAGTCATTAATAATTTAAAATTAATTTAGTTTTATAGATCATTACAATTATGTGAGTAATGTGAGTGGTGTGTGTGGCAAATTAAGCAATAATTAAAATTGCTTTATAACATACAAAGTATTAAGCATGCACATTGTTTATTCTAGAGCAGATTAAAGTAGTATTAGGTGACACATAGATGATAAAGATTATTAATACGTATTAATAATAGGGATACAATGGAAACTCTATGTGTAATGAATTCCTTGAAACGTTCAATATTGTTTTAGCTGAGCTACTTGGTACATATATATATGTATATGAGATAAGAATAGGGTAATATATTACATGATTATATAAAAATAAATACTATTATTATTGAGTGCAATGTTAGGCATTAATGTGTATTTGTTACCATGTAATAAATTTTGTATTAACAATTGCGTCTATTTCTTTAACTTAATACATTTTTGAATGCATGACCCTCTATAATAATATAAACTTAGTCTGCGTGTTATATAAAGGTGTTGATATTTCTTATTAAAATGTAGTATTATCGGTAAAATTAGACATTTTTTAGATGTTCGCGGTAAAAGTTAGATAATATTAACTAAAAATGTGCTATTTTCAGTCAAAATTGTTATTTTACACTTATTAAAACGGGGATAGAAGTATACAGGCCTTTGAATTATATTCGTATAGGCGTATGCTGAAAATTCCGTGGATCTTAAAAGTTATTAAATTAAAGAAGTCCTCAAAAGAATCAATAAACGCCCGGAATTATTACATTTGATTAAGGAAAGTAAACTACGTTATCTAGAGAGGCCAAAAATATGAGATTTTACGTCTCATTATGGAAGGAAAGCTTTTGTGGGCAAAAGATCAAAAGGGCGCCCACCAAAATTCGTGGACAAATGATTTTCATCGTTTGTTCACCCATTGAAATGTTCAGATCTGCAATGTCTAGGAAAGACATTGCCGCGTTGATCGCCAACCTTCGTAACGGAGACGGCGGATGAAGAAGAAGAATGTTTGTGTAAAATTGTCTCTTCGCCCAAAATCGGTTGTGTTCGCCTAAACTATATATGTATTTCAACAATTTGTATTAAAGTAGTACTTTGTGCCTAAATTAACTACTTCTTGTATATCATTCTATTTATGTAGTAAACATTGTGTTTATTACAATGCAATAATTTGTTGTGGGGATTCTATAGCACTTTTGTCCTGATAGTGGCATTCCAAATGATTGTAAAATAGTCGAGAGATTTATTGAAGTGGTGGTGTTGTTAGGTTGAAGAAACTAGATTGTGCATAACTATGTCTCTAAAATAATAAAAAATTGAGTGAGGAATAAACTGATCAGTTCATCGTTAAATATTTTTATATACTTTTTAAAGACCTCTACACTTTTCCATTGATGCAGACTCATCTGCAGGCAAAACATAATCAGGCAATATAATATTTGGAAAATATTCCGAAAGAATATTAATTCCTCGCCTAAGCGTTCACTGTGAACTTCTTACATTAGCCAAATTTGAATATATTTCTGGTAGATTAAAAAAGACCTTTCTCTATTACATAATTTCTCCGTCTACACCACCGCAGGACGTAAGACATACGTGTGCGCGGACATACACAAATACACAATTTGTCCGCATAAAAATTGCTGCTACCGTATCACATTTTATTTCGACGGGGTTTGTTTTTCTTTACAACAACGAATTTTTGCGTAGACAAATTGAATGTACATATGTTGCGTAGACAAATTGAATGTATGTTGCGTAGACAAATTGAATGTATGTTGCGTAGACAAATTGAATGTATGTTGCGTAAACATTGACGTTTCTGCCTGCCAAAGGAGTCGGGATATAGAAACTACTCGCTTGAAATTCTTTTCCTAGACTATTACTTCCATATGAATCTCCCCCATGTGCCATATGAGAGCGTTTAAAACCCATATAGATTATTAATGTATTCTGTACAGACATGTACTGTGTGGCCATTACCAGCAGCTTAATTATATTTCCATATTGTATTGTGTCGAACTGTCTCTATTTTCATCTAATTCTCACTCTTTCCTTGCACTAACTTTTCTATCTTTTTTTTTTTTTCATTTGGGGTAATTTTTTTTATTCTACTCGTATTTTATTATTCTCTCGATATTTTCTTCTAAGCTTTTTTTTTTCAGCCTATTAAATTTATGTGTAGTTTAAGGTATTATGAAACAAAAACCGGTATTTTTGAAATTTCAGGCGATATGTTTTAAGCTCTACACCATCAATTTAGTTTATTATTATATTATTATTATTATTTTGATAATTTCACCAATCCACAGAATGTGCCATTCGATGTTACCAAGTTTTACGTTTGTAGGATTCGAACCCAGCCCTCCGTGGTATGTGACCGTCAACGTTGTTCCTCTCATCGAGGTACAATTCTCCAAATTACTAAAGATGTGTATTTTTTAATTTGTGCTCTTATACCGAGCATATTGCTTTGCGTTTTGTAAATATGCTTAAAATTTTAGATTTTCAATGCAAACGGCTTCAAAACGAAAGAACGAACAAATAAAGTTCATTTTATTTTTCCTCTCTGTTCATATTTGTACTTGTTATGTGTGCAGTGTGCGAATGAAAAACAAAAAAAAAAAATTAAACTTAATAAAAACGAAACGGTTTTTAATTCAATATTATCCGTTGAGGTGTGGTATTACTATTTTTTTTTTTCACGTATCAATACGATAACTTATTTCGGTATTGTGTTTTTAAATTCGGTAATTTTTAAATTAAGAAAAAATATGCTTAATCTGTTTAACACCCCCGTGACGTTGTTTAAAAATCGGTACTCGAGATATTTTGTGCAGAGAAGTCAGTTTCAATTTTTATTCCGCAGAACCCCGCGTTCTAGGCTCGTAAAATCTTTGTTGAAAAGTATTTTATCTTCCAGTTTTTCTGTACACCGTTAATTGTAAAAGTTTTGATGAAAAAACGAAAAAAAAAACGAAAAAAAAAACGAAAAAAAAACATTTGTTCGGAGATAAAAATAGACTGCGGAGTAATAAATTAAAAAATTTTTTGCCATCCGTAAGAAAGTCTTCTCTTAGATATGCGAATAAAAACCATTGTTTTTCCTTCTTCTTCTTTTTATTATTTATTTACTTACGTTTTGTTGTTTAATTTTAAAAAGTATGTCTCACGCGTACAGTTAATATACTGTTTTTTTTTTGTTTTTTTTTTGTTTTTTTTTTAGAGACATTCTATTGAAATCACACTCTCATTTACAATGATATATAATGTTTTTTTTTTATCTTATTTATATATTTTTATTACGTATATTACATATATATATATATATATACATGTGTGTTAAATTTTTTCAAATTGTATATGTCGTAATACGGTGGCTGCGTGTGTAAAAGTTAGATGCCTTGTGTTATTATATTGTTTTATGTATGAATGTGCGCTCGTGTAAGTTATTTAAGTAGAAATATATACACATATACACACACATATGTATACATACAAATATATAATCGGGAAATTTTATAAAGGAAAGTGGAATTAATTTCGTTGGTTTATAATAGTGGCTTTGGTTAGTGACCATAGCAGTGATATATAATTTAATCTTCGTCGTTGGTCGAGCGGTATTCTGGGAATTGAACAACCTCGCTCCGTATTTGTGGTATACATTGGATTATACTGCAGATGGAATTTACATATTGGATACCATATTTCATGCTCACGAAGGTATGTATTTTACATGGCTGTAACTGTGTTGCAATAATATTTACTACCAGTACAGCATTGCTAGAAGAAATTTCTACCGAATGTGTATACATTATATTGACTATTTGCCGTTTCATTATATTATTGTATATCTGTTAAATATTATCTAAACCGCCGTTGCCCACCCCTATTCTATTACCACCGGTTTAAATAGTCGCGATACACACCCACGCACACGCACACACACACATACACATACACACATACACATACACACACACACACACACATATACGCACACAATATCAGACATTGAATACTTTCAATTCAGATTCCTAACCATAATTGCCCATTAAACGTTTTCCACTTCGCCCGTTTAATTCCGTCTAATAAAATGGCGTGACTCTATGCTTTTGATCGATCTATATAGCGAAAAAAAGGTAAAAACAGATACACATACGCCTGTGTACCGCGAAGATCTCCTCTCTATCTGTCGCGTTTTATTCATTAATGGTAAAGCGCGACATTTTATTTTTATTTTTTATTATTAATAATTTTTATCAGACATCTGTCGCCGGGTAACGATTTTTAAAAATAAAAAATAATTAAATGAAACTTACACACTTAATCAAATACACAATAAATTTAACGTTTTTCTAACAAGTTGTACTTAACGCGTTCAGTGTAATAATTAATTAGATTTTTCGTAATATCGTATTATCTGTACGTCGCATACCGTTCGGTGATAATTGAACGGAGCGATGCTACCCGCTTCATCATCGACCGGGAATCCGGCTCAGTCGCCGATAAACCAAACGAAGCTACAACCACAGCAATCAGGTGATACCGTTTCATTTCTTTCGATACCGAAACATGCGAGTGATCGCGCATCCACTCACACACAACCCCACACAGACACACACCAACACTCTTTCACTGATAACACAACCATTACACATAACACGAACAGCTCTGCACTGCCGAGCTGTACATATCTGATCACGATTTCCCCGCTTTACCACTGTCGATAAATGCGCCCGCTAAGTTTTCAAATACGCGATCCAAACAAACCTTCGCGGAAAAAATTAAAACAACGAAAAAAATTATTCCGTTAACGAAATTTGAACACCCTAAAGACGAACAGGGCATAATATTCCCGTACATCTCTCCTCGATCAATTCGCGACTATTTCGTAGCGCTGAAAGACAAAGTCGGCGGTGCTTATAATATCACAGCCGGTTCTCGCATCAGCGGGGATAGAATAATAATTTTTTTTAAATCCGTGCACCTAACAGACTCGTTCTTCAAAAATAACGGAACAATAACGATAGGTGAAGAAACAATCCAAGCACGCAGGGTGAGAAATCCGGCTAATAAACTCGTGCTGTCTAACGTTTCAGCCACCATACCGAACGAAATAATTGCACAATACTTGTCGTCTATCATGGGGGTTAAACAACTCTCACCGATAGCTATATTGCGGGTTAATCCTTCCGATCCAGAATTCGGGCACATAATTAGCTGGAGGCGACAAGTCTACATTGAAAGCGTCGACTGCCTTCACATCCCTGAATCTTTCCTAATTAAACACAATGACCACGAATACCGCATTTTCACCCACCTCGAAGATCATGGTTGTACAAATTGTAAACGTACCAAAACTAAAGAAGATATCGTAAACGAGCCAGAACACATAACGATGCAACAGGACGAACAGAGGCATAGTGTGGATGAAAGTACCCATGATCAAGCTAGCGCAGCCCAGAAACGCCCCCATCCAATATCGCCGCCACCCCCCGTCGCAGATCAGTTACAGCCGAATTTTTCTTTCCAGCCAGAAACCAAGCGGAAGAGTATGGAAAATGAAGATTCGGAGGGAAAGATGCAGGAGACTGTGACCATGCCGATACAAATGGATTCGGCGCAGTCGACTACATCGACCACAGCGGCCACCAACCCTACTCAAAAGCCCAATAAATCGGTAGAAGTAGAAAAAATAATTGCTGGGGCTAAACACCTCTTTAACAGCAAAAACTCCCCTTTATATATGAACTATGAGGAGTTCAAGTTATTTATGAAAAATCTATGTTCAGACCCCGATTTTATAAATTATGCCAATGATTACACCGAGGACAAAGATGGTCTCATACACATGTTATCAACGGTAAAACCATTTTTAAATGCTCCAAACGCTAAAAATAGATGCACCCGTATAATAAAAGAATTAAATAAAATTTCAAAAATGCAAAACGCACCAGACAAGATAAATAACGATGAACTTCGTGCAGATAATAAAGACTCCTCACCATAACGTTGCTAAATAAGACACTCTCGGCGGCCCCACGGTAAGAGCTTTAATATTACAGTAAATTTTTTTTTTTTTCATGAAAATAAAAATGGATTTGGAAAATAAAGGAGTGATAATGCAGTGGAACTGTCGAAGTTTCGCAAGCAATAGGGCCGAACTAGAACAGCTAATAGCCGAGATTTCTCCACTAATAGTATGCCTGCAAGAAACCAGACTTAAGCCAGATGCCAGAACGTCCATTAAGAATTATAATATTTTCCGGTATGATAATCCAAACGGGGAGAGAGCGAGTGGTGGTGTGGCGACGCTAGTACACACGTCACTATCAGCGCAACAGATACCAATTACAACTACTTTTCAAGCTGTAACTATACGAGTCAACATCCCTTCTCTTTCCTCGTCAGAAGTAAAAATTTGTAATTGCTACCTACCTCCTGGAAGCGAGGTAACCCACAGCCAAATGGATTCCCTCATCAGTGCGCTCGGAAGTGATGCAATGCTCCTCGGAGACTTTAACGCTCACTCGCCATTATGGGGCTCGTTGTCCTCAAATCAGCATGGACGAGTATTATCCGATATTGTGATTAATAGCGACCTGGTGTTACTCACTACAACTTCACCCACCCATTTTAATTTTACGCATCACACTTTCTCAACGATAGATCTAGCCCTGTGCTCAAGCATGCTGGCCCCTAAATTTTCCCTACGGGTGATGGATGACTTATGCTCGAACGACCACTTTCCTATAATAATAGAGTTTAAAAGTACAGTGACACCCAACCAGCTTGATGGATTAATGCCGCGTTTCATTTTTCAAAGAGCAGATTGGGAAGCATATTCGAAGAGAGTGACGACTCTTCCTCAACCAACAGAGTCAATAGAAATCAATATAAATGTCGTAAAAAATGTGATTTCGGAGGCAGCCAACGCAACAATTCCAAAAGTATCACAAAGAAAGCGGAGCAGACCAGTTCCGTGGTGGTGCGATGACATTAAAAAAGCAATAACAGAGCGAAAACGAGCTCTCAGGAAATATAAGTCAACTGGAAAGGTTGAGGACCTAATCACATTTAAGAAGTGTAGAGCAGCTGCCCGAGACCTCATCCGCAGCAAAAAACAGGAGTCGTGGAATTCTTTTGCAGCATCAATTCCTCAAACAGTTAATGCGCACGTAATGTGGGAAAAAATCAGAACTATTAGTAACAGCAATAGTACCCGTACGCACCCAACATTAAAAGTCAATGGAGTTCACATAACAGAGACTAGAGATGTTGCAGAAGCATTTGCACATTATTTTTCCACAGAATTCTCGGCACTGAAGTATTCCAGCAATTTCCAACAGCAAAAAACACTTTATGAGCAACAGTCCATTAATTTCGATTCCAATGCTGACGATCCTTATAACTGCCCCTTTTCTATGGCTGAACTAGAGTTCCAACTTAAGTATCACACCAGGAACAGTGCACCCGGTGAAGATTCGATACACCCCTACATGTTGAAATATCTCCCGGGCCATGTCAAGGAATTCCTACTGAATATATATAATCAGATATGGTCAGCTGGGGCTATTCCGGATGCATGGAAAGTTGCGACCGTCGTTCCTATCCCAAAGGTGAATAAAAATCCTTTCCAAGTTGAAAGTTATCGACCAATATCATTGCTGTCTGTCCTGTCTAAAACGATGGAAAAGATGGTGAACAGGCGACTTCTGCATTTCCTTGAAGCAAACGCTGTCCTATCACCAATTCAAGCTGGAGGCCGAAAATCAAAGTCAACCATTAATCATTTATTGAGCCTTCAAAGACAAATTGTATCTGCCTTTCATCGTCGACACCATCTTTATGCAGTATTCTTCGATATGGAGAAGGCATTCGACCGCGTATCGAGGCAACACTTGCTTCGGAAATTAAAAGCGGTCGGGGTAGGCGGTAAGCTGGGGCGATACATTCACAACTATCTGAGCGATAGATGGATTCAAATCCGAATTGGCTCCTCAATATCGAGAAAAGTTCCAATAGAGAACGGGGTACCTCAAGGTTCCGCCTTAAGTGCTACCCTGTTTATCCTCTATATAAACGATATTGTTGACTGCATCAGGCCTCCAGTAAGTGCTCGCCTATATATAGATGATCTAAACATATCCGTGGCATCTAACATCCCTTCCTTGGCCCAGTCTATCCTGCAAAATACAATTAATAGATTGCAGCAATGGTCAGGAAAGAATGGGCTGGATTTCTCCTCTCAGAAGTCTCAATACGTTGTGTTCCATAGAGGTCGTCCTGTTCAGAATCCGCCATCACTACAAGTGAACAATAGTCCAATTCCTTATAAAACAACAGCAACTTTCCTAGGCATCTTGATGGACGCCAACCTGACGTGGAAGCCCTTTATATCTGATTTAAAAACTAAATCCCTTCAGTCTTTAAGGGTAATCAAGTTCTTATCAAATCCCAAATTTAATGTTCAGCCAAAGTTTCTCTTAAATATTTATAAAGCACTGGTCCTCAGCAAAATCAATTATGGGAGTCAGGTGTACTCGTCAGCGAGTGGTTCCCTGTTAAAAACACTGGACCCAATCCATAACGCCGCTATTCGCATGATACTTGGCGCCCATCGTACATCTCCAGCTAAAAGCCTATGTTCGTTAGCTGGTATACCACCGTTGTCTTACAACAGAAAGTTCTTCACTTATCGCGATATGCTTTCATGGGCTGCGGAGAATCATTGCGACGTAACTACGGAGCCTGATTTTCCCAAGGATAACCTACCTGAAGTCAATGCAATCTTGTTGCAAAATAACATAAAGCCCAACTTAACACCCAGAACGGACTTTTCAAAATTACCCCCACCCTGGGCTTCTTTTCAGGTAGAAGCTATCACAACTCTCACTGATAATAATCACCCACCGGCGCTGCGAGGGCACAGGGCACTAAATATTATTAATAAATATACCACGTTCTCGAAAGCATACACTGATGGATCCAAAGCTAATGAGTCCAAGGCTGCCCCAGCGGCATGCGCTTTCGAAATAGACGGAATCGCAGAGGGCATGCGGTTGAACAACGTTGTATCCATTGCGGAAGCCGAAATGTATGCTGTGTTGTTTTGTCTTCAGGCATACTCAGAACTGAGATCCCAACCGCTCGGAATCTTACTGATGACTGATTCCTTGCAGTCCATACGTGCTTTGCAGTCAGATCACCCGGAATCACCAATGGTCCTAGAAGTCCTGGCTATCTTATACCAGCTGAGCCGAAGGGGATGCCGAGTTGTTTTTTTATGGGTCCCCAGTCATGCCGGTGTTCCGGGGAATGAGCGGGTTGACCTGGTCGCTCGGTCATTCATGATGTGCCCAATGCCGTTATTTGCTTTTGGTCCATTATCTCTGAGAGGTTTCCTGTCAGATACGGTCTTCGCACAGTGGAGTCATGACTGGATGTCTCAGTCGACCTTCCTCAGGGAACTGAAGCCTACGACGGAGCCATGGTGGCCTCCAGTCGGAACAGAACGCAAAGTGTTTTCGGCAATCAATCACCTGAGAACGGGACATACGTCCTTTTCCCACGACTATATCCTCAAACAAGCCCCAAGGCCGAGTACCTGCCCACTTTGTTCTACCGATGAATACCCGTCAGTTTCGCATATCTTGCTGAAATGCACACGTCTAAATGGGTTACGGCGAGGCCAGATCACATCGATTGAAGACATCCTCTCAAATACCCCTACTGCTTTGAACAATCTTATGACTTTCGTTCAGGCTAGCGAGCTAAGGAGTATGTTTTAAACGTGGGTCCACTCACTGCGATAACCGAGGTAGTTACATGCAGCGAGTGGTTTAGTACCCCTTCTTTAAAAAAAAAAAAAAATAAAGTAATGGAAATATAATTTTATTTACCGTGAAAGATTAAGTTTTAATATCTATCGCAAACATCTAATTATATATTGAATTCACTTTATTAAAAATTTATAAAAACATATATTACAGAAAATTATACTTTAAAAATATTAAAATAAAGAGCCGACATATTTCCGAGTTGCATAAATCATGGCATTAATAAATAAAATTAAAAGTTAGAAAACGATGTCATATGTGTGTCAATATTATAATGGCAAATATGATATCATTTTTTAAATTTTAACTTTATTTATTAATGCCATGATTATATGGAGTACGTAACTCCGAAACAAGTCGGCTCTTTATTTTAATATTTTTAAAGTATAATTTTCTGTAATATATATGTTTTTATAAATTTTTAATAAAGTTATAACACAGATAATGGACATAAACATTTATAATTTCATATATATATATATATATATATAATTCAAATAAATGAATAACATAAACCGAAAAAAATAAATTTTCGAAAAAGTAAGAACCCGACTAATAAAATAGTGTATATAAGTAAAGTTTTCAAAATATTAAAAAGGATTGTGCGCGAAGTTCCTTACGTTATTTTTTAAACTCTAAACGTGATTTAATATGTAGATATCTATTGATTCTATTAGTGTATTTTCGTCACGCCAAAAACCGCTATCCTCTTTCATTCAACTCTCTCCCCCCTCTCTCTCTCTAATTTGTATATTTTATTTTTTATCACTAATTCAATGAAAAAATGTAAAAAGTAAGGATTTAAATCAAAAAATTTCATTTAATAAATTAAATATAAAATAGTGAATTATAAATTATATGAAATTATAAAATTGCAATAATGACACAATATCGTATGAATTAAAAACAAAAAATAAGTTGAAATAAAATTTACACGTGTTTTTAGAATTGGGATTATACAGCTGACCGCACACATTGCTTGCTGCTCGAATCTCGATACTCGCAAGCATACACACACACACACACGCACGCACACACACACGCACGCACGCACACACACACACATACACCCGTATATTATAGAAAGAGACAGAACGAAAGAGAATGAGTGGAAAGGTCATCTGCAGGGGACATCTTACGCTTTTCCCTTACGCGACGATTTCTGCCAGTTAACTGCTACCGCAAGCCGCGTTAAAGAACTAAAAATGAAAGGGAAAAATTGGAAATAAAAAATCTTTCTGATAATTAAAAGAATCATGAAAAATCTTTCGTATTCGAATAATATTTTTTTCGCATTAAATAATCATGGAAATAAGAAATGCTGAGAATGTGGTTTTAACTTTTTGTATAATTTTTACATCTTCGCAGTACAAATTTGCATAGTTAGATGAAGTATGAAAAAAGAAAAAACAACAAAAAATAGAAATAAAATAATATATCACAAGAAATATTAATAAACATGACAAAGACATTTATGTTCATAATGTTTGTGACAATCATCTATTGACTATTACCCTTAAAATTTAAATTCAGTAAAGCCCATATTTATAAGAAGGAAATAAAATAAATTAAGTAATGCAAAATAAAGATAAGTTCGTTTTTTTTTTATGTGTGTAACTAGCTGTTACCCACAGCTTCGCCCATATATTCATCTGAAAAAAAACAAAAAAAGCTCGGGAATTAGAATTTGTTTTATTTAGAATTATATGTTTATGTAAAGATTCTTTCTCTTTTAGAGGAAACATGTTTATCTCCGTCTAACAAAAAATGAATTTCACACTTTCGCTTTTTTTCTAAAATTCAATCTGTCGATGAATTTTTTAATGTGAATTTAGGATGCACTTTGCGTGTAAGGTAATTCGAGAAAATAATGCATTCAAATGTCTTTCATTTGTTCGATAGCCTATCTGACACTTACTCAACTAGATTCTCTTTTTACCAGTAATGCGGAAATCTTATTCAACAAAATACTTTATGTGATATAATTCGGATAGATCTGCTAAGAGAGCAACGGCTTATTGCACAGAAACACCAAAAAAGACAGTTTTTCTCGGAACTAGTTTTCAACAAGACGACATCACATCTGGTTTTTGTGATGCTTTTACATATAATTAATTTATTCCCAAGTTGCCTTTTTAAGAAACAGCCGTTCATCAGTTAATAAATGTATTCGGAATAGAATGTTTAAAAAAGAACATAACCAATAAATGCTCTTTACTAATATTACTAATCCGATCGAGCAGAGATCTCGGCGGAGGCGTCATTGTTCTTCTTCGAAAAGCATCGAGATTTCGAGATGTCACTTTGAGGCGACTAAAATATTTTCAATTCGTGTCCCCCCATGTACGTTTATTTAGCTAAATCTAAAACGACTTTATCATATCGGTTAAATTAAATGTCGCGTATTAATTCGAATTTTAAATTAATTTCGTTTATGCTGGCTTATTTTTAAAATTAGTTAAAGTTTTATTGTAGGTGTTAAAAACGCTGTCCTCGCCTTAAAATCACTTCTATTGAACACATCGAGAAACTTTTTCTCTGTTTGCCCCATTCAGTTGTTATGATTATTCGATCGTTGCTTCCCACTTCGGTAGAGTTTACACTGCGTAAATGTTAGTCGGTTATTCATGATCCCCAAAAGAAAGTTGGGAAAAGTTAGCATTTCGACCGATTCATTTTCCGTTTTGACTTTACGATCATTCTGAACTCGCGATCGAGTATTTGATCCTTACGGTAAATGTACGTTTTCAGATCATGCGTGACAGTATAAAACGTGATCTTTTGATACTTCAGGTCCGGGGTTAATTCTTACTTTCTTGAAATCATCTTTCTCTTAAGATTTCCTATATCGCGGCATTTGTGTTTGTTGACCATTTTACCCATAATGTTTCGCCCGTCCATCCTATTCCGCCATATTCTGGTATCTGGCGATAGTAGTTCTCAGCGTCATTTACAGCAGTTCACAGAATTCCGGCTTGGGGTGCATATTCTCCTTATAAAGCACGACAATTTTCGAAGAGATCGCTGCATCGCATTTGTGCGTTTCATTTTTTAGAACAGCACAGTGTACTCATTTTGGTATCGAGATTTTTTCCGTCTGTTGTAGTATGTCCATTACATCTCTATCGAATCGTTTCACATCGTGACCATGATCTGTCACCCGGTTGATCAGACTGCGCCAACAATTCCGATCCCTTGCGATATGTACACAATCGTGAAAGGTACGACCAGCAGCTATGCACACCGCGTCCGACCATCTAGTCGGCGCACGTCCTCGACTCCTTTTTCCGTTGACCTTTCCTTGGACGAGCAACGTTTCCAAATTGTTCGCTCTGATCACATGGCCAAAATACCGCAGTATCCTGCAGAGCACCACAGATAACGATAGCCTCTTCGGGTTACCAATCTCATTTATTACGGAGACATTAGTTCTCCTGGCTGTCCATGTGGGACACGCAGCATACGCCTCCAGCACCACATTTCGAGTGCGTCTATACGTTTTTTGTCTGCGCTGGTCATTGGCCAGGTCTCCGCACTATACAGGAACACTGAGAAGACGTTCACTAGCCGAATCTTCACACCTTTACTAACAGCGGAGTCGGCCCAAATTCTTTTTAAACGGCTCATTGCGCTGCGTGTAATCTGTGCTCTGTGAACATAGGCAACCGTAAATAAATCAGGGAAAAACAAAATAAAAGTAAAAATTTGAATCAAATCAAATAAAAAAAAATATGAAAATAAAAGTAAAGGTAAATATAATTATCGAAAACGTGGTGTGAGTGAAAATGGGAGTGTAATTGGAATCCTGTTTGTCGGTTTGGGGGGCGAATAGATCACGCGGTCATTGGAGAAATGTCCACCCGCAAAGAAAATGAACGGTGATTGGTCGAGGCGAAGACAAAGGAAGAAAGGTTCGTAGAGACACGAGCGGAAAAAAGTGGCAAAAAAAGTGGCCAGTCGATCTTGATCATCCATCGAGAGAACAGTCAAATTTTTGGTAGCAGACGACGAGGATCAAAGGCAACTCCTTTGCAGCGCGCAATCGTTAATTCGCCCGTCAGATCGGTTTAAATAAACTCCGGTCACGTCGCGAAAGTTAATGGTGTAAAGATTCGTAGTAAAATTTTATTGACCATTTGTCCGAAATTCGCGTTTCGTTCCATCGGAAAAGGATTCATCGCCAGCCCACGACCGTTCATCACCGTATTCCTGTGTCCACCGCCGACAAACAGTGATATTCTTACTTGTATTCATATTTATATTTATATTCGTTGTAAATACATCTTCTTCTTGCTGTCCCGACCGCGATCTCGATCATGGGTGGCCATCTAGTGAAGTCTTAATGATATTCTGGTACACCGCTCTCTGTCGTACGCGGAGTGTACCAACCACTCTCTGTATTTAATCCTGTCCACATCTTGATATCACAGAACCAGGTACATGTTAGTAATTGTCATTTTCAGCGGTCGACCGATCAAGAAAAATTGCTGTGAGTAACTTTCATAATATAGAGTTTTTAAAATCTAGTCGGATCACCTGTGTACATAATCATAGATAAAAAGTGATAATTTTTCTAACATAAATGCACGAGCTTGATAGGAACTCGTGGTTCGCATCCCTGGACAAAACAAATTATAACGCCGAAATAACAAACATAAACGTTACACTGTATAACATGAGCCAACCAGTGAGGAATCAATTTTTTTTACCGATGTATTTCGATGTCGTTAGAACTTCTCCTCTCATTAGGAATTTATTCGTAAAATATTTTCAGAAGCCGTGGGGATAGCATATTCCGAGTTTTCTTATCCGTTTCCGTGCGGTTGCTGGCTAGATGTCATATACAGTCCAAGTTCTATGAGTTGCCACTTTCTATTGCAGCTTATTCGTTACTCAGTAATAGACTCGAATTACAATTTCCTTTTTGTTTCTTTCTTTTAAAATACTACAAGCCGCCTTGTGCCGTAATTAACTGATCCGACATTTACGATTATATTTTCCGATTTTATTCCGTTAATTCCTGCATAATTCGAGAGAGTTGCCGTGACATTTAAGAACTGGACCGAAAGTACGGAAGTGTTTCACTTATCGAGAATACGCCCACGTTTACACTAAAAGACGCGCTGTCTAGTAATATGTGTTGGACAGATGAAGCAGAGCAGTTAAGAAGATTATTATGGACGCAGTATGACCCCGGTTTGGAGGCGGCTAACACAGAGAAGTCTTTACGAGATATATTCATTGGTAGCCGCTGAGGTGGTACCATTGTTGACTTTACTTGGAATAGTCCCTGCTCTTCTCTCACATGTAAAATCGAGTTTTCTTACTACTTGCCCGAGGTATTAGAATTAAAAAATCAAATGTAAAATCGGGACGTGTTACAAAAAAATTTTCATCAAAATTTGGAATCGAAACATCGAGCCTCACTCGTTTCCAGTGATTGCAGGATATTTACTAGGGTTCATATCCTCGCAAATTATGAAATTTTATTTTCTTTATACTTATATATATATATATATATATATGCAAACGAGTACATTCAGAGAAAGCCGTGCTGTTTCATTTTGAAAAAACAAATGATAACATTGCGATACTTTTAAACTTTTCCTATATGCGCAATCAATATCAATGATTTCCTACCGCAGGAGGATATGTGTAGATAATTATATGTGTGGTTACCGCGAGTGTATGAATGTGTGTAATAACTGTAGATTTGTTTCATCAGATTGATGTTATTGTCACTGTATTTGTTGTTGTTTACACATTAAAAAAGTGTTAAAGTTTATTTTTATCATAATTAAAATGTTAACAATGTGTAACAACAACAAATACAGTATGAATGTGTGTTGTAAATTAAAAAAAATGTTTACGTTATTTATTTTTACTACGATGTAGATATGCTTTTCAAAATTATACGTGGCAAATGTATATTTTGTAATTAAAAAGCGATATAAAAAATAAAAATAATATATCGTTCGGATATTTTTCCTTCCGGGAGCGTAAAGCCTTGATGTAATGGAAGATTTAGTGGAAATTAACTGTGTTAATACGATCTGTGCACGATGCGTTTTTGTTTTTTGTAAGAAAGTAATTAAAAATGTATTAATGATAATTCAAAAAAAAAAGTGAAATAAACATTTATTTCCTCCGATAAATTGTTTATGATTTTCTGGACTGTTTCAACATGCAGCCA
This sequence comes from Icerya purchasi, assembly GCA_039619475.1. NCBI lineage: Eukaryota > Metazoa > Arthropoda > Insecta > Hemiptera > Monophlebidae > Icerya > Icerya purchasi. The sequence goes on from CM077115.1 coordinate 587,191,921, forward strand.
CTAAGCAGCGAGTGCATGATGGTGTGGATAGTTTGCATGGTAACTGAGATGAAAGAATATTAGTCGTGTACATATGTGACAGACGGTTGCGCATTTAATACAAGCTTAGTAATGTATTGAATAAAGAGGAAAAATGTTATAATACGCTATTTTGGATGTGTAAAAAAATCTTCACTATTCCATGTTTTTTGGAAAACCGATCAATATTGTAGCACAGAACCCCGCTTACTCTGATGAAACTTGGCAGTCTCCAACTCTGAAAGGATTAATAATAAAGAGTATCTTGCAATAACGATGACACGGAAAAATTATTGTGATCGGTAGAGATAGCATATTGGATGGGTTAATTTTTGATATCGGTGTTTAGGGTAATTTTTGAAACATCTTGTAAGGTTTTTCTTTTTTTTTTTTTGAAACGTCCAATAAAATGAAAAGAAGAGGGTGATATGTTAATTTTAGTAGCACGAGTGTAGAAAAAAAAAAGTATTTTTCGCGATAGCCGAAAAAGTGGTCGAAAGGCAGGGAGTTACATTTTTTGTTATTGTGTTAATATATTTGGGTTTGTTTTTAGTACTTACTCCGAAAATTCGGGGAAAAAATCACCGGTCGGCCACAGTGTAAGGGGCAAGGATACGGAAGGCTGGTAAAAAGTAAAATTAAAAAATCAACTAATTACAAATATTATGTTCAATCGGTTAAAATCGGCGGTTGAGAGATAAAGGGTTCATTTTGGAAAAGGTGGTGAAATTCACTTCATAGCAAAGAGAATTTCTCCGTGATTCCCAAAAAAAAAAAAAAAAAAAAATGGATTGCAATAAAAATTATAACACTGATTACATTCACGTTAATGACAGTCGGACTTTTAAAAATAAATAAAAAGATATTAAAAGAATGATTGAGAAACGGGTAGCGGTGCTAATAGTGGAGTGTAATCATCGTTGGTGATGTGACATACGTTGGTACGTTTCCGTAGTGGTCGGAGCTTTGGCGGCCTTTGAAAAAAAAATATGAATAATAGGGAAACGGACTACAGCAGCATCAATGGTGAGCGTGTACGATCCGAGACTGGGGCAGACTCGAGAAAAAAAATTATTACGATCGGGAGGGTAATTTTCTTGGAAGCGGTAAAGATATACTCGGTTTAATTTTGAAAAGGTACGCTCCGAATTTTCGGTTACATACAGCGGGAAGGTTAGTTTCGGGCTTTGGATATAAATTTTCGGTTAATTTTAAAATAAGTCGGATTAGCGGGCGGGCTCAAGCTAAGGAGCGAGGTTTGGTGCCCTTTTCCGAAGCGCGTGTTCAGATTACCCCGGTTAGAAACAACTTAGAGGTTCGAACCGGGATGAGATTTTTAAGTCCGAAATTTCGATTAGACTTTTGAAAATTCCGTCGGATTATTAGAAATGTACATCATCAGAGGACACTAGGGTGAATTTGGAGCGCTGGATAAAAAAAATTAAGGTTAAATTATGAAAATTGATTCTCGGATTCGAACTCCGACACTAGAAGCTTAGTTAGTTTCTACATTCTGTGCAAGCTGTTTACAGTTCCAACTTGTCTATTAGCAGGCGATTGAGGTGATACCAACAGAATTTGTAATTGATAAATTTTCCATTAAATATTTGACAAAAACTCGAAATATTAATAATTCCAACTGCCCGGAATCTTAATGTTTTTGATCGTGACGGTTAAATTTATTTTCCACGACTACGTTCTACGCTTCTAAATCCAATTTATCATATTGAATCATTATAGTTGAAATTTAATTTTTTTTAATTAACCGAATAGCCGTTTGTTCCGTTCTGAACGCTAAATGTTCTCTACCCTGTGTTAAAATTCCCGCATGTAATCTCTTTCTTCTACTTTAATCGGAGAACCGTTACTGCTTTTGTATCATTCAACAGCGGCACGACATAGAAAGTAAGAAAAAAAGAAATTATAATCTAAACAAAAAAAAAAAAAAAGAGTTAATAAAAAAAATCGATGCTATTAAATCGAGGAAAACTATGAATCAGTTGCTAAGGTAAACACATTTATTGTCCTAATGTAATTCGAAATTGTCGTAAGACGAAGGTCGCTCGATCTTATCTACCAAAAACGTAGTTGGACTAATTTGAATTTGTTGTTTTACAATTTTCCAACTGAGTTACGTATTTTAAGTAGATGTGCTGAACGAAGTAGAATAATTTGAATTGGATTTATTACAAACAGAGACACTAGAAATAATAGAGAAACCTCTACGATACTTTTTATTTTTATTATTTTTTTTTTTTTTGGTTAAAGATACTCGAAATTTTTTTTCTGGGTAAGCATGCGATATCGACATTACGTTATATATTTTAACGGAGCATCCGCTATTAAAAACTCCAACGGGAATTACTTTTTTTAGTCTCCTTCTCAGATTCATACATACAACATTGAATATTCTCTTCTTTAGGGCACTGGAAATAAAGAAATTGCGAATATGCGCAGGAAGAAGAATAAAAATGAGCCAATAGTTTTAGATTTGTCTTCTAAATTGAAATTTTTCCGATATTTTGCACCTAGAGAGATACTTGAAGATAGTTACCGATTTTCAAATAGAATTAAACATATTTTTACACTTTCAAACGAGTAATCAAGTACTAAAAAAAACTTTTAGATTACTATATGAAAGGCGTTGCAAACATTCAAAAAATAGACGGCCGAGTGTTGAATGTGTATCTGTTTACAGCAATAGTATACAGAGTGGTGTTTATAATGTAATTAGGAGAGTTTTGACGGGGCATCACTGAGACGAGATAGAACCCCACCGGTTCGGACAATCTACCGAAAACAGAATAATGACTGATTGTGTCTCTGGTTTAGTGATCACCTTATTTCGCAAATTGTTAAATTTCTTCGTCGATTTAATTTTTCGTATAAGAGTAGACAGTACTACGAGTCTAAGCTGTTTCTTTAAACTGCCAGTTTATTCTCTAAAAATACTATGGTACCCGCGATCCACGCTCGTTTCGAATGCTACCGATTTTGGCTCAAACCTCTGTAAATATTGTTACTAAATGCTCTACCTCAGTGCGCGTGGTTGGGCAAAAAATAAATTATTTTTTTGTGTCGACTTTTGTTCTTTATCAATTGATTACTCCTGTTCTTTATCGCGGAACGTACTGAAACTCGCGTGATCCTCGAACAGGACCTTGAAGAATTATTTACACGTATATCATAACAATCCTCGATTTCTTTCGAAAAATCTGGAACGCCGGAAAAATCTTTTTAAACGAAAGAGACGGATAAAAAAATAAAAAAAAAACGCATTAGACTTCTTTTTTCGCGATAAATAAAAAAACTTTCCATAATGCGTGGTCGAGAAGTGAGCCATTCTTCCACTACCGCACAGATGAACCCGAGTATCAAATTGTCGGCATCGAAATAAAAAAATAAACGAAATTCACCGAACAGTTGCGATTTTTTTTTACTTAGTAACGCAAGCAAACCCCAAAATAAGACTTTTCTTTAAAAAATATTATACATCGACAGAACGACAAATACGATTTCGACAACTGGACAAAGTACACAAGATAAACGGAAATGATTTGAGACTAAAAATGGGGTGTAAAATCATCGCTTCGGCAAAATGGCATGGCGCGACTGTAGAAAAACACAGTTACCGACTACATAAGTATAACGTGCAGCATGATTGACGACGAGATTGACTGAAGAAACGGTCGAGACCATAGTATCGTACTGTGCTAGATCTTTTGCAGGACTGCTTGATATTACCATGAGAAATATTACATAATCGGCAGAGGTAGAAAGAAGGTTAGATATGATGGTCTGTAAAGCACTTTTAGAATTCAAGATTATGAGCACTTTATGGAGAAAACCAGCGATGAGGAAACAGAGAAAAAGCAAAAAAGAAATACACTTTGGCTGCAAAATTCGGGCAGATCTGTTTAAAAAGCTATTTGACGATGAAAAGGTCATAGCGACATTAATAGTTTGCAAAAGTGCCAATTACTGCGTAATTATTAATTTTTACTCTTAGTGGAAATTCTTTTAATTTAGATAAACTGAAAGACATATTTATTCGTGCGATATAAAATTGTTTTGCGAAATAATTTTTTTTTTTCTTAACTTTAAGAGGACATTAGCCCAAGAAATGGGAACAAAGGGAAAATAAAGTTCTTATTTTTAAACATTTAAAGATACAAGGAATAAAAATAATTCAAGGACAGGAATAACAGAAGCAGACGGAAATGAGAGAATGAAAGAAGCACTCTTAAGGGGAGTAGGAATACTGAAGTTTTAGTAGAATAGAAGGACGATTTTTCATTAGGAATGGCCGGACATTCAAGTAAAACGTAATCAAAATGGCAAGGAATCTATGTGGAAGGGAGCTGAAAAGGACAAAATGGAGTAGAAGCAGATGAAAACCGTGCAAATGATGCGGGAAAGAGACTGCTGTTAAAGCGAAGGTGACAAATAGCAGAGATTGTAGAGCGTTTAAGATAAGCTAAGCCAAAGAACCATAGGTGAGGAGGAAGAGATGACTGAAGATTAAATAGAGGTAGGATTAGAAAATGAAGAAGAATAAGAATTGAACCATAGTCTGGAATCGGTAGTTTAAGGAAAGAAGAACAATATTATGAGCAAAAAAGGTGCTTAAAAATCTGCCACTGAAAATGGAAGAAAGGGCTAATGAATTTATCCACTATTTTATTACGTTCAGCGTCTAAATGACACCAGGAATCGACAAAAGATCAATCTCGATCGAGTGAAGAAGGAAAAGATTATGAATGAAGGAACACGTATGAGAAGTATTGCATAATCGGAAGAGGGTGCAGGAAGAGGGATAGCTTGCAGAATACTTTCCGAATTCGAGATTATGAGCACTTTGTGGGAAACTAATTAATGAGGAAACAAAAAGAATAGCGCGTCGTCGCATAACAATAGATTTCACATGGAAAATTGCGTAAAAGGAGGGAAACATAGAAGATTCAGAATTATTCATGGTGAGACACAAAATGGTTAAAGCATCTTCACACTTGGCTCTTTAGAACCGTCAGTATAGATAATGGGTGTTTAGAAAATAGAGAACCTAAAGCATTGGCGAATTCAGCTCTGGCGAAATGGTTAAGAAAAAATTTAGGATAAAACGGTAAAGAAAGACACTTAATAGGATGAAGGAAATTGGAAAAACTAAAAAAGAAATAAGGAAGTTTATATCGTGAGTGTAGTAAAAAAAAAAAAAAAGGGGGTGAAAATTGAAGAAAACGAACAAAAATAAGGAATAAAATTAGAGTTTTATTAGAGGAAAATCGCCATCTATGAAGGAAGAGAAGTAAGAAAAAACAAGTGAAGAGGAATAAACAGGCAAGCGCTTAATCAAAGAGGGGTAGCATCCAAAGAGACGGGGAATATGGGATTCAGCAAAGCTAGCCGAAACCGGGGTGGATCTCAGCGCACCAAGGCAGAGACAAAGGTTGATATTTCGAATACAATCTAATTTTGAAAGAAGAGACCCGGAAGAACTGTAATAAATAAAGTAACAGAGTAGTTCATGACAGAGCGGATAAAAGATTTATAAAACACGAGTAGGATACGGGGATCGCCTTCCTAGTTAGTATGAGAAAGAGTTTTTAACAGATTGAGCTTTTTCAAAAAAAAAGGATAGGTATAGATGATTAATGCGACTGCGATAGAAGAGGCGGTTGTCAAGAAACGAAAAGAGTTTACAAGAGGAATTGGACCGCCATTTAGGGTAAGACTAATCAAAAAAGAATCAAAAGGACGAAGAGTAAAAACAACAGACTAGGATTTAGGGGGAGAAATAGAGAGATGAATATTAGAAAGAACATTTTCTAATAATATTAGATAGTTTTGAAGACGGGAGTTTACTAGCGATATATTGCTTTCAGAGGAGTGAATGAGCACATCGTCAGCAAAGAAAATAAAAATAAAGAGGAATAGAAGCAATTTTGATAAAATAAATATTAAAGATCGTAGAACTAAGACAGAAGAGGCAACTCCCGAAATATTAACCTTACGGTAGAGTAGAAATGAAAGAAAGAAATTATAATTCTGCACTGGAAGAGCCTAATGATAAAAGAAGTAAAGTGGTCAGGAATTTTTAATTAAGAGCACTATGTCAAAGAGTGTGAGAAGGTAAACGTTATCAAAGGCAGCTGAAATTTCAACGAAAGCAGCAAGAAATTACTATTAAATTTTGTAAAAATTTTCATCAAATAGAAGATAACTTTTAAATAGCTAGAAAATTCATTTTGTAAGCGTTATCTGTTGAATTACCTGTTAGTTTACAGCATCGTATATTTTTAAGCTGAAGCATACAAAATAAACGAAAAGAGTTAAATTAAAGTATAGTAAGTTTCATCATGGATTGTGAAATTAAGCTTTTCATAATATACTAAGCCTAATGGATCTGATGAAAATACTATGGGGCCAGTTCCTTTCTACTTTTGCAAAAATATGTCGCCAAATTATAAATATACTTATTTTATTGTCTTTTACATTAATATTATTTTTTTCATCAAATGAGCATATTTCGATCCTTCGGACTTTAGGAAAGCAAAAGTTGGCTGGATTTGTTAAGGATTATCAAAGAAGGAGAAGACACAAAACTGGGGGATCAGCAAAAGGAAAGAGAGTATTATTTAGGAGGTGATGGTGAGTTAGATGGGAGTAGCCTAGTTGGAGTCTGACGATTGCAATTTCCCTTTTCCATTTTCGTTAACAAAAGTTACGAAAGGAACAATTCTTTGATAGAGCGAAGCTTGTCAGCAAAGCTTCGATCTATTGTTTTTTACCAAAGAGCGCGATTTGGTGATGTTATTGATACCTTTACGGAGCGGAACACTCTTTGATGTTCTGTATTAAACGAATATTGGAACTTCCTTTGCCACCTATGAGTGTATTGCTTTGGATGTGGAGAGATTCCATGCTAGCACAATATATATATATATATATATACGTTTAATGAAAGCGTTGATCGGGAAATTTCCTTTAGGGAACTAGTAAATATAGTGAAATTATTCAAGTTTAATGCTAAGCTTAGGGTGTTAATCTGTTTTAGCCGAATGACGTCTCCTGCAATTTATTTTTTCTTCAAGTTTTGCAGATTCTTACCATCCTTATAAATTAATTTTCTCTTTTCACTTTCTAGATTCATTTCCGGAGCTTTAACTAAACGAAGGAATTCTACAGCACTATTACAATTTCATACTTGCTCATCGTGTAACTATTTTCACCGTTTATTTGAGGGAACTTACTTTTATCCTCTCACTTTGAACTATTTTCGAAATCTTTTATATTCATTTTTTTTATATTCCAATAAATTATGAAAACATATAGTCCATCGTTTTTGTTTTCTCTAATTACCTTTTTTCACACAATTATTTAATCTTTTCAGATTGTACATAAGTAGTGTCCTTTAACCGATCCTTTTGCTGTTTCCTGTTCATTCTTACAGTTTTACCAATCTTCCCGTATTTGCATCAGTTTCATACCTACAGTTTTACCAATCTTCCCGTATTTGCATCAGTTTCATACGTATTGATTTTTTACGGATCCTTAGTAGTATGCAGATATCACCGAAAAAAAAAGAGTGGTGGATTGTCTTATTCCACCGTGATTCTTTTTTAAAAAAAATCCAGTCTCCTTGTTACTGCGGTTAGGAAATCCCCCATCTTAAATTTTGCCTATCAATATTTACACTTCTTCCAACCAAAAGACAGAGTCTACAAAACCAAATTAGTACGTAGACCCAAAGAAGGATATAGCCACTTCGAAAAACTATTTACACTGGATGAAGTAGCTGAAGTAATAAAAAAGATGAAAAATAAAAAGGCAGCTGGAATAGACGGAATATACACCGAGCAACCGAAGCAATTAAGTTCTAAATCTGTGGAATGGATCGTGAAAATGTTTAATCTTATTATTGAGCTTGGCTCGGTCCAAAACTATGGAAAAAATCTTACGTAGTGGCTGTTTTAAAACCGGGAAAGGACTGTAATGTTGGGTCAAGTTTTCGACCGATATCATTATTATGTCAACCAATGAAAGCGTTCGAGAGATTACTGCTGAATCGTATTCAACGAACAATTAATGAATACTTAATCCCGGAGCAAACCGGCTTCCGCAGCGGGAAGTCAAGTGAAAGCCAACTACTAAACCTCACTCAGCACATAGAAGATGGTTACCACAAATTACCGGTGCCGTATTTGTGGATCTTAGCGCAGGATACAGTAAATCACAGCAGACTTCTTAAGAAAACATATGACCTAATTAAAGACTTTCACGAAAGTACTTTGAGCTCTGCTAGAAGGAAGGAAGTTTTATGTGTCCCACCAAAGAAAGAATAGCCGATGGAAAAGTCAATGGAACGAGTTGCCACAAGGTAGCGTACTAGCTCCCATGCTATATATCATATATAAATATATATAAAAACGATCAATCGATAAGTAAATATACAAAACATTTTCTATGTGCCGATGACTTGGCAATTACAGCACAAGAAGGTACACACTCCGATGTCCAGGACAAACTGCAAAACGCTTTGAACGAACTAGACGAGTATTATTATAGGGCTAATAGTTTAAACCCAAACCCAGAGAAAATCCAGGTTTTTACGTTTCAATTGAAGAATGCCCCTTTCGAAATGCAGGCTAAGGCTAACATGGCGTGGCCAACTTCTGAACCACTGTGAACATCCTAAATTTCTGGGCGTAATCATTGACCGTTCATTAACATATAAAAAGCAATGCGAAAGTTTAAAGATGAAGTGGCAGCTGGTAATAACGTCATCCGGAAGCTGATCTCGTCCAAATGAGAAGCTAGGCCGTAAATCCTCCGAACAATCGCTTTTGTGCTTTTCAACAGAAGAATATGGATGTTCATTTTGGGGTCGATCTGCACACGCAAGAAACGTGGATGTAGCCCTAAATGAAACATGCCGCATAAAAACTGAATGTCTTCGTCCAACAAAGACTCAGTCATTATATCCGGCATGCAGTATTGCTCCCCCCACCTGTAAGAAAATCTATTATCGCGCCACCCAATGTTTGGCCAAACATAGTATTGGACCAAAGGCTAAAATCCCGCAAAACCTTCACGCGTGATAGCACTATGTTAACTAGTAACCGAGCCGCCACACGGGAAGAAAGACGGAAGATTAGTAATGCAGGGCCTGTATCTCCAACAGATGGTATACGACCGAAAAACACACTAAACTGGTCGCAATGGAGAACATTAAACAGGCTTCGCACAGGTCGCGGCCGTACGCAAGGAAATCGCGTTATGTGGAAAACGGACACCAACGATAGACGTCAGTGCGGTGAAAGGCAAGATCACAAGCATTTGTTCAAATGTACGCGCGTGGCGCCTATCGAACACCTGTTTGATACATATTAAACTAATTGATGCGTGGATTTTGTATAATATATAGAAGAGCGTCTCAGACACGAAAAGAAGAAGACACTTATTCCTTTCGTAACGATCACTCCTTTTATCCATTTGTCCAGCCTAATCTAATTCCTTCGGTTCTCTTTCGACTCTCCTTTACTACTTCGTTCTATTATCGTCTCTATTATTCATTTACTCTATTTTAATACTCTATTGCCTTTTCGTTTTTATATCTTTCCGTTCAGTGTTCTTCATATTGCTTTTGCTTCCACCGTCCGAATTAGACGATAATCTTTGAATGTTTTCTCTTTCAATCGAACGCTCTTTCTTATCTGTCTAAACTACAGTCTCATTCATATTCCTTAACGTGTATATCCCACATTTGTTTGTCATCCAGGCTGCCGTTGGTTTTCCTTTATATTATCAATATCTAATTGAATCAGAATTTAACCGACAAATTTTTCCTTTCGTTACGCTTTTCTAGGTGTGAAGAGTCTTGGTTAACGTGTTCAAAAAATAAAATATTCATTATAACTAGGAGGCTTCACCCCTACTCGCTTTGCTTGCCAAATCCCCAACGCTACGACTTATTATCGTTGCTCTTTGTAACATTGAAAATTACCTAAAAATAAAAACGGAAAAAAAAAATATATATGTATATTTGTCAATATTTTTTGAATAATCCCTGCTCGTTTTGCTTGTCAAATCCAAGAAAACCCCCAACCTGTTCGCTTCGACAGTACATATGCGTTAATTCGAATGTTTGTAATTATTTTCAGATATAGCCGAAAGAAAAAAAAAATAAATAAATAACAACAGGTATTTGATAACTTTCTATAATACAGAGATAATTTTTATACATAACCACTAACCGTTTTTTTTTCTTCTTTTTTTAGATTAGTGTTCCCCTTCTGGCGAGTCATTTTTTAAACCGCGAATGTTTATTTAAAATTTACAAGCACGTTTCCTTGTTTACATTATCCTATGTGTGAATATCAATACAAAATGAAATATAAAACACATTAACTTGTAGGAGTTAAGTCAGCTACCGTGACGTAGTTGGTTAGACGATGGTGTTTCGCTTGATTAGGACCGAGTTTCAATCTCACTGCTGTAAATTGAAACTTTTAAAAATTTCACTCGCGCCGAGCTAATGTCCATAGTTGACGCCACCCCTTCAAAAAAAAAAAAAAAAAGTAAATACGCCTTGGGGCACAGGGCAGAAATGTAACTTCAAAGGTGTTTTCCAGAATTCCAATTTAAAGTTATAAGTACCAAATTTACCAAGAGTAAGAACCAAATGGGGAGATGTGCGGTTCTCATAAACACGTATCTATAAAGTTTCATTTAAAGAAAAATAAATAAAAAATCAATGCATTTGTTTTATCAATGATTTTCATTAATTGTTGGATTCTATAAAAGATACATTAGACTTATGGTAACTGAAATATGAAATGTAAAAATTTTTGATGTAATTTTATCAATGTAATATCTGGAAAATACTGCATCAATGGCAGTTCCGTACTTTGTCGTTGATTCATTTGGATTATTATTAATAATTGAAGTTCGCTTTGGAGAAATTCTATTAAAGGCGAAGAATCGTCTGATGCAAATTTGACGTTGAAGTCTCCAGCTAACATCACTGGAAGTGTTAGTAAATTTTCTTTTAATAACCTTGAACCATCGGGCGTGAAAGGTAGTAATCTATGTATAAATTTAACCCGGCGTTGGTAGCATGTGAGAATTTATCTCGTGTGAGGAGAAATCTCACATGAGGTAAATTCTCATAATGGTACCACCGTTTTTTATTAAAACTTTTTGACTACTAGTTACATTATGAAAGTTTTATTTTCTCAACAAGCAAAAAATAAAATAAAAAAGTTCTTAAGATTAATTTCAAAAAGTTAATTCTTTACAATATAAAAAAAAAAATTATAATCTATACTTCACTTCGGCGCATCATGAGAGAAAATCTTACACGGACGATTTAGAATTATTCTCACACTATGCTAAAATCGAGTTACACGGTTCGTCGCATAGTGAGAGAAAATCTCACATTTGCGTTACGAACTCAACGTCTACAACGTCACACACTGTATTGTTATTGGAACTAGTTTAACAGCATGTTCCAGAAGGACAAACCGACGGGTACTGTGACATTCCTGACCCACACACTTCAGTGGTTCCCAATATATGCAGATACTTTAGTGTGAGACAAAATCTCTTTATGCTACCAACGTCGGGTTAATCATATCATGGACGACCGCTTTATTTGGGGAAATGTAAATGGCGATAATAATTATTTCTTTTTCCTCTTCCGTCTTACATTGAACGGTACTTATATATTTCTGTTTGACTATAATCTAATTGTGTAACATTGAGTGCATTGACATATCAATATTAAAACTAACAATATTTGACTCTTATCATTTCTAATAAGGTTAAACTGCAACCCCTCCTGCTCGAACGTCCTGGCGTTTAAATTTCACGATGCAATCGAAATTTGGTATGTCAATAGTAATTCATACACGTTTCCGTTAAGATTAAAATACGGCTTGCTTTAGTTATAGTTCCTTTGAGATTATTGACATTCTCCCTATATATATGCTCGATGCCTTTCTTCTTTTTCCGATTCTATTTTAAGTTTTAAAATAAATTTATTTTCTTTTTGTACAATATGTATCTCTCAAAGTGGTATAAAATGCAATAACATGCAACATAAATTCGAATTCAATATATTACTGATTACGTGTGTCTATTACGAATTTTTAGATGTATATTAATACATTTAGTTATTCGTAATGTACGCTCGCTTGTTTTTCGTGTTAACTCCCCATATATGTATGTATTTTTATTTATATATAAGGCGTGCCTAAAAAAGTTTCACTTTAAAATTTAAATTGTAATAATCTAATAGAACATCGACTAGTTTCAGATCAACGGTCCATTTTTATGGTACAGCGTGATGAAAATGGATTGTTGATCCGAAACTAGTTAGTGTTTCATCATATTTTCATAATTTAAATTAATTCTTGCAAATTAATGTGTTTTATATTTCCTTTTTGTGTTGTTTTCCGTTGTTAACGACCAAAATTACTCTGATATACCCGAATTAATGTTGCACATTTTTGTTCATTAAAGTGTATCTCATTAAAGTGAGATAAAAAATACGTATTACTTCTTCTTTTTTTTCTTTTCTTCTTCTTCTTCTTCTTTTAGCGAGAATTTTAAATAAAACAATTTAAAATGACTTACGTTTCTACGATAAGTATACTTTTAACTATCCACTTGTTGTTTGTTTGATACAAATATTTAGAAAATGTATTCATCATCATCATCACAGTGCTATACGCATTTACTGCGCGTAAGCGATCATTTTGACTTAAATCCACCGTTTTCTCGCTGCTTCCACGAGTTCAGCTATCGTGCGTCTTCCCGTCCATTGACGTATATTTCTCGTCCATGATATCTTTCTCCGTCCTCTACCTCTTCTTCCATCAATTTTTCCTTGGATAATTGTTCTTAATAGTTCATACGGCCTTCCTCTAACAATATGTCCAAAAAAGCTTGATTTCCTCTTCTTAATTATGTTCAAGATTTTCCTTTCCGTATTGGCTTTCTTCAGTACCATATCGTTCCTCATCTTCTGTGTCCATGATATCTTCATACTTCTTCTGTGCAGCCACATTTCACACGATTCAAAATATTTCAGTGTTTTTGCTGTGTATGTTGCCGCCTCCGCTCCATATAATAGGATAGAATAAATGTAGCACCTTATGAAATCTTGTCTGATTTTCAACTTCAAAGATCCATCTGTGAGTAAATTTTTCACCTTTTGAAAAGCTTGTTTTGCTTGAGCACATCTTCTCCTAACTTCTATATCCGGATTTAGATCTTCTGTTATGTAACATCATCCCAGCTACTTAAATTCTTTAACCCGTTCCACGTTTTTACCATTAACGTTTTTATTGTAACGTTTTTATGACTTTTCCTGCTTACAATCATCAGCTTCGTTTTATTTTCATTAATTTGTAGTCCATATTTCTTTCCGCTTTCATTGACTTTATCAACTAATTTTTGCAGGTCCTATCGGGGATGTGGCTAGTAGGGCAGCGTCGTCTGCGTATCGAATATTATTTATTTGCCTCCCATTAATTTTGATTCCTACCTGCAAGTTCCATAGGGCCTCTTGAAAAATTTCATCTACATATATGTTAAAAAAGCAAAGGTGATAAAATACACCCTACTTTGAGAAAAAAAACGTTATTTCCAGCAAAATAGGTATGAATAAAAATATCACTTTTAAACAATGGAACACCGGCAATTTTAGTCATTCCCTCGGGTCACCGACAGCTTCAGTATAAGGCTGCGGCGGTTACATTGGATCAAAATTCCTACAAAAAATTGGTCGTACGAGATCTCGATCGTACGAATTCTTACGACTTGGTCTGAAAGGAACAAATATGTACAGAGTTATGCGCGTTGTTACATTGCTTGCATTTTTTGCATACGAAATCGTACGGGCGTTCGTACGACCAGTTTCATGCGACCGATATATTTTGTTTTTCCATCAGAATTCGTACGATCAGTTTATATTATAACAGTGTCCGTTTTTATTTTTGTTTATTCTGAAATCTGAAAAAATAATTAGTCTAATTAAAAAGAAAGAACATCAGATTTCACGCACTTATTAATTGGTTTCATTTTACTAAATTGTCGAACAAATTATAAACAAAGAACGCGCAATGAACTAATGCATTTTTTTCGACTGACGATCCAACCCACCGCCAAGAAAAAAAACTGCCTTCTGTGAATTCACTGTTTGTACGAACAATACCGCACGTAATGTAACCACCTTATTCGTACAAAATTTATGATACGAATTCGCATAATTTCGTACGAATTCTGATCCAATATAACCGCAGCCTAAGACTAATAATACTCCATTGTCTTCGACGAAAAGAGGTAGAACAACTAGGAATAATTATAGGGAAGTATACTACTATACCCGACCGAAAGGTATAAATAGCAAGATAGACAACACGGATGAGGCACAGTATTAATTAAATTGTTGGTACGAATTCCAGAAGATTTAATGAACACAGAGATAATAGGACTTTGGAAACTAATAATTAGCAGTGTCTGGGGTTGATAACATATAAATATGGCACAGTAAGTTAGTTCTTAATTGTATATAATATGGTGGAGAATCGATCACATATGTATATAATTAAGACGGATATTTGTCAAGTGTAATCGTATGAAACGTGTACTATATATATCTATCTATATATATATATATATATAACATTAAGTAGGTATTAAGAAGCTTTGTAATTATATTTATAAATGAACGATGGTGAGAGTGTTGGGCACCCACAGACAATATGCCTTGTGGGACCACCCGGAACTTATTAAAATAAAAAATAAATAAATAAAAACTACACTTCGATCCGGGGGGTCACCTTCTCCTAATTGTCTGGAGTTCCAAATCTGTTCACGTGATTTGTTTAGTGCTATTTTCAGGAACTTGTATCTGGATGCTTCTACGCTAAACTTTTTACTATTCTTCACATTCTCTCGGTGATCCTATACAAATCTTTTTCCTTTAAGATAAAGTGTGCATCCCGCCGTTCGAGACCATTCTTTTCTTTTTTTCGATGTCAAATTATTATTATAATTATTTTTTTTTTTTTTTTTTTTTTTTGGGCGCGCCAGCGGCATTGACCCAACAACAAGAAAACTAAGCTAATAAATTAAATAATTAAGCGGTCCGAAATGGACGCAACAAAAGACAGCAGTGCGGACACCACAGAAGATGAAGGAAAGGAGAGGATAAAGGAAGAGTTATAGGGAGTAGGGAGACCTAATGACAGGAGCTGACTGTATAAAAGGTAGCGTTCGTTACGAAGAGCAGGACACTCAAAGAAAATGTGATTAGCATCACATGCACGAGGAGGATCACAATCGTGAAGAGAACAATCAGGAGAAGGCGATAGATCAAATCGAAAGCGTGATGGGGAGGGGAGGAGAGAATGATTGATCCGGAGACGAATTAGGGAGACAATAGAAGAGCGACGACCGAAAGGATTAGAATATGGAACCAAGACAGGGAACGAGGAATCGGCTGAATAAAACGGTAATGCGAATGACGATTAGAAAATAGGGAGGGATAAATATCGCGCCAAAGTCCGGCGTGATTGGAGGTGGATAAGGAAAGGATATCTGAAGAAGGGAAATGGTTGAGGAATGAATCAAGGCGACCAGCAGAAGGAGCCAAAGAATCGGCTGCATCATTGCCATCAATTCCGGAATGACTGGGGACCCATAAAAAATCAATGAGAATAGAACGGAATGACTGCAGAGTGGAGGTAAGAGAACGAATTGAGAGAATAATATTATCAGAGGAATGTGAAGGAGGAAAGGATATGGCTTGAAGGACGCCCTTAGAGTCCGAAATAATGAGGAATTGGGAAAGATCGCTTAAAGAGGAAATATAAGAGATAGCCTGAAGGATGGCGATTGACTCGGCAGAAAAAATAGAGCAGAAGGAAGGAAGCCGGAAGGACTCAGAATGTCGAAGCGACGGAGCAGTAAACGCACCACCCACGCCGTCCTCGCTCTTGGAACCATCAGTAAAGATCAATACATGAGCAGGAAAAGAGGAATTCAACAAATGAAGAAATTCATTGTTGACTGCACCGTGAGAGGAGGAATTGGCTCGAAGTGGGAGAGAGGAAAATTTGATAGGCTGCCATAGGCTATTGAAGTCATGAAAGAAGTACGGGAGAGTGTTGTAGGAAAGGACAACAGGAGAAAAATTAGAAAGACGGGTAGCAATGAGCGACAGGATTGGGATTTTATGAGGAGAAAAACGCCAGCAGTTTTTGATATATAGATAGGAGGAAATAAGTTTGGACGAGGAGATGGGAAGCCGTTTAATTAAGAAACGATACCCACGCTGAGAACGGCGAATAAACAGAGGTTGGGTAACCGACTCTGATAGAACTGCGGGAATGGGGGAAGATTTCAAGGCTCCAATGCACAAACGGAGGCAAGAGTTCTGGATCGCGTCAAGTTTAGTGAGGAGAGACTTGGAGGAATTACCGTAGATAAAGGAACAATAGTCGAGCTTGGACCGGATGATGGCTTTGAAAAGAATTAGAAGGATAAATGGATCGCCTCCCCATCTGAGGGGAGAGAGAGATTTAAGGAGATTAAGTCTTTTAAGACAGGATTTATAGAGAAAATTAATGTGCTCATGGAATGTGAGGCGGCTATTTAAAAAAAGGCCAAGATAGCATATGGAATTGACAATGGGGATAGGAATACCAGATACAGTGATGCGAGTTAGAGCTCAGTTAAAGGGTCGGAGAGAAAAAATGATACAAGACGACTTAGTAGGAGAAAGAGAGAGGTGAAGACGAGAAAGGGAATTATTAAGAATAGACAGGGAATTATTCAACTCTTCAATAGCGACGGACAGATTGTCACAGGTGGAATAGACCAAAATGTCGTCAGCGAAGAGGAGGGAGGAAGAATAGATAGGAAGAGAAGCGATATCAAAAGAGTAGATATTAAAAAGTGTAGAACTCAGACAGGAACCCTGTGGGAGCCCACGATAAACGCATCTGGAGGAGGAAAGGGAGGGAGAAGAAATAAAGAGAGTTCTGTTCTGGAAGAGGTTGAGTATGAGAATGACGACGACCGGAGGGAGGTTGAGAGAAAAAAGTTTAGAACCTAAAGCGGGAAGATGCACATTATCAAAGGCAGAAGAGACGTCCACAAAGGAGGCAATGGTGAATTTTTTTGTTAGGAAAGACTTATAGACATCTGAAAGGAAATAACTAATGCAGTCAACTGGCCCAAGCCCAGGGCGAAAACCAAACATATTAGGAGGGAATAGATTATTGTGCTCCAGCCACCACACGAGACGATTGTTGATCAAACCTTCAAAGAGTTTACGCAGGCAGGAAGCCAGGGAAATGGGACGGAAAGAACATTGATTTCTTTTAGGAATAGGAACGACAATAAAGTCGTTCCAGGATTTTGGAGTAGAGCCAGAAAGGAGAAAAGAATTAAATATATGGAGAAGGAAAAGCAGTGCAGCAGGAGAGAGATTTTTAAGAATAAGGAACGAGAAACCGTCCCGGCCAGGAGCAGACAAGGTGGATTTATTAAGAATGGATGCAAGCTCCTCGTAACGGAAAGGAGAAGACAGGAAGTGAGGCTCAGAGTCTACAGGAAGAGAAGGAAGAACAGTTTCTTCAAAAGAAGGGACATAGGCGGGAGCAATAGAATCCAAGAAGCACTCCAGCTGGGATTTGGAAGGGTGGGAGTGACGAGGGCGCTCAGAAAAGGGTGATCTAAACGCCTTAGCCATTTTCCAGATCTGGGAGAAGGGCGTATCTCTGGTTTTTGGCAGACTTAAGGATAAAACGAGCTTTTGCGTTAGCTTCTTTGTGGGCTAGGAAGTTGGACATAGAGGAATGAGAGCGGAAGGCTTTAAAGGTGGCAGAACTTTTTTGGAACGCTGCTTTTATTCGTCCTTCATCACTATTATAATTCTCATGCTCGGCATGATTTTTCGAAATTTAGTCGATGCAATAATATACCTATTACCGCCGCGCTTCCTACTCGTGTGTCTTCTGCCTAAATCTCGCATACTACCTCCAGTATATTTCACGCTTAAGCATACTTCTTTAATTTTGCTTTCCCCATCTAGCTCCACTGAATTCGTTCAAAGATACACGTTACACGACAAGGATGAGGAAAAAAAGAACGCAGAGAAGAACTGTATCGTAGAAAGAATTACAAACTTTATTAGCGCGGGATTCTTTTAATCCTTGCACCGCAGTCGTCCTAAACGTAAAGTTTGAATCAAGTTTCATCGGATAAGAAAGAATAGGGGCGGATCGTGTAGTAGGGAAAACTAATTTTAGGAGCCATATAACTTTTTCAGCGAGGGCGAATCGGCCGTTATAGTTGAGTTAATTGACGGAAAAATTGAAAAGCGTTTGGTGCGGCGACTAGGCTTATATGTTAAGAGGAAAAGTAACTTAGACATCCATCAAACTATTAAAAAACCATCGATCATATATGAAATAACCAGCACATAGGCGCTCGATAATCGAGGAAAAATGCCGTACGTTTTCTTCCGATAGAAAGCAATTTTATCGTAAACCGGCTGGCGCTTCAGCACCGAGAATTATACGACTGAAATTTTTATATTCCGAACGATTGCTATCTTTCTATAGCTGTATTAATTTTTCAAAAAATGACCAATTTGATTTTTATTTAGCTACTATTTTATATATTAAATGTCTCTAAAATCTTGAGCTTTTCACAATAGTAGCCTTTGCGCTATATCGATTTAATTAAAATAGATTTCCGTACGCTAGAACAACGAAATATGTTGCGATGACTAATAAATACCGGTGACTGATATATTAGTTAATATTTATTCTTACGAAGTTGCCTGTTATCAAATTACCTCGCTCTATTATATGAAAAAGTTTTGAAATTTTTTGTATAACGTTTTTAGTTTTAAAACTAATAGTCAAAAATATTTGGTTGAATTTTTATTTTTAATATTTGTTAACGAAATTTTTTCTGATGCTCTAAAATTCTCAATTTTAATTTGTTTCCGGCTTTATAATATTTCCGATTTGCAACACAAATATAGAATCGAAATTTTTTAATTCCATATGTAATTATGACTCCATTCAAATTATGGTTTCAGAAAGGTGTGCTTGAGAGTTGGTAAGGAAAACGCCCGCAGTTAAAAACATAAAGTAAAAATAAAAACCGTTTAAAAGTAAAAAATACTGATTGCAAGATTTACGCAAAAATTTTAATAAAAACCTAATCGAAAATTTCAAAACTTCTAAAAAGTTAATATTATTTAAGAATATAATTATAATATCGTAAAGTAAAGTAAGTCCCATATGGTATCATTGGCATCATGGATTGTGAAGTTAAACTTTCCCATAGTGGTCCAACGGCACTTACTGTAAAAAAATACATATTATCTTCTTATCGAGTAAAACTATTTTTTACTTTTCGCGCGTTTTATTCAATTTATTAAAGTAAATATTCAAGTATCTGTATTCTTTTTTTGTTATTTTTAATTTATTTCGCACTCTTTAGTATAAATAATTTGATCGGCCAATCGAGAATCTTTATAAAGCAGAGTCTAAATTCATGAGGAATGTCGTCAGTCAATGATGAATTTGTAAATCGCGGTGTGGGAGTTTTAAACCTTTATTCGAATCTACGTTTCCGTCCAAAACTCACGTTCGTTACTCGTGTTTTTTAATTTAAACATTTTTGGAGGTTGATGTTTTCCCTTTATTTTAATAAAAATTTTTTTGTCTCATTTTCGTCTGGCTCTATTAAGTAAAGAAAGCACATTTTCTGAGGAGACGCCCTTTTTTTTCGAACATTGTTTGATGACTATACTCAGTACTCGCTGATGCTCATCGGTACTCTATAGGAGGACCATCATCACTGATCGATATAATTTCGAATAAACTAAGAGTATCATTAGAATCAGTCTAGCCCACGGTCAAAAGTTATGCGCATTAATATCAAAAGACATAGGCTAGTAAATGGCACCATGGGCATTTCAAATTAACTTTCTTTATTCGAATCTGTATAGTCACTTGCGAGGGTAATTATCATTAATAATACTTTTTTTTTTTTTTTTTTTAAAAACGTATATTTAAATTGTAACATTTTATAATCTTATATTTACGTCCGTCAAGCTCGCGCTTGTCGACGGAGTTCTTATTATTTATCTTATTCTAGGTTTTTAAAGTATATAAGCGCTCAATCATCCATCACTTTTATCCATCCATCCACTTCATTTACACATAGTTTCCTTTATTTAATTTTCCCTTTCGTTTATTTTATTATTTCGTTTATATTCTTTTCCATTTGTAACCACTTTCTAACACCCTCTTTCAGCTTCCTCTCCATTTTTTCCTTTATTATTTCTTCCGGCATTTTATTTAGCATTTGCGCCAACACATATTTATCCGTTTGCTCTCCATATTTTGTTCTGACTCTCGGGAGTTTATATCTGGGTCTATTTCTTAATTCTGTAGTTATCTCTATTCGTTTTTCTATCTTTGCTCTACTGTCTATTTTTAAGTGTTCCCAGAATTTTATACTTAAGTACAACCCTCTTACGCTTAATAAGTTTTCTATTTTTAAAGTCTCTTCTGAATTTACATAGTTTTTTTCTTTTGATATTAATCTTATACATTTCGTTTGTATCTTGTTTACTTTGCCTATATACGTTTTCCCGGCTATTCCCCATGCTTGTACTCCATATCTTAAGTGCGATTCAACCAGGGCATACTATATCATCTTTAATGTTTTATTACTTACATATATTTCTTCAATGTATACAATGATGGTATTACTCCCCTTACCTTTTTTGCTACATAATCTGTATGTTTATCCCATCTTAAATGATCATCTATTATGACTCCTAAATACTTTTGTAACTTTGCACTCTTTCAATTTTCTCACAATTTATCCTTTGGCATTCCTCTTTGCTTTCTATATCATGAACACATTCATTTGAGTGCATTGTAACTTTCGGCTCAAAACTTTCTTTTGTTTTCTTTGGCGTCAACAGCATCATTTTGGTCTTAGTTATATTAATTCTTAAGTCATTGTCATGCGCCCATCTACTTATTGTTACCAAATCCTGCTGCATTTGCATTTCTAATACCTTGGCATCTTTATGCGCTGCCATTATGGCGAGGTCATCCGCAAAAGCAAATAACTCGCACTGCTTTAATAAATTCTGCAGCCCGTTTATGTATATTATAAACAGCTGCGGCGACAAAATGCCGCCTTGAGGCACCCCTTTGTTTCCTACTATTTCTTCACTTTGTTCCCCTAATATCCCAACTACTGACTTCAAGTTACTACGGCGCCGCATTAATTTCAAAATTTTTGCCGTTGAATTTTAAAATTTTACGGATTTATTCAAATTATTCCTATATTCTAATGACGAATAATGCTGATTAAACGGGAAAACAGAACTCGATAGCTGCTACGGAACAGGATACGAATTTTAAAAATCTCTTAGTTATTCAAAATTCGAGATCTATCCAATCTAAGTTTTCATGGTCAATAACATTAATAATACCTCGTCATTGAATTATTCTGTACAAAGACTCATTTTCTGTTGTTTCCTTAATTTGATGACCCGTTCGATTTATGCGATATTAATCGGTACCCACAAAAGATCATCACTGGCGAATAAACAAAGAATCACCATAATCAGTCCGAACAATCTATACGCGTACAAATATGTATATAAAATGATGAAAAGAAGACATATTTAACATATACCGCCCACTTTTTGAAGTCAGTAAAAATGACAGATTAATATCGAAATTATAAAATAAATAAATAAATTTATACGTATTTTTGTTTGTTAATAAGGGAGGGATTTATTTATTTTATAATTATAATACAAACACGTTACGAATTTATCTTCGATGAATATCAAAACTAGTCGGCCTTTTTGTTATGTTATTTCACGTTTTATATTGTGAACTGACATTGTGCGTGTATTTTAGGAATATTAAATAACGAAATCTACGCTTAATTATTAGACATTTGCTGAAATTATATTTATTTCAATACTTTGAAATATACACTAGTATGATCTTATTATACAAGCAACTATCCTATTCTCTAATGCAACATCGATATGCTCGCACGGTCACGTTTTACTGTGTCTGAGACATCACAGCGAAGAGTTTTAACGCGACTTGAACGCTATCTGGTGTCGACTAACATCGAGTTTAAATATTTTTATTCGGTGTAAATTTCTCTTCTTCTTCTTCTTCTTCTTCTTTAGCCATTATCAGTCCACTGCTGGACGAAGGCCTCCCCTAATTCCTTCCAGCCGTCGCGATCCTTTGCCTCTTCCCGCCAGTTCGACCTAAATTTTCGTATTTCATCCATCCAGCGTCCCTTCGGTCGTCCCAAAGCTCGTTTCCCATCAGGTTTGCAGAATGTCAATAGATTGATGCATCGGTGCTCGGCTCTGACCACATGATCGCACTATCTCCATTTATTGGCTTTAATGATACTTATTGCGTCATTTATTTTTGTGGTTTGTCGGATACGTTGTTTTGTCCATTTGTCTTTCAGGGTAATACCTAACATAGACCGTTCCATTCTGCGTTGATTTGTACTTATCTTTTGTTGTAGTTTTTTCGTTAATACCCATGTTTCGCTGGCATATGTTAGAACTGGCAGAACACATTGGTCAAAAACTCTTTTTTTCAGATTTAAGGGTGTATTAGTATCTTTAAGTATATTTCGTAGCTTCGAGAATGCCATCCAAGTTAGTTGTATTCTTCTAGTTATTTCCTCTTCCCAGTCATTATTTACTTTCATTAATTGTCCTAGGTAAATGAACTTATCTACTTTTTCTATTTCTTGTGTGCTTATAAGTATACTACCGTTTTTGTCCGTTACCAGTTCGTTACTCAAATTTATAACTCTTAATTTTTTATTCCAAACGCGACGAAAAACGTCAAGATCTAAACCGGTTTTTTATTGGCTACTTCGGCCGTAGCTAACAACCAATCATAACGGCAGAGCACCCTAGCGCAGTTGCTATATATACATCCGGGTTTTCATCCCTCGAGACTTTCGCCTTCTTAATTTTTGCACACGTCAGTCGCGTTTCCAGAGCGACACTGGTCGGCGCTTATCCGGCGCTTCAGATCCAGTTTAAACAGCACAACAGGGCTACAGATCATCATTCACATCCCGAATTTGTGGTACACATCAGTTCGGCGACTCTTCAGCGCTCCAGCTCGTGTTCGGACAGTACAGCAGTGCTGCAGATCAACATCTCTTTTAAGAGAGACGCGTCACCACCTTGGTACGCGCCAGTGTTCGTGGCTACCGGCGTTGTTTTCAACAGCCTGGTCACTGCTTTGACATTACGAATTGATTATTCTAGTCGGTCGTTTGGTTTCCGATTCCTGTTGGGCAGCATCGTCACTTTCATCGTTCGTGTCGTCGTCACTGGCACCCTAGCGCGCCAGTTTAGTCTCCGGTTCTTGTTGGGCAGGATCGTCGCTGCAGATTCATCGTTCGTGTTTTCCAGTCGTCGCAGCGGAACAGTTGCTAATTAACTCTCTCGGTATCCCCATAATCCTTTTATTGTACATCTGCACGAAATATATTCTTTTCATTTCCAATTCGTTAATCACTTGATCCTTCGAAATCACTCTTCGTCTTGGTCATGCAGACCGGATTGCCGTGACAGCAATCCGTCAGTTCTGGATCGAGTCTCGAATAACCAAAGCGTAAGGACGCTTAACATACATATTGATTTTCTATTTTATAGTTTCGATAAAGGAATGAGTAAAATATATATATATATATATATATATATATATATATATATATATATATATATGTAGGGTTATGTAACAGATGACTATTGTTGAAAGTGAGTAATATTGGAAAAAAACGCTGCAAGGAAGAAATTTATGGAGGCATAGAACGAGAAACATAATAATAGTTAGCCCATTGGCCAATAGGAATAAAAAACTTGTACATCTCTTAATGTTTAAAACAGCATTTCCTTCCTTCCTACCCCTATTCACATCGCTTGTGTGTACAATCCACCAAATTCTAGTCTTGCTCAGCCTCCCCTTCACCCATTCCTTTCGACTCTTTCAAATCCATTCATCATTGGGGGTGATTGGAATGCCCATTCTCCACTCTGGGGCTGCTCTGGTCACGACAGCAATGGCTCTATCCTTGAAAACTTCATCCTACATCATAACCTCTTCCTCCTTAATGATTCTTCTCCTACCTGCTTCAAAAACCCTTCATCTCCTAGTGCAGTCGATCTTTCTTTCTCTTCTCCCAATTCTGGTCTAAACTGCTCTTGGAGAACTCTTGATGGTACTTTTGGCAGTGATCACTCTCCTATTGTTCTAACTCTTAATGACGTCCTACCTCCTTCATGCTTCAAACCTCTTCATTCTAACTGATTGGGGCAAATTTCGTTCTTCGGTCGATTCCTCTCTCTCTCCTATTCAGGCTGATTCCGATCCTCTATCTCAATACAACCTTTTCGCCCAGTCTCTCTATTCTGCTCTTTCCCTCTCATCCCCTCCCTTCCCTTCTAATAACTGTCGTAAAACTTCTGCTGCCTCCTCACTCTGGTGGAATGACGAGTGTAAAGCAGCCTTCAGGAAGAGTACCGACACTTTTAGAACCTTTCGCTCCTGCTCTTCTATGTCTAACTTCCTAGCTCGCAAAGAAGCTAATGCTAGAGCCCGTAACATCCTAAAGGCTGCCAAGAAGAATTCTTGGAGAACTTTCTGTTCCTCATTTTCTAGAGATACGCCCTTCTCTCAGATTTGGAAGTTAGCTAGGGCCTTTAGATTTCCCTCCTCCGAGCGCCCCCTTCATTCTACTCCTGCGTTGCCACATCTTCATTCCTTTTTGGACTCTATCTCGCCCGCTTATGTTCCTTCTCTTGAAGAAATTAGTTCCCCCTCTTACTACTCTACCTCTGAAGACCATTTTCTTTCCTCTCCTTCTCGTTACGATGAGCTCCTATCCGTTCTTAACAAATCCACTAACTCCACCCCCGGATTAGATGGCCTCTCATATCCAATCCTTAAAAATCTCTCCTCTTCCTCGTTGCATTCTCTCTTAGCTATCTATAACTCCTTTCTAATCTCTGGTCACACTCCTAAATCCTGGAATGATTTTACAATCATTCCTATTCCTAAAAGAAACCAGTCTTCTTTCCGACCTATCTCCCTCGCCTCTTGTCTTCGAAAACTTTTCGAAGGCTTAATCAACAATCGTTTAGTCCGGTGGCTGGAGCATAACAATCTCCTCCCTCCCAATATGTTTGGCTTTCGCCCTGGTCTTGGTCCAATCGACTGCATTAGTACCTTTCTATCGGACATCTACAAATCATTCCTAGATAGAAAGTTTACTATTGCCACATTCGTCGACGTCGCATCTGCGTTTGATAATGTTCATCTTCCTTCACTGGCTTCTAAGCTCATTTCCCTCAATATTCCTCCTATTCTCGTTACCATTATTCTTAATCTGTTCCAAAATAGATCTCTTTTTCTTTCTGTTCCCTCCTTTTCAACAATCAGACGTTGTTACCGCGGCTTGCCTCAGGGTTCCTGTCTTAGTCCTTCTCTTTTTAATATGTATCTCCTTGATATCGCTACTCTTCGCATTCCTTCTTCTTCGCTCCTTTTTGCGGATGATATCCTTATCTACTCCACTTCAGACGTGCTAGCTACAGCTAACGAGGAGATTAATTGTTCTCTATCAGTCCTCAGTAGTTCCCTCTCCAGTGCTTTTCTTTCTCTTTCTCCTTCCAAGTCTTCTTCTATTATTTTCTCCCTCCGCCCATATAATCGTGCTCTGGTAAACATCATCTCCTCCAACTATCCTATTCCTATTGTTAATTCCATATGCTATCTTGGTCTTTTCCTAAATGGTCGACTCTCTTTCCAAGAACATATCGAGTACCTTTATATATCTTGTCTTAAGAGACTAAATCTCCTGAAAGCCTTATGTCCTCTCAAGTGGAGCGGTGATCCATATATTCTCATAATTCTCTACAAATCCATCATTCGTTCCAAACTAGACTACTTAGACTACTGTTCCTTCTTATACGGCAATGCCTCAAACTCCCTCCTGCGCAAACTTCATAGAGTCCAAAACTCCTGTCTTCGACTCTGCATTGGGGCCCTAAAGTCTTCTCCCATTCCTGCCATTTTGTCTGAATCTAATATTAAACCCCTGTTTATCCGCAGATCTCTGCTTGGTTACCGTTTTCTAATTAAACGCCTCCCGATCTCTTCATCTAAACTTATTTCTTCCTATCTGTATATCAATGACCACTGGCGCTTCGTTCCTCACAAAATCCCGGTTCTTGCGCACATAGCTGCTCGGGTCTCTAAGTTCTCTCCTTATGTCTTTTCCCGCAATAAGCTTCCTTACTTTTCTTTTGATTTCAATAGTACATGTCTTCCCGTCTCATTCTCCTCTCTTCCTCTTCGTGCTAACTCCACTCCTCAGAGCACAGTGGTCAGTGAATATGTCCACATATTAAATTCTTCATTTCCCCGTCATGTAAAAATTTTCACTGATGGTTCCAAAAATGATTGCGGGGTGGGCGATGCTTTTATGGCCCCCTCGCTTAATCACTCGGAATCCTTCAAACTTCCTTCCTTTCGTTCCATTTTTTCTGCTGAAGCAGTCTCCATTCTCCGTGCTGTCTCCTTTATTTCCTCTTCAAGAGGGATCTGTAAGTTTCTCATTATTACTGATTCCAAATCCGTGCTGCAAGCTATCTCTTCTCCTTCTTCCCACTCGACTAATGACATCATTCTTTCTGTTCGTGCTTCTATCTCCAACTTGCGCTTAGCACGTTCTATCCTTATTGACTTTTTATGGGTTTCTGGCCACTCTGGCATTGAGGGCAACGAAGCAGCTGACTTCCTAGCTCGCTTAGCGTCTCTCAATGGTCCATTCCTTCCGCATTTTCCTGCCTCAGACATCCCTTTCCTCTCCGCAAGTCTCCATACCAGACTGTGGGTTGACACCTACCCTTCCTTTTTTGCCAATCGCTCCTCCTTCTACCTCCTCCTACAGCCTACTCCCAATTCACAGCCTTGGTACCAATTTCTTCCTTTTTCTCGGCGCTCGGCTATTGTTTCTTTAATCAGACTGAGACTTGGCCATTCCCTCCTTCCCTTTTCTCGCTTTTCTCTTTCTCTTTCACCTTCTCCCTTTTGCCCTCTCCACTCAACTGATCCTCCCTTTATATGTGATCCCAACCATATCCTCTTCGAATGCTCTGCTCTTTTTCCTCAGTGCTCTCATCTATACGCCGAACTTTTGGCGTTAGATCTTCCTACCCCTTTCAATGCTTCCTTTATCCTTTCCTTCCCATCTCCAGCCGTTATTCCCCTCCTTCTTTCCTTTATACTTTCTATCTCCGGTCGCCTCAGAATCTGAGTAGGTGATCTAGGTCCATGTAGTTGGGTCAGTGTTAACACCGAGCCCATTAAAAAAAAAAAAAAAAAAAAAAAAAAAGTTTAAAAACAGCTTCGATCGAATTAAATTCAATACATACATTCGAACAAGCAAAATAACGGAGACGGTAAGGAGTAATTTTTAATAATGGTAAACATTTCCAATACAAATACATATTAAAAGAAAAAAAAAAAAATCGTGAAGTTTGTAAAATACCTTAATTAATTTTTGGTTACACATACGTATGCATTTTAAATTAAGTATACCTAATTATTAATTGATTAAAAATTTAAATGTTTTTTTAAAAAAAAATTTCCCTTTTTTAATATGTTTAAAAATTTTAGGAAATACGAGGTAATTTGTTTATTTAAGTGTTTTGCCCTTTCCTACGCATAATAGACTGTTGACTTGTTTCTTCGTTTTCCTTTTTATATGTTCGAAAGAACCGAAGTACGAGTGTTAAAAGAATATGTTGTATAATTCTATTACGCAAATGGGTATTTAATCTTATTCCGCTTCTATCGTCAATTCATTTTATCTCTCCATCCATTACCTTCTTTGACCAGATGGTTCGACATGTTTCCTTCCCTTTGTCGTCCCCTGATCACCGCTATATGTCGTCTTCGTTTCGGTCATACCTTTCTCCCTTCGTCACTTTATCGTTTTTCCCTCGTCTCTTCTCCGCGGTGCCCTTTTCACCCAGAGGACTGCTTTTTTCTGTGTGATATCAATCATGTCTTCTTCGAATGTTCCTCACTCTCTTCAGAACGTTCTCTCTTTTATTCTCGGCTTTTGGATCTTCGTCTTCCTACTCCATATAATGACACTCTTATGTTTTCTCATTTCCTTCCTTGTCAGTTGTTCCTATTCTAGCTTCTTTCATTCATTCAATTTCGCACCAGATTGAAATCTAATATGTTATTCTCCTTTTGAACTATTACTTGGATTCCTTGGCTGATTGGGCTGTTGTTGCTCTTCGTTGGCGTACCCATAATAAAAAAAAATAAAATAAAAAAAAAATTTTTCTAACGCGGCATCGCAGTAGTACTATTTCATTCAGACGATTGATTTCCTCTCGATATCTCAATTCGTTGGTACGACCTCGCCGTCGTGTTAGTTCACATGCCGAGTTTGGTGATATTTCGATTGATTCAATTTTTGCAAAAATAAATAAATCTTAATTGCTTATGCGACGCGAATCGCGGAAAATCAAACCGGTTTTTATTGGTTACTGCAACGCAGCCTGCAACCAATCATACGCTACGAAGCGAGTCGTCCGTTGATAGTTACACAGCTGGATTTTCATTCCTGGGCAGTTAGTTACATGCTGAATTTCGCATGCGTCATTTTCACTGTTAACTAGCGTCCATCTCGGTAGCCTGGCCATCTAGTTACCTGGTCGTCGCGCTTATTGACATAGTAGCCGTTTTTCACTTTCTGCAACGCGAAAGTGCCAATCGCTTAGCCACCAGTTCCTGTTAAGAAGCACTATCGTTGCTGCGGAGCAATCTTTCTCGGCGTACAGCTTACAGTTCCGGTTAAGCGGCAACACTATTACCGCAGAATCGCCTTGCTCAGATCTGAACAGAGCATATTAATAGCAACAATCATTACGAAGCGATATTTCTATTTTTACATTACAAAGATAGTTCAGCACACGAATTATAAAATGTATTTCTATTTCAATGTGATCCTCCGGACACTCAGGACGCCGGTCAAGTTGCTCATCCAGGCCGCATTTTGCAACAGCCCGTCAGTTCTGGATCGATTCGCAAACTAAGCTTATACGGTAAATTTAACAGAGTTGCTTATTAATCATGATCCATTGAAAAAGTGCCTTTAAATCTAAAAAGAAATTCAAATGATATCAAATATAGGAAATACGTATTGAAAGATAAGTATTTCGTAAAGTCATTTCCGGCCGAATATGAGCTTTCGCTTAAAGTGTTTCGTCAATTTAGCAACAACGAAATTTTTCAACTTTCAACTTTAATCGAAGCTTTTCCCGTTCGTCGAACACTTCTCAACCGGTACGTTATCAGCTAGTGGAGACATTTTTTTGCTCTTTTTCCTTTACAAGATTGCTTATTTGCTATACCGATTATAGGCCGGTCAAATTTCACCCCCACCCCCAATTTAGCGCGAGATTTAATTCAATGAGCGGTCGACAATAAGGTTTTAATCCTCTCGAGCGAAACATCGTTGCCCATAATGCGATTAGTCGATATTTCCCATTCGTGAAATTTGTTTTGGGTAAATATACGTGCCTCACTTCACGCTTCTGTTCACACATAAATAACAACGCACTTTTTTTCCTTTTTTTTTTTTTTCTTCTTTATGAACACTATCGATTTTTTTTTTTAATCAATTGATTTAGCTTCAAAGTTAGAAGAAATGAACGCTTATTCAAAATACCTTTATTGAGGAAACAAACATTCAATCAAAAATTTAAACTAAATATATCTTATAAATTAAATTTCCTCGGCCCGTAAAGAGCAAAGGTTTCCCCTTTAACCGTTCCCATTCCGTTCTATCTATCGCTATTTTTTCAAAGTGCTTATAGTTCAGAAATTTCTTTAAGTCGTCTGTCCACCTACACTTTTGGTGCCCCGCTTTACGCTTATCATGCGACAGATACCAAAAAGCGACCCTATAAGTCCAGCGGTTGTCTTTTAGTCTTACTACGTGACCGGCCCATTTCCACTTTATCCTCCTTACAAGACTTACTACGTCTACATTCTTACTCAAGGTGCTTTTAATTTTTTTGCTAATCTAACTCGATCTTTTTTTTTCCTGACTTTAAGAATTGATCTTTCTCATGCATTCTGTGTTGTCCTAAGCTTGTTAGTTGTTCGACTATTCACCAGGTTTAACACCCATAAATTAGCACTGGTACCACGCACATATTAAAAATCTGACTTTTTTGTGTGTTATTAAAAGGGCCCTTGAATATACTCTTAAGCGACCAATACTTATTCCATGTCTTTGTTATTCTTAAGTTTATTTCTTTTTCCGTATGGTTATTGAATGAGAGCACCTGGCCTCTAAATACGTCGCTTCGTCTGTTACTTCCAATTGGGTATTGTTAATTTGCATTGTGGAATAATCTTTGTTTCTTGTTAATATCCTAGTTTTCTTATTATTTATGGATAGTCCTGCTTCTGACCCTACACCATCCGGTTCCAATAAACGCTTATTATGCGAAATTAAATACTAAGAATTTTTGTGTTTTCTGAAAATTCGCGTGCGTGGTGAGGCATCAGTTGATTTTGAGGATGATTTTGCCGCCCGGGCACATTTCGAAATATAGCGGAGTTTAGACGGGTATTATGAAATTGTTAAAATTTAAAACCGGGAAAACACGAACAGTACAACAACGTGTAGTATTTATGGACGGTAAATATTAAGTAAAATTAACCTTTTCATTATTGACGGAAGCAAAAACAAAAAATACTTTCGAACCTTATCCATATAAATACTTGTATGTATTTTTTTTTTCCTAATTTAAAATACAGCGCAAGTTCTACACGCACTGAAATAGAAGAACATTTTTAAATTTCTTTCAAGCGTTAAAAATATCAGCTCTAAAATTGATTCGCATCCACCGAACGGTTACTTTTAAATCAGACATACGGGTTGCCGGTACTAACAAGGAGAGGTCGCGCGATCTGCGGGTCACCGATTTTGATGAAATTTTGCAGACCGCGATAGAGAAGACCATGAGTATGTGAACTGTGTAAAATACTATTAGAATGCAACGTTTTGATTTACGCGAGAAATTAAAATTTTTAGAAGCCGCATTTCACGAATAATATACATATAGCCCCGTTTAGAGAAAAATATAGGCAAAAAATTCCAGATTATGTTTATATTTATTTTATGCGGTTGGTTCGGAAGACTGATTATTCTCCAAAATGAAGTATATTAAACAAAAAAATCATTAAAAAACAATAAAATAATTTAAAAAACACCTAATTTTTAATTTAATAAAAATTTAAATACGTTCACAAATCACCAAGTACTTGTTTTGTGGTGTAGCGGTAAAAGTGACGTCTATTTGTACGAGCTTGGAAATAAAGGTTGCGAATCCAAGCCCCCGCGATGTCACGTAAAGTTTTTGATCCTACATTTTTTAAATTACTAATTTTTATTATCTAATTAATTCAATTCTTTATAAATAGCTATATAAATATAATAATAATTTTTTGAACGCTTAAATTATTTAACAACTGTTTTTCTGCATGGCTTTCCTTTAAATTTTCAGATAAAAACGTGAAATATTTTTACTTGTAAATGAAATTTGTTTTTCAAATAAAAAATTAAAAGAATTTTGCACTTGTGGTAATAATTTATTTATATATGTCGCAGGGTTTTTATTATAGCATATAAATGTAATAAATGACGTGTTTAAATTTTTATTAAATTAAAAAAAGATTTTTTTAAAATTATTTTGTCGTTTTTTAATGATTTCTTTGTTTAATATACTTAATTTTGGAATAATCAGCCTTCCGAACCACCTGCATAAAATAAATATAAACATAATCTGGAATTTTTTGCCTATATTTTTCTCTTAAACGGGGCTATATGTATATCATCCGTTAAATTCGGCTTCTAAAAATTTTTCGATTTCTCGCGTAAATCAAAACGTTGCATTCTAATAATATTTTACACAGTTCACATACTCATGGTCTTCTCTATCGCGGTCTGCAAAATTTCATCAAAATCGGTGACCCGCAGATCGCGCGACCTCTCCTTGTAAGACAAAAACGGATCGAAAACAAAGTTACAACGATCGATAACTTGATAAAGTAACGTAAATCGTAATGTAATAAATAAATTAAAAATTTAAACGAATACGCTACTAACAATCGTTTGTTTTCGAATAACATTCTTCGAAGATTTATCGTTAAAAATAAAATGCACATTTGTGCTATTAGCATGTTACAGAACGTGTACGATTTTAATAAATTACAAAAAGTCTTTTTTTTTTTTTTTTTTTGCTTGACCTCAGCGATTATTATTAAAAAGTCTATATAATTTTCATTCACACTTCTATTTTTCCACAAACTACTAATGTTCTGAAGAAAACATCTTTGGGTCGTATTCCAGTCGTAGCGGTTTTTTGGATAAAGTGGGTCCAAGAGATTAACAGACAGATGGAGAATCATTTTAAAAATAATATATCGATTATTCCGGGAAATAGAAATTATATATTGCACGACTTTCAGTTGCTTATTGTAAAAATTGCAAAAATACCATCGTTATATTTAACAATCAAAGTCTTTAACACGTCTCGATTATTTTTGGTTTAATCATATGTCGGTCCTTATTAAAAGTTTTATTTCAGCCGCGCTTATAGGTTGCGCGCTTATTTCATTTTTTTCCTCCCTATTACCGTGTGCTATCTGTGATTAGTAGCTTCGACTGCTACGTATGCAGACTATTATTTTTTTCACGAAATGCAGTGTAGTTTCATTAATAAAAATCGATCGAAAACAAAAAAATCTCCTATTTATCTGCATAAAATTTGTTGTAATTAGTCCGAGTTAATTTTGTAAAATTTAATCTACGGTAAAGCTTTCGATTAAGAAACACTCATAAGCCAGCTACCGCGGGTTAGGTTTCGCTCTGGTAGGATTTCCCGCTGTCGCACATTGAACACAGATAAACGAATTTCACTTAGGCTATGTTAATATCCATAGTAGACGAACGCAAAATGTAATAAAGAAAAAGAAATAATAGTTTATTTATTTAAATTTACGTGCCACGAACTGCTACTACCGGCTAGAGGCACGAAAAATATAGATGTATATGTTAAATAAATACGGAAGTTATATTGCGTAGTATAGCTTCGCATAGTGCAGGAAACTGATTAGGTTTGAAAGGGTAGTAGGGTCGTCGTCAGAGAGGATATTAGACAAGGATAGGGGAAGGTTATTAATCTGGGGGAATGGAAGTGAGGACATTCTGTGAGGATATGGGGAACAGAGAAATCAGAGTTATTTATGCTATAGATTGAAGCCGATGTCTTTTGCAGTAGGTAACCATATGCGAGTTGCGTATGTCCCAGCCGGAATCTAGTAACGATTACATCATCTCTTCTTCGGCTTAGGTGAGTCTCTTCCATGGTCGGACATTCTGCTTAATTTGGCGAAGTTTATTTGAACGCGGGATAGCCAGCCATCGTTGGTTCTATAGCGTGTATCTAAAGCCAATTTTAGGTAGCGAGCGAAGTCTGAAGCTGGTACCGGAGTGTCTAGAACAGAGAGAATGGCTTCTTTGGCTGCTCTGTCAGCCAACTCGTTTCCACGAATTCCCGAGTGACTTGGAATCCAGAGGAATGATACCGTGCGAGGCAAGTCAGATACCTACAGTTTGATTATTTCCTTTGCAATGGGGTGTGTTGTGTGTATCACTGAAAACATCAGATATGAAATTTAAAGCCGCAAGAGAGTCAGAACAGATTACTACCGAATTGTCTGTTTCCTGGTTCAAGGAGAACTGAAGTGCTAAGAATATTACGTAAAGCTCAGCTGAAAGGACAGAAAAAAAATTCAGAAAGTGGTTACCATATTAGGACCGTATTTATCACCGAACGCTCTACGAACGTGTCGAAGATAGATGCGTCCGTAAAGAAGACTGATACATTACGAGCATATGAAAATATCTTTAGTTTAGCCTCCTCGAAGATGGAATTTATGCTTCGGCAACAATTTAATAAATCAAGATCCAATTTAACTGCAGTGTAGTTCCCTGTCGGCGGAATCACTGCGACTGAGTGAGAGCTTATCTGCGGTTGCCTTATGTTTGGTAGTTGATAGTATCCGCTGATAATTGAGATTGTCTCGATTGCTTCCATTCCAGTTCGAAGAGTAGTTGCTATTACACATGGAGGTCTCAAGTTTGAATATAGAAATTAGACAAGCGAGCCATTTGTTGAATGTCTGGGGGTCACTCGGGCGTCTCTGCACGTAGACTATCGATGGGAGTAGTGCGGAATGCTCCTGTAGGAAACCGAAGAGCTGTAGTATGGATAGTGTTTAATGATTGCAAGTAGTTGTGGTTACTTGTTGAGTATACCTCCGAAGCATGGTAGCATTTAGATATTCCATAAATTCAGAGTAATGAGACGCGGTCTGATAGATGGTATACGCGAGTTTCCTTAATAGGTTCATTTTCCGGAAGCAAGATTGTTTCGATTACTTTATGTGGGATTTCCACGATAAAGTTTGATCAAAGAGTAGGCCGAGGTAGCGAACGGAGGAAGCTGCGACCAGTTGATTGTTATCTAGGTTAATGGATACTTTGTACTTACATTTCCGAACCCGTCATAAAATGAATAGTCGTGGTCTTTGCTATGGAAATTTGAAGGTCGTTTTGAAAGCACCTCTCGGAGAAATTCTTGATGTACTTCCCTGTAATAAATTTCTTTCCAATTTTTCATATTGTTATAATTAACGAAAATGGCAACATCAACAGTTGACCAATGGAAGTAAGATCATTGGTAGCAATATTAAGAGCCTTTTGGAACTTCGTCTTTTAATGAGCGTAACGAGGAAGAATGTTTCCCTTTCCGAACACGAAAAATTTCTTCTCGGACAAGAAATTATTTATAAACGACACTAAGTTGCCTCCGAGGTCCCATTTGCGGAGTTGAGCCATAATTTTTGACCTTTGAATTTTATCAAACGCCTCAGTGAGGCTGAAGAAGACTACTAGCAAATGAGTTTTTTGAACTGACGACTCTATTATAGCGTTTTGAAGAGTGTACAATGGATGTAAAGATTTGTAAAGTCGATTTTTCGAATCTAATATTTTGTTCAGACGACAGAGAACTCTATTCGTTCGAATATTTTGCAAACAACACCGAGGTTCGATAGCTTTCTGCAAGTGCAGAATTCCTGATGGATTTTAAAATGAGAATAACAACCGCTGTCTTCTAAGCCCGAAGAAAATATACGTTTTCAGTCCACATCTTGTTAAATGTTTGAAGTAAAACTTGATGAGTCTCGATGATGGCGTTTTTGAGTATGGAAATATGTATATTATCATGGCCAGGGGCAGCTTCTTTTGTACGCTTAATAGCCGATTATAGTTCTTGGAGATTGATAGTTTGATTGTAAAAGTTGAAAAGATCAAGCCGATCCACAGTATAAGAGTTGCCTATGCAAGTGAAAGAATGCTGATCAACGAGAGCAGAGACTATTTCGTTTAGATTACTCGTTCGGGAATTGCCACTATTAATAGCTGCGGGAAATAAATTAAGTGATAGGTGGTCTAAAGAGCGGATTTTTGACCAAAGTAAATTTTCTTGCGTTGACGCGGGGTGATAGTAGAGGTGAAATTTCTCCATGATTTACGCTGGCCTTGCTTAATTGTCCATTTTTCTGTCGCACAAGCTTTTCCATTAAGTCACGTGGAGCTCAACCGTTGAGGCAGATTTCAATTTTTTCAGTGCAGTAGTACATTCAACCGTTCATCACGGTACTAACTACCGTGTTGGTTGTTTGGGCGCTGGAGTACATGATCGTGCTGTGTTTAGTAGAACCGAAATGAAGTTATCCACAATGAAGTTAATATCCTTCGTTAAATCCAGCGAGATAGTGCGGCATTGAACTATAAATCGAGACCAGTCGGGTTCTCTGTAATTCCAGCGAGTTATATAGGTTCCTTATGTTACTGAACTGACGATTTTATTGACTAGCATGGGAACGTGATCGTTATCCGCGAGATCTGCATGATGGGACACCATTAAGGAACTGGCTATTTATGAGGATGAAATAATTAAGTCTAACTTGGACCATGTACGAAACGCAAAAATATAGCGCGTGGGTTCAGGTGGGTTTAATACGCCGTAGATTGAGAGTGTTTAATGAATTGTCTACTACTACCGAGTGTCCATTAGAGTTGGTATAATTACTGCATAGGCATGGAGTATGACAATTGAAATCGGCAACAAGAATTAACAATGCCGGAAGTTGTTGAATTTGGTTGAGAAAGTCAGCTTCGATTACAGTTTTTCGCGGAATAAGATAGAAAGAGCATAGAGTAAATGGCTGATCAAAATGGACGCGATTACATAGATTTTGAAGCTCTGAATTAAGTTGAATGCGCTGAAATGACAAATTTCTCCGGATTGCTAAAAATAGGACGCCTCCATGGGCATTAAGTCCAGCTGATGGAGGAGACTTCAGGACAGAATAAGAAGCTAGGTTTGATGTTCGATTAAGTCTTGTTTCTTGCGATGAGATTATTGCTGGGTGATATGTAAAGATAAGTAGCTTGAATTCTTCGTAATGAGTGAAAAGTCCGTTGCAGTTCCAATTCAATGTGAAGGAATTCATGGCGGCTAATTTATGATTTTCAATTTTGAAGTTTAGTAATTATTTCGGTGAAGCGAATTTTCATTAATCTATCCGTGAACAGGGGGTAATTGTCGCGAAGCATCTGGATAATAACAGCAGAGGGAGTATCAGCGGAGAATTCAACTACTACATTATGAAGTATAGGCGCTCCTTGGCACATGTCAACAAATAGTTGTAAATTGACAAAGGATATTGGGTAGGAGGGGCC
The DNA here is from genome assembly GCA_039619475.1 of Icerya purchasi. Classification (NCBI taxonomy): domain Eukaryota; kingdom Metazoa; phylum Arthropoda; class Insecta; order Hemiptera; family Monophlebidae; genus Icerya; species Icerya purchasi. The sequence goes on from CM077115.1 coordinate 587,228,971, forward strand.
TTCCTTTTTTATAAAATTCTTTTCTAATGGTATATTTGTTTCATCGAGGCCGGAGCGCTGGCATTTTAACTCAGCGTAAGGATTACTGATTTGAAACTGGTCTGGCAGGGCGTTTAATTTGTTTCTTTTATCATTCTTCTTAGTAGATTTAGAATCCTCTAGACGAGGTTGAGATAATTCGTTGCAAAGAAGTTGAAGAGAGTTTTGCCTTTTGGCAGATCGATGTTGTACATCCGAGTTGTGTTTGCCAGCATAAGATCTGGGAACTTCTGAAAAGGCTTGAATGTTGCATTGCTGGTCACCCTCTGCGGGAAGAGATGATGAATGTTAATGAGTATTTTCGCTTTCATTGATTAGCCCCGGCATGTTAGCTTAGTTTCCGAGGTCGTTATGATGAGCCATCCCGGAAGGATCAGAATTCTCCTCGTTCGATGGTCCGTCAACGGAGACTGCTATCTTTTCTTCGACTTCCACGCTGTGCATGTTGCACGACTGATCGATTGAGGAACATGCGAGAACTTTGCGACCTGTCGAGTTGCATTTGAAGCAGACAACGTCATCGCAAATGATGAAAATTCACTAGTCCCGGTCGTTATATGAAAGAAGAAAGGAATGGGGGGACATTCTATGTCTTTTAAATTAGACACGTAGACTCGGCGTCTCCAACTCACGATACGGCCAAATTCTTCGTCTAGCGGTTACACTCTGAGAATCCGGGGGATAAGCGAGGCTAATTTAAATCCAAGTTTCTCGTTTATATGTGATTGAAGGACTTCATTTGGGATAATAACTGCTGATCTAGCAGACGTAAGGAGTGTCCTCACATTGATTTTATTGTTGTTAACGATATAATGTAACCGTAGGAATTTATAAATTCGGCGACCGTCGGTGGCGAGTTTAAGAAGATTAAAATTCTATTGTTGCTTATTCGGGAAGTTGCGATAATGTTAGCCGATTAACGCGGTTTTAATGACACGAAATAGTCCTTAAGAGTAGAGCACCTTGATCTTCGTTAGGGTATTTAAATTGATTTAGCGGAGATATTCTATAATTTTAGTTAACGACGATTACTAAAAGAGCGGTTAGTGTTGTCAACATTATTGAAATTATTACCTGAGCTAGCCGTTATCAATGAATTTAAGGATGAGGAATCCATTATCTAAGTCGGCTTAGCCGGTCGATTGAGAATTGCCTGCCGAACGGTTACAATACTGATTAAATGAATAAACAAACACAGAACACGCGTCGTCAACTGATAGCAATTCCAAATAATAGTTTAATTTAGCACTTTAGGATGCAGTTCGAGCTCTGAAGCCAGTAGTGCTAACCGAAATATACGAAACCTGTAATATTACTATAGGGACGAGCCATTTACTTTTTACGACACTTATTTATGTTCAGTAGTATTAGAAAAAAAAGAAAAAAAAAAAAATCGGTACCATTCTAAATCTGGACAAAGAGGACAGCGGATCGATTAGGTCACGTCGAGGTTTAAATCTTTTTTTTGTCCTACATTAAAGGAATAACTCTTCCTTCAAAGTCAAGATAATCTTTCCGATGCCATGTAAAGCAGTACACCTGCACACGAACTCGATTCAACCACTGATGCAAAGTGTGCACTATCTAATTTGTAACAATGAGGCAGAGAGTCGGAGCTTAGTTGATTTGAGCGGAATTAAGCTCGGTAAGATTTCGGTTATGTTATTTCGTAAACCGGTCTGACACGCTATGCAAATTAAATTCGCTAAATGGAATAATAATCAAAGTAGAACAATTTTCATTGCGCAAATATTATCACGCCAACTATTTATTTATGCGTTCAGTTGTTATTTAAATTTTCTCGTCGAAATTCAATTATATACCGAGCAGCGGCTTAGTGCACAGCCTTATTTAAATTTGCCTAACTTTATGAAAATTCCGGCGCCCCCTCCACTAAATGACACAAATTGTCGTCATCGGCAGACGCGCAGACTATGAAAACAAAACCGCATATGTGGAATAGTATTTTCAGTGTCCTCGCTTTCCAGTTTTCTAATCAGACTCTTTTTTTTTCCCGCTCGTTATAAAATCGGTGTACTGCTGCCGCTGAATTCTACATCAGACATGTACAGACGTACAAACATAAATTCTCGTAAAATTTTTTTACATCCTGTTTTTTGTAAATAAATTAATAATTATTATAAACCGATAATAATAAATGGCGACTAAAGCGTATACGCGTATGAAATGCTTCTGTGGAATAGCATTTTTAGATCATCCTATTGGCTATAATACCCCTCCTTTCAGTGCCCGAAAAGCTGGATGAAAAATTTCGATTTGAAACTATTGCCTAATATACAAAAACAAACAAACCCTTCCCCCAAATTTCACACTATCAAGAGAGAGGTATATGAATTATTATTATTATTATTAACCTGGCCGTAGGCTTCAGTTTTTGAAAAAAACGTTGCTTACGAAACCCATTGTCTTTTTATACAACACTTTTTTAGTGTGTGCCTGTTACTTTCTGTTGACCTGTTTTCAATTGATCCAAGTATTACGAATAATTTTGTATTTCACGTTGAATTTCTGTAAGTTGAATAAAAAAGCTTTTTTTTATAAACCTTACTCAAATCAGATAAAATATAGATATTTCCCGTTTGATTCTAGGCTATTGAAATTCAAATTCAATATTTATTTAAAGACGCTCGACTTCTAGGTGCCATTTGCGTCTACTATAGATTACAATTCAGATATTTACGGATAATTTTATAGTATTTAAACAGAAAGTTATGTGTATCTTTTACACATATTTACACATATTTAAGAAATCAAATAAATAACAATAGTTACAAATAATTCTTTAATACGTAAACTAAAAATCATATCTTCAGGCGTAATATAGCTTTTAAGAATCTAAAAGTATTTCGGACTGCAGCTTCATCATTACCAAGCGCCTATTCCATAGTAATTCTTCTCGTGTGTGCGGATGAGAAAGCTACTTCACGCTCCTTGTTGAATCTTTAGCCTTTTTGTCTATTATCCTGATTTTTCTCCACCATAGTGTAATGGAAAATAATTCAGTTGAATTAATGTTGTCAATACGTGTTCGTTGTGTAAAATTTTTAAAAATATGTTTGATATATCATTCATTCTTTTGGCGGAGAGAATCTAAGAAAATGATGGATATTCTAACGCGGCTTGGGAAAGGGAGGTATGTAAAAAACTATTGACACTATCGAGAAATCGCTACTAGGTTCTGTTCTGTCTGCGAGAGGCAACGATTCCTTCATTACAAGCTTGACTCTTCGGAGGTACGTGGTCCGCAAAACGAATCGTGATTCCACTGCGAAAAAATCTGTATTGGATAAGATTTTTTTTTTTTTTTTGAAAAATCGATAATTTGCCATTATTGGGTACATTATATGGTCGTCAGATTTGCGTGTTCGTTCCCTGAGATCCATAGAGCCGAAGAAATACTGCGCGGTAATTTTTTTTTTTCGTGAAATTGGAATAATCTGATCTTAATCATCATTGTAACTTGTGGGGATAATCTGTTTGTAAGGCACTGATGGAATGTAATGAACTAATTAAAAGTAAAATTTCTTTGAAACTTCTCGACACCTAAAAGAACAAAAACAAAAAAAAACATAGCTCACATGACTTTTGCGCTTTCCCCAAACGAATACGTTCCGGCATGATAGATCTATCAGTGGGTGCCCTGGCATTTATTCTATGCGATACAGATGAATGACTATTTTTTACGGAAGTTATAATGGCATTTATTAATGGCTATGCCATTTTTTAAAGTGCCCTGCCACGAAATTTGTCCCAGTCACAATTTTACGTAACGAAATATGTAACGGAAAAAATGTCATTTTTACGCCATAGGTTATTAGGAAAAGTGTCCTGTCACGAAATTTGTCCCAGTCACAATTTTACGTAACATTTAATATGTAACGAAAAAAGGTAACGAAAAAATGTCTTAATTTTATGTAATTAAAGTTAAAAAACGGCGTAGCCAATGAAAAAGTTTACCCTTCTATAAGAATTATAGAATAACTAGACCTGGGGGTGAAGGGGGCAACCCGAGTACCGAAGGACCAAGTTTTACATATATATATATATATATATATTTACAAAAACAGAAGCCGAGGGAGAAGAAAAATTGAATGTATAGGTAATTTTAAGGTGGAGGGGTTGGTGCTTAATGTGTTATTAATTTCCGACAGAGAGCTTTTGAGAAATTCATGATTATATCGTTATGAGAATCTCCGCGGACTATAAAACTGTATCGCGATGTGTAAGCGATGATGAGCGAACACTATAGCTAAGGAATCAGAATGTGCAATGAGAATCAAGGGTAAAATGGAGAGCATCACAATCTGTGTTGAGTCAAGTAATTTCAGTTTGTGCAAAAGTACAATTGAATTCTAGAAAAAAATTATATTAATCGCCTTAGTCAAAGGCGCCAAAATTTCTGTCGTCAAAGTAAATTTTATACCAAATCTATAACAAAACTGTATAGCAAAAAACAAAAACTACAGAAAACCTGAAAAAGGTTAATAAAACACTACTGAATGTTTCTTTCTAATTCTTGAACTCTCTAATGAGATCTTGATGATGCACATTTTTATTCTTTGTAAAAATGCGCTACCGACAAATTTTTTATAGTATCTCCGGAAAGTTTTAAAAATCGGAGGAAAAATTTAACGGAAAACAATTTTCAAATAGAGACTAGCATTAAAAGCTTGTTTTTTCGCGAAAAAGAAAGGATACAGTCGCATAGAAATGGATTTTCTCAAAATTCAAGGGTCGACTGTTTCTAATGTATTACAATATTTTGTAATTTCATAACTAATTAACTCGAGTAATACTTTTTTATTTTGTTTGGAATATATATGTATATATTTAATAGTTAGTTGTTTATAGGGAAGTTTCTGTAAAAAATTTACACTCTCCTTTCGGTCATTATAAATAGACAGAGAGGGCGAAAAATCGAATCTGTCTCTTTTCCGAGCAAATATCAAAAAAATGCGACGTACATTAATACTGCGTGACATTCATTTATCATCTCCGATTACCAACCTCATTATCATTATTGTAGTTAAAATTTCCGATATATCTACTCTTTTTTTTTTTCGTTATAGCTCTAGTTATAAGAATAAAACGGGAAAAATCAATGTGAAAAAAGGTCGTTAGTGATCTTTACAGACTTCTGCAATACATTTATATTAATGTAGGATAAAAAGTTACTCGTATCTCTTCTTCCTGGTTACTATAAGTTTTCCACGCCTTTTTCATTTTTTTCTCGTGGTTCTAATCATTAGTAAAAATACCCCATTTTATAAATGCGTAATACAGAAAGTAACAGATTTTTTTTTGTTTTTTTTTCTTTTGTTTTTTTTTTGACTTTTTTTTTTGTGTTTTGTTTGAACAACCGTTTCAAACCGAAATCAAATATTTTTCATTAACATTTTCCAAGTGTTTTAATTTCAATCCCCGACGACGAGACGGATAACGGGAGATACGAATTTTTCTTTACGCCCGATTGGAAAATCGAAAACGACGGGGAAAATAAATAAATTTTCGACTATTCGGTTTATAATAAAGAAAAAGTCGTTTTCGAAATTTACGTTAAATTTGTGGGAAGTGTGTTCGATGTTACGGAACATTAAAGTATCATTATTTTTTTTGTGTAGTGCGTCATTTTCGGGGTCTTATTTGAATAAATTGCTCACAGTTTGACTGCAGATGAGTAGAAATGTATTTTAAACTATTTAATAATTATAATACACGAAACAAAAATTAAGGTATACAAAACCATTGTAAAACATAAAACGATAATTAAATATATATATATATATTTTTTCATCCGTTATAAACATCAAACGGATATTATAAAATATGTTGTAAGCATACAGCAAAAATGTATGAATATATAGACATTCCCCGATCTGCTACAAAATCTTAATTCGAAATTCAAGGATACACATTTAAAGTGTAAATTCATCTTTTATATTATTTTTGTTACAAGTATCTAAATTTATTTCCAATAGAATTAATCGCATTTATAATTTAAAAATATACATTTTTGGTACAAATTACGTCAAGAGCATAATGCACCATCAAGATGTAAAATAAACTTTAATTAAGCGGTTTTAGTCGAATTTATAAATTATTACGGTATTTTTTCGTCACCAGGATGGAAGTAGGAACTCATTATCGAAACTGCTAATTACCCCCTCCATATATTGTTCGCCAATTGATTGTTCCGTTATCAGTCATCATAGTTCTTCTAAGGAAACTGATAATCGGTTCCCAAGATGAATATCGTCTTCTCTTATTAAAACGTCTACTTATTTAAATTTCAATAACTTCTCTAACCAGGATCCATTTTTAAAACGATCAATTTTCTCTGATATAACTCTCTCCATTTCGCTTAAAAACGAAACGACACAGAAAAACAAAATAATAGTAATTAATAAAAACTGACTTGGCAATACGGGCATGCTTTGTGGAAAACAAAAAGTAAAAACGATTAACAAATAACGCAGTTCAAGCAATATACATCGACTATCTAGTAATAACTGAAATAAACTAAGACTAATTATTGTCAAAATCAGCCATTTAAGAGCGGAACAAGTATTAAACAAGTTCAGTGAATGCGCTGAAGATTCCGTATGTTAAGTTGAAAATGGCTATAATTTATAATTTTTTTTTTTTTAAAAGTGTTCGAAAAATTAATTCAACCACTTCTTTTTAATATGGCAAATGCCTATCTTCCAAATCATCAGTTCGGGTTCAGACCAAAGCATTCAGCTATTCATCAATGTCACAGGCTCGTTGATGCAATTGAGTCAGTCTTACAGCGTGGAATGTATTGCTCGGCAGTGTTCCTTGATGTAGCCAAAGCTTTTGATCGTGTTTGGCATGACGGTTTGCTATACAAAGCCCAGAAGATTTTCCCGATTGAAATATATCATCTGCTGAAGTCTTATTTAAGCGGTAGATCATTTCAAATAAAGATAAATAGCGTCTTGTCCAGCGAGCGTCAGATATTAGCATCGGTACCTCAAGGGAGCGTTCTTGGCCCGCTTCTTTATAACATCTATACAGCTGACCTACCGACTACAATGTTTACATTACAAGCTTCATTTGCGGATGACATTGCTATACTAGCTGCGCACGAAGATCGTCATGAAGCTTCAAGGTACATTCAACATCATTTATCGTTACTACAAAATTGGGCTCTCAACTGGAGGATCGAAATTAATGAACAAAAATCTTCACATATCACGTTCACAAATAACCAAGAAACATGTCCTCCAGTTACTTATAACAGCTGTAAAATACCGCAGATACAATCAGTTAAATATTTGGGATTAACCTTCGACAAACGCTTAGTATGGAATCTGCATGTAATTAATACAAAGAAAAAATTGAAGTCGCTACTGAGACAATTATATCCACTAATAGGAAGAAAATCCAACCTCAGTCTGAACAATAAAATGTTATTGTATAAACCATCATAGCTCCTGTCTGGAAATACAGTTTAGAAATATATGGATCAGCCGCAAAAACGCATCTCAAAAAAATACAGTCGTTCCAGTCGAAGATACTGAGGATAATAACCAATGCGCCTTATTATGTTCGTAATACTATAATCGAGAATGATCTCAACGTTCCTTCAGTGTTGGCGATATACAAGCAGCAATATACCAAAATGCATGCGGCATTCAGCTATAATTTAAACCCATTAATATCGCGTATGAAAACTACCGGTCTTCCTGACAATCCCGTCAGACGACTAAAGAAAAAACAATGCAGAGATGCGCTTACCGCTCATTATTAATATTAAAGATAATACCAAAACGCTCAAAAAAAAAAATAAAAAAAAATGGAAAACTAATCTATGACTATCGGCTTCATCTGTTGGGATGCGCCGTTATCTAGGACACTTAAAATAACTAATGATCACTTGCGTTGATGACCTATGAGTCGGTATGCAAAAAAAAAAAAAAAAAAAAAAAATTATAATTAAAAACAAATAAATTTGATTTTTCGCGAAATAAAGAAGGAGAGACACGTCATTTTCTGCGCCTTTTTGAACTTTTCGCTAACTTCGAAAGCTTGCTTAAGGAAATGAAATACGGTTTCGTTCCTGAAAAATAGCGATCTTTCCAAAAATATTTTTTCAGAACTTTCGAGCTTTCTGCATCCCGAGGAGGTCCTGAATATAAAATTGTAAGCTCGGCTATATTTTCCCTATAAAGCAGTCATTTATGCATGTGTTTGAGAAACGCTTTGGTTTCCTCGACTTTTTTTATCGGACTATTACACTAAACGAGCATCTTTTTTTGTTGTTTTGGCCAAATGGGAGGGGGGGGGGGGGGGGTAATCATTTTTTATGACTTCATTTTCTGTCATTTCTAACCCCCTTATAGCTTACTTGTTGCAATGTAATCGAGCTACTGAATAAACTTTTTCAAACTCGCCGATCTGGTTCTTCAGTTAAGCAGCACATTTCTTTCTTCCCTATGAACTTTTCTTATTTTATTTATTCACTTATTTTCGAGATGTTTGCATTTTCCCATTTGCTTCGGTATCTGAATATTAACCCTCTCTATCGGCGGTCAATTTTTCGCTATGAACTGAAAGCTAATAATAGTGTTTATTTTTGCGCAAGAAAGTGAGCTACATCCTATACGGTAACTTTGAACTATATTGGAAAAATGTGATTCTACAATGTCACATGTATTTCACTGCTGAATACGGCGAGGAAAAAGAGAGGCGCCGCAAATATCGATCATTTATAACTGTGGATAATTATAATAATGCTATAGTTGTTCTATGGAACAGAGAAGAACTTTAAAAAAGATGAAGCTGTGCTAGATGGTGCACTTAAACAACTTGGAAAATATTTATACAGCGCTAACAAATCTAGACTTTGGTAAAAGCATACATACGTAGTAGCTGAATATTTTTTTAGAACTTATGGAGAAAATCACAAACACACGCGGTTAGCCCTATATCAATATGCTTTACAAAGGGATGACTGAAATAAGAAGAAAAAAAAAAGTCGCATAAACTGACCTTAGAAATTTAGTGACACTCCTTTCCCTTTCCGACACAAAAACGACTGTTGCGACCTCCATAATCCGAAGAAGCGAAACTTGGAAAAAACAACGCTCGGTAGTAAATAGTACTATTTTATTTCAAAATATTCCAAACGACTAGCATGTAACTTTTCGTAGTATTTAATCTTCACTAGCTCGAAGTAACTCAACATCTACCGGGTTTCAAATAAGCATCTACCAGATTTCAAATAAACATCTACCAGATTTCAAATAAACATCTATCAGATTTCAAATAAACATCTACCGGATTTCAAATAAACATCTACTGGATTTCAAATAAACATCTACCAGATTTCAAATAAACATCTACCGGATTTCAAATAAACATCTACCGGATTTCAAATAAACATCTACTGGATTTCAAATAAACATCTACCGGATTTCAAATAAACATCTACTGGATTTCAAATAACAGTATCAAATACTATGGCAAATACATAAAATTTTTATACTAGAGATGAAATGAAAACAAAATCTCAATTCATAATGGAAAATATTTTAAAATTAAAAAGTATGAGTAATAAAAAAAAAAGAAGAAAGAAATTAACATTTTCTGTTGTCGATCAGTATGTAGGTATCACACTACCAAAAAAAAAAAAAAAAAAAAAAAAAGAATCAAGTACCCATAGGCTCGATGGGTATGGGCTAAAGATAACCGATAGGTATCAGTCCATGAAAAAACAGTCGTAAATGATACGGCGCGGAGAAAATTGACCAAAAAAATTCCGGAAAATGTAGAGGAAAACACGTTTAAAAGCCGCTCGTAAACAATGGACCGCAATTGCCGCATAAAAAGAAGGAAACGGGAAATAAGCTGCTAAGCTACATGTCTTGAGATACCTAGTAGGCGTAATTGGTCGACGCCAACACACGTTTATGTGCATATATGAAGGGCAGTGAAAAAGTAAGTTCCGGTACTTATTTTCTCAGTATGGGAACGAACACTGTAGCCTATTCAGATTTTGACGGAATAAGATACAGGCTTGCCTAATAAGGCTATAAAAATTTCATAAAGATAACATACATAGAATGTGGTGAATATTACTGTAATAAAGATTGAAGTGCCCCTACGACGTAAGGCCGCGTGTTTTTTGTACAAAAAAGGCAAAACTGCCGCCGAAATCTGTCGAGAAATTACATAGGTTTATGGCGACAATGCGAAGAGTGTTAAAATTATTAGAAGATGAATGAAACAATTCGCTGAGGGCAAAGCTGCATGATTTATTGCGGCCCGATGGTCGACCAGCTGATGCTGTCAACGACAGTAGCATGAACAGCTTCCGTAAAGATCGGAGATTTTCGATCGATGAGATTCAAGGTCGTTTATGAGAAAACGAGTTCATTGGAATTTCGCATGGCAGTGTAGTTCACGTAAAAACCCTTCGAAGGGTCATTCAAAACAAAAAAACAAAAACAAAAAAAGAACTGTCCAAAAAAGATCATCTTCATTCGCGACAACGCCCATTACCGCTACTGTGAATTTGGACAGCCTATATATCTCCTGATTTAATGCCATTGGATTTTTACCTTTTCCACTTTTTTTTTTTTTTTTTTTTTTTACACTATACCAGCATCGAGTGTTATAACCAGCGATGATGATTAGAAAAGAAGTAGAGGAGGAAAACAGGGAAGGGAAGGAAAGGAAGGAGAGAAGAGAGGAATAGAGGGAGATAAAAAGTTAATGCGTCTAAAAAGTCCAATAAGTTTAAATAGCAGCGATGAGGGTGAAAAACAGCTGGAGCAGTTACCTTGAAATTGCATAATACTAATGTAGTGCCAACAGGCTGATTACGCCCATTTCATCAGGTGATCGGCAGGGCGTCCCGACACCACTTCCGTTCTTTAAATCTCCTGGCAGGATTTCCTGGTAGGTTGCGCGTGTGCATTCGGTTTATATTTGGATTCGAACTGAACTGCAACTTGTCGAAAAACCGTCGGTATTGCTGGACGTACCCTTCTTTGACGTATGGTATTTGTAAGTCGGTATGAAGCGTCGAATTCGAGACGTATTTTGGAGCAGATGCGATAGAGCGCAGTATCTTGGACTGCTGCTGCTGGATCCTTAGAAGGTTGCTTTTACACGTCCTACCGTATAATTCTATGCCATATTTCCAAATTGGCGCCACAATTGAGAGATAGACTATTTGAAAAGGCGAAATTTAGGATAAGTGACACACATTAGCAAATACACAGGTTGCAACGTCTTAACAAATTTGGCGGCAGAATGGTACTCACGCGGGCTTGAACCACGTTACACAGTACTTTGCGTTATCTTCATGAAATTTTCATAGCCTTATTAATAACAACCCCCTGCATTTTACTCGGTCAAAATCTGAATACGCTACAGTGTTCCGCCACTGAGAAAAAGGGTACCGGAAGTTGCTTTTTGGCTGCCCCTCGTACATAAACTGACACCACGCGCTCAATACATCTTAATTTTTGTCAACTCTAATTTTCAACATTTATATATTAGGGAGTGCACAAATCCACAACAGCGGTATAAATAACGAAAAAAACAGTTAAAGATAGTCTGTAATTCAGCGGATTTCTGTTACAGATGAGAAGAGATTAACTCAAAATTCAGAATTCACATGGAATGAAGAAATACGCTTCACTACCGAATTAATAATTATGTAATACCACATATTTCTACCAAATTATAGGGGTAGGAGTATGCAAATTAAAGTAGAATAAAACAGTACTGGAAATAAGCGAGAGCAATAGGGAAAGCATAATATTACGGAAAAAATAAAATACGAATAGATTCGCTGCATTGTCGCAAAACTGATATCAATATTTCACGTAATCCTATAGTATTGATCGGTTGAACGATATCCAGCTTTTAATCCATCGTCGCAAGACTTTTAACGGTCAGAAATCACAGAAATAACAATAAACAACCGTATATCTGTACACTTCTATATATATATATATACATATGTATGTATGTAGTAATAGCACATTTAGATTTTGCTTTATCCGTACTGAAAGCGAAAGTGTTTCTTACCGGATAAGAGCATGAGGCTTATAAATTATTACTCGATTAAAATTTGCGGGAAAAAAAATAAAAAAAAAGCCTGCGTATATATGCAAGTAACCCTTCCAAAAAATAATAAAAGATTTATACTAATTTATATTACTTTCCTCATCGAAATATCGAAATCCGCAACTTGCTTAACATTAATACGAGATACAAAATGTATATAACTTCGACATTCCGTATACAAGAGTTTCATGAAATTATTTATTTAAGTGGCAGTAGTATGTGTTTTATCCTTCTATGTTTATGTTTTTTGTATCTTAAGGTTTGCTAATTATAGGAACAACAACCTGTATATTATTTGTTAATACTAAGTCAGATGCACTAAACGTTTCAAAGAATTTCCTCTGTAATTACTATTTCCTGAATGTACGGTAGTTTTACATATTCATGCATATAGTGTTGATGTTAGTGCAACGTGGTTTATTTAGTATACTATATTCGTAGACAATGATTTTGAATTCTTTCGAGTTGTTGAAAAAATAATTTAACTGATAGACGACGAAATTATTACTGCATACGATATTTTGGGAAGGATGATTTGTTTATAGATAATAAGTTTGTTTTCAGGTGTTAAATGGGATTTTCTATTAAAGTATTATAGACAACAAATATATCTTTCTGAGCTTTTATAACTCTTTATTTTTGATAAGTTTCGTGAAAGTTTTAATCTTTCATCGAGTGTTAAACTTAGGTGTACTAGATTTCATCCTTTCATTCAACCCGGCTGTCTTGGATGTTTACTTCTTTTCGTATACATGATCGTCTTCTAGTAAATAAAATGGCTTCCGTTTTATTGCTGTTTATTTTAACCGGCCACTTTTTAAAATATTTTATTATCGTGTCAGTTGCTCTTTCCAGTGTCTATTTGTTAATTTTTGTCTGTTCCATAAGAAGATGATGCTACTAATGCCAGTAGCATCCACATATCTTTGATTTTAGGAATGTCGTTTAAATATATTATGAATAAATACGGTCCTATGTACTCTTTGGGTGACTCGTAATTATTCAGTTTGACATAAAATTTTCTACTTTAAAAGATATGATTTTACTATACATATTAAAGAATAAGGGGGGATACTTGAGTAGAATTAGTTTAAATATTGTACCTTCTAAACATGTGGTGGTGTCAAAATCTTTTTCGATATCTATCAGTAATACTTATGTATGTTTGTTTAGACTGAAATTGTCGATAATTTTATCACAGATTTTAGTCAGTTGTGTATGGTTGTGTACTAAGTTTAGGTCGGAAACCAAATTGATTATCGCATATTTTCATCGCTGCGCTTTCTTAATCTTTTAATTGTATAATCTTTTCGAATAATTTCGTTAAATTACTAAGTAAGCTGAGATGGGTCGTATGTTTTGGACCCCACCAGAGAAGCATCCTTACCGGGGGCTTGACTGTCTGCGAGACTTTCCATTGTAACGGAACATATCATGATCTCTAAAACACGAGAGTTAAATAAGCACACGAGAGTCATTTTTTTCCTGTTCTTGGTAAGTTCTTTATCATTTTTTAATGCTAATTTTATCGTGTCCTACGGAATTTTTTTGTTTTTTAGGCTTTTTATAAGTGTATTAACTTCCCTTTTGGGCTAGTTATGTAATTATTTGTTGCATATTTATAGTTCTTCTGATATGTTCATTAAATGATTATGAGTAGATAATCGTTGATGTTTTTGTATTTTGCTAAAGTGTTCTATTAAGATTTTTACCTTACTTTCGGGATCATAATTCATTGTTTGTATTTGGTATTTTGATCGGCGGCAGTTCCGTATGGTTTTTACGAAAACGTTTATTCAGCTTCCACAAAGAGAGTTTTGATCTTTCGATGTTAGTCTTTTTAAAAATTCATTCCACTAGTTATTTCTCCCTGTTTTAAATTTATTTCGAACTAGTTGACATAAATGAGATTGTATATCGCTTTATATATTACTGAGATGTTATTTCTTTTTTGACTTTTCTTTCTAATAAAGTTTTTTAATTTTAATTAAGGTTGCTGTACTGCTCGATATTTCTCTTGTTACTTTATTCGGAGATTTTAACGGTATGTGATTTTTTGCCGCGGACAGTATTATGTAATTGAAATAATTAATATATCTATTTCGATTGCAGTGTTTAGTGTTAACGGTATTTTTATTTGCGTTTGTACCTGCTTTTTGTAGTCCTTCCATTTTGCTTTATTATAGTTAAATTCTGGCATGGGTCGATTAAAGTGCACTTGATCATTTATCGTAAAAGTGATTGCATTGTGATTAGAGGACAAGTTTCCTATCGATTTCGGGCTTGTAAGGTTATTAAAGTTTTTTGAAATAACTATATTAAGGACACCACCGCGTGGTTTATTTTCTGTATTTCCAGGTAGGAATATTGGTGCAAAAGCGAAACTGAGATTTCTAAGTTAATTGTTGCTAAGCATAGTAGTATTTTTCACGCCATATTAGAATTGAAATTGTTTCAGGCAGTGTGTTTCGCGTTTAGATCTCCGAAAATCAGAAACTGTGCATTTGTATTTAATAGTTGTTTAACTTCATTTTTAAAACGTTTTTCGGTCTTATAGAGGGGGTCCCTATGTACTACATAAATCTAGAGCAGTTTTTTTCCTATTTAATTGCTACTCCGAACGATTGAATTTGCTTCGTCTTTGGTGTTGGAATTTTTTGACACAAAATAGGTATTTTCGTACCAGTAAAGCTACTGAACTTTTATTATTTCGCAGATCCAATCAAAAGATTTTATAATTTATAATTTCTATGTTTACCCTCTGATCAATTAATTTTTCTTTCAGTAATACCCGCTATATGTATATTTCTGTTTAGGAACAGTTCCAGTCCTAGCGGGTTGGCATTCCATGCATATATACATTTATACTACTTCTCATATTTAACCATAGTTTTCAGTTATCAATTTCGAGCACTATAGTGATTATAGAAAATAAGTCAGAATTATTAGTGTTCCTTATTCCAAGGAGAATAAGTTTTGTGCAATTTATGATTTTAGTTAAGCCTATTGCTTCGCATACTGAGAGTACAGTAGACTCGCGGTTATCCGGACTCCGTATTATCCGGATCGATTTTCAAACAAAAAAAAAGCAAAAAGAAAAACCAAAGCGCTTTTATAAAATCCACAGCTATATACAGTATCTGAATATTTGTTTGCATTCGCTGCAAATGAAGATGCTGTCTGTGGTCATAATGTACTGTGACTCATAGTGATTGTGAGAAGTAGCGCTGGAGTATATTACATTCAACGAGAAGAAGAGTCACCGGCTGATATCATTTGTTTACGCAAGTTTCAAGATATATCGGCAAGGAAGAGAATGCAGCGAAAGACACCTTAATCACAGACTTCTTTAAAAACTCGTTTATGTGTACTACCGTAAGTTCACTTTCATGTTTACTTGGATAAGTTAATTTTCATTTTTTCATTTAATTTGCAGTATTTAATCTTGAACTCCAGCGTATCCGGATTTTTTGTTATCCGGACCGGCTGGCCGCCTAATTAATCCTACAGGTTGGCTAATTTACTGTTTCGATTTTTATCAATGCTAGCGTAGCTTAATCTGTTTTCATTTGCCTTTTCATTATTAATATTTATGATACTTTTATTACTTCCTGGTCTATTTTTATTCGTGTTATTTCCCTCTTCGGAATTTGCATTATTTTCACTTCTACTTTTCTTATATTTTACTATATGTTGAAATATATGACATTCTTTAGAATTTGCTATGTAATTGCCGAGGCAGTTTATACACTTAGTACATGTATTTTTACAGTCTTTGTGCGAGTGTTTACCTCCGCATCTGGGACTCTTCGCGGGGCCTTAAAAGAATTCTAGTTGTTCTTGGCATTTATAGCACATTGTGTAATTTTATTTTTATTATTATATTTTTCCCATCTGATCATACAATAACAGATTGTTTTCATTTTAAATATATCTGTTTTTACTATGTTCGCTGGAAAGGTGATTAAATATATAGGGAGAGCTTTATATCCATATTATTAATCATTTAGTCTATGGTCGCCCGTGGTCGTGAAGTCATCCAATCAAGTCAGAGTCATTCCGCCCGAATGTAAACGTATTTGATCGAACGACAAGAATACTTTATGAAAACTTAAATTACCGCCATACAAAGATATTGTACACCGAACAGCTCCTCTAGTCGCCGATTATGCCGCAAGAGTAACAATGTTACAGAAATTTGAGTCGAAAGAAATCCCACTAGACGCGATATTGATAGCAGACGAGGCACATTGTTATCTGAATAGAAACGTAAATAAACAAAATCTTCAATACCGGAGGGCCGAAAATGCTCTTATTGTTCACGAAAAGCTCTTCCACTGGCCCAAGGTTACGGTTTGGATGGGAGTTGCGGCGTGGCATGTCATCGGCCTGTATTTTTTCGACGGTACAGTTAACGGCGAACGTTCCAATCAGCTGTTAAACGAATCTGTGCGACCCGAACTGACAATGAGAAGGAGGTTAATACGTACCTGGTGTTCCAGCAAGACGGCGCGTCCAGTCATACGACAAGGGAAACGATGATTTGCTTAGGACGAATATTTGACAGCGTTTTAATTTCGAGAAACACGCAAGTTGTTTGGCCATCCTACTTGCCGGATCTTTCTATTTGTGATTTTTTTCTGCAGCGGAATTTGAAGTCAAAAGTATACGAAACCAAACCTCGAGACCTGGAAGAGTTGAAAACCGAGATTCGCGGCTATTCTAACGACTACATTGGCTAAAGTTTATGGTAATTTTGCTTTACGACTTCATAACTGTACCGAAAATCAGGGTCGTCATTCAAATAATGCTATCTTTAAGACTACACACTTTCCGATATAAATAAATACGTCAGAAAAAACGTTCTAGCATTCTCTTTCCGACGAGACAAAGCTCGTTTTTCTAACCGAAACATTTATTATCACAGCTTAGAAACCTGTTCACCTATTTCGTATTTACTAAATCTAATAAAATAATTTTACGCACGAGATAATTGAATACGATAGTAACAATCGCCGCTATAAACGCAATAAGCAGAGTGGTAAGAAAATTGGGCGACCGATGAAGAGGAAGTACCGAAGTCACAATAGATCCCTTTATCTTATCAGGCTATATAACAGATTTTCTGGACGGTATGTGGTGTTTTATTAGGACGTTCAGTTCACTGCGGTGGTCGAAAAAATGGTAGCATTAGTAAACCAAACTTACTGAATATCATCGAGGAAACTAAAAAGAAGTACTTTGGCCATAAAATATCAGAAGAAGATCTTTTCACAACTACGATACAGGGAAAAATTCAAGGGAAAAAACCACGAGAAAGGAGAAGGATGGAATATATATATATATATTAATTACAACGTAATTCTTAGTCTACCCCCCGTTAGAAAAAATGTCCCAATTTTATGTAACGTTTGTTACATTTTATAGGATTTTTGTTATTGTTATTTAAAAAATGTCACAATTTTATGTAACGAAAAATGTAACGAAACAATGTCTTAATTTTATATAATGAAAGTTAAATGTTCGGATAGGATTTTTGTGATTATATTATTTTTTTGTGTTGATGCTAGTAAGAATTACGTTGTAAATTTTGCTCATTTTATACAAAGTATAAAAGAGAAAGAGACAGAAATGAAAGCAAGAGGGGTCAAGGGGCACAGCCCCTTTCGAATCCAAAATGGCCGGGTTATATATATATATATATATATATGGAATAAAATCAGTTTTGGGAGTAATACAAAAGACCAGTCGAAGACAACTGTAGTAAAACGAGATTTCGCACCAACCTTCTGAATAGGAGATGGAAATGATGATGACTGGAATTTATTTAAAAGGTGCAGAATATGAGTGAAGATCTATAGAATGTAAATGGAAAGGGTTCTTTTAGTTGTGAACAACGGAAGATTTCATAGTGTATTACATAATTAGTGAGATTCCTTGTTGAAGAAAGTGCTGCTTGTATTCTCCCATTTCTTTCTGCTTCTGTTGTTCCCTTGTCCTTGAATTATTTTTATCCTTCGTCCTTAAACGCGTAAGAATATTTATCTTCTGCTCCTTTCCATTTCGTGAGCTAATATCCTCGCTGAAAAAGCCATAAATAAAGGGGGAAAAAGTATTTCTTCATTCTACGTGGATTCTTTGATTATATTATAAAAATGAATAGAGAAATTCGAATTTTAATTCCTCCCCTCAACAGTAATAGAATTTTATTGAACTACAAACTTTCATAGGGTTGTTTTAGCTGGTTCACTATTTATTTACATGACTATCGTACAGTTTAATTATATACACTTCCTTTATATTAACTGATAAAAAGTAATGAAATGTTTACAGAGAATCTAATTCACTAGCCAGCTACCGTAGCGCAGTGAGTTCAGTAATGCGTTTTTCGGGAAAGGCCTGGTTCGAATCCTGCTGCCATACATTGAAAATATACAAAAATTTCATTTGCACTTGGTTAATGTCCATAGTTAACGAGCCTTTCCCTGGAAAAATATAAAGAAGTCTGTTCATTGTTTTCAACTTATTAGAAGTAAATTGATCCGAACGTGTTCAACCGTAATAATTCAAGCCAGAGATAAAACTATTAAAAGCGAGTAAATGAAGTATGATAATGCGATAGTCTAATTTTAAGGGGCGAGTTTGAATTAGTAATGACACTTCTTTGTTATGACGAGACATTGCTTTTAAACCAACGTAAATATTTAACAAAAGAATTTTATATAAACAAATAAATAAATCGGTAAATGGTGTATTTGATGAATTGCTATAGTAAGTAATATGGCAAGAATTGCGTCTCCGGGGGTAGCTTTTAATTGGCGATCGAAAAAGAAAAATAGAAAAAAGAATAAACAATATACTAAATACAAACGTAAATCAAATTATAGGAAAACACCGTTAGCGGAAACAAAAAAAAAACGGAGAACAGAAAGTAAAAATAGCAAAATGAATAAATATATAAATAAAAAATAAAGAAAAAACTTGAACAAGCTTTTAATAATTAATCACCATAGGTCATTTTACTATAACGGAGAAATGTATCAGAATAAGCCAACAATATTCTTTCTTTCTCAAAAAAATTACACTCAAAATTTTGGTCCGACAGGTATGCCCGATCGTTTTCCAATCCGCACTCCTTCTATCTTTCTATTCAACCTTCCATTCCTCGTAAACCATGGTTCCATAGCTGTCAAGTTCTTCAACGTAACTCCATTGTATCCATATGTCGTCTTCGATTTAACCATTCACTCCTTCCCGATTCACGACACCGGATTTTTCTGTCTTTATCTCCTCTCTGTCTTCTTCACCCACCAGGGAATAATTACATCTGTGACGCTAATCATGTGTTTTTTGAGTGCTCGGCATTATTCAATGAACAATCCGTACTATACTCTAATTTACTACAACTCAATGCTCCCGCACCTTACAATATTTCGTCGATACTCTCGTTCCCAAACCAGGTCATTTTTCCAATAATTGCATCCTTCCTTTACTCAATAGCGAATAGCATTAAAATTTAAGTTATTTAAAAAAAAAAATATATATATATATATAGATATGGGTTAATGCTCTTGGTTAGCCGAGCCCAAAAAAAAGATATTTTATTTTATCCTTCTGTGTATATAACTTTTGTATTTTTGGTTTAAAAAGTGAACTTCATGTGTATTTACCAATTTTCTGCATACATGAGTGTTGGTACTAGCTATACTTTTAGCAAAAAACATAGTTGAATATTTAGTTGTACTTCATAAAAGGGAGAATTGCGAATTTTTTTATTTTTAAAATATTAGAAAAATAGCGAAACATGGAATATTCATTTAGCAGTAACGACGATTATACATAATCTGTAACAAATTTTTGATGTTAGGCTCTAGATACATAGAAACCGGATCATACATATAGGTTTGATTGACCTGTTGTAGGTAAAATTAAAAAAGATCCACGATAACATTATTCAGAACGATTGTAAATAAGATAAATACGGGACTATCAAAGGGGAATCAATTTTTAATTACATTTATTGACCTATCCAAAGCGTTTTTTGATTTAGTTGACCATGAATTATTGATCAAGAACTTAGGAAATAAAAATAATCAACTTAAGCGGTTTAAGAATTATATAACAACTAAGAAAAGTATGGTCAAAATCTCAGGGAATAAAAGTAATGAAAAAACTATTCAATACGGAGTAGGTCAGGGTACTGTATTGGCCCTTATCCTTTTTCTCGTTTACACAAACTCGTTACACAAGCATATTAAATATGCAAAAAGGTCTATGGTTTTGCTGATGATATTGACTTTTTAATGGAGCACAAAAATTTAGAGATGGCGGAAAAATTATTACAAGAGGATATAGATAATTTTAGTAAACGAGCAAATCATAATAGAAGGTTATGTATAAATATAAATAAAACACATTCGGAACAGTTCTAAACATAAGATACACGATTCGCGAATTGTCCTTCATGATAACGATTGCCTTCATGAGCTTCATGTAAATAACAATATACCCATCTATGTTTCTATCCACCGCTAGAGAACGTAAATGACTTTAAATATACCTGGATTACGAATTAGAATTCTGCGCTGCTACGTTTTCTCGGTCTTACTGTATGGCAACGAGAGTTGGACATTAGATGCTTTATCAGAAAGAAGTATACAGGCCTTTGAATTATATTCGTATAGGCGTATGCTGAAAATTCCGTGGATCTTAAAAGTTACTAATAAAGAAATCCTCAAAAGAATCAATAAACGCCCGGAATTATTACATTTGATTAAGGAAAGTAAACTACGTTATCTAGGCCACATCATGAGAGGCCAAAAATATGAGATTTTACGTCTCATTATGGAAGGAAAGCTTTTGGGCAAAAGATCAAAAGGGCGCCCACAAAATTCGTGGACAAATGATTTTCATCGTTTGTTCGCCCATTGAAATGTTCAGATCTGCCATGTCTAGAAAAGACATTGCCGTGTTGATCGCCAACTTTCGTAACGGAGACGGCGGATGAAGAAGAAGAAGTATACAGTGAGCAACGAAAATATTCGGACACTAGGTAATGTTTTCATTTTTTGATTAAAAAGTTGTATTTATGCAAACTTTTTGAAAAAAAAAATGTAAGGGTATGTTAGAGCAAAGCGGAAGGTAATAAATTCAGTAAAAAAAAAAAAACAAAAAACATCAATAAAACCACCAAAAAAACTGAATAACGTAATACGCTTTCAAACAGCAACAAAAATATTCGAACGCATACGTACGTCGAGCAGTGTTGGATTTTTCCATGAGACAACGATGCGCGTTCACCGGGGGTGAGTCATTTCGTACCAAAGGCAACCTGTTAATGAACCGCTGATCGACATTTGACATTTTACATTCATGTTTACGTTCGGTTTAAAATTTATTTAAAAAAATTCCTCGTAAAGGCAATAACTCGTCTTTTGAGCAACGACAGTTGGTGATTCATAATCATAGTAAAGGATTTTCTGTTCGTAAAATTTCAATGTTATTAAATATGAGAAAAAACACTGTCGGCGACATCATTAAACGTTTTGAAAAAGATGATCGGATAGACTTAGTTCCACAAACAGGTCGACCACAGAAATTGTCAACACGTAATCAGCGGTTCGTAACGAGGCAGGTAAAGAAAAATCCAGCAATTAGTGCGCCTAAATGCGGATACATACGTCGACCTTCTGAAAAGAAATTTGAAATGTAGCGCCGAAAAATTGGGTCTGAAAAACAATTTCAAGTTCTACCAAGATAATGACCCTAAGCATAAATCGTACAAAGCGCAGTCGTGGCTATTGTACAACTGTCCGAAGGTCACATGGAAACACCACCTCAATCACCGGACATCAATCCCATCGAAAATTTGTGGGGCCACTTGGATCGAAAAATTCGGGAAACGAATATTAGAAGTAAAACACAGCTAAAAATAATTATCGAGCAATAGTGATGAAAAATTTCACCCGATTTTACAGAAAAATTAGTTGAATCGATGCCTAGGAGGATGAATGCTGTTATTCAACAGAAAGGGTTACCGACAAAAAATATTAAAGGTGATTTTAAAATTAAATTTTTGAGTTTTATCGAAGCTGTCCAAATATTTTTGTTGCGCTTTGAATAGACTATTTTTATTTTGTTTCAAATTTCCGCTTGTTATTATTATTGCGCATCGAAAGTTTTTACTGTCTCTATTACCTAATGCTCTGTTCTAACATGTCCTTAAATTTTTTTTTCAAAAAGTTTGCATAAATACAACTTTTTAATCAAAAAGTGAAAAAACTACCTAGTGTCCGAATATTATCGTTGCTCGCTGTATATACATATGTATATATCGATAAATCCTTGAACTGGAAAAAATACATCCAAAATTTAAACTCGAAAAAGGCAGACAATTCCAGCTTTATATAAAAAAAAAAACAGGTACTATCGAACGCTACATATATACTAATACTGAATAATAATGTCTAGAATTTTATATGGAATTCAAAAATATATTATGCGAGGCTAAGAAAACGGAAATAAATAAAATAAATAAAATACAGAAGATGTTTTTGAAACATAGAACGACTTTGGATCAATTATGTATGGAAGGAAAACGATGAAATGTCCCCCAAGATGTACTATTTCTATTATAGATTACTAGAATTTAATGTCAATAATATCGAATTAACCTTCAAGGGAAAACATCCGGTTAACAAGAAACCAAAGTAATACATGTTACATTTATCCTCGCGGGGTAAATCTACGAATTGATAAGCACTGATGATTCAGTTTTAATTAATTTAATCAAGTACAATCCCTAATCATATACTAGAGGGGGAAAGAAAAATTGCTGTGTGAAAAAAGGAGGCGCAAAAATGGTCGAAGGAATGGTGCAAAGACTGAAGATCAAGTTCTATACTTTATCTCGCGGTACTCTTTAAAGGTGCTTTTTTGTTTACGGTTTGTTGATTTTTGACTTAAGCTATCCGCATGTATTGGTGTACAGATGCATAGTACACTATTTATTGGTTTACATACATATATATATATATATACTATTTCACTTAAATATATGTAAGTTTTTATTATTATTGTTATTTATGGAATAAGTTAAGTTAGTTTTAATTTTTGTACTACAGAGGTGAGCAAAGGTCAGGCACAAATTTGCACGCGTCATTTACGACAGCGTGCACTGATCACACCTGATGTACCTATTTTAAAAAACGTTGATAAGAGTGTTGTGCACTCACACAACGGGCATATTTGACCTGTGAGAACCAAAACTTTTTTTTTTGAAATAAAAAAAAAAAAATAATAATAAATTTATTTACAACATAAATCTTACTGTTTCTTCTATTAAAAATATGGTTCCATATAATTTCATTAATTATTAACAGAATAAATATAGAAATGTTTACTAAAAAACAATTATTTTTTTTTAATTTTCCTTTCATTTTCTTAAACTTTATTTTTTTTTTTTTTTTTTTTGGGCGCGTCAATTACGTATATTAACCCAGCGTAAGTGAAATTTTTGAAAGTGTCAATGTACGGCAGTGGGGGATCGAATCCAGTTCTACCCGAATGAAGCGCCACGATAGCTGACCTAGGAAATAAGAAGAAAACCACGTTTAGAGAATAAAGTATGAAATTTTAATTAATAAACCTTGACTAAATCGACACCAGATTCGTAGAAAACAAAAAAAAAAAAGTAATAATAAAATCGAAAATACTTATAAACACATTATTACAATGAAATACATTTTCAAAATATGTTGACTAAAGTTGCAAGATGCTTCTAATCACGGTGCCGAATCGTCACGTTAATAAGGTGATATTTAATTTAATTAATTTAAAGGAGGACAATAACGAGTAAGAAAAGAATGATCAGGTAGGTAGCATAACGTGTAGGCGCAGGAAATGAGAGGCGAGCAGCTAGTAAGCAGAAGAGACTAGGAGTTTCAGGACGGCGCCATGAAAGCTAAAAGAGCAAACAAATATTAAATCATTAACATTTTCTTGCCGTTGCCGGGCTAGAGGAAGCGTACTGATGGTCAGTCGATAAAACTGGCTGGCCCATTTGTAAATACATCGAAGCCGGAAAACTACGCTAAACCGTCTAATTTTCTATTCCGCTTTTCAATTCGGAAAATTCCCGTCCATTTTTCGCAGTCAAGTTCGGCCGAATTGAATTTTCACCCGGGAAAATTCGTTTAATTTTTATTCGCTTTCTTCGTTTTCCGATTGATTTCCTTTTTAAAATGCATTTTGGGCAAACGCGCTGGTTTTTCTTTTTTTGTCTTGAATTCCATCAGAGACAGTTTCGTATCATTCTAAAACCAAAATTTCAAACTGAAGTAATTATTGAAATGGCTTTTAGTCCTGCTCAACGTGTAGAGGTATAGCCAGATACCACCGATGTTCCTTCAATTTTTCGCATAATATGATACATATTAGTTTTAGTTCCCTACCGCAGAAATGCCAAATGTAACGTTAATTTTAAGTTGTGTCGCATCCTCAGGGAAGGCAATTATCGTGGACGGAAAATTCTTGCTTCTTGCTTCTTCTTCTTCTTATTATTATTATTAAAAAATTTACTATTCGCAATTTTATGTCGCCCATTAGTAACATTTACCCACACCAATCTTTCGGTACCGGTCGACTGCTGAAAAACGCAAAACATTAAATATGGACAAAATAAATACATAAATGAAAAATTAGACAATATACAAAATACAACATTAAATCTTATATTAGATATGTAGACAATACACTACTAATTTTTGATGAAAATAATAATAATAATAATAATACTGAAAATGATATTCTAAACGATTTAAATAAAATCACAAAAATATTCATTACACTATGGAAAAAGAAGAAAATAACAAAATAATTTTTTTAGATATATGTATAACAATAATAAAATCAAAGGATAAGTTAACATATAATATTTATAGAAAACAAACCACCACTGATAATATAATTCATAAAACATCAAATCACCCAAACCAACATAAATATGCTTACTTCGTGACTGCAATAAATAGATTATTAACTACACCTATGAATATAAATAAAAAAAAATATAAATTAATATATTAAAGACTTTGGCAAGAAATAATGGTTATGACGAATAAATAATAGATAAATTAATTCACAAAATAAAATCAAAATCAAAATATATACAAAAATTAAGAATCAATAATTTTTTTTTTTTTTTGAAAAATATGTATTTATAATTTTTTACATACAAAAATTTTCGTCAAGCTAAAACGCTTGTCGACGAATTATCCTATTTGACATTTTACCATCTTAAATTAACTTATACATATACATAATCGTGTAATATTCACTTAATCTATCTATTTTACTTATCAATAATTAATAATCTATTTCTATTTTCTATATTCAAAGTTTTGTTTGTTTTTTTTCCTAGCTTTTTTTGTTGCGCTTTGTCTTTTTATTTTATGTTTATTATTTTTTTTATATTTTCTTCTTCCTGAAGCCATTCCTTTATTTTCCTTTTTCTTTCCCCTATTTTTTCCTTCTCTATTATTTCTTTTTGGGTATTTTATTCAACATCTGAGTTGTTATAATATATTTGTCTGTTTGCCAATCTATGTTCTTGCTAACGGCAGTTGGAATGAAAGTTTTTCCCTCAACTCATATTCTGTGTTTATTCTTTCCTCCAATTCAATTTTCTTTTCTGTTGGTATGTGAATTCACATATCTTCAGTAATAAGTACATTCCTCTTATGCTCATTACGTTTTCTTTTTTAATGATTTCACTTTCAGTTTCTCCCTTTAAGGATTTGGTATTAATTTCAAGCATTTAATTTACGGTTTATTTATTTTCCCCGGGTATACCTTTCCTCATCATTATGCCTGAATTCCATATCTGATTCTCGACTCTACTAGCGCATAATAAACTACTTTTATGGTTTCATTTGTTGCATATTTCTTTAATGTATATAAAGCTGGTAAAACTGCTCTTATTTTCTTTGCAATGTATTCCCCATATGTGTATGTCCCATCTTAAGTGTTGGTCCATCATTACTGTCCAAAAATGTTTATACTGCGTTACTAAGTCTAACTTTTGACAATTTTTCATTTCGCATTCGCGTCTTTCCCCCATTGAATGTACACATTCATTTGAGTGCATTACTAACAATAAAGGATGGATAACATTCACATTTATAAATAATAATATATATAAATTAACCAATTTATTTAAAAAACAAGGTTTAAATGTAGCATTCAAAACTAAAAATAATCTAAGATATGAAATGAACACTTCAAATTTAAAAAATAATAATATTTACGAAAATAAGCGGCATACATAAAATAAATTGCACTGATTGTGAGAAATCATACATTGGTAAAACAGGGCGAAAAATTAATTGTAGATATAAAGAACACATAAAATCATTTAATGATAATGAAATAGAAAGAATCAACATATGCCGAACATTTAATTAACAAATAAACATAAACCTAATTCACTAGAAAACACTGTAACCGTCCTGGCCACTTATGGCAAAGGAAATGTTATGAATATTGCAGAAAACTATTTCATAAATAAATATAAAAATAATATTTTAAATGATCAATTACCAAATAATAATAATCCAATTTTTAGTATAAAAGTGTAACTTTAGGTCCACCTATTTTATTTTATATTTTGTATCGAGTATTAGTAATTTCACCCTATTGATTTTTATAGCTTCTATGTTTGTTCCGCCTATGCGTCTACTATATATATATATATACACATGTATTCCTTATATTCTTTCCAGTGTGTTTTAAGTTTTGATTAAGTTTTAGCTGATGATGGATTATACCCGAATACGTTCCTAAATAAGGGATATTTATTAAATTTATTGTTACAAATTATTTTTACCCCCTTATTATATTGTTTGTTATTAGAGTTTGTTTTTATTATTAAGTTGTACGTATTGCTGTCGGTGATCCGTGATCTGTTAGCTTTGTGGTTCGGCGATTTTCTGGTGATCAGGGCTGCGGTGATTGTATGGCGCGATCCTTTAATCTGGAACCGAGATTTTTGCCGATAAATTTATCCTTAAAATCGGGCATTCGTGTTGTTGTTGTTGTTTTTTTTTTTTTTTTTTGTATGGAATAATCGATTTTCACGATTTAACTACCCGGGACGACTATTATAATATGCCATACGATCAGTGAAAGGTCAAACGTGGAAGACAGATGTACCAGTCGAATGACTGAAAAAATCAATCATGGTTAGACTAGGTTATGAATTGTATGACATATTAAATAAAATTGTCAAATACATTAAAATTAAAATTATACGCCGACTAGATTCAGACAACTTTATGTGTGAAAACAAGCGAATATATATGTAAACAG
The DNA here is from genome assembly GCA_039619475.1 of Icerya purchasi. NCBI lineage: Eukaryota > Metazoa > Arthropoda > Insecta > Hemiptera > Monophlebidae > Icerya > Icerya purchasi. Next base: position 587,256,502 of record CM077115.1, read on the forward strand.
ATAAACATATCGATAATACTGTGAAATGCAAAAGGAGGTACTTTAATCGATGATAAATTAAATAATATAGACGGTAAATAAATGTAACGTAAACATCGAGTAAGTGTAATTTGCATATTGATAAAATTGCGTTTATATTTATTTATATGTAATGTGTTTTCGCAAAATTTACTAAATTATGATCTTCGTTTTAATTATATTTACATAAATCCGTGTTTCAGTGTTATTATTAACTGATTGCTTGCTTATTTTTAAGATTTTCTGTAAATTTTGAATTGTTTACATATTATCTTGTATCCGTCCACGTGCATATGCACGCATACGCTCTTTCGATACGTATGATAAAAGAGATATTTTAGTTTTTCAACTTTCCACATATTCTGTTCGTCGACCTGTGTTAAAATTTACTAGTTTATTATTTTTTTTTTTGGAAATTGTTGATAATTTTTCAGCGCCATATTAAAAATTATTCGCTTCGAATACACTTTATTTATTAAGAAACGAAAACAGTAAATTTGGACAATTTCAGATTAATATTTTCCAATTTTGTTATTATTATACGGCGTAGTTCTCTTTTGCATTTATTATTATGTACATATTGTCGGTAATGTGCTTTCATTACAATTATTTTCTGTAGCGGTATTTTTTATCATATATGTGGCTTATAGCAGCGTCAAGTTATGACGGAATTTCAAAATCAAATTTAACTAAACAAATTGTGCTCGTTTTGTATCAAATTTTGCTGATAATAAAAAATGTTGTACTGCAACACGTAGTATTAGTAAAAATTGATCTAGGGTTCTAACTTGACGATAGTCCTCCCCCTAAAAAAAAAAATTAAGAATTTTTAAAAAGTGATTATGTCCGTAGATAGCAATAGTTTTGTGCGCTGATAATAACAAATGTTGTGCTGTAATACAGAACTTGGCCGTGTTCTGTGCATATGCTGCGCTTATTGCACCCGTACACTATTAATTAATATAGGAACAAAATTTAAAAAAAGAAAATTGTAACAATAACTGATTATTTAAATTTACATGAAATAAATAAAACAACTACATAAAATTACAAAAATAGACAATATCGATCAAATTCATAGAAATAAAACTATTAGCAAAAATACAGCCCCGACGTTTTGTGATGCGTATAATAAAGCTAAATCTTAATAATCACATTTTAATTTCACATGGTAAGGTGACTGTTATTGGCAATCTCTACCTGTATGTTACTTCATAAAAACTTATTACAAAAAAAATTTTGATGGACCAGCGACATTTTTGGGTGAATTGAAAGACGTAAAAAAAAATTAAGATTATTGACACAGCAACTCGACATGAAACAATAAAAATCTTCGAATAAAAAGGATTTTATTCCAGAAGAATTCAAAAATTTCGAAAAGCTTTCGCCAACATCCATTAAACGGTGTGGCGCAAATTTTTTTATTATCGGCACAAAACTATTGTGCTATATCTACGGACATAGTCACTTTTTAAAAATTCTCAAATTTCGGTTGGGGCTATCGTCAAGTTAGCACCCCGGATCAATTTTTACTAATACTATAGTGCGGCACAAAACGAGCACAATTTGTTTAGTTAAATTCTGAAATTCCGTCATGGCGGGATGGCTGACTTGACGCCGCTATGGTTTATAGCCGAGGGTCAGTAACAAATTTGCGGACGCTTTTTTTTATTTTTTGGTACACAAGAATATTAAACGATATGTATATACATACATATATATATATATATATATATATATAGATATATAATTCTTCTGTGCGTGTGTTTGTGACTGAACTCCTCCTAAACGGCTGGACCGATTTTGATGAAATTTTTTGTGTGTTCAAGTGTATTCAAGAATGGTTTAGATTCACAATTCGGTCCACTACACGAAATATGAGGGGTTTAAATAGTCGAGATGAGACCAGGGGCACAGAAATGTATATGAGACAAATAAAATGAAATTAACAAAAAATTAATTTTTAAATAAAATGATTACCACGGTAAAAATAAACTAAACCTAAAAATTTAAATAAAATGATTACTATAGTTATTTTATTATTAGTTTCTGGTGTAAGTAAATACGCCATTTCTGTTACTTCACTTTTTGCGTTATTGAAATCATTAAACTTCCAAGTCGCGCGCTCCTAGCTAGCTGCTGTACTCATTACGGAGAGTTAAAAAAAAGTGGTGTTTTCTAAAATATCCTGCAACGGAATTTACTACCGGGAACGTTATTTATATTCAAATTTGAAATTTTTACTCAACTACGTGTAGTTTGCTGTTGTGGTAATCAATTAATTTTAATAAAATGCTGAAGACAGAGAGGTCAGAAGAAAAGTTGTTGTTGATGTTGGAATGGCAGAGAGCGGTGCTGCGATCGCGGTGTCTAATATTCAAAAATATTTCATTTTACTTTCAGTTTGTGTAAATTCTGTGCGGTATTGAAGTGAGTATTTTAATATATAAATATACTCACTTTAATTACGAATGTAGAATTAATATGTGTTAAGGATATAATAGTTGTCCATTATGTTAAATACATAGATAGGGATGGTACATGTTTTTTGTTTTTTTTTTTTTTTATTTATTTTTAAATAACATATGGAGAACCCACAAGGCAACCGCCCGTCTGTAGGTTCTCATCACAGTTACAACGTTTATTTGTAATAAAGTTACAATCGATCATATACAATTAACCGCTTAACTAACAAATGTGTCACAAAACAAAGTAAAAACAAACGTAATATAAATTTCCACTAAAAATAACAGCATAACGCATAATTCAAAATCTAAACAAAACAAGGCAAAACATAATAGCAATTCGTATAGAAACCCAATGCAAGAAAAATGTAAAATAAAAAAATATATATATAAATAACTGGGAAAAGATAAAAACAAAAAAAAAACAACAAAAAATCACTTATCACATACTCCTTCAACCTCTTTTAGTTGCAATCATTGTAGTTGCTCAACAGCCAATTTTTAATTTCTAAGAGGCAATTTTTTTTATTCTTTATTTTTATAATATCCGTCGGAATTTTCCCTAACAAGTCAATCAGTACAGCATCCTTTGTTTTATCAATATAATTATTTATACCTTTAGGCTTAATATATATAATTTTTGACGAAGCTCTAGTTATCTTCACTATATTCCTAGTCTTAAGGTCGGGAGGGTTCAGCTTATAATCATACTTAGTTTAGCCGGTAATTCTTCCATTTCCTTCCACCAATTAAGGTTACCCCTTCTTTGACATAAATCCCTTCTTACTATAAGTTTTAAGCTTTTTTTATGAATAGCGTTTATTTCTTTTTAAGTTCAGATTTATTTGCTCACCCCCATGATTGTATAGCGTAAGATATCCTCGATGTTATCAGAGCATTATAGTATTGACTTAGAATTTTTGGAGGTAACAATGGCCTAAGTCTATAAATCGCCGGTAAAGATTGCCTGATCTTTTTAATTAGTTCCAATATATGCTGTTTCCAACTTACCGTATTATCAATCGTTACCCCTAAGTATTTGATTTTTTGCACATTTTGTAACATCATACAATCATCACTACAATAATTAGAGTTATTCGCATGACTACAATTGCGACATTTGATTAGAACTTTTGGAATGAAAGTCCTGTAACGGTTCGGTGTTCTTATATACGTCATTTTGGATTTATCCGTATTAATCGAAAAGCCTCGACTATGCGCCCAAATTACAAAAGAGTTTAAATCTTTTTGCAGTATTTTTGTATATCAGAATTTTCCATCACCAACGCAATATCATCAGCGAAAGCAAATACTTTCGCGTATTTTATATATCTATAGAGTGAATTTGTATATATCAGAAATAATAAAGGTGCCAGTATTGTTCCTTGTCCTACGCCCGCGGTTAAATCCCCCTCGGTACTGAAAATATCATTTATTTTTACCCTTAACTTCCGATTTTTTAAATAGTCCGCAAACCACTTGTTTTGATTGTTAGCAATGCCGATGTTCCGCAGTTCACTTATTAATTTATCATGGCTGACAGTATCAAAAGCTTTATTTAGATCGATGAAAATCACTAGAAATTGATTACCTTTGGCTAGACCTTCGTATATATTGTTAACGAAAATTTTTAGCAACTCTGCTGTGGATTTCTTTTTCCTGAAGCCAAATTGCAGTGGGTATAGAATTTCATTTCTCTCTAGGTAATCTCTTAAATGGTTGGCAATATAGTGTTCCACTATTTTAGCAACTACCGAGATGATAGTAATTGGCCTATAGTTAGAGCAATCAATACAGTTTCCTTTTTTGTATATTGGCCGCACTATGCCTACTTCAAGCAAGTCTGGCACTTTCCCTCTTTTAACTGATTGATTTATTAAATTAACTAATAAAGGTCCTATCGATTCAATATGCCTTTTAATATCTAAAATCCTAATCCCATCGTATCCCGGTGCTTTATGGTCTTTTATTTTATTTACTACTTCTCTAATCTCGTTTTCACTAATTTTGGGAATAAAAAAGGTCACCTTGTTTAAATAGTTAGCTTGTATCTCATTTGTTATTAAATTACATTTATGACAGCATGTAACAGGATTCGATATATATTGGATTAAGAATTTATCTGGAATGTCTTTCGACTTACCAAAATGTTTATTAATGATGTCATCTATTGTACTACTATTACAACTTTTAATAATAGCATTTATTACTCTCCATGTTTTCTTAGTGTTTGTAGCGTCATGTAGAATAAGTGACTTATAATACTTCCCTTTCGCCTCTCTAATTTCTTTTTTAACATAATTCCTGTATTTAACATATCTAGTTCTATATTTATTATTAGATCTTTGATTCTTCCACTTTTTATAATATCTATCTCTCTCCTTAATTCTTTTTAATATCTCCATATTCATCCATTTTTTTATTGGCAACTACCGTGTTTTATTTCTCTCAATAAATATAGACAACCAATCCTTATAAAATTCCGTCAGTTTTTTATATATTAAGTCGTATATCTCGTCAGGATCATCTAGAATTGCGTAATCTTTCCATCTAAAATTGCTTATTTTATTGTATAAAAGTTTCTCGTTAATTTTCATGTTAGTATTTCTGTTACCAGAATCCCAAGAGCTATACTGAATTTCAAAAGCACAGCCTATAATATAATGGTCAGATAATGCTGAATTAACCACACTTGACCCCCAAGTATATAATTGCATTTTAATCTAATGAAGTAGTTGTCGATACATGTACTTACTAATTTAATTTTCCTAATCTGCTCTCTGGTTGGTAGGTTAATTAATCCGAAGCCTCCATAACTCGCAATAGTGTTTAAAAATTTCGCAGTCGCTCCAGCGGGACGTAACGCATCAAAATTGAAGTCCCCCACGACTACTATCAGATCAGTATCTACATCGATGGATTTTAATAACTTGTCAAATTCTCTAATGAAATCGTTGCTTTGTTTACTTGGCGATCGATACACTGCAATGAGGTGCATTATTTTCCCATCATTAAAGTGAATCGATCCAGATATATAGTCAAAACATTTATTGTCAGATTTACCTAATGTATACTTAAATTTTTGATTCACAAATAAGAGTATTCCTCCATTATATTTCCTCGGTTTACCTAATGCGAATTTCTCAAAACCTTGTATGTTATATAAGTGCAGTTCATAATCCGATATATTTATTTCTGTTAGGACTATCACATCAAACTTACAATTACCTAGTATAGCCTCAAATTCATCCCAATTTTTACGAACACTTCTAATATTTAAGTGCAAAAATTTCATCAGTTGACTATTGTAATTACTGTTTGTTATTGCCTGTCTACAATTTGAAAGATTATTTTTACAGTTTAAGTCCCATTCATCCAAATCTTTATATTTTTTGCATTCAACAAAATCAAATTTATGACCCGCCATCATAAGGTTTTAGAATACAAATTGCTTTACAGTAATTATAAATGACTAAAATTAAATATATACGTATATAAGCGCACTTAAATCTCATATTAACATAAATGCTGCAAATCCTCATTGCTTCTTACGTTTATAGCACGCTCCTTTTCTTCTTTCCTGATGAAGATTTTACCTCTGTTGACCCAAACAAATTTATAATTGAGTATTTTTGCTTTTAGAAGATTTCTGTAAAATCTCGATAAATTTTCATTAACGTAAATTTTTAGGGCACTATTTTCGTTTTTGGTTATGTCTTTATCGTACACTACCGTTTTTTTCCTCATTTCTAAAAATCGATCTACTAAAGTACGTCCAACTTTAACAATAATCGGTTTCGGTAACTGGGTATTACGCGTCGGTAAACGGTGCGCTGCCACTATGTTATCACGTGTAATATTTACATTCAACTTCTCGCCAATCGCTGTAATAATATCGGGTAGCTGTTCATCGGGGTATTCCGAAACACCGTGCAATTCGATGTTATCTCGGCGACCGTATTGTTCAAGTTTATGTACGATACTATACAACTCAGTGATCTGCCCATCCTTCTTAACCAGCTCATCTTTTAAGCTTCTTATTTCGTCTCGCAATGACTTATTAATGTTTACAATTTCTTCATACTGATTTCCAATGCAATTCATCGAAACTTTTAAGTCTTGTATGTCCTTACGCAACACATCTATGCCCTGAGCAAAGGACATAGAGGGCGATTCTTCATCTGAATCTGTTTGCAGAAGATCCTCTTTTGATGTAGGAATATTGACATTTGGTTTTTTATTTTTCTTTTTAGTAGGTGGCTGGTCACTTCCATCGCTTGACTCATGCCGACTCTTTCCTTTTAGATTTAATATGAGCGGAGGAACTGATTTTTTGTTGCTTGGCATATTACTGTTTACGCGTTGTCGCTAGAATAGTAAATAATGCTATTAACGGTAACAATATTATCAGAATTGATAAATTCACTCTTACCTTATCATATACTGGTAAACTCTATTACAAACGAACGCAACACTACGCAACTTCACTTTGAACAATTAAAACTGTTTTCATCTCTATCTTATTTATTGTATAATAATGAATGATTAGGAGTCGATATATGAAAATGTATTGTACAATATATTTATAAAAACTGGAAGAGGTTTAAGCCATATACGCTATTGAACTTAATGGATATCATATAAAAATAAATAGAGTATTTAACTGATATGTCAAATATTCGAACTTTTGGTCCAAAACCGCTGTACAAATTTTTTAAATTAACTCCGTTTAACTTTCTTTTTAATAATTTGCTACCAGGAGTATTAAAATTCTTACTCAACTACTGCAGTTTGTTGTTGCGGTAATAAATTAATTTTAATAAAATGCTCGATACGGAGAATTCGGAAGATATGAGTGAAGAAGATGTTCTCTTAAATGTGTAATTACGGGAGATCACCGTGTGAGTAACTCCAAACCGATTGCTGTGTGTGCTGTTTAGTTGAGCAAAACTTTTTGTTAGATCAAGACCGATAGGTTAAAGAAAGATCGATAATCTTCAGCTAAACGTGGAACGTGATGACTATTTTCTGTTGGACGGTAATAAATATGTTTCCCAAAGAGAGAAAAAATCTAAACATAAATACAATTCCAGATAAAGCAAAAATTTTTTTATGAATTTCCAAGTACAGATTTAAACGGACATTAATACACGGGCAAAGCCGTGAGACACAGCTGGTATATATATATAAACTCGGCCATTTTGGCATCGCAAGGGGCCGTGCCCCTTGACCCCTCTTGCTTTCATTTCTGTCTCTTGCTCTTCTATACTTTGTATAAAATGATCAAAATTTACTACGTAATTCTTACTGGCATCAACACAAAAAAAAAAATAACATAACCACAAAAGTTCTATTCTAACATTTAACTTTTATTATATAAAATTAAGACATTTTTTCATTACATTTTTCGTTACATATTTCATTACATAAAATTGTGACATTTTTTAAATAACAATAACAAAAATCCTATAAAATATAACAAACGTTACATAAAATTGGAACATTTTTTTGGGACATTTTTCTGGGACATTTTTTTGGGACATTTTTCTGGGACATTTTTTTGGGAAATTTTTTCGAATGGGAGGTAGCCTAAGAATTACGTTGTAATTAATATATATACATAACTCGGCCATTTTGGCCTCGCAAGGGGCTGTGCCCCTTGACCCCTCTTGCTTACATTTCTGTCTCTTTCTCTTCTATACTTTGTATAAAATGATCAAAATTTACAACGTAATTCTTATTGGCATCAACACACACAAATAATAACATAACCACAAAAATCCTATTCTAACATTTAACTTCCGTTATATAAAATTAAGACATTTTTTAGTTACATTTATCGTTACATATTTCGTTACATAAAATTGTGACATTTTTTAAATAACAATAACAAAAATCCTACAAAATATAACAAACGTTACATAAAATTATTTCGATTATTTATAGCAACAAGCATTTTTTTAAGCGTCATATTGTTCATTCATTATTTGAGTATCTGATTTACTTGCGGTAGTCTATTAGTTAAGGTGCTTGACTGCCATTCGGCGGGAGTTGTCTGGTTCTGGATAAGTCACTTTCAGCTATATACCTAATCTGAACTCGAATATTGGTTATACCAGAGAAATCTGGGAAAGTGAAGGTGGTCGAGAGAAAGAAGTTGGCCGCAATATTCTCTTCAGATTTATTAAGCTTAATACCATTATGAAAAGCTTAAATTCACAACCCTCCACATTCTGCCAAGGCTATGGGACTTACTTTACTTTACTTACCCTTTTATTAGAACATACATGCATCAAAATAAAAACTCTAAAATCATTATAGGCGGATCTATTTTTTCTACTCCATAAACAGCTGACAAAAAAAAAAAGATTTGAAGACAAAATAGCTAGGCGAAAAATTATCCGCAAATAGAAATGATCATTCTGACCTCGGTGATTACAAGGACATTTATGACATGAAAAATCTGATGGGCAAATGGCGCAGGATAATTTTGAAACAAGAGAAGAAAACAATGATTATTATTATTATTTAGGCAAAGACAAGCGATGTAAAATACATTATTAACAAGACCCGATATATTTAAGTCTCGCAAATATGATTATTCACATGGTGCAAAAATCATTCGAATTTTTAGATAAACGCTGCTACGGAAGGAATACATAACGCGCTAACAGCCAAAGATTACGTTCCGTCACCTTTGAGTAGAGCATAATTGATCGAGAACATCAACAGCAGTTTTCATTTGGTTAACCGATTATGTAGCAATCTCTCCTGACTTCGATTTCCTCGATGGGTCAATTTCTGCATCATCTTTTCTTCTCTCCGTTGTAAGATACAAGTGTAGATCTATACCCTTGTGGTATAAATTCCGCTGGTTTTTATTATACCTTAAAAAGTAGCTGGTCATTGCAATAAAGCTTGCCCATGAGGACTTTGGCGCAATAATATGTTCTTCGTGCAGTAGCATTGATTTAGACAATTTTCATAAGAATATTTTTTACAGAATCACTTGCATTATAGGGACGCGTACTTCATTGTACAATAAACATTCAAATTTAAAACATAAAAATCTAGAATGCATCATGCAAAACTTTTGCCTCTTCTAACGTATGCCGCCGGTTTACTTGACTTAAACTGTCTGAATAAGCACTTTATTCGAAACGAAACTAACCGTTCTTTTTTGTCTACTGTATTCGCCGGCAATATAATGTGTTTGAATATTCTTGAATATTTTTGAATTACACTTTTCACTGATCGCTAATGTGTTTACGTCATCGAATCTTTAGTATAAAATAAGCGTATATTAATCAGCAACATTTTTATTATTCTGATAAAAGTATAAAAACGTGAAATTTAAAATGACCAAATCAATTGTTCATTATTTCATTATGAAACGAATTTATACCAAATATATAAATCTAAATTTTTTTTCCATCAAGAAAGAAATTGTCTAATAAGATTAAAAATAAAAAATTCAAGGAAATGTATAAAATCTTTCGCTAAACATTCTACTTCTCTGCTTTTTTCGCTACAGCGGGCCGCCGTTTATATTATCTGCCATCGTTAACGATGTATTTTGTAGTCAATACAACGAGAATGGTAATTTGACTGAATGAATGGTTTTTAAAAAAATAATTTATATTGAAGTTAATTCGTAGTTGTTTTCAGATTTTCCGAATTAGATTAGTTACATTTATTCTTCCATATCCACGTTATGTTGTAATTTCCGATTTATGTAAATGTTTTAAAAATTGACGTAATTATTAACGCGGGGTTGTTCTTGTATGCCGTCCCTATTGATATCGCCGAAAATAATTAAGTACATTAAATCTCCAAACTCTGCTGCGCCCCCTAAAGGAATCATCTCCCTTTAAAAAGAAAATCGCAGACTTTGAAGTCGAAAAAATAAGGTGATCTTTAATAATGGCGGTATATTTACATGGGCATTGACTAAATTTGAACTTCTATTTTGTTAAAATTAAAATTAATTACACACATTTGTGAGACTGTACACTTCAAAAGAACTAAGCGGGTGCGTGAAACAAGGAGCCAATCAGCTTAGCAATATAGTTGATCTAACGGGTTGTGGTTTGATGTGGTTACCTTTCATCAGCTGTCTTTGATTTTTTAATTAAGTCAGAAAAGACCACCGTCTGGCTATTAGCGGAAAAGTGACACTTCCTCCTTTTATTTTTAACACGTCTATATATGTATTTTGGTTTTTCTTTTTTTTTTTTTGTTCTGCTTATCGCCGCGGACACCTAACTATATGAGGTAGCTTTCCGTAGGTAAAGTATAAAAAGTAAACAAATCCTGCCGTAAGATAAGTCGAAGCCAGATGTAACAGTATAAAGAAAACACCGTTTCTTCGGTTAAGGAAAAAGCGCCACAAAGAAAGGCAGAAAATAATTTAAATCTGAGAGCTGGAAAATAGGAACGAATGGAAAATACAGAAAAAACAAAAACCAAAGGAAAATGCACGAGCAGGTGGAAAAATGAAAAAAGTGGAATGACAAGGTAGCAGAGAGAATATCATGGAAACTCGAATAATAAGACTTAAGGCACTAGAGCGAAAAGTTAATAATTAGATCACGTTTGCCGCTATGAATTATGATAAGAAAACCAAAAAAAAAAAAAAAAGCATACATACGTATTATTATTATTATTATTATTATTATTATTACTATTACTATTATTGTTAATATTATTATTATTATCACATAATGGAGTATAAAGAAATAAAGGAAATAAAAAAGCATTTTAAATTTTAACATATTTGAGAGTTATAAGTTTTGAATAAAAATGAAAAATACGTTTATATATTCATGAATAATAGAACTGCGGCATGGTATATATTTTACCTGGAATCACGTAGAAAGCTTAAAAATTATTTATAATTTATATGTGTGTGCGAGAGTCCTCTGTGTGTGAGTACGATGAAAACGGAAAAGCGCTAGTGGAACAATGAGGAATTCTACTGGTAGAGCTTTTTAAAAGTCGACGACTTGTGCTTTTCTTTGAGTATGCGAAATAGAAAGTTGGCCTAAGTCCCTATTTCGAGAAATCGCACGAATCCGGTACGCTTGAGAAGTGTAAGCCACTGAATGGAGTGGCCGAAGCGGAAACTGCGAAGCCAGTTAACTAGTTTTCTCTGACGATGATACATCAGTTCCTGGTGCCTCCACGAACCGGATAAATATTTCCCGGTCGTTTTGAAGAAAATCTGACGCTTCTTATTACATCCGAAGGCAGATGGAAATATCAGCCGATTGCCTATTGGGGGCGCCGCTCATATTTAACGTACGTCTGCCACAAATGAATGGAGCCGCAAATTCGAAACGGAGTACTCGCTTTATACATTCCAGCATGACGAGGAGCCGCTTGTGACGCGGCCTTTTTAAGGCTGCAATTTAATAATTACTTTTGCAGAATGTCTAAGGCGACAGCGATAGAAGACTTTTTCGCTCACTCGGTCCAGCTCTCAGCCTAACAACACACATATATTTTACAGTTTCCGTCTGTTCGTATTAAGTTAACCCCTAAGGAATTAATTAATAATATAGGACTGCAGCATTGTCGGACACTGAATGACTTCAATCTTCGTGCCTTTCTCTGAATGCTGTGAAAGTCACGTCTAGTTGAGCCCAAATATACCCCCTTTGCAACACATTTTGTCTTCTAGTGCGGTTTTTAATTTGCATTCCGTTTTTTTTTTTTTTATATTTCCGCGACATCGTTTACTTTTTTGCATTTCATGGCTAACGTTAACTCTGATAAAAAATCCTTTTTTCTTCTTTTTTATTGAGTTCGCATTTTTTAATTCTACGAAATCGCCTCAAAAATCGAAAGTGGGAAAACGAAAAAAGCTTTCAATACGGCTGGAGAATATAAAAGCAATTGCTCGGGTAACGAAAGTAGAAGGAAATGAGAGAATGTAAGAAGCGTTATAATGGGGCAATGTTTCCAAGTAAAGAATAAGATGTGTAGCAGTAAAAGTGTATTATATTGAAGAGGCGAGAGATAACCTATAGAGCTCATACGAAGGACTAAAAAAATGAGGAAATAATAAGAGAGGTGAACTAGTAGATGTTCCCCTGAAAAATTTAGTATAAAAAACGCTTCTTCTTTATAGTGTCGTACTTATAATTCCTGAGCGTCGGCCACTACCTGTACGAATACATTTCAGCTGTACAGATACGTACTGTCCGAGGCAATTGTTATATGTAGTACGAATGTGTACACACACGTAAGAATACATTCGGATCAGCAATCGTTTGATTTATACAAGTGCAGTCCCTCATGTGTGTCTGATGTGTACTAACTAGCGTCCGTATGATCGTATACACGTTTGCCATTTACTTCCACCTGATCATTAGCGAGTATTTTTATTTAATTTTTCGTAAATAACTTCTGTCGTCGCCGGAGATCGAACCCGAAACTTCCGTAACGGAAGCCAATCGCTCTAGCAACTAGGCTATCGCGAAGGAACACTACTCTAAATCATTCAATTCAGACGGGACATTGCCCTCTTATCGCGGTTAACGAATTTGAGAAAGTATATAAAACCGGAAAATCGGAAAAAGTTCACAGCCCTTTTTATACGAGCTAGAGAAACAATTTTTCCTTTTAAAGACATCGCAAACATTATCTTCGTTTGAGCGGGGAGAATAGTATGGAGAGGCAACCAACGAAAAAAACGAAAACGGAAGGAAAATAATAGAGTTTGGCTTAAGAACGTAGACGAGTAACGGAGACAACAACAGAACGACAAAGTGTAGGAAACAAAAAGAACCATAGGTTAACAGCAAGACACTAGCTCGAACAGACAGATAAAAAGAATAATTTTTAGAGAAAGAGGAAACGTATACATCCGATACCAAAGTTTGAGATATGGACGAGGAGACTTTTTTAAACAAGATGTGAGAAGAGGCAACAACCCGAGCCAAGCAGTCCGCCGCTTCATTACCGAAGAGGCCCGAATGGAACCCACAGAAAATCAATTTGAATGAAAATGAAGCGGGGAAGAAAGAATGTGGATGGTATGATAAAATCACAGGAACGATCAGGTAGGGAAGAATGAATTGAAGGGCGGTCATAGAGTCAGATATAATCATAAATTTAGAGGAAAAGTGATTGCGGGAAGTGAAAATAATGGAACGTAGGATAGAGTCATTAATACGTTTAAGGAGGCAGACAAAAAGATTCTGAAAAATCAGTATTTGGGAGAATAAAAGAGGCACCGCACTACCCGGCCTCTTCGAACCATATGTAAATACGGTTGCATGCAAAGAAAATTGATAAAACTGTGGAATTCCTTTCTGACTAAGGCCTTCGCAAAAAACTTAGAGAGCGTAGGTACAGTAAACATATTTGAAGGATGGCAAAGATCGGCGAAATTAAAAGTGAAATAAGGGAGATTGACAAAGGACATTACGAAAGGACAAAACGAACTGAGCCGCAGAGAAATGAGAGATAGAATAGGAATTTTCCTAGGTACGAAACAAATGGAAAGACAGAAATGGATGTAAAGGAAGTGAGTGGGAGACGCTTAATAAGAAAACGATAGCTCAAATTAGATCTACGCTGCGACACTATTACTTTCCTACTTTTATTTTATTTATTCATTTTTCTCCCCTCCTTTTTATGAAGTAATAATTTTCTTTTTTTCCCCTAAGCTATAGCCCCCTATTATTTCAACTTATTATCAGTGGCGGCTCGTGAGTAACAGAAGTGGAGGTTCACAATTAAATATATTAAATATTACACAAATATTTATTGAAAAAAATTTAACAAAAATTATATACATATATATGTATGTGTCTGTGTGTGTGCGCGCATATTAATAATTTTCAGTTAAAAGTCTTGTAAACTAAATCGATTCTTCTATCTTTCTTTAAAGAAAAAAAATCTATAACAGTTTCATGAAAGTTAGGAATATTGTGGAACATTTGTTTTTCAATTGATAACATAGCTAAAGCATTTAACCTGTCTTCGCACATTGCGCTATGTAAAAATGTTGTAATTCGTTTTAGTGTCGAAAAACTCAGTAAGAATATAATTAGAACTTTTATCCTTAAGAAAATTACAATTTTTGTTAGAAACTATGTCACTATTGAAAATATTCGAATGAATATATGCGGTCCATCATTAAAAACTAAACTCTGTTCCCAATGATCGACTGTGTATATCATACATACATGGGCATCGCCAGCAGGGGGCAGGGAGGGGCAGCTGTCCCCCTCTGGAGCCTTGAAACTTTTTAATCAACTGGCATTGATGAGTATTCCTAGGCACGTAATCATGGACAATTTGGAAAGCTTATGTTTTAATTAGGATTTTATTCTTGTTTAATAAAATATTAAGCCTTTAGAACTTATAAATTTTATTTTTCCTATAACTCATATCCTCTTTCTATCATCTTGCCCCTCCCTGGCTCATCGGCTGGCGACGCCCTTGTATACATATTCAAAACGTTATTAGTATTTTTAAAAGTGATGTGGTTTCTAACAAAAATTTTAATTTTATGAAAACTCGTTACATATATTTATTTAAGTACAATAAAAAACAAACAAAAGTTAAAATTTTGCAAAATGTTGGTAGTTATTGTTTTTTAAGTCTATGTAATATTTATATTTTATCATTATTTTAATTTATCAATTATTACAATTATTTTGAATTTGCTTAAAAAGAAAAACAATTAAATTTTTATGCTAAAATATGCAGCCAACATCTTGAACAGTATCAGTTTTACATAATGCATGTCTCACCAACAAGAGTATAATAAAATGACAAATTATAAGATACAGTAGAAATTAGTTATAAAAACATTCAAGGAAGTGAATATAATCTGGTCGTTATATTCCGTATCAAATAAAGCATTATAATTTTTTAATGTTCAAAATTTACTACTAATGAACAGTTCGTTACGAAAATGACACGAAATATTTTATGGCATAAATTACGCTGAATAAGCAATCATTTATTTATAATTATAACTGCACATATTTCTTAGTCAAAAACACAAACAACGCACTTTCTTTTTTGTAGATAAAAGTATGATAATAAAAAAACTTAAATCAGTATAAAGCAAGAGTAAGAGAAAAAAAACTGTACCTAAACGGAAGTGATTTGATATTTTCTTACTTTTGAAGAAATTTGTAATTTTTCGACTTTTTATTATAATAAAATAAGTATAGTAATCCTTTTCTAATATTTTTTGCAATGGTCTTACCACAGGTTTTCATCAATGTTATATTTATAATAAGCATTTTACATGTCACACTAACAAAATAAACAGAACAAAAAATAACAGTATATCTGTTCTGTTTATATAAATTTCATTTCTTCATTGAAAAAGATTAAGGATGATGTTTTTGTTAAATTCATCTGCATAAATCTTTCAAAGCTAAATGCTAATTGGTATGCCGTTATAACCAATTTTTACTGTATTTTAATATTTGGAAATCGACAAATAGAATCACGGCAATTTTAAACACATTACTGTTTTTAAATGTACAATATTGTACTAACTTGTATATGTATGCAACACAATAACACAATCGATATAATATGGATGCAATTATATGCTTTTCTTATAAAATAAAAGTAAAAATAAGCACATAAATATGCTCCAATCAAACTTTATTTCCTTCAAAATTCAAATATGGTTATAAACAGCAAAACAAAATGTAAACATATAATCGTTTTATGAAAATTTATCGATTAATTTTGTTTATAATCAAATTCACTTCATTAAAGTACTGCTCACCTACACAATATAATCTTGCAAGAACAACGCTTATCGTTTGGTTCACAATTCGAGTGTGCTCCATCAAGCCTATGTAACACATGCACTAACACAACATCATTTTTATCTTTCTGACACACTACTACATTGTACTTACACGGTTTTCGATCGCACGTGCTACAAGCAGCCTTCACACTAAAAGAATTCTGGACATAACTTAATTACTTTTTAAAAATGTAAAATCAATTTATTTTTAACATTAATTTTACTAATAGTGATATATAAATAATAAATATAAATAAAAACATTGGATTCTACTTTTTTAAAGTTGAATCCAGGGTGTTCACGTGCGAATGTGAACACATGAACGAGCCGCCACTGCTTATTATACGTATACAACCTAACCTACTTACAGTATTAAGGACTAAGTTTTTCATCCCTGTTATTGTCTATACTCTTAGTACACTTTGCAGCGAATTTTCACATACATTATTTATTTTAAGCTTTTTATTACACTTTTTATTTATTTTTTGTTCCACACTAGGAGTTAAATTTGTACTTACACAATACTTAACTCCTTGCTCCTTTATACATAATTGAAAAATAATATATTTGTCCTTCCAGAGGTTATCTGGTGTGCCAAAAAAAAAAAAAAAAAAAAAAAAAAAAAAACGAATAGAAAGGGGTGGTGTATTCGATTCGGCAAGAACCACTAAAACTAGGAAGGATTTAAGAACACCAAGACATAGACGAAGGCAAGAAATTCGGATTACATCTAATTTAGAGAATCAGGACTTATAGGCACAAACATAGAGAAATGAACAGTAGTCAAATTTTGAGCAGATGATGAATTTATATAGAGAAATAAGGACATAAAGATCACCACCCCATTTGGTTGGAAGTAGAGCCTTCAGCAGATTTACCCTTTTGGTTGCTGAAAAGGAATAATTGATGTGTTCGAAAAAATTAGTAGGAAGGACCAATACCAGGCTGGAAGTCGTATTGCTAGGAAATAAATTATTGTGCTCTAGCCATCAAACAAGGTGCTTGTTTAACATACCTTAAAACAGTTTTCTAGTCAAATCGGCCCGTAAGTCATTTTTGGAAAAGCTATTATATCATTATGTTCGGCACCAGTGGAAACGGCGATTCCTAGATTTTCAGATTTTTAAATCCTCATAAGGCCGGATTTTGTGATTTTCAGTGTTTCGGTAATATTTCGGTCAATTTTCAAGCTAGGAAATTTTTTTTTCTTTTTCAGAATTGCGCAGTTTTTCAAGTCCTACAAAATGGATCTAAACAAAACAAAAAATTATCGCGAATTTTACAGCGTTTGAAAAATTTTAAAATTCCGATTTTTCAAAAACGAAGACGTACTCATCTCTGAAAAAAAATATTTCATCTATTTCTTCTCTAAAAATATGCACGAATTTTTTTAGATTTTTAAAAATGGTGGAACATACTCAAAAATAAAAAATTAAAAACCGTATATATTTTCAGTTTTTTGACCATCTTCAAACCGTTAAAGTTTTGATTTTTTTCTATACTACCATGACGCCAAAACTTGTTTCCGTACGTGCACCTCACCGTAGATTATTGTAAAACCAATAAAAACCACGTTATCACGACCGCTCATTAATGAATCTTTTGGCGGCTTCGTAGATTACTACCGATTCTCAAGAGTGATTATCACATTTTTGTATCGATCACTTTTTATCTTTTATTTATATATGTCAAAAAAGGAATTTTATCGATGTTAAGCAGGCATTTGACAGAGTCTGGCACTCAGGGCTGCTATATAAATGTAAGCAAATTCTACCGTTAGAATACTTCAATATTTTGATGTCGTACTTAGAAGAGCGTTATTTTCAAGTAATTGTTTGCAACAGCCAATCAGAGATATATAAAATCCAGGCAGGTGTTCCCCAGGGAAGCATCCTGAGACCACTTTTGTATTCTATATTTACTAGTGACATCCCAGAAACTTCGTTTATTGCTACCTTTGCTGATGACACAGCAATTATAGCTACTCATCACTGTCCCCCATTACGGCTACTCAGCAGCTTCAAAGTGCTATCGACCAGACAGTGGATTGGTTTCACCAATGGAAAATAGTAATAAACGAGTTAAAAAGTAGTCATATTATATTCACCAAACGGCGTATTAACCGAGAAAAATATCAAGTGACTATTAATGGAAAAATTACACCCCAAAGCTCTTGTGTCAAATATTTAGGAATTCATTTAGATCAATCCTTAACTTGGTTACCGCATATAACAGCGAAAAAAACAGAATTAAATATCAGGACCAGACAGTTATACTGGCTGCTGAGGCCAATGGCTCAACTATCTATTAACAACAAGCTGCTGCTATACTCTATGATATTGAAACCAATTTGGCTATATGGTTGCGAGCTTTGGGTTTGCGCCTCAAAGTCCAATAAACAAAAAATACAGCGATGCCAAAATAAAATTCTACGCATGATAATCGGTGCCCCGTGGTTCGTGTCGAATGATACGCTGCACAAAGACCTGCGGATAAAACATGTAGAGGAAGAAATAATTCAAGTTATTCAGAATTATCTGTCAAGACTGAAAGTCCATGGAAACCCATTAGCAGCAGGACTGCTAATTCAAGAAGCCAACAGAAGGCTCAAGAGATCACGCATCACCGATTATATGTAAAGTGTTGCAGTTTCAATTATAAATACATGAGAGCTCGGTCGCTGGACCGACTCTTGTATAATTAATTCATTAGTTCATTCATCACATCTGGTCGATGAAGAGACTTCTCGTCAGTTCTAGATCATAAGAAGAAAAAAAAAAAAAAAAAAAAAAATTCAAACTCCACATTTCTACCTTCAAATGTCAATTAGTAACCGTGAATAAGAATTATAGGGGATGTACTTATTTCATTTTATATTTAATGAAAGAATGTTATTATTAAAGTACCGAAATAGTTCCGACAACGAATATCAAAGAAAATCTTATTCAGGTCATAAAAAAGTTCTTCTATGTAAGCCGTTTACTACTTATATTACTGGTAGTTATATTTTTGATGTTTTGGGACTAAAGAAAACGATGCTAAAATTTCGGAAAAAGTTTTGAACAAAAATGAAAGCGATTTGAAGAAACTGATGTGCAAAGAAAATAATGTTTTTGTACTGAATCGCGGCTTTCATGGTACGGAATCGCAACCAGAAGAATGAAAGAATCCTGTTCTCGTGCCATCATTAACGGAAAAAAGTCAAAAACAGTTGTCAGTGGAAAAAGCAAATCCCGCCGTGTCACGACGATTCGATAGGTTGTGGAAGCTGTACATGGTGCTGTAGATCGAAAATAAAGGTTTTTCCATCAGGTTGTTTTTTTTTTTTATTATAAAATATTATTACTATTATTTCATATTGTTTTGGGCGCGTCAGAGGCTTTGATCCGACAATTATAAAAATTAAAAGAAAAAAAGGGTTAAATCGAAAGACGATTAAAGATAGAACTTAGGAAAGATTGAAGTACAAGTATTATAGCTGGAAATGGGAAGGAACGGATAAAGCAAGAACTATAGGGAGCAGGGATTTTAGAGGACAAAGCAGACCGTTCAGAAGCAAGGACGGGACATTGAAAGAAGATGCGGTTTGCATCACAAGTAAAAGTAGAGATAGAACTGTGAAGGGGACAATCGGGAGAAGAGGACAGGGAAAAATGAAAACATGAAGAGGGAAAAGAGAGTGATTAGATTGCAGTCTGCATTATTATGAGGATTGAAACCGCGGCTGTGGACAATAAGAGGCAGGATTAGAAAATAAAGAAGGATAAATGTCCGACTATTGTCGGGAATGATTAGCTGAGGAAAGAAGAAGGATGTCCAAGGCAGAAAAATTGCAGAGAAAAGAGGACTATCACGGACGGCCGAACGGGCTGGAAAATCCGTTGACTCGTTGCCCTCGATGCTAGAATGACTGGGAACCCACAAAAGGAAAATAGTAATAGAGCGGGATACAGATTGGAGATGAGAGAACGAATTGAGAGAATCAATTAGATAATCGTTAACTGACTGAAGCTGGTCTTTACAGTAAGATAGTTTGTTTTTTAATAAATGAAATTGGAAAAGACTAGTCTCGAGGGCTTCTTCAGATGAAGAGCTATAGAATTACATTCCTCCAAAAGATAGCAAAAGAAACAGCTTAGCTATAGAGTAAACACAATCAGAAAAACGAAGAAATAGTTTGTTTGAAAAATTGAAATCTTCTATGGTACTCGACGTTCCCGAAATGGCGGAAATGGATCTAGTAAAATTTAACTACTGGAACAGATCAGTTGCAACAAGCAACATCTTACTTAGCTGAAATGATGGATCAGATAGGTAGGATAAATTTAAGCTATTTTAAAGCATCAGTACATATTCTTAAAATACAAGTGAGATCTAAGCACAACTTACAACTGCTTCGTTCATAATAAACCGGATACGATCGGCGTGCCGACATTATACGTTATTTTATTGCGAATATGCTAACGGCATGAGAACGAGCAGTTGCTACTTTCACGATTCTGCCATTATTTACTTTTCGTCACATGCTAGAAACCTATCCAAAATTATGAAAGCTGCCGAACATCTCATGAAAATTTATGAATGAGAGCACGTGGTTCTAGTTATTGAAGAAGACAATAACGATGACTGATACCCGCTTTATGATCGTAGATTATTCAATCGAAATATACCTTTTTCTATTTTCGTAAAATTTTAATAAACCATCGGAGCTTCAAAATCAGGTGAAAAAGGTCTTGTTTTTCGCTTTCGTTATTCTTCCATTGAACATAAACTGAAACATGTATCGTAACATTCGCTATAATTTTTATTGGCAGTTACTGAGAATCGACATTTGAAGGTAGAAATGCGTAGTTTGAAATTAAAATTTGTTTTTGACATATATAAATAAAAGATAAAAAGTGATCGATACAATCACTCTTGAAAATCGGTAGTAATCTACGAAGCCGCCAAGATTCATTAATGAGCGGTCGAGATAACGTGGTTTTTATTGGTTTTGCAATAATCTACAGTGAGTTGCACGTACGGAAACAAATTTTGGCGTCATGGTAGCATGGAAAATAATCAGAACTGGCATTTGTAGATTACTAGGGAACACTTTAACGATTTGAAAATGGTCAGGGTCACGACTTCGCCCGTATATATTAATATTCATTTAAATCTGTACTTGGAAATTAATAAAAAAAAAATTTTGTTTAACTCGAATTATATTTGTGTAAAGATTCTTTCTCTCTTTTGGGTGAAAGATGTTTTATCACCGTCTAACAAAAAATGGTCTTCACGTTTCACGTTTAATTAAAGATTATCGATCTTTCTATAACCTTTCTATCGTGATCGAACATAAAGTTTCATTCCACTAATAAAAACAGCGCACACAGCCATCATTTTGAAGGGACCGAGTTATTCGCACGGTCATCTCCCACAATTACACATTAAAGAGAACATCTTCTTCACTCATATCTTCCAATTTCTCCGTATCGAGCGTTAGTTAAAATTAACTTATCACCATAAAATCAAAATAACAGTAATTCAATAAAAATTCCAAATTTGAGTATAAGCAATATTCCTTAAAAATTCCGTTGCAAGATTTTTTATTTCTCTGTAAAAGTAACAGAAAACATTGCATTTTTTTTTTTTTTTTTTTTTTTTTTTTGCTCAGCGCAATAAGTACAGTAATTAGGCTAGGAGCGCAACTTGTCTGTTTTAGATCGTGTCATGAAGGTTTGATGATTTCAGTAATACAAAAAGAGCCGTAACAGAGTGCGGTGTATTTAATTAGCCAAGAAATTAATAAAGTGTTATCTAGAGTTTATTATTTTGCACTATAGGGTAATCGTTTTATTTAAATTTTTACATTTAATTTATATTACCGCGGTAATCGTTTTATTTAAAATTTTATAAAAATTAATTATTTCTTTATTTGTGCTGTATGCATTTCTGCACCGATGGTTGCATCTCGACTATTTAAAACCTCATATTTCGTGAAGAAGAGGAGGTGGAAAACTCAGCCATACCTTGAAACCTTCATTAGGAAACACAAATACACCCTGAAAATTTTAGCATGATGCATCCAGCGGTACCGGAATGAATAATACAAACAAGCATTCATTTTTATATATACATATATATTAATTACAACGTAATTCTTAGGCTACCCCCCAAAAAATGTCCCAATTTTATGTAACGCTAAATGTCCCAAAAAAATGTCCCAATTTTATGTAACGCTAAATGTCCCAAAAAAATGTCCCAATTTTATGTAACGTTTGTTATATTTTATAGGATTTTTGTTAATGTTATTTATAAAATGTCACAATTTTATGTAACGAAATATGTAATGAAACAATATCTTAATTTTATGTAATGAAAGTTAAACGTTAGGATAGGATTTTTGTGATTATGTTTTGTTTTTCTTTTTATGTTGATGCCAGTAACGTTGTAAATTTTGATGATCATTTTATACAAAGTATAGAAGAGAAAGAGACATAAGTAAAAGCAAGAGGGATCAAGGGGCACAGCCCCTTGCGAGGCCAAATTGTCCGAGTTTATATATGATATATGGTATATACAGATAGTAATACAAAAAATGATCGAATTAATAAACGCGTCATTCTGCTAAGTATGACAGAAAAACAATTGTTGGCAATGAGGTCAGAAATTAAGGCAAAAGCTATATAATGCAAGGGCGGCTTACTGGTATAGAGTATAGGCAAATATTTAATCGTACGAAAATTATTATTTTTAGCAAATTAACACGATAATATTCACTCCTAGGTTACCTGGATCAGGGTTTAATGGTACGAAATTCGAGGCGCCTGCGGAAAAATTACTTCTCATCAGCCAGTTGGCGAACGGACATGCTCAGCTGTTTACCAACCGACATTATCTACTTCGTGTGGCCGGCTCAAGAATGCGACTCGCAGCGACTTCCTTGTCCGGTAGTGTTTCGCGCTAACCGGCTGTTCCGAATTCCGCGTATGATGGAATTTTTCGACAAAACCGAAACCAAAACCGGTTGCCCGAATATTTTCCGCATTTGTAAAGTGGTGCTGGCCATTTTGATTCTGATTCACTGGAACTCCTGTTTCTACTTCGCCATCAGTTACATGATTGGCTTCAGCAGCGACAATTGGGTGTACAATCTGAAGGGATCGAAGAACGAAACGCTAATAAGACAGTATATATACTGCTTCTATTGGTCCACTCTTACGTTAACTACCATAGGCACGTATAATGAGCTTTTTTTTTCTTTTCTAATATTATCGACATTTTCAGAATCGGGCAATTTCAGTTTCAGCTAAGCAATTTCTGTTACAACTTCGATAGCGCACTTCGGTAAGACAAAAAGATTTTTCGAACGAAAGAATGACATAGTCATTAGGTACATTACGTGCACGCGAGTTTATTAACATTTTACCTGGTAAAAATGGCCTCTCGTTACTAAAAACATTGTTCTGCACAGTTCTCGGGGTAAGTGACTGCACGGTGACTGTCAGTTTGATGGGGCAATTTATCGAGAAACAGCGTCAACGTTAGAATAAAAAAAAGAACTGAACACAATTTTCAATTTACTCAACTTCAGACACTCCTCTGCCGTGCAATATTGGAAACTATTTTTTTCTTTTTCTCATTTTAAACGGGAGTAATTTTGCTTTGCTTGTCTCCTTCAGAATTAGTCAAAATGTTCCCTTCAGATAAATGTTTATCATCCTATATAGTAAGTTATAACAACAACTATCAAAATATAACAAACAAATTCGAAGTATAAAATGATTGCTTACTTAGAAACCTTTTTCACGGTATATAACCCATCATCAGTTAAAAACACAATATATGTGTGATCGGAAACCAATTCTAAATCACACTACTTTAGTGTGTTTCTGACCAGATACATATATTGTGTTTTTAGCTGATGATGGGTTATATACCGTGAAAAAGGTTTCTAAGTAAGCAATCATTTTATACTTCGAATTTGTTTCTTATATTTTGATAGTTGTTGTTATAACTTACTGTAATTTATATAATTAATTAACAAACAGCACGTTAAAAGATTCTTTATTAAATGTTTATCCTGTTCCTGTTTCTTCGTCGTAGTTTGCAATACGACTGAAACCGACTGTTCACCTGCATTTTAAAGTTTTACTGGATGCAGTTTCGCTCAACTACGATCAACCCCAGTACTGTCAGACAACAAAACAAAAACAATTACTCACAAGGAAAGTACACGAGTTGTCAGACGCCGATTTTGATGAAATGTTGATATGTTGTAGAGTATAAAAAAATATTAGACACGGGTTTTTTTTCTTATCGGCCCATATGCAGTTTTAAGGGGTGAAAACCACTCCTAAAGATCACCCCCGAAAATCGTTTTTTCTAAATATCTCGTCTTCAACTCTAAATTTTTTTATTAAACAAAATGGAAATTATTTCTCGTTCAGAGGAGAAAGTAATCCATAGTGATTTAAGCAGCGGAGTTGCATCCCCTATTTTCTGGGGGTGTGAAAACACCTTTTTTTGATCATAATTATGGAATAAAATATTATAAAATAACATAAAAAAATAAGAAAAACTGTATGTTAGAGTTTTTGAGGTCGCTGATCACGAATCCGTCATCGGATTTTGTCAAAATGGCGGATCCAATATGGCGGACAAAGAAGTCAAAAAATTTTTAATTTCAAGGACAAATTGTATAGGAGGATTTCTGAGGTCACTGATTACTGTTATCAATTTTTGAAAATTCAAATTACACTGTGCTTTATAACCATACAGCCCCAAACCCCTAAAACCCAGACAGGCATTCAGCCTGTGCTGTTTTAAACCAACAAACCTCAAACTCCTAAACCCCAGTTAGGCCGAAGGCTCGTGTTTTTAAACCGATAAACCCAAAACTCCCGAACCCCAGACAGACTGTTTTGACCAAAGTTATAACGAGCCAAATGAACACCAAATTCCTGGACGAGCCAATGTTTTAAACATGTTTAATTTTAAAAATTGTTGATTATTATATTTCAGATTCTCGCGAGTTTATCGAGCACGGTAGCAGTACGAATTATATCTATAATCGTATTAATATACTGTTTACTGTTTATTGATTGTGAGAATTAGTAATAAATGTTTTGATTTACTCATTGAATGTAATTCTCCTAATGTATAAGGGTTCATTCTAAAAAAAAAAATTATTATATAACTAATTTATTTTTTGATTCATATTCATACAGTTGTGATAACTTATTCGATATTTATCTTAAAGGTAAACAAATAAAACAAAAATCACAATATTATTAAATGTATTAAAAATCGCTGACTAGTTTCGGCTACAACAGGGCTCTAACTCACATATAAACAATAAGAAACCATGAAGTATTGCAAGTAAAAATAATAGTAGTAATATTAATAAAAACATTAGTAAAAATAACAGTAAAAATAAAAATAATAGAACGGATTAGAATAGTTCATTAATCATAATAATAATCAATATGATAATATATAGTAGCCAAAATAATAATAAATAAAGGTAATAGTGCACTTAACATAATTTATTAATCAAGAAGTACAATATTGAAATGGTGAAATGAAAAGCAAAAAGAATACATTAATAAAATAATATAAAATTATAATATTAAATACTACATGTGATAATGTTATTTATACACTACACAATAAAACAATACTAACTGCTTAAATAAGATAGAAATTTTAATTTATTTTATAGTTTGTAGCGAATTAAATCTAAGGGGTGGAAAATAAGAAGATTATAAATCTTGTATAATACCTGTACATAGGAACCATAATAAATCATATAATAATAATAGAAGCCTAGTAGAGAAAGAAATATATATTAACGCAATATTTGTAGACTAATGTAAAGATACTTGGCCATATATTATCGGCCTGATCAGTGATGTCGATTAAATTAACTTGTATAAAGATTTGTAATGTTTATCTGAAATATAAACAAATTTATTATCACAAGTACTGTTTTTTTTTTTTTGTTTTTTTGGTTATTTATCGATAGAATGAAACCACCCTTAGTACTCATTATTATCTAATTTATAATATAATAAAGTATGAAATTAGTGAAATGTGACAGTTTAAATTCATTTATTATATAATTGTGTTGTTCTAATGTATTGTGTTATTGTGTTAAGATTTTTCACTTGTATTTATAATTCATGATCTTGTTTTTCAATATTTCTGGCAACTTATTAAATAATTTCGCCCACATATATCTTGCCTGTAACCTGTAGTGAATTTTATTGTAGCACGGTAACTCTGCTTTCTCTTGTTGTGATGCTTTGGTTATACCAGGACAAAATTGTATTTTAAATCTTTTTTTATTTTTTAAAACGTACAATAACAAATTTGTAGTATAAAGGTTATTAACACTCAATAAACTATTGTCGCTATCGTATTGATTTCCCGAACTAATTTTCTTACTTATTAATTTTTGTAAATTATTTATCGGTGCAAGATGATAGCTTGCGGCACCTCCCCAGTTGCAATATCATCCCATACGCTAATGTAGACTGATAAAGCGCGAGATCGCAATTGTTTTTCACTAAAATACTGTTCTAAATAATAGAATAGATAATTCAGTTTTCTTAGATTTGCCGATAGGTAATTTCAATGTTTACCCCATGATAACTTACAATCCAAGAATACCCCTAAATATTTAACCTCGTACGCTCTGTCTATTAGAGTATTAACTTTCCATTCTATTTTCAATTCATTCCATCTGTGCTGCGGAAGGTGGCTATAAATTAAATATTTCGTTTTTTTGACATTTAGCTGCAGTTTATTATTAGACATCCAGTTATGCACTTTGTTTACATCACTCTGTATTTGATGTTGCAGTATATTTACAAATCGTGAACTAAATATCAAAACAGTATCATCTGCATAGGTATAAATTTTTCCCGATACATTTAAATTACATAGGTCATTAATATATATATATCAAAAATAGAATGGGTCCTAAAATGCTACCTTGCGGTACACCGAATTTCTGTATTAAGCTATCGTTAAAGGTTTTATTGACTTTTGTGACCACTTTTCTATTTGTTAGATAAAAACTAAACCAATTGTACGTGAAGCCGCGAAAACCACAAGCGTATAGTTTCTTTAGGAGTATGCTCAACTATATCAAAAGCTTTACATAAATCAAAATACACCGCAACAACCGAACAACCATACTCCAATTTTTCAGATATCGGAGTTATGTAGCTAAATAGGGCATCATCCGTACATTTATGGTACAAAAAAACCATATTGATTTTCACTGAAAAAGTCTTGTGTGTTTAAATATTCCATTATTTTTAGTTTTATGCATTTTTCAAAAATTTTTAAGAAAAAGGATAATAGTGTTGGCCTATAATTAGAAATATCGGTAGTAGAACCACTTTTAAATACCGGTGTTATAATTCCAAGTTTTAAAATATCTGGAAAAACACCCGCTTTGAAGGATTCATTAAATAGGTTTTGTTAATGGTTTGATAAAGAATTCTATGTTGTCTTTTATATGTGTAATTGATATTCCATCATAACAGTATGAATACTTATTCGGTAGCGATAATATGGCAGTTTTTATATCATTCATAGTAAAATCAACAAATCCGAAGGAACTTATACAATAATTTGATACATTGAAGATGTCTGAATGAGAAGTCGATTTATTTTTGATAGATTTAATTATATTTACGAAATAATTGTTGAAGTGATTAGTTGTGTGATATACTCATCTCACTTACTGTTAGGAGCTCATTGTTTACTGAAATTTCTTTTAAAATAGGATTTTTGTTAGCCATGGCCTTTTTCATTTGTTTTGGTTTATCACTGTAGCAATGCAACTTATGCGAGTAATATTTTTTTTTCAACAAAAACATGGTCTAAACAAGATGAGTAAGTACCTTTTTCCCGGTGATATGTGGAATAGTTATGCATACTTTTGAATCCATGTGAACTTAGTAAATTAAAATAGTTCAAGTTTTTAACATTATCAAATAAATTTATATTAATATCTCCTGTAATTAATGCAATTCGATCAAGAGTATATTTATAACCTCATTTAAGTTTAACAAAAATTCAGCGTGTTGCGAATCGCAAAATCGATATATGCCTACAATTGAGAAGTTTTTGTTATTTGCTAATTTGATATTAAAACATACTAGGTTTCCGGTGGAAATTTTAACATCAATATCCGTTATTGTTAAATTTTCTTTAATGTAGACTACAAGACCCCCTGAACGTTTTTGAAGTCTACAGTCTGCACGCACGGTAAATCCTGGGATCTCGTATCGAGGTACTTTCTCCTCAGTTAACCAAGTTTGAGAAAAAATTAACAAATCATAAACCCAGTCGCTCTCGTTTAGTAACAATAATAAATCATTAAAATGCGTTCTTAGGCTGCTTACATTGAGTGATAAGATATTTAAGGTGTACGAATTCATTTCTGTTTTTTATATTGTTAGGTTATTTATATTTTGTAGTATTTGTATTATGTTAATATCGACTTTATCAAGAATTCTTACGTATTTTATTGCAGAAATTAATAGAGTTAATTATTATAAATCATGTTAAAAATTTATCAAGGGAAACTGTATATGATATTTAATCTGGTAGAACCAAAATGGATCATATGGTACGGTGAAAATGATTAAATGTACATAAAAGGTAGCCAACGTAAATTAACAATATGGAAAATTAACTTAAGATAAAATAAATTTAAGTTAATTTTGCGAATAAATAAGACTGAATTTTATAAAACTAAATTTCTTAAACTAACTTTCATATTACTAAATGAGATACACATATAAGCGTACTTACTGTTTTTGTATTGTAATAATAAAGATATCTCGAATAATATAAAAATAATATATTTAATACAAAAAAAAATATTTCAATATTTTAGTAAGATACGAAAAGGTATTTAGAACTGGAACGAATGGAAATAACGGTACATAGAAAATGAGACAGTATAGGATTAATAATTTTAGAACCTAACAGAACAATAGGCATGAAGATATAATTAGGGTAAATATAATTATAGTTAATAAAAAACCTAAGAATTAGTATTGAAGTTGTCAACTTCTCAACCCCGTTTTTATAATTGATATTAAAAGAAAAAGTAAACGTATAATAATAGTAATAGACATCATTAACTCTGTAATACAAAAGAGATAAATCAATAATTAATATTATAGAGTAAAGTGAGGAACGGAAAATCAATAGTCACTTCAGATTTAGTAAACCGGAGACTTGATAATTCGAAATTATTTGCAAGATCGGCGATACTTCATCTCTGCGAGCATAAATCTTTCCCTCTCGCACCCAGAAAAATTTCCAATTTTTAAAGCGTAATTTCCTGGCAGACGTAAAAAGGAGGAGGTTAGATGTTCATTTATATAAACTTGTGTATCTCCTTCTCAGGCTATATCTTTTAAGCAAGGTCTCTTTTGTCGGGAGTTTTTTAATAATTCCGTTTTTAAAATACACCGGCAAAATTTTATTATCTTTGTTTTTCACCTTTCGGTAATCGGTGGCACGCGTCAATATATCGCTTACCGATACAGTTGCCTGACCGATTTTAACAGCCAGGTCCAATAAATTATCTCCCGGTACTACTGGTATGTTCGATACAATAACGTTGTTCTTACGTGTAGTGCACTGTTCTAGATTGTTGAACCAGCGCTCTAACAGCTAATTCAATTCATGCAACTGCGTGTTATCAGTGCGCAGCTCATTTATGATCTTCAGAGCATCATCAAGTTTCTTATCTGTCAGCTGACGCTCCGATGCCATTTCTGTCATTTGCTCTCTGACCGCCACTAATTCTTTTTGTATCGCCAGTGGCAGCAAATCACTTACTCTAAAGTCAGCTGATGCCGGGCTTTGCTGCGTCAAAGCCGAATTGTGAATATTCTGTTTTGTCTGAGTTTGCATTAAATCTTGCTTATCAGTTGTAGATCGTTTGCAGGAATCCACATTTGTACCCTCTCCTCGGCAAATTAAACACTTCCATTCTGATTTATTCCTTTTGGACATGTTCTTCCACGTGCTTGCCGATACACCAGCGCAGCTGCGATGCATTGCACGCTTGCACCGAGAGCATACTATATACTTGCTGCTAGTCAGCAGATTGAGCATTTCGCACACGCAGACATCCTTATCGCTAAATTATATTAGATTAGACTAAATGATAAAAACGTATTACCAGCCGCTGACAGCTAACAAATCGAACGCGGAAAATTTAAGTTAATTTACGAATTTTGAAAACAATATAACACGCCAAATAATACAGGTAAGTTGATTTTAAAAACGTCTATATAAAGCACTTTAAAAAAACTTTCATTTAATACTAATTATGGTTTTTAATGAATTATTTGCACTTTATTATTCTTGTCACAACACAGAGCTGATCAAGACACAACCACTCAGAATAATAATAATAACAATAATAATAACTTCGGTAAATTACGATCTCGGTTGTATGATAACTTCGAGAAAACGTATTCATCTTCTTTGGTCTGCCATCAGATTTTCCGTGAGTCAAAAGTTGTAATTATTTTTGATAAGAAAGTGAAGAAGTATTCAATTTTGATTCGCGGTCAGATATTGGTAATGTATGAAAAACGATAGAGCTAAAATGATACAGGATATAAGAGACAAAACAAAGAGTAAAAAGCCAACTTTTTTTAGCAACTGAGAGTACAGTTCAAAACACAAGAAAGAGCAAAACATTTTTAAAAAAACAATTGGACATAATTTTTCCGATGATGCAGATGGGGGGAAAGTAAAAACGCACGCCAACGATAATGGAACTAATAACAAAAAATAATGATTAGATTAAACAAAGAGATAAATTCAATAATTATTAAAAAAAAAAAAAAAAGAAAAAACTAAAATCTTTCACGGAGAATTTTGTCGGGCTATTACAGAAGATGTGATTTTTTTTTGAATTCCAGACTTCTTTCGTTCCGGAACCAAATTGCTCTCAAATTAATTCATTCAGCCGGAAATAACTCTAGGTTCCAGAGAAATCTGAGAAAGTAAAAGCGGATGATCCGATGAGAATGAAACTCTAGCCCCCGTATTCTCTTCGGATCCATCAGAGTACATTACGAAAAGCCTAATTTTACAAAATGCATGATACTCAATAAGGATATACGGGACTTCCTTTACTACTTTATTCAAGTTGGATTTAGCAAAACCCGAGTCAAAAGAGCGATCATTTCTTCACCCTTAATTTCTATGAATGTCTGGAAAAAGTTCAAAAAACCATACGAGTCGAGAGTATAGGAGAGATTATAAAGTCACAGGAATGAGCAAGAAAACGAAATTCACGTTTTCAATTGTTTAAAAACGGATCTAGTCTATAGAAAAATATGTGTTTGCCTATAACTTCCGTTTCACTCTCTAATATTCTCTGCATTTCGTCATCGGTTAGCTTTCGCCGGATTTTTTTTAAATTACAAAGACAAAGTGGCAAAGTGCCGTCAAATAAACTTTGCTGCACTTAGCATACTAATGCGCGTTCTAAGAAATTTCTGTTTCTAAAATTCTCGATCATCAGCGTTTCCAATCTTCATGCAGCGTATTTTAGTCACTGTGTCATTCTGTGCATGTTTATTCTTCGATCTTCTTAATTTTAAGTCAACTTTACATTAGAATTAAAAATGAAATGTGCCAAAATTTCATCAAGATCGGTGGATAGCATTGGTATAATATATAATATTATATTTTTCTAACTATTCTTAAACATTTTTTAATATAAAAAGTTTTGTTGAGAATAGTTAGCCATTTTATTTGCTTATTCATTTTTTTAAGTTTTACATTATGATGCTCATTTGCATTTTTCTCTAATTGGAATTTAATTTAGTCTCCCTTCCGACAACATGGTTGCTAGAAATGCAACTCACCTTATCCTTCGTTATCCTGTTTGTCTTTGATTAATTTACCGTATGTTTTCTTCTCAAATTTACAAAATGGCCCCCACAAGTCTAATTGCTCTGTTTCTTTTCTTGTTCTTAACCGTTCAAAGGGGAGGAGCACATTTATCACCTTTATTTTTCTATTCGTTTCAAGAATTATTCGCATCTTCTTACTGGCCATCTAAAAACATTTCTAAAACAAAAAACTGACTCGTATCTTAAGCATACCGTCAGAATCTCACTAGTGTCTCTTGCTTGGGGTGTCAGCTACCTTTTATTCTACGAATCGGCCATTCATATCGTTTTATTTTTATAACAATTTCTACTATAACGGCTCCGAGATCTTCTTAGTTTTATATCTTTTTTTCGTGTTATCTTTTATTATATTTCTTTCATTGCTGTTTCGGTACCTGCGAGTGCAATTTTTATTTTTCAGCGACCGTTCTAATTAACGGTTGGATAAAGAATAAAAACAGGTCAGACGTTTTTTAAAGAAACTAACGAATTATTCTAATGCGAATAATAAATAATATCTTTATCTTATACAGTTACACTGAACTAGTTTCCTGTATTATTTGATAATAATTTACGTTTCGAAAATGCAGGTGAAACGCCTCAGCCGGAAAACGATTTTGAATACCTGTTCGTGGTAGTAGATTTCTTAGCCGGAGTACTGATTTTTGCCACAATAGTCGGTAACATCGGCAGCATGATAAGCAACATGAATGTGGCCAGAGTGGAGTTCCAAAACCGGATGGACGGCGTAAAACAGTACATGGCCTTCAGGCGAGTTTCCAGAGAACTCGAAGCGAGGGTTATCAGATGGTTCGCCTATACTTGGGCAAATAAACAGGTACCGTTTGCAGACGATAGTTTTTTGCTTTTATCGATAGATTTTTTCACTGCATCCAGCTTTTAACATTTAACCGGTTTTATCGTGTACTTCGAAACCGCAATTTTTCTCAAAAAAACGTAACTTTTTTCTGTTTTATGCCCGGAGTACAGATAAATGTAAAGAGCGTAAAGGGAATAATATGGTCATGATATGACCAATTTATAGTTCTATTTATCTTATTTCGGTATGCATGGCTCGTGTGATCCACGATAGCTATGGGGTTGTTGCAAAGGTCTGTTTCAAAAAGAAAATTTCGCAATTTTCTTTTTTTTTTGTGTTTTCATAATGGCACAACGGATCCTTAAATAGCAGCTTAATGATAATGATAATGATAATAATAATAATGGAAAAGTAAATGGGGTGGAGTGGAAATGTTGAAATTTAATAAAAGGGTAGTTAATATAAATGAAAGGTTTGGTTGATGGCCAAATCGTTTTACGCCGGCCAGGCAAAAAAAAAATGTTTTTTTTTTGAAATGTAACCTCAATATTTCATTTTTTTTCTTATGTCCAGATACCACCTTATTTTTACATAAATTAAATACAAATCAGCTATCAACATAATTTAGACAATAAAATAAATATTAAAATTCAAAAGAAAACGCTGGACTGGTTTTGAAGAGATTCGATTATGATTACAGTAAATATTTACGGTAATCAAAAACGAATCTCTTCAAAACTAGTCCAGAATTTTTTTTAAATTCCAATATTTATTTTATTGTTTAAATTTGTAATGCCTGAATTAAATTGCTATATATAACTCAGCCATTTTGGTCTCGCAAGGGACTGAGCCCCCTGACCCCCTTTGCTTACATTTCTGTCTCTTTCTCTTCTATACTTTGTATAAAATGAACAAAATTTACAACGTAATTCTTACCGGCATCGACACAAAAAAAAAATAACATAATCACAAAAAATCCTATTCTAACATTTAACTTTCGTTACATAAAATTGTGGCATTTGTTGTTACATAGAACTGTGACATTTTTCGTTACAAAATCTAATAGGAGCCGGCCTAAAAATTACATTGTAATTAATATATATATACATATACAAAACTCGCCCTTCGGACCTCGGAATGGGGCAAGCCCCCATCCACCCCCAACATTGTGAACCTTAACTTCACAATCCCAACGCCCTGTCAAGGGTATGGTACTCACTTTACTTTACTTTATAGAAAAGTAAACTTTTTCATTGACTACGCCGTTCGACAGAAAAAAATCTTTTAGTTCCAATTTTCACCACCAGGGGATGTAGGAACGCTATATCGCATTAAAGTCTTATATATGGGACAAATTTCGTAACAGGAACTACAATAAACGTGAAGTCAAGGCCGTGTTAACGGGGGTGAGGAGGTTTACCCCCCCCCCCCCCAAGAACTAAAATATTTATTATAAATACACAAAAGTCCAAATAAAATAAAAAATTTTAAATAAATATTGATGATTTTTTAGGGTGTTCTTACATTAAAAAAAAAAAAGAAAACACATGCTTGTATGTATTTTCCATTTAAAACTTTGGTGACTTTTGGGAGCGTGTTTATATTAAAATTAAGAACTCAAATTTTACAAGAAATTTTTTTTAGATATTTCAAAAATATCTAAGAGGCGGGCAAAAAAACTCTAAAATCATGTAAATAAGGACCACCTTAATATATATATATATATATATATATATATATATATAGATGTAGATATGCATGTATGTATATGTATATTTAATGCAATGTACATATTACACAGTCTGTGCGCCATCTGTAACTACAAGATTATATGCGACACTTAATTCATATGAACTGTCTAGCTTGTTTGTTTTATCGAAGCCAAATGTTTAATAAATCTAATCTGAGTAATTAGGACAAAGCGGAGGTCATTTAAAAGAATAAGCTCAAAATGTGCAA
Organism: Icerya purchasi; assembly: GCA_039619475.1. NCBI lineage: Eukaryota > Metazoa > Arthropoda > Insecta > Hemiptera > Monophlebidae > Icerya > Icerya purchasi. Next base: position 587,291,491 of record CM077115.1, read on the forward strand.
GTTTTAATAATGAAAAGAACAAAAACTAAAAGATACAGATATTGTGGCACAACGAGAGAAGTAAAAAACTATAAAATGGTTTTGCATTTGAAATGACAGATCCCAACTTCGTAATGGTCGTTGAAATTATGACAACCGGAGAATTCATCATTTGATGCCAACTTCAAATTTCTAGTCCAGTACCGATGCCACTGAAAAACCTTCTGCCTACTGCTTGGTAAAGTCACCTTTCTTCATTCACGTTATCTTTGTGTTAGACGTAAACTAAGTCTTTCTTATAGCTCTGTTTCTGTCATTTCCCTCCACAGCAATTCATTGCTGACATACCCAAAGAAAAAAAAAGCAGTCAGCTTCAGACGGTGCTCCTTATTTGTTGAATATTCTCTTTTTCAAACGCTGTCATATACTTTATCCAGGGGCGGATCCAGAGAAATATTTTAGGGAGAAAAATTATATAATTATGTAATGTTTTGTACGGTAGACAGTAGATTTAAAAAATACCTCATTTCATGAAGAAAATCAAATAGCGACCTTTTTAAAAATTTAAAAACGTTCGAAAATACATAATTATTACAATTTATTTTAAATTTTGTTTCATTTTTAGGTGAAAAATAAAATAAAATTGTAGCTAAAGTTCAGAATTTGAATAGTAAATTACTAGAAAGATTAAAAAGATAGTATTTTTATTAGACTTTACTTCTTTTTTATTTTTCTTAATAATCCGATCCGAATTCCTTGTTCCTGAGCAACTAAAAAAACTATATATATTTCTTATTGAACTATTTTCATTTACATTACAAAATAAAAATTAAAAATAAATAAAAAGGGCAAAGATCGATGATAATGGTGTTTAGAATAGAATAAAAACGTTACATACACATGGGCGTCGCCAGCGGGGAGCAGGGAACAGCTCCCCCCACCTCCCTGAAGCCTTGAAACTTTTTAATCAACTGGCCATGATGAGTATTCATAGGCACGTAATTATGGACAATTTGGAAGAATTTTATAATTTTATTATAAAAGTTTGCCAGAAACCTACGAAAATGATGTTTTAATTAAGATTTTATTCTTGTTTAATAAAATATTAAGCCTTTACAAATTATAAATTTTATTTTTCCTATAACTCATATTCTCTTTCTATCATCTTGCCCCCCCCCCCGGGCTCATCGGCTGGTGACGCCCTTGTATATATATATATATATATAAACTCGGCCGTTTTGGTCTCCAAGAGTCCGTGCTCCTTAATCCCTCTTGATTACATTTCTGCCTCTTTCTCTTCTATACTTTGTATAAAATGATCAATAATTCTTAGGCCGGCCCCCATTAGTTTTTATAATGAAAATATATCCCAATTTTATATAATCAAAAATAAATAAATTTCATTGAATTACCGAAACAACTTAACACAATACAACACATATAAATACGACTTTTTTTGCGTTTCTATGTCATTGTTAAATTAGCAATATAGTCTTTACATACTTTCCCTGTATGATGGGACTTCTATTCATCAACTTGCGCAGTAATAAGAAGTGTAGTCATTATGTTTCCAAAAACGAAAACCACCAGCGAACGCAAACATAAATTGCGTACAAAGAATCAGTAAAATCGGTCTATATAAATATGAGTTATGCGCGAACAAACATAAAAAAAACAAAAAACATATAATAACCTCGCCCTTTTGGCGGTGGGTAAAAATTAAAATATAACAAACGTTACATAAAATTGGAACATTTTTTCTACTGTGGACCGGTGTAAGAATTACGTTGTAATTAATATATATATCATATATGTTAATGGTTGTATCTTAACTGTTAAAGAGTCGAATGAAATATTAACAATTAACTAAATGCAAATTAAACTTGAATAATCTAAAATTATACTGACCAACCCTTGAATAATTAATTAATAATCGAATGATAGAATGCATGTTATTATGAAAATATAATATTGAAAATTTTGTTGCTATCGGGAGTATTATTATGACCATTTAATTTACTTGTTTTCATTTGCTTTTATATTATATTTAAAAATAATACATATATAGTCGTTGGTTGGATAAAACAGGTCATGATTCGATGCCTCAGTGCGCTGGTGATAAGATTTGTATATATACATGTATTATATGGTAATCAAGAGAAAGTATAATAATAATGAAAGTAAATCGAATTATGATTCGTCGTTTTGTGTAAGATTTTAGCACGCTAAAGAATTTTTTTTCGCGGTTTTTTATCAAATTTATTTCAATACACGAAATTCATAGATACATAAACGAAACAAGGGCAAGTTGGATGCGTTTTTTTTGGGGGGTTTTTTTCAGAAGGGGTTATGTTGTAAGAACAAATGGATAACTACGACTTCTTTTTGAATTGTAAAATGAAAAAAATAAGCCAGCCCCACCAACTGAAAATCGTGATTTCAATTTTTAAAAAAAAACAGTCTTAAGAGAAACAAAATGTCAACATGATATAGGGTAATGTAGACAGGATTTTAATATTATGCTGAACGAAAACGGTCAGCTTATATTTTGTCGTCGAGTGAATACTCGAGTGAAAGAAGGCAACTTATAGGAAGAAAGTTTGTTTCTAATAACGGTCTTCCGTGTATATGTTCCTTTCATCTTTAAAGCGAGACAGGCGTTCGCGACGTTTGCAAAAAAAGCCTGAACTTTATTTTATCGTTATTTTTATAAAGAATTTTATATACCACGAACGATATTTCGGTTTAATTGATATTGTTTATATTTGTCCTTTTGATATTCGATAAATGTAGTATCTCTTAAACATAATATCCTAAATGAAAATAATGGCGGCGGATAAGCCACTTGTGTGTTCCATCGCGCGTATATTTGAAACAAAAAACAAACTATATGAGAGGATACTTCTTGTCTGAACCTTCATATTACAAGTTGAGCTGATTGTACACGACTCTTAACATACTTTTGTCTGCAGCGTCACGTTGAAATTTGCCGTAACAAAAAAGTGAATAGGCGACATAAGCGAAGCTCACACATATGTCTAACCACACGTTATTATTATTATGCAGCTAGTTGTAGAGAAAAAGATCAAAGTGATGACTTCTTTTTTATATTCATCAATAATTTCTTTCACTTACTGCTTGTTCAAATGACCGTTTTTACAACACTCAGAATGTGAGCAGTTTACTCGCAAACCTTTTAAACGTAATATCATAATAGGAGCAGGCGCCACTTCCGGCGCCACAGTGCTGAAACTTCATCATTCATTAGGGTGCGAACCCGGAAAAATAGGAAAGTATCAAAAATTACTATTCAGCATAATCAGTGTTGATTTCTTGTACGCCTCTGTTGTATTACTCGTGTCATATTTTCGTTTCCTTCTAGCTGTGTTAATGTGTCCGGGGGTAAAGCATTATTTATTACATTCACAAGCGGACGACTTTCCGACCCAAAATTAATAGCATGGAGGTAGCCTGAAAGAGGTTCGGCCGACTTCTTGCATCATTACTGCGTTTTGCCGTGTAAAACGAATTTCGATAAATCCCGCCAAAATTTATGCGAATGAAATCATTAGTGCTGCTGAAATAAGAAGAAGTTACATAATTAAAATGTGTCGCTTTTTACTCGCAACGCGTTAGAATAATCGTGTCTTTTCGCCGGCTTAAATAGTACAATTTAAACTTTCGCTGGAATGCTCGTTAAGGAAAGAGAAAGTTCTCTTTCGATTGGCAACTCTATTTGAATAAAAATTACCCTAGAAGTATAGTGGAAGGGAACGTGCTGTTCCAAATTTGATTCTCGTTAAAACTGAACAGCGAGAAAAGTTTAGATTTTTTCATCTTTGAATTGTCCTTCAGAAATTGAAAAAAACAGTTAAAATGGCCTAGTTAGTTCGAATTATCGAGCCTTTCACGTAAATTTTTTTTTTTTTTTCGCTTTTCATTATTCTCTTGCTAAAAAATGTTAATAAGAAAAAGAAAAAAAAAAAAAAAAAGAGGAAACACATTTCCGATTACAATCGACAATGAATTTAGACAATTTTCAACTGCAATAACGCTTGCCCCACCGTATAGCATCCAAAACACCCAAATGTTTATAAACTGAAACTGAATGGAGAGAGTTTACTCGGTGACGGGTATACTAACAAGGAAAGTACGCGAATTGTCATGAAATTTCGATATGTTGTAAAGTATAAAAAAATATTAGACACGTGTTTTTTTTTTTTTTATCAGCCCATATGCAGTTTCAAGGGGTGGAAACCACCGCTGAAGTTCACCCCCGAAAATCGTTTTTCCTGAATATCTCGTCTTCAACTCTATATTTTTTAAAGAAAAACAAAATGTAAATAATTTCTCACGCAAAGTACAAGTAACCCGATTACGAATCTGTTATCAATTTTTGAAAATTCAAATTATCCTGCGCTTTATAACCATACAGCCCGAAACCCCTAAAACCCAGATAGGTATTCAGCCTGTGTTTTTTTTAACCAACAAACCCCAAACTCCTAAACATCAGACAGGCCGATTGTCTATGACCAAAAAAAACCGCACAACTCCTAAACTGCAGGCAGACGAAAGGTCTATTCTTCATTGTGGTATATTGTGGAAAACCGTTCGTATAATTTACTTATTTTACATGAATTATCGGTACTGTTCAACTTATGTACTTATTTATTTCTTTGTCTATTTATTAACGGGAATCACTCTCTTCTTACGAAAATAATAACAAAAATAAATTAGTTATATAATAATTTTTTTTTTTTAGAATGAACCCTTATACATTAGGAGAATTACATTCAATGAGTAAATCAAAACATTTATTACTAATTCTCACAATCAATAAACAGTAAACAGTATATTAATACTATTATAGATATAATTCGTACTGCTACCGTGCTCGATAAATTCGCGAGAATCTGAAATATAATAATCAACAATTTTTAAAAATAAACATCTTTAAAACATTGGCTCGTCCAGGAAGGTGGTGTTCATTTGGCTCGTTATAACTTTGGTCAAAACAGAATGCTTTTAAAAACACGAGCCTTTGGTCTGACTGGGGTTTAGGTGTCTGGGGTTTGTTGGTCTAAAAAAACATAGGCTGAATTCATGTCTGGGTTTTAGGAGTTTGGGGCTGTATGAGATTATAAAGGGCAGGATAATTTGAATTTTCAAAAATTGATAACAGATTCGTAATCAGCGGCCTCAAAAAGCTCTGTATACAAATTTTTTACCAAAAGTGGATTACTCGATACATGTATTTATTTTGATTTTTCTTGTAAGGGGGCTTTACCCGCTTTGAGGTTTAAATTCATGGAAATGCCGAAACGCGTCAACTTTATTTTTTAATTGCGCGTGTTAAGAAACTTTTTTTTTCTTTTTTCTTTTTTATGTTATTTTATAATTTCTTTGTTCCATAATTAAGACCAAAAAAATCGGTTTTCACCCCCTAGAAAATAGGTGATGCAACCCCACCGCTTAAATCACTGTGGATTACTTGTCCTTTGCACGAGAAATAATTCCCATTTTGTTTCATAAAAAAATATAGAGTTGAAGATTACGAAAAAACGATTTTCGGGGGTGAACCTTAGGGGTGTTTTTCACTCCTTGAAAGTGCATATGAGCCGATGAAAAAAAACACACGTCTCTGATATTTTTTTATACTCTACAACATATCAAAATCGGCGTCTCTCGCATACTTCCCGGTGTCAAATGCGCAAAGGATAACGATGGTCATAATTAGCCCATTGGAAAAACCTAAACAACAGTTAAAAGGTTTTGGGAAAATTCTTTTAAACGGGTACATAAATTTACCAACCATTGTTAAAGGATTGTTTCTGAATTGTGCTTGTTTTCGGTTCTACATATTATTCCGATTATTTTTAAAGTCTCATAACATCTTAGCACTAACAACCTGTTCTCGTTAATCCGATTCTCTGGTACACAGAATGTAAAACGGTGGAAAAACTCGGGTAAATTAAAATTATTTCTGCAAACGCGAATATACATATATACTTTCTTCGAGTGATTATTGAATATATATCGAAAATCATAATTTGCGCTAGGTTAATGTTTGCAATAGGGGCAAGCCTAAATGAATTAAAAAAAAAAAAAAAAAATGTATTCATATGTTTATTCAATTTTTCTGTATTGTCATTTGCACAATCTTAAAACAGTAAATTAGGCTTATTCAGGACGCGTATTAATAAAAATATCGTTCACTTTATAAATAATTTTATTTATTTTTTAATTTAAAATTACTCCCCCCCCTCTTCGGGGAAAACTAAGTGAGACATATTATTTAGGTAACGTATATTATCTGTTATTATATGGAATATTATTATTGTAGTAATAGTAGATTTAGCAAAACTACATACAAAACAGCTTGTACATAATTGTTTTAACGAATTCAACAAATTTGTCACAGACAAAATAATATTATAACGTAAAAATTTACATTAATGTAAGTACAAATTGTACGACGAGGTTGATGGGATTTTACAAACTTAATTAGATCGGCCTCGGCAAACTCGTTACTGATGAACATATCGCTTAAAAATCTTACAATAAATCCCCCCCCCCCCCTCATCGTATGATGCGAACTAGGAAATAAATAAGAAAGATCACTCAGTATTTCAAGAAGCAGGCTTTTAAATAAAAGAATAACGATAAAATTTGGATATTTCATAGAGTCTTATTCAGATATGTCGGAAGGTTGATTGGAAATAAGTTTAAAAGGTCGAGAAACTGATGAGGACTCCGAAATTCGGAGATTTATTTATTTACAAGTATATTGGCTTCGCTAATTATGGATGTTAACCAGAGGTAGTGATTTTCTACACTTTCAATGTTCGTCCGAGAGATTCGAATCGAATTCTATTGGTCAATGTAGAGAAATAATTTTGTACAAATCTAATCGATATTCATTCATTTTTACATTTAGTGTAATTTTTACATCTACATATGAGAAGGGCTTAGAATATAAAAAATTGAAAAGAATAACGTGATAAAATTCAGTTAACTGACAAGGTACATATTTTATATTTTAATATTATTTTCCGGTTTATTTTTATACAAGCTTTTTAATCCGCCTTTCTGTTGTCTCCATTATTCGTTTATGTTTTGTTGTTTTTTTCCCCCACTGTACCGGCTTTAAGAGGCCATAAACAGAGCCAGTAACTTTTTAAACTACCAAATAAATCAGGCCAATCCCTCAAACGAGAGAATTAGGTCCGAGAGTAAGGATGTACTAGGAAATATATAATAATGGCGACAATGCGACTTGGCATGGTTCATAGGACCCTGGTTAAAGAATGTATTTCATATAGCACCCGGACACCATGGCAGCAAATGCACTCAAGCACACCCCATAGGAGTCCAGGAATATATAATAAAGCTTATATAGCCTACACTATGGCGACAGATGCAGTTATGCCTTGCCCATAGAGTACTGGTAGAAGCTATTCCGAGTAAAGGATTAACATAATGTGTAACTACGTTACAGCAAGTATGTTCCCCTTATGCAAAAGTAACGGTTTAAATATTTCCATATTACGGAATAATTTAAGTTATAAATGCTATTAAGTGATCGGAAGGGCGTCACATTCCTCTTAAGCCTTCATCTTGGATTATCCGGAACAGTATTAATATACATTCTATTTATGTTCGGGTTAGTATTTCTCAAATTATGTCCGAACTCTTGTGCCTTCCTCCGGTTTTCTCTTTCCACTATTTAGCTAGCCACATTATTCCATTGAAAGGATGGATTTGCGTACCGATCATTGAGTGTTTGTGGATCGTTCTGTTTAGTCCCATTTTCTGAGATTTAGGTTTCCCATTCTTCTAATGGAATTAAAATATAGCACTCTTTTTCCTTTTAATTGTTTCCGAGCAGACAGCCAGTAAGCCGAGAAGAAAAGGAAACGGGACTAGGTTTATTTTACGATCATTTTTACTATTCTTCTCCGCTCTGCTATTTACCTTATTGTTTCCTTAATTTTTTTTATTTACAGTTTCAACAGTTGCATAACTTTTCAGAAGCGGTTATGTAGCATATGTGTATGTATGTAGTACAGCAGTGAGTGAAACGGAGCAAGTATTTTAAAGTAAACTAGGAACGGGTTGCTTTTGCGCAGCTATTGCATTCTCACTGATGAATGTAAGGCACTGAGTAAATAATAGGGTGGCCCTGCGAACTAAACAGATGGCGGTAGTTAGCGAGCTAGTGTGTATAGATGCACGACATGCCTTAACCGTAGGTAATTTATAACGCGATAATTTCTGCGCGACACCCCTGCTAACGGTCATCACAGTACCGGCTAAAGCTGGGAATAATTCCATTTCTGATTCTATATTCTCAGTTATGAATGGAAGAATTGATGAGGAAGAACGGGTTAGGTTTTTGTCGATTTTGCATTTTGAAATTTATTTGAATACGTGATGATGTTGTTCCTCGTGCAAGTTGAAAAGTTGTTTTGAGTTTCGGGCATCAAATATTTCATGAGATCTTTCAAAAGATACTGGGAAAACTTATATGTTTTGCAAACTTAATATGGTCGTGTACAACTTCGGATCGTCCAAATTAGAATGCTCCGTTTAACGTTTTGCACGCGCAATCGTTGCTTTTACTTGTCGGAAAATTTTGATTCGAGAGGAATTTGTGATTTTTTAGAAATTACAAAAGAACACTTAAAAAAATAAGAACAAAGAAAAATTTAGGACAGTAGGAATAGTACAGGGAAATTTGAAGCGCATGAAAATTGTATAAACAAACAGCCTACGAGATAACACAAAGAAACGGTTTTAAACAAGAGGGCGTTTTGTTTTACACTTACGCACGTACACACCTGTATAACGCAATTGGTCTAAACAGCGTATTATATGTTCAGATACAATTTATAGGCTGTTCGTTGGTTATGTGCTACGACGAGCCTATAATATCGTTACGCAGTGGTAAACGGTCTTTTCTTTCTGTCTCTTCAGTCACACAGTACCTTAGCCGAATAATTTCCGGTAACCGTCTCGTGCCGGTGTCGAATTATTTTTTTTTTTTTTTTTTTTTTTATATAAATACCGGAACAAACAAGTTTAAATAGATGTGTCACACGTTGGGTTCAAAATTTGTCGTCCTCGCAAAGGCTACTTAATTCGCCTTTAGTTGGAATGTGTGTGTTCGTAGAAACAGGGAGGATAGCTTGCTTTTTACTACGTTCGCCGCGGAGAATATGAACGCGAGATTACTTTTTGTTAAATCAACGTAAAAGCTTTCCCCGTGTTCGATTTAGCCAATACACCGGGCTGAACTTTTGAACAGGAACAACTCTCTATACATCTCGATTTTAAGCATGCTCGCTAGTTCTTGTCCTCGTACGAGAAGAATACAAATAACCTCACTCCGCTGCTGCGCAGGTGCTCGTATGCTAATGATTTGAGCTACACAGCGCGGAGATTATTTTAATTCGCCATTCTCAACCATGACCGCATAGACGCGCTTGTACCTACGGATTTCTTGCCAGCATGTTTTATTTCGAATTAACTGGTCGAATCGGAATAATATAAATAGAGATTATACGGAATGTCAATTTCGGGGAATCCGTTCGTCGTTTGCTAATCTAATGAATTTATCGGACTAGTCAGAGAAATTTTCTACCCCGATCCCGTCCGGGAAAAACTTTCTCGCCGGCTCGCTAACTATGAAAATAATAAAATACAAAAAATGCTTAAAACGCTTTAATTTTCTGGCTCTACCTGGCGGCCCCGTTATTTAAGGGCAGGCGGCGGCGGGGGGGGGGGGATTAAATTACATATACCAGCGCGTAGAATCACTATAACCTTTGATTTAACACACTTATCTTCAGTGGAAAAGCCCATAATAAATCTCAGCGACTATCGCCTTGAAGTACTACCATCATCATACGCGAATAGTCTAGAAGTAGAACTTTTTTTTTTTTTGAATCAGTCTGATAATTCCGGTGTCGAAAAAGGTACTAAACCATCGCCTAAATTCCGACAGTAATGCGATCGCACCGGAATACTAACAAATTGACTATACAGCGAAAAACACAAAGAGGGTGGGCGAAAACAACTGCAACTACTCTTCGTGTGCCGCCGAGTATAGGGACGTTAATTAAGAAAACGAGTAGTGAAACACACGAAGTCCATTCTCTTTCTCGACAGCGGAACATATAGCACAATACGAGCGCGCCATTATAGTAATACGAGAACATACAGTGAACTGTGTAAACGAAGTGTAATTAGAGTTTCCTTACAGACTATGTGGTATACGCGTATGTTCATCAGTCAATAATCAAAACTCGTTGTGTTCGAAGGATATTATCAACACCGTTCGAGAAATTTCAGAAAGCTGTTTGAACAGGGTCACAATATTGCGACTGAAACGTTTACCAATGAAACACAGTTGCCTATTGATAGCCCGCCTTTTTTCGGAAAGTGGCTGCTGGCCGAAAGGATGCGCAACTGTATTGCGAAGAACAATACTTTGAAGAAGGAGCCTGAAGACGACGACGAATCAGATAAACAATGTTTTGTACGAAATGACTTAGTCTGTAAGGGTAACTCTAACTACAGTGCGTTTTGTATCTCGGTTCGTATTGCTATAGTTGCGCTCGTTCTGCGCTTTTTCTATCGAGAAAAGAATGAACTTCACTCGTTTTCTTAATTAACATCCATACTCCGCACACGGAGAGTAGTTGCAGTATGACATTATTTTTTGGGACAAATTTCGTGACAGGGCAATTTTCCTGATGACCCCTGGCGTAAAAATGGCATAGCCATTAATATATAAACTCGGCTCTTCGGGTTTCAGAAGCAGCCCTCAGGTCTAGTTCTTCTATAATTCTTATAGAAGAGTAAACTTTTTCATCGGCTACGCCGTTCGACGAAATTTTTCGTTACATAAAATTGTGACATTTTTTGAGACAAATTTCCTGACAGGGCACTGATGACTCCTGGCGTAAAAATGGCATGGCCATTAATATATATATATATATATATATATACATTAGGATATTTTACACCTTAAATAAAACTCCGTAACTACGTAGCGTTTTTTCATTACGCTTATAACATATTTGTTTCATTAGCGGAAGAAAAACATAGCCAACTGGTCACTGGAACTGTCCTTTTTATAGTAATTACAGAAGCATCTAGCAGTTGGAGCTACAGGAGGAGTCTCTTTTCGTGGTAAAATTCGAAGCATTAATAGTTTTTTTTAATACGTCAAAAAAAAAAAAGAATAGAGAGAAGGAAATATCACGGTTTTTTTTCACGTGAATATATAGGGTGGGCCAAAAGAACATCCCGAATTTCAAACGCTCGTCAAAATCATACACTGTGAGTTAGCGTGGCGATTGTAACGCCATCTGGCGCTAAATAATATGCCGTTTAATATAAATATAGTTGGTTAATAGTCATGATGTCGTAGACGCGTAAACAACGCTCTTTCGTTGTCGAGTACTTTGTGAAAAACGGTGAAAGTGTAATCGCGGTACAACGCGCGTTTAAAAAACAATTTGATTTAAAACGTCATGACAATCCCCCGGACCGTAAAAGTATCCTCAAATGGGTAAAAAACTTCCGAGAATACGGTAGTGTGGTGGCGGTCAACCATCAAGGTCGCCGTCGATCGTCTAGAACCCCGGCAAACATCGAAAAAGTGCGCGTAGCATTGTCGTGAAGTCCGCGCATATCCGTTCGTCGCCAGGCTTCCGCCTTGAAAATTCCCCGTACTTCACTCAGAAGAATAATTCGAAACGACCTCAATATGCACCCATACAAGATACAACTAACCCAAGAATTGATACCAACAGATAAGCCAAGAAGGTTAGAATTTTGTAATAAATTTTTGGATATGCTGGAGGAAGAAGACGTCGATTTGGATTATGTTTTTTTTAGCGACGAGGCGCATTTCGATTTAAATGGTAACGTTAATAAACAAAACATGCGGTATCAATGCTACTGAGAACCCTCGAATTGTTCACCCGGTACCCTTGCACTCGCCTCGTATCACGGTATGGTGCGCAGTCAGTGCGAAAGCGATAATCGGTCCCTACTTCTTCGAGGAGGACGGAGCGAATGTTACTGTGAACGGCGACCGCTACATCCAAATGTTAAACGAGTTTTTTCTACCGGAGCTCAGACGGAAGAGGATTGCATTATCTAAAACGTGGTTTCAACAAGACGGGGCCACACCACATATTCGTAACGATGTTTTGCGGTTATTAAGAGAGAAGTTTCAGGACCGCTTGATTTCGCGAAACTGAGCTGTTTTGGCCGCCGCGCAGTCCGGATTTAACAGCGACAGATTTTTACCTATGGGGCTACTTGAAAAGCAAGGTGTACGAGGGTAAACCAGCAACAACCGACGAGATGAAATTGGCCATTCAGAAGGAAATTGCGGCGATTAAAAAACCAACTCTTAAAAAAGTAATGCATAATTTTGAGGAAAGATTGCAACAATGTAAAAATCAAATAGGTGACTATTCATACGGAGTATTGTTCAAAACTAATAGTGTACAATAAATGGCGTTCTTTTTGAAGTATTTCAACGTTTGTTTCATTTCCGTAAGTATATTAGTCTTTATTTGACGAGCATTTAAAATTCGGGATGTTCTTTTGGCATACCCTGTACAATTTTGTAAAATAATTACGTAATTATCTATCCCAACAGGTATCGATGAAAACAATTAAATAATGATTGAAGTTCATGTTAACACAGTAATCACCTTCTCTCTTCTCGTTTTTCTTTTTCTCTTTCACCTTCTCCCTTTTGCTCTCTCCACTCTACTGATCCTCCCTTTATATGCGACCAAAACCGTATCCTTTTTGAATGTCCTGCTCTTTTTCCCGAGTGATCTCATCTATACGCCGAACTCTTGCCGTTGGATCTTCCTACCCGTTTCAATGCTTCCTCTATCCTTTCCTTTCCCATCTCTAACCGTTATCCCGCTCCTACTCTTCTTTATATTCTCTGTCTTCGATCGCCTCAGAATCTGAGTAGGTGATCTAAGCTCATGTAGTTGGGTCAGTAGTGCTCTGACACCGAACCCATTTTAGAAAAAAAAAAAAAAATCAGTCTTCCCAGTCACTTCACAGCAAAAAAGCGCGTGCGCTCGTAACACCTACTGTAAATTCTAATTATTATGGTGGTAAATCATCTTAAATATAATTGATTTTATTTCACACGTACATGTTCAAATGATTTGTACTAATGTTTTCAACATTTTCCTCTCATACCATCCCATCGCTGTGCCCGTATTTATTTGCTTACTTTATTCCTTAATCTTTATGTCTATTTTATTCATTATTATAGAATACTCTTGTAATTGGTCTTAAAATTTTATTGTTTCTCGTCTTACTTTTTTTCGTATAATTCATTGTGTACGCTTAATTTTTCCGACTTCAGATATTTCTTTATTCGCTTTACGCCGGTAAATGAAGGAATTTTATGTGTTTAACTTTTTCAGAAAGCTACAATTTTACACAGTTATAGAAAGAATTTTTTTTGGTACTTTTCGACGTTAGTTTTTTTTGTTTTTTAAAAAAACCGATATATATATATATATTTATTACTATTTACACATTTCTTTGTCAAGCTATATTGTCGACGACGAGTTTTCTTACATCTAAATATATGCTACACTATATTAATATACTGTACAATCTTATCGCCGCGCAAATCTCCATTATTTATTTCATTTTTATTTTATTTTATTCCGTATCTTATTTTCACTTTTGTTTGTCACTATTTCCGTACTCCTTTTCCCTTATTTCATGATTATTATTTATTATTCCTATATTTCCCTCTTTTCTTTTAACATTCGCTTTATTTTCTCTTTATTTCGCCCTAAATGTTTCCTTCTCTATTATTTCTTTAGGTGTTTTATTTAACAACTCTGAGTTATTATTATAATGTGTTTTTTTCTTCTTCTCCTTATCTTTGTTTTAGCCAACGGCAGAGTTTTTACGAATAGTTTTCCCTCATAAGCTCGTATTCTATTTTGCGTCCTTATAATCCATCTTCAATAATCCTGTCCATAAATAACTGTGCTATCCCTCTTGTTTCATCCTTCTGCTACCTAGGCATCTTTCTTAATAGCCGCCTATATTTCAGGATCCGTTTCTAAAAGGCTAAACCTCCTCAAAGCTCTTTCCCCGTGCTGTTGGGGGAGAGATCCTTGTATTCCTATAATCCTGTTTAAATCTATTATCCGTTCGAAGTTAGATTATCGTTCCTTCTTGTACGGTAGCGCTTCCTACACAACTCTTTCCAAACTGAATCGTGTACAGAAGCCTTTTTGTCTCCACCACTGCCTTGGAGCTTTGAAGTCGTCTCCCACTGCTGCAGTTCTTTCAGAAACCAACACGGTTCGTCTATATATTCGTCGGTCATATCTTGGCTATCTGACTAAGCGTCTTCCTATTTCTTCGTCAAATCTTATTAACTTTTATCTTTCCATACTACACCTAGGAAAATCTCTATTCTTTCTCATATATCCAAACGATTTAATCAATTCGCTCCTTACGCTTTCTCTTATAACAAACTCCCTTACTTCACGCTTAATTATTCCACTTTGTACGCCTAAGATATACTCTCTTTCCGCCTTTCATAAGAACCTGCCGGCTCATGTAGTCCGACAGGAATATAACCATGTCGTGCAATCCTTATTTCCTTTCTACACTGTGTTATCTTTACTGATGGCTCCAAAACAACGGGCGGTACGGGAGCTGCCTTTTTGGTCCCATCACTCAACTATTTTGAATCTTATAAACTGCCTTCCTTCTGCTCCATATTTACCGCGGAGTCCTCCGCAATCCTTCCTGCTATTTAATACATTTCTTCCACTAATGGTATTCAATTAAATTTCTGATAGTCCGACTGTCTATCGCCTCTCCTCTTCCCTGTTATTCCTCAGATTTCATAATTCTCCTGATTCGTTCTCTTGTCACTAGATTGTATATAGCGTTCGTTCCATTCAAATCGATTTCTTACGGTCCCCCAGTCATGTTGGCATTGAGGGAAATGAATTGGTTGATTCATTAGCTCGATCCGCCGTTCAGACTGGTCAATTTCTATCCAAATTTTCTTCTTGCAATCTTAACGTTCTTTCCAGGAATTGCCATTGTAGGCGATGGCACGATATTTATTCCCTGTTATTCTCGAATCCTTGAATCCTTTTATCTTTTAGTATACAAACCCATTCTCCTCCGTACCCTTGGTACTATGACTTCCGTTATCACTCGCGCTTTCTTATCTCTTCTATTTGCAGGCTTCGCCTGGATCATAGTCGACTTCCGGCATCCTCTTTTCGTTTTTCTATGTCCTCTTCTCCTTTTATTTTCCTTCTATCCGGATGATTGTGATCTAATCTGTGACACAAATCATATCTTCTTTGAATGCGCGTCCGTATCTATAGAACGCTCTCACTTCTATAGTCAACTCCTGACACTCGGTTTGCCTACTTCATACAGTGCTTCCTTTATTCTTTCACTTCCATCCCCAACAATCATTCCTATTATAGCGTCCTTCATAACTTCTATTTCCAGTAATATTCAATTTTAATTCGTTTCTCCCTCTCTCTCATTGATACAACCTAACGCTGGGTAATGCCCTTGACTAGCGATTCCAAAAAAAAAAAAAAATATCTTTCCTCCAGTAATTCTATTTCCTTATCTATCATTTTGTGTATTTTCATATCTTTATGACTAAAACATTTCTCTCAATATTATTTACATACACCTTTTAAACTCAAAGGTGGTAGCTCCTCACATGAAAACTTTAAAAAAAAAATCACAAACAATTAGCACGTAATTTAATATGAAAAGTATTCTGATTTTTTTAGCTTTACAGAGGGAGTTAAAGACTGCTATTTTCGCACATTTAATTGTATGCTAGAAAGAAGGGAACTCTTAAAGTCTGGATGGTTATTAATCACACTCTGACGACATTTTAAGCGCGTCTTATTTTTCCGAAATCCGTTAGTATCCTGTCAGGTTGGTCGAGCAAAAGATGAGCCTTTTTATTTTGTTCTGATTTTTTTTTTTTTTTGGCGAGCACTACTGCAGCACGAAAAATCCATCCGGCATTTTCTTTTCGTTTGCTGATACACATCCGGTCACCGTTGATATTTTCGCACCGTAAACGACAATTGTAATACTTAGAGATCCAATACATCTAGGCACCCACCGGAAGCTCTGTTATTTGAAGGAAACTTTTTTTTTTTTTTTTTTTTTTTAGGTAGTACATTCATCTCTATAATAATGTAGATGTTATGGGTGATGTGAAGAGGATTTGAAATAACGCTACCCGACAGACAAAAGTAGGATTCCTTTCACGTCTATTAAACATTTTTCATTCTACAGTCCAAATTACATACTAGCCAACTGTCATTTAAAAACTAATATTCTGTAAATTCTGTAAATTAATAGATAAATTCCTTTTGACCTAATGTCCATAATTGACGGGCTGAAAAAAAAAAGCAAACAAAAAATGAATCCTCGTACGATACATCAAGCTACTTGATGGTTACATTTATATATAAAACATATTTAATTTCTTTTTTACCATAGTAGGGAGACTTTAAAATTTATACTGCTATTTTGATAGAAAGATTAATCTTGAGATGTTTGTTCCAATATATATATATATATATGTATATAAGAAAACAGTAATGTATTTTTCCGAAATTAAAAAAAGAAATCTTGGAAATCTTTTTTAATGTAATTTTTTGTTAACAGAGTTACTTTGTTCAATTGGTAAATTAAAGTTTTTCAGCGATAATTCATTAAGCGAAAGAATAAAAAAGACTTTTCTTTTTCTTAATTTCTAGTTTAATTCCTTTTTGTATTTATTTAAACCTCCCCTTCGTGAAACTAATTTCTTTTTCCACTCTCTGACAGGTGAATATGTACGTACATACATACTTGTATACAGTGACAATCAGTTATAGAGACACTGAAGAGGATGAATGATGCGCGGTAGTTATAATTAATTCGATGTTACATTCAATATCGAATGAAGTACTTCAATTTTTTTTTTTTGGCGTTTAACTCAAAAATTCACTGTATCCAAACAATCATTCTGCTATGAACTTAAATGAAATATGTTCAGAATAATTTTTCATTAAGCAAACTAATAATCTCTTTTTACAGAGAAATACAACATTTGTTTTATGAACGTTTTTTTTATTTTTTAAAGATTAAATTATTGGAACACGACAACTTGAAGCCAAAAAAACATTCCAATTTTTTGAAAGTCCATATGGAACATAAGCTGCTTCTGCGATGATTTTCAAAGAGAATAAAAATACACTTATCCCACGACGCCGAACAACACTGAACTTCATTCTTCAGCAAACTCCCTCAATATCGGTCCATTGATAAGAACATTACTACGTCGTTGAACTTTAAATAATTCGGGGAGATTTTTTTTGGTTTAACTTCAGTACACGTTTACTTCACAACATTTTTTTCTAATGTTTTCTCTCCAAAATACTAATATATTTTTTAAATTATTGAAATTATATCTCGTGTTAGGCAAATTGAACAAATATTTTTTAGCCTCAAAAATGAAGCACGTTTATGATCGTCATACTATTGCATAGGGAAAAGAAAACCGGTATAGTAAAAAGCGTTTGATACGAAGTGAAAATTTAGTCCGGAATTGAATCTGTTCATTATTTCATTCTACCAATAGACAACGAGAACAAGATTTCTTACTAATACAAGAATCGAAATAAACTTCGTCGATCGTGTAAGGAAGTGTAGAGTGGTTACTAACGCGGGAGAGCAAAATTATCAAAAGATGACTAGCGCAATCGTTGTATATACATGCAGCGAGCGCAACAGCTCTAATTTAACATTGCCACGTGTTTCTGTTGAACTTAATGATCGCTACAGAATGAACTAGATTTTTGTTCTATACAATTGTTTTTGATAAAAAAGAATCAACAAAAAAAGACAAAAAATCTTTTTTCAAATTAATCAATAAAAAATTCGTTATTAGCTTAGCAAAAGTTTGATTATTATACACCCAGCAGAGAGGAATTGATAGTTTTATACAAGTCTGCCGATTCCAAAAATATTCGTTTCTCTACAACCAATATTATAACCGATGTCGCCATAAATTATTTCCATTGTATAGACTTTCTGTATCTCATTATTCGAGTTAGCTGCTTTATACTTTTCTCACTTCATGCTAGTGCGATAATAGATTTCTTAAAAGTGTTCAGAATCGAAAATGAATTGGATATCGAAATGAAATGAGATGAAAATGAAGAAGCAATAGAACGGCGCTAAAGAGCAGCACAGAGGAGACTGTATGACACGGTTCCATGTTTTCTCATTCAGGTTATAGGGAATACCTAGAGTAGCAAGGCTGGTCTCCATAACCTGATAATGTCGTACCTTAGAGCAGGACGCTGGGATAGGCTGGTGTGAAAAAGAGGTAAGGTAAAGGAGGTGAGAAGACGTAAGAAGAAAAAAATAAGCTTGCCACTACTTCAGGGTGACACTCTAGTTTTTAAGTAAAAAAGTGTATTGCGCTGACGAAAGACGGTGCGGATGCTTGCCGAGCGCCACTAATAAAATTCTGTATATAATATGATTGTAATCCATACTATGTTACAGTTGAATAATGTAAAATAAAAATCTATAGAAGAGTTTATCATCAGTAACTGATGACAAGTTCGATGTGGATACATCGGTAGTGCAAGGATATGTCTTATGGCTAGCGAACACACGTTCCACGTATTCAGTCGACATAGCCGAATGCCGACATCGATCAAATCTAAAAGCCCGCCGACGACCGACTGAGAGCCATGACGGCGCTTAATCGATTGCCGCGTGTAAAAAGTAATCGAGATCCGAAGATAGACACCGTCGAACAAACCGAAATATTGCGATGCATGTAGCGAAAGTTGCAGAAATTGTCGTGATGACGTCATCATTGTGACATCTGCTTAGTATCGGTCAAAACGTGACGCACAAATTTTCAAAATGACCTCTAACCGTATAATCCGTGTCAAAACTTCGTCACAAAACGGCTGCGGAGTAACAGAGGTTTTACACGGCTCGCTTAATTTTAAGGTGGGCAACTGTCCGAATTGTGTACTCTTTTGGACCCCCTATTATCTCTTACCCTATCTCGCTATTAGAATCGTCTGCCTGAGGAGACCATCAGTAGCCGCCTAAACGACTACCTACTTCTTTCAACTACAATTCATTCGCAGCTATCCTTCATATCCACTATACAGTCATACTCACGTGCCTTTTCCTGAGCTCGAGATAAAGGTTGAATACAGTACATACACATATGTACATATTTGTGTATATATATATATATATATATATATTTATACATGTATATATTGATAATTTCTGAAAATTAATACACTAAGATTAGTCTCGGTGCGCAATAATGTGTCTTTTGAAAAATCTGCGGAACAAAGTTTTGTCGGATTGTTTTAGATGAAAGGAACTTAAGAAAATTGCTTTCTGCGCGGTGTGCATCGGTACGGTTTGTGGAAAATGCGACGAAGGGAATTTAAAAGATAAATTGGAAAGGGAGGTCTACAATTAATCAAGAACGCTACGGGGTTTTGTCGAGTCGACCGGCGACCGTAACAAAAGCTAGAAAAGGCCTATGTGAATCGGAAAACGGGCAAAGCAGGATGTTGGTTGTGGAGTGGCCAGACAAACTGAAAAATCCTTTCGAATCGCTATTACAAAATGCTAGTATTCAAAATGACGAATATTCCGGCCAGGGGGAAATATTATATTTCGCCGCGAAGGCTGGCCCGGGCCGTCGAATTGCGCGTAATGTGATATATCGCGTCATCGCTTTTATTTAATTTTAGGTAACAATACACTTCGCAACGGTTCCCCCTACACCGGCTCGAATAATGTGCGCCCGGTGATAACAGGGAAAACTGTTGTTGTCTCGGTTTTTCCTTTACGTCTGAGACAGAAGTCACGCTTGCTGCTTTTTTATTACTCCCTGTATTTCTTCTACTCTTCGCTCTATTTTTATACGAACCAGCATTATCATTAGCATTTATTGTTTTTTCTTCTATCTATAGACCGCTTTCCACTTTATAATACGCTCGTAAAACCTAGCCGACCATCGATCCCGGTCCCTCTGTCTTCTCTATGCGAGCCTCTTAACCCCTACACTTTGTCTCTTTTCCTCTGTCTTTGTTTGCCACTATGCATCATTCCGCTCGAATTTCAATAATAGCAAACATTAAAATCACCGATTATAGAAAAAGAACCGCCACGAGAATAAGCTAGTCACGAAGATAAAATCTTACAGTGAAATATTGCGACTCCAAGTCCGCAGTCGACTTTGAATCGATCAGAATCATCGACGGAGCGAGTATCGGCTCTACAGAATTCGATTTCGAACGAATGTTAAAAAAGTTAACCAGCAATTATTAATATGAACGAGTGTCGCCTCTGGATTCAGAAAAGAGAGCTTAGCGATGGTTTTATCGAATCGGTTAATTCTTGTCCGAGAAATAATGATAGATATTTCATTGTAACGATTTACGTCTTTTTTCACTATTTTTCCCCATTTATTTAACTGGTGATATTTTTCGAAACAGCTACTTTTTAGGATTTCCCGTACGGACGCATATTTATTGTAATGGAATCCTAATAATAAGATGGTTCAGAAACGACAAAACAAAAACAGTAAAAAAAAAAAAAACAAAAAAAAAACAAAAAAAGAATGTTCACGTAAGCAATAGTCCGAGTAAAAAAAAAGTTGAGGAAACTAAAACGTATCTCAAACATATGCATAAAGGAGGACCCCGGCTTTATATAGTAAATCTGCAGCCGAGCTTCAAACTTTATATTTAGCTCTTTGTAGCGCCGAAAGTTTCTCGAAAGTTTAAAGAAAAATATAATTTTTTTCCCGATCATGTGATATATACCAATGGAAGCATCGCTATTTATCGGGAGCGAAATCACATTTAATTTCCTTAATGAAATTTTTAAAGTTGCCGTAAAATTAAAAAAAGCGCGAAAAATGACGTGCCCCTCCCCTTTGCGCCGCGAGCATTATAGATAAAAATTTTGAACAAGGTTAAAAATACGCGCATCTCCGTATATTTATCTACACTTTGGAACATCCCGTTTCCCAACTAAGACTCTCGGCGGGGCGCCGAAAGTTCGAAACTTTTGAAAAAAATACTTTTTATTTCGAGGCGTGCGATATATTGATGATTTGTCGGGAACGGAACCGTATTTCATTACCTTAGCGAAGCCTTCGAAGTTGGCGGAAAGTTCGGAAAAGCGCAAAAAACGACGTGTTCCTCCTCCTTCTTTATGACGCAAAAAATCGAGTTTCTTTATTTTGAATTTAGTACTATGTAAACCCCAAAATTATAGTCTTACATAAGGAAACCTCGTGTTTGACTAAACTTGTTTTCTGGTTTTGTTTCTTAATCTTCTACCCCTGCCCTTTTTTGCAAACGTCACATTTCAGGTTGCATTCGTTTCTATGCGCAGATGCATTGTTGACTGAAAAACAAATCAATAAATAAAAAAAATCAGAATGCCCGTGTTACTTGTGGCAAGCAGTACACACAAGATTTCTAACTGTACGCTAAAGGGGATAATCGTTTGTATTGCACCTGCAAAAATGAATTTGGAACAGTTAACACTAAACTTTTACGCGACCTTAGGGTTGCGATATATTCGACTTGCACAAACAAGTGGGATTGCATCTACCGAGTCGACTTCGGAATCAACAGGCACCAAAAATTAGAGTCGATTATTTCTAATCCTTACCAAATTATTTGAACTTTACCAGCTACTCTAACAGCTACTTGTCTTCAAGGAACTAGGCTAAAAGCAAACTAACATTTTGCCGTAAAAAAAAAAAAAAAAACTCCAAAAAAAACGAAAGTCCCACTATTTATAGAACATATTTTCAATATGTGACTCTGCTCTATATCATTGCAGTAGTCTTTCCCGGTAGATGTATAAAACAGCGTATTATAAATTATCTTTCAAAATTTCAAAATAAATTCAACGTCTGTAATATCTATACGGCATCCGAACTAAGACATAATGCTATCTGGATATTGCAGCTATACAAGTAACTTTATTTGCACTTTCGAGGTTTAGATGAGGCTAAATACATAAAGGAAAAATCTTCTAAAAATACTTTGATGGAAAGAAAAATATAGTATTACTAAATAACGGAACAACGATTATTTTTCCTTTTTTTCATTTAGCGGTACCTTTACTCGCGAACCCACAGACGGGCATTTGCCTTGTGGGACCCGCAAATTATTTTACGAGGGTGGTTCAAATATAAACCGGAATTTCGTCATAAAAATTTTTATTCTATACTTACAGTGCTCATATTTTTTACAATTTTTCGAGATAACCCCCCTCGCACGCTACGCACTTTTTCCACCTCTCCGGCAATTTTTTTATTCTTTTTTCGTAAAAATCTCGCGGCTTGTCACATAGCCATTTGCGCACGAACGATTCCACCTCACCGTTGCTGTCGAAACGTTGTCCACCAAGTGCTTCTTTCAACGGTCCAAACAAATAATAATCACAAGGCGACAAATCTGGACTGTAAGGAGGATGTTCAAGTGTTTCCCAGCCCAATTCGGCCAATGTCTTCATCGTGAGCCGAGCGGTATGTGGCCTGGCGTTGTCTTGAAGCAGTATCGCACTACGGATCGGAATTTCGCGCCTTTTTGTTCGATAGGCCGGTTTGACTGTGTTTTTTAGGAGGTTACTGTAATACTGCGCCGCCGTCACAGTACGTTGTTCAGTTAGGAAATCGACTGCGATCACTCCCTTCATGTCCCAAAACACGCTACACAACACCTTCCCAGCTGACTGTGGTGTAACCTTCGCTTTGACTGGCGCTCCCTCTTTTTTCTTCCGCCACTCCATAGACGAGCGTTTACTCTCCGGCGTATACTCGTAGTAGTGTACCCAAGTTTCGTCCGTGGTGAATATTCGCCGCAATAAATTCTCTCCTTCCTCTTCATACCGCTGCAGGAGACGCGTACAAACTTCCCAACGAGTGAATTTCTTTTCAAAATTCAGAAGTCTTGGCACCCATCTGGCTGCAATTTTGCGATAACCTAGCCGATCATGAATTATTGTCTCAATACTACCTATGCTGATGCCCAATTCGTCGGTCATATCGCGTACACGGACGCGTCGGTCAGCCCAAATGAGTTGTTCGCGATGGCTTTGACGTGTTCATCTGTAATGCTGGTTTTTGGGCGCCGCGCATGTGCTATGTTTGACACCACTTCACGTCCTTTTCGAAACGCGGAACACCACTCGTACACTTGAGTTTTGGAGAGACACTCATTGCCGAACTGTTCGCGTAATTTTCGGTAAATTTCCACGGATTTTACGTCGTCTTTGACTAAAA
This sequence comes from Icerya purchasi, assembly GCA_039619475.1. Lineage (NCBI taxonomy): Eukaryota > Metazoa > Arthropoda > Insecta > Hemiptera > Monophlebidae > Icerya > Icerya purchasi. Next base: position 587,314,895 of record CM077115.1, read on the forward strand.
AACGAATAATGATGCGTTGCGCAACAGACACTAGTACTTCTTTTTCACTCATGGCTCTAACTACACTAAAAAGTGAGCTTACGACGCGGTTCTAATTGCTCTACACGCTTCGTAACAAACCGGTCTAACTGCCAGTGCAACCACTTTTTCCTTCGCGCGTTTATTTAAAAATTCCGGTTTATATTTGAACCACGCTCGTAAATAAAAAAAAATAAAAAAAACGAGAAAACAAAGGCTAACCTCTTTTAGATAGATTCCATGTTGAGGAAAATTGAGAGGCTTAAGATTAATAGGAAAATTAAGAGAGTTTATTGATCGTAAAAACTCACGAAGGTTTTTTTTTTTCAGTTACATTTAAAACCAATATTGGATGAAGGAAAACTGAAATTAAGATTCAAATCGAGGGAACTATAGAAAGGTGGACCCTTAGGACTCTTAAAATGTAAGTAGGACAAAGATCATCGGATAGAGCAAAATTATCGAGAATTCCCCCCCGCGAGAGACTTTACAACCCTTCTAGCGAGGATAAGGGTTCCAATCCCCGTCTATGATAGACGTTTGTGGAAGACAATCGTGATCAGGCAGAACATGGTTGGAAATCATGTTAGGAGGACGTCGTAAGGCATGGAAATATGAAGAATGTTAGATTTATTAAGGCTTGAAAAAAGCATTAAAAGCGTGAAAAGGGGTGCCATTTTTAACAAGAATTATTTACCCGCGGCACTCATTCTGCGATCGAAGCTTGTCACCCCGAGGCCTAATAAGGTTTGCGCCCGATAACCGAAACCAAGTTAAATAATCAGCCCCAGAATTAAGGAGATTCAATAAACACTGTAGCGAATTTTTATTGGCTTTGAGGCTACGAGATAACTTCGACATAAAAATTCACACATTCGGATGAGTGACTTTTGAATGTTTTTCAGTATAGGATATAGAAGAAACTGTTTAAATTACTACTGATAGAAGTGGTTGCACTGCATACATATGCATCGGCACAATGTGCTGTTTGAGTAATTAACTTTGTCAATGTTTCGGGTTGGCTGTAAACAGAGGTATGAGTTGTACATGTCAGTGCGGAGCTTACCTGATGTGTTGTCGCGTACTTACTATCGACGACTGCATTGGTTCTCTTCGGATTCAGTGAGGATGTCGGTCTACTAACCAGCGTACAAGCGGAAGAAAGTTAACTGTTTGTAACAAAAATATAATTAAACAAAATGTAAACGTGTTAACACAAGATAACATGTATCAGCGGTCAAATAATGATAATTCGAAGAATGAAAACTATCTCGCAAAAAGGCCGAAAAGAAAAAGTTTTAAGTAAGTGTGTTCGGTAAGTAATGGTAGAAGAAAAAGATTGTGAGGAAAAGCATTTACTGGAAGAGACGTGCGTTTAGAAATGGACTGATTTAATGTCCAAGCTCGTTTAAAGACGCTAAATTGCGATAAGGAGAAAAAAAATATTTTTTAAAAATGGCGGATGTATTTGGTTTTGAAGAGAGGAAGAGATCTTGTCTGGTGAAGGACAAGCTAGTTGTTAAAAAAAAAAAAAAAAATAGAATTTTTGAAGCGGAAGCTCGTTTAGCGCAAAAAAATATGCAAGTGGAAGGAGAATTCTTTTTTATATTATTAGCTTCTACGAATGAAATTGAAAATTGATATCCCACAGTGGAATTTCTGTCTAATTAGGGAATTTTAGGAGGATGACAGAGTTCAGTGAAATTAAAAGAGAGTATGGTAGAGATTGTCAAAGGAAATTGTGTAAGAGAAAAAACGAACTAAGCCGAAGAGAAATGATGGATAAAATAGGGGTTTTTTTAGGTGAGAAACACCGGCTCCTAGAAATAACAAGGCAGGAGTAGATAATAGTAGAGGACAAGAGTGCAAGATGCTTAGCAAGAAAACGATAGCTCAAATAGGATCTCCAAATAGAAAGGGATGGTGTATTAGATTCAGCAAGAACTTCTGGAATAGGATTAAAAAACACCAAGGAATAGACAATGGCAAGAACTTTGGATTACATCTAATTTAGGAAGTCGGGACTTAGAGACACAACCATTGAATAAATGAACAGTAATCAAATTTGGAACGAATGATCAAATCAAATCAAATCAAATCAAATAATCTTTATTATTATTATTATTATTATTATTATTACACGTTTTGACTGCAATGAGCAACGTTGCGCAAGATGTAAACATTTTAATTCAGAAGTTATAAATTAATATCGGGGAATTATAATATACAAGAAGAACAAAGTGAAAATAAAAAGAAATTAAATAGCTGCACGGAAAGGAATATTAATATCGAAATTATATACAAAATAACAAAGTGAAATTAAATAATCGCGCGAAAGTGTAATCGATAAAATAACAAAATATAAGAAAAATAAAAATTTTTTCTAAAAAATAGGCTTTTTATTTATGCATTAAAAAGTACAAAATAACTTCATTAGTGTGCGACTACCAGATACGCGTGTTAACATTAAAATCTGAAACTACAAAATACTATTCTGAAAAATAAAAGCGGGGCCGCAGTTACAAAAATATTCGGTGTGTGTGTGGTATTGTGGTGCACAACAATGGAACAACATTAAATAGTGATTGTAGTTTTGGCTTAGCGTGTATTATAATATTAATATTTAATTTATTTTTCAGAATATTTTGTAGTTTCAGATTTTAATGTTAAGATGCGTATCTGGTAGTCACATACTAATAAAGTTATTTTGTACTTCCTTTTAGTCCATAAATAAAAGGAAATTTTTAAGAAGTTTTTTTTATTTTTAATTTTTTAGTCTGGACTTTTTACTATGTATTTCAATAAAAAACAATAAATTTATAATTGTATTTTATTTTGCTTTATTTTATTCAATATCTTTCTTATAGGACATTTACAAAAGTTTGTGTTACATTTTATTATTAAATAATGGATCGCATTCTTTCTATTATATTGTCTTCTGTTTTTCATACAATACATAGGGAATCCTCAGCATATGAAACACAATGTTTGACTAATAGTGTGATCTTCCCATTGATATATCGCATGATTGAAAAAAAAAGTATATTTTTTTGAAACTTTCGAGCTTTCGGCGCTCCAAGGGCCCGATTTTGAAGTTGGAAACCCAAATATTCCAAAGTAAAGAAATACACAGGGATATGGGTATTTTTTTAACCTTGTTCAAAATTTTCAGCTATAAAGCTGAGCCACAAGCGGGGGCTACACTTCGTTTTTTGTGCTTTTTTAAACTTTTAGTGTAAACTTTCAATGTTTCGTTAAGAAAATGAAATGCGAGTTTGCTCGCTATAAATAGCGCTCTTTCCAGCAGTATATCATATGCCCAGAAAAAAAATATTTTTTTCCAAAAGTTCGAGCTCTCGAAGGCTCGAGGGGCTAATTTTAAAGTTGGAAACTAAGATGTTCCAAACCAAAGAAATATACATGCATATGAGCATATTTTTAACCTTGTTCAAATTTTTTAGCTATAATACTCGAGCCACAAAGAGGGGGAGCTACGTGTTAGATCTTGCGCTTTTTTGAACTTTTCGTAAATTTCGAAAGTTTCATTAAAGAAATGAAATATAGTTTTGTTCTCGACAAATAGCGATATTTCCACCGATATATATCGCACGCCTGAAAAAAAATATATATTTTTTTCCAAATTTCGAGCTTTCGTCGCTCCGAGGGTCTAATTTTAAAGTTGGAAACCCAGATGTTACATAATATTGTATTGTCATCTATAACAAGCAGTTCTGCAAAAGAACATTTTTTTTAATTCATCGGGAAGTAGGTGAAAAATCGTTCGCAAGATTGCCCCCAGACACAGAATGACAAACCGAGTTAAATAAAAGGCTATAAAAAAATAAAAATTGCTGTTAACGCGAATAATATATACTTCTATCGTAGATACTACGAAAATAATGTGCACGCATTTAAAAACAGTCTTCTTTATACGAAAAACCTCGGAGCCGAGCAAATAATATAGATATAATTACATTCATAGAAATCGTAAGGGGAAAAATATAAACAAAAAATAGTGAAATAGAAATAAAAAATGAAAAATACTCTGTTATAAGGGATAAGAAAATAAGTTTCCTACAAGGCGGAACACATCATCCTAAAGACATGTCTGTGAAACTAACTCCACAATAATTACGATAATAATGATATGATTTTATTGCACTATTGAGATATGAAATAAAGCTATCTTTAAATGCTAAATGAAAAACGATGAAATTTCAAACTTCCTTAAATAAAAAAAATTATTAACCTACAAGAGTATCAGTCTTTCTATAACCTCTTTTTCATGAAATGGCCGAGTTTATATATATATATATATATATATATATAGGTATATATAGGTATATGTATACATTTACGGAAAATATAAGTGATTAAATATTTAGTTAACATTCCCGAAATAGAACAGTACAATGAACAAAGTAGAACAGATCAGCTGTGCATCGGCTGCTTACTTATCGAACATCTTTGCGAAGCTCATTGCTTAATTGTTATTCAAAAATTCGAGCGCATTTTTAATAATTTTTTATTCGAAGATATTTCGTTTATTTCACGTAATTTATTTTGTTCAATGCGATTCTTCTTATTTCACGTGGTTTTTTAAAATTTCCATGTAACTTCCTAACTGTGGTGGAGAAGTAACCTCGATTTTTGAATGCTTTTTTTTTTTTCTTTCTTTGTTCCAGGCGTTAGATGAAGAACGAGTATTGTCCGCACTGCCGGATAAATTAAAGGCTGAAATCGCTATCCACGTGCACCTGGATACATTACGAAAGGTTCGAATATTCCAAGACTGTGAACCGGGACTTCTGGAGGAATTAGTTTTAAAATTACGTTTGCAAGTAAATGCACTATTTAATTTTTTATTCCAAAATTTTTTACTTTTTTATTCTCATTAAGTTTAAGCAGTTTGTGGGAAACAAACCCTTAAAATTGGCATTTTTTTTTTTTTTATTATTATTATTTCATTACAACTGACCAACTTTAGTGGTCATTTAGGGATTAATTTAATGTGACAAAAAGTGTTTTGTGGAGGGGTAGTAGTACTCCTACAGAACTTTATAATGGCTGGACAAAGTCTAGAGGCTTATTTCGCCACAGTCTGCGTATTTCACCGGAGTTATCCAGCAAAAATTGGTAATAAGTGGATTCATATGAGTGCTACGTCGGGCGACATGTTTATTTGCTGGTTTTTTGATTTCATCTTCCACAAACATGACACGTTTAAGTCATTATGAAGGGTATAATTTGAGACGTACCGGGGAACTGTAGTAATGGTTCTCAGTACCCTATTTCGATATCGCTGTATTTTCTGTAAGTTAGATGTTTTTGCGCAGCCCTACAGCCGTATACCGTACAGCCAGATCGGTTTTAGAGCTGTTTTATATAATAGAGTTTTATTTTCTAACGACAATCGCGATCTCTCAGCTAACGGCCACGACGACATGGTTCTAGTTTTAAACCTCGAATGTTCAATTTTTTTCTGAAGGTGAGTACCCCAAGTAAGCCTAGCGTCCGAGTTCGTGCCTAAATATTTTACATTATTGGCATTTGGTATTACGACGTTATTTATTTCGATTGGCAGGCGTTCAATTTTTCGATTTGTGAATGAAATATGCGTCGATTTACTTTCATCGACTTCTTTGCGTCATCGTTTTAGCCAAGTCTCTACATACCCAAGTGACTCCTGCAGTTTTTCTATGGCTGTGTTTTCATACTTATCCACGACCAAAATGGCTGCGTCATCCGCGTACAAAGCTACTTCTGCATTACCCAGCACGGGGAAGTCGGGCGTGTAGATTAAGTATAATATTGGATCCAGCAGAACGCTGCCCTTACCGGATATCTGAGTATTCATCGGCCATTTTCACTCAAAAATATCTTTCTTGTATATACGATTTAAATAGTTGATTGACGGAGTGAGGGAGCAGAAAAAAAAGAAAAAACAAACATTCCCTCAATTAAAAGAAAGGGGAAAAAAAGAGAAAAAAAGCTTTTATCAATACATATTTTGTAGTACACGTGCTACGTGTTTATCTTTAGCAACGCGCGTGTTAGATAAAAATATTACATTACTTATAAATAATAAAAAAAAATGAAAACCGTAAAATCTAAAAATCGAAAAATTTAATCTACATCAATTTTTAAACGTGTAGTGTCCGGCTGTACACTCTCAAAGATCGGAATATTTCACTTATAAATAAAATTCCGCTATTTTTACAATAAATTGCGTTTTAATCGTCTACACTTACATTTAGTATATATATATATATATATATAGTGGTCAGTTAACAGTGGCTCTTCTATACGGTTTTCAAACTCATTATGACTAATTAAGCATACAGCTGTCGCAAGTTTTCTGTCTGACGCAAAAACGCAAAATTTCTTAATGTATTTCCGTTATTTTTTGTATAACGATTTACATTTAAGATTTACCTTTAGAAGATAATCTCTCTTCTTTTGTGGGAAATCACCTTCAAAGTTAAGCTAGTAATCACCCAGTCAACGTTGAAAGTCGGTTACTTTTAAATTTTGCATTCCACTTTACCGGTGAACTATAATTTGCCACCGATTGCATGCTGATCAACAAGAAATCATACGAAAATTAAGTAATGGAGGCGCAAACAATGTGACTTCAGTCTGTGTTACGATCGTGCAACAATGAACGAACACCACATAATTAAGTCAGTCAGCCAAAAGCTGTAAGCAGCTCTGCCACTGAGCCTAACGGCGTTTCACGCTGCCCCTTATAAGAAACCGAAATCTTTCAAATTGTTCTCTTCGGACCCACCGCATTACTTCAAACTACGCACACATTACTGCTACTGTACTCTGATACATATAGGAGCCGCCCCTTGAATAGAAAATTAATTTTTAACATAACTTCAAAAACTAAAATTAGTGCTAAAAATCGAAAAAGAGGTTAGATTTTAATTTTAAAATAAACAGCGGAAATGAAGACGGCCCGCACAAAATCAAACGCGATTGGTTTTAATTGAGTTTGTACGTAAAAACATAACGTGCATTTAAAAATCAGTATACAAGGTGTGACAATTGTGTATTCGTAGAATTTTTCCCTGGAGGGTCTGCCAACGTTCGACCCATTTTTGGGAGCACCCCGTAACCCCCCCCCCCCCCGAAAATAGGTCCATCAGAACCCTCGTCTTGACACTTCGGACTTCGGTAATACCATCGTATCGGTTTCCTTTTAAATAACTTTTGAGTCAAGGGTACAAATGAAAGTCACACGGAGCCAGGTCCGGGCTTTAGGGGGGGATGCTGTGGAGCGTCAAAAAGTGACGTACTGTGAAGGACGAGTGTGCTGGAGCATTTTCGTGATGTAGCACTCAACCCTTTTCGGCCAATTCGGGTCGAGCGCGGTACACGCATGCTCGTAACCGTTTCAAAACTTCTATGTAGAGTACTGCATAGACTTTCTGGCCTGCGGGAACGTATTCGTGATGAATAACGCCGTTGGTGTCGAAGAGACTTGATTCTTGATTATGCGAACTTTTTTCGGACGCTCTTCGCCCTTCTCAACCCACTGCATGCTCTGTCTCTTGGTCTCAGGGTCATATTCGAACACCCAAGACTCGTCCTCCGTAATAATGGACGACATCTACTGGTTTCCTTCAGCGTCAATTCGATCAATCATGTCCTGACAGATGGATCTCCTGAGCTCTTTTTGCTCAGCTGTGAGCAGTTTTGGAACCATCTTGTCGCACAGATTGCGCCTCCCTAGATCATCATTTAAAATCTTCCGAATGGTCTCGCGGTTGATGTTTAACTCTTCTTCTAACAACATTCGACAACTCACTCGGCGGTCTTGGAACACGCGCATGCACACACGTTTAACATTTGCCGTCATTTTGCGGTAGAAGGACTGCCGCAGCGCGGATCGCCCTCGACTGATTCACGGCCGTCTTTAAACCGCTTAGCCTACTTGAAAACAGAGTCAGTTGTTTCATAGCGTCTTCCTTAAACACATCTTGTCATTATACGAGGCTTTCCGACGGCGGTTTTACTCCGCGTTTGACCAAGAATTTAAACGACCACAGAACGCGAAATATAAGTGCTACCATTATGAAAACTAGATATACCGACTCAGAAACGTCCCAACTTTCTAACGAGACCACGAGCACCATCGCAGTGTTGCCACAAGTCGCGCTATAAAACAATTCTACGACTACAATTGTCACACCTCATATATTTTTTTAGAACCCTTTCTCAATTAAATTTCTCATTCTGCCGCTGCGCATATGTATATATTAAAAAAAAAAAAAAAAAAAATATGTTTCACTATTCAAGGGAAGGATAGACTGTTATTGAACACGCGCATATATGTATTAGCACTTGTTATTCTGTACGAACTACTCCGTGTACGTTTGTGGTAAAAACTGGCGATTATATGCAAATTGCGGAAAGAATCGACATTACGTAGTTCTACTGAATGTTGCCGATTTAGGAAAAAAAAAGGATACTAATCTTAGCTATATTTACATGTTATCTCATAAGTACACATTATTTTCTTATGGTGCTATGACACTGAAACACTTCGACTTATATTAATGTGTTTCCAATAAAACAGTGTTTTATTATTATTTAAAGTTTATTACATGGCTTACGGAAATGGATTTAATGATTTCGATATTACAGTTGATGCCGAATAGAACATCGGAAGTATTTCTGAGATAACAGCGCACCTACAACGTTAACACACATCTTTCTGAGGAATGCGCTTTGTACGCTGTTGCGTTTCTCGTCTTTTCCTGATCAGGAAATTCCTGTGGCGGAAGATCCATACTTTTTGTGCAATCTCATAATTGTAGGCAAGTAAACTAGAAGTGTCGTAGTTTTTCGGCAGTTTCCTGACTCGGCGTCCCAGTGTTACGTATAGCTAATGTCTGAAAAATCGAATATGACGTATGCCAGAACATGGGTGTAAAGAAAAACCCCATACAGGCCCACAACATTTCCTTCAAATTCCATTAAAAAAACCATTTCAAAAGTTCGCGATAGCCTAGTTGCTAGAGCGCTTGGCTTCTGTTACGGAAATGTCAGGTTCGATCCCAAGCGATGATAGAAATGATTACGAAGAATTCAATTAAATAATCGCTAATAATCATGTGGAAGACAATGGTAAACATGCACACCATCATATGCGCGCTAGTTAATACATAAAAGACATAAATAGGACTGCACTTTTGTAAAACGATGTAAATCAAACGATTACTAAAATCAGTTTCGAGTGTAGTCGTCTTGCGAGTGTACACATTCGTACTGTATATAAACAATTACTATGAACACAATGCCTATGTCTGTACAGTTGAAATGTACGAATAGGTAGTCGCCGACGCTCAGGAATTAAGTATGGCGCTATAAAGAATGAAGAATTTCAAAAGTATATTATGAAAAGGGTTTAATGACACGATCTACACACAACCTGTATCAAGGATCTCCGAGATATTCCACTTCTCATTATTAAAACACGAAACAACGATGTGTCCAGTGTAAATCAACCGATGCGCCATCACCAGGGGAAGCCAAACAAAGAAATTAGGTCTAATCACCGATCAGATCGATGACGGTTAGATTTTTTACAAGGCTGCGAAATTGTTTCGCTGACTTTTAACCGAAACCAGAGTTAATGGGCTCCCGCTTTTTTTGAATTGCAAACAGCGCCGATTTGGCGCCTTTCGACTACTAGCTAATGTGGCAAGGATGCAGAAGAACGAGTTTATAAGTTTTAATTGGATCATAAAAGCGATGTACCATTGAAATCGTGTTATTACGTATTTTACTCTACGGCGAGACTGAAAGAAAAATGCGAACAAATCTAGATTTCAAATAAACGGTTTTATCCAACTTGCTCGTATAATTTTATATACGCGTTTCGCTGACGAAAAAAATCTTTATCAAAAATAAAACAACTTTCTTGTAACACATTACCACACCTGTCTTGAACAGGAGGAACTATTTAATTTGCCATTTTGCTCGATAGATAGCGCGTTAATTAGTGTAACATATTTTTAAAATTGAACGGGCTAAATATATCATTTTACAGCGTATCCCTCTCTATTTATAAGTTTCAAAATTAGAAAAAAAAAAAAAAAAATTAATTACAATCAACAGAAAAAAGAATAAAAGTATAAAATTTTGATAAACTTTCATCGGGAAGATATACACTGTGATTATTTGCGGAATAATTGTAAAATTATGAAAAATCTGACGTAAGCCGTGTTTGTGCCCTGAAAAAATTTTAAACAGTTGCGGATAATATAAAAATTATCGAATTAATTGTACCGGGTGATGGAAAAATAGGATGAAAAATAAAATGTAACTTGCATATAACCCAATCAGCTGATTTAGTTTGTAAACAATACGGTGCAATATTGTCTCAAATAAAGAATAAAATCGCGCATATTGACTTCAGAATTATCAGAATTTATGCATTAGATGCAATTTACGAAAATGTGTGTGTGTGTGCGTGTGTAACTTGGGCTCTTTTATACGCTATATTGATTTCTTAATTTTTATAGCGTGCGTTTGGTTTTTATTATTATCACTATTACCATTTCTTTTTTCTAATAATTTACGGATCATACAAAACACACAAGCTCGTCTGTCGATTCCCGACATAATAATATTGTTTATTCGTAAAATATTACGCGTGATGCTAAGTAAAAATGTTTATTATGTAATATTCTTAAATCGGTTACTTATAAACTGCAACTGTATAATTTACATTTTATTCTCGCTAAAATAATACAACCGCTCTCTCATTAGCGAGCTAAATCGCCGGTTAATGTAAAGTGTCTTACCAATAAGCTAGACGTTAGTTTGTGTAGTCCAATATCATTTTGCTTTGGAGGTTATACATGTTCTAGAAGAAAATTTTTGTGCAATATAACGCACGCGGTAATCCTACTTTTCGAAGCCTTCCTCAGCTGCGATGGAATGTCAATAGCCAAAACTTTGCTCAGCAGGAACCTGCGAGCTTAACAGAGCTTTGAAGTGAACAAGCGCGATGAAATCGTTTTTTTGTAATTAAAGTTTTACAAAAATAAATCAAACCTTTTACATATTTTATCACTTTAAATCAAAAAAGATTTTTAATCGCGTGCACTATTAATTGCGGTATATTTTTTAAAAAATGCTTTTCTTTTGATTAATATAGATAATGAAATTTAAATGCGAAGCACGAATATACATACGTACCCGATATATCAGTGGTTAAAGTTTTATTTTCATTTAAACGATCAATTTATTTCGTGAAACAAAATTGAAATGTTCTTAATAACGTAAATACGCTTCTATAGATGAAAAAGATTTCTTCCGCATTTGCCGACCTGATAAAGGCATAATTAATGAAAAAAAGTATAACAATTTGCACACCTTATATATTACTAAACCGATTATTATTTGCAACTACATAATACAATTGCAAATCATTAATTTATTGATAACCATTTGGAAAAACAAAATAGGATTGATGTGGCTTATAAAATGAACAAAGAAAAAAAAAAATAGCCTTTGGTAATATCTACAATGTAAGTTAAAATTGTTGCTTCCGACCAATTTATTGCAATTGATACATTCTTACATAAATGACTGGCATTTTCAGTTATGAACATGTGCTTTTTAAGATTCATCCCGTGTCTTAGCTAGGTTCAGTGTTAGGACTATGCTGTATTTTTACTACAATTTCCCGGTAACGGAAGGTTTACCTGTAGTCACATTCGCTGTTGATGCGATCCTACTTTCCCGCAGTAAAAATCCTGATACTGCCAATATTGCAGAATACGCTAAACAAATCAGACGACTATTTCAAAAAATGAAACATAAAATTAAACGAAAATATATTCTTCAATTCGCTAATAAAAAAGTTGCGGGCCCGTTCGTTAAGATTTTGATAATGTGGTAATACCAATTCGAACAAATGTTAAATATTTAGGTATACACAGTTGTCGACTGACCTGAAGGAAACACATTGATAAAAAAAAAAAAAAAAATATTCGAATTAAGAAAATGAACTGGCTTATAAGCAGAAATGGAGTGTTGCAGATACTATACGTTTGCTATATACCGCTGCCGTTAGAACAATTTGAACTTACGAGATGTAGCTTTGGAGCTGCGCTAAACCGGCAAATATAAAAATATTCCAGACAGTCCAGAACTGAATTTTGCCGATATTAACAAGCGCATCCTAATATCAATGATGCCTTGCATACAGATTGGAGCGTTCCATTTACAGCTGACATTGTTAATGTTCGGAGAACGCATACAGACTGGGGAAGGTCACCGAACAATTTAGCTATACAATTGTTGGACACCATCAGTGACGTGCACAAATTACAGCGCAGACAGATCTTTTGTCAGGTCAACGATATCAAATCAGAGTACCAGTGGTTTTCCCTTCATGATTAAAAATTTTTGCTGAATGGTCTTGTTGGCCAGACTGTGGTGTAAAGTAAAATATATAAAAAAAAAAAAAAAAAAAAGGTACGTTTATTTTATTAAAAACGTTGCCCCTTTCCGTTATTCTTTGTGGCTAGAGTTTCCAGTGGAGAGAGTTTTAAATATAAATTTTTCTAAAACTAGATTAACAGATTTATTTTATTTTTTCGTTTTTATAAAGTATAAGAGATTAAACAAAGTTAATTAGCAAAAAATGAAATACTAAACGGCAGAAACTTTATTCTATTTTAGTTTATTTTTTTAAATTTCGGTAAGGTTCATCCCTCTACTACACCACACCGATTTGAAATAAAAACTTAAGAGACACTAATTGCGCAACACCTTTTTTCACAACACTTCCAAGTACGCCTGTCGTGATAAAAAAATGTAAATTTTCTGAAAAATGCCATTCTTACTTATGTGCGGATAAAAAATATCAGTGGTTCGGCCCATTTCAAACTAGGTGTTACGCATTTTCATAGATGGGCATTGTTGAACGTAGTACCGATTTCTAAAGTTTTATAATGAAAGTTTGAAGTACGAAAGAAGAAACAGAGAATAATAAAAATAATAAAACTATTATCTAACTACATTCAATTAATACTGATCAATTATTATCGTTATTAAATAAAATACGAGAGCCGAGTGCTCAACCTAGCGATGTGCGTTCCGAGTCTGAAACAGATTCTATATTAAAAATTAAGAGTTGGTTAATGAGAAAATTAGGAGATACTATAGATATAGAAGAGGAAAAACCAAATGAAAGTTGTAGTAATAATGGAAAAAGGCTGTGCTGGGCTCCACTGAATATAAGAACGTGAAAGAACGCGCGCCCGTAAAGAAATCAAAAAACATGCTTCTTAAGAGATGAAGCAAAGTAGGAGGTTAAAGACGTTACGAAGATAGAAATGAATAGGATCGAGTGGAAATTTTCAAGTCTAGTGAGTATCGTATTTTTTTTTTCTTTTTCTACATCGAAATGGAAATACTTACATTTGCAGACGGGAGCTGGTTATATCGTTCGGATCTCCATGCTCCAGTTTGGGTTTTAATTATGGAGAATTTCGAGTAAGCTTATAGATCCATTGTTTTCTTATTTTAAATGTCATTAGTCGTAATGGTGAATTTCGAGCATCGTGTCATTACCATAATATTCTATACGCGAATCCAGACTGATATTGTAAATAACTTATGAAAGATACCGTAGTAAGTGCAATCGAAATGCCCCTTTGTCGTACATATACGATGATGATATATTTTCCGCTGCCACCCTTAATAATTAACTCATTTTGAATGACCTTTACATATTCGGTAGTCTGACGATCGTTTCAGCGACTAACAAAATCCTATTTTCGGCGGTTCTTTTGCATGCTAATTTTTCGGTTTAAATTACATTTTGCTATGTGATCAGTGAAAAAATATAAACGAAAACGTACCGAATAAATTCAATAGAGATGCGGTTTTAAAGAATTCTCGTACTCGTGTGTCGTCAGGTTTTCAGTCCCGGAGATTACATTTGCAGAAAGGGAGACGTCGGCAAGGAAATGTACATAGTAAAACGCGGGAAACTGAGCGTGGTTACCGATGACGAAAAAACCGTCCTAGCAACGTTGAGCGCCGGCAGTGTTTTCGGTGAAGTCAGCGTGTTGGATATAGCCGGCAATAAAACCGGAAATCGGCGAACTGCCAATGTCCGAAGTTTAGGTTACTCCGATTTATTCTGCTTAGACAAGAAAGATCTCTGGGAAACGCTAGCTGATTATCCGGAAGCTCGGCAGACGTTGATGGAAAGAGGATGTCAGTTGTTGAGGAAAGATCGATTATTGGACGAAGAAGTATTTCAGAATGCTCAAAACAATACTGAAACGATAGATGATCGGATTTCGCGGATAGGTGATGATAGTTTTATTTACTTTTTTTTAAAATTGTTATTCCTTATTTTTTAACATGCGATAATAATGCGGTATACTATGAAGGCGATAATAATGCTGTGTACTATAATTAATCATTATAGATTTTCGTTTAATTATTAATATTATTCGGATCCTGTAAACAAAGCAACTAGCCTTCTTCATAAATACCTCTACAAATCATATATTTCAGTAAGATACAACCTAGTGCACTTATATATAAGAAAAAGTATTATAAATTTATGCACTAAAAGAAAAGATGATTATGAAATATTTCATAACATATAAAGTGCATAAGAGAAGGTTATTATAGAAACCGGGAAAAAAAATGCATATACATATGTTTGGCGAAAACGGAGTGTAAGTTGTTACAATTTTCACGTTTCGTGACAACATTAAATATATTGAAATCTTTAATTCACTAGCAAAATATTTACAAGTCGGACAAATTACCAAACACATTCTTGTTTTAAAAAGATGATAACACGAACTGTAAAAATACTTTCTATACGAATACAATACATTGTTACAGACATGTCTTCGTCGGGTACATTGAGAAAATTGTTATATTTAATGGAGCATACTCGTATATATATATATATATATATATATATATATATATATATAAGTGTAACACAGAATTATTTATTATAATATATTTAATATATTCGTTTAATAAAAAAAAAAAAAAAAAATCGAAGGGAAAAAAAGTAATAATAATAATGATTTTTTGCAATTTTACGATATACATAATGCACCACTGTAATATATCGCTTTGTACGTATAAAACAAACTAGTGTAATAATAAAAGGAATATGAAAAAAAATAAATTATCGAGTCTTTATTATATTTTACCGTCACCTAGTTTCCTATTATCATTACAGCGTCTTCTAAATGTACAATATGTAAATTATCCTCATTGCAAAAAGAACGAGTTGGTTTGATTGTTTATTTTTTTAAGATTTAATAGCTGTTTCATGCATACGACCCGATGAGTAGCCGAAAGCGCCGTTTTTTTTTATTGTGTCCTATTTTCTTAAAATAAAAAATAAATTAATAAATAATTTAATTAATTAATTAGCTGTTTCAAGAAATATGCTTACAAACTAATTCATAAATAACAACGACATCTTGTAGACGCATGCTGTACGAATACTAAATTAACGCAACAATTTTACCTGCTGCTATTACAAAATCATTAAACAAAATCGGAATCAGAAAGTGCGGAGCGAATTTGTTTGTCGATTAATTTTTTCACGTTTCCGAATTATACGTATTACTTACATGCGTATAAATATATTATTAATAATTATTATTTTTTGTACTGCAACAAAATTCTTTCCCTAATTCCCGATTCTAAATTTGTTTAATGGATTTGTTGCAATTCTATTTATTTTTCAGAATTATGGCTCTAATTGGTTTTAGGCAGGATTTTGCAGGCCTATTATCTTCTGTAACCCTTCTTACACAACGTGTATTGCAGTAACATATTACACAACGCGGTCATATTTTTTACCCGGTTTACAAATATCTGTTTTTGTTTATAGCCACGAGTATTTATTATTTTTAATGAAAATTTTAGTAATACACATATCGGCTACCATCAAAATATCAAACACTTGCTCGGATTGCGTGACCCCCCTAACAAAAAAAAAAAAAACATATACGAAAAAATATAACTCCTTATAAAAAAAATTAGCACATGATACACTTCTTGATAGATATCACAGGTTTTAATAAATCTCTTGCGTGTCTAAAAATTTAAGAACAATAACCCAAAATTAACACACTGACTACGATCGTCGACACCGTGAGTCGACATCTGACATTCTTTCTATGGGCGTATACGTGTCGCGCATTACTCAATGTTGTGTTTTATTATGGTTTTTTTTTTTGCCTTTTTCTACTTTGACCCAATGTTTCACAAAGTACGCAGGCATTCAGCGGTGTTCGAACTGGTTATTTTTTGTACCACGAAGCATAAAGTAAAGAATCGTGTAATATGATTTGTTGTCCGCCTTATCAGCCTTTTTGGAAAGTCGGAGGAACAATGAATTGCAGTCAATGTGTTAAACTAGAAATTTATTTTAACAAAATTCATTAAAATAAAAATAGTCATAATATATTTATATTTTGTATTTCTAAATTTGAAACAGAAGCAGGGCATATGAATGTTCTATGTTGTTCCTCGCATATCTATCTGTTGCAATAATAGCATGATTTATCTGCTTTATTATCGTGATAATTTATTACACTCTATTTTCACTACGGTATTTTTAATCTTTTCGTAATTGGCGCAGATAAAACGATGGAAAATTTTCAAAAACAGCTATCGACAATGGTCGAAGAGCATTTGGAGCAACAGAGAGTACTAAAGGAAAGAATTGCTTGCTTAGAAAATAACAGAAGTCAAGACGAACAAGAAGATCGGTAAATAGATTTTTTTTTAATCCTTTAGCATTTTCGTAGTCGCGGTGAAATCGCAAAAAAAAAACATACTCGTACGACCGATATGTCGCTGTACCGATTAGCACAGGGGCTGTCTTGTAAAAGAAATCTTATATATATGCTTTAAAGTGAGTCCGCCATATATCATCAATTGCGGCATTAAACTTTTTTCTAATGGCACCGATTAGAGCATGGGGAAGGAGCAGTTATTTTCTCTCAGCTAATTTCTCTCGGGTATAAACAATATTGCAGTTTCAGATATTCGGTATACACCTGAAAGTGACCGGAACCCATGACACCGCTGGTTTGGCAGCCGACCACCTTAACTGCTAGGCTGTCGCGCGGTACCACAAATATGTTTTAACAATATTAAAAAAAAAAAAAAAAAAAAAAAAAAAATCAAAAAAACAGTGCACTTAGTTATAGCTTATTGTATACTGTAACGAATTCCCCCCCCCCCCCCAAGTGTCAAATCCATGCAGGGGCGGCGGCGAAATTTAACATTGGAAAATTCTAACGCTTCGAATAGCTTCCGACCGGGGTAGTTAGAAAAAGTTTTTAATGGGAAGGGAGACTTTTTGAAATTGTCCAGAATAAGTAAATTCATTACGAGAAATAATGCCGAGAAATTCAGACGGATAATTGAATGGCTTCGAAAGAGAAAGATAGAAAGGCAACCTTCAACAGAGCAGATTTTAATATTAGAAAGTATAATATAATTTATTATTTCGATGATTGTTTTTCCGGATTTTAGCACAAACCAAGACACACCGCCTCCGATCAGAAGGAAATATTTAAGTGGTTCAGTTACCAGTGTAATGACCGACTTAGAAACTGCCCCCGGTGGATCATCGGATAGTGCTTCCACTGCAGCTTTACGATACGCGCATTACGCTCGCAGATCGTTTCATCTGACATCGAAGACCACCAGGCCGAGAAGACGTTATAATAAGTCGAATCAGAATAATTTTTTAGTAAAACGTTACTGCGGTTCCATCGATAAGATAGTTTAGAACGTCGACAACATATAATTACCATTGATACGAAATTGTGATTTTTCATTTAATGAATTTTCTTAAGTTACTTTTTCTTTTTCTATAAGAACTGCCGTCCCACCAATGTATTACATTAAGAACTAATATCATCTTCCATACTGAAACTAAATTGACTTAAATGAATACTTTTTCACTCGTTAAATGGTCAATGGTATTTAAAAATACCATTATACCTATACCGTCAGTATATGATTTTTTTTACATTTCATGATTTTTGTCACATATTTTATTATATTCGTACATATATGTGTATATAGTGTAAGTGTGTATGGATGTATATGTATATATGTATTTATTAAAAATAAATTTATTAAATTTTTAAAAAGATCTCTCAATTTTATTATATTATAAATATAGTTTTCTACGGTCCGGGGTATGCAGAAGTGTATGATATTATCGTTTAGCAGTGGAAAAGTAGGAAATACACAACTTACATATAATATGGATCACCTTTTTTTACCCTAGCATGTATTTATTGATTATGAAACACTTCGATAGTTGATAACACGAACACAACACTGGATGAACGAGTAGTATTGATCCGATCACAGAAATATTTAAAGTCAACCGGTTTACTATCATAAAAATAATTATAAATGTATAACCGATATCCGATGTATGCTATATTGTGAAAAAGTTATTTTCCTTCTTTTCTTTTTTGTAAATTTTATGTTTTCTGTGCATTTTACTTCTTTTTTTATATAGAAAATTATGAGCGATGATTTGGTCACTATCAAATGACGACCTGTGCGATGGTTGTAGCATTTTTTAACCGACTTCAATGAAAGGAGAAGGTATTCAATTCGACTGTATTTATTTTTTTTTACGTTTGTTATCTCAGAACTTTTTTCTAGGTCAACCGGTTTTGACGATTCTTCTTTTATTTGAAAGTTGGTGCTTCTCATGTGGTCCCATTTAAATTTGATCGAGATCTGACCCCGGTAGTTTTTGAGCTATCCTTAATAGTAATGCGTATTTAATTGACACTTCGACTATATTGATGATGTTCTCATTTGCCCGCGCCGCGTGCTGCGTCTATGTGTGTAATTGTGTATGCCAATTTTTATTGTAAAAAAAAAAAATGATTTTTAACGGAAAATAAATTCAAGTATAACGTTAAAAATTGTAAAATAAAATGTTTTTGTCCTCCTCCGAACTCGTTCCAAATTTGATTATTGTCCTTTTATTTATGGTAGTGCGCCGTCTTTTCAAACTAGATGTAATTCGAAATTCTTGCCTTTGTCTCTGTCTTGGCGCCCTTAAATCCTCTCCAACCCATGCTATTCTTGCTTAATCCAATTCATCACCGCTATCCATTCGTAGATCTTATTTAGGTTATCGTTTCCTTGTTAAACGTCTTCCTCTCGCATCCTCTCGCATCTTGTTCAGTCTTACCTTTCGATTTATAACAGCTGGCGCTTCACTCCCAGCAAACCCCTATTCTGGCTTTTATTTCACATCGTCTCATTTTGGACGTATACTATCTCTTCCAATAATCTCCCATACTTTGCCTTCGACTATATTAATCTCTGTCATCCTCCTAAGGTATTTTTATCCTTCTCTCATTTGCAAAAAATCTCCCCCAAGCCATAATTAAACAGGTATTCTACAGCACTATCAATTCTCTATTTCCCTCTCATGTTACCATTTACACGGATGATTCGAGGGGACCTGGTGGTGTTCGTGCTTCCTTCATCATTCCTGATTTTCACCTCTCAGAATCTTTTCGCCTTCCTTACTTCTGTTCCATATTCATAAACGAATTATTTGACTATCCTACGCTGTGCTATTTTCATTTCCTCGAATCAATTTTCCTCTAAATTTTTAATTATCTCCGACTCTTTGAGCGCCCTTCAGACCATATCCTCTTCCCTTCCTGATCATTCGTATGGCACTTTGTTATCCTCCCTATATACGTTCTCTCATTCACAATCTTTCCTCTCTCCGTTCAGTCAATATTTATTTGCTGTGGTACCTAGCCACTCGGACATATTTGGTAATGAAGCGGCTGAGATATTCTTTGGTACTCGAGCTACTAATGCTTCCTCTCTTCTTTTTTTAAAAAAAATTCCATCCGATAACCTTTTATCAATTCGTAAAATCTTTTTTCCAATTAAAATGAAAAGGTATTCGTGATCTTAAAATAAATAATGAACGCAAAATGTTAAATTTAAAATGGAAACATACGTTAAATCATTTTTAAAAAAAAAAACCAAAAAAACCAAAAAAAAACCCCCCAAAAAAACGATATTTTCCTTTTCTGAATAATTATTTCTTATAGTTCTTAATGTTCGCAAAAAAAGAAAAGTTACGTTCGCTATTTGCTTAAGAACATTTATCCAAAAATGTATAGTAGTAATTTATTAAAATCACATCTTGATTATTACACAGTAAACGTAACGTATTTCAAATAATTGTCTACTAGTCTTATTATTTCATACATATTGACGATATTCTACTCTATTCGCGGAATTATCGAGAACGTTCAACGTTTAGATGAAATTTTCAAAAAAAACTTGCATTATATGGTATTACAGTTAATAGATGGAAGATCACACTTTGAGTTAATAGAAATGGAATTTTTATGTCGCAATTTATTGCAACTAGTTTCGAGACATTTCGAAAAAGACGCGACATAATGGAAAAAACTAGAGACAACCATCGACTATAATAAACAACGGCGAGTGTTCGGAGTATTAAACTTTTATCGCCCATCTCTCAAAAATTTAGCGCCACTAAAAACGATTTATTACGAGTAGGTACTTATAGAAAAAATTTACAAAACGATTATTTTATAGCTCCGGAATTAACACTGACATTTGAAAAAAGCAAAATTAGTGTTGCACGCGCAATACTATTCGGGTTCCATTACCGGACGTGAAACTTTTCTTAACCAGCGACGCTTGAGCAGGTGACCGACAACAAAAGGGTGAACCTTTAGGATTTTTTAGACAATGAAACTCGAACATACTATGCGGAACTGTTAACGGTTTACAAAAATATTGTCTATTTCGGACAACTGCTCGAAGACATGGGCATTTTATAATAGCAAAACAAAGCGCAAGCCCTACTTTTTATATTCAAAACAGCTAATAAACCCTACTGGTCTCACCGAGACTTTAAATGACATTTATTTTTAATTTACCAGCAACATTATTCAAGTTAACATATTGCTGACGTTCTTAATAGAGTTAATCAAATTGATAGGCCGATTTCACTTGAAAAAATTGCGGAAACACATTCCATTGATCTAGAGATTACTAAAATACGAACTGCCATCGATGACAATATTTATCTCTTCCAAATGATAAATACCGAAAGAAAAAATTGCGCACAGTTAAATTATATTATGGTAAATGAAGTTTTCTCTCTTCTAATACGATCAAACTATTTTACTGCCTTATATCTAGGTTCCGAGTTCTATCAGATAGAAAAAAGATGAATCAGACTTCAGAAAACCGCTTCCGGCACAAACTTGGGACATTCGAAATATTCCAGAATGTCGTTTAGTTTAAAAAATCCGCCACCTACATATCAAAGATTAATGAACAATGAATTCACAAGATTATAGAAAATATAATATTTTGTTTACACGGATGATATCGTTGTTCATTCAGCAGACTTAGAACATATGCGACCCCTGGTCTACGAAAAGCGCGCTGGTGTGCGAAAAAATGTTTTCGATATAAACGCGCTTAAAGTTGCGTGTGGTAGCGCGGTGTTGCGTGTTACTACGACAGTACTATTCTTCCTCAGTACATCTGCCAGATGTTTTGTCACTTTCTGTGTACAATGATGCTTCTATAAGAAATATTATCGTAGCTAAATCGAACAAATTTCCCTCTGGTGTGTTGCTAATTTCTTTATCCGTGAAAGAGATATCATGTAATATTGTTTCGTACTTTGTTATCAAATCATTTTCGAATCGCCATGTTTTTAATTGCGCAAAATGGTTTTGTATCGTGAATATTAATTAATTGCCCCCTGATAAAGCTGCTTTAATTTCAATAAAGTGAAAAATGTGCTCGGAAAAAGTTGAAGGAGAGCTTAGTAATGCAGAGAAACTCTACTTCGACAACTTGGGGATGATCAACATCAACTTTCTTATAACAGTGATGAAGAAAATCCAGATGAAATTCGTACCCTCAGCTCTTGGAATAATTTTGAAATTATCTCTCCTAGATGCAGAGGGGAAAAAAATAGTTTTAAAATTTTTTGAAGAACCTTGTTGTAATTGAAAATGCCCCGAAAATGTAATGTTTCAATACCATGAGATATGATCGAGAAATCGAGAAATAATTTTTTAGAATTAGATAAAGAACAGCGAGATTTAGTGTCATCTTGAGCCGAACTGAATCAGGTGGTAGAACAAGGTAATGTTTTAGATAAGGTTTATGAGGAGATCTGCGGACGAAAGAAATGTGGAAAAAGAAAAGAGGCCGAAACCTGGTATGATTGGATCACCTACCTGAAGCAGTTTTATAAATCATTAGTAGGAATCACAAGTTTCCACCACTTCAAAATTTCTTCAGATGGCGTAGCAGCAAAAATGTATGCGAACAGTGACGATATAAACAAATTTCAATTACTACTACAACCTATTGATGATAAAATGTCTGAGAAAATCACACTACAGAAGGTTTAGATTTAGAATGCCAATGGTACCTTTACAATAACGTAAGAAGTTTTCAGTTTCTGATATCGCTAAAGCCCCATTAACTGAAAAACCTACGCTTTGCACACTATTCTACTACAGCAGCGGTGGACTAAGTAGACATCAGTATTGGCTTTCGAATATTTAAAAATGACTGCTTTCAGACTGTACTCACCTAACGCTGGAGTAAGTTGCACCGTCTGAACGTGGTCATTAAAAGAAGAGAACTTTTAAATAATTGAAAGCTGGTACTGTTAGATATCCTGTGTGACTATGTATATATATACGAGGCCGTATCTAGACCAACATTTCAGTGTGGGGAAGTTTACGAAAATATTCCTATAATTATACATATATATATATATGTGTGTGTGTGTGTCTGTTATCACGGAATATATATTTATTTATAAATGGTACACTAAAGCCTTGTAGTCAATTATTGTATATCCAATATTTGAACACCACAATAAAAGCAAATAAAAAATAGCCGTTTCCGTGGAATTCATAAAAATTTCAGTTTTCTTCTTTTTTATCAAAAATCGAAAAGAAATAAATTTATTCTGAATTTCAGTCCATTTAATTCAAGCAGTTATAATTTTGCAGACATTTCGGAGGGCGGTGGCGGGGGGGGTACTCGGAAACCTCCCTCAAATACGACCCTGTATATATATATATATTGATACGAATTCGGTATTTTCGGCGCTATCTGGCGGTGATGTCGAACTAGAAATTATTCTCTGGTTAAACTCGTTAATTTTCCATCTCTCGGCATCAATCCTATTATTCATCGTCATCAGAGAATACGGCCGGGATATTTACACGGCCGAATTTGTAATTCTCAAGTCTCGTCATTTCGGAACGTGTTAAGGGTTGTGTAAGTGTCCTGCTATGTATGCGACAACAGGATAGCGTCTGTCGGTCGCGTGAGATCAGCGTTGTAGCGACTGTGTGGTATTAATTGATAAGGATTTCGGCAATGTACCGTTAGTTTGATTAAATAATTAGCGAGCCGATTTACTTGAATAAATGTAGTTCAATTACCCCGTGAAGTGATCGAAATCGATGGTCGCCGATATTCTTTGCTATTTTGGAGTGACGGTTTTTGTTTTATACCAGTCTACGCAACGTTGTGTGTCGCGGTTTACAATATTCTAGTCGTTGTCGTTTAAGAGTGAAGAAAAAAAAAGGTCGATCGAATAAAAAAATGTTACGAATTTACTTTGTGTGTCCGTGACTGCATTGCCGTGTAAAAATTTATAATTTTGTCGTAAAATATGTACGTTTTAGTGTTTTCGCAAAAAGATTATACCTTATTGAACACGTGGTGCGGTACCACCGTGAGACCTCCCGTGAAAGGGGTAAATACGCCCATGGTTCGGGGGCAGGTTCAGGCTTAGTTTCCCGTGTGTTTTTCTTTTTATATTAAAAGCAAGCCCTCTTGGAAACGAAAAGATTTGTTTCGTCATCAGAAACAGAATCATTTTCATAAAAAGAATAATAGAAATTAATTTCAATATATATATATATATATATATATATATAAATTACAACGTAATTCTTAGGCTACCCCCCCATTAGAAATGTCCCAATTTTATGTAACGTTTGTTATATTTTATAGGATTTCTGTGATTATGTTATTATATTCATATGGAGCGATTTAGAATTATTTATACAAAGTATAGAAGAGAAAGAGACAGAAATGTTAGCAAGATTGGTTATGGGGCACAGCCCCTTGTGAGGCCAAACTAACCGAGTTATAAATATATGCATATATATGTGAGTACATGCGTCGACCGGCACTACAGCAGCCGATCAGCTCTATCAATCGCATATCTTACGCAGTTCGAAATAGGAAGTAGGTTAATGTCATGCCAAACTGGAGGGGGAAAACAGGAGCAGCTGCCCTCAGAGAAAAAACTGCAGGGGCGACCGCTCCCTTAAAAAATATATATTATACCAGTATATATAACAGTTATTTAATAAAAATCTAAGAAAATTAAACGAAAAGCTAAATAAATACGAAGAGAAATCGTTTGAATTAATAAAATTTAATTTTTAAACATATCAAATATGTATTATGTCGTCGTGGCAAAAATAAATCAAGGTGGCCACCGCACCGAGAAAACAAAAACCAGTAATTTAGGACACTTGAAAAAAATAAAAATTCGATAAGAGAAAATCAAGCAAAGTAAAAAAGAATAGCGCTTTTAGCATTACTTCACTTCATAATTAAAGCCTCTTTTAATTCATATATAAAATATTATCAGCAGTGACAAAAGAACTACATTCTTTTTTCCTATATATAATAACATCGATTTTTATGATGAGTAATGATGATGTTTATTGTCAGAGCATAAATAATGTGTTAAAAATTATCAAATTTAGCTGCGCTTAACATATTTTGCCAATAATGCATAAATTCTGAGAATTCCACAGATGCATTTGTAGGACCGTGAGAAACTATTTATAATTTTGTACTTCGCTGAATATTAGAAACGTTTCGTATTTCTTTTTTTCTCTTTTACCAATCTGTTTCTCACAACCAGTTTAAAAAAAAAAAACTTGCCTGCTTGTTACAGTTTACAGTTATAACGTTAATCGCCTTATTGGTAAAAACCAGAGGAAGGTCTTTTGTGTTTATTGACGCATTTAAATCGTCTGTGCATGGTTTGATTATTTCGGTTTTTTTGTTCTGTTTGTTATTTTTTGGAAGTCCGGCGCGATTAAGCTATAAAAAATAGTAAGTAAACTAAAATATTTATAGTTATAATATAATATTTCATATTACCCTGTATATCATGTTGGAAAAATGTATTATTTTTAATTAACTATTTTTCAAATAAATTTTTAATCTTTAATACGAATCTGCTTATGTTAATGTAGAAAAATAAGATTTTAAATTTTTTCTTTGAACGTATTTTGACCTTTTGTAAGCTTTGCGGGTTTTTTATTTTTTTTGTTTTAGTTAAATTTTATTTAGAGTAAATTTATATGAATACTCAGTTCTTGAGTATTCTTTTTTTTTTTTTTCAGAAGATTTTTATGTAAATTCTTTATTGTTCAGTTTTTATTTTCCAGCACATTTATTTCTATGTAATTAAAAGTATTTTTAATGAAACAATAGATATTTACCTATTTTATTCCTAAATTTCAAAGAATCATTTCTTTTTTATCCTTTACTTTTATCATTCAGTAGCTTTAATATTAAAATTCATTATCCCTATAAAATATCTTAGTGATTTTATAACTCCTGAAATTATACAATGAAATCTTCTTGTTTGTTATGAAAATTATTACTCTAAAACTGCGTTGATTTTAAAGAAAGCTTTGGATTCTAAAAATCTGAAAATTATAAAAATTTTTTTTTTTCTGTTAATACTTTTTTGTATATGCAATGTGATATTTTATTTTCAATATTTACTGTTTTATATTATCAACACAAGGATACGAAAAGAGTGGTTGCATTACTGTATTACCAATAATTTTTATTTATTTCACTCGATTAAAAAATTTTTGGAGTTCAAACAATATACTTTTTTTTTAATTAATAGGGTTTTGTATTAAAGCAGGTTTCAAAAAAAGAATAAAGTAGATAGCACAGAAGTTTCAACACACTATCCCCAGCCAATAAGGCAAACGATTGATGTAAATGTGAAACCCCAAATATAGTTACATTTTACTCTTCAGAATCTACTAATAATAAAACACGGAACAATTTAGACACCTTTCAGACCGGACCATCGCAGCCCTACATAAATTTTCTGAAAACACAGATTGGTAGCAACTTAAGATCTGTCACTTCTGAATACCATCAACTGTACGGCTTGGTGGAATATAACACAGAAGACAAGGTTTATTGTTTTGCATGTAGACTTTAAAAAAGCCCAATGAATATTCGCTTCACGCTGAATGTACTCAAAATATGTGTCCTACCAAAAATCTCTTAATGCTGGAGACGTCTATCAGCAAGTTCGGAGAAAGAGGTTACTCGAAATAAAGAATACTTACCGAAACTTATTGATGTTTTATTGACTCTTGTTCGCCAGGGGTTTACTCTAGAATGACATCAAGAAAACATATCATCTAAAATAAGGGGCAGTTTCTTAGAAATTTCTTAACTTTTTTCAAAATACGACAAAAATTTTTTTCTCCACTTTGAAAAACAATGTCAATTGTTGCGGCCCGGACATTCAAAATGAAATTATTAAAATAACAGTATGCTTAACTAGAAATCGTGAAAGAAGTGAGAGAATGTGTTTTTTCCCTTGAGTGTAGATGAGGCGAAATGCTACAAAGAAGAACAACTGTCAATCACCATCAGATATAAGTTGTCGGGTTAAATATTACGTCTAGAGGTGCGCAAGGACTGGCTACGCTAATTTTAGAAACACTGAATAAAAAGCAATTAGGTGAGATTCCGATTATTGCTCAATCTTATGATGGCGCCAGCGTCATGTCTGGAAAATTTGGAGGTATGCAAACGATTATTACAAAATTTCATCCTCATGCCATATATATCCATTGTTTAACACACTAACTAAATCCAGTGGTTGTGTTGATTCGTGAGCAAATATTTCGTTAGCAAAAACTTTTTTCAAAGGAAATCTTTTTTACATCCCGATCGTCATACAAAAGTTTCTAGAAATAAATACAAGTCGCAAAATGGGAAGTTTAAACACTACAAGATGGAATTGTCGTTTTGAAAATTGCAAGGCAGTATTAACCAATTATGAAGCGATTAAGTTGACTTTAGAAGAAGAGATTACAGGTAATCGTGACAAACACACTATAGAAGCACTGGGATTTCTAAATACTATAAAAAAAAAACAGAATTGTATATATTTCACTCCATTCTTGGTATAGTAAATGTACTGAGCAAATTTTTTCAAACTCAAAATGCAACTATAGGCGAAGCTAGTGATTTAATTGCTAGTACAATACAAACTTTTGATGAATCTAGAAACGAGTTTGAAATTTATAAAGAAATCGAGTTCTTTGCTGAAAAACATGAAATATCACTAGAACTTATTAGAATTTCAAAAAGGAGGCGCGTAGAAGATAACTATTGGTAAAAATAAAACTTTGGATTTGCTATCTGACAAGTAAACCCAAGGACTACTGGAAAATAAATATTTATAATCAAGCTATAGACAACATAAATGCCAACTTAAAACTTCGGTTTGAAAAAATACTATTAACAAAGGCAATAGACGTATTTCTTAAATTAGATAAGGAGAAAGCAGATGCTTTAATTAATAATTACAAGACAATTTTAAAAATTGATCCTGTAGTACTAAATTGTCGTCGCGATAGCCTAGTTGATAGAGCGCATAACTTCCGTTATAGAGGTCATGGGTTCGATTCCGGGCGATGACAGAACTTTATTACAAAGAATTAAAATTAAAATACTCGTTAATAATTACGTGGAAGGCAATGGCAAACCGCCACGTACAACATCATATGCGTGCTAGGTCAGTTCACAGCAGACACACACGGGACTGCACTCATAATATTCGATAATATACATTTTTTCTCATGAAAAAATCAATGTATAACATTTCCCTAAAATATAAATACAAATAATATTAAAAACTGCTAACCGATGGGGCCGAAAGTTAAAATCGTATGTACGTTTATTAACGCTGTAAATTACGCCAAAAGGACTAAGATATGACTAAAAACTGACGGCTTCGTCACATAACAGAAGTAATGAACGAACTAACACTAAATAACTAGTTCATAATTTGTAATATACTTTGAATACAAATATAAAGTAATAACTTGAACAGAAGTATGTGTATTTAATGTTTACATCAGGTAAACATTATAGAACACATTATTAAATAAATGTAAAGTAATAAAAACTGATATTTTTTATATATAATATTCGTTATATACTTATTAGAAAAATAATGTAAATTGTATAATTTCTGGTACTGTATTTATTTAATTTATGTAATTTTTATACAATTTTTGAAAATTTGATATAATACCGATTTAGAAAATGTATACAAGAAATTAATATTTTTTAAATTATAATTTGTAAAAATATTTCAGGAATGTAAAATCCAATATTCAACCCATTACATGTTCGCAAAAGTAAGAGCGCTTCTAAAAAAATCCCGTGATCTTATTCTCTAAAACATAAGGAGCTTTATTCCGATGATCGCTGTAATTTAATCCACATTTGCCAATATATTATATTACAAACTCAACTATAAATAACATTATTCATGGCTGTAAAAATAAAATGTAATTATTCACTTCTTTAGGTTCTATTGATTCAATTTTAATAGCTTTTAATTTATAAATATTATAATTTTGAACTTATTTTTGTGTTTAGCTTGTTTATAATGAACCTGAAAGCATTATTATTATTATTATTTATTTTTTTGTTTAAAACTGAAATATGCAGTTAAAATTGTAAGTTCGATTATCAACACTGTAAACACTGTCAAAGAATTCTACTAACAGAAATTGTTAATAGCGGGAAAAACCATAAATAACACGATGTGCTATAAAGAGTGAAGTTTCAATGTGCAATTGATACCGTTTCGAATTTTACCTTTTGAATTAGAAAAATGCTCGCTTTTTCATTTCGTTAATAAGTCGCGTTTTTTCGATTTAAATATAAAAAAAAGGTAAATATATTTACTGCATACATTTCTAGAATTATTATTTTATACAGCCTTGTATGTTTTTAATAATGCTATATGCATAATATGGAATTTTTAAGAATAAAACCGAAACAAATTTAAATATGATTTTTGAATATGAAAAATAATTTTAAACTATAAACTATATTAAAGAATTATAATCCGTCGTCTTCGCGATTTAGATATTTATTGCGTTTTAGTTGTTGGATTGATTATGTGATTTATCTCGCGATATTTGGTAACGAATAAATGCTATACGGGATAAGTAGGTTAATTCATCACAGTTTGCATTTATTTTATGAATAATAATAGGAAACCAAAGTTGAATTTTTATCGACATTAAATTATAGTTTATGTGAAATCGGTAATTTATGTAATTAATTACATTGAAATATATTCGAGTTGAATATATCCTTTTCCAAAAATAAGTATTTTATGATGTATATTATAATAATAATTACTTGTTGGTATTATAGTGGTGAAAAAATAGAAAACCAGATTGTAAAAAGGAAAATATAGGTATGTAGTTAAATGTACTATTGTAAATGTATAACTAAACATAACTGTAAAAAAATTTATTAATAGAAGATGAAGTATTGTTTTTTATTAAATGGGTTCACTTTCTTTATTCTGGTTCATTCAGTTATTAGTTCAACAGTATTCCGCCAATCGGTAAAGCCTTGCTGTCCGAAATGTTAACTGGGAATAACTGTGACCTGGTCTTAGCTGAAAGTAAAGGAGCGGTAAACATTTTTGAATAATTTTTATCTTGGTTTCCTTACAATCAGGGCCGTGCCCAGAATTTTAAAAGGAGAAGGGGTTGGACATTTTCTTTGCATATTTATTTTATAAATATACATTTTTCACTAATATTCATACTATTATTAATTTCCATCCTTTTGATTTATATATTAATAATTTACATAAATGAATTATCATATAACATTAATAAGAATTACACATGTTATTGATTATCCTCATAATAAAAAAATTTGCATAAAATATTAACGAAGTACCCAAAAATATGGAACATATTTTTCTTTTTTTTTTTTAATGTAAGAACGTCCTAAAAAATCAATATTTATTTTAAAATTTTGATTTTTTCAGATTTTTGTGTATTTATCATAACTATTTCCAGTCTAATGGGGAGGTTTAACCCCCCTCCCCCTTTCACTGTGACACGGCCTTGCTTACAGTTATTTGTGTTTCTATCTTTCAGATGTATTTTAAAATATTAGTTCAGTTTATTAACTATAGATCGCAATGTCTGATTTTAAACATTGCTTTTTTTGTAAATTATACGTATTTTAAAAAACGTTTGAATCTATAAATATGAGACTTCATATAAATTTCTTTAAAAGTTTTTGTACATAATTATTGTGTCAGGCTGCAAAGCGAAAGCCATCTATGATAATATTTTAATCCATACTGTAAATTTATTGTTTTTAGGTTCCTAGATGTTAACGAGAATAATATTTTCATGGTTTCTAAATTACATATGAAATTATTCGTGCAATGTAAAGTGAATAGTTTTATTTTTCTTTGCGTTGTTTCTCAGTCTGCTTAGTTTCTTTTAAGAACGCGTAATTAATTTTCATTCACTATATCTTATAAATTTTTATTGAAAATAAGGCTGGGAATAATTTTTATCACTGCTCATCATGAAGGTACAAGAGATTTTCGTTACGCCAATAATGTTCTTGTCGACAATATATGTATATAAAAAAACAAAAAGAAAAAAAAATACAATAGACAAAAGTATGTCTTAATTCTTCAGGGTGCCCACTTTCTGAAAAACTGGAAGAAAAAGGAATTTCATTAAGCGGGGAGAAGTTATGGAATTTAAAGAATGACTACTGGTGTTATGTACAAATGTATGGAATTTGAAAGTATTAAAAATGATTGTTGCTAAACTTATCGCCATGAAAATTAACACGTTTATATAAAATACGCAAGAATTAAAAATTATTTTTTTGTCATATGTTTAAGAGATTAATTCTTTTATCAAACCTAATTTATGTATTTTACATAAAAAAAAAATCAAAAAAGTGAAAATGAAGTTTCGATTGTGAGTTCGGTTCTTTATGTGTTGTCACGCATGTACGCTAACAAAAATACATGCATATATATCTTTTTTTTATATACGTATACTGTCGCTCAGGATATTATTAGCGTAACGGAAATTTCTTGTATCCTCATAAAGGGTAATGATAAAAATTATTTCCAGCTTCATTCCTAATAAAAATTTATTTTTTTTCTTGTTTGGGTTTTTCCCTGGACTTGTCAGCAACGGACGATTACCCATCATTTATAAGATATAATGAATGAAAATTAATTATGCGTTCTTAAAAGAAACGAAGCAGGTTGAGAAACAAATATGTATGTATGTATATATATATATATATATATATATATATATATATATATCAAAGCGTATTAAAGTAATTTTTTTTTGTTAAAGTTAAAAAATTCACCGTTTTAAACATTTTTTAGCGATTTAATAGATTGTGTTTCTCCATACTTGTATATATTTTATTTTAAAAATTGCGACAAATTTTTACAATATTCATTTAGGTGCGTTCTACATAATTTTTATGTTTTTTATATATGTTTGTCATTAAAAAAAAATATCATGAATGGATGCGCCATGTACACGTATTTTACGCCAGTGTATATGTGATAGTAATTAAGTTACTGTATAAATTCTTTATTAATGAATTATTCATCATAATTGTTAATTACATGTTTATATTTATGGTTGTGGAAATATAGTGTAGACTTTTTGTTTATTGACAACCTTTATTGTAGAACTTATCATTTCTATAATAATACATTTTTTTTATATATATATATATATATATATATATATGTATGTATGTGTGTATGCGTGCGCGCACGTTAAAAATAACTATAACTGTGAAATAGTAAAATAGAATTTTTTTTTACTTATTGTTAGTAACGAATAAATCACAAAGTACGATCATCTATATAAAAATTGAATATACTTATACATAAAAAATGCTGACTCGTTTCCAATGACTACGATCTATAATCATGGCATTAATAACAGGTCTGATAGAAAATAAAAAGATTTATGAAATTTCTAAATATTGCACATTTATAATGAATTTAGTCAGTAAAATGCCAAGTGTATTTCTAAATATCAGCAAATTTGCAGCATTGAACATTCGGTTAAAAAGTGTAATTATAGCTCGCATTCTATAATTATTTGCCCGGGTTTATGTATATCTTTTTGTTGCTTCGAAGTGTGATCATCTTGTTAAAAAACATTTTTGTTTAAATTTTGCAAATATATTTTCATAAATTATTATATACATATATAAATTTACATTTTCTTTGGATTATTTGATGTTTGTTGTTACTCACTGTAAGCAACTCGTTTATTTAGTGTAAGCGATAATTATTAAATTAAAAATAAAAACAAACTGGAGGTAAATGATATAAACATTTACAAGCAAATCTTGGATGTTCCTACACAGAATATATTATTATATATATGGTTGTTTGCTACATTTGTAATTATATTTATTTTAATATTTCATAATTTTAGCAAACAAGATAACGGATTTCTCTATAGTTTATTATGCCGATGTAGCAATTTCTAAATTTTTATTCTTAAATTCAAACTAAATAAAATTATTTATAACACCTATTTATGCGCCTAAAAGGTGTTGCTGCTGCTTATATGAACAATAAAAAATTTTAAATAATTTTTGTAAGTAATAAAACTAAAATAAAAAACAGTAAAAAATGAGGTTAATGTAGATAAATTTATCGTTTTTAAAACCCGTAGTAAAGAAATTCTCCATGTTTCTAACTCCATCTTCTTTGAAATTAATCGTGTTCATCATTAAATTCCGTTTATTGTCACATGCTCTTTTTAACATACATGATCAATTCAAATGTATGGTTTAGTAGGTTTTTCTCTTAGTCGATGATGGGCTGGACCCGGAAAATTACTATTATTAGATACAAGTACAGTTATTTGCTATATTCGAAATTACATTTATTTTACTATTTTTTGTGAAATAATAAATGTATTTAAATTAAATATTAACATTAAAAAAGTGTTTATTATAATTTCAAATTGCGGTTATTACAATGGTATAATTTAAAAGCAGCTTATTTCGTTATTTTTTTATTGCATTTTTTACCTTAGAATGAAATAATTTGTCAATTTACTTCTTCATACCTCTAATGAAAATGGTAATCTTAATATTAAATCTGTTAGTAGTTTTCAGGTTTGTAATAAAATCGTTCGTTCATTTACTGTTTAATCAGTAACTGTTTTTGTTAATTTTGCAACCCCGGATCTACGAGTTTTTCCAACTGGGGCAAGAACTTGATAGTGGCGTCCCTTTCTCCAGCGTTTGAGATAAATTATTAAAAAGGACTCACAAATATACAATGGGTGGTATTTTTTGTGATCGGGAGAATAAGTACCCTTTAATAAATTTGCGCTCTTTATTATCTATTAGCTAATAACTTTTTTATTTATGTGGCATAAAATTAAATATAGAAAATATATAACCAGGAAAGACAACAGACAATCAAGACATCTTTAGGTCTCAATGTTTTTTTCTCTCTGATCTTGCTACAGCTTTACACGGTGTACTTTCTTTTCTGCGAAAGAATTTATTAGCTCATCAAAGTACGTCTCAAAGGCAGTTTTATTTTCAATGGCTAGGATCGCGAGATAGACTATTCTGACTCATTGTTGAACGTAGATAGATTTTAATTATTTTCAGTCTGCTGAAGCTTCGCTCACAGCTTGTAGATGTCGTTGGTAATGTGCAGTACATCCTTAAAGCTATATTAACATTAGAAAACGAATTTGCAAGTTGCTTACACGAATGTTGTAACAAGTCTGGTACATGTACTCGTATTTTTTTCCAAACATATTATAATTTAGGCGCCCCCTAAAACTGCCGCCTGCGGCAGGTGCCCCAGGTTAACCCCCCCCCCGATTCGAGACTGAAATTTTGATTATTATTTTAATTATTACAGCTGATATAATGTATTTTTCTTAAATAAACATCGCATTAGTTAACTACACACATTATATGTGAATGTAAAAAAGAACTTTAAATATGAAATAATATAATATAGTAGTAACAAGTTTTATGCAACTAACGCTGAATTTTTGCATCGGTTATGATTACAACTGAAAAAATTTCATACAAAAAATAGTGGTAAAGAACTAGATCTATTTTACATAAAACATATTTTGAGGTTCACAAATCTTTTGTATAACCTTACGGGTGGTAGTATGGAAATAAAATACGTTATTCTATTTATATTATCAACTAATTTTTAATATTCTTTTTTTTTAAAATAAGGAATTTTAAAAAACGTTGTCTTAAATATAAGATCTAACACAGGCCCGTACCCAGAATTCTGGAAAGGGGGGGTGAACATTTTCTTTACTTATTTATTTTATAAATAACAATACTTTTTTCACTAATATTCGTACTATTAATAATTTCCATCATTTTGATTTATATGTATTAATAATTTACATAAATGAATTACCCCGTATAAACATTAATAAAAATTACATATGTTATTGATTATACTCGTAATAATAAAAAGTTTTCCTTTAAGATATTGATGAAGTACCTAAAAATATGGAGCATATTTTTTCTTTTTTCTTTTAAACGTAGGTAAAAACAACCTAAAAAATCATCAATGTTTATTTTAAATTTTTGATTTTTTTAAAATTTTTGTGTATTTATAATAACTATTTCAGTTCTCATGGGAGGAGGGGTTTAACCTCCAAAACCCACCCCGTGGACACGGCCTTGATCTAACGTAATTTTGCTAGAGTTTTATAATTCAGCCTTTTTATTCAGTAGCTAATGACTACTAATTTTTCTATTTCCTTGAGTGCATCTTAAGGTGCAATTGGGTTACACTGAAAAGTAAGCGAAATTGTTATTTTACATTTTCAAGGAGAACTGAGCGTGCCTAAAAATAGGTTTTGTATAAATAGGAGATATTAATTTAATTTTTTATTTTCTTGTCTTTCTTTTATAAGTTTTATATTTTTAAGTTCATTGTTCACTGTAATTGACAATTCACTATTTTTTTTTTTTAAATAAATAAATACACGAAAATAAATAGTTCGCTTAATTCTTGTATTGTAAAAATTAAGAAATGAGAATATATATAAATTAAATTTAAATTAAATTACGAAGTTGTATACATGAAATATCAGTTTCTTCCGTCTTCCCACATTACAGCTGTTATAAAATGATTTATTATAATATTTACAAGTATTTACACACAAATTTTAAAATTGGAAAAAGAAATTAAAAAAAAGGTGGTAGGGGAAACAAAGATAAATGAGAGAGTACAAAACAAAATTACTTTATGATAATAACTGGCTACAAAAATTCTTATAAATAACGAAAGTAGGAATATTTTTAAAATATAGAATAATCATATAGTGAAAATATTAACGAATGGAAATTTCTTTATTTTTTATGTTTAAAAAAAATATGTTGACCCCGATGATATAATTTTATTTTATTTCATTTATTTTTCCGGCTATTAAAATTTCTTTCGAATGAGTTCATGAAATACATGCGTTAACTCATAACGTCAAATCGAATAACCTATTGACTGGAATAATAATGTGACGTAAATAAAAATCGTATTTTGAATGAAGATTTTAAAAGCTTAGAAAGACAGAATGGGCTGGCAAAGCGAAAATTTGTATAATGCAACAGATTACTTAGGGAGACGGAAAATTATTGACGGCAGCGAAGGAAAATCCGCTAAAATAATAAATAAAATGAAAGAGAAAAAAAACGAAAAATTTGTAAAGTCGGATAGAACAGCATGAGGAGGGAATATTTCCTAAAACATTTAGTAATACATAATGTATGTATTATTTTGATCTTCCCTTAGATTTTTAATATAACTAGCTGATCAGGCATTAAAACTGAGCTAAAGATATTACCTTACAGTAATTAGATTTAGATTTTTTTTTCTTTTTGTATATTTAAGTTTTTCCAATTACGGGCATTAACTGAGCACAATATTTTCAGTGTTCAGCAGCAGCGAGATTTGAATCGAGTTCAGCTCAAACACTTCACTTAATCAACTACATCATACCCGATAACTGACCGTCACAGAGTTTATCATACTCAAAAAAACATGTTGCCATACAGACCGTTTTTTTTTTTAACGTTTTAAATTAATATGTGTTATTGAGAATTTTCCCGCTTCAAGGTAGATTTGTTTTAGAAATGAAAAATCACATTTTTTGATTTTCTAAAATTGGAGAGAGGACAGTCTACGGGGTTGTTAAAAAAAATTAAAAAAAGAAAATAAGAAATCAAAAAGAAAGTATCCATTAGGATACAGAACGTTTAGGAATTTTTTTCAGCCCTTTATAACGTCTTTAGAACAAATTTTTCCGAGCAAAACAGCACAAAAAGATTACTGTTTTGTAATAAAATTTCACTTTTTCACTTTCATGTATACCAGAGTTACCGCTGCTTAACGGAAATTCGTATTTTAGTATAATTACTTTAAGAATAGTTATTACTTTTGTATTTAACGACTCAGCCAAATAAGAAGTAAACTGAGTTCTGTGAATACTAATATACATCGAAAAATAGCACGAGCAAAATATTCGTCATTTTAATAAAGAATATGGCCAGATAAGCATATGAAATCTGCCTAGTGATTTTGAAAAATCCATTTAGTTGATTGATTTCTAGTTTAAAAAAAAATTTCCTGAAAATTTTAGCTTTAAACTCAAAAAATTACAGGATAATTTAAAAAAAAACGTGTTTTTCAGTATTTATTTTATTGTAATTATTCTACTGAATATTTTTTAACAAAAACATTTTTTTGGTAAGAATTATCGATGAGGTTAATTTTTTTTTTTAAATTTTTAACCATCTCCCTTTTTTTTTAAAAATAATAAAAACTTGTTCATTATATTTAAACACGTTTCTTTAGGGTGTCACTCACAAATTTTGTACAGAAAAATCCCTTTCGTACTCTTTTTGACACGGTCAAATTTCCAACCTGATCCATTTGGTGCAACATAGTCCAAAAAAATAAAATCGATTCTTTTCATGTTTTCAAATATTATTCACTATTTGTTAATAAACTATTTCTTTCATTTAAAGATGCATAAAAAAAAATATGATATAATGTTGGGGTAATTATTCAGTGTTGATATAAAAAAATATCATTTTGATTTCTATTACTTTTAAAATTTTAAAATTAGCACTGGGCTACTGCTGGTATCCGACAACACCATCTACTGGAACCTCTTTAGTAATTATTTTCATGATCTTTTGGGTGTTGTTTGATTTCACTTGACATTAGTGATATAACCTTTATTGTTGTTTTGATTGTATTAAACATCTAACTTACGTATTAACTCATTTTTGAATTATTTTATTACTTGTGTTAAACGAAATTTGATATATTTTATGTGAAATTATTTTATTCAATATAAATAATTGGTAAGAACTTTTGTTGAACGATATTAATGTAACTTACGAAAAATTGATTTTTTTTAATATTAATATTCAATAATTATTCTTAATAGTATGGAAACATCATTAAATGGGAAAAAAATTTAAAAAAACGTGAATGGTTGAAAATTTAACGTCTCTTATCATTTACTAGAATAGTTGCAATAAAATAAATACTCAAAAACATGTTTTTTCGAGTTATGTCAAAACTTTTTAGGTTTTTTTTTTTTTTTTTTTTTTTTTTTATTTATACACCTAAACATTTTGCATTATCTTAAATTTGCATTGGATTTCCATATAAAAGCAGGTCGTAGAACTTGGGAGCTCGGATTCTTTTTCAAAAGATTACTAAATGTGTTTTTGTATCTGAAAACCGGAACCATAAGATTTTGTGTCCGTTAAGGTAGATGGTTTAAGGTTTTTTGTGATGGTCTACGCGCCTTTAGTGGGTTCGAACTTATGATACTAATATTGTAGGCATCAGCAAATAATCGCTGTGTAAGTGGGAAATGAACGTTAGTAACCGTGTTATTTATTGAGCGAGGAGAAAAATGGTAACACTCCGAACTGAGCCCTGGAGGACTCAGTTTTGCAGCTCATAAAGCGCATATAGCACACCACTTACCCTGACAGAAAGAAATCGGATATTTAAGAAATTTTAGGGGAGTGTAGAAAAGTGACTTGAAGGCTACACATTGGTGCAGTAACCGACATATGGTATCTCCATATTCGATCGTGTGCTTTTCGAAATCAAAAAATAGACCATAAAACAGTATTCTTTTAAAGTTCTATTTCATACATTCTGACGACTGTACGTAAACGCAACAAACTGTAATAATGTGTATACTAAATAATGGTAAAATAATATATGATCACTTAAGTTGATCGGTATGCTTGTTTGAGTTTGGTTCTCGTGTTGAGCTGGACGTAAATGTACTTAAGATTCTAGTCAGTCGGTTTTTGAGACTACGGTGCTTTACATTTGGCCGCAACTGATCGATGAAAGGAAAGATCAGATTTTGATCATAATTATCAATAACTCCATCGGCCAGTTTTATTTTGGTTTTTAATATTTCCATAAGAACTTCTGATATATCGTTTTCATTACTTCAGCGGGGGTAACTTTGGGCGATTTTTTAAACATCTGTGAGATAATAAAGTTTAATTCTACACTGAATTCGTTATCTCCGTATGTTATATGTCGTGTTGGAAGTTTGTTTCGTTTCTTTGCTGTTCAAGAGATAACATGAGGGTTTTTTTGATTTTAGTAAACCATATTTTTATGCTACGATCTTGAAGAAAAGATCGATTTTTTTCGATCATATGGATCAATTTTGCTAACGTAAACTCTGTCGCCATAAAGGGGATTTGGCCGTTGTTTTGATACATGTTGATAATTTAGTAAGCCGGTATAGGATACGAATGGTACTTTGTTTCGAAGTTTTCTCGAATGGGTTGTAAGGCATCTTTTATTGACAGTATTATTGATTGATATTGAAATTTATTTTCGACATTTGAAGAATCATCTTCATCTCGCTTTTGTAAAGAAAGATGGTTAATGGTATTCTTCGTCTTTTCAGATATTTTATGGGTTTCGGTATCCTATGTTATCTGGCTCCTGGTTTTACTTAAAATCGATGATGAATGAGAGGGAGCACGCTTGTGGTTATTGTTTGACTGCTTGGATGCCATTATATCGAGAGGTTTATATGTGATTGATCTTCGGATTCTGATTAATAATTTGTTTTGTTCGTTCTGTGTGAATTGTTGTTACTTCGATTTAAAAGACTATCATCCATAGTATTTTTGCTGTATAGTCCGTAATGTATTGCTTCATTTATTATATTTCGGTATTTTTTATTGTCTTCTCCAGTGTTGCTATCTGGTTATCTCTACATCAGAAAAAGGAATGTCATCTAAATATAGATTAATCTACGATTTTATTTCCCATTTTGCAGGATTTAAAGCACGCTAACTGATCGAACGTTATAAAAACGTTTTATAAATTCTTTCATTATGTGTAATGTTAAAATAATTTGAAAGATTTTTATTGGACATGTTATTTCAGACTAAATTTATTGACGAGAGCTCAGGACATGCAAAAATAAAAGTGTCACTATTGAGATGCTAGATGAAGTAAACGTTCCCTTAGAATAATATTCGGTATAAAGGTAGAAATGTTTGAGAGCGTCCCTTCGTAGTTCTTCTGGTCAAGATTCCTTTTTAACGTGCTCAAAAAGAAAAAAGAAAAAAACCAAAAAAAAAACCGCATCTGTAGCAGATTTTATTGTTTTGTATTATTTTAACCAGAGATTCTCACGGTATAGATTTTAGTATTATTTTTTTCAGCTGTGTTCTATATCGATGGAAAGCTCGTTGTTTAATTGTAACAAAACCATATTTTGATTTGTTATTGGAACTTTAAAAGTTCAAAAAAGTGCAAGTATCTTTTTTCTTTAGCAACGCCAGCGATATAGTTCAAAAATGTTAAAATACCTTTTAAACATACACATATTTAAGGAAATATTATAGGAAAAAATGAAAATTTATACCTTTCTTTTTTAGAATCCCGCAAAACTACTAAATCAATTACAAATGTTAGTTTTGCAGTTTTTTTACTATTTCTTTTTTGTTGTAAAATTATTCGTGGAGCGTAGAGTTAATGTAAACCAAAGAAGTTGAATAGTTCTTAATAACACGCACCAATAAATAACCCTTATAAGTGAAACTAAGACAACACAGTACGTAGTATAAAAAGGTTTTTGATGTACATATGTAATCGTTCCCAGCTGGCAACGAAATAGAACACCGACTAATTGCAGAAGACCGCTCTTTAAAATGATGTCTTGATTGTTGCTTGTTGTGTTGTATGTCTTATCGAGTGTTTACAATTATGTAGTTTAATTTTTAAGTTATAACTACGACGCTAAGACTATTTTGCTTCGGTAGGCGATTTCTGTGAGTTGTCTCGGTTTTTTTTTTGCGATCTCGGGCATTTGATTTTGATATTTTTTATGCTAATGATCGTGAAATGATTTATCAAAATAATTTCATTCTTATTTTTCTTCCATTTTTAGAGCATTAAAGCAAGAGCCTGCGAATTAATTTAAAACCAATAGCGTTAATGACTTTTCTTAGTAGTAAATTGAACGAGAATGTTATTTTTCAATTAATGTTGAGCGTGTTGTTTTTTTTGTTTTTTTTGGTGCGATATTTGTGTTTCTCTATGGACGCTTTCAATTTTCATTATTATTTTTTCCTCTTTTTCAATTTTCATTCGTTCGATTCTAACCGTTTCGAAATGGCTAAGATGCAAATTCCGTTTTATGCAAACGTTCTGATTGGTTTTCTGGCTAATAAATGAATTCGGTCTAATATGTAGCATGTGCGTTTTGCGTACGCGCGTGTGTGTGCGTGGAAGTTATATCAGGCATTAAAAATAAAGAAAAGATAAACATTTTACAAAATTGGCGTTTGACAGTTAAAATTCGGAAAAGCCGGAAAATACGATTCTGTAACCTGCGGCATTATGAAAATTAATTACACAGTTACGCTAAGTGTCACATATAATGGAAATTATTTTTAATTATTACTATTATTATCGATATAATTTCGATCAAAATTGGCGACAGATCATAACAACCCGAATGATTAGTAAAAACGGTTATCACATGTTAGTGCGTTGTAACTGTAATTCCATCTTTTGGCATATCAGGTTAGTTTCCAGAACACAATATTTTACAATCATACGTGTTTTGAATAGATCTAAAACAAGAAAAAAATTGTTTAAATAAAAATGTTTACATTATTACTGTTATTTTTACCTTCATCATCATCATATTATTATTATTTCTTTACAAATTTACAGGTTATGACTAAGTAAATTGCAACTTTTTTTTACTTATATCCCCCCTCCCATTTGAACTGTTAACCATATCGGTTTATTTTCCAAATATCTTATGTCTTATTATACTGCTTTTTATATAATTTTTCCCCAAATTGTTTTATTTTTATTTAAAGTATTTTTTTCACTCATGCGAAAATCCTGCACTGATTGAGAACCTATCATAAGATTATGGTATGATTATAGAATGTTGTAAGATAAATAAGTTTAAGGTTAAGGCCACACATTAAATGAATACGGGCAGAAAACTTA
Organism: Icerya purchasi; assembly: GCA_039619475.1. NCBI lineage: Eukaryota > Metazoa > Arthropoda > Insecta > Hemiptera > Monophlebidae > Icerya > Icerya purchasi. Next base: position 587,356,770 of record CM077115.1, read on the forward strand.
AATAGAGAATACGAATGACAGAGAGTATGTGAAGAACGATAAAAAATGGTTCTGGAAATACCGACAAATAAAAACTTATCCAGCGAGGGAGCAATGTTTATAGCTGTTATTAAAGCTCGGCTTTACTGCATATTTGTATAATAATTTTTATGTGCAACCAAGTAAGTTGTACATTCGAAATTTACCGTTAAACTATTTTTGAAGCGGGAAAAAGTTCAACAAAAGTCAATTTAAACTGAAAGAAAAATCGATGTGATACTAACCCAACGGGGTTTTACTTATTTCGATCCGTTATCGTACGGCAATAAATCATTAGTATTGTCCGAAAATGTGTCCAACGAAGAATGCGACGAGGCTATAATTCCCAAGTCTAATTCAGACAGGTTTGATTGCGAATCTTTTATCTTGATCCCGGTTATCAGCTCTTCCGGATTAACGCATGTTGGATCAGCCTAAAAAACACATTACAGCTATTAGCATTAGTGGAATTACCTGATTTGACGTGTCCTATTGCGGATACGATTCGAAGGTACGATAAAAGGATTTTGAAGACTTTTTTAAGCCGTTCTTTTCTTTTAAGTATATCTGCTAAGTTTAACAATTCCTAATTTTATCGACAGACACGGTTTACATAAAAGTCAAAAGTAGACCTCTCCGTTGAATTCTAAAAATATTTCTATTATATAAAATAACAGAGTGCAGTAGCGTCTTCTTTGAAACTCGTAGCTCAGTGTCGCTAACATCACTTTTCTATTCTTTTCCTTCATTGTTCTCTCTCTTTCTGTCTGTCTCTCCCTCTTTCTTTTTTCCGTCATCATCTGTCCACTGCTTTTCTAATTTTCTAAAACATAAATCACACCATCGCAACATTTCTAAGAATACTCAGTTGACAGTGCGACGTTATTCCATTTCATTTGTAACAACAATGTTCGGAATTTTGCCATTTGTTGAAAAGAGCAAAGTAGGTATCTTGGTTTGCACGCAATGCATTTTATAACGGATTTTCCACAATTTTAATTTCTGTAATAACTTACGATTTTTCATATATATATATATATATATATATACCTATATATTACCTAGTATTTTTATTTGACATATTAGATCACCGTCATTATGACCGCAATAATAGCAATTAACACTGCTATTGTAATTACAAATAACGGCTACTAAAATAACGGTAACTGCTATCGAAAGAAGTTTTTCTGCGAATGAAAGAACAATAAATATTATTGAAATTACAATTTTTCACAAATCGTTCAAATTCGTGATTACTTATTATTTCGGCAAATTTTTTATCCGCAATTTTTAGTTTAGTGATTTTCAGTGGCGTAGCGTGAATTTCAGAACTGAGGAAGCGCCACAATCAAATTTTTTTATACAAAAATAAACATGTGTAAAATTCAGTTAAATTAGAATAGAAATGAAAATTAATTAAGAGGAACAAAATGTCTCATTTTTTTGTAAATTAATTCAATATTCCAGTTCTTTTTTACGAAAGTGTCTATTACATCATCATGAAAAGATGGTCGCTTCCTAATGTTTGATAATAATTCATTTTCAATACTAAAAAAAGCTAATGAAGATACTCACTCCGGATCTTGTGTATTTCTTAAATCCGTTTTATTCGTTTCACTGCTGAGAACGATCCTTCTGCAGATGGAGTGATTGCCAGAATTGTGGTTATTAAATAAGAAAGCTTGTATACACTTCTCGAAAAACATCCGTTAGATCTGAAGCAGTCAAGTATAAAAGCGGATGCATCGGAGTGTCTTTATATATGTTAGAATCTTTAAAGTACATTTTTTAAACTTGCAAGATCGAAAAAGTTTCCGTAATTCAGTTTTAAATTTAAGAAGTCTTCTTCCAGAAAATTTTATTGAGAATTTACAACATTTTTTATATTTAAGAGATTTAAAAAATTTAATTTTGCTACATCGTTAAACCCCTATTATTAGACATATTTGTTTGCATAATATCGATAATTTTTAAAAATATCCTTTTCCATCATAGCTTCCTGTCTTCCCCAAAAACAATCAAATCAAAGCCATTTGTATTTCGTACTTTTTTTTTTCTTACTTAAATAGAGGGCAAGCCCAATAGAACAATTTTTTTTATCTTCTCACAACCGCATAACCATGGCATTGTTGTGTATAAATTTGTTTGAAAATGCCGGTTAAATACAATTTTACATACATAGAGAAGTTTGATAAATTATAGAAGAGAATATTTTACATACCTTTTGATTTTGTTATCGAATTTTCTAAACTAGGCGTTGGTTTATCATTTTGAATAATATCAATTTTTTCTTCAAAACTGAATGAACTAAAACTAATCAGCGAACCTTTTTTTAATAATGCAATTGTATGTAGCCTCAATTTCGAAAGTGTAAGCATTTTAACAGACTGAAACATTGGTATTTGTTGGCAGGAATAAGATAAACGGGCCAGTATAACTTTTACTGTAGACTAAAAAGCGCGACCGACCACCATCGCTTCCATTTCCGCTGTCAGTAAACGACAGCATATAAAAAACCATCCAAAGAAAATGTACTGCAAATACCTCACTGCCCATGGTCGTAGACAAAACACTGACATGCATAAAAATCGCGCAGTTGATCAGTGGACGTGACTGTAAAGCAATTTGACTCGGCGCTTCCAAACTTAACATGCGCGCGCATTTTTTCTTCACTCTTGGTACACACTACTCAGGAATCGCATAGATCAAAATCTACGCAAATGATGTGATCTTGAAGCAACACAACCTGGTGCTTCCAAATTGAGTATGCGTGCGCAACCTTTTTCTATCATCGGTACGCAGCAGATCGTCGTTCAGAGACAACTCTAGGCACTAGTAACGTGAAATAATACGTATAGCTATTTCTGTTACTCGCGCTTGCCGAAGCTCTTTCATTTGGCGCTCCTTTTTGCTAGTAACTTTTAATTTTGGAATTTAAATTGAGAAAGTTAATTCATTTTATTTCTGGGGCTGGTATTCTTTTCGCAAATACTAAAAAACAATTTCGTACTTATTTGTTAGGGGAAGCGGCGCTTCCATCGCTTCCATTGACGCTACGCCCCTGGTGATTTTGATACTGCGAAAGAGTAATTACTAGAGTTCGGATTTTGCATATAATGCATATTTTGTCTGCTTGTAGCTAACACTATGATATTTCGTATCTAGGCGTTTCAAAGGTTGCATATTCGAAACGCACTAATTTAGTAGTGCATAGAAACACATATTTTGGACGTTGCATGCATATTTTGAAGATTTTTATGTATTTTTCATCATTAAATATAAAGGAAACACATATATACAATAATTATATATTGGAAACATTAAAAAGATCGGAGCAAATGAATGAAATTTTCAGTTTCCTGTATAAAAAAACATCTGGGAAATATCTCTTTTTTTTTTTTTTTTGAAGTCCATTGTTAGAATCACTTCTAGAGCTGTATTTATTAAACGAAAAAAAAAAAAAAAAAAAAAAAAATTCCTCGTGGGTCGTGCGATTACCATTGTTGTAGGATATCTTTTTCTGTAAAAACAAATCTTTTGTAACATTTTTCTTGTCTTCTTTAAAATCACTGATGTAAAACGTCGTGCGTTATCTCTTGTTTGCTCGCGTTCTTGTCCGGCTTATCAGCTCGCATTGTTAACGGCATATCGGTGAGATCGTTTCTTTTGTTTATTTATAATACGCTAAATCTTCTCTATTCATACATAGATTTGATTTTATTTCGAAGAGTAATACGTATTATTTCGAACAGTATTTATTTTTATTTATTTATTTTATTCTATTTTATTATTTTTTAATTTGTCTTTCTTTTACTATCATTTATTTATTTCCTTTTTTCTCCTCCCCTTTTTTTTGGATTAATTGATGAGTACGTCTAGTGGGGGCCGCCCTGCGGCCTCCGCCAAAGATACTAAACCGGCAAAAACGAATTTAACCCTTCAAATGGACATGGACGCTTCAACCAAGCGTAAACCAACCGGTCCCCTTTCACCGGTCGCGTCGATCCCTAGCAAAGATCTGCGACTATCAGAATCTGATTTATCAAAACTTTCCGGCAGTAATAATAATAGTAGCAGTAGTAATAATAATAATCTTAGTAAAAATAATTCTAATGATAATGCTATCGAAGCTATTAAAAATTTCAATATAAAAACTTCCCACGACATTATCGATAATAGTACAAAAATTAATAATAAAAATGAGGTAATTCTTTTCCCTGTAGAGTATAATGGTTCTATACACATTATACTGCAATCGCTCTCTGAGCTTAATATAGGAAATTTACATCCCTTTGCTGCTGCTAAAATTCTCTTTAATAGAACTAAATCAATCACAGAAATCCTCCGAGCGGGCAGTAACAGACTTAGACTCTTTTTTAGGAATATTAGCTCAGCAAATAATTTTCTTCTTGATTCTGACTTCCTTAATAAAAATGACTTTAAGGCCTTTATTCCTAATAATCTATTGTTCTCTTTTGGCATTATTCGTAATGTACCTGTAGATATTACCGAAGAAGAATTATTGGAAGATATTTCAGCGGAAGTGCCGGTAGCTTCAATTCGACGACTCAAGAAAAGAGATGGCGATAAATTTCGTCCAATTCCCCTAATCGAAATTAAATTCAAATCACCTTTCCTTCCCAGTTATGTTCATTTTTTTCATCTTCGTTGTGCAGTGGAACCCAGCGTAAGACCTCCTATCCAATGCCGAGCTTGTTTTCGTTTTGGCCACACCGACAAGTTTTGTCGCAGTAAACCACGTTGTCCTAAATGTAATGAGTTGCATTCCTTGGATTCTTGTTCAGCTCCGCAGCCGTCAGATTCTAAATGCCTCAACTGCAAGGGTAATCATTTAGCCACCGATAGACAGTGTCCTGTTTTTCAAGACCAGCTTCATCTTCGTAAAATCATGGCTTACGAAAACGTGTCCTATAATGAAGCTAGTATAATTAAAAAATCCAATCTTACCAACTCAGCTTTTTCTTTTTCCGATATAGCTCAAAAAAACCTGCATTCTTCTCCTTCCAAGTTTTCTCGCCGACCCAATCGGTCACGATCTCCCAAATCTCTTCCCGTTCCTAATCAGCATTTCCCTCCTCTTCCGTCAAACAATCGTAATTATCGTAACGGCCTCTTCTTCCCCGAATCAACGCACAGTGCATCGTCTCATAACGTTCCTTCTTATTCTCTTCCCAACTTACCTAACTCTTGCTTGCAACAACAGGTACCAACTACTCTAATTTTTCCTAATCCCAACTCCTCCGTTCCCATGTCAGCAGAAGAAGCTGTCGATAAGCTAGACTTCAGCTTAAACCTTCAAAATACCCCTCCTAACCTACGTCAAAGTCCTGAATTTCGCTTGGCATCGCTCAAGCTTTTCCAATTGTTATTTGCTCACTGTCCTCCGAATTCTACGGCTACGTAACTGGTCAACTTCCTGTATTTCCGTTAATGGTCCTTATGATTGTGAAATTCCATTCTAATTTCTTCTCTTGCATATGTGTAAAATTCGCTATGGTTCTTGTCATTGAATTTTATGTTTTTTCCCAAATTTCTACTCTGTCGTTCTCTTGCCATATTCCTTTATCTAGGCTAACCAGCATTCCGGAACTCAGGCCGTTAATTCCTATTACATTTCCTTCTGTAATCTTATGTTTCTCCCGGATTGCATTACTGAGAATACAGACATCATACGCCTTATTCCAAAAATATATGTTTCCTATTCCTGTTATCACCATTGTCTCGTCTCGCAACTTGAAACCTGCGGGTGATGAGAACGGTGGAGAATTGTTCATAATTTTTGTTTGGATCAATTTTCTTTTCTCAGCTATACTGTTAAAAGCGAGAAAGGTTAACAGATGTTTCTGTTCTGATCTATATGCTTTGCATTATTTTTATGACCATTGCCTCTTTCTGCGAACTTCGATTGGGTTCGACAGTAGTCGAGGACGGTGTATGGTTGATTGCAATGCACAATTGTATAAAACTTCTTTTTTCTTCGGTTTTAAACCGTGCAAATCAATACTAATTATTAGATGCATGATTCTCATCCTCAAATATCTGACTTTTTCCTTTTTTCATCTTTCCTTCGGTCTTCTTTCAAACACGCTGGGCTACGGTAAAGAAAGACGGTTAGTCTGTTTCAATTTAATCATTTTCAAAGTCCTTTTCGTTCCAGTTATGACCCTTTTTAAAGCGAATTTAATCTCTAATTATTTCTTGCTTAATCTTAATTTCTTCACTTTGACCCGCAGCCCTTTCCTCATCATTCCATACCTAATTAAGTTGGTAAGCAAGCGAGAGAGGAAGTGGTTTTTCCTCAGTGAGCATCGCAATAAGTTTTCATATTCCTCATTCGTAAGTTATCTGGGAAAACAGATGTCTCTCCATTGTCTTTTTTTGCATCCTTTCTTCTGCCGTATCTTTCCTTGTCTTTATTCAATACTTTCAACTGGCTTTGCGTGGACTACCCGAGCCTACACTCATTCCTTCTCCGATTTTCCTCTCTCTTCCAAATCTGCAGGCTGTAAGGTATTATTTCCCTTCCTTTTCTACACTTACATGGTTCCTTCCCCTCCAACTATTTTTCTGTACTTTAAATGATGTCAAACAGGCTAAATATTCTTCAATGGAACTGTAGAAGTCTTAATGCCAATAAATGCTCTCTCGAAGGTTTGTTGGATCAATATAACATTCAGGTTGCTCTCCTGTCAGAAACTTGGCTCAAACAATCTTCCAATATTCGAATTCGAGGATACTCCTTAGTCAGTTCGAATCGGGACGACGGCTATGGCGGAGCTGCTATTCTTATAAGAAAAGATGTACATTTCATCCATCATGATAGTTTTTCCTTCCTTTCTTCCAGTCCTCTTAATCCGAATTTAGTTCACGTCTCAATCCCATTGTGTCACGGTAAAAGTTTTAATCTTGTCTCCTCCTACATCCCACCGTCCTATAACTTACGCGATTTCCCATTTGACTTGTTCTTGAATTCTATTCCTCGCCCTTTCATGGTCGGCGGCGACTGGAACTCCCACTCGCCTCTATGGGGTTGTTCCAGTTATAACAGGAATGGCACAATTATAGAGGAAGTAATTTTCAATTATAATTTAGTTCTCCTAAATGATGGTTCTCACACCTTCTTCAAATCATCGTCTACTTCTAGTTCTATCGATCTATCTTTTGTTTCCTCCGACACAGCTCTTAAATCCTCGTGGAAAACTCTAGATGGTACTTTCGGCAGTGACCACGTTCCGATCCTCATTGTTCTTAATGACTTCCATCTCCCTTCTCTTTCATCTTCATTTACGCCTTTGCATTATGCTGATTGGAACCTGCATAAAACTGATTGGAATAGATTTCGGTTTATTGTGGACTCAGACCTTCCTGCAATACAAGTAGAAAACGATGCTATTTCACAATATTCATCCTTTACTAATTCTATCTCCTCTGCTCTAACACTGTCTTCCCCACTCTATCCTCAAGCCCGGAAAAGTCATTCATTAAGGGCTTCATCACTGTGGTGGAATGGGGACTGCACAGCTGCTGTCAATCAAAGTTTGTCTAACTTTAAATCATTCCGCACTCAACCTACTTTTAATAATTTCTTGACTTACAAGAGTTCGAACGCTAGAGCCAGATATATTCTCAAAAACGCCAAGAAAAATGCTTGAAAATCCTTTTGCTCTTCCTTTTCTCGATTCACTCCTATTTCCAAAGTGTGGAAGTTGGCTAAAGCTTTTAGAAATTCTACTTCCGAACGCCCGTCTAGCTCCAGTCTTCCTAAGGATACTCTTTCTTCTTTCTTTGACTCCATAGCTCCTGATTATGTCCCTAACTATGATGAAGTGGATTCTTTAATTCCTCCTTACCAATTATCACCTCATTTCCTTTCCTCTAACTTTTCCCTCTCTGAACTTCTTTCTTCCTTGAAAAACTCCTCCAACTCCTGTCCGGGCCATGATAAAATTTCTTACTCCATCCTCAAAAACCTATCTGTAAAGTCTCTCCAAATTCTTTTAATAATTTTAAATTCCTTCCTGCAATCTGGTTCTATTCCTGATTCATGGAACATCTTCGTTGTTATTCCAATTCCCAAGAATAATTCCTCTGCCTTTCGGCCCATTTCTTTAGCTTCTTGCCTGAGAAAACTCTTTGAGAGCATGCTTAACAAACGGCTGGTCTGGTGGCTGGAACACAATAACTTGCTTCCAGACAACCAGTTTGGTTTTCGTCCTGGCTTAGGCCCTCCAGATTGTATCAGTCTTTTCCTTGCTGACATTTACAAATCATTTATTTCCAAAGAATTCACAATTGCAGCTTTTATTGATGTAGCCAGTGCATACGAAAGCATCCATCTTCCCACGCTCAAAAACGTTATGATGTCTTTAAATATCCCTGCATCCATATCCTTCCTAATTATAAATCTTTTTCAAAGTAGAACTCTCCTCCTTTCTGCTCCTTCCTTTTTCGCCTCAAGGAAGGTTTTCCAAGGCCTTCCGCAAGGTTCTTGCCTTAGCCCTACTTTATTTAATTTATATGTTTCCAAAATTGGTTTTCTCTCCTTAAAATCCAAAACTTTATTTTTTGCAGATGATATCCTTGTTTACTCTTCTTCCCGTAATCTTCTAGTTGCCAATGAGGAACTAAACAGCTCCTTAAGTACTCTAGAAGAGGCCCTTTCTAACATTCATCTCTTCATTTCCGCCCCAAAATCAGCAGCTGTAGTCTTCACCCTTCGACCTTACAACCCGGGCTCATTTGAAATAAATCTAAAAAATCATTCCATTCCAATAGTCAGTTCTTTTCGTTATCTGGGTATCACTTTATCCCCTCGTCTGTCTTTCCATGATCATATCAGCCATTTATATGCTTCCTCGCTTAAAGTCTTTAACCTTCTTAAAGCTCTCTCCCCTACGAGATGGGGAGGCGATCCTTCTGTGTTAATAATGTTGTATAAATCTCTCATACGCTCTAGATTGGATTATTGCAGTTTCTTATATGGCAACGCTTCCAAATCCGTTCTCTACAAATTGGATCGTCTCCAAAACAGTTGCCTTCGGCTTTGTCTCGGAGCTCTGAGGTCATCTCCTATCCCAGCCATTCTATCTGAATCCAATATCTGTCCTCTGTTCATCCGAAGATCTTATTTGGGTTATCGCTTTCTCATTAAACGTTTTTCCACTTCCTCGTCAAATATCAGTACCTCTTATTCTTTTATCCTTCGTCACTGGCGTTTTTCCTCCAATAAAATTCCTATACTATCTCATATATCGTTTCGCCTTTCTAAATTTTCCCCTTTTGTCATTCCTCATCACAAGCTTCCATTTTTTTCTTACGTCTATTCCAAATTGTTAAAGCCACCAAATATCATCTTCATGCCATGCTTCCTTAAATCCTCTCCCTCTCATATCGTCAGTATGGAATTTAATAATACAATAAACTCTCTATTCCGTGATCACTCTTTAATTTTTACTGACGGATCGAAGAGCCCGATCGGAGTTGGGGCGGCATTCTTGTGCCCTCAGTTCTTTCATTCTCGGTCTTTTAGACTTCCGTCCTTTTGTTCTGTCTTTACTGCAGAATCTGTTGCCATTCTACAAGCCATTATTTATATTTCCTCTTCTGCAAGTTCTTCCAAATTCCTTATTGTTTCTGATTCTTTAAGTGTTCTTCTAGCGCTATCTCCACCTTCCCTTTCTCCTTCCACTGATGCTATTATCCTTTCTATTCGTTCTCTTCTTCATGATCTATCCTCATCGACGTGTACCCAGATTGACTTTCTTTGGATTCCAGGACATGCAGGCATTGATGGAAATGTAGCCGTCGACCTCCTTGCTAAAGCTGCTGTTTCCAATGGGAATTTTATTAGTAGGGTTCCAGCACACAATATTCTTCTTCCAACTAAATCCTGCCATCTTAGACTTTGGCATTCTGTTTATGTATCTCTTTTCACTAATCCTAATTCCTTTTATCTCTTGATTAATCCTGTTCCTCCCCCTCGTCCTTGGTTCTATGAGTTTCCCAGTTTGCATCGGTCCATAATTACTAAATTATCTCGCCTCCGTTTCTCGCATAGTCTCCTTCCTTCTTCACTAAATCGCTTCTCTTTGCTGATTCTCCTTTTTGTCCATTGGATCCTGAAGGTTCCCAGTATGTTTGCGATGCGAATCACGTGCTCTTCGAGTGCTTCGGTTTATCTCGCGAGCGTGAGTTACTTTATTGTCATCTTTTAAAGATTGGTCTTCCTGCTCCTTTCAACGCCTCTTATGTTCTTTCTCTACCTACTATCTCTGTTGTTCCTGTCCTAGGGGTGTTCCTTGATTCCATTGCCGACAGAATAAAAATATAATTTCTATTCTATTCCATGTGTCTATTCCTTTTTGCTGGGCTAATGCTCTTTGCTAGCAAACCCAAGGGGGGGTAAAAAAAAAAAAAAAATAAAAAAAAAAATAAAAATTAAATAAATTAGAACAAAGCATTTTTTTTTTTTTTTTTTTTTTTGTGAAAGCAACATTCTGTACCGTGTTTAACTGCTGTGGCTATTACAGTACGAAGATGCGCAGTTTGTTTTTATAGATATCTGATTATTCCGCTAGTTCTGATAAATTGTGTTATGGATAAAATTGCATCGGGGGAATTCTCAAGAATGTTGGTGACTGTTTTGTTATTAATTGAAAGGGGCCGGTGAGGTGATAATGCTGGACAGTTGCATAGTATATGAGGAGTTGAGGGAGCAACATCTTGGCCACAGAAAGGACAATTCGTAGGAGAGGGGGTTCTTTGCAAAATAAAATTATGCGACATGGCCGTATGGCCTATGCGCAAGCGGCTAAGTGCACAGAAATCTCTGCGGGAGATGCTTTTTTCTGGCCACCATGGTTCCGTTGAGGGTTTAATTAACCTCGAGAAAGTCGGACACGAGGACCAATGAGAACAAAGTATTTACTTTCCTGGTTTTTAGAATTTTTATATTTATGCTATCAATTAGCTGACTTTTAAAAATAAAATATTTTACGCATTTTTTCTCTAAAAATTTGTATATGTTTTTTCAGATTTTTAAAAGTGGTGGAACGTACTCAAAAACCCTAAAAACCGCCTGAAGCCTCCAAATCAAAAGCTTCCAGCACGGTTTCTCAAGCTTTTTCTTAAGCTAACCGGGCCGCAGCTCTTCTTCCTACTCTAAGCTTTTCTACTTTTCCATATAAAGTAACCCCTCCTCCTAGTCCAAAGTCCCCCACTTTTCATAAATCTCCCAAGTCCAAACCGCATTCCAAACCCCTTCCTCACTTTCCTCCCATCATTTCTCGGTATTCTCCTTCGCTAACAGCCGGATGGGCTCTGAATAGAACGGAATCCTTTTCCTTTAACTCGTCTCCACCTAAAAGTAATCTCCCTGTTGTTCAAAATAGTGCTCCTATCCACATGAATACCCCTTCTAATATTTGTAATCTATCCACTGCCATCATTCAACTCCTTTCATCGTACAACATAATCTCCTCCCCTTCATTCGGGTACAACCTTTCATCTTTCCTAGCTAATAATGTTCAGTTCAACTAACTCTTCTTCTATTCTCCAATTTTTATCTTTCCCCCATCACAGCCATTCTTCTGTCTTTTGTCACATCAGGTCAAATGCAAAGTTGAAACCTATATACATGAAACACTTCACCTGTAGGCTACGATACACTACTGTCATAATAGGAAGCCTACAAACTTGCATAAGACCAAGTTCGTGCAGGCGTTCCTCAGAATCAAAAATGATCCTTCCATCAAGTCTACTTTACGCTACTTATATAGTAGGAAGCCCACAAACTTGCATAAATCCAAGTTCGTGCAGGCATTCTTCAGAACTAAACCTGATTCTTCCATCAATAAAAAGGTATATTCATGAGAGTCCATATCATATTTTGAATAGGGCTCCTTTCCAATCTTCGCTATCCTCTCCTCCACCTTGGAAGTGCACCCACGTGGCCTCTAAGGCATTTTACTCCCTCTTTACATCCTGCTTTACTGCTCTCGTCTTTCCTTTTTATCTTACTATGTCTCAGCTCCCCTCCTTAAACATTATACAATGAAATTGTCTCAGCCTACGAGCTAACAAACAAGCTTTAGAGGGTCTACTTAACTTCTATAACATTCATGTCGCTTTTCTGTCCGAAACGTGGTTGAAATCATCCTCCTCCATCTACTTCAGAGGTTTTTCCATAGTTTGAGCTGATCGTGTGGATGGGTATGGTGGAGTTGCCATCCTAATCAAGAGCGACTTATCATACCAATCGTACATTATCTCTTTCCTTACACCTCCCTATCCTAACTCCCCCAATATGATCCATATTTCCCTTCTAAATTTGTCCCCAAAGCCTATCCATATCGCTTGTGTCCACAGCCCTCCCACCTCTAGCTTTCTTAATATTCCAACTTCCCTTATTCTTTACAACTCTATAAGAACCATACATCATTGGTGGAGACTGGAACGCTCATTCTCCCCTTTGGGGCTGCACTCGTTACATCTCCAACGGTTCAGTGCTGGAAGACTTTATCCTGTATTATAATCTCTTCTTCCTAAACGACCATTCTCCCACTTACTTCAAAAACGCTTTCTCCTGAAGTTCGGTGGACCTCTCCTTTACCTCTCCCGATATAGCTCTGAAATGCTTCTGGAGAACACTTGACGGTACTTTTGGTAGTAATCATACTCCTATTCTCCTATCCCTTAATGATGTCTCTCCTCCTATTTAATCCAGGCCTCTCCATTCCCTTCGCTGGATTCTTTCTAGAACTGATTGGGCTAAATTTCGTTCATTGATGGACGCTTCTCTCCCTCCTATCCTGGCGAATCCTGATCCTGCAGCCCAATACAATTTGTTTACTCAGTCCCTTCATTCTTCCCTTTCTTCATCCGCTCCGCTCGTTCCCAATAATCATTACCGAAAAGCCCCTACTGCCTCCTCACCCTGGTGGAACGAAGAGTGTAAACAGGCTTTCAAACAAAGTACTGTTACATTCAAATCATTTCGTTCTTGGTCTTCAATGTCCAATATTCTGGAACACAAAGAAGCCAATGCGAGGGCTCGCTTTGTTCTTAAAAAGGCTAAGAGAAATTCTTGGAAACAATTTTGTTCCGCTTTTTCTAAAGACACGCCCTTTTCGCAGATTTGGAAGATGGCTAAGGCGTTTACATCTCCCCTTTCCAAGCGCCCGGTACATTTCTCTCCTCCACTGCAACAACTTCTTTCCTTCCTAGATTCTATCGCGTCCGCCTACGCTTCTTCTCTTGAGGGAACCTCGCTTGCCGTCCTTCCACCCAGCTCAGAGTCGCACTTCTTATCTCTTCCTTTCCGTTATGATGAGCTACTATCTATCTTTAATAAATCCTCCAACTCCACACCGGGTTTAGATGGTATATCGTTCTTTATACTTAAAAATCTCTCCACGCTTTCATTGCATTCTATTCTGAATATCTTTAACTCCTTCTTACTCTCCGGATCCACACCTAAATCCTGGAATGACTTTATTATCATCCCTATACCTAAAAGAAATCAATCCACGTTCCGTCCTATTTCTTTGGCTTCCTGTCTTCGTAAACTGTTCGAAGGTATGGTGAACAATCGATTCGTTTGGTGGCTGGAGCACAATGATCTAATACCTTCTAATATGTTTGGTTTTCGCCGGTTGGGTCCGGTCGACTGCATCAGTCTTTTTCTATCAGACGTCTACAAAGCTTTCCTAGAAAGGAAATTCACTGTTGCTACGTTTGTTGATGTTTCCTCTGCGTTTGATAATGTCCACCTTCCTACCCTATGCGCCAAGCTTCTTGGGCTTAATATTACTTCTACTTTCTTCTTTCTTATTCTAAACATGTTCCAAAATAGATTCCTCTTCCTCTCTACTCCCTCCCGTAACATTTCCAGATGCATCTACCGGGGACTTCCTCAGGGATCTTGTCTTAGCCCCACACTTTTCTATATCTATCTTCTTAATATTGCTTCTCTCCTTATGATTTCCTCCTCTCTCCTTTTTGCTGATGGTATCCTTATCTACTCCAGTTGTAATGATGTGGCCGCCGCCAACGAAGAAATCAATAACTCTTTATCCATCCTTAGTATCTCCCGCTCCTCAATTCACTTCTCTCTCTCTCCTTCAAAGTTTTCCTCTATGGTGTTTTCCCTCCGCCCCTACAATCAAGCTTTGGTAAATATTTCATCTAACATTCCGACTCCACTCGTTAGCTACTTCTGCTACCTTGGTGTTATTCTCAACAGCCGACTCACTTTCCATGAACATATTAACTATCTCTACAATTCCTCCCTCAAAAGACTCAATCTCCTGAAAGCCCTATCTTCATCCAAATGGGGTGGTGATATTTTTATTCTCCTAATCCTTTACAAAGCTATAATTCGTTCCGGGATTGATTACTACTCCTTCATCTATGGAAATCCCGCTAAATCTCTTCTCGCCAAACTGGACAAAGTTCAAAACTGCTGCCTTCGCTTGTGCATTGGAGCGCTAAAATCTTCTCCTATTCCTGCTATCCTCTCCGAGTCTGCGATACAACCACTTTTTATCCGCAGATCGCAGCTTGGTTATAATTTTCTAATTAAACGTCTTTCTGTATCCTCATCTAATCTTATCTCATAGGAGAAAAAGTTTCAAAAAAGATATGATTAGCATCACAGAAGAAGTTGATATTTGAAAGAAAAAAACGGTAGTGGCAGGAGGGAAGCAAGCTATGACCGAAACGCAACCTGCATAACGAGACTATTACGGATTGGCAGAGTGAGGGGAAGAAAAAAAACATGTGTTCTGGGGGGGGGTAGGTGAAATAGTCAAATAGAAGAAACTACTGTTGAAGAGGAAATAATCATGTACCTGTCTAAAGCTTATAATGGAATTGTTTAGAGGGGGAAATAATGTTATCTGCCGGAAAACTGTTAATATCATTACCGTTTTGTGCAGCATTATGAGCAAGTAAGTCAGCACTATTATTTCCTTCTATGTCGGTATAGCTGGAAATTCGCAGAAAATCACTCGGTATGGAATTAGATCTAGATAAATTGGCAATAACTGCACGAATGTGAAAAATAGTTGAATCAAAGGATGGAGTAGGATGTGTTGAATAGATTAACTCCAGGATACTCCTGAAGTCCAAGATTATCAGAAGATTATTGGTTTCGAATGAGAAAGAAATAACAAGAAGAGCACGGAAAATTGTAAACGATTCGGCATAAAATATGGAACAGTGTAGAGAAAGTTTGAAATATTTGTAATAATTTTGTAAAGCAATTAAGAACTCCATGGGCATCTGCTGATCCGTTAGTAAATATGGCTAAATGAGAAGGAAAGAAGAGTTGTATCATATTTTTGAATTCGTTATTAGCAATATGAATCGAAAAAGATTTGGCATGTAAAGGTAATGAGAAAAGTTTCGGTGGTGCTAGAATGTCGAAGAAATTAAGGGAAAAGTGAGATTATAATTAATAGTTTTCTGAGAGAAGTTGAGCAGTCTTTGAAAAATATAAGACAATAATGGAATTTTACGTGGGGAGAAATGCCACTTATACAATATATATCTGCAGGAATGGAGGAGATAGGGAGAAATAAAGAGAAGTCGTTTTGTTACGAATCTATATCCAAGAAAGGATCTAGCTGTAATGGGAGTAGATCTTAAGGCTCATAAGCAACGTAGGCGTGAATTTTGGATGCGGTGTAGTTTAATAAGCAGGCTTTTGGAGGCGCTCCTATAAATAAAAGAGCCGTAGTAAAATTTAAAGCGAATAATATTTCTATTAAGAGTAATCAAAATGCTTGGATCACCACTCCATTCCGTAGGCGCAAAGAATTGTAGTAAGTTCAATCTTTTAAGAGTAGAAGTGTGTAGATAATCAATGTGCTGTAAATATGTAAGTCGACTATTAAAAAACATTTTAAGATAACAGATTGAATTAACTAAACGAACTAAGCGGTTATTCGAGGATACGTTAATTGAGGATAAATTATACAACGAATAAGTAAAAATTAAGCAAGCAGATTCGGTCGGAGAAACTGAAGGATGAATACTGGAGAGGAAGTTTTCTAGTTGATTTAGTGAACTATTAAGTATTTTATTTTCTATAATAATATCAAATGAGCCTAAAACGTGGAAAAGGAATTAATAGAAACGAAGGCTACTTCGAGCGTATAAATATTAAAAAGAGCAGGACTCAAAAGATATCCTTGCGATAACCCACGGATCTTACTTTGTAATAAAGGATGTCATTCGGTATTGCTGCACCTCCATAACCGTCATCACGATCCGACCTGATTGTATTTAAACCTTTGATGGAGAAATTAGATGAGTTTTTTAGCCAGGTCTCAGATATAAAAGCTACCGATATTTTATACCGAAATAGTAAACTTTCTAGAGAGGCTTTATTAGCTCTCAGACTACAGCAGTTCCACTGGAGTATTTTAAGATTATTTGAGGCCATAAGTAATAAATCTAGATTCACAAAAGGGGGAAGGGGAGAAAAAAAATGGACCAAAAAAAGAAAAGGGTAAATGGGTGTAAGAAAGAAGTAAGGAATTTAAATACGTGGTGACGATGAAACTTAAATTAACACGAGTAAAGTAATTAGTAGTATAACTATATCAACGAGTCAAACTTATAAGCGTTGCATATAACAATTGCCTAGTACACTATGCCTGTGTCTGTACAGCTGAAATGAACGAATAGGTAGTCGCCGACGCTCAGGAATTAAGTATGGCACTATAAACTATGAATAGAAGCCAATAATTTTATTCTCTCGGATGAAATACATAAAGAGTTAAAAATCCGGTTTTTAATCTTACAATATCTGCTATTGCGACTTGGAATAATTCGTGTTATTCTGTCTGATCTTTTTATTAACAAACTCCTGTCGAATTGTAAATCAGAGATGGTACCTATTTCCCATATTTGTAGATTACAGAAAAAAAACTACGATAACTCCTTTACTTCTATTTCTGTCGTGTTAAGGTTGAACCTTTGATCCATAGATCCAAACTATGTTGCAACTGCATTTCAGTGCGTCATGCGTAGCAAAACCATTTGTTTCTTGTGTGCGGGTAGTCATTTTTTGTCAGAATGTACTATTTTTTTTTTTTTATTTTTTTTTTTAAATAAGTTGCGAGTCTCACAGGGCAAGTATGCCCATTGTGCTGCGAGTGCCTCACGCTTTTATTAACGGTTATTCAAAATACGAAGTTACACCTATTCTTGTTTATTCTATACGTCATAATATTAGTCAAATTAAGATTATATAAATTATAACATAATACAAGTATATGTACATGCAAATACATACACATGCCGTAAATACTCATTTGCATACCGATACACGAGGGCAGCTAAATATCTTTAAATCAAAAAACCTGATCTTACTTTAAAAAGAAATGATAAAGGAAGGAAATAAGAAAGGACGAGAATAAATAAATAAAAAGGAGCATTAAAAGAACGTTAAAAAATAGAATAATTCGGAACGTATCTTGCGTTTTACTCTTTACACCATTCTTTCAGCCATATACTTCCCTTTTCCACACCCAAGTTTTTTTTTTTCGTTTAATATATTATGGGGTATTTTACTAATTAGTTTGATTAAAACTGAATTATCAGTGTTATCAATTCGTAGATTTACGTCTCGAGGATAGGTGTAATATGCATTACTTCGGTTTCTTGCCCGGATGGTATATACGAGTATATATATATATTTTTTTTTTTAGCCTAGCTTTCGCCTTTTGGCCAGTCTATACTCAGATCTAAATACCTAACTATTTCCTTCTTATATTTTTACATTAGCAGTTTTTAAAAAAATATATAATGCCTTACATTCTAAGGACAATAGCTCCTTTACAATTTGATATAGAGATATCGGTAATATGTAATATTTATTTAAAATTTCTTTCATCAATTTCTCCCTTTCCTTTTTATATTTCTCACATTGCCAGACCATATGTTCGATTGACCCCTCTAATCCGCATTCATTACAATTATTTGTTATTCCTAATTATTGTAATGTGTAATTCGATGATGGCCTAATCTTATACGACATATTGCACAGATGTATTCTCGCTCTAAACCTTTTCCCTTAAACCAAGGGGATCCTTCTCTATTTTGATCTTAATAGCGTAATATATTTTCCCTTTTGTTTCACTCTTGTTTTTATACTCTGCTTTCCATCTTCTAACTACATCATCTCTTATATAAGGAATAAATTCCTCCCACTTAATTTGCCTGTTTTTATATTCTCCCCTTTTACATAAATTGTCTATTATTTCATTTCCTTCGATTCCTCTGTGTGTAGGAATCCTTTTAAATTTGACTATGTTGTTTTGTTTGTATAGTCTCATTATCTAATCTTTATTTCAATATTATACGCTTTATTCGGATTTGTATTTTTTAATTTAGCTAAGCTGGCCCGCGAATCTGATAGCATTACAATTTTCTTATTTTGTCGGTTTCTCAGAAATTCCAATGTCAGGAGTATTGCATAGAGTTCCATCATAAACGAGGTCCCAATGTATGTGAGCCGATAAACCTTGTTAATCTGTAGGTTACTGTAATAAAAACCGGCCGAATATATGCCTCTTGTCCTGTCCACTGATCCATCAGTGTATAAGTGTATTCGTAATCTAAATAATTTCTTAACATTTCTTTAAATTGCATATTATTTACTTGACAATTTATTGTATAAAATTTATTATCCTCGATGTCTATTGAAAGGGACATCCAACGCTCTTCCCAGCTCATATAATTTGTAGGGAGTTTAATATTCAAAATGATATTTAGATGTGACATTCTTTTAAAACTTGTGATCATAGGACAAACCTTCTTATTTTTCCAGTACTTATTATGTAACATATTATTTAAACGAAGAATCTGTTTGTTAATCTCATGGTGTCTTTGTTCTTTAATTTTAATGTAAAACTTATCTGACACAAATTGCACGCGCAAATCCAGTGGTAATTCTGCTACTTCCGCTAAAACGCAGTGTGTGGGAGATGACGGTATAACTTCTATACACATTCTCAATGCCTTGTTTAAAATTGTCTGCGGGGCTACATAATCTATGTGTGCTCTCATATTGATTTTTATATGATGCTCACCGACTCCGGGTCTACACCCTATTTATTCCCCGCAATTGCTCTAATTAAATTTATTCCTTTCTCACATTTCTTCGGAGTGTTATTTACTTCATAACACCAACTCATTTTAGTATCGAATATAACCCCAAGATATTTGTGTGACGCACAGAAATGTATTGTTTTGTTTTCAATTTGTATCTGCGGGAACATTAAATTGTGTCTTCTTGTAAACACTAGTCAGTAGTGTCTTTTTATAGGTTGTCAGCCAGTGGGCGGGAGGGGGTGTTGTTATGAGGGGGGAAATATGCATTCGGTACCGCGATTCGGTTAGTTAATTAGGGTGGCGCGGTTCGCGGGGTTGAATTCCAGGCATTTTTTCGATGTTTTATTTTTATTTTTATTTGTTAACGGAAATATTTGAACGTTCCAGAACCGAACGAACCGCGATTATTATTATTATTATTATAATTATAATTATAATTATTAATTATTATTATTATTATTATTTTTAACGGAAATATTTGAACGTTCCAGCAACAGGTTGCTAGCGGCGCGGCGTGCAGCGCCTTCTACTATTATTGTATGTATTGTACAGGAGTCTATTTGTAATATATGTAGCGTAATTTTTAATTTTTAATTTTCGGGGGTTGGGAGGGGTAAAATTTTGGCGGAGTGTCAAAAACGTTCGAAACTCAACACTTAGAACCCAAATTTTGAAGGAATTTTCCGTATCGTGCTCCGTTCCGGCATTTTTTTTTTAAAAAAATTTAATTTTTAAGAAGAATATCCGATCGTTTCATCAATCGAATGAGGGCAGGCGGGTGTGCTGCTACGAGGGGTGTAATGTAAACGCGAGCGCACAGTTGTAACGGAAAAATATTTGAATGTTCCAGCAACTGGTTACGAGCTGCGCGGGGTGCAGGGTGAATTATTATTATTATTATTATTATTTTAACGGAAATTTTTGAACGTTCCAGAACCGAATGAACCGTGATTTTTCGATGTTCTTGTTTTATTTCTATTTTTAACAGAAATATTTGAATGTTCCAGCAACCGGTTGTTGGCGGTGCGGATGCAGGGGGTGAATTCTAGACGTTCGTTCGAAATTAACTACCCGATCATCTTCGCACACTCTGACACACCACCGATGAATTCCTGATCGCGATCGCTACGCTTTCACACACACACACACACGTCTGATATTTTTATTTCCAACGAATATTTTTAAATGCCACCCCCGAGAAATGGCGACTTTTAAGTGATGGTCGATTGCATCATCCAGACGGAAGATAGTTACATCGATCGTTTGTTCACGGCCAAATCTAGACGTGTATTATTTCAACCTGTTCGACTATCTCATTCATTTATACCCCTCGTTTTGTTCGGAGCGGCTGTGTTTGAGCGACGTTGCTAAATACATTGTGATAGCAGGTGTTCGAGAGCCATTTTGAACAGTATGTCTGAGAAAGTCTATATTCCCGCGATGTATAACACTAATCACTATCTTTAACTTTTTTTGTTATTTTCGAGAGTTTACATCAAAGAATAAAATGCTAGCTGTGCACTACACCACCACATTTAATTTAGATTCAAACATCGTTTTTCAAATTCGAAGCCTAAGTATAGAAATTTCAAAATTACCCTAAGTATAATATTTAAACGCCTGAATCTAACCTAAGCACCATTCACAACCCACACCTATAGACGATCCTGCATACATTTAAATCGACACCGCTGCGATAGAGTAAAAGTCGTTCCATTGCACACATCTTCTGCCATTAGTTTCCATATCATTCATAATATTATTTTCCACGTCTAAGTATTATACAATTAGCTTAAGTATTTTTATATTTTTCCGTATTCCCCGATCCCATTGCAAAAGTGCACCGTCCATTCCTACACTTATATTTAATATAACGTTAGCCACCGTGAAAGCGCACGCACCGTTCCCGCGCACGACTCATTTGTTTAAACTACCATGTTTTTTCTTTCTTTCTTTTTTTTTTAATATTTAGAAGTCTAAGTATAATATTTAAAGCTTGAATCTAACATAAGTCTCCGCTCGTCCTTTCCCACCTATAGTTGGATCCCACACATATATCCAACATAGCGTTAGCATCCGCGAAAACGCACGCATCGTTCATTCGCGCTACCGCGTTTTTTTTTTTTCTTTTTAAATATTTCGAAGCCTAAGTCTAATTATTTTAAAGCCAGCAGCCAAGTACATATTTTACACTTCTAAACATTTCTTCCGACCGTTCATAATTTTTTATTTATTTTTTTCTGACTCTAAAAATAAATCTGTTGAAGTCTTCACCGCTATGAATGCACACAGCATGTTGCCGCATACTCGTCTGCTGACGATAGTTTTCCTATCCATTTGTAATAATTTTTCAAGTCTAAGTATTATAGAATTAGCCTAAGTATATTTTTATTTTCTTTCGTTATACAAACATTTTTTTCGAGATCTTTCGTGCTATATTTTTTCTCAGATATATTTACACACATGCAGGCAAATTGCCTTGCCGTTGATTTCGATCGTGCAACGCTGTCATTAAGTCTGCTGGGATCTTACCCTTCGCATCTTCTTTTTGTAGAATCCATTTCGCATGTACACACTTACACAATCATACTTAAGTCAAAGAACACCTGACACGTCATTCATCTGTATATATAACCAACTATCACCGAAGGAATGTGGTTTTTCTAGTGCACCCCTCCCATTTCAAAGGCCTCCATCGAGCTAGAAAATCGAACGGATCTGTTCAGGCAGTCAGTATTAGTGTTATGTTAAACGTGTGGAATTTGTTGAAGCTGTGCGCTTCACGCGTTATTAAAAAATTGACAAGAACGTTAAAGTTAATAATTTCATACGTTTTTTCTCTTTTTCTTTCTTTCTTTATTTTTTGTCTTTTTTCTCTCATTTTCATCTTTATTTTTTTCTCTCTTTTTTTCGCTCTTTTTTTTTTTAGTAAAAATATTAAAATAATAATCAAATATGAATAACAATACCGAATCGATTGATATTAAAGCCGACGAATTTATTCAGAATTCATTTTCGAGTGATAGTGGCTCGCATACGATTTCGTCACCTCCGACACCGCAATATGATGGTTATACATCGGAAGAATCCACATCTTTTGTGCGTAAAGTCGTTGGTCCTGTATTATTATCAGAACAAGTGGATATAACGGAATATTTTTTAGATATCAGCATCCATATAGATTGTGATTATAGTTTTCCAGTAACCGAACTAGCAATGATTGATATGTCTGGCGGGAAGTGTTTGCATACACTGTATAAGCCAAGCAGAGCATTGCATGCATCAAAAATGCCACATTTGCGATGTTCTTCGGTGAGGCATTACTTGAAAATCCCTTCATTATTTCCCTGTCGGGAAGAAATATTCATGGCTCGCGATATATTCACGATATTATCTCAAAAACCGAGAGCTCGCATATATATTTTAACAGTATATGCTAAACTTACACTAATGGAACTTAACGAAAAGTCTGAATTGTTGAGTGATTTAGACTATGAAATCGTTAATCCATCCATTCAAGTCTTTCGACTACATAGTATTGAGAATCTACATGAAGAGTATTTTGGTATAAGCAATTTGATAACCTGTAAACATCATAATGAGAATGATAGTTTTCATTGTGCAGCGAAAAACGTTATGATGATGAAGGCCTGGTATGATCATGTTATCCATCCGCTGAAGCTTATGAATAATCTCAATATAAATGATTTAAGACAGTTGTTCATTACGGCCACCAAAGAAATGATAATTACATTATTTCCCAGTTGCGTTGGAGACATTTATGCATTTCTACCAGATAGATTAAAACAGGATGATACGATAAAATCACTTCTACCATGTTACGAGCATGAGCATGATGAAGAATATTATATCGATGATGGTACATTGCGACAGAGTACTCGAAATTGTATAAAAGTAAAAGATTGTATCGATTGTCAATGTAAAATTTTCACGGATTAGAAATTCATTATTTAGATCGTTTAACAATTTTGTGTATATATATTTTGTATATTAATGTATATATTTTTCCCCAATCATCCGCTCGTTCGTTTTTTATGTTTTATTAATCATTTGTAAATATATTTTTATACATATGAAAATTTTGTTTGTATATATTTGTGTATATTTTTTTCCCTCGATATGTTTCGTTCTATTATATATATTTTTTTCTTAATTATTTTTCATCTTTTTCCTTTCCTTTTCAATTCCGTTTATTTAATTATTTCTCTATCTCTCTTTCCCCCTCTTAACTTAAAGTACTGGTAATGATGAATATTACAAAAATCTGAACCAGTTGTGTAAAGTGTACATATAATTATTGTCTAATTTTCGAATATAATCCCACATAATTTGTTCATATCTTTTTAGATTAAAAAATTATATTTTTTATTCTTTCTATAACAAACGAATCTAACTGTTCAACTTTTTCAGGTACATCATGTACATCAAGTATTTTCCGCAGCTGCGTGAATTTTCATTAATTTGTAAGATACAGCTTCAGACCCTGAGTGTTCTCTCAAAATTTTTAAAATCTTTCGTAATCACAGTTTTATAAAAATACGTGTTCAGTTTTAATATTTTTTTTATTTCATAAATATTTTTCGCATTATATATGAGTTCGTCTATGAGGTGTTGGTCACTGTATAGAGAGAGAAGGAGAAAACCTGGTAGTTCACAAGGCATAGCATGTTCGAAGAAAAAACGCGATAGCAGGAGCAGATCAGGAATTGCATCCGCCGACACTAGAGTCCCTATAGTTCACATTATTTTTCTCTCTGTATTATAAAATTAGCTCAAGTATATTTTTATTATTTCGTTACGCAAAAATTTTTCAAATCTTTTGTAATATGCATTGCACACAAATGTACTCTGCAGACAGCTGTTGCTTCATTACCACGAATATATCTCACAGTTTTTCTGGAAATTGTAGAGAAATTCTCTTCGCTCAATTCTTCCAAGGTGATCTATTTTCAAAATTCAAATCGTGCGTAATTATTTTTTCCAAAATTAATCATCACTTTACAAATTATTAACGCATTTTTCTGATCGTACATAATATTTTTTATTATTATTTTATTATGTTTCCGTAAAAATTCTGGATATTATTTGCATTAATCATTGAATTTCACATTATACCATATATCCCCCATCAAACAATTTATTTTTAATCTATCATACCTATTACGTTATCGCTTAAATTTTCCTCAATTTTGCAAATGTATTATTCTATACATGTAATACGACTCCACTCCTTATAAGTACATTATTAAATAATTTTTCTTTATTTCCCATACACGGCAAAGACAATGAAATCACAGCATCTATAAATGTGTACTCTGTACGCCTCCGCTAACCTATCATGAATTTTTTAAATTAGCCCAAACGTACTATTTTTCAATATCAAAAATTATCTATTCACTTTTACCACTTTCCCGATCATCTCTATAATTTATTTTCTATATAATAACTAACCGACGAAAACGCTTCATTCGTTTTTTACTCATACCGATACAATCACTTCTTTTCCCTCATGCTATCGATCTTCAAATTTATTAGTACGACACGAAATTAATCTAAATATATGTTCATGCTAGTAAAATTGATATATCAAAGCCCCTTTCTATTCCTTTATACATTTATGAAAAAAGCCTGCAAAATGTTTTAAAATTAGTCAAAGTATACTATTTTATTACCAAAAAATCAGCTATTCCCTTATACAGTTTTGCCGATCATACATAATCTTTTCTTCTATATTATCATTATAGCAAAGTTGTACAAACCCACAACATAATTTAATCATATTGAAACCTTCATATCATCCCTTTCATGCTGTACACTAACATTCAGTTCAACGATGCGAAAATAGTCTAAATATACATCCATACTAGCAGATTATTATATCACCCCTTTTTCTACTCAATTGTATGTTTCTGAAAAAAAATCTTGTGATATATTTTCAAAATTAAATGTAGTATATGCTACATCGATACCTAAAAATTAACTCAGGCCCACATATTTATTTTTATGTTTCATTCATTTACAATTTTTTTAATCACATCTGTTACAAGACTCTATAAAAGAATACAATAAGTTCCAGCATACATTAATACAGTTCTTAGGCATTCATTTACTTTATATTTTTAACATATACTTTGTAAGTTCATAATGATCGATCTTCATAACCGTTTAACAGTCATTTTAGATGCAGAGACATACGACTTTTAGTGAAGCAAACAATTCTTTGCTAGACTAATGATTGAAGACATCCTTTTTTTCCAAAAACATGGAATAGCGAAGATTTTTACTCACTCAAAATAGAACGAGATAATTGTAACATTTAATCACATCTTTCCTTCATTCATCAATTTCAAACTGTGAAGGAACTTTCTACACCATGCATTCCTAAATCCAATCGCTTGAATAGCCTATTATATGTCTGGGAGATAGTAAAGAATTTGATTTTATATGTGAAGAATGGATGAAGCAGCTCAGAACCCGATGTAAATGTACGAGTCTAATTATTGAAATATAAAATTGAAGGAAATTTCTGTATTATGCATCATTTTAAAATGTTTATTTTTACATTTTTTTTTTTTTTTAAATTTCCCTCACACTAGTATTTTCTTAAATGCATACTGATGTCTATGATTCGTATTCGAGATTAGAGAGAAAGAGAGTAAGATCGTATTATGATTGCATATGCGAGACTGTGTGAACATGTGTGACTATGCATGTATGTAAAATATAAGAATGCACTAATAGAAAACATCAGCTCAAGCGAGAACACAGGTACACATCAAGTTATAAAACAAGAGAGATAAAAATATGTATTTTGTAATGATTGGCGTGTGTGTATGATAAAGAGGTTAACAACATAGACATTGAGTTTACCTTTGTAGTATTTTAAATGTAAAAGCAGTGTACATACCAACACATTTTCATTACTAGAAGAGACTTTTCATTTTTGTTTAACTTCAAATATATAGGTTAGATTCTTTTATTTATTTGGCAGTGTAAACGTTTTATTTTTCTTTGACTTATTCACAAGGATTCAAATGTATAACACGCACTTCACTCAATATATCACTCTTACATGATATTCAATTGACTTACTTAATAGTGGAAATAAACTCACTAGGACAAGTATATTATATTTTATTTCTACATATATACATCTATACAAAGCACATGAAAATATTAGATGCTAAGAATGTGTGATAATATAATTTCAATTATTAATTTTTTTTTTGTTTTGTACAATCTGTAGTAAAATCAGAAGCATGCACAGCTTTTCATTTAAGTTTAAATATTATTTTTCAAATGTATCATGACTTTGAAGATTAAATGTTATTACAGATATTTGAATAGTTTCCCTAGCTCAGATTAAAATGATTCTTCAGTGACCTCGTATAATAGAAAATTGTTTCATTTGCTACCGTCATTAGTTTCATCCACGTCATACATGATATGTCTGAATGTGTCGATTAACCATCCCTTAAGTATATTTAATAATTTGATATGATTGTAGATAATAACGAAGGAACTAATTCAATATTGTGTACAATTTATTCAATAAATTTTATTACATTCATCGTAATCAATAAAAATAAACATTGTTTCAGTGTTAAATTCTAATATATCAGCTGTTAATAATATACAGCATAAAACAGCTAATTTAACTGAATATATCCTTCATCAACCAACTTTTCTTCTATCATATGAATTTCAGTATCTACACTAGCATTTTCCGATTGTTTAGATGTGTGTAGTATCAATAATCGTTCAACCAGTTCATTAGGGTCGTCAGAATAATTGATATGAGGATCTTCAAGATATACATTGCGGCCAGTACTATATGTACGTTTCTTTTTTATTTTACTAGAATAAACTTTTACACTCTGTATGTTAGATTGAAACAGCGGTCGTATTATTTTTCTGTATTTAGGAAGTGGAGTACCCTTTAATACACCAGTAGCACGTAAATGAGCTCTAGTATACTCAAGTATTTGTTTATATAGATCTAAATCATTATTTGTATATTTATTCTCATCAACATTCGTTTCCATTAGTAAATGAATCGGTCCAGACGTATAGGGGAATTTTATTTGCTTACTTCCTTTTCCTAAATAAATTTCACCGCATTTGCGATCCCAAGAAATCGGTGTTGATCCCATCATGTACTCACAAGTGCTAGCATTATATCGTATTCCATAAACTTGATCATTTGGTACAGGTTCATCACTATCTATTTGAAATCGATCTATTTCACATGAATTAATCGAGTTATATCCAAGCATATTATCAATATTTTCATAATATTCCTCATTTTTAACATCAGTCTCATCATCATCTTTCATACTGCCACTAGGAAGTTTCTGCTGTTTTACCATTACCATATCACTTATTCCATCATAATCCTTTTTCGTCCTTTTATGTTTTTGTAATGCTTCCTGAATACTCAATAACTGTTTTGTAATAGGTTCAAGCACAACAGCCGAAGTATTTGTACAAGATTTCCACTCGGACTGTAATGCATTATATTTTTTCAATATATCATTGCGTATCCTTTCCAGTTCACTTTTAAGATTTACTTCTTCATTTATTCTGTTATTACTATCAGTAGCCATTGCTTTATTCATTGATATCATTATTACAGATAATTAAAAATTCATCAAAACTCACATGTGAATTTTCTCTGTATGTACATTTCAACATTTATATTGATCACAGAGATTTCATGTTTATTCATTAACAGTAATTTATAGAAAGTTTTAAAGGTTTAAAGGAATATACAGTGCTAACATGCTCATTATATACATACTGTATTTCAAACTAATCCTTAATTACACTATTCATGAAACAAATTCTTGTTGGAAATTTTAATGAAATTTAAGAAACACATTATTTATTTTTTAATATACATACTAATATCTCAAATATGTGATATCATCTAAACATTTACCAAATGACATTACAAATTTAGTTCAGTGTAATTTACACATAGAATATATACATCTACATATATCTATATATATATATATATATATAACTACATATATATCTATATATATATCTACACATATATATCAATATATATATATATCTACACATATATATCTACATATATATCTACACATATATATCTACATATATATCTACACATATATATCTACATATATATCTACACATATATATCTATATATACATATATATATATATATATATATATATATATATATATATATATATATATCTACATATATATATCTACACATATATATCTACGCATATATATCTACATATCTATATATATCTACATACTTCTCTACATATATATCCACACATATGTATCTACATATATATTTTTTTTTTTTTGACATTATACTCAAAATTACTCAACTGCACTAGACTTTAACTGTTTTTATCGAAATTAAATATACTTTTTTTTTTAATATATATCATTTTTAATACTTAATATATACTTTGTGTTATATAAGTTATGCTAATTCAATATAAATAGTTAGACTGGATTTGCTATAAATGTAACATTGGGCTAACACAAATTGATGGACTGATAGGAAATTTATCATTGCGACTGTTATTCAAGAGAGGATGGCAAAACGTTTCCAAAGTTTTCAAAAACATTTGCAAGAAAAAGCACTTAAGTCTTCCAATATATATCACTATATAAAGGAAAGTAGCATGAACGACTTCCTAAAAGCTTAAAATGCTATATGATCAGAACTGCATTACTGTCCTTGGTTGACAAAACACTTGGTGAATATAGTGATATATATTGGAAGACTTAAGTGCTTCTTCTTGCAGATGTTTTTGAAAACTTTGGAAACGTTTTGCCATCCTCTCTTGAATAACAGTCGCAATGATAAATTTCCTATCAGTCCATCAATTTGTGTTAGCCCAATGTTACATTTATAGCAAATCCAGTCTAACTATTTATATTGAATTAGCATAACTTATATAACACAAAGTATATATTAAGTATTAAAAATGATATATATTAAAAAAAAAAGTATATTTAATTTCGATAAAAACAGTTAAAGTCTAGTGCAGTTGAGTAATTTTGAGTATAATGTCAAAAAAAAAAAAATATATATGTAGATACATATGTGTGGATATATATGTAGAGAAGTATGTAGATATATATAGATATGTAGATATATATGCGTAGATATATATGTGTAGATATATATATGTAGATATATATATATATATATATATATATATATATATGTATATATAGATATATATGTGTAGATATATATGTAGATATATATGTGTATATATATATATATATATTGATATATATGTGTAGATATATATATAGATATATATGTAGTTATATATATATATATATATATAGATATATGTAGATGTATATATTCTATGTGTAAATTACACTGAACTAAATTTGTAATGTCATTTGGTAAATGTTTAGATGATATCACATATTTGAGATATTAGTATGTATATTAAAAAATAAATAATGTGTTTCTTAAATTTCATTAAAATTTCCAACAAGAATTTGTTTCATGAATAGTGTAATTAAGGATTAGTTTGAAATACAGTATGTATATAATGAGCATGTTAGCACTGTATATTCCTTTAAACCTTTAAAACTTTCTATAAATTACTGTTAATGAATAAACATGAAATCTCTGTGATCAATATAAATGTTGAAATGTACATACAGAGAAAATTCACATGTGAGTTTTGATGAATTTTTAATTATCTGTAATAATGATATCAATGAATAAAGCAATGGCTACTGATAGTAATAACAGAATAAATGAAGAAGTAAATCTTAAAAGTGAACTGGAAAGGATACGCAATGATATATTGAAAAAATATAATGCATTACAGTCCGAGTGGAAATC
Organism: Icerya purchasi; assembly: GCA_039619475.1. Classification (NCBI taxonomy): domain Eukaryota; kingdom Metazoa; phylum Arthropoda; class Insecta; order Hemiptera; family Monophlebidae; genus Icerya; species Icerya purchasi. The sequence goes on from CM077115.1 coordinate 587,386,826, forward strand.
TTGTACAAATACTTCGGCTGTTGTGCTTGAACCTATTACAAAACAGTTATTGAGTATTCAGGAAGCATTACAAAAACATAAAAGGACGAAAAAGGATTATGATGGAATAAGTGATATGGTAATGGTAAAACAGCAGAAACTTCCTAGTGGCAGTATGAAAGATGATGATGAGACTGATGTTAAAAATGAGGAATATTATGAAAATATTGATAATATGCTTGGATATAACTCGATTAATTCATGTGAAATAGATCGATTTCAAATAGATAGTGATGAACCTGTACCAAATGATCAAGTTTATGGAATACGATATAATGCTAGCACTTGTGAGTACATGATGGGATCAACACCGATTTCTTGGGATCGCAAATGCGGTGAAATTTATTTAGGAAAAGGAAGTAAGCAAATAAAATTCCCCTATACGTCTGGACCGATTCATTTACTAATGGAAACGAATGTTGATGAGAATAAATATACAAATAATGATTTAGATCTATATAAACAAATACTTGAGTATACTAGAGCTCATTTACGTGCTACTGGTGTATTAAAGGGTACTCCACTTCCTAAATACAGAAAAATAATACGACCGCTGTTTCAATCTAACATACAGAGTGTAAAAGTTTATTCTAGTAAAATAAAAAAGAAACGTACATATAGTACTGGCCGCAATGTATATCTTGAAGATCCTCATATCAATTATTCTGACGACCCTAATGAACTGGTTGAACGATTATTGATACTACACACATCTAAACAATCGGAAAATGCTAGTGTAGATACTGAAATTCATATGATAGAAGAAAAGTTGGTTGATGAAGGATATATTCAGTTAAATTAGCTGTTTTATGCTGTATATTATTAACAGCTGATATATTAGAATTTAACACTGAAACAATGTTTATTTTTATTGATTACGATGAATGTAATAAAATTTATTGAATAAATTGTACACAATATTGAATTAGTTCCTTCGTTATTATCTACAATCATATCAAATTATTAAATATACTTAAGGGATGGTTAATCGACACATTCAGACATATCATGTATGACGTGGATGAAACTAATGACGGTAGCAAATGAAACAATTTTCTATTATACGAGGTCACTGAAGAATCATTTTAATCTGAGCTAGGGAAACTATTCAAATATCTGTAATAACATTTAATCTTCAAAGTCATGATACATTTGAAAAATAATATTTAAACTTAAATGAAAAGCTGTGCATGCTTCTGATTTTACTACAGATTGTACAAAACAAAAAAAAAAATTAATAATTGAAATTATATTATCACACATTCTTAGCATCTAATATTTTCATGTGCTTTGTATAGATGTATATATGTAGAAATAAAATATAATATACTTGTCCTAGTGAGTTTATTTCCACTATTAAGTAAGTCAATTGAATATCATGTAAGAGTGATATATTGAGTGAAGTGCGTGTTATACATTTGAATCCTTGTGAATAAGTCAAAGAAAAATAAAACGTTTACACTGCCAAATAAATAAAAGAATCTAACCTATATATTTGAAGTTAAACAAAAATGAAAAGTCTCTTCTAGTAATGAAAATGTGTTGGTATGTACACTGCTTTTACATTTAAAATACTACAAAGGTAAACTCAATGTCTATGTTGTTAACCTCTTTATCATACACACACGCCAATCATTACAAAATACATATTTTTATCTCTCTTGTTTTATAACTTGATGTGTACCTGTGTTCTCGCTTGAGCTGATGTTTTCTATTAGTGCATTCTTATATTTTACATACATGCATAGTCACACATGTTCACACAGTCTCGCATATGCAATCATAATACGATCTTACTCTCTTTCTCTCTAATCTCGAATACGAATCATAGACATCAGTATGCATTTAAGAAAATACTAGTGTGAGGGAAATTTAAAAAAAAAAAAAAATGTAAAAATAAACATTTTAAAATGATGCATAATACAGAAATTTCCTTCAATTTTATATTTCAATAATTAGACTCGTACATTTACATCGGGTTCTGAGCTGCTTCATCCATTCTTCACATATAAAATCAAATTCTTTACTATCTCCCAGACATATAATAGGCTATTCAAGCGATTGGATTTAGGAATGCATGGTGTAGAAAGTTCCTTCACAGTTTGAAATTGATGAATGAAGGAAAGATGTGATTAAATGTTACAATTATCTCGTTCTATTTTGAGTGAGTAAAAATCTTCGCTATTCCATGTTTTTGGAAAAAAAGGATGTCTTCAATCATTAGTCTAGCAAAGAATTGTTTGCTTCACTAAAAGTCGTATGTCTCTGCATCTAAAATGACTGTTAAACGGTTATGAAGATCGATCATTATGAACTTACAAAGTATATGTTAAAAATATAAAGTAAATGAATGCCTAAGAACTGTATTAATGTATGCTGGAACTTATTGTATTCTTTTATAGAGTCTTGTAACAGATGTGATTAAAAAAATTGTAAATGAATGAAACATAAAAATAAATATGTGGGCCTGAGTTAATTTTTAGGTATCGATGTAGCATATACTACATTTAATTTTGAAAATATATCACAAGATTTTTTTTCAGAAACATACAATTGAGTAGAAAAAGGGGTGATATAATAATCTGCTAGTATGGATGTATATTTAGACTATTTTCGCATCGTTGAACTGAATGTTAGTGTACAGCATGAAAGGGATGATATGAAGGTTTCAATATGATTAAATTATGTTGTGGGTTTGTACAACTTTGCTATAATGATAATATAGAAGAAAAGATTATGTATGATCGGCAAAACTGTATAAGGGAATAGCTGATTTTTTGGTAATAAAATAGTATACTTTGACTAATTTTAAAACATTTTGCAGGCTTTTTTCATAAATGTATAAAGGAATAGAAAGGGGCTTTGATATATCAATTTTACTAGCATGAACATATATTTAGATTAATTTCGTGTCGTACTAATAAATTTGAAGATCGATAGCATGAGGGAAAAGAAGTGATTGTATCGGTATGAGTAAAAAACGAATGAAGCGTTTTCGTCGGTTAGTTATTATATAGAAAATAAATTATAGAGATGATCGGGAAAGTGGTAAAAGTGAATAGATAATTTTTGATATTGAAAAATAGTACGTTTGGGCTAATTTAAAAAATTCATGATAGGTTAGCGGAGGCGTACAGAGTACACATTTATAGATGCTGTGATTTCATTGTCTTTGCCGTGTATGGGAAATAAAGAAAAATTATTTAATAATGTACTTATAAGGAGTGGAGTCGTATTACATGTATAGAATAATACATTTGCAAAATTGAGGAAAATTTAAGCGATAACGTAATAGGTATGATAGATTAAAAATAAATTGTTTGATGGGGGATATATGGTATAATGTGAAATTCAATGATTAATGCAAATAATATCCAGAATTTTTACGGAAACATAATAAAATAATAATAAAAAATATTATGTACGATCAGAAAAATGCGTTAATAATTTGTAAAGTGATGATTAATTTTGGAAAAAATAATTACGCACGATTTGAATTTTGAAAATAGATCACCTTGGAAGAATTGAGCGAAGAGAATTTCTCTACAATTTCCAGAAAAACTGTGAGATATATTCGTGGTAATGAAGCAACAGCTGTCTGCAGAGTACATTTGTGTGCAATGCATATTACAAAAGATTTGAAAAATTTTTGCGTAACGAAATAATAAAAATATACTTGAGCTAATTTTATAATACAGAGAGAAAAATAATGTGAACTATAGGGACTCTAGTGTCGGCGGATGCAATTCCTGATCTGCTCCTGCTATCGCGTTTTTTCTTCGAACATGCTATGCCTTGTGAACTACCAGGTTTTCTCCTTCTCTCTCTATACAGTGACCAACACCTCATAGACGAACTCATATATAATGCGAAAAATATTTATGAAATAAAAAAAATATTAAAACTGAACACGTATTTTTATAAAACTGTGATTACGAAAGATTTTAAAAATTTTGAGAGAACACTCAGGGTCTGAAGCTGTATCTTACAAATTAATGAAAATTCACGCAGCTGCGGAAAATACTTGATGTACATGATGTACCTGAAAAAGTTGAACAGTTAGATTCGTTTGTTATAGAAAGAATAAAAAATATAATTTTTTAATCTAAAAAGATATGAACAAATTATGTGGGATTATATTCGAAAATTAGACAATAATTATATGTACACTTTACACAACTGGTTCAGATTTTTGTAATATTCATCATTACCAGTACTTTAAGTTAAGAGGGGGAAAGAGAGATAGAGAAATAATTAAATAAACGGAATTGAAAAGGAAAGGAAAAAGATGAAAAATAATTAAGAAAAAAATATATATAATAGAACGAAACATATCGAGGGAAAAAAATATACACAAATATATACAAACAAAATTTTCATATGTATAAAAATATATTTACAAATGATTAATAAAACATAAAAAACGAACGAGCGGATGATTGGGGAAAAATATATACATTAATATACAAAATATATATACACAAAATTGTTAAACGATCTAAATAATGAATTTCTAATCCGTGAAAATTTTACATTGACAATCGATACAATCTTTTACTTTTATACAATTTCGAGTACTCTGTCGCAATGTACCATCATCGATATAATATTCTTCATCATGCTCATGCTCGTAACATGGTAGAAGTGATTTTATCGTATCATCCTGTTTTAATCTATTTGGTAGAAATGCATAAATGTCTCCAACGCAACTGGGAAATAATGTAATTATCATTTCTTTGGTGGCCGTAATGAACAACTGTCTTAAATCATTTATATTGAGATTATTCATAAGCTTCAGCGGATGGATAACATGATCATACCAGGCCTTCATCATCATAACGTTTTTCGCTGCACAATGAAAACTATCATTCTCATTATGATGTTTACAGGTTATCAAATTGCTTATACCAAAATACTCTTCATGTAGATTCTCAATACTATGTAGTCGAAAGACTTGAATGGATGGATTAACGATTTCATAGTCTAAATCACTCAACAATTCAGACTTTTCGTTAAGTTCCATTAGTGTAAGTTTAGCATATACTGTTAAAATATATATGCGAGCTCTCGGTTTTTGAGATAATATCGTGAATATATCGCGAGCCATGAATATTTCTTCCCGACAGGGAAATAATGAAGGGATTTTCAAGTAATGCCTCACCGAAGAACATCGCAAATGTGGCATTTTTGATGCATGCAATGCTCTGCTTGGCTTATACAGTGTATGCAAACACTTCCCGCCAGACATATCAATCATTGCTAGTTCGGTTACTGGAAAACTATAATCACAATCTATATGGATGCTGATATCTAAAAAATATTCCGTTATATCCACTTGTTCTGATAATAATACAGGACCAACGACTTTACGCACAAAAGATGTGGATTCTTCCGATGTATAACCATCATATTGCGGTGTCGGAGGTGACGAAATCGTATGCGAGCCACTATCACTCGAAAATGAATTCTGAATAAATTCGTCGGCTTTAATATCAATCGATTCGGTATTGTTATTCATATTTGATTATTATTTTAATATTTTTACTAAAAAAAAAAAGAGCGAAAAAAAGAGAGAAAAAAATAAAGATGAAAATGAGAGAAAAAAGACAAAAAATAAAGAAAGAAAGAAAAAGAGAAAAAACGTATGAAATTATTAACTTTAACGTTCTTGTCAATTTTTTAATAACGCGTGAAGCGCACAGCTTCAACAAATTCCACACGTTTAACATAACACTAATACTGACTGCCTGAACAGATCCGTTCGATTTTCTAGCTCGATGGAGGCCTTTGAAATGGGAGGGGTGCACTAGAAAAACCACATTCCTTCGGTGATAGTTGGTTATATATACAGATGAATGACGTGTCAGGTGTTCTTTGACTTAAGTATGATTGTGTAAGTGTGTACATGCGAAATGGATTCTACAAAAAGAAGATGCGAAGGGTAAGATCCCAGCAGACTTAATGACAGCGTTGCACGATCGAAATCAACGGCAAGGCAATTTGCCTGCATGTGTGTAAATATATCTGAGAAAAAATATAGCACGAAAGATCTCGAAAAAAATGTTTGTATAACGAAAGAAAATAAAAATATACTTAGGCTAATTCTATAATACTTAGACTTGAAAAATTATTACAAATGGATAGGAAAACTATCGTCAGCAGACGAGTATGCGGCAACATGCTGTGTGCATTCATAGCGGTGAAGACTTCAACAGATTTATTTTTAGAGTCAGAAAAAAATAAATAAAAAATTATGAACGGTCGGAAGAAATGTTTAGAAGTGTAAAATATGTACTTGGCTGCTGGCTTTAAAATAATTAGACTTAGGCTTCGAAATATTTAAAAAGAAAAAAAAAAACGCGGTAGCGCGAATGAACGATGCGTGCGTTTTCGCGGATGCTAACGCTATGTTGGATATATGTGTGGGATCCAACTATAGGTGGGAAAGGACGAGCGGAGACTTATGTTAGATTCAAGCTTTAAATATTATACTTAGACTTCTAAATATTAAAAAAAAAAGAAAGAAAGAAAAAACATGGTAGTTTAAACAAATGAGTCGTGCGCGGGAACGGTGCGTGCGCTTTCACGGTGGCTAACGTTATATTAAATATAAGTGTAGGAATGGACGGTGCACTTTTGCAATGGGATCGGGGAATACGGAAAAATATAAAAATACTTAAGCTAATTGTATAATACTTAGACGTGGAAAATAATATTATGAATGATATGGAAACTAATGGCAGAAGATGTGTGCAATGGAACGACTTTTACTCTATCGCAGCGGTGTCGATTTAAATGTATGCAGGATCGTCTATAGGTGTGGGTTGTGAATGGTGCTTAGGTTAGATTCAGGCGTTTAAATATTATACTTAGGGTAATTTTGAAATTTCTATACTTAGGCTTCGAATTTGAAAAACGATGTTTGAATCTAAATTAAATGTGGTGGTGTAGTGCACAGCTAGCATTTTATTCTTTGATGTAAACTCTCGAAAATAACAAAAAAAGTTAAAGATAGTGATTAGTGTTATACATCGCGGGAATATAGACTTTCTCAGACATACTGTTCAAAATGGCTCTCGAACACCTGCTATCACAATGTATTTAGCAACGTCGCTCAAACACAGCCGCTCCGAACAAAACGAGGGGTATAAATGAATGAGATAGTCGAACAGGTTGAAATAATACACGTCTAGATTTGGCCGTGAACAAACGATCGATGTAACTATCTTCCGTCTGGATGATGCAATCGACCATCACTTAAAAGTCGCCATTTCTCGGGGGTGGCATTTAAAAATATTCGTTGGAAATAAAAATATCAGACGTGTGTGTGTGTGTGTGAAAGCGTAGCGATCGCGATCAGGAATTCATCGGTGGTGTGTCAGAGTGTGCGAAGATGATCGGGTAGTTAATTTCGAACGAACGTCTAGAATTCACCCCCTGCATCCGCACCGCCAACAACCGGTTGCTGGAACATTCAAATATTTCTGTTAAAAATAGAAATAAAACAAGAACATCGAAAAATCACGGTTCATTCGGTTCTGGAACGTTCAAAAATTTCCGTTAAAATAATAATAATAATAATAATAATTCACCCTGCACCCCGCGCAGCTCGTAACCAGTTGCTGGAACATTCAAATATTTTTCCGTTACAACTGTGCGCTCGCGTTTACATTACACCCCTCGTAGCAGCACACCCGCCTGCCCTCATTCGATTGATGAAACGATCGGATATTCTTCTTAAAAATTAAATTTTTTTAAAAAAAAAATGCCGGAACGGAGCACAATACGGAAAATTCCTTCAAAATTTGGGTTCTAAGTGTTGAGTTTCGAACGTTTTTGACACTCCGCCAAAATTTTACCCCTCCCAACCCCCGAAAATTAAAAATTAAAAATTACGCTACATATATTACAAATAGACTCCTGTACAATACATACACATAATAGTAGAAGGCGCTGCACGCCGCGCCGCTAGCAACCTGTTGCTGGAACGTTCAAATATTTCCGTTAAAAATAATAATAATAATAATAATTAATAATTATAATTATAATTATAATAATAATAATAATAATCGCGGTTCGTTCGGTTCTGGAACGTTCAAATATTTCCGTTAACAAATAAAAATAAAAATAAAACATCGAAAAAATGCCTGGAATTCAACCCCGCGAACCGCGCCACCCTAATTAACTAACCGAATCGCGGTACCGAATGCATATTTCCCCCCTCATAACAACACCCCCTCCCGCCCACTGGCTGACAACCTATAAAAAGACACTACTCTAGTCCACGCGTTTTTTCTATATTAATTTCTAGATTTAAATTTTTTAGTTTTTTTTACTATTTCTCTTACTGCTTTTTGTGCTCTACCTATGGCGATGTTTAGTGTTGCTGCAGAGGCATAAATTACCAAATCATCAGCATACTGCACCAGGTGTATTTGCTTATTTTGTATCTTGTCTAGTTCCTGTATGTATATAATAAATAATAGGGGGCTAAATATACTACCATGTGGTATACCTTTTCCGGTCATTGCTGATCCATAATTTTTTTTCCTGTATCGAACTGTCATCATTCTACCGTTATAATAGTTATATATCCAACATATTGTTTTGTCTGGAATATGTATTCTTTTTAATTGCTTAATTAGCTACATTAAATTTATATTATCATATGCCGCCGTTATATCTACAAATACTGCAATCGTGTACCAATTTTTGGATAGATTATTGTAAATATCTAAAGAGAATGCTGTCAAAGCTTCTCTGGTACCTGAACCTTTCCTAAATCCAAACTGAATTTTTGGAAATTTGTTGTTTTTGATCAGCCAACACTCTATCCTCTCCTTCACAATCTTTTCCACTGTTTTTCCTATACAGGAGAGCAAAGAAATAGGCCTATAAGAGTCACTTATGTCTGGATTTTTCGTCGGTTTAATGATTGGACAAATATAATGTTTCTTTCATTATTCAGGAACAAATCCTGAGTTCAAGGCCGTATTATAAAAATTTAATAAATATGTTTTCCCTTCTGTATGTAATTTCCTTACTGCCCCATATGGAATACCATCCATACCTACACTTGTATTTTTGTTGGTTATTTTATATTATCGACATTAAATTCTAGTAATCTATAATAGAAATAGTACACATCTTGGGGGACATTTCATTGTTTTCCTTTCACACATAATTGATCTAAAGTCGATTTATTTCCAGTGGGGGAGTTATAAGTTTCATACATCTTTTCTTCATTTTGCTTATTTTATTTATTTTCGTTTTCTTAGCCCCCCTCACCCATATTTGAATTCCATATAAAATTCTAGACATTATTATTGAATTATAGTATATACTCGTACGTAGTTTGTGATATGCTAGAACCTGTTTTATTTTATATAAAGCTGGAATTGACTGTCTTATTTTCGAATGAAAGTTGTAGATAATAAAAAGATCTATCAATTTAAAAAGTATGTTTTTGGAAAATTCAAAAATATTTAGTACTTTTCGAGATATATCGATTTTTCAGGGAAAAAACCTTTTAGAAAATCGTTTACTCTTGTCCGAAGGATGGTCGTAGAGAAACGTTCGGGGCTCATTTTTTTTTTTTGAAGAGTTGTACTTTAACTTTAAAAAAAAAAAATTGGAACAATTCTATTTAATTTTAGTAACGAAAAATGGCATTGAAAAAACACGTTTTTTTAGGCTATGTTTTCTTCAAATTTATTTTTCAATTGTTGTTGTACAATGATATATCTTCATCAGAAGTAGATTGCTGACAATTTTTTGCGATGTAAAAACAAAAAATAGTTGACCTACAACCACCTGGAGCCGAGATAGCCTTTTTTTTGAAAAAATTGCAGAGGACGCAGTCATATATCATAATTACTAAAAAAATAACTTGAAAGGTTTTGAAGATTCCTATATATTAAAAAAACAATTATTAGACAAAGTAACCATTTATTTTTGATGACACATTACAAAAATATTAAATATTTATATTTAATTATAAATGGTAATATTGCAGTTTTCCTTTGATTACTTTTTGATCCTGTTAATGGGTCTGTCGATTTTCTTCTCGATTTTCCTCTTCTTTAATTCACGGTGATCTTAATCAACATCTTCATTAACATTACTCTCTTCTTCAACGTCATCGTCATCGTCATAATCATCATTTTTTTCAACATTTTCGTTTTTTACGTTTTCATCAAGAAGTATTCCTAACACATCTAATGACTCTTCATTTATATCCGTGTTAGGAGGAGTTTCAAAATTTTCGCAGTTATTTGCATCGCAATTTATAAAAACATTAGTACATTTCAGAATTTTTTTTTACAGTCACATACATTTGTTTTGCAACCACTTCCACAGCCACATGATATTTTTTATAATATTTCTGTAGGTATCAATAGTTCTTCAGTGTAAATTGGCATTAATAAATTTTCAATATTTCTCCAACCCCACTGATTTGGATCTATATCATTCCCTAACCATTTTTGTAGTTGCAAATAAACTCTGAATTTATTAATAATAAATTATTAATAAAAAATCTGTACTGCTGAACAACTTATATAACAACGTTATTTTAAAAGCGATCATTCATAATATTTCAGCAACTTAATTTCTCATAAGTAATATTATTAAGAAAATATTTTAAATTATTTTCATTTTATAAATAAAATAAAGGAATACATATAAAAAATAACTAAATATTAAAGTTTTTAGTTTTTTTTTATTTAAATAATTTTGTACGTGTTTTAGATTGAAATGTGTGCAAATTTTTCGACCGTAGGAGAATAAAAACGAGCAAGTCAGTTTACGAGCGATTTCGTCAGCCGTGCGACTCGCTTGTATACATAACTTTGACCCCCGATTTTTAATTTTGAAAGTCAATAAATCCATCTGTTGTATTTTTTTATTGAAAATACAAGTATTCAAAAGTAATCACCACCAAGGGCGTCGCCAGCCGATGGGCCGGGGGGGGGCACGATGATAGAAAAAGGATATCAGTTATAAAAAAAATAAAATTTATAAGTTTTCCCTACGACCACCCCTCGGGCAAGAGTAAACGATCAATGTATCTCGAAAAATACTAAATATTTTTGAATTTTCCAAAAACATACTTATTTTGCTTATCAAGAGCTACATATTTTTAAAATATCAAATCAATACACGAAAAATTGAAAACAGTACAGCAGAAACAAAAAAAACGATTTTAGGCGGTTTTTTCGACATATTTCGAAAAGTAATCGATTAATCGATACCCGTAAAAAAAACAAATCCATAGATCTCTTTATTATGTAAAACTTCCCCATTTAATGTTTTTCATTTCGACGCTTACTTTTTTTTATATTTACAAAAAAACCGTTTTTTTCAACTTTACATCTTTTAGGTTATGCTCGCCACCGAATTTCAAGCTGGATTTGACGCTATCTTTTTTAAAAAATTTTCTTCTATATCACTCTATTTTTTATTTCCGGGTTGTAATTTTTGCATACCTTTATACCTATCGATTGTATTATATCATACAGATACTAATTTATTTGGAAAAATTATGAGAAATAAGTTTCGTTTGAAAGGTTAGTGATAAAATAAATGTTAAAATGAAAACAACCTACTGCGCTATTTTATTTTCTTCAATTTTGCCGTGACTGAATTTCTATTATTAACTAATGCTTTATCCGTAGATGTATCGTATAGATTGAGACCACGGTTCAAGTGTGCCGACCTCGCGTCTGTTGCACACTGGTACCATATAGAAATAAAGTGGTCGTGTTCTGGCAGCGAATAGGACACGCAACGAATTTGAAATAAAGTCTGCACCAATGTCGGGAGCTCGGGAAAAATTTTTATACGTGCATAAAATTTCCCAGCGGAGATTTATAAATTGGTGTATTCTGGAACGTCGAAGTTCCATTATCTGATTTAAAAGACATATCTTTGCGAAGAAGCAACTTTCAGTTTCCGAAAAATGAACGAACAATCGAAATCTGATATATTACAGGAACCTAGCGGGTAATTTCGATCATAAATTCAATTTTCCGAGAATGTTATTACTGTTCAAATATACAATATCACAGCATTAGCGCTGTTCTGTCGCTTGCTGGTAAAAAATAACGTTCTGTGCAAATTTGGTTAAAAAAAATATTTTGAATATTGGAATGTGTTCAATGTCAGCACTTTTTCATCGTCAACTTCTCATGTTTATTCTAACCCCAGCTACATACGTTAACTTGTCCATTTCTCTGATAATTATGAACATGTTAATTACACGCGCGCGCACACACACATACACATACACACTATATATAATTATATACTAGGGGATTAGTCTCGTGTTCTTTCGGACTTTAAATTGTATTACTTTGTAAATTTTCATAAAGAGTACAGCGTTCACATATACTTATTTTTTTAAAGAAAAGAAATACACCAATACGTCAATTAAAAAAGTGAAGTTTAGATTAAAATATCAGAAAAATTGAAACCGCTAGCAGGGTAATATACGTGAGAGGAATATAAAGTAAGTAAAAGTAAAGTAAAGTAAAGCAAGTCGCATATGCTTGACCGTGCGTCGGAGGTCGTGATACATTTAATTCTTTTTGGAGACGCTAGTATGCAGGTTAAAAAGAAAATCAATACCGTAACTTATATAAAACAAGCTGTAGAAGTTTTTAAACATTTTTGCTTAAAGCTTGATTCTCGTATTTTTCAAAATTTGTGCCCTTCAATTTTAAAATTTTGGGGTCTCGTATTTTTCCTATATTGTAGTGATTGATATACATCATTTTAAAAAAAAAGTGGCCCTCTAGCTACCATGGAAAGGGCTATGGACTTTTTTTTAGTTTCCAGTCTTACCGCTTTAAGCGTGTATTTTCTCGAATTTTCATTCCTGAATATCAAAATTTTTCGAATTTTATATTATTGTATTCTGAAAACATTAGTATGTAGGTTAAAAAGAAAAACAATACCGTAACTGATATAGAACTGACTGTGGAATTTTTAAAAAAATTTTTACTTAAAAATTGATTTTCACATTTTTCAAAATTTGGGCCCTTTAACCTTAAAATTTTGAGTTTTTTATAACTTTTTAATGATCTCATGAAGAAAATACGTCGATTATAAAAAAAATTAACTCTCTAGCTACTATAGAACGGGAGTAGTGTATAAATAGGGCAGCTGGCACGTCTGAAGTCACCAACCCCTATTTGTCCCCCGGTGCTCAAAATTCACCCCAATTTGTCCCCCGGTGCTTAAAATTCACCCCAATTTGTCCCCTGGTGCTCAAAACTCACCCCAATTTGCGTCCAGCTGCTCAAAACTCACCCCAATTTCTGTCTTGGAGCCCAAAGTTACCCCAAGTTTCCCCCGATTTTCCCCAGGGGTAGGTACCCCGAGTGTCCAGGTTTCCCACAATTTTCCCGGACGGTTGCTGAAATTTCACCCAAATTTATGTCCAGGTGCTAAAAATTAACCCCAATTCCTCTTTTAGAGCCCAAAGTTACCCCAAGTTTCCCCTGATTTCACGGATTTCCTCCAAGTTTTCCCTGTTTACCCCTGATTCCCCTGGACAGTTCCGTTAATTCGATCCCTAATTTCCATCAAGGTAGACAAAATTCACCCCCCCAATTAGTGTACAGGTGCTGAAAGTTCACCCCAATTTGTATCCATATGGTTAAAATTCACCCAAGTTTCCCCAAAATTTCTTCAAATTTTTCCGATGCCCCGTTCATACTGTTATCTATAAATGCGCTCGCACCGTTTCCAGGCATATATTCAACATAGCCTTAGCAGTGTACTCGCTTTCCCATACCCGCGCCTTCGATCATCATGTGTATGTATTATATATGACTCTGTGTGTAATATATGTAGCATACTTTTTAATTTTCATTTTTCGAGGTTGGGAGGGGTAAAATTTTGCCGGAGTGATAAAAACGTTTGAATCTCAACACTTAGAACCCAAAATTTAAAGGAATTTTCCGAGTCGTGCTCCGTTCAGGCATTTTTTTTTTCAAAAAATTTTATCTTTAAAGAAAATATTTGAACGTTCCATCAGTCGAATGAGAGCGGGCGAGTGTGCTGCTACGGGATGTATTATGTAAGCGCGAGCGCGGCTGTAATGGAAATATTTAAATGTTCCAGCAACTAGTTGAAACTGTCACCAGGTGAGGTGAATTCCAGTCGTTCGTTTTGAAATTAACTAGCCGATCATCTATGCTCACTCTCACACGCCACCGATAGAAACCTGTTCACGATCGCTACACGTTCACACACGCACACATATACACCGCCACCTGATATATATTTTTCGTCTTTTTCCGCTTCCGATCTTATACTTAATCCGTTGATACTTTTTTATTTTTATTTTTACGTATTCTCTGTTCATTGCAAAAGCACACCGTCCATTCCTGCACACATATCAAGCATTGAGTTAACCTGTACAAAGGTACACTGTACTATTCCATGCACGCTCCGTCGCCACCGAAATAAACACCGCGATATCACACACACACACACACAAATACACACCACCACTTCGTACATATTTTATTTTCGAGTCAAAATATTAAAGAATTAGCCTAAGTATATTTTTCTTTTACGCTTCTGTTTATTTCTTCCGAACGTTCATAATTTTTATATTTTTTTTGTTTCTCCGATTCTAAAAATTAATCTGTCAATGTATTAGCCACTCTTTCATTCGCATTCATCTGCTACCGGTAGTTCTCTTATCGTTCATAATAACTTTTTCAAGTCTAATATTATAGAATCAGCCTAATTATATTTTTTTTTTCGCTGCCAATCATTTCCTCAGTCCGTTGATAATTTTCTTATTTTATTTTTTTCTCAGGTTCTAAAAATAAATCCATTGATATCTTCACTAGTATGATTGCGTAAACATCTTCTAACGGTATTCCTCATATTGTTCATAATAATTTTTCATGTCTATGTATTATGGAATTAGTCTAAAATATATTTTTTCCCCTCTAAAGTCTTTTTCCAATCGTAAGTATTCAAAAATTAATTCGAGTATATGTTTATTTAACGCTGTTTCATATTTTCCCTCTCCCCTATCCACCCTACACAAATTTAAATTCTTTTCTATTATTTTTCATGAGTACATCCCCCTCCCCCCTGTAACTACAGTGAAACCATACCATTCATTCCCACGCATCCATCTGCTAACAATGATTTTCTCATCATTCATAATAATTTTTTTCGAATCTGTTAGTTTAAGATTATTTCATTTTTTTCAAACTCTAAATATATTTTTTTTTTTTTTCAATATCTTCCATATTTTCCCCCAATATGTCCGCATACGCTCATAATGCAAAGGTACTCTGCTTATTTCCTTGCATGAATGTTGCTATGTCGTTGATTTCGATCATGTGTCAAGGTCATCGAGTCTGCCCGGATCTTCTCCTTCATATCTTTTGTAGAAAAACCGGTTGACATGTACACACCTACACACAAACACCCATAACCTAAAGATCACCTGTAAATTTCGTTCATTTGCGTATGCAACCAGCTTTCACCAAAGGAATGTGGTTTTTCTGGTGCAACCCGCCCTCTTCAAAGACATGCATCGAGCTAGAATCTCGAAAGGATCTGTTCAAGCAGTCAGTATTAGTGTTACATTAAACGTGTAGAATTTGTTGAAGCTGTGTTTTTCACGCATTAATAAAAGTTTGCTCTAACATTAAAAGTAATAATTTTCTACATTCTTAGTAAAAAGTTAAAAATATTATTCAAACATGAATAACAATACCGATTCGATTGATATTAAAGTCGACGAATTTATTCAGAATTCATTTTCGAGTGATAGTGTCTCGCATACAACTTCATCACCTCAATCACAGCAATCAGATGATGGTTATACAGCAGAAGGATCAACATCTTCTGTACATAATATCATTGGTCATGTATTATTATCAGAACAAGCAGATATAGCGGAATATTTTGTAAATATCAGCATCCATATAGATTGTGATTATGGTTTTCGAGTAACCGAACTAGCAATGATTGATATGTCTGGCGGAAAGTGTTTGCATACACTGTATAAGCCAAGCAGAGCATGGCATTCATCAAAAACGCCACATTTACAATGTTCTTCGATGAGTCATCACTTGAAAAATCCTTCATTATTTCCCTGTCGGGAAGAAACATTTATGGCACGCGATATATTCACGATAATATCTCAAAAACCGAGAGCTCGCATATATATTTTAACGGTATATGCTAAACTTACACTAATGGAACTTAACGAAAAGTCTGAATTGTTGAGTGATTTAGACTATGAAATCGTTAATATGGATAAAGTCTTTCGACTACATAGTATTGAGAATCTACATGAAGAGTATTTTGGTATAAGCAATTTGATAACCTGTAAACATCATAATGAGAATGATAGTTTTCATTGTGCAGCGAAAAACGTTATGGTAATGAAGGCCTGGTACGATCATGTTATCCATCCGCTGAAGCTTATGAATAATCTCAATATAAATGATTTAAGTCAGTTGTTCATTACAGCCACCAAAGAAATGATAATTACATTATTTCCAAGTTGTGTTGGAGACATTTATGCATTTCTACAGATAGATTAAAACCGGATGATATGATAAAATCACTTCTACCATGTTACGAGCATGAGCATGATGAAGAATTCGTCTATGAGGTGTGTTGATCAATAGAGCAACAGGTAGAAAACCTAGTAGTTTACGAGACACAGCATGTTCAAAGAAAAAAAAACGAACTAGGACAAGCAGATCAGAGTTGCAACATACGAGTGGGAGATATATTCTCGAGAACAACAGCTTGATTATAAAAAACGTCGAAGATACATGTATCTATCTGTGAACAATTATCACATCAAACATAAAAAGGTTGACTAAAAGATTATTATTTTCTTTTTTCGTTCATTCTCGCCACTATTACCACTGGCGCCCCCACTGTCAAGACCTCTAAACATACATTACTAACCTCGCCAACACTATAATATTTTTTCTCTGTGTTACTAAATTAACCCAACTATATTTTTATTCATTTGTTACACAAACATTTCTTCAAATCTTTTGTAATATATCGTACATACATTTATAGCCCACAGACACTACTTGCTTCATTACCACGAATACATCTCTTTCATGGTCACTTATCGTAACATAGTTTTTCCTGAAATTGTAAAAAAATTCTCTTCGTTCCATTCTTCCAAGTTTTCCAAATTTCAAATCATGCATAATTATTTAAGAATCAAATTAAGTATATTTTATCATTTCCAAAAAATTAATCATCTCTGTACAAGGCATTAACTCATTTTTCAAAACAAACATATTATTTTTTTAATCTATCATACATATCATTTTTATCATTCAAATTTTTTTCTGAATTCACAAATAGTTAACCTATAGAAAACATATTATTGTAAACATACATGACGAAGTCACTCCTCATAATTACATCATGAATTCATTTTTTTTTCATTTTTTTTTTTTTACCATCATGAAATTGTAGTAGTGTTTTTAATTTTTTTATTTTCCATACATGACAAAAGCAATACAATCACGACATCTATGAATACACACCATATGCTTCCAATAACCTATCATGCATTTTTTTAAATTAGTCCAAGCATACTATTTTTTCAATAACAAAGCCGATCATACATAATTTTTTCTTCTATATAATCACTAATCTATGAAAACACTTGATTCGTTTTACTCATACTGTAGCAACCACTCCTTTTCCCTCATGCTAACAAACTTCAAAATTTAATAATATAACACGAAATTAATCTAAATATCTCTTCATGCTATTAAAATTAATATATCAATCTTTACATTCCTTTTGTACATTTCTGAAAAAATCCTACAACATGTTTTAAAATTAATCGAAGTATACTATTTTATTACCTAAAATCAATTATTCTCTCATACAGTTTTTTCCAATCATCCATAATGTTTTTTCTGTATTGTCATTATTACAAAGTCATACAAAACAACAACACATTTTTAATCATAATGAATCCTTCATTCCATTCCGTTCATGCTATATACCATTATCATTCAATTCAACGTTATGAAATTAGTCTAAATATACATTCATGCTAGCAAAGTTATTATCTCACCCTTTGCATTGTTCCAAGATGATTTATTTGACATTTTTTCTTTAAATTTCCCTCATACTATTATTTTTGAAATGTAGGATGATGACTATGATTAGAATTCATGATTATGAAGAGAGAGATGCATGGTGAAATTGTATTGTCATTATATGCGAGATGATGTGTGTTTGTGGGTGAGTATGGATGCATGTAAAATATATGAGTGTGTTAGTAGAAAACATCCGTTCATGCGTGAACACAGGTACAGATACAGTTATAGAATGAGAGAGGTAAAAATATATATTTTGTTATGTTTGATATGTGCATGATAAAGAGGTTAACAAAGAATAATCACATTACCCTCACAACTTAGACATTGAGTTTTACCTTTGCAATATTTTAGATGTAAAAGCAGTGACATTGACATGTGGTAAACGTTTTCATCACTTTTGACTAATTATAACCAATTTTCCAACATTTCTCTTCGTTTTTCCTACATTTTAATACTTTTACACCGTTTCAGTCAATTTTTGCTATTTAATGCCATTTTTTCAAGTGTTTTTACCACCTTTCTCACAATTTTCATCATTCTTTCATCATCTTTGTTAGGTTTTTTCTTACAACTCTTTATTATTTCGATCGTTGCTAGTGATAACCATCATTATTTATGCTTTCAATCCTTCCACTTCAGCAATGCACACATACAGCTTAGCAATCGCCGCAGCCATTGAACGTTGTAGGACTGCAATCGTGATCTCCATTTGATTATTGGGATTTAAAAGTCACATCTTTGAACGCTTGATCTAATGCATCAACATGATTTTTTTTGTATTCGCCCACCCGCTGCTGGAGGTTCCACTTAATATTCTCAACAGACTATCATACAGTCGTTTAACAAGAGAATCTGTAAGACCCGAGACATTTACTTAACGTTTTCCCAACACATTTACAGACATACCCTGTACACTAAGGAAATCTTTAAACATCTCTGTAACCATTCCTTTTAAGCTGGTGGGAGCAAGGAACTCCTATAAACGTTTATCAATCAGCACTTCATCGTTCATCGCCCTGGTTTCACTCGCCGTTGCACAGACATGTAATAAACATTTTCTTCTTTTACAATTTTCTTATGCTATAACACTATTACATCATTTTTCCTCGTTTCTAACTAATTGTAACCAGTTTTCCATTATTTCTTAGCATGTTCTTCTGTTTAGGACCTTTTGCACTATTTTTTCATCAATTTATGTTATTTCACATCGTTTTTCTGGTGATTTTAGTGCCTTTCACACAATTTTACTAATTATTTTCGACTATTTCTTAACATGTTCTTCTGTTTTAGGTCCTTTTTGCACTATTTTTTCATCAATTTATGTTATTTCACATCGTTTTTCTAGTGTTTTACTACCTTTCACACAATTTTACTCAATTTTTCCCCATCTTTGAAGATTTTTTTTTTCATTTATCTCATACATTATATCTCCGAATGTGACGATTAGCTATCCTTTTAAGTACATTTTTTTAATTCGATATAAGTGAGGAGTACTTTTCAGGTCGACATGTATACTTCGTGATATGACATTCAATTCATTATTAATCTATGTTTCAACAGGTTTGTGGTCGGTTGTTGGAGGTTTACAGAACTTTCTGTTGCATTGCTTATAGTATAATGGTTCTTGTGTGCTAGTGAGATGATGGTGTTTTGTGGGGAATAATAAACATGGGAAAGAGAAGGAGTGCGCCCCATCAAGCAGGGGGGAGTGATGCTTCGTAATTAACTTGGGTATTGCGCGCATTGCATTGCAGTTATAATATGCTCGAGAAAAAATTACTCGCTGTACTCGCATGGTGTTCATGTTATTCATTAAATGTTCACACTGAGAGATGCAATGGGCTCATCGACAGATGGATCCATGCTATCATTTCGATTTTTATAATTGTAATCTGCACTGAGCATGTATGTATTACAACGAACCCATCAACTCTGTTACAGATGGTAATGTTTGAGGATAGATGGTGAAACGTTCATTAGAACATGAATGTGTATACAAAGTGTTGTTACATCACATGTATGTCATCAAATTAACTAAAATGTTGCGTCTATAGTAAAAAAAGAAATGAGGGTTTTTCCCTAAGAGGGCGACTATAATAAAATTGATGCGATTTTAGATGGAAATGGGAGTATTTTACAGTAAAAACGCTGTTTTGCACCTAAATGGTGAATATTCTGGAGGTTAAACGGCATTTTTCACACAAAATTTGATGTTTTTTTATAAATGTGGCTATTTTACTCCTACATGGAGTAATTTCTGCATGAGGAGTACTTTTTGGACTGACATGTATACTTCTTGATGTGGTATTCATTTCATTCTGAAGCTATGTTTGAACAGCTTTGTAAATGGTTGGGGGGGAAGTTTACAGAACTTTTCTGCTGCATCAGTTATAAGATAATAGTTTTTATATGCTAGTGAGATGAAGGTATTTGGTTAGGAATAATAAATATGGGTAAGAGGTGGAGTGCATCCCAATCAAGCATGGGAGAGTATTGTTTGGGAATTAACTCCATTATTTGCACACATTGCAATACAATTATAATCAGTTTGGTCAAAATTACTTGTTATATATCGTTCATGTTATACATTAAACATTCACACTGAGAAACGGACTGGACTCTTCGACATCAAGGTCCATGCGATCATTACACTTTTTTTCAACAATTTGTGACGTTTCATACTATTTTTTAATGTTTCGAACGGCTCTTATGATGTATTTCAGCACATTTTCACAGGTACAAAGTTCGTAATGCGAAATAATTTGAATTATTTCGACAGTCTTTACACACAAATAAAATACTATACCATTAACACACTCAACATGAAACAAATCATTACAAATAGAAATAAACAACTAAATTGCTCAGAAATTTTAATGAAATTCAAGAAGCATAGTGTATATGAAAATGAATATATTCTTTAAATCAACACTCCAAACTTGCAGTTTCAGAATTATATCAGAACCTGACTAAGAACTCCGTTGTTCCTTTTGCTGCATATATATGTATATATATGTAGATATATATATGTATTTATTTAAATATATATGTGTATATATGTAGATATATTTATGTATATATGTAGATATATATATGTATTTATGTAGATATATATGTGTATATATGTAGATATATGTATGTATATATGTAGATATATATATGTATTTATGTAGATATATATGTGTATATATGTAGATATATGTATGTATATATGTAGATATGTATGTATTTATGTAGATATATATGTGTATATATGTAGATATATATGTATATATGTAGATATATATGTGTATATATGTAGATATATATGTATATATGTAGATATATATGTGTATATATGTAGATATATATGTGTATATATGTAGATATATGTATGTATATATGTAGATATATATGTATTTATGTAGATATATATGTGTATATATGTAGATATATATGTATATATGTAGATATATATGTGTATATATGTAGATATATATGTATATATTTAGATATATATGTATATGTACATATGTAGTTATATGTATATATGTAGATATATTTGTATATATACAGCAAAAGGAACAATGGAGTTCTTAGTCAGGTTCTGATATAATTCTGAAACTGCAAGTTTGGAGTGTTGATTTAAAGAATATATTCATTTTCATATACACTATGCTTCTTGAATTTCATTAAAATTTCTGAGCAATTTCGTTGTTTATTTCTATTTGTAATGATTTGTTTCATGTTGAGTGTGTTAATGGTATAGTATTTTATTTGTGTGTAAAGACTGTCGAAATAATTCAAATTATTTCGCATTACGAACTTTGTACCTGTGAAAATGTGCTGAAATACATCATAAGAGCCGTTCAAAACATTAAAAAATAGTATGAAACGTCACAAATTGTTGAAAAAAAGTGTAATGATCGCATGGACCTTGATGTCGAAGAGTCCAGTCCGTTTCTCAGTGTGAATGTTTAATGTATAACATGAACGATATATAACAAGTAATTTTGACCAAACTGATTATAATTGTATTGCAATGTGTGCAAATAATGGAGTTAATTCCCAAACAATACTCTCCCATGCTTGATTGGGATGCACTCCACCTCTTACCCATATTTATTATTCCTAACCAAATACCTTCATCTCACTAGCATATAAAAACTATTATCTTATAACTGATGCAGCAGAAAAGTTCTGTAAACTTCCCCCCCAACCATTTACAAAGCTGTTCAAACATAGCTTCAGAATGAAATGAATACCACATCAAGAAGTATACATGTCAGTCCAAAAAGTACTCCTCATGCAGAAATTACTCCATGTAGGAGTAAAATAGCCACATTTATAAAAAAACATCAAATTTTGTGTGAAAAATGCCGTTTAACCTCCAGAATATTCACCATTTAGGTGCAAAACAGCGTTTTTACTGTAAAATACTCCCATTTCCATCTAAAATCGCATCAATTTTATTATAGTCGCCCTCTTAGGGAAAAACCCTCATTTCTTTTTTTACTATAGACGCAACATTTTAGTTAATTTGATGACATACATGTGATGTAACAACACTTTGTATACACATTCATGTTCTAATGAACGTTTCACCATCTATCCTCAAACATTACCATCTGTAACAGAGTTGATGGGTTCGTTGTAATACATACATGCTCAGTGCAGATTACAATTATAAAAATCGAAATGATAGCATGGATCCATCTGTCGATGAGCCCATTGCATCTCTCAGTGTGAACATTTAATGAATAACATGAACACCATGCGAGTACAGCGAGTAATTTTTTCTCGAGCATATTATAACTGCCATGCAATGCGCGCAATACCCAAGTTAATTACGAAGCATCACTCCCCCCTGCTTGATGGGGCGCACTCCTTCTCTTTCCCATGTTTATTATTCCCCACAAAACACCATCATCTCACTAGCACACAAGAACCATTATACTATAAGCAATGCAACAGAAAGTTCTGTAAACCTCCAACAACCGACCACAAACCTGTTGAAACATAGATTAATAATGAATTGAATGTCATATCACGAAGTATACATGTCGACCTGAAAAGTACTCCTCACTTATATCGAATTAAAAAAATGTACTTAAAAGGATAGCTAATCGTCACATTCGGAGATATAATGTATGAGATAAATGAAAAAAAAAATCTTCAAAGATGGGGAAAAATTGAGTAAAATTGTGTGAAAGGTAGTAAAACACTAGAAAAACGATGTGAAATAACATAAATTGATGAAAAAATAGTGCAAAAAGGACCTAAAACAGAAGAACATGTTAAGAAATAGTCGAAAATAATTAGTAAAATTGTGTGAAAGGCACTAAAATCACCAGAAAAACGATGTGAAATAACATAAATTGATGAAAAAATAGTGCAAAAAGGACCTAAAACAGAAGAACATGTTAAGAAATAGTCGAAAATAATTAGTAAAATTGTGTGAAAGGCACTAAAATCACCAGAAAAACGATGTGAAATAACATAAATTGATGAAAAAATAGCGCAAAAGGTCCTAAACAGAAGAACATGCTAAGAAATAATGGAAAACTGGTTACAATTAGTTAGAAACGAGGAAAAATGATGTAATAGTGTTATAGCATAAGAAAATTGTAAAAGAAGAAAATGTTTATTACATGTCTGTGCAACGGCGAGTGAAACCAGGGCGATGAACGATGAAGTGCTGATTGATAAACGTTTATAGGAGTTCCTTGCTCCCGCCAGCTTAAAAGGAATGGTTACAGAGATGTTTAAAGATTTCCTTAGTGTACAGGGTATGTCTGTAAATGTGTTGGGAAAACGTTAAGTAAATGTCTCGGGTCTTACAGATTCTCTTGTTAAACGACTGTATGATAGTCTGTTGAGAATATTAAGTGGAACCTCCAGCAGCGGGTGGGCGAATACAAAAAAAATCATGTTGATGCATTAGATCAAGCGTTCAAAGATGTGACTTTTAAATCCCAATAATCAAATGGAGATCACGATTGCAGTCCTACAACGTTCAATGGCTGCGGCGATTGCTAAGCTGTATGTGTGCATTGCTGAAGTGGAAGGATTGAAAGCATAAATAATGATGGTTATCACTAGCAACGATCGAAATAATAAAGAGTTGTAAGAAAAAACCTAACAAAGATGATGAAAGAATGATGAAAATTGTGAGAAAGGTGGTAAAAACACTTGAAAAAATGGCATTAAATAGCAAAAATTGACTGAAACGGTGTAAAAGTATTAAAATGTAGGAAAAACGAAGAGAAATGTTGGAAAATTGGTTATAATTAGTCAAAAGTGATGAAAACGTTTACCACATGTCAATGTCACTGCTTTTACATCTAAAATATTGCAAAGGTAAAACTCAATGTCTAAGTTGTGAGGGTAATGTGATTATTCTTTGTTAACCTCTTTATCATGCACATATCAAACATAACAAAATATATATTTTTACCTCTCTCATTCTATAACTGTATCTGTACCTGTGTTCACGCATGAACGGATGTTTTCTACTAACACACTCATATATTTTACATGCATCCATACTCACCCACAAACACACATCATCTCGCATATAATGACAATACAATTTCACCATGCATCTCTCTCTTCATAATCATGAATTCTAATCATAGTCATCATCCTACATTTCAAAAATAATAGTATGAGGGAAATTTAAAGAAAAAATGTCAAATAAATCATCTTGGAACAATGCAAAGGGTGAGATAATAACTTTGCTAGCATGAATGTATATTTAGACTAATTTCATAACGTTGAATTGAATGATAATGGTATATAGCATGAACGGAATGGAATGAAGGATTCATTATGATTAAAAATGTGTTGTTGTTTTGTATGACTTTGTAATAATGACAATACAGAAAAAACATTATGGATGATTGGAAAAAACTGTATGAGAGAATAATTGATTTTAGGTAATAAAATAGTATACTTCGATTAATTTTAAAACATGTTGTAGGATTTTTTCAGAAATGTACAAAAGGAATGTAAAGATTGATATATTAATTTTAATAGCATGAAGAGATATTTAGATTAATTTCGTGTTATATTATTAAATTTTGAAGTTTGTTAGCATGAGGGAAAAGGAGTGGTTGCTACAGTATGAGTAAAACGAATCAAGTGTTTTCATAGATTAGTGATTATATAGAAGAAAAAATTATGTATGATCGGCTTTGTTATTGAAAAAATAGTATGCTTGGACTAATTTAAAAAAATGAATGATAGGTTATTGGAAGCATATGGTGTGTATTCATAGATGTCGTGATTGTATTGCTTTTGTCATGTATGGAAAATAAAAAAATTAAAAACACTACTACAATTTCATGATGGTAAAAAAAAAAAAATGAAAAAAAAATGAATTCATGATGTAATTATGAGGAGTGACTTCGTCATGTATGTTTACAATAATATGTTTTCTATAGGTTAACTATTTGTGAATTCAGAAAAAAATTTGAATGATAAAAATGATATGTATGATAGATTAAAAAAATAATATGTTTGTTTTGAAAAATGAGTTAATGCCTTGTACAGAGATGATTAATTTTTTGGAAATGATAAAATATACTTAATTTGATTCTTAAATAATTATGCATGATTTGAAATTTGGAAAACTTGGAAGAATGGAACGAAGAGAATTTTTTTACAATTTCAGGAAAAACTATGTTACGATAAGTGACCATGAAAGAGATGTATTCGTGGTAATGAAGCAAGTAGTGTCTGTGGGCTATAAATGTATGTACGATATATTACAAAAGATTTGAAGAAATGTTTGTGTAACAAATGAATAAAAATATAGTTGGGTTAATTTAGTAACACAGAGAAAAAATATTATAGTGTTGGCGAGGTTAGTAATGTATGTTTAGAGGTCTTGACAGTGGGGGCGCCAGTGGTAATAGTGGCGAGAATGAACGAAAAAAGAAAATAATAATCTTTTAGTCAACCTTTTTATGTTTGATGTGATAATTGTTCACAGATAGATACATGTATCTTCGACGTTTTTTATAATCAAGCTGTTGTTCTCGAGAATATATCTCCCACTCGTATGTTGCAACTCTGATCTGCTTGTCCTAGTTCGTTTTTTTTTCTTTGAACATGCTGTGTCTCGTAAACTACTAGGTTTTCTACCTGTTGCTCTATTGATCAACACACCTCATAGACGAATTCTTCATCATGCTCATGCTCGTAACATGGTAGAAGTGATTTTATCATATCATCCGGTTTTAATCTATCTGTAGAAATGCATAAATGTCTCCAACACAACTTGGAAATAATGTAATTATCATTTCTTTGGTGGCTGTAATGAACAACTGACTTAAATCATTTATATTGAGATTATTCATAAGCTTCAGCGGATGGATAACATGATCGTACCAGGCCTTCATTACCATAACGTTTTTCGCTGCACAATGAAAACTATCATTCTCATTATGATGTTTACAGGTTATCAAATTGCTTATACCAAAATACTCTTCATGTAGATTCTCAATACTATGTAGTCGAAAGACTTTATCCATATTAACGATTTCATAGTCTAAATCACTCAACAATTCAGACTTTTCGTTAAGTTCCATTAGTGTAAGTTTAGCATATACCGTTAAAATATATATGCGAGCTCTCGGTTTTTGAGATATTATCGTGAATATATCGCGTGCCATAAATGTTTCTTCCCGACAGGGAAATAATGAAGGATTTTTCAAGTGATGACTCATCGAAGAACATTGTAAATGTGGCGTTTTTGATGAATGCCATGCTCTGCTTGGCTTATACAGTGTATGCAAACACTTTCCGCCAGACATATCAATCATTGCTAGTTCGGTTACTCGAAAACCATAATCACAATCTATATGGATGCTGATATTTACAAAATATTCCGCTATATCTGCTTGTTCTGATAATAATACATGACCAATGATATTATGTACAGAAGATGTTGATCCTTCTGCTGTATAACCATCATCTGATTGCTGTGATTGAGGTGATGAAGTTGTATGCGAGACACTATCACTCGAAAATGAATTCTGAATAAATTCGTCGACTTTAATATCAATCGAATCGGTATTGTTATTCATGTTTGAATAATATTTTTAACTTTTTACTAAGAATGTAGAAAATTATTACTTTTAATGTTAGAGCAAACTTTTATTAATGCGTGAAAAACACAGCTTCAACAAATTCTACACGTTTAATGTAACACTAATACTGACTGCTTGAACAGATCCTTTCGAGATTCTAGCTCGATGCATGTCTTTGAAGAGGGCGGGTTGCACCAGAAAAACCACATTCCTTTGGTGAAAGCTGGTTGCATACGCAAATGAACGAAATTTACAGGTGATCTTTAGGTTATGGGTGTTTGTGTGTAGGTGTGTACATGTCAACCGGTTTTTCTACAAAAGATATGAAGGAGAAGATCCGGGCAGACTCGATGACCTTGACACATGATCGAAATCAACGACATAGCAACATTCATGCAAGGAAATAAGCAGAGTACCTTTGCATTATGAGCGTATGCGGACATATTGGGGGGAAATATGGAAGATATTGAAAAAAAAAAAAAATATATTTAGAGTTTGAAAAAAATGAAATAATCTTAAACTAACAGATTCGAAAAAAATTATTATGAATGATGAGAAAATCATTGTTAGCAGATGGATGCGTGGGAATGAATGGTATGGTTTCACTGTAGTTACAGGGGGGAGGGGGATGTACTCATGAAAAATAATAGAAAAGAATTTAAATTTGTGTAGGGTGGATAGGGGAGAGGGAAAATATGAAACAGCGTTAAATAAACATATACTCGAATTAATTTTTGAATACTTACGATTGGAAAAAGACTTTAGAGGGGAAAAAATATATTTTAGACTAATTCCATAATACATAGACATGAAAAATTATTATGAACAATATGAGGAATACCGTTAGAAGATGTTTACGCAATCATACTAGTGAAGATATCAATGGATTTATTTTTAGAACCTGAGAAAAAAATAAAATAAGAAAATTATCAACGGACTGAGGAAATGATTGGCAGCGAAAAAAAAAATATAATTAGGCTGATTCTATAATATTAGACTTGAAAAAGTTATTATGAACGATAAGAGAACTACCGGTAGCAGATGAATGCGAATGAAAGAGTGGCTAATACATTGACAGATTAATTTTTAGAATCGGAGAAACAAAAAAAATATAAAAATTATGAACGTTCGGAAGAAATAAACAGAAGCGTAAAAGAAAAATATACTTAGGCTAATTCTTTAATATTTTGACTCGAAAATAAAATATGTACGAAGTGGTGGTGTGTATTTGTGTGTGTGTGTGTGTGATATCGCGGTGTTTATTTCGGTGGCGACGGAGCGTGCATGGAATAGTACAGTGTACCTTTGTACAGGTTAACTCAATGCTTGATATGTGTGCAGGAATGGACGGTGTGCTTTTGCAATGAACAGAGAATACGTAAAAATAAAAATAAAAAAGTATCAACGGATTAAGTATAAGATCGGAAGCGGAAAAAGACGAAAAATATATATCAGGTGGCGGTGTATATGTGTGCGTGTGTGAACGTGTAGCGATCGTGAACAGGTTTCTATCGGTGGCGTGTGAGAGTGAGCATAGATGATCGGCTAGTTAATTTCAAAACGAACGACTGGAATTCACCTCACCTGGTGACAGTTTCAACTAGTTGCTGGAACATTTAAATATTTCCATTACAGCCGCGCTCGCGCTTACATAATACATCCCGTAGCAGCACACTCGCCCGCTCTCATTCGACTGATGGAACGTTCAAATATTTTCTTTAAAGATAAAATTTTTTGAAAAAAAAAATGCCTGAACGGAGCACGACTCGGAAAATTCCTTTAAATTTTGGGTTCTAAGTGTTGAGATTCCAACGTTTTTATCACTCCGGCAAAATTTTACCCCTCCCAACCTCGAAAAATGAAAATTAAAAAGTATGCTACATATATTACACACAGAGTCATATATAATACATACACATGATGATCGAAGGCGCGGGTATGGGAAAGCGAGTACACTGCTAAGGCTATGTTGAATATATGCCTGGAAACGGTGCGAGCGCATTTATAGATAACAGTATGAACGGGGCATCGGAAAAATTTGAAGAAATTTTGGGGAAACTTGGGTGAATTTTAACCATATGGATACAAATTGGGGTGAACTTTCAGCACCTGTACACTAATTGGGGGGGTGAATTTTGTCTACCTTGATGGAAATTAGGGATCGAATTAACGGAACTGTCCAGGGGAATCAGGGGTAAACAGGGAAAACTTGGAGGAAATCCGTGAAATCAGGGGAAACTTGGGGTAACTTTGGGCTCTAAAAGAGGAATTGGGGTTAATTTTTAGCACCTGGACATAAATTTGGGTGAAATTTCAGCAACCGTCCGGGAAAATTGTGGGAAACCTGGACACTCGGGGTACCTACCCCTGGGGAAAATCGGGGGAAACTTGGGGTAACTTTGGGCTCCAAGACAGAAATTGGGGTGAGTTTTGAGCAGCTGGACGCAAATTGGGGTGAGTTTTGAGCACCAGGGGACAAATTGGGGTGAATTTTAAGCACCGGGGGACAAATTGGGGTGAATTTTGAGCACCGGGGGACAAATAGGGGTTGGTGACATCAGACGTGCCAGCTGCCCTATTTATACACTACTAACGGGCTGCACGATTTTTTTTCTTGTACCTTCATAAGATAGATACTATATATATGTATGTATGTATATATGTATGTATGTATATATGTATGTATGTATATATGTATGTATGTATGTATGTATGTATGTGTGTATGTATGTATGTATGTATGGATATCTATATATATCAAATCAAATCAAATGTGTATTTCTAAAATGTACGAAGGATATATGTAGTAGAATATAATTTTCTTAAGCCGCAAATGCGCTCAGTTAGCGCGAGTAGCGGGATTATTGTTAACTGTACTTCCGGTATGTGCATTTAATGTAGTAAATGAACAACGTGGGTTATCCAGACCAAGTTTAATTTTAATGATTGTGTTCCTAACTATAGTTTAGTGTTAATAGTACTTATTAATAACCGTACCTCGGGTTTAGCTCAAGAACGGCTAGACCGATTTTATGAACTTTGATTTGTTGGATTTGTCTCCGCTCTGAATAGCAGAATATAAAGTTTAAAAAAAAATATGAAGAAAATCCATTTTTTTTTTTGCTATTTTTGGCTCAGAGGAGGGGGGGGGGGCTTAAATAATTGTTTAACCGTAATTTTCGGACTTTATGAAAGTTCTTCTGTGTTTTGTTTTGTATTTTGAATTTCGCTTTTAAAGGGTTATCTGGTGGTGAGATGAATTTTTTAAGGGTGATTTTTGAGGTCGTTCTAAATTCCGTATAATATATTCTAGACGGTTTCTTTCCGTCCGGGGTAATCGCTTAGCTTGAAGTTGTAAATTGTCTAAGATAGAAGTTTAATTGTAATTTATGATCTAATTCTAATAAGTCAAACCGTTTCCGAGCTATTGTATAATTAAATATTTTTGTCGTTTCCGAACCACCTTATTGGGATTATTCCGTACATTATTATATGTGTACGAAATTCTAAAAATCGGTATAAATTTACTTTAAGAAATTAAATTACTTTAGAAACACGTTTTTTTGTGTGTAGTCCATTATCTACTAACAGCACAGAGTACACACTCTATATTAATGAAGTATATAAATTGAGTGTATACTCTATGTTGTTAGCTGATGATATGGCCCGAAAAAACATGTTTCCAAAGTAAGCAAGACTAACATACTTATAGATCATAATGAGCATTTCTTGTTCCAGCCATTATAAAAAAACTGCTAAACATATGGACATAAAATTGAACATAATTATTCATATTCATGTCTAGATGTGCCATCAATCGTTATTTTTTTCTTTAAAAAAACTTGTATAAATAAAAAAATATTATTTTTTTATTTTCATGCCTTTATAACTGTAACGCCGAAAATAATGGCAGAACATATTCCGTAAATTGCGATGTTGCAATTAGAAAAAATGGTTATTTATTAAAAAATCTGCAATCGCCACATTATTGTTGTTGTACCTACATAATTTCACTACAACTCTACGCTGTACTAAGTTTTTGTCATAGCTATTTACATTATACTGTTTTTAATAAATAATTATTCTTTCAAATTGCAATGTCGCAATTTACGGAATATGTTTCATCATTTTCGGATTTTTGAAAATGACGGCATCTGTGAAATACATTACTTACGTACACTTTTTATTCTTATTATAACGGAGAAAAAGCGTAATAATCATGATCTATTATCTTTAACAGTTCCAAAGCGAAATATCTCCAGCAATCGATCGGTAACTTTTATTTTTAAATTATAAAAATATTTGTGCAAATAATGAAAATATTTTTATTAAGAGCAGATTAATGATCTATTAAAATCAGTAACCCGACTATTTAAAAACCAAACTATCACTTCCTTTACTAATATATTTTCTATTAGATCGGTGGTAATAAAATCAATTATTTTTCTCTTATTTAATCCATGCTATACTTAGTTCTTGTATGTATCATATTTTTCTGTTTTACTAAATTTGGGGGGTTTCAAAGGTATTGTATGTCTGATAGTTGGCGTGATTCTTTTTATGTTATTTGAGCTAAAGTAATAAATTCACTCATTTTACACATATTAATATTATATAACAACACTAAAATTCCATATTCTTATATTTTTAGTATTTTCCAAGACGAGTACATGTTAAATTTTCACATAAAAATAGCAGTATTTCTTAATGACATATACTAATTAAGATAAATGTAAAGTATTCTTACTTAAACTATTCTACACTGTGCGTTGGTATTATTTCATCATTATCGTATATCCTATTTACAATGTTATGTTTCGGACAAGTCTTTTGTAATATTATTTTTATGCTAAGTTTAGCTCACATTTATTGAAGTTATGGTTTATATGACAAGAACCTTAATGTTGTAATATAGTTAAAATTATGTTCAAAAATATGTATACATCTCAAATATTACCTAATTTAATTTTGTTTTTATTCACTGTAACTTAAGATGTTATAGTTCATATTTTATCGGTTGTAACTTCAATAACATTAGTTCAGAATTGATTTATTATGTATTCCTAACTTATTGTTCCGATTTAAAATATTATATGTGCAATTTAGTTATTACATACAATTTTAAGAGTATTACAATATTTAATTTCTGATAAGAAATCTGAAACTTAAATTATCGCCTTAAATGCTGTGATGTACTATTTCACTATAAATTATATCTGCACACAAGCATAACGTAATGAATTTTAATTTCATCTTATTTCATTTATTTTTACACTCCCACTTATTGTATTAATTATTGAATATTAAATTACATATGTGTGTGTATGTATATATGTATAGTAATAGTATAATGTATGAAAAAAAAAAAAAAATAATAATACAAATGGATTGAAGGAAAATAAACTGATTATTCGTTTAGTTGATTCAGTTGTTAGTAAACTACACAGTGTTAACTTTGTCATTATTTTTATGACGTTCTTGGTAATTATAACATAAATATTTGTTTTATCTCTTCAATATATATCTTACTGGATTTAATTAATATTACACAAGTAGTGAAATATCGCATGTTACTTTAATAATATATGTATAATTTTTACACCGTTTTATTAAGTTGATTTGATTTTAGATTTTTTTTTTTAAGAAATTTTACTTTTAGTCTTAATTATCGCAGTGCTAAATGATATATGTACTTTAATTTACTTCATAACTTTATAATCAAGGTATGGAAGTGTAAACGTTATTTTGAACCAAAATGAACTTCAAAAATAAAATTACTTTTTTTATGTTGAATATTCAGAGTTTATGTAGATATTTTGATGAACTGAATATATATGTAATAAGTGTGAAATTATTATCTTGCTTATAAATCAAATCTAAGCTTTGTCTTAAAACATGAGTATCAATTTAAAATTCTTGTGTTCCAAAGTAAAACTATATATTGATGAACCTCACTTTGTTAAAACCAAGATGAGAGCACAAGTAGTGTATATGGGAGCTTTATTTTTCAATAAACTTCCTGAAGTCTCGAAAATATATTTAAAAAATTATAAAAAACGACATAGGAAAATATGAACGTTGTTCTTTAAACATGGAATCTAGATTACTTAATCTATAAAAATACCTTTTATTTACTGCGTACCGTACTGAGTATAGTCAGTGGCGGATCTAGAATTTTTTTTTGGGGGGGCCGACCAAAACTTGAAAATTTTCCCCGGGGGCACAAAATTGTGTGCTAAAAAAAAAAAAACTATACATAACAAAACCAAAATACGTATATATATTTGAAAGGTAATATGTAGGTAAATACGAGTTCTTAATACAATATCATGCGAGATTGTTTGTTTTTAATAGCAAACTCTTCGACTACTTCGTCTAAATCGAGCGATTTTACAATATCTTTTTCAATATAAAGTGTAGCTAAATTATGTAATCGTTCGTCTGACATGGAGTTTCTCAGGTAATTTTTAATAAAACGCATGTAAGAAAATGTCCGTTCACATGGAGCGTGGAAACTGGTATAGTAATACTAATTACACACAATTTATACGTTTCTACATAACAATTTTTGTAAATTTCTAGAAAATCAAGGAACATCATGGTAGATTTAACTTTTGCTTTTTTTTCATTTTCGTGAATTTTCAATGTTTTTGGTAGCAATTTTAATTCTGCTTGTAGAGTTTCAACGTCGACATCATAGTGAATAGCTAAGGGTTCCAATAACGAATATTTTAAAAAAGTATCACTTGTTGGGTTGAAACATTCGATGGCTTTTGAAATAGGATTATTATCAGAAAATCGAGAGTTTAGATCAGAAATGACCAAATCTAAAATAGGATACAAAATTTTAATTTTATAGTCACTTTCGTCTTGAAAAACATCATCGTCCGATTCAGTTGCAGAACTTGAAACTATACAATTTTCATATTTTTTAGAAATTTTACGACTTCGTTTGCTAGCACATTTTACGACTAATTTCGTTTTCTTCGCACATTTGAATGCAGTTTTTATAAAAAATTTTTAAAAAACTCATCATTAATTCGGTAATCGGTTAAGCTTAACAGTAACAATTCAATTAGGCAAAGAACACGGCTGATTTCAGCGTTGGTGCATTGCATATATTTACTCACCATTCTAAAGTCGAATAAAATTTCGTAAAACATGTTTAAATTAAACGCCGCCTGTCTCAACGCATATCATAGGTGCAGAGACAGACTACAAATGTAACAACACCAAGATTTTAATGTTCGACGGTGTAATATTTTTTGTGTGATGTTTGTAGAAGAAAAAAATTTTACGTATTTCTTCTCGTGTTAATCTTCGAGTTTTTGGGGGGGGGGCAGAAAAAGTGCGGAGGGGCCAGGCCCACCCGCGCCACCCCTTAGATCCGCCACTGAGTATAGTTATTTTAAGTTTCAATTCAGAGTGCTATTTGTTCAAATCTGTGATGATATATCCGCCACAATGAAATTTTAATATTGTTATATAATATTAATATGTGTAAAATAAGTGAATTCTATATTACTTCAGCCCGAATGGTATAAAAAGAATCACATAAACTATCAGCCGTACAATAATACCTTTGAAACCCTTCAAAGTAATATAAAACAGAAAAATAAAATACATACAAGAACTAAGTATAGTATGGAGATTAAATAAGTGAAAAATAACTGATTTTATTACCAACGGTCCAATAGGAAATATATTAGTAAAGGAGGTGACAGTTTTGTTTTTAAATAGTCGGGTTATTGATACAAATTAATCTGCTCTTTAAGATAAAAATATTTTCATTATTCGTATGAATATTTTTATAATTGAAATATGAACAAAGTTATCGATTAATTGCTGGAGATATTACACTTTGGAACTGTTAAAGATAATAGATTATGTTTATTATGCTTCACATTTTTACTTATGATTTTTCAATGTAATTTTTTTAGCGATTTCTATATTTTTTTTGTATAGATATTTTTTGACCTATAAAATATAATTATTTTCCTTTTAGAAATATATATTTCACGGAACACGATTTGCGAGCCGTCACAATGTTGTGCTTTTAGCTAGTTTACTTTAATTGTTTAAAGTGTAAATTTATGCTGATTTTCGTTATAAAGGGGAATAATGCCTTGTTGCCACGTGAATTGCATTCATTTCAATGTGATTAAAATACTTTTCATTTTGATACATTTATTGAACTTAATTAATTTACAGTATTAATTTTATCTTAGTGAAAAACTGAATTTAATTCAGCTAATAAGTTAACACCACATTTATTGATTCTAAGGCGGTACGAAATTGGCCGGGTCAGCTATAGTATAAGTATAAATGCGGAGCTCTGAACTACTTTTGAGGAACAAAGATGGTGATAGATGTAATAGGGGTGAAATTGAAGATCATTATCTAAAAGTAGTAAAGATCTGGGACAACATTAATACCAGCACACGGAATTGTCTTTCTTCTTCGTAAAACTGAAGAAAAAAAGCTCGTTGTGAACTGGTGGCAGTTGTAATGGAGAAGATACTTGTAAAAACCACACACGCTACTCTTACGGTCGTTCTTGCGTGGGAAATTTTTCTCGTCTAATGTTCCAAATTAAACGATGTACTCTGTTTCATTGTATATAGTACCCTCTATACTGCTGTCAGGTTAAAAGTTTGTATGCCGGTGATTTTTTCTTATTTCCAGGTGTTGCAAAACTAAATGTGTTTTTGCGTCAATGTTTGGAGATAATTTATTAGATGAGTGTATTCCAGCAAATTTATATTACTTTTATTCTAAATTTATACGCGGCAATGGTAAAAAATTCTAAGTTTATATAGAATGCCGATTTGGATAAAATCATCGATATTCTCATCACCTCTTTCATCCTCTTCTTAACATTTTTTAAACAAATAAAGAATCTTTTTCCATTCTCTTTGTTAAATGTAGAAGTATAATAAGTCATAATAATAACTGATCTAGTAAACAATTATAACAAACGATATAAGAACAAAATAAGTTTCTTGCTTAGTAACGTTTTCGGGCGTAACCCATCATCAACTAAAACACCACATGGTGAATTGTTAGTTAGCTGATAATGCCTGAAAACGTTACTAAGTAAGAAATTTATTTTGTTCTTATATCGTTTGTTATAATGGTTTATTATATCAGTTATTATTATAACTTATTATATTTTTTAAACTTTTTTTTTGTACTTCACACTAATACTTTTTGTACAATTCCCATTAACTTGATCGCTCGCATCTACTTTCGCTAACTCGCAATTGTGTCGAATATTAGTGTTTTGTGAATTATCGCGAGAAAATTCACCGCAAAAGTGTCATTAGAAGAAAATTGCAAAGATGCGGTGAATTCAATATCATTATTTAACTCCGAAAAAACAAATTAATAAAATGTATCATTTTTTTGTTTGCCTGCTAGAGCGGATCCAGTATTTTGTTCTGGGAAGGGCACAAGCAGCAAACGGGCAAAATGTGTTTTTGCATTTTTGCGATCAAAAAACAACATACAACAATAACCGTAACAAATAAACTTGTAGTTTATTACTAACGAAATAATAGAAAAGTACATGATTACAAAAGATAGCTTTT
Source organism: Icerya purchasi (assembly GCA_039619475.1). NCBI lineage: Eukaryota > Metazoa > Arthropoda > Insecta > Hemiptera > Monophlebidae > Icerya > Icerya purchasi. The sequence continues at coordinate 587,423,663 of CM077115.1, forward strand.
TCTTTTATGTTTCCCGCTAAAGGTATATACAGTACTTCGTTGGGGTTCATTTTTGCCGCGATGTTTCGATGAATATGCATTAAAGCCAGTCCATTTAAACTATCTTTTGTCATCCTGTTTCGAAGATATGTCTAATTGGTGTAAGATTGAAAAAGATCGCTCAGCAGTGCGCTAGTAGTTGCAGGAAATGTGTACAACAATTGAAAGAGAGTTCCGATATTTGGCAGCACCATTGATTTTTTGTAGGCGTCTGCTGGAGACTTTGGGTCTATTTTCTCTCATCCGTTGCCAAATTTCAAAGCTAACAAACAGGGAGCGCCCTCTTTGTATATTTCATCACCTTGCAAAACATTCTCTATTTCTTCGGGGCTGAAATTATGGGACAGCAACTCCTGTAATTGTCTCATTCTTTGCATCGGTACGCTAGCCTGGGATGACATATTTCACTTTAAAAAATAATCCAAAAAAGGAATATATACACTGAATGTCGGTAATACTCTTGAACAGAATGGGTCTGACGGTTCGACCGATTTGTTCGAAGGCCGGCGATTCTGCGGACCGTAATTTCTGTACCAATTTTGTTTTCGAGAGCCTCAGCTTCAATAAAAAGTTTTTTGAATGTGTTCGTGCTAGTTTCACTTTGCCTCCGCAGACTTGCCGTGGTCGTATTGGTAAACTGAACTGCAGAAATTGGTATAAATTTCAATGGCTTGTAACGTTGGAGATAAGAGGACAGCGTGATTCCTAAAACATCAGTGAGTATTACCGAGCTTACAAGAAATTCTGATGACATTATAGCTCAGAGCAACGAAAATACAAGTGTGTAGCACTTCCGGTTTTTTGATCAGCCTTTTGAGTCGGTGGCTTGCGCAATGGGTAAAAAAGGCTAAAGGCTGAATGCTGGCTATGCGCATGAATAGCTTGTATTTTTATCCGCTCATGTTGGTTCCTCCGTTATATGCTTGATCACGGAACAATGTAATATCCAAGTTAAGGTTTTCCAACGCCTTTGAAATACGGCGATAAATCTGTAATTTCGACAAACATAGGAAAGTCTTTTTTGATTTCATTTGTATCTACATCGAAATAGCGAATATAAATGGCCAGCTGCGCACAAATAGAAAAATATATGGTCTCATCAACCAGAATAGTAAAATATTTAGCCTTCTTAATTTTGTTCACTATTTTGTTTGTATTATAATTACTTCCTCACAATATTCAATCCAGTCATTATTTCGTATCGATTTGCAAATGTAAGAAGCGTTTTTAATAACACACACGTTTTTACGTGGTCATGTAGTATCTCATCTCCAGCATCATTTCGGAACTGAAGTTGCCTTCCCCGTAAAAACTTTCCGATTCTAAATTACCGTCATTCCTGTGACCTCTTAGTGGTATGTTTCGCATTCCGCATAATAAAACAGTGTTTTTATGATGGGTATAAGCTATTTATGATTCTCTTCAATAGTTTTCATTTCCGGGGATCTCATTTGGACACGAAACGCCACAGTATACCAAAGAAAAAACAAAAACAACTAATACGTACATGATTATAACGCGACCGTATTGAACTCCTTGTGCTCTTTGTCTCTATTTTTAACTGTCTGGAGCACAGGAGCATGTGTCCCCATGCCCCTCCCTTAAAGCCGCCTATGTTTGTCTGTTTTATAACATAGTTTATTTAATTTTCAAAACTATTGCTTTTTCCGAATTTTGTTAACATATATATATATCGTTTTTTTTTTTAAAAGATTTCAAAGGCTCGTCTTGCCTTTTTAATAATGCTACTGTTAAATCTCAGAATATTCCGCGATATCGTAGTATTGGGAGAGCTTCCGTAATTATGCCGTCGACTTTTAAATATCATCGTGAAAGAAATATAAGAGGAGCGACTTTTCAGACACGTCAATTTCGTTACCGTAATTATATTTAGAGCGGAAGAAATTTTAATCGAATCTACCGAAGTAATAACGGCCTATCTATATCTATATTGAGTTTTATGTCGTTCAGCTGGTCCTATTCACAGTACTTCGCTAGCGACAGACCCCTTCTTTGTCTTGCTTAACTCAATTCCCTTCTTCACCCTTTTCTTTTTTTTTTAACATAATCCTTCGCTTCGGTGTAAAATATCTTTGCAAGCGTTTCTACTATTACATATTTTTAACTTTTGAAAGACGTTTTTTTCGCTAAATCACGCAAATTAATCATGTGCACCTCGTAGCGAAGATAATAGCTTGACACATACGTTTAGTTTTTAAATTATTTCGATTGAAGCCAAAAATAATATTATTAGCATACAATACCATTTTTCAGATTTCGTTTTTTATTAATCGTATTTTATTAATCGTATTTTATTAATCGTATTTTATTAATCGTATTTTATTAATCGTATTTTATTAATCGTATTTTATTAATCGTATTTTATTAATCGTATTTTATTAATCGTATTTTATTAATCGTATTTTATTAATCGTATTTTATTAATCGTATTTTATTAATCGTATTTTATTAATCGTATTTTATTAATCGTATTTTATTAATCGTATTTTATTAATCGTATTTTATTAATCGTATTTTATTAATCGTATTTTATTAATCGTATTTTATTAATCGTATTTTATTAATCGTATTTTATTAATCGTATTTTATTAATCGTATTTTATTAATCGTATTTTATTAATCGTATTTTATTAATCGTATTTTATTAATCGTATTTTATTAATCGTATTTTATTAATCGTATTTTATTAATCGTATTTTATTAATCGTATTTTATTAATCGTATTTTATTAATCGTATTTTATTAATCGTATTTTATTAATCGTATTTTATTAATCGTATTTTATTAATCGTATTTTATTAATCGTATTTTATTAATCGTATTTTATTAATCGTATTTTATTAATCGTATTTTATTAATCGTATTTTATTAATCGTATTTAGCTATGTTTGACAGCACACCGATGACTGCAGCGAAGATGTAATAAAATTCAACGGAATCTTTCCGAATTTTTGTTCCTCCGCCTAAAAAAATGTGGCAGCACTATAGGTCTAAACAGAACGCTGTTCTTACCTTCTAATGCGTTTGTTATTTTATTCGTCGAAGTATTAAAATATTCCGAATTTCGATGAAAATCCAGTGGTGCATCACGGGGGGGTGGGGATAGGGGACATCCTCCCAAAGAACCAAAGCTTCTATGAAAAAATTTTTTATAACAGAGAAACTTAATTTATGTTATAAAACATTTGTATAAATGTTACCTACGGATTTTAATAATTAATATTTAATACTCTTTTCTAGTAAAACTATTAATGCGTTACGTTTTTTATTTTTTATTTTAAACCCAACTGTCGTCGATCTTTTGACATTTTTATTTTGTAATGTAAATGAAAATAGTAGTTCAACGAGAAATATATATAACTTAAACTTGCTCACTGATAAAGAATTCGAATCGGATTACTAACAAAAATAAACAAGTAAAGTCTAATAAAAATACTATCTTACTATTTGTAAACTACCATATTTTAGGTATAATTTTATAATTTCGTTTTATTTTTTTCATAACTAAAAATAAAACAAAAGTTAAATTAAAAATTGTAATAATCATGTATTTTTAAAACACATTTTTATGAATTTCTATAAAGGTCGCTATTTGATTTTCTTTATGAAACACAAGGGGGTAATTTCTCGAATTTACTGCCTACCTCGTAGAAGATTTTACGTAAGATTGACATGTGTTGTCGGTTGTGTGATGAGTTCCTCTTTCACGACCGCTACCTTTTGCCCTTTGATGAGTCAACGCTTATGGCGTGTTGTTTTCGAGATATTTCGATTGCTCAATTTATTCCTATGCTTAACTAGCCCCGCTCTACCTTAAATAAAAATCGCAAAAGCAACGCTCCTCAAAAATCAAACGATTACCAATCAAATTTTTGCTTTTAGGAAACAACTTTACTTTGACTAATTTTCATATGAAAAAGAATTACTTACGGATTTTCAGTTTTCATTTTTTCTGTTTTTAGATATATTTTCCAACCGTTTATTTCTCTAAAATGCGGCCAATGCGAAAAGTTGGATTTAAGAAAATACGCAACTGCAATTAGCCCTATTCATCTAGCGGTGTGTATTAGAAGAAGTCGATGACGATTCTTTTTGAGCAGAACATTTTTGCTCTTTTCAAATGACGTAATTGGTCACTTATCAAGCTGTTTTTTCATCGGGTAGTGCCAATTCCAAGAGAAAAAAAAAGTAAAACACCAAACAATGGATTTCTTCGTCTCGCATTCGTAACGTTATCTTGTAAAAAGAAAAACGAAAAAGGCGAAAAAGTTTTTATAAAAAATTTTACAATCGACTTAAATTGCTAAATCAAAACAATCATTTTCTAAACATGCTAAATAAAAACGGAAGAACAAAAAATATGGGGTTGAAAAGTAATTCTGAGAATCTTTCAACAAAATCACGAAGCAAATTTTTACTAACGGCCAGCGAGACATTTTTTGATATTATTTTTATTCGGCGTTTACACTGCGACCTGACAATATGAACATTAATGCAAAGAAAGTTACATTTATTTTATTAGAAAACAATTGTAAAATTCAATACATATGCGCGTAGGCTTGCCATTTTATATATATAAAACTGTGCCGGTCATATTAGTGCCCTAGATTTTTATAGTTTACCGCACGTTGTGTAATAACTGGAATAATTTAAGAACCAAGTTGAAACGTTGTAAATAAACGAATGTCGTTCAAACTAGTGTGGATGTGTAAACAGAAAGTCATACATTATCTGGGTCGCAGAAAAGCCCCGGGTTAGATTATAGAATTTGTTCGAAATAGTTCTAAAGTTAATTAAGTGCGAAAGAGATATTGTTTTTAGAAATTGTAATCTGAAACGGTACAGAGGGGCGCGCTTATGAAAAAGCTGGGGATGTTCGTGGTAGCGCATACAAAATGAAATGGCTTTTATCGTATGTTCTAGCCTTAATCACGATGGATGCTTGTATATTTAATCCGTTGCCTGTGTGAACAGCGTAAAAATCAGTCGCGTTACCTTTGTCTCGAAAGTACGTACAGTCTTAGATGCCCGTTCTTTTTTATCTATTCATTTTGTCCATTCATCAAACGTAAATGCGGAAATAAAATCGTTGAACGGGAATTAACCGTTCCATTAAAATTTGAATGGCCGAAAAAGGAACTACAGGAGAGTCGATCTGCTACACTTAATTAGTTTTATTTAAATTTATTGTCTCTCCATTTATGGGCACATTAACCCAGCACGTAGGTGATGGTAACTCTGTTAATTGCTCAATATTCGGACCAACAGCATTATATTTAATCATATACATTAGGCGATAACTGAGATTATCCGCTGAATTAACAACAGCATAGTTCTTTTTTTATCAACCTTTTCGCATTAGTATTTTGTAATGCACCGGTAGCAATACCGGTAAATGGGGTGAACTGATGTTATTTTTGCCGAACTGTTTTAAAAATAATCGAATATCATTACTGTTTTCACTGAAATAACAAGATACCGCAACGTATCCGACATTTATGATGAAATGTTTAAAAGCTTACCGACTCTATAAGTAACTTACTTTCGCACTATCTTTTAATATCATCTGTTGTTGTTTTATCTTCGCCCAGTATAGAAATATAAAAAAGGTGGTCGACACATTCGTTGAAATTGTATAAAGAGCGCGGGTAGGTTTTGCTGGTGTTTTTCGGGTAGGGTTATGTAAAGTAGTCGGCAGTCTAAAAAAGCTGATTATCATCATAGTGAAGACTCTAGACAGTGACGAAATTATATTTGGTTTTTTCTAAATTTTATAAAATTTTTCGACTATGACCAAACTCCGTACGAGAAGCGTACAGAGTAAACACACTTAAGGAACACCTACCGGGAAAATAATGATTTTCTAGTACTATAACAAAATTTAGAGTACACATTTTATTTTTATCGTGTTAAATAAAATTCATGTAAATTACACTTCTTTTTTTTTTTTTGAAATAATATTTAATTATTACATACTCTAACTATCAATCAGTATCATAACGGAAAAATTGGACCACACGACAGCATCACACCGACTTGTAAAAAAATAGCATTCGGATATTCATTCTGGTTTTTGAGCAAAACCAATGACATCATAATTAATAGGTTACTTGAGCGATTTTTAAGTGGGTACTTATTCGCTTTTCACTAACGACCCATGATATAGAGACAATGCTTCGCCTCAACTCGCACCATGTTATACCCATGATAACGTATTTAATTGTCGATTAACGGAGGTTACCCCTTTTTAAGGAAATGGTTATTTTCCAAAAAAAAAAAAAAACTTGACCGAATATTTATATTAATTTGTTACCGATACACAAGCGCATTTAGTCTGGTTTGAGATACTATTACGAATGCAAAAAGTAAAACTAAAAGAGAAGCCCTCTAACCTGGTAAGCTAAAGCCGCTACGATGATATTGTTCGGAACGACCTTGAGAGGATCTACTTCTTTCATCAATACTGTTGCCGGAATTTTATGGTATTTGATCATGGATAAAAAATTTTCACGGAAAATCGTTTTCCAATCGACATCTTTATTTAGATCGCTATATTTCATGGTCCACATCAGCGCCGCCTAAATAAAGTGTAAACAAAACAAAAATTAAAAATTACATTATCGACGTAGTGTATCTACACACTCTGTTCGTTAATTAGTCAACAAGATGCGCGAATAAATAAGTACGAATGAAAAAAAATTTAAATTGAACATAAATAAGAAATATGCTAGGGAAGTAACTATTTCTAAACTTGATGTGATCCAAAATTCTTGCCTTAGACTCTGTCTCGGTGCTCTTAAATCCTCTCCTATTCCAGAACTACTTGCTGAATCGAATGCTCCTCCCCTGTCTATTCACAGATCTTATTTAGGCTATCGCTTCCTTGCTAAACGTCTTTCACTCTCATCTTCTTCTCTCATTTTTTCCTACCTTTCAATTTCTCGCAATTGGCGCTTTGTGCCTAGGAAAATTCCTATCCCTTATTTCTCTCCGTCTTAGTTCATTTTGGCCATATGCACTTTCCTTTAATAGTCTGCCTTATTTCTCCTTTAACTTCAGCGATCTCTGCCATCCTCCCAGAGTATTTATTTTGCCTACACTTGCAAAATCTCTCCCTCCAATTGTAATTAAACAGGAATTCCATAGTATCGTCAATTTTCTCTTCCCTTCTCATGTAAACATTTTCACTGATGGTTCTAAGGGGCCTGATGGGGTTGGTGCTTCTTTTATTCTTCCAGATTATAACTTCTCTGAATCCTTCTGTCTTCCTTCTTTCTGTTCCATATTTACAGCTGAGCTAATGGCTATTTTTATCTCCTGCAATCGTCTTTCTTCCCAGTTTCTGATCATATCCGACTCCATGAGTGCTCTTCAAGCCATCTCTTCTCCTCTTCCTAATCATTCCTGTGATTTTACTATTCTCCGCATACGTTCTCTCATTCGGACTCTCTCTATTCTTCGTGGGATTGATATTGACTTGCTGTGGGTTCCTGGCCATTCTGGCATCTCAGGTAATGAGATGACTGATTCTTTGGCTCGGGTTGCTTCTTCTTCTTCAAAAAAAATCCCATCCTCTAATCTCTTGCCTTTGTGTAAATATTTCCATCTCAGATTTTGGTCGGATATATATCCTTCCTCCTTTTCTAATTGTCGCTCTTTTTATCTGTCCGTTTAGCCTAATCTTTCTTCAAATCCTTGGTTCCTTCTGTTTCATTCACTTCCTCGTTCCGTTGTTATCTCCATTGTGCGTTTGCGCTTTAACCATTCCTTGCTGCCTTCCTCCCGCTTTCGCTAATCATTAGCCTCTACCTCGTGTTGTCCTCTGCATTCAAATGATGCGATTGTTTGTGACGCCGATCACGTGTTTTCGGTGGAGCGTTCGGCTCTGTATTCCCACTTGTTTGGGCTGGGGCTTCCTGCTCCTTTTTGTGCTCATTATATCCTGTCTTTTCCTTCTACACTTATTATCCTCTCCATTGTTTCCTTCTTATTAACGATAGCTGATTGTCTCACTATATAACTTTCGTTTTTCTTTAATTGTTTCTGGGTGAAGGTCCCTGGTTGACAAACCCAATTAATAATAATAATAATAATAATAATAATAAAAAACAACTATTCCATTATCAAGAAGAAAAAAAAAAGAAAAACTTGTAAAACCGAACAACGCCGTATACATTTGGTCTGACCCTGAAGTAGATCTAAACCAAAATGATAAGTAGAAAATAGAAATACAGCAGTATATGTATATAAACAAAATATTAGCAAAAATAACTTTTTAAAAATAGGCCTTTAATTTTAAGAAAACGTATTAAAAAGAATTAACCTCAATATATCTGTTTATTTCACTTATTGTTTATGTTTATTGTATAGTAAGTAATTAACCTTTTGACAATGGCAGTTCCTAATTTGCAAAACCTATCTCTAATCGTGCAGTTTATAAGAGTGGAGGTTAAGGTAAAATCGAAATTATCTAAAATTCATATCATAGAGACAACATCATACGTTCATGATAACTGTATTAATTTAATAGTTGAAAAAACATGTGGTAAAAAGTTGAGAAAAGTAATCTGTTTTGGGCATAATTTATTCCCTTCCTCATTGTTCAATCTCTCGTGCCTTCTCCTTATTGTCCATTGCACCCTCCCAGCAATCAATGTATTTCTGATTCCGATCATATAATGTTTTCGGTTGTTCGTAATTATCAACTGAACAAGCTTCTTTTTATTCCTTCCCCTTACAAACCGGTATTCCCGCTTCATACTGTGCTTCATTCATTCCCTCCCTTCCTTCTCCTTCGGTTATTATCTTTGATCGTGTAAGCATCTGAGTCTCTCTTTCCCCTCTGTTCCGCTGTTCTTGGACCAATGTTCATGTTGACGAACCTATTTAAAAAAAAAAAAAATCTATTTTTCCCCCATTACATGTTATGATGCAAATATACACGTATGACGTTAAATGTGTTTTAAATAATTTTGATGTTACTTTCATTAGAGTCAGCCATAAAAACTACATAACCAGGTGGTCAAAGTATATTTGTGTATTGAATGACCTGATCAGAGAGAAGTTTTCGGTTATTAACTCTGTCTACTACTTGCCTATTGCCAAACACAGAAAATTTACATTTGCATATAGAAAATTACAGACCTAGGCTTTTAATTGTTTCATGTAGGAAATCTATAATTGTCACTTAACCTAAAACTTCTCTTTAATCAGGACATTCACAATACACAAATATACTGAAATATCTGGGAATTCTCACTGATGTTAAACTTACTTTTCTGCCTCACTTCAATTATATTCAAACTAAATGTGGCTCTCTTTACCGTAGTAGTAGACTGCAGCATAGAGCGTTGCGGTTTACAATGCTCAGAGGGAATTATATTATATAAGGGCTTAATTCAGTCCCTGCTTGGATAGGGAGCTGCCACTTATGTCACACAGAAGGTTTTGAAAAATGTTAATAGCCATCAGAGAAGGTTCCTCCTCAACATCTCGTCTCTATATATGGATTTGTATATCACTGGCCGGACTATCACAAGTGAGTTTCGAATTCTCAAGGATTTCATCTTGTGCACATCTCTAAAGTTTATAAGCAATAATTATGTATTAATAACTCTTTTAGCAAATTATTTAAAAAGCAGGTTCTACAGACTATGATGGCTCTGAATGGTAGTGGAGATGGGATGTTGACTCTACAGGAAGAAAAACCTGTTACTTTCTCCCCAGTATCTCAGACGGATTAAGAATGAAAAAATTATATATCAACTTTTACAGCTCTCAAGTGCTCTCTGGGCATCCGATTTGCTAGTGGTCCAGAGTATACCTGCTGTTCACTAGACGTTACTGATGACGTCAATCATTTTCTCTTTGATTACCCTGCTTTCAGTTACTTGCGTGTTGAATTCACAATATTATGAAAACTGATCCTTTCCAAATTACTAGCAAAAATCACTCTACCTTTTCCTTAAGTTTACCGAGGCTGCTATGAGGTGCAAGTTTCAACTGGGCAACTAGTATTCAGTGTGGCTAAATATAAACGGTTTTATGAAAGCTGGAAAATCATTATTAATTTTTCAAAATAATCTGTCTCCTCTGTGATGCATTTTCTTATTTGTGTCATTTACAATATTAGTGTATGTTCGTTAGGATGTTCATTAGGATCCGTTTCATTTATTTTCATATTTTAATTTTTATACCTGTTAAAATATATTTTTTTAAATTAAATATTATATTAAATATATTTCATTTTCATTTCATTAAATTAATTTACATAAACCGCAAATGCGCTTAGTTAGCGTGAGCAGCGGAACTATTGGTCATTATAACTGGACTATAAATATGTGCAATTATTATTGAGACAGAGAAACGACAATTTCGTAGTCCAGGTTTACATAGTAATAACGTACGGTTACAACAATTATTCTTCACTAAAAGTAAAATCTAACAATCATTAAAAATAAACAACTGCGAAGCTTACAAAGGCTAGTGTTTAGTGTACGAATCAACACAACTTAACCAAATGAGATAAACAAGAAAATTAGAACAGGTGATATTTACACATTTCTACTAGCCCATGTTTACATATATTCTTAAACGTTAATTTCAAACTAAGTAATACTTAAGATTTTAAAATTAAAAACTACATTTACACTGAAATACACACACTCCCCGTTCCCTTGAAATTGATGGCAACCTCAAAAGTAATATGTGAACGAGAAACTATGTATGTATATAACATTAAATAAAAACAATAAGCATAACTGGTGTATAAAAAGTAATAATAATATAAGTATTATATTAATCATAAAAGTAGCAATACCATATACAATAGTGAAATGAATCTATTGGTTACATTAATAATAGAATAATAAAAAGATTATAGCAGTAATATTATAATAGTAATTATAGTAATAGTGATATAAAATATTCATTATAGTCATAAGATAATGCCAGTAGTAAAAATATCCTAATCGAAATGAACTACAAATGAAACTAATTAATGTATAGGTTTAAGTTAAATTAAATTAAATTTAGATACCGTTTAATTGCGAAGTAAATGAAGTGATATATTTCGAATAAGTCGATTTTATCGCACATAAATACTTAGAAAAACAGTTGCCCTAAAACCTACTGGTATATGATAGTTTTTAGCTAAATTACAGATTTAGAATTATAATTTTTCATGTGTACGCTAAATCAAACGTTATCCCATTACTTATGAAAATTGTACATTACTGCTACATTATATTTACATTTGTTTTCTTTTATTATATTTCATTTAACTTTTAAGAATGGTTAATAGCAACTAAGTTCTATAATAATACTCTTCGTAATAGTCGGGACTATGTTTAATATTGAGACGGATTCGGCAGCTACGGCAATAATTATGTCGTATACGCTTTCCGATGATATTGCTCGAGGTAGAAATTATTTTGTTTTATTGTTTATTGTTCTGGTTTCTCGGGCAACAACGGTACATGGCGATCAGAGACGCTTTCACGACCAGCTAGCCTGGCCGAGATCGCGAAGATAAGGCATGTGTCGAGGGAAAGCGTATGTGTGCGTGTAGTACAGCTACGAAAGTCGCGGCTGAATATATAAAATCCCGTAAAGGCAGGGTAGTGGCCGCTTTAAAAGTATATAGTAATAAGTTGTTACTTCAGAAGAATCGACGTTTATGTCGACTAGCCGATATCGCGGTAAAAGCCCGCCGTGGAATTGTCGACTGTGTTCTGTTGCATTTTTGAATGCTAGTATGGCTAGTCGATCAGGGAAGTTTACGGTGGAGCGGAAGAAGAAGACGTCGATTGAACCGCGTTTCGTTGTGAAACTTGCCATTTGTTTTTGTTTGTTATTTTTTTTTTTTTGAAGGCCTAAGCTCTGTTAGGCAGAGCTATTCCGGTAGCGGTGAACCGAGATTTCACCGTTGGCGTCCGTAGATATTTTTTTATTTGTTTTCGCGATTTTTTTTATATTTTTTTTCTCGAAGGATTTTTTTCTGATCATTAAGCGAGGAAATCGTGATTCTTTACACTGGCGGCCCGAACGAACAGGGACATCGAATAGTCAAAAGGACGTTACCTGGAAGGAGCAGAGGACGAAGGGGAAACTGCCAAGCAAACAGATAAGTGTTTATTTTTAACATCTCCCCTCGGCCTGCTTTATATTTTTTATATTTTTTACTATTTTCACATTTTGTACGACATTAAAGTCGGTTAAAATTTCTCTATATATTTTATTATTATTATTATATTCTTTCGGTAAATAGGCCCGTTAATAAACGCTTGGCTCGTTACCCTGCATAAGTGGTGACTTGAACAGAGTGGTGGTGACAAGGGGAAACTACCGGGATGTTCAACCCATTCCGGATGATTTAAGCGAGGAGGCTGACGATACACCGCTCGATACCTTGGACCGTCTTTCAGAGACTGGTCCAGAAGGTTACGTACCCCCTAGCCCCACGCGTCCCGCGTTTGAAGAACCTGGGCCATCTTTCATGGGCTCGTCCTGCCTAACAGTAGAAAAAATGATGCGGTTGTTTGACGGCTTAACCGAAAATATAAATAGAAACAATAATAAATTAAATGAAAAATTTAATGAAAAATTAAAAGAAGAAAATGAAAAGTTAAATAACAACATAAAAGAAGGAAATGAGAAGTTAAACGACAAATTGGATCACAATATAAAATACCTTCATGATAAACTTGAGGAAACGGACGAGGTGATAAATAAAAATAACACGATATTAAATAAAAAACTCGAGCTTTTGGAAAATAAACTGGATGCGAAAATAAAAAAATATGAAGGAGACCTTAAAGAAGAACTTAAAGTCGCGCTGGACGATAAAATCTCCAGTGTTAAAAAAACATTAACAAGCACAGTAAAAAACGTCCAAGATGGCCTAGGAGGTTCCATGGCGCAAATGAAAGATCAGATGCAGAAAAATGAGGAGCGTGTGGACAAAATTTTGAAATCATCCTTTGAGGGACTCCGGGAAGAGATTGACCAGCGTGATGAACGAATCGCGGAAAAGATGGAGCTCGGTGCTAGGCATTTGAGAGAGAGAATTCGTGTCGTTGAGGAGCAATGCACAAGTATTTCTGCGAGCACAGGCTAAGGAACAGTCGTGAATCGGTCACCTTGCCTGGAAGTCGAGGTGAGAGGCTTCGGAGACAAACATCCGGTGATCAACGTAGTTGAATTCATAGAGAACGTTGAAGCATGTATAAAGGCTCATAGACTAATTGATTTAAAAGATAAAATGAAGCTGATGTTCAGTAAAATGGATGGCAGCCCATCGGAGTGGGCAAGGACGTTTCTTAAGGAATGTGAGTCATGGGAAGAGGTGAGAATTCAAATGATCGAAAACTTCTGGAGTAAGCGAGATCAGTTGGAGGTACGTCGACGGCTATACTCATCGACCGATAGATGCACCGGTGGACAAAACCCGGAAGTATATTTAATACAATGGATGAGTAGAGTGAGGTACCTTGATCCGCCGGTTAGCGAAGGAGAATTCGTCCAGCTAATGGTAAAAAAGTACAGCAAAGAAATGCAGCGGTTACTGCTAGTAATGAAAAGTGCGACATCGAAAGACCTATACGAGAACATACGCACAATCGTTCGGCAAGGGTGTCTGGGCCCAGAAAATTCGTCCGAGGAGAGTGATGTTGGCTGGTGCAAGCGACTAAATAATGTGCGTGTTGCGGTCCCGTATGAAAATCGAATGAGCTCTGAAAAAAGACGTGGCTGTGATCATCGTCCGAGTGGAGATGCCAGGTCATACGAGAATGAACCCACCATCCAAGGCTATCAATACATCGGAGAGGGTCCATTATTTCAACTGGCAAGAACTAGCGAAGGGCAGGGAAATAGAAGGGGAACCTCAGGCAGATATATCGGTTACTGTTACCGAGACCGGCTCATTTTCCAGATTATAAATGATATTAGTCGCTCGACGGTGAAAGTAAAATCACGAGTATTGTTAATGGCAGGAGAGACCGACATGAAAGCGCGGAGAGCAAGAGAACAGATATGGAATAACCTCGAACAACTAGTAGAGCTATTATGGTCCCGAGGAGCAAATGAAATCGTAATTCTTACGCTACTTCCTATTGTCTCGAAGCAAGTGCTCTCTGCTCATTGGCAAGACATCCAGTACATTAACGAAAGGATAAAGTCACTGGCGAGTGAACGCATCAAAGTATTAGATATTCTCGGCGATTTTATCATTCCTCCCGCGGTGGTGAATGGTGAAAGAAGTGGAGAACTGCCGAGGTGCAAGGAACGTCTGTTTGATAATGAGAAATCGTTCTGTTGCTGGCTAAGCCGAGAAGGACATGACTTGTTGCGTGAACGTGTTTGTGCGTTTTTTCAAAAAAACTGATTCGGAGTCACGTCCGTCCGAATCAGTTGTCGATTCACCCGTTATCGGACGTAATTTCGTGTACAAACAGTTTCTTTATAAATAATATTCGGATCACCGAGAATGCAGCGGACGAAATTTTAAAGAAAAAGAGACCAGGTATTATTCCGTCAGTGTATGTCCAGATAGGTGACTATCATTTTAAGGCCATCGTGGACACGGGCTCGGAGATTTCGGCTATTAGTGCTGATTCGTGGAAAAAAATCGAGAATGAAAGAGGGAGGGAATCTTTTCCGATGCTCCCCGCCTGCCACATAAGAATTTTGGGTGCTTGCGGAAAAGCGAGGAAGTCAGCGCGAGTGCAGGTTTCGATTCATATTCAAATTGATCGGGCGAGTTACCGTTGCAATTTTATTGTCGTAGACGGACTTAATGTTCCGGTCATTTTAGGAGTAGACTTTTTGTGTTATTATCATGCCTCACTTGACTTCGTTAATTCATCCCTTACGCTAGTCTCCGAATGTGCCAGTCATCACGTGAATTTTGTGGATGTTTCCGAGGATTGGAAAGGGCTCGAGGTCGAAGAGAGTATTTCTGACGATGAAGTTGGGCCTAAGTTTTTAGTTCGAGATTTAGAAGTTTCGTGCACCTCACTGGATGAGCAGATCTCTGTGCGCGTGGCGGCATCCGCCTTCTCTTACGAATTTCGGTCGAAGCTCCATGAGTGTTTGGGTCAGGTCGTCGATGTATTCTCCGATGTGCCGGGATTATGTAATCGCTTTGTTTACCGAATTTCTGTTAAGGAACATGAGGTGTTTCGCTGTATAAAAAATTATTCGATTCCGTTTTCTCGTCGAGAGGCAGTGGGGCGGGAAGTGGTACGTATGATGAAGTTAGGTCTCATTAGCCATTCCTCATCGCTGTACGTTTCGCCCCTGGTGCCGGTGTTCAAAAAAGACGGAAGTGTACGAATATGTCTCGATGCCCGGGACATTAATAAAATTATCGTTGCGGAGAACAATCTGCCACCACCTATAGATGATTTATTGTTCAAATATTCCGAGTTTCAATTTCTGTCCAGTCTGGATCTGGAAGCGAGCTTCATGCAGGTTCCGCTTCATGTAGACTCGCGAAAATATACAGCATTTGTTTTTGAGGGAAGGTGCTACCAGTATAATGTGGTCCCGTTTGGTCTAAAGATTAGTACAAGCGCCTTTGTGCGAGCCCTTGATTTCGTTCTGCTGCCCAGTTGCGCGCCATTTGTACTAGCGTATGTGGATGATCTGGTAGTGTTGTCGAAAACAGAAGAAGAGCATATCAAGCACTTGTCCATCGTGTTGCGAGCGTTGAAAGATGCGGGGATGGCGGTTAAGTTGACGAAATCGGCATTTGGAATGAGGGAGGTAGATTTCGTAGGTTATCGGCTCGCGGCCGCGGGCATCTCCATGCAGCCGGAAAAAATAAACAAAATCAAGAACTTTCCGCGTCCCGTAAATCGCGAGCAGGTCATGTCTTTCCTGGGCCTTTGCAACTTCTATCGCAAGTTCATCCAAGGATATGCTGACATCATTTTACCGGTGTCCGATTTGGTAACTCGGCGGACCCCGTTTGTGTGGAAGCGTGAGCAGGAAGAGGCTTTTGAGAATTTCAAGAGTGCCTTTGCGGAGCATATACGGCTCCAAACTCCAGACTACGGCAGGGAGTTCGTGATCTGCTCCGATGCCTCTGACAGGGCAGTCGGGGGATCCTTGTCGCAATTCGATGACGAAGGGAACCCAAGACCGATCATGTTTGTCAGCAGGCTTCTCACCGGAACCGAAAGGAACTATTTTACAACCGAGAAGGAGCTATTGGGCGTTGTGTTTTGTCTTAAGAAATTTCGTATTATTGTAGAAGGCTTTCCGGTCCTAATTTTGACAGACCATGATAGTCTAAAATTCTTGTACGCGTCGCGTTGGAGGAACGATCGGCTCACGAGATGGTTGCTTTTCCTACAGAACTTTGATCTGCGCGTCAGGCACCTGCCTGGGAAGGAAAATGTGGTAGCCGACATGCTCACGCGAAATTTGGGTCCGACAGAGACGTTAGACAGAAACTGTGCGCTGGTATCGTTTATAAGTCGTAAAAATACGTGTAGTTTTCGAGAACTATTCTGTGATATAGGTTGTGAGCAGCGCCAGGACAAGGCGTGGTGATGTGTTTTGCGAAACTTAGAATCGTCGATCAAGCTGAAGCAGTTCTATCAAGTGCATCGGGGAATTTTATTTTTTCGCAAGGGCCCGAGAGAAAGATGGAAGGTGTGCATACCAGAAAAGCATGTAGAAGAGTTGGTATGGGTGTATCATTCGAAGTTTGGGCACCCGGGGCAGTGGCGCACACATATGTTGATTTCTCGCACATGCTATTTCCCGCGGATGAGGAAATCTGTCAATAATGTAATACGACGTTGCGACCTATGCAAAACAACTAAACCATTTATGCAGGCTACCGCTGGCGCACTAGTGAGTTATTCGCCGAGAGGTCCTCTTGACGTCGTCACCGTTGATGTTTTCGGACCATTACCTATGGCTAAAGGAATGACGCAGGTTTTCGTCATGTATGACGTGTTCTCTAAATTTGTCAGGTTTTATCCTATGAGAAAATTAAGTACGCGTAATTTAGTGCGAAAGGTTTCTGATTTTGTCCGGACTGTGGGAAAAATGAATACCATCGTTTCCGACAATGCCACCGTTTTTAGGAGTCGGGCTTGGGAGACATATTTTTTGGAAATAGGTGTAGAGGTGCGGCACATCGCCGCGTACTGCCCAAAAAACAATCCGACTGAGAGGGTAAATTTAGAGCTGGGAAAGATGGTTCGCGCGTTATGTCATCGAAGGCACTCCGATTGGCTAACCCATATCAAGGGGATAGAGGCCTGTATGGACAATATCCCGAGTACTGTGACGGGAAGGGTTCCGAGCGAGGTTATTTTTGGCGGATTTGTAAGGGATCCTGTATGCGATGCGATACCGTTTCCTCCGTTTCAAAACGATGAGACACACGAACAAATGATAGAGGTAATTAAGAAAAGAATAAACGATCTCAACCTGAGGAGACAGAGACGACATGATGAGGAGAATAACTTACGAGAGTACAGGGTGGGCGAACGTGTATTTATAAAAAATCACGTGCTCTCATGCAAGTCTAAAAAGCGTATGAAGAAACTAGAATTATTATATATCGGCCCGTATGAAGTGGTCGGAAGGCTGCACTGCAACGCATATCGGCTGCGCGAGGTTTCGGATAAAAACAATATTGTTTGGCGGAACGTTGTAGACCTGCGGCCTGCATAATGCGAAAACTCAGCGAATTCCTCTTTGACTTCTTTCAAAAAAAAAAAAAAAAAAAAAAAAAAATTTGTTTTTTCTCTTACTCGCATTTAACATCTTTGAGACTTTCTACCCTATGACTATCACTCTGGTCACCAGCTCTCGCGTTTACGTGAGACGTGGGTGAGCTAATATCAGATAATAAACTGTGTATATAATGCATACTTGGCATGTATATTTTTTTTTGCGATGTGATTCATTTCAGTTTCGTCGCAGTAAGATATTTGGCGGCTGTGATCCGGAACAGTCTACCGGTGACGATGGGTTTGAGCTCTTCTTCTTTGTTAGATTTTATTTTTGTTTTTTGTGTTTATGTCCATATTGCTGTTGTAGAAAATTCGTCATTGAATAGGTTTTCTCTTAATTGGTTATTTCTACAGTGCGGATTTATGTCGGCACTCGCCAGCCATATACGAATGGTGCACAGGCACACCCTATTGAGTTCTTCTAGTTATTTTGATGTTTTGTCCCAATTCGTGGCATATCTTTTATTATCATTTCTTCTTTTACGCGATTTTTTTTGTTTTTTTAATTGACATAATTGGCTCCGGAAACTATTTGATCCTGCTCCAGTTCCTCTTCTTTATCGAATTTTTGTTCTCCTTCACCACTGGAGTCGGTAAGTCTGGCTCTCGACTTGCGTGTCGCGGCACGGGGTGTGAACCTCTTGCTCCTGTCATCTCAAATCCATTGTTCCTCCGATCGACACCATTCCTTCCGCCTCTATCCATATTCGAATAAACTTTTTTGTTGGTCCCTCTTTTAATATTGTATTTCCTTTCATGACGGGTAAGCTTCCGGTCAAGCCACTAGCTTTGTGGGCACTGCGAAGGCAGACGCGGCCATATGGTGAAGCGGAGAGAGAAGGATGCCGCCTGGTGCTTCAGCGAAATATTTCATGCGGTTTTTGTTGTTTTATTATATTTTTAGTTTACCCGTGGTCCGAGCAATTGGTGTTGTGGGTAGCATCTAATGCGAGCGGCCATAGCGTCCGATGGAAGACTTGGGTGCACCACGGTGAAACAACAGCTTAAATCGGTCGGATTTATAATGACCACCGATCATTGGAGGCGAGTGGGTCTATAAATATACGACTCTAGCATCGACCAAAGTACTCGACAGAAAAAACTGCATTAAGCATAAAGGAGCCGGTTACATTTTATCTTTTTATTTTTTATTCCTTTACGCGGAGTACCGGGGAAATAAAAAAAAAAAAAAATATGGTGGAGCAACGACCGGAGCTCAGTTTCGTGTCCGTTTTTTTTAGTATTTCATTATATACGTATGTTTTTTTTGTCTTTTTCTCTCCATCTTATTTTTTGTTGATCTTATGGTGATTCGGTAAATTTATGCATTTCGTTGTTCTTCTTTCCGTTTATGAGCTAGTTTTTCCTTTCCGCCCCACAAGCGGTATATATTTGCCTCCATCTTTATGGGGTATGGCAATTAGGTGAATACGCTGGGATCCGTTCTCACAGTGGTGGAACAATACTTCTCTTTCGATTCTTTTTTCCTCCTATCCACGTATCGGCATTTTTCTCTCATTGCCCTTTTCCTTTTAATATCTTTCTTTTGGATACGGAGTCAGGCACGCGATGGAGCTCCGCGACCTATTAAAATTTTTTTTTGCTGTTATTTTGCACTGAAATGGAGTCATTTTTTATTTTTTTTTGCGTACTTCACTTTCTAGATAACATTAGATTTCTTTCGATGTATCTTATTTCTAGAACTTTCGGTCACTTTACGGGCATCTTAATTTTGAGTCAATTATCGTTTAATAAAAAAAAAAAAAAAAAAAAACTTTTGCCCAGTCCGATAGTTATATTTTGTAATGGCTACTCTTTTGATATTTTGTGTCGTTTTTTTTGTTGTTTCTGTGTATTTTGTTGTCGTTATCTCGATACCACAGGGACGATATGCGAGAGTGATTGTGTGACCCCGGGTGCGATCGCATGGTTATTATTTTTCGATGCCCGGAGGTCGAGATGTTTTTCGGGTTTTGATTTTTTTTTTAGACACCAGGTCCCCGTAATAATAAATAATGGCAAAAAAAAAAAAAAAATTGTCGATTAGTTTAGATGGTTAATTTGGGGGCCCCACCGTTTTTTTATTTTTTTTATGATGTGAAAAGGGGGTCCGACTAGGTAGGCCAATTTGAGGTCCTCCGCGCGGTCCGATCGATGATGAAGATAAAGATAGAAGATGTAGATGTAGATGTTCGTACCGCCGCGGGGACATTTTGACGCCCCATGAAATAAGATGGTGAGCGTTCTCAGAGGGTGTCTATGGGAGGTCCCAGTCATGTCCACTATCAGGTTGGGTAGGCCAGGTGGGGGGATGCGGGCCGCGCGTCTTTCCAGCGCCGATGCGAGAGGGTGTCGTTTGGGGGGTTCCGCGTGTAATACGTGGCTGAGCGTCTCCGACCGGGCAATAGGCCAAAGTAAGCGGGGCGACTTAGTTGCACGTATTCTGTGTATTGTTGTCAGGGGGTGTGTCGGAATAATTTTTTTTTATTTTTTTTTACTTGTCCAAAAGAGGTTCCAGTCGTGTCTGCTGGGCCTCTCTCTTTGTTAGGAAAACTTTTTGTCGTGTTCCCGTATCTCTCAGAGGACAATGAGTTCGCGAGCTAGAAAATGTTTAGGGATTCATTTTTTTCTAATCATCTGCTTAATTTTTTTTCGTTTCTTTTGTATTTATACTTCAGCTCCCACATATTTTCGGCTAATGTTGACCTTACGAGATTCTTTTACACGTTATTAAATTTTTTTTTTTGAACCAACATGGAAGTCGATATTACGATATTTTTCTGATACGTTGTAGTTTGAGTATTGCTTTTAGGCGGGTTGTATCCCGTATTGTTCTTCTTGACGGGTTGCGTCCCGTATTGTCCGTAATGGATGTTAGTGGTCTCTCATGTTTATGTTGGTTCCGTATTGTATTTCAGTTGCTCTTAAAGTTTCAGTTAAATTTTGATTTTACCTGGTAGTCCCAGTGGTGTGTGTTTGTGGATTATATGTATAAGTCTAGGGCGCGATGTGTGGCGTACGTGAGCGGGATAGGACGGCGGAGATTTGTTCAGGACTCCGAAGCTCCGCAACGGCTGGTCCGAAACCTCTCGTGTTTTGACACCTGCATTTTGATCCAAAACTTCTGTTTTGGATGAAAATAAGGGTGGGGTAGTGAGATGGATTCGGCAGCTACGGCAATAATTATGTCGTATACGCTTTCCGATGATATTTCTCGAGGTAGAAATTATTTTGTTTTATTGTTTATTGTTCTGGTTTCTCGGGCAACAACGGTACATGGCGATCAGAGACGCTTTCACGACCAGCTAGCCTGGCCGAGATCGCGAAGATAAGGCATGTGTCGAGGGAAAGCGTATGTGTGCGTGTAGTACAGCTACGAGAGTCGCGGCTGAATATATAAAATCCCGTAAAGGCAGGGTAGTGGCCGCTTTAAAAGTATATAGTAATAAGTTGTTACTTCAGAAGAATCGACGTTTATGTCGACTAGCCGATATCGCGGTAAAAGCCCGCCGTGGGATTGTCGACTGTGTTCTGTTGCATTTTTGAATGCTAGTATGGCTAGTCGATCAGTGAAGTTTACAGTGGAGCGGAAGAAGAAGACGTTCGATTGAACCGCGTTTCGTTGTTGTGAAACTTGCCATTTGTTTTTGTTTGTTATTTTTTTTTTTTGAAGGCCTAAGCTCTGCTTGGCAGAGCTATTCCGGTAGCGGTGAACCGAGATTTCACCGTTGGCGCCCGTAGATATTTTTTTATTTGTTTTCGCGATTTTTTTTATATTTTTTTTCTCGAAGGATTTTTTTCTGGTCATTAAGCGAGGAAATCGTGATTCTTTACAATATCATCCTGACTACTGCTCACAATATAGCAATAAGTACACTTTGCAAAGAACCTTTTGCACACAAAGTTTAATCATTCCTGATAATTTTAATTTTGATATATACTTATGTTGCACCCACAGTCATTTGAACCTTTATACACGTACTACTTCAATATACGGGTTTTTAGCAAAAAATAAAAATAAAAAAAAAAAAACAAAAAAAAAACAGGTAGGTTTTTAACCGCTATTAAAACGTTCCTTATTTTACTATTTCTAGTACATTTTCTTAAAAAGAAAAGCTCGTTTGATACAAATAAATTATGAACACAAAAACATACAAAATAAATAATTATATTTAAAAAGTCGCCGACTAGTTTCTGATAATTTGATTCATAATCATTCCACTATGAAATAAAAGTTCGTTTTTAAAAAGTTTTCTTTTTACTTATATTTTATTATTTACTTTTTAGAGATTGGTACGGCCTCTTTATATATTTAGAAAGTGCGACGTTATTAAAAGGTCTCTCCGAAAATTTGACCGGACTTGGAGCGACGTACCCTCGCCCAACAGCAAATAGTGTAGCCCAGAGGTGGCCAACCCAAATGATATTTCGGGACACTTTGGAAATGCATCATAACTCCGCGGGCAGCATATAAAATCATATATGTATATCCATAGTTTCAGCAGTGAACTAGAATAGCCACACCCCTTCACCTCTATTATTTCAACTAAACCGATAAATTTTAAAAACTCGAGTATTTTAGAATATAACTTGAGTTTATTTTAGTTTTCCACGTGATTAAATAAATAAACGTAAAATCTCACGTGATCCCTATACATTTTTTTGCTACAAGTAGCTC
Organism: Icerya purchasi; assembly: GCA_039619475.1. Taxonomy (NCBI): domain Eukaryota; kingdom Metazoa; phylum Arthropoda; class Insecta; order Hemiptera; family Monophlebidae; genus Icerya; species Icerya purchasi. The sequence continues at coordinate 587,446,160 of CM077115.1, forward strand.
TTCGGCATTAGCCACCGCATTTAATTTAACGCCGCAGTGGAAAGGAACAGTTGGCTACCCCCTACTTGGTGCATGTATGCATATTTCTTTATTAAACATTCCATTTTTGTGATTCGTATGTCGTTGATTTAGGACAGCTTTAGCAATGCTGCAACGGAGTTTGTTAAAGTCAATATTTTTTGTCTAATATATTTTTCGGAATAAGCTTAACATCTCTTAATATTGCATCTTCGCATTGATAAAGGGCAGCGTTGCATTTATTCTGGAATATATCCACTGATCCGTCAGTGTAGAATATTTGATATTCTTCAAACCGGGAGTTTATGATGTCTGTTGAATTAGCTTTTAATGTGTTGCAAATCGAAAAGGAGGCAATATTTTAAGTTAGTAACGTCAGTTACAAAAATAGCGCGGTTTAGAGGAACGCACTTGGATAGGTATTTTATATAACTACAATGGTGAGATTACGAACTGGCCATTGCCGGGTACCGGAATATCTGGTGTCAAAGTAAATATAGTAACAAACAACACTTGTCCCAACTGTGGATTAGAAGGATCAATAGATCATATGATCTCTAGCAATGCGATTACAGTAGAGAGAGTAAATTTAACCTCGAGAAAGAGGTATTGAACGAATAGAATATTTTACCAGTGAGATGGTAAGTCAAATTATTTCGAACACCTGTTCTTATTTATGTGAATTATTGTATAAATTCAACAACGGCAACCAAATACAGATAGACTATAATCGATGCTAATATGGCTATGGGGCGAAAGTTGTAGCAGAAGAAAGAAAAGAAAACGTGTGCAAAATTTCAATACTTTATTGTTAGAATTAGTAGGAATTTAGATGAGAAGATTTGAACTAAACGTACTTGCATACTAATAGGTGAAGTTAAATAAAAGTAGTGGCAGATAACCGATGGGAATAAAAAATGAGAAGAAACCAATAATAGACTTTAATGCAGGGGTGGCCAACCCGCGGCCTGTTTTGAACATTTTTGCGGCCCGCGAATGGCCAAAGTATAAAAAATTATGTTCTGCGAACTTATAATGCGCGCGCATGTTGGAACATTTAATGTAACAAGTTTTATGTTTCACTCTTAAGTGACCTTAGCGACGAAGTGACCATCCTAGTATCATTATTATATTATCTATGATTGCATGTAAGAAGAATAGTAAACACAATAATTAATAATAACAGTCATTATGTTTCAATTTTTCGCTATAAAGAATGTCCGTAGTGGGTCTAAATCTAATATGGGGATATACGATTTTATATGCGGCTCGCGGAGTTATGATGCATTTTCAAAATGACCCGCAAGATCATTTAGGTTGGCGGCGCCCCTGCTTTAATGGATAGAAGAGTTAAAAAGAGAAAAAATGCCGAAATAAAAACTGGAAAGATAGCAATTTGTGCGGATAAAATATAAATAAACGAACGAAGAGCAATGAGAACAAAATAATGAAATGGAAAATAGTTTTGGGTGTCGGCATGACGGAATAGCAGATAGAAGAACTTTGTTTAATTAATAAATTCTGAATTCTGTTTAGAATTTGATGATCGATTATTGATAGCTGTATTTGTTTATGTACGTAATAACTCCTTTCGTGCTATACTTAACTTATTTCCTTTTAAACTGTTTTTCTTATACCATTATTAAGAAGTTTTCTATTGTGTTAAGCTTCTTATGATTATTTTTTATCATCTGTTTAGCGTAAGCAGATTTTTCTGGCTTCTTAAGATTATTTTAAAACACTTTAAATGTTGTTTATGTTTATTGGAAAAATTTTTAACTAGTTTATCCAACATAATATTATTTATTCATTATTTTATTAAGCGATGGAGTTAATAATGAAATTACAAACGCAATAACAAAAATCTTAAGAATGAATATTAAATAAAGTATGTTAGAAATTTCTTTTAGCGAGAATTTCGTAAACTTAGAAATACAAGAATAAATATATCAAAAATAAATTCGAAATCTGAAGAAGACTTAAAAGAATTTTTACCTTCAATTGGAAAAGAACATCAAACGAAAACGTATCTAAATATTTAAATTTTCAATTTGAAAAATTAAAATAAAAATATTAAGATGTTATAAAATTTATTATTTAGACTGCTTCAAAGTTTGTTCACGCATTGATCTTTATTAATATTTCTTTGATTTTTTTTTTTCAACTGAAAATAGGTAAATGACTGCTTGGAAGAAGAAGTCGGTTATGCGGAGTAGAAAATATAATTCAATGTAAAAAACATTTTTTAGTCATCTGACAGTGGTTGGAAAAATTTAATGGCGATATAGGTTAATTTAATGGTAAAGTTTCAGTTCGTCGTTAATGAAATTATTTAAGCGTCGATTATCGTGTAGTGTTACATTTGTGTTGCATTTCCGTTAAATAAACAAAAACTATTTTTCATGCTAAGACTGTAAAAATTATTTACACGGCAAACATTCTCGTCGTACTTCAGTCATTCGCCGACGATATTCGAATCAACATAAAGACCATGGACGAAGTTCGTACGACCTCCTTCTCCTGCAAGAGGAGACTGCGTTATCCAGTTTTGCTAAAATACATCAACAAGCCAACAACTATGTACGTGACGTAAAATGGAAGCGACTTTTTTCTAACAAGGAAAGCACTCGAACCCGAACTCACCGATTTTGATGAAATTGATATATGTTGTAGAACACAAAAAAATAAAAGACCCGTGTTTTTTTATATCTGCTAATAAATGTATTAAGGGGGTGAAAACTACCCCCAAAGTTTGCCAAAAAAATCGTTTTTTCTAAATATCTCGACTAATACTTAATATTTTTTGGTAAAACAAAATGGAGATTACTCCTTTCGGAAAAGCAAGTAATTCATGATGATTTGAACAATAAGGGATGTATCCCCTATTTTATAGGGGTTGGAAACCCTTATTTAATTCATTATTTTGGCGGTAAAAAATAGTACAAAATCTAAAAATAATTTTTTAATTAATAAAATGAAAAACTGAAGTTGACCTGTTTCGGCATTTTCGTTAATTTCACCCTTAAAGGGGTGAACCACCCCTAACAGTACCCCAACCCGAACTCACCGATTTTAATGAAATTGATATATGTTGTAGAACACAAAAAAAAATAAAAGACACGTGTTTTTTTATATCTGCTAAAAAACATATTAAAAGGGTGAAAACTACCCAAAAAGTTAGCAAAAAAAAAAGTTTTTTCTAAATATCTCGACTAACACAGTTAATATTTTTTGGTAGAACAAAATTGAGATTACTCCTTTCGGAAAAGCAAGTAATTCATGATGATTTGAACAATAATTGATGCATCCCTTATTTTATAGGGGTTGAAACCGCATATTTAATTTATTATTTTGATGATAAAAAATAGTAAAAAACTGAAAAAAATGTTCAACTAATAAAATGATAAAATGAAGTTCACCTATTTCGGTATTTTCGTTAATTTCACCCCTAAAGTCGTAAACTACCCCTAACACAGACATCTAGTAAGTAACTTTACAAGAATTTTCATATTATTCTGCGAATTACATTAGTTAAAGAGTACATTTTTTCTTTGCAGATCACTTTAAAATTTGGTTGGAGAAAATATTTTTACCAAATACAGGTCATACCTCCTTACTATTACTTGACTCTTGGAGTGGTCATTGTCAAAAAGTTGTAGAAAAATCAGTGTCAGACAATAAAATTTTTAACTTGAAGACAATTCCTACCGGAACGACGGGAAAAATTCAACCACTTGATGTTTTTGGATTCCGAATTTGGAAAAGTTATATTCGAAAATTTTCTGATGACGTAATTTTCATGAATTATGATTTAAATTTACATATTAAAAATAATATAATAAAACTTCAATCACTGGTTCACAACCAATTGTCTTCACCAAGCTATGAAGATCTTTTTAAATATTCCTAGTACAAAAGTGGTTATGTAAATAAAAGGCTGGATAAATTTGAAAATCCTGTAGATTTTAGTTTCGTAGATTCTTGTAATACAAATTGCGAAATAGAAGGATGCAAAAATGTCGCTATTGTACGTTGCGGTTGGTGCAAAAAATCAGTGTGTTTTAAGCACTTTTATGAAGATTACTATTACTGTCGAAATTTCGTTGAATAATATGATTTAGGTATACTAGCAATGAGCTAAAATAAAAATAATTTCTATACTCCTTTATATTTAAATTATAAATGTTCGTATTCATTTTCTATTTTGTAACCTTATTACATATATATATATACTAAAAAAAGAAAAAAAAATCAATATCAGATTAGTAATCAGCGACGTCGAAAACCCTGTATCCGAATTGAATTCAAAATCTGATCGCTTAAAATTCCTATTTTTGGTTTTTCTGTGTTAGGGGTAGTTTACGACTTTAGGGGTAAAATTAACGAAAATACCGAAATAGGTGAACTTCATTTTATCATTTTATTAGTTGAACATTTTTTTCAGATTTTTTACTATTTTTTATCATCAAAATAATAAATTAAATATGCGGTTTCAACCCCTATAAAATAAGGGATGCATCAATTATTGTTCAAATCATCATGAATTACTTGCTTTTCCGAAAGGAGTAATCTCAATTTTGTTCTACCAAAAAATATTAACTGTGTTAGTCGAGATATTTAGAAAAAACTTTTTTTTTTGCTAACTTTTTGGGTAGTTTTCACCCTTTTAATATGTTTTTTAGCAGATATAAAAAAACACGTGTCTTTTATTTTTTTTTGTGTTCTACAACATATATCAATTTCATTAAAATCGGTGAGTTCGGGTTGGGGTACTGTTAGGGGTGGTTCACCCCTTTAAGGGTGAAATTAACGAAAATGCCGAAACAGGTCAACTTCAGTTTTTCATTTTATTAATTAAAAAATTATTTTTAGATTTTGTACTATTTTTTACCGCCAAAATAATGAATTAAATAAGGGTTTCCAACCCCTATAAAATAGGGGATACATCCCTTATTGTTCAAATCATCATGAATTACTTGCTTTTCCGAAAGGAGTAATCTCCATTTTGTTTTACCAAAAAATATTAAGTATTAGTCGAGATATTTAGAAAAAACGATTTTTTTGGCAAACTTTGGGGGTAGTTTTCACCCCCTTTATACATTTATTAGCAGATATAAAAAAACACGGGTCTTTTATTTTTTTGTGTTCTACAACATATATCAATTTCATCAAAATCGGTGAGTTCGGGTTCGAGTGCTTTCCTTGTAAGACATCACCAGCTTTGAATGTACCTACCTTTGAAAAAGTCAGTCGACTAGCTTTTTCTTTATGTTTGTCTAAATATAAGTAACGTACCTGCTTTTGAAAAATGTAAGACATTCTTTTATAGAACTAGGTAGGCACTTTTGTAGTTTATTCGTCGTAGCCATAATATACTCAAGCGAGCTTTTTTAATTTTTGTTTTTTTTTTTTAATGACTTCCTTTTAAACATCATTTTGTTTATGCTATTTCGAATAAATTTCAATAATATTTTGAAAGAGAACCTAAATTTATTACATTTTACTTGGATGTTTTGACCTTGCACTATATGTAAAATTCAATTCTTGTGGAAATAAAGACAGATTTGTGCATCCTCCTACAGTAGTTAGCTAAATCTGATATATTGATCTTATCGTTAGCGCTGAATAGCAGCCAGTCCCTCCGATAGCCATTAAATAGATTAGTATGTACTTTTCTTCTCTTTCCTTCGTTGTGTACAATAAATTACGCTATATGTCTTCAAAATTGTAGCGTTTGAGTAGCTACAAGATCATCTTCTATTCAATGACATTTTCTACTATTTGCTATTATATATTTCGATATCTTAGTGCGCTTTCGTATGCTTTTTTCCTATTTATTTGATTATTTCCTAATCTTACACGTGTTCTCCATTCTTATTTAACCCCACATCTGTTCTCTTTCTTAAAATTATTTCATACCACTCTTACATTGTCTGCTTTGTTTTTATTTTTGTCAGGCTTCTAAATTCCAGTAGCAATTTTCTTTCTGACAAATCTTTTTAACATTTAAAAAGACAACACAAACTTTAATACGCAATATAATTGAATTATATTGTGCGTTAAAATTTGTGTTGTTTGTTTAAATCAATATTCGTAGATCAAATCAAATCAAATCATATATTTGGAATATGTACAACGATAATTATATATACTAAATAATAATTGAAGTCGCAGATGCGCTCCTTTAGCGCGAGTTGCGAATGTAATTGGAATACAATTTGTGTTTGACATGAAGATTTAAAAAAGCTAAACTAAAAACATGCATGTTGAAATTATTATACATGGGCCACTATTGTGTACTGATTTAACTAATACATCTCAAAATTAACGAATATAGTACATACAAAAACAAAAATGAAAACTGCATAGTACATGTTAGTAGCCCATGTTTACAAACAATCTTAAATGAAAAAATTTACAACTTACTTACAAGTCAGTAATAGCAAGGAAACAAGTAAGAAGTAATAAAATCAGTAAAAAACCGCAGAAATTAATAAAAGTTAAAATAAAAGAATATCTAGAATAAAATTTAAAATTAATCACACACATTCCCCAGTCCCAAAATACGGGTAGCTGGCTTCAACACAATAAGTGTATGTTTTCATATCATATTAACTTTGTAACATTCTTTTCACTCTGTTTGCATTCTCTTCTAACAGACTTACATGTTATGCAATTCTCCTTCCATATTTTAAAACAAAGGTGGAGTCCCTCAATTAAATACAAATCTTTTTGAAATTTATCGAAGATTGCTTGTCGTCTTTCTTTTGCGGATATTGTATGATTCAAATGGCTGTAAAAATCCTGTCCGTATCCAGCATATCTTTGTTGGCGACTTTCAATTGTACTTTGACCTCAGGTTTCTGCTCACCCCACTATCGGTAAATTATTATCTTATAAAATGCCTTAATAAGATAGCTCAATGATATATATATATATATATATACATATATATTACCGAATCATAATAAAATTAAAATAAAAATAAGTAAATAAATAAAAAATGAATGATAATAAAATTTAAAAGCAACATTCCCTTATTATTATATTTACTCTATTAAATCTTTGTGTATATTTATTATTTTCTTCGTTTGTTACTACGTTTATCTGCTACAGACTTCTTCTTCTTCTTCTTCTTCTTCTCCTCAACCCGGAAGTTAACATATGTCAACGTGTAAGGTATTCTCGCGTCCCGGCTAATGATTTTACTTCCGCCTACGTCCTATTTCTTTTGATGCCATTCATGAACCACCTGCGAAGTCTTCCTCTTTGTATTTTCCCTCTTGCTTTGCCTTCTATTAGGTTAGTAATCCGTGTTGAATAGCGTATAAGATATCCTATCGCGGAATTTCGTCTTCTTTCTATTGTCTTTAAAATTTTCCGTTTTTCTGGGACTCTGGTTAATATTTCGCAGTTCGATATTATATCGGTACATTTTTTTTTTTTAACATTCGTCGCCAGCACCAGATTTTAAACGCCTCCAGTTTGCATTTGTCCTATTTCAACAGCATCCATATGTTTCGTATCTGTATAAGACAACACACTCCAAACGAAGCTCTTTATAAATTTATTTCTAATATTTAAAAAAGATATATTCCTGGACTAAAGGAGGCACAGTTTTTTGCTGAAGGCATTCTTCGCTTGGTCTATTCTTTTCCTTATTTCTCGTTCACTTCTGCCGTCATTTGTTATTAAGCTGCCCCCCAGATATACAAATTCTTTTACTTTCGCATCTTAACGTTTTGGTTTTCTTTTCGTTGATTTTCATTCCGTATTTGGCTTTTTACAGTTTCTTTGAATCTTTAATCGACTTCTGCAATTTCGGTTCGCCTTCCGCAACCAGTACTATACCATCTGCATATCTGATCGTCTTGTATCTCACCCTATCTTTTTTTGTTTATTTCACCATCGTCAAAGTAGAAAATTACATATTTCATTGTAATTTTCTTTAAACAGTTCGTCAAGTGAATGCCATTTTTCTCAGAGTTCAACAGAATTTCTAGAAGAGAGTTTATTCGACACCATCATTTGGGCTGAATAATGCTTGTTGCTCTCGCAGTTAAAAATTTGACAATTATACACCTTCGTATTATGATCGAATTGAAGGATGTGACGGCACACTATCAATGAATAAAATACCTTTCTGAAGAACGTTCACACTGCCTTTCGGAAATCTCTTGACCTAAAATTTTTCAACAAACCAAAATTAAGTGAACGGGTGTGATGCGGTGTTAATCTGAGAAAATTGAATACATTTTTTAGCTCGATTAATCCGGAGATTGAATAATCGCGAATAAACAGGAATTTGCTGGAAGGATAAGAATATTGCAATGAATTTTGCGCATTTAGTGTGGTTGGTTGTATAATAATGTTCGTAGTTCTTTGAGTTTGCATTTATTATTATCCTACATGGTCTATTTAAAGTTGTTAATCGTTATTACGAACAATTAACTCTGTCTTTACTCTCCTATTAGCTGCTCTCAACTTCGATAATACTTTTTTAGTCGATTTGTCAGATTGTGAACGACAAATTTAAATATAAATAAAGCAAGTTACCTGAAATTTGTTAAATTCATCAGCGACTAATTCGTTGCGTGAAAGAATTAAGCGCACGACATGCAATGGAAGCAACGCGAAAGATCCTAAATTGAGAACTTCATTGCCCCGTTGATCAACGAATTCCAAAACCTGTAGGAGAAAGTAAAAAGCAGATGTCTTTTTTACACAATGCACGAACTATTTAATTGTTTTAAACACGAAATAGAAATGATATTTATTCGTAAAGTCTATTGCACGTCTTGGACGACGGTCTATTTGTACGCGTTTTATATTGATGCTTATTCAGTTACGTTGATTGAAAGAAATATTATAACGAGTTGTACAGTCGGCTTAAACATTGTCTACTGAAATGTTTAGACAAAGTACCGTGTTCTTTCATGTTGTTTTCATACAGTTGCAGAAATAGTAGGAAGGTTATACTACGATTCGTCGGAGTTTACACAAATTGCTTCTGTGGTTTTCTAGGCGAGGTTTTTAACGTTTTCTCGGTTTTTAACATTCCTATTTTCGGACTAATCAAAATAAGATTTTGTGAAAATTTTGCTTGTATCACTCTATCAGAGTATGTAATAAATTAATGCGTTTCTTTTTACTTAATGGTTAATAAATAACATATTACGTTGTTTTTCTTTTTTGGTTCATGAACAGAAGACCTTTGCTCGGAAACCCTGGAATGAGATATTTTAATTGTCTGACATTTTATTTTATTATTAGAAGTAACAAAAGAAAAAGTATTTTTTTTTTATCTTTCTTTCCTTCTTTCTCGTTCCTTCAGAATTAAAAATGGGAAAATAGAAATATTTCTCGGGTTTCAAATTAAAAGAGCTATAGATTTTCTTCTTCTCTTACAGCTTTTCAATTCCCGCTTTTCAATTCCCGCTTTCTGACAACGTCCATGGGGAACTTAAAATAATGATCATTAATTCCGCGATCATTATTATTTCATTTTGGCATAGATCATAATATTCCAACTGATTTGTCTTGTAAGGAATTTCTCTTAAAATGCTAAGTGCGAATTTGGAATATCTGAAGGTTACAAAAAGGTGTCATCATCATCATCAGTGTATCAGCCTATCGGCTGGTTCGCCCCATGTATCAACTGCTTCCATCCAAGCCTGTCATAGGCTTCCTTCTTTAATTCCGCATAAGTCGTTATTCCACTTTCTTTTAGCACCGCGTCAATGAGTGTTATTCGTGGTCTTCCGCGTGGCTTTTTTATCTTGCCTTCGATAACGTCCTTCAGGATATTTTGGTTCTGACGGAATGCATGACCTAGCCACTTAAGTCGCCTCTTGCGGATATTTTGTAGTGTACTTCTTTTTTCCTTTAATCTTTCTAGTACTACATTGTTATTTATTTTCTCGACCCAACTAATTTTGTATAGACGCCGCCAACACCACATTTCAAATGCTTCTAATTTATCGCGATCTCTCTTTTTCATTACCCATGATTCCGCACCGTATAGAGCGCCACTGACCATACTAAAGTTTCAACCATGTTTTTGCGTATGCTGACGGACATTGTTTTCTGCGTAATAAGTGTGTATTTGTCGTTGAAAGCTTTTTTCCCCATTGCTATGCGATTGTTAATCTCCTGGGAACAATCCATGTTATGTGTTATGTATACTGTCCTAAATATCTGAATGATTTTACCTGTTCTATTATGTCGTCTCTCAGTTTTATCTTTGTTTGTGGGCAGACCTTGTCAATTGACATCACTTTTGTTTTCCTAGTGTTAATTTTCATACCGTCCTTTTCCATTACAACATCTAATTTACTAATCACGGCTGCAAGTGTTTTGGGACTGCCTGCAAGTAATACTTGATCATCGGCGAATTTAATTACATGCAATCTTTTGCCTCTAACTGTAATCCCCTGTTTAAATCCGCCGAACGGTTCATTTATAATCATTTCCGCAAATGCGTTAAATAGGTCAGGTGACAGCAAACATCCCTGCCTCACTCCTTTACTTATCTCTGTTTTTTCCGACTCGATGCCATTGGTTTTAACAACCACGTTTTGTCCGCTATATAAATTATAAATTGTAAAGGTGTATCATTGAAAATTCTTTCACTCCGATTTTCGTTACCGAAATTAAATTCTGGGATCAATTGCTCTTATTACTTACTACGAGTTGGGTCAGTTTTTCGTAGACCTACACTGTGCTGCAATTGCCTCCGATTCGTCCGCTTCGGATCCTCATGTGGGAGCAGATCTTCACCTTCTGCTCTGATAGTCATTTTTCGTCTAAATTTACTATCACCTAACAAAATAATCCATCTGCCGGTTTTCATTGCGTTCATTGTGGCAAAAATAATTCCCCGCCCTTGACCTTCTCTGACACGTATTTTAGAAGTAAGTAAATATACATAAGATTATGAGTCTTCAAAATGTTTCATACTCCGAAGTTAAGAATATCAGTCAAGGGAAGCTGGTCACCTCGATTTTCACCTTTGCTGACATTTCCAACACAAATTTATTTCCCAACTTTGACTCTTCTAAATTACAAAAAGGAAAGAAACGACAAAACTATTCCAGCAGTTCCTTCTTTTCGTATATTACACACTTACCTTCTTAAAAATATCATTTCCAATTGAAATCGCAAAATTCTTTTAACAAATATTATTTCAATTTTACCTAAGATCCGCGGTTAGTAATTAATGGTCATTCGAAAATTCCATCTGAGATTCCACCTTCAAGTCAATGAATGTTAATATGTCACCGACCGTTAATAATTGTTTTTAATGACCCCATATTTCGTACTTTCAAAAATGACTTATTCTTGCTACACTTTAATTATCTGCTTGTAGTAAGTTCGGAGTCCGTAATTTAGATGATAAAATATTAGCTTTTTTCCAAGTTTTGCAGTCTTAAAGATTTCGTTAATCAACATTTTCTCGAATTTCACACGTTTATTTCTCCTTAAATTAATATGTATTGTCCCCTACAATAATAATATAAGCAATAAATCGTCTAGAAAACATTAATTTATTAAAAATTATAACACTGCTCTGTGTAATCATGGAGCCAATTCTGACTTTTATCATCTGCACGTTCTTTCCAAATTGTCCGATTTTTGAGCTATGACAGCCGATCAAAATTGGTTTTGTAAGCTATCAGCCATATCGAGCAGTAATATTTTTTATAGATTCTCACCAGTAGCCTTGCGACAAGCCCAAAAAGATGGCGAATTTGTCGTTCGTAATTTTGTAACTGTTCCGGTTCATTATTTCAGTCCCTAATGAAAAATTTGTTCTTCTTTCAGTCCACGCCACGCGCAATATTCGCCGTTAAAATCACATTTCAAACGCGTCAGTGCGTTTTTTGTCTACTACTTTGATCTTCGGTCGCATACAGGAAAATTTGCGTTCTTATTAGTTTTTTTCGCAAGTTTAAAGGCACGTTTTGTCGTTACAAGTTATATTTTTCAACGGCATCATTTTAGTTTTGCCTAAAGCGATTCTTTTTTTATCTCAAACCTTGACCCTCCCTCCAAGCAGGGCTATTAATAACGCAAGTAAATACATGCGCGGAAAAGAATCGACTTTTCCCAATGATGGACCAAAATGCCTCTTTTATCAACCGATATTTTCTACCATATAGAACTGCAACTAGCATATAGATAAGCAGCTGAATTAAGAGCTTCTTTTTAATTATTGGTGACCGAACCACTATCATGGAACTACGAAATTCACATATATCTCTCTTCCCCATTCAAAACTATTGTAGTGAATTCGCAGGGCAAGATCTCATCAACCTCACACACAAAGGCCCTAAACCGATCTCATCCGACATTGCAACATGAGCATTTCACAGTATTAACTGTGTAAGCATCATTATTACATAACGGCCAATAACGTGAGATCGAAATTTTTTGAAATACCCGAATAATCTCGAGAATTGCTTTATAACTCGGTTATTATATCAATTGAAGATGTTCATAAAATTATTTTAGTTTTTTGACACAGTAGATTTTTCTGGGTGTTTTAATTTACCGGATAATTTTATGGCTACGAAACATAATCATCGTAGTTTTCAGTTGAACCAGTGATCACGTTTACTCTCATTGAATCATACAATTTATGCGGTCTTCTGCAACTTCTGCGAGTATCCATATAATTATACAGCGTTATTTGTGATGCGAATACTTTATCTCATCATCATCATCATCATCATTCGGTTGTATTGTTGTAGTAGACTTTCTCCTCTTTCGTTGCGATTGCCTAGTCCAAAACGGCTCGCAACCCCACAGAATCCATCATTCGCATTATCGTATCCGAACTTTGCATTAAAATCTCCCCCGCTTTGAATGTTATTTTATTCTTAGCTGCGGAGCTAACTAGCTTTTCAAGGTCTCAGTAAAATTTTTCAATTTCTTCATCATCTGCCACACTAGTAGGCGCATATATTAGCGTATAATGTTTATAAAAGTTGGTTTAGTATTAGTTCTTAAGATTACAATCCGGTCATTTACGCTCTTGCTCTCTTGTAACGTATGTTCATACTGTTTTGATACAATCAGGGCCACACTCCGTTGCACCTTACAACTTCATTGCTGATTCGATGTTTTGAAATTACCGTTTAAGTTCCAGTGTGTCTCGTTTATCCCCATGATATGTATATTTCATCTTTCCATTTCCTGTTCTAGGATGGCCAGTTTAACGCACTGTTGTAAGCCACGGACATTCCATGTTGCAATTTTCATCGATTCATTTATCTTTCCCTTAGTCTCTTTATGCAGGTAGTCTGGGGTTGCGCGAACGGTGATTCTCAGCACCCCTGCCCCATTTAAGATGCACCGACACAGGGGGGGCTGTTTGTATTTTTTGCACTTATCACGTTTTCTTGCGAGAGAGAACATGATAGTTTCGCCTTGCCTTCCATGCGATTTGAAGGACCCCGCTCTAAGGCGCCGAGTATTCGCTTACTCGCTCTAGTATTCACCGATCTGACTGAGGCACATATGTCTCGAGCAAGTTGCCGATAGTCTGTTGTTGTACCGCAGTAGAACGATAACGCTACTAACACTAAATAAAATACATATCAACACTTATGTAGCTGCTGAATGTGGTAAATTGTTTACAAGACAAATAAGGAACTTTAGCGGAGGCTTTAAGAAAATAAAATTATAGCTTAAAAAACTAAAAACAGATGCTTTATATGTAAGATGCGCTATTAATTTAAATTCTCTTACAATATTAATCTATGAATGAAGAGGTATTAATAAGTAGTTTTAATTCACAATAAAGATTAAAGTTATTTTACAATATTAACCTAAGAGTGCAGAGGTGGACATAAATAATTAATTTCAATTCAAATATCAATAGTCATTCAGTCCCTCAACAAATGTAAATGGTATAAAGCCACCCTATGCTTTATTGTGAATTAAAACTAATTCTTAATGCCTATTTCTTCTTCGCTCTTATGTTAATATTGTAAAAGACTTCAAATTAAATTAAGGCTTTTTAGTAGCGCATCCTACATATTAAACAGCATCTGTTTTTGGTTTTTCAAACTATAATTTTATTTTTAATTTTGTAGTCTTGAAGGAAATGTAACAGAAGGATTATATTTGGTTATAATTATTTTCTGAGCTTAATTAAAGTTATACTTAATTCCGTTGCATGTTAACCCTTTTCGTAAATTCGACAATCCATTTTCACCCACTTCCCGACGTCCGAATGATTTGAAATTTTTCCTAATTCTCAGAACCCAATGACAATGCAATATTATGATGCAGAAACAAAACCCCTATAGACCCACAAATAGATTTAAAAAATGTAAATATTTATAAACGGAATAATTTTTATTTCCCGCGAAAACGGACTAAGCCGATATCATTATGTTTCCGGCCACGATGCGACGGCTTGGAGAAAAAGACCAGCTGCAGACTCGTTTCTTCTGTCGAGTCATTGTGGCAGAAAGCATAACCAGACTATAATCTTTTTCTCCAAGCCGTCGCATCGTGGCCGGAAACATAATGATATCGGCTTAGTCCGTTTTCGCGGGAAATAAAAATTATTCCGTTTATAAATATTTTCATTTTTTAAATTTATTTGTGCACGTAAGTGATGCTTTTTCTGCATAATATTGCGTTGTCAATTGACAACTACTAAAAATTTCAAATCATTCGGACATCGAGAAGTGGGTGAAAAATGGATTCCGAAATTCCATTACAAACATTTACTGGTGAAGCTAATATAAGTTGCCGTGTTTTCGCGGGAAATAAAAATGATTCCGTTTATAAATATTTACATTTTTTTACTTCATTTGTGGGGGGTGTAGGTGCTTTTTTTCTGCATAATATTGTCATGGGGTTCTGACAATTCTCAAAATTTTCATATCATTCGGACATTGGGAGAAAAATGGGTTCGGAAATTCTATTACAAACATACAAAATTACCAGTGAAGCCTAATAAGCATATAAAAATAATACGAGCGATATAAAATACGCCGAAAATGTAAAACAATTTAAACATTTTTAGGGGCAATATTTATTTTTATATTAAAAAGGAGATTATTAGTAGTATTTAGGATTTGGTCATTTGATATATTAAATTTATATTTGTTTACATAACAACTTTCGGTTATGTTCGTGGAATTTCTTTTATTATATTTACCTAAGGCTATAGCAGTTTTTTCTAATGAATTTGGTTTATGTTTATTTTTTATTAAATGTTCAGCATGAGTTGGTTTTTCGGTTTTTTTGTTATTAGATGATTTAATACGTTTATTTATTTGACCAATGTATGATTTCCACAATCAGTGCAGTTTAATTTATGTATATTATTATTTTCATATATATATATATATATATATTGTTGTGTTTTCTTTATTTATAATATTTATTTTACTTTTTAGAAACTGGTTTTAAATGCTATTTTTAATCCCTGTTTTTTAAATAAATGATTTCATTTGAATATAAAGCGTTGTTTATGAAAGTAAAAGTTATCCAGCCTTTGTAATGAAATTTTGTAATTACGATAAATCGATGAGAGAGAATCTTTTATTATTTGTTATCAGTGTTATTATTTTTCGCTACTGATCGCGTTTGTCAGGTAGATCACCGTTTACCTTGTCACCCTTGTCGTTTGAGTTTTATCACAGCGCATGTTTCAGTTTTACACGTAAAGCCATTTCTTTGTGCGTTAAAAATTTTTTTCTTTGTTTTTGTGTATTTTGGGCTCGAAGCCACCGCATGTTTTTTTATCGTTTCTTCCTAGTCGTCGGTAATAGTCAAAAAATATTAATCGGTGTGATTTATTTTATTTACTTTTTGTTTGTTCGCGTAACAAGTCGTGAAGTCAGTGGGTACTGCATCAGAGAGACACGGTGACCGGTGTCGCGGCGAGTGGCGGGGTGGCACTCTTTATTTTTTTATTTATTTTTTTTCATGTTTATTTTAATTTTTGAATTCTCCGTAAAATTGAGAAGGCGGAATCCGTCACTATTATGTACTAATTTTTAATCTTTGTTTTGGTTATTATAATATCTAAAAATTTTATTTTTGTTATTTTTTCCACCGTATATTGAATACTTTTATGCATTTTATTGAACTCATTAAAAAAATTAGTTTCAGTATTGTTATTGTTTTCATCGAAACTAATTAATGTTATCATCGATATATCGTATAATTTTATATTGTATTTTTAAATCAAATTTTCCCTGTATGTTTCATCTAAACTTTGTAAGAATATTTCGCTCCGAACACCTAATAAAGTGGCACCCATAGCTATTCCATTATTTTGAGAGTCTGTAACTTTGCTAAATGTAAAATAATTCTACTCGACGACTGTTTCTATTACATTAAGTGTAAATATTATTATTTGAAAATTTAATCGATTTTTTGATTATCTCTAATGTTTCATTTATTGTTATATCAGCATATACGGGTTAGATATATCATATGAAATTAATTTTGTTTTATTATTTATTGTTATATTTTCTAATTTTTCAAATACATTTTGTCTATTTTTGATTAAATATTTATTATTTAATGAAATATATTGTTTTTCATTCCAAATTACTATATTTATATTTAACAAATATAGTGAATGGGGTTAATTAAAAGTCTGTATTATATTACTGTTTCACCAAAATCCTTTGTTTTATTTTTCACAATATTAATTAGTTAAAGATATAATCTAAATCTAACGTTAATATTACCGTTGAAAAAACGAGTTTAGCTAAAAATGATATTACCGAGTGTCGCATTATTATCGAGAAGATGAAGGATGCGCATTGTCTGTTAAAAACCGGAAATGGATTCTGCAAACGTCGGATGAAAAGTTTATAGAACGGAAGATTTTGTAATATTTTGCGTAGTGCTCAATTGTGGTAAGAAACTGGAATAGGACCTCGGACGCGAAACAAGCTTATAGAATAATAAAGATTTTCAAAACGGAAAATAGAAATGAACTAGCTAGCACGAATGTAACAGGAAATGGTAAAAGCTCGAAGCGAGCAATAAACTGGTAAAATATACAATTTGAACATTTGCAATGATATTCAAAGTTTCGGCATTGCGCATGCTGAAAGTCACACATTGAACTTTCGATAAGTCTTCGTTTCACGCTTGACAATTGCGAATCGATGTATTTCTGTTTATTACGAGTCAGATAAAAAAGTTATAGCGTGATAGTTTTTTTAATCCTTTCCTATCTTGTTATTTGCGTTTTTGTATCAATACACATATGCGGGCATATACATACATACATATATATATATATATATATATATATATATATATAGTTTTTTTTTAATTGGTCTTTATTTCAATCTATTTAATTTTTGTCGTTTAATTTCTATAATATATCAGTGTGTTTTTTTATGTTTTCTGTTCATTTATTTTACTTTTGAAAATTCTGTTTAAAAAGGTATATTTTTATTAAATTTTCACTACTTTTAAAATAAAAAGTGTGTACTTGTTTCATTTTGTAATTTATATATGCCGTTTTAAACTCTCTTTCTGAATTTTACTTTTTAGCACGATTTAATAATCCAAATCAAATTAAATGTAAGTGTCTATTAAACGAAGTGTAAATTGGAAACTTAAATATCTTCTAGAGTGGAGGTAAGAAAAATTTTGCCTAAAAGGGTCAAATTAGATTTTTCATTCTACGAGTTTCGGGGTGGCGGCAGAGCTTGTAAATTGGAGAAATAAAATTTCCCTAAAAAAACTCTCGACTTTTAAGTTAATATTAATATCAAAGAGAAAAAAAATTAATCGTTTTATTTATCAGCGTTTAAAAAAAAGTTAAAATCGTAAAAATTGCATGGAATTTTCAGAAAAATCTTTCGATGATTTACTTTTAGCTCTGTATTACTATTCGTTAGATTTTTTAGGATTCCGTACGCATATTATGTACGGTGGGAATCCCATTAAGATAGTGTTCGGAAGCGACAAACATATCAAAAATAAATATCAACGAACGGTTTAACTTGTAAACTTCAAAGTTCTATCATAAATTACAATTAAAATTCTCTTTAAGAAAATCTGCGATTACCGTGAGCGGCAAAAAATTCAAAAAACCGTCAAGAATATATAATATGGAATTTAAAACGACCTCAAAAATCACCCTTAAAAAATTCACAACTCATTACCAAATACCCCTTTAAAAAGCGAAATTCAAAATATTAAAATGCAAAAACTCTTTCATAAAATCAAAAAATTACGGTTACTCACCACTTTTGGATTAAAAAGAGCCAAAAAAAAAAAACCATCAAAAACGAAAGAATGTTCACATAAGCAATAGCCCGAGTGAAAAAGTTACGGTAACCAAAACATATCTGAAATATATGCATAAAATACCGCTTTATAGGAAAAGTATAGCCGAGCTTACAACTTTATATTCACACCACCTATGGGGCGCCGAAAGCTCGAAAGTTTTGGATTTTTTTTTCCCTGGCAAGTGATATATCGATGGAAAGATCGGTCTATTTGTGTCGGGAACAAAACTGTATTTCATTTTCTAACTAAACTTTCAAAGTTGTCGAAAAGTTCAAAAAAGTGCGAGAATTGTTGTGTAGCCTCTGCGGCGCGAGTA
Organism: Icerya purchasi; assembly: GCA_039619475.1. Classification (NCBI taxonomy): domain Eukaryota; kingdom Metazoa; phylum Arthropoda; class Insecta; order Hemiptera; family Monophlebidae; genus Icerya; species Icerya purchasi. Next base: position 587,464,782 of record CM077115.1, read on the forward strand.
TTAAAAGTTTTGAACAAAATGAAAAATATCCGTAACCAAGTATATTTCTCTAGTTTATAGTATCCGGGTTTCCAACGGTTAATTCTCGGGGCACCGAAAGCTCGAAATTTTTGAAAAAAATATTTTTGTCAGGCATGTGCGGTATATTGATTGAAGGATCGCTATTTAACAGGAACGAAAGAGTATTTCGAAGTTGGCGAAAAGTTCAAAAAGAAGCGCGAAAAATTACGTGTCTTTCCGTATTTTTTGTGGCGCGGAAAATCATATTTCTTTGTTTTGAATTTAGTATTATGTAAAAACGTAAATATTATGGTTATCTTTAACTTCCATACGGAATGCTCAGCGTATGAAGTATCATGCTCGACTGAACTTGTTTTTAAATTGTATGTTTTTTAATGTGAAACAAACATGTAAAATTTAATACTCATTATACCGTCTTTAAAACGGCTCCTGATCGTTGTATATGTGCCGATTGCGTATAGTTTGTAAGCCACTAAAAGATCTTTCGCTGGTGTCTGTAGGATAAAACCGTGTAAATGAAATCAGTAGAAGGGGACTTATGTGTTTATATGGGAAATTTTACTTTACAGACTTTTTTCTTCTTTTGGATAAATTCTAATTTCGATTAGTGATATAAATGCAACTTTTGACTATTTACACTTTAACTAATGAGTCTTAAAGGACGTTCAAAATATGACTTGGCTGACATAATTCAGCTTTCATCACGGATGATGATCTTCAGTAAATTCTTACATTGATCATATCAGTTAATTCTGCTCCTTTACAGTCCTCGTATTGATATGTACGAAATCGTTACTTTATATAATAGTCCGCTTCTAGTTTACTTGATAGACAAATAACCATCGATAAATTTATTTTGACGTCTTATTGGAAATTAAATAAAAATATAAATTTTTACCTTTCGTGTTTTCAAATATCTTAGGCAAAATAATGTACAAATTAAGAAAATTTCACACTATCGGTGATGTATATTTTTAACACATTGACTGCATTGCATGGCTCCACCACTTTCCGAAAAGGCTGATAAGGCGGACAACAAATCATATTACACGATTCTTTACTTTATGCCGATGGTGAAAAAAAAACAACAAAAAACAACCAGTTCTAATACTGCCGGATCCCGGTGCACTCTACAAAACAACATTGGGTAATGCGCGACATGTAGTCGATGTACGTCTACTACAGAAAGAGAATATCAAATGTCGCCACTGGCAGTTACCGTGTTAAAAAGCAGTTGTAAAAATTTAAAAAATGTGGGATACAATTTTAAAATAATTAGTGTAAATATTTACTGTCGGTCTTTAAAAAGTTTATAATAAATTTGTGATTAAATTATTTTTTGTTGAGTGATAAATTATTTTTTTTAATTTAAAAATTTCAAGCTTGTATTATATTTTACAAAATTCTTTACTACTAAAAAAGGCGTCAATTTGATTTAAATTTTAACTATAAATTTTGAAATGCTCAAGTTCATTACATATTACATCCACGCCTACGATAAATATAACTGGCATCACCTGTTGTCGTCTCGACCACTCATGTTCCAGTTGCAATTGCACCGGTTTCATTTTCTTATCGTATTTTTTCGTGGAGTTTTACTTTTTTTCGGAAATTATTAGATCCCCCCCCCCCCCCCCCGAAATCGAATTATATAACACACATCGTGTGGGCCTTCATTTTACGATTTTATGGGATTTGTGGAAGAAGAAACTATTCAATTCTTTATTCAGCATCGTGTTCTTTCATATTTCAGGTTAATTTTGTTTTTCCTTTTTTCCCCTGAATTAATTGGCGTTTCTTTTCTCGTTTTTTTTTTTTTTTTTTTTACAAAGTACAGTTCGTTATATACCTTAGGATTCGTTCGGAGTGTTTGAATTTTTAAACAATCACCTCGGTGAGGCCTCGAAGTGGCGGTGTTAGATGTAGTCACCAAAAAATTTGCTAAGGATTTTTTTTTTTTTTTTTTTAATGGGTTCATCGACATGGACATTGGCCCAAGAATAGTGGAATAGAGAGAAAAGGGAGACTCAGATCCTTACACGATCAGAGATAGCTGACAGAAAAGAATCGAGAGCTAGAATAACCGAAGGAGAAGGAAGGGAGAGAATGAATGAAGCACAGTATGGAGCGGGAATGCCGTTTTGTAAGAGGAAGGAATAAAAAGAAGCTTGTTCAGTTGATAATTACGAATAACCGAAAACATTATATGATCGGGATCAGAAATACATTGATCGCCGGGAGGGTGCAATGGACAATAAGGAGAAGGCACGAGAGAATAACGGAACAATGAGGAAGGGAGCAAACTATGCCCAAAACGCAAGCGGCAAATCGCAGAGAGATTAGAACGGCGCATAGAAGGAAAGTTAATAAACCATGGAAAACGTGGAAGGGAAGGTTGAACAGACAAGAAAAAGGAGTTCGGGTTCGAGAATGAGGAGACACATAGGGAGTTAAACCATAATATGGAATGAGCAGCTGCAGACAGAAGGGTAATATTGGAAGCTGAGAAGGTAAGAAGAAACCTACCAGAAGAGGAAGATAATCGAGCGAATGAGTGTCAATTAACTCATTTCTCTCGATGCTGGCATGACCAGGAATCCAAAGGAAATCCGTTTGGATAAAGTGGGAAAGGAAAAGATCGTGAATTAAGGAACGAATAAGGAGAATGATACAGTCGGTAGAGTGAGAAGGGAGAGGAGATGTGATAGATTGCAGCACGCTTTGAGCGTCCGACAGGATAAGGAGATTGCTAGAAGCCGGAGAAGTTTTGATAAAAAGGAGGGCACGCAGAATTGCCGAAGACTCAGCATAAAAGATTGAACAAAAGGAGGGAAGTTTAAAGGACTCGAAGTAATTGAGAGAAGGACAGAAGAAGGCTGCACCAACACCATTGGGTCCCTTGGAGCCATCAGTGAAGATCAAAAAATGGTTGGGGAAAAAAGAGCGAAGATTCTGTTGGGATTCTGATCTAACAACGTGATGAAGAAGAGGTTTGGGAGGAACAGGTGAATAAAAGCAGTTAATAGGATGAAGCAGAGAGGAAAAATTGAAGGAGAAATAAGGGAGTTTATCGTAAGAGTAGATATACGGAAAAAACTGTATAAGGCGGCCAGCGATAAGAGATAGAATAGGAGTCTTGTTAGCAGAAAAGCGCCAGGAACGCAATATGTAGGAATAAGAAGGAATGAGAGAGCAAGAGGAAATAGGCAACCGTTTGATGAGGAAACGATAACCCAAGAGGGAGCGTCTAAGGAAAAGGGGAGGAATGTGACACTCTGCGTGCAGAGCTGGGATAGGAGTAGACTTCCGGGCTCTAAGGCAAAGGCGGAGACATGTATTTTGGACCCGGTCGAGCTTAGACAGAAGGGATCTGGAAGAATTAGTATAAATATAGGAACAGTAATCAAGAGCAGAGCGGATAAAAGATTTGTAAAACATGAGTAGGATCACAGGATCACCTCCCCAGACAGTGTGCGAAAGGGATTTAATGAGGTTGAGCCTTTTGAAGGAAGATACGAATAAACGGTTGATATGGACATGGAAGGAAAGTCGGCTATCCAGAAAAACACCTAAATAACGGAAGGAGGAAGTAAGAGGAATTGGGCCATTAGTTAGGACGAGGACGCTGAGGAAGGAATAAACGGGAGCAGTGTAAAGGCGACAGTAGAAGACTTAGAAGAAGAGATGAAAAGATGGATGTTGGATAAGGCATTTTCCAATGCAATTAAGGAGATTTGAAGATGGGAGTTGGCCTGCGAGATGTTGCGATGAGAGGAATAAATGAGGATATCATCAGCAAAGAAAAGAGAACAGGAATTCAAAGATAGGGACGCAATTTTGATAAAATAAATATTAAATAAAGTGGGGCTAAGGCAGGAACCCTGCGGTAGTCCATGATAGACTAGTCTAGTGGCATCCTGAATATGAACAGGAGTGACCGTTCGGCAGAGGAAAAGATTAATAATCAGGGTAGAAAAATGAGCCGGAATGTTTAAGGAAAGCATTAAATTAAAAAGAGTTGGAAGATGGACATTGTCGAAGGCTGCCGAAATATCAAGAAAGGAAGCAATAAGAATTTTTTTGTCGATGAATGACTTGTAAACATCTGCTAGGAAAGCGCTAATACAATCAGGAGGGCCGCGACCAGGGCGAAAACCAAACATATTGTTAGGCAATAAGTTGTGGTGTTCTAGCCACCAAACAAGGCGTCTGTTGATTACGTTTTCGAAAAGCTTCCTGACACAAGAAGCAAGAGAAATTGGACGAAGTGAAGAAGAGTTCGGTTTAGGGATAGGGATAATGATGAAGGTATTCCAAGATAAAGGAGTACAACCAGAGTGGAGAAAAGAGTTAAACAAGTTTAAGAGAAACCGAAGAGAAGAGTCCGAAAGATTTTTGAGAACAGAAAAGGAAATACCGTCTACCCCGGGAGCAGAATCTGAAGAATTGCGTAAGGACGTTTCTAATTCCGTAAGGGTAAACGGAGTGACCAGAAAATGGGAGGAGTTGGAAGAAGACGAAATGCGACGAGATTCATTAAGGTTAGGAACGTAACAAGGGGCGATGGAGTCAATGAAAGAGATTAACTCATCATTCGAGAGATTACAGGAAAGAGGATGACGGGAAAGAGGGAATTTGAAAGCCTTAGCCATTTTCCAAACCTGAGAAATAGGAGTAGAGCGTGAGAAGGAGGAACAGAAGCTTTTCCACGCGTTTTTTTTTTGCTGATTTGAGGATGAATCTGGCTCTAGCATTGGCTCTTTTATGAGAAAGATAGTTGCTGAGTGTAGGGCCAGAGCGATAAGATCTGAAAGTGGTTAAACTGAGATCAAAAGCAGCCTTACAATCCTGATTCCACCACAAAGCGGAGGACGATTTCACTTTCTTATGAGATGAACGACGGACAGGAGGAGAAGAACAAGTTAAGGCAGAAGAGATAGAATCAATGAAGAATTTATATTGGGAAAAACAATCCAAAGAAGCAGAGATGGAAGATAGTGAGGAATCAACGGAGGAACGGAATAGAGACCAATCAACTTTAGAGAGAACCCAATTTGGAGAATTAGGAGGAGTAGAGGAAGGAGAGGAGGAGACTTCATTCACTGAAATAATAATAGGAACATGGTCACTTCCAAAGGTACCGTCTAAAGTATACCATGAACAACTGAGACCAAGATTAGGAGAGGTAAGGGATAGATCAATAGAGCTAAGCGAGGAGTGACTTCTGATGCACGTAGGAGAACCATCATTTAGAAGGAATAAATCATTTTGAAGGATGAAATTCTCTAAGATCGTGCCATTACTATTGTAGTTGGAACAACCCCACAAGGGTGAGTGGGCGTTCCAATCACCACCTATGAGGAAGGGAGAAGAAAGGAAGTTGATTAAAGATAGGAACGGAAAATCACGCAAATCGAAAGTCGGAAGAATGTAGGCGGAAATTAAATGAAAGGGCCTGGAAGAATAGTTAGGAATAGAGATGTGCACTAAGCTGGGATAAGGAGGATTAGGAGGAAACAAGGGCTGGGAAGCATGGACTAAAAACCGGACATCATTTCTTACTAAAATAGCTGAACTACCATAGCCATCGCTGCGGTTGGAACAGATCAGAGAGAATCCATTAAAACTGATGTCAGAAGCGCTTGTTAACCACGTTTCAGAAAGAAGCGCGATGTTAACGTCATATTCATCCAACAGCCGTTCAAAGGAGTTCCTGTTGGCCTTAATGCTGCGACAGTTCCATTGTAGAACCTTAAGATGACAAGACATAATGAATACTTAGATAGGTGGTAGTTGGAGGAAGAAGTAGAACAAGGGAAGGAGAAAATATGAAATAGGCCAGAGAAGGAGGGAAGGTGAAAAGGAAGAAGAGAAAATAACCAATATTCCATTTCCATAAACCAACGAAATCGTTAAAATTTCGAGAAAAGAGGAAAAGATAAAAAAGAACAAGATAAGGAACAATGCAAAACAATAAAGCATCCTCCGCTCAGATAAATCATTGCGCGAGGGTTGAGGTATGCTATCAACTAACCTAGTTAAAGGCAGCAAGCAACACCGTCGCGCTGTAAGAAGGACGGTACAGAGATGGGAAAAGAAACAATGAGAAAGAAAAAATAAATAAGGTATAAATATGGAAAAATTCCATAAAGGTGGCTCCCATCGCTCGAAAAATTCATTGCGTCTGGGTCCTCGTATGCTATCAACCAACCTAGTTAAAGGAGGCAAGCAACACCGAAGGAGCACCATGTAAAATTGTAAAAGCGGCAGCATTATGCCAAAGTAAAAACTGAGGAGAAAAACCATGGCGTTGGTTTTACGGTAATGGAACCAGATGGTACATAAAGGAAGGAGAAAATTTAGAGGAGAAGAAAAGAGGAAAGAGAGAACAAGGAAGAAGTTAGAAGTAGAAAAAAAGGTAACATCCACCATATCTAAGATTGCAAAACTTGACAGATGGATAATATTTTATTCTCCAAATTTGGAATATCAAATTTACTGAGAGCGGTTAGCAAAGTTGTGGATAAGACATTATTAGAGGAAATGGAGGAAGAGTTACTAGGAGAAACGTTATTAATAATTGGAGCCGACTCGGCATTTGCGGCATTAGAGGACGATGGACATGTGGGAGAATTGGAAGGATGGGAAGGAATAACGGAACGGTCTACTTTAGTGCCAGCTTTTAGTGTAAGTTTGGAGTAATAAGAATTGAGAGGATTGGGTGCTTTCGAAGAAGAATGGTGTTTACGAGATGGAATCCTGACATGAGAGGAAGATGAACTGCTAGAATAGTTCTGACGTCTCCTCTTGGTAGTAGATGCAGAATTCGGTAAGGTTGGGAAATTCGCGGGATTTGAAACTTCTGCAAAGGTAAAAGCGGCAGAAACTATCGAACCTTCGCTGGTGTTTCTGGCTTCGGAGTAGGAGACATTTTCTAAACTCATTATTTTATGAATTTTGACTTGCTCCTTATAAGTCGGACAAGAAGGGTCGAGTGCGGAATGGTTACCGCCGCAGAGGACGCAAGGATATGAAGAGGGGTTATTTTGTTTAGTTTTGGGACATTCTGAAGAGGAGTGCTTATCAGCGCAAGTGGGACAAGTAGTTTTACTTCGGCATGAAGCACTGAAGTGACCAAAACGGAGGCAATTGTGACATAGTTTGGGTTTACGAATCATTGGTTCAACTTTAACTAAGGATAAAACGTAGTAGTAGCTTTTTTTGATGTAAAGTACAAAAATGTAATACTTGTTGAACGAATTTTTTATCATCGCCGCAACAACGTATCCGGCTTATTAAGGTAATTTCTTTATATTTATTCAATAGACCGTGCTTTTTAAAATTACTGCACTTTTTGTTTATTCCTGTATTATTTTTATGTTATTTTTAAAAATTGTCCTTCATGTTACTTCCATTTTTTTCTCTTGCGATATTTTCAACACTTTTTAGAGCCGTAATTATAGTTTGTTCATTTTTTTCTTTTTTTTTTTTTGTTATTCATAGTGTGCTAACAAACATAAACTGATAGCCAAGAAATAAGCGAACTAATAAAATTACGGTCATAATGAAGTGATGTCACTGATCAATCGTTTATGTCTACCTTCTTGCTGCTACGGCGTTAGATATTAAGGACAGAATGTCAGTATTTTCGCGAGATTGTCTAGCAATTAAATTTTTGACACGCAGTAAACACATGAATCGCGATGCGCTGACAACAATCATTGAGAATGGCGAACAATACCGGTAATTTAGAATTTTTTTGTCTAATTTTGATTAAATTAATTTCGTGTTCCGTAATTTTAATCTTCTGATAAATTTACAGTTAAATTACATATTTTCAATCGGTGGAGGAGTGAAATCATCTTACTTCGGAAGAGTTCATATTTCGCGAACCTTCGTTGATAAATTATTTTATCGTCATTTCTCGCTGTACGGTGTAGTATCGTTTTCCTGAAATTCGAAACTTATGCAATTGTAAACCTTTTGTTCATAGTCTTAATTCTCGAGCACTCATCGTGTCATTTTTGTTTTTGGAAAAATACTTAGCCCGCGAAATTACGACAAAAATTTTCGTCGGAAGCCCGTTTCTTTATTGTTTTACGTGTGCGTTATATTAAAGAGGAAATTGAGCGTGAAGTATACATAAATATGTCAATAGAAACACGATCGATAGTCACCATCATATTATTTTCTTCTCATTGTAACTTAGCCATCCAGGAGGGCCGGCCTTAACCATCTAGGCGCCCCGGGCGAGCCATTCATTCATTTGGCGCCCTTTATTATTTCATATTATAATTTAAAAAAAATTATTTTGAATTTAGTACCATGTTTTTTATCGAATTAAATATAATACAAAATACAAAAAATTATTTATCATTATTATTATTAATACCTTTTTAACAATTTGTTCTCTATGCAATGTACACATTGTCTGTCACTTAGTCACTAAACATTTAATGAAAATCAAAAATTAAACAACTAAAACATAATTTTTCTAGCTTTTTTGTCAGAAAACTCTCCGATAAGACTGGCAAAATCTAGATTTTCTGAATATTCGAACTCACTCCTACAAGACAAGTTCATAAAAATTAATTCACTAAATTTAATTTTTCTTTAAACTCGTGTAGATGGGGTTTCAAATTAAGTAGTTAAGCAAGCGCCACGCGCCCGGTGCCCCCTAAACGCTAGCGCCCCGGACGACTGCCCGGGTCGTCCTACCCTAAAGCCGTCCCTGTAGCCAACCATCACTTTCCAGTATTTTCTATCTTGTTGTGCTATGTTCTTGATTTCTCTTTATATGCGTTTTTATATTTGATAATAGTTTTCTTCGTTTCCTCTCTTTCTTTACGATTTACTACATTATTGTTTGCGACGTAATATACACTCCAAAATCGGCCTCTCCTTTGTTGCATTATTTTCATCACCTTACTTTCTGCATACAGTATTTACTACATCTCCAGACTCTTTTTTTTTTCCTGTGTCTGCGAGATGTCTCTTTTTTGCTGTGACGAATTGAAGGACCCTCATTGGAACATTTTTCTTGCTGCAAGAAGAAGATAGTCGAGCCAATGAGTCAACTAACATAATCCTTTTCTATTCTGGAGTGACCAGGAATCCATAAGGAATCAGTCTGGATTAATCAAGAAAGGAAGAGATAATGAAGAAACGAAAGGATTACGTAATTGGTAGAGTGGGAAGGCAGAGAGGGAAGATGCAATATAATTTGTCTGAGAATCTGATAGAATAAGGCTTGCTTCAATATTCCGTTATCTAATTTTACGTGTATTTTTTTTTCATCGTTCGCAGATATGTTGCTGTTTAAGTTTAGTTAGTATTTGACGTTATTTTTCCGGGTTTCGTTAGATATGAACACACTGAAACAGTCCCATGGTGCGCAACATACACCGCGTATGTTATATTTCCGTCACTTATATTTCTTAATAATATTTCGGGTGCCTTTTTGATTTTATTACAATTACAATTATTTTGCAATTAAGATTCCTGCGATTTTTGTTCAGCGGAAGTTGAGCTATTTAAACGGTGCTATTACGCCAAGCGACAAGAATGTATAATTTTTTTTATTGTTCCTATTCCTTATTCTGCTCAAAATTATTACTAATCGTTTTATTTAACGCTCCACTTGTCGGCGCGAATTTGTTCTCATTGTTCAATTTTGTTCGAGGCTTTTTTATTATTTTTTTTGAAAATAACTTTTATTTTTACAAAATGGCAGGTACCGTTATATATTTAATTCGCTGTGTGAAGAAGACCGTGAAAAGATACGGAAATTATTATATTCATAGCGATTAGTACACACTATCCTGATGAGAAAATATTTTAGACACAGACATTGAGCAAGAAATCACACTAATAATGAGATATACAAGTTCAAATATTCATCCGCTCCAATAGGTTGTATGTAGCAGGCTCTACTAATCTAGCACATATTGCCGGATTACATATTTAGCCTGCTTTATTTATTTAGTCGCATAAATCGAGCAGCAGTCGTTTAAATTATTATTTTATTCGATGGCACAGTACCAGAGCACTTCAGTCATGTTAGAGGATTTAACTTGCTCTCCCGGCTTGAAAGAATGTAAATTAGCGTTAATTTGCATTTGAACTTTTTTTTTCTTCTTCTAACGACTATAATTAGCGTCGAGTAATTTCGGTCGAGAGGAATTTCATGAGATCCGTTGTGCTCAATACCATTATGAAAAGTTTGACTACATAGTGTTCCCAGTGCCCTGCCAAAGGTATGCGGCTTACTTTACTTTTAATATTCAACGTTAGATGAAGAATTAGACAAGTCTCATGCAAATGAAGCGGTACATTAAGCCGGGTGAATAGGATGGAAACATTTTAAAATGCACTTTATCAGGTGCTCTCGTTCGACAGATATTATTCGGAGTCTGATTTTTTATATGGAAAAGGTCAGCACGCAATGTAATTCTTTAAGTAATTCTTTAAAAAAGGGCTTTAATCAGTGACGGTCGTTTATTAATTAGAAAATAGAATTAAGGTGATCGGAACAACGTTAGGCGAGAATGAAAAAGAGTTGCCACCGGTATTTATTTTTCTGAATCGATCTGAGGAAAAGATTTATTGCTGCGTGATACCGTAATCTCACGTGTAGGATTAAAGAAGAAAAAAGTGATTTTCTACACTTTACTTACGATGCAGCAAATGATTTCACAAGGGGAGCGTTAAAAGTATGCGGGTCACCGATTTGGATTATTTCCAGATGGTTAGTGTATTCGGTAAAAAATCGAAAACGAATTTCACCTTTTTTTGCATCAGTCCTTATGAAACTCGTGAAAAACGCGTCTAAATATAACGAGCTTATTAATCTGATGAGTTTTTTCGATGCATTTTATATGATTTCTCTTTTTTTAATTGTGTTGTGAACATTTCAGATTGTTAACTAATTTGTTTTTTGTTCTTCATATTATTCACAGTACGGTTTACGACTAAGGACACAATGGACATATATATTAAAAAAATATTATATTCCGTTTTGATCGAGATGTGCGCTTATTGAAAGTAAATTTATTACCTAATAATATTAAGCTTTTAGGTAACTATGCTGGGCCTAGAAATATTCCTATCGGTAGTCAGACGATGCTCTTGTATTTTAGTAGAATTTATAGTGATTTATGTCGAAGCAACCCGTATAATTGGGGTTATTTACCGTAGTCGGACCGAATGAATGTCATCATCAGGCGCTACAAGAGAAAACCTCAATATTTAGTATGCCCGGGAAATATCGTTTAGAAACAGCGTACAGATAGATAGATTAAAAGGAGCAAACATACATGCCACATCGTATAGTGCAGTTCGATGACTAGGCGTTACTTTTGAACTGCACTTGTATAACGATTAAAATTTGAATATTTATCAGTCTACAGTCTTTCATACGCATTTATATTCTTCTTCTTCTTCTTCTTCTTCTTAAGGTGCCATAACATAGCGCGTTGGCGCAACCTATTCGTACATTTTTAGCTGTACCGATATTATAGGTTGTGTACCAGGCAATTATTATATGCAACGCAGGTGTGCACAACACGTATGACTACATTCGGAACTGATTAGTAATCGTTTGATTCATATCGACATATACGAATGTAGTCCGTCCGGTGTGGGTCTGCTGTGTACTGACCTAGCGCGCATATGATGTTGAACGTAGTGGTTTGCCATTGCCTTCCACGTGATTACTAGCGATTATTTATTTATTTATTTATTTATTTATTTATTTATTTAATTCTTCTAATAAGTTCGTCGTCGCTCGGGATCGAACCCGTAACCTCCATTAGGCTATCGCGACGACCATTTATATTACTTACAGAATATTTCCGTGTGAGCATTTGTGCAATAAATATAAAGATAATTGCGATGCTCGAAATCGAACAGTACGCGCTGAGAACAGGTAAAGGGACGAAATTAATCGATGAATTATAATGATTTTTAAGTTATTAGTAGGTACAACATACATTTCTGGGGTATACATGAAAACGAAAAACACAAATCGACGAAATTGTAATTTTATAAATGTTGAACTATTAAAAATATTATAAACATCGACATGTTTCGTGATAACAAACTACATATGATCATGATGTAACAATTAACCATTTATAAATTGTTAATTATTACTTCGTGATCATGTAGTTTGTTATACCGGGAAATGTGTCGGCGCTTATATATAATACTTTGAATATTTCGACATTTATAAGAATATGATTTTTCTTTCGTTGCACTGTTTTCCTTTTGAATTTATAACAATAACAGGGAAAACACGCGCACAATGCCAGAATGAATAATTAAGAGGAATAATGAGATAAGACAGGGATATAACTCGTGCGTTTATCGTGATCGTATTTTATCTTTACTTGAAGGGATGGTAACTGCGACGGATATAGGAATGGTCGATTCTACAGCCAGTTCCAAATTTATCTAATATAATGTCACTCAATGTTATCAACCAACCCTATTGCTTAATTAAGAATTTCCAAGTTCCTATTTAGCATTATATCTTCTGGGATTCGTTCTAGAAGCTTTTTTTTTTTTTATTTTTTATTTTTTATTTTTTTATTTATTTTATTTTTTTTTGGGCTCGTCAACCAAGGACCTTTAAAGGTAAGGAAAGAAGTCGGTTATATTTTGATTCGATCAGAAATTTTAACTAAAAAGGAACAAATAGCAGGAATAATTAGTGGGGAAGGAAAGGACAGGATGTATGATGCACAATAAGGGGTAGGAAGTCCAAGCTTAAGCAAATAAGAATATAAGGCAGAACGCTCCACGGAGAGGGATGAACACTGGAAGAACACATGATCGGCGTCGCAAATAATTGCATCATCCGGATGGAGAGGACAGTGTGGAGAAGAAATCAAGGAGAAACGAAATCTGGAGGAGGGCAGCAAAGAATGGCCAAAGCGCATACGAACAATGGAAACAACTTCAGAACGACGAAGGGAGGGATGCAAAAGAAACCATGAATATGAAGGAAGAGTAGGCTGGACTGACAGGTAAAGGGAACAACTGTTGGAAAAAGAAGAAACATAAGTATCCGACCAAAATCGGATATGAAAGCTTTTACAAACTGATAGCAGGTTAACGGATGGAATTTTTTTAAAAAAAAGACGAGAGGAAACAGCAGCAGCCCGAGCCAAGGAATCAGCCGCTTGTTCTAGAAGCTTAATTAAAACTATTTCATCGGTATTATCAATCTTACTATTCATTTCGGTCGAATAAAATATACCTCTTTCTATTACTCCCCGTTGTCCTTGTCATTGTAGCTATTGTCATGTATATTTGTGGTGTCTTATATTCAAGTAATCAGTGATAAAAGTAGTACATCCTTGGAGACATTTCATTTTTCTCTCTCCTTCTATTGCTGACTACTAATCGTTTTGATTATCGTCGGTTTTGCTTCACCCTAAATTCATATCCCATACATGATTCTAGACAATATTATAGCGTTATAATATACACGCAAACTACCATATGGTATTCAAAGAGCCAATTTATAACGTGCCGGTATCATATGCACCTAATTTTATTAGATAAATTTATAACATGCTTGTCCTAAGATTCTGTCGATGATTAACCCCTAAATATTTAACGTGTACACCCACAGTTCGAAGTAGAAGTCAAGTAATTGTGTAAACAATTATTGTTATGTATTTTAACAGATGGTTTATACGTTTTCTGTATCTACTGGACGTTCTTACTTATATACAAAGCCTTCAATTTTTTTATATTAATAGTTAGATGTTTATCATGTGTCCACCTACACTGACTATTCGCGTCCTCTTGCAAGAGTTTTTCGGCCTAGTGCTCGATAACGAGCGCTATATCATCATCCGCATAAGCAAAGACTGTCGAGTTTGTAACGAATTTATGAAGGGAGTTTGGTATAGATCAAAAATTAGAACGGAGCGAAAATAGAGTTCTTGATCCTTAATGCAATTTCTTCTCTACTTAATTCTTCATCGATTTTTACTGAGGCTTTTCCTATTATACAAATAACTTTCAAACTATTTATTAAGCCTACCTATGATATGATTCCCATTCCCCTTTCATGTCTCGCAACAATATTTGATGGTTTACCGCATCGAATGCTTTACTAATGTCTATAAAAATTATAATAAATTGTTTGCCGTTTTCCAATCCCCCTTATTTATTCTATTTGTTAACACACTTAACAAAGAGACAGTTGATTTTCCTTCTTTAAAACCAAATTGCATATTATGCAGCAACTCGTTTCTCTCCAGATAATTTCTTAAATGTAACGCAACGTATTGTTCCAAAATTTTTGCTAAAACCGAGATTATTGTAATTGGTCTATAATTGTCACAAGCACTAAGCCGTTTCTATATATCGGTCTAATAACACCAGTTTTTAGTACCTCAGGAATGCTACCTTCTTTAATTGAACCGTTAATTATCTTTGTAAGTAGGATGGCTACATTATTTTTAATATCCGACTATGTCAGCAGCTAAGCACTCGAACGCGTTATTATTATATTCACAATAGAGGTTGAATATAATATTATTCTCTCAATTCGTTCTCTTACCTCCACTCTGCAGTCATTCCGTTCTATTCTCATTGATTTTTTATGGGTCCCCAGTCATTCCGGAATTGATGGCAATGATGCAGCCGATTCTTTGGCTCGTTCTGCTGGTCGCCTTGATTCATTCCTCAACCATTTCCCTTCTACAGATATCCTTTCCTTATCCACCTCCAATCACGCCAGACTTTGGCAGGATATTTATCCCTCCCTATTTTCTAATCGTCATTCTCATTACCGTTTCATTCAGCCGATTCCTCGTTCCCTGTCTTGGTTCCATTCTATTCCTTTCAGTCGTCGCTCTTCTATTGTCTCCCTAATTCGTCTCCACATCAATCATTCTCTACTTCTCTATTCCCGCTTTCGATTTGCTCTACCTTCTCCTGATTGTTCTCTTCACAATTGTGATCCTCCTCGTACATGTGATGCTAATCACATTTTCTCTTTGAGTGTCCTGCTCTTCGTAATGAACGCTCCCTTTTATACAGTCAGCTCCTGTCATTAGGTCTCCCTACTACGCCCTATAACTATTCCTTTATCCTCTCCTTTCCTTCATCTTCTGTGGTGTCCGCACTGCTGTCCTTTGTTGCGTCCATTTCGGACCGCTTAGTTATTTAATTTCTTAGCTTAGTTTTCTTGTTGTTTGGTCAATGCCGCTGGCGCGCCCACAAAAAAAAAAAAACAAAAAAAAAAAAAGAAAGTTGGATTTAAAACTATTATTGACAAATATGGCAAACTTCTTCGTTTAATTTCGCTGGTTTTTTATTGCTATACCCGGTGAACCCCGGGATATTGTAAAACATTTGTTTCCGTGATAATGATCGCACTGACAAGCGATTTATAAATGTATGTCGCAAATTCATCCCGGTTACTTCTTAGGCTCCTAATGTTTATATGCAGTACATGAAATAGATCTTTATTAATTTTTGTACATCCTTTGTCTATAATAAATAGTCCCATACATCCCCTCTCCCAGTCATCAATTGTTGTGTAATTAGCGCAGTTAATTTTCTTACAAAATTGAATCGGAGAAGTCATTATTATTGGGCGTTGGTGCGATAGTAGAGAATTGGCCATATTCCGAACACGTTGATTTATCAAGACTCACGACGCGATTATCGCTACTTAACTTTAATTTCCGCCGGGTTATATCTAAATCTATGCACACTTCTACATTCGCACACATACCGCCCTACCTCACTCACACGCGCGTACCCAGCTAATCAAACATATATCCGTACGCGAACTACATTGATCGAAACCGACAAGCCTGACGCACTTCTCATACATACCAACTTGCAATTGACCACATAGCGAACCGTGTAAAAATAAAGTCACAAAAATAAATTATCGTGCTAAGCTAACCGTAAACAAAAGAAATGATAAGATTCATCAAATAACAGCCACTCTAACACCACCACCAGAAAATACTTCGTATAAATACACGTCTCCGGTTCAGTGTTTGCACATAACAGCAGTGCACACTCACAGCTATCTCACACATCGATCACATTCCGCTTCGTACCACCGCACCTCAAGCCGTTACACTATATCGCAAATTTAACACTAAAAGGAACTATCAAAACCACACACTAGCAACCCTATCTCTTTACAACAAACGACACTGACTGGACTATTTCCGCATACCAATATCCACACAACATCACTGAAAATCAGGTAAATACTTTTTTTGAAAAAGTTAAAAATGTTCATTTTTTTTTTTTTTTTTTTTTTTTTGATGGCACCTAATACTCTAGACACGCTTTTCTCGAGTTTTACGAACTCATGCGGAAAAAAAAAAAGTAAAATTTGTTTTCGTTATTTTTCTTTTTTCTTAGCATTATTTAGCCGCTAATTAATAATTTTTCATTTAAATTAATCTTTCAGTTTTTGTTTTAAATTAATCTGTACTTTTTTTTTTTTTCGCCTGCCGTTATCGGGAATTGAACCCATGACTACTAATAGTAATGAAGCGTTCAACTCGGCTATCGCGACGGCCATAAGGAAAAAGTTGGATCAAATCAGTGCACACACTTCTGGTATGTACCATAATGAAAAAAACCCAAAACTGTAGCGTATTATACAATAACGATAAATACAGAATGGGCATGATTGGAAAAATACGAGCATGATAATTGCGTTCCAAATACGCGGAGGTGAGCGATGGTAGTTTTTTAACAGCCTTTTGAACGTGGCAGCGATGAATTCTGAAATAGTTTGTAACTGTAATAATGTTAGTATTGAAGAGAAGAAACTGTATGAAAGGACTTAAAAAGTCTTACAGAACAACACTTCGAATCAAGAGAGCAACGTTGAAACAAATTCCCCCTCGCTCAGCTCGAAAACGAAAATGAGCTTTTACTCGGTGACGAAGATAAAATCGAAACAACTTCTCAGTATCCTGTTGGCTGAGAGAACAAATTGTGTGTTTTATCTGCCCACGAAAACAGAATAAAATGACAAAAATCTCCGCTAAATACGACACGACAAATTTGTATGCGATAACGGTGACGTACAAAAACGAATAAAAAAAGTCAAATTGCTAATTTTTTTAATTAGCTGATGTTAAAAGCGTAACTCAAAAATTATACAATTAAAAATACTAACTTTATTTGTACGAGTAGTTTATCTTTTTTTATTATAAAAAATACGCTTTACAGAAAATCATTAATTGTAAATGTTTTTTAAAAAAATTCGCATGATATTGCGAGCCTAAGCATTGCTAATCGTAAAATTCAATTAAATAACAAAAAGAAAATAGTTGCACACATCGTACAAGAAAAAATGGATGGTGTTTTAGCGTGTTTTTTTTGTTTTTTTTTTGTTTTATTTAACTAGTGAAATAACGCTGTATTAAGACGGAAAAAGAGGGTTTCCTAAATAATGAACGAGTGAAATTATACGAATGCTGTGCTGTCGTTCAATTACAAATCTAGGTCAGTAGAGCTTACGAATACACTGATAGTGACGCGTTAAGAGGTGTTTTTGGTTTTTGAAATTTTCGAAAACGATTAAAAATTTGAATTACTGTAGATTAACTAAAAATTTATTTACTCGTATTTGCTTGTTGCAGTTCTACACCATTATTTTGTGGTTGTATTATCTAATTTTTCTATCATTTCCATTCTTTTTTCTTTTTTTTCTTTTCGAATTAGTTTTATCCACTTTTTTTCTTTTTTTCTTTTTGCTGGCCTGATCTATTTATTTAGCCATTTCAGCGAAGAACTTAAATGGCTCTGATATATTCCAAGTTTTGTATTTTTTATATATAAATATAATGTTCGAGTGTTAAATGATTTGCTACAACTTTATCAACGGACGCTAGTAGCGTTTTACATAATAAACTACTAATTTTGAGCTTTAGTTAATATACTCCGTTGGAACGACTTTAAATTCTACTAAACCGGAGGTGACGGGTTCGAGACTTGGCTCGTTCCGGATCGAAGTCGCTCCCAGGTCTCTCTATACCTAATCTGAAATTGAATATTGGTTATACCAGAGAATTATCTGCGGGGAAAGTAAAGGCGGATAATCCAAAAGTAGAAAGGAACTGGCCCCAGTATTCTCATCAGATCCATTAGAACCTTTTAATTTCACAATCCATGATACTCTATCAAGGATATACGGGACTTATTTTACTTACGTCGAAAATGGTGCTACTTATGTTCCGAAAAGGGTGTTCGAAAAGAATTTTGTTACACGTCACGGAGATGAAGACAAAAAAAAAAAAAAAGGATAATATTAAGGTGAGTGAAATAAAGTAGTACGAACCAGTTTTTTTTTTTTTTTTTAAGACAGCGAATGAATTAATTTTCATCAGCGCGCGTGTCAGTTATTGTGATGACGCGACGAAAATGCCTTTGGTATATTACAGCGCAAGCGAACACCAAATACGCATTTAATCGATTTTTTAAATAATGAGCATCCAATCATATTTACATTCCCTGAACATGTACTACTCGACACTTATAAAATTATAATTTCAATTTAAAGTATACAACCAATGATATACATCGAAATTAAAACCGATAAATTTGATATTTCATCGATTTTGTTGTGTTTCAAAAAAATAAGAGACTGAAAATTAGTATAGAAAGTGTAATGAATTTAAATGAGTAGTTAAACAGACGACACATTTTACAGTGGTCTCGAGAACTAACCGTAAAAAGTATGTTATAAAGAAAATTGATTATAATTTATCGAAAATTTCGTGTATAAAAATTAGGAAACTATTATTGCTAATCTGTCAACCGATGGCATTTTAAATGCGGTCGGTTCAGAATATAGGGATGAACTCTCATTTTACCAACACAGCTGATCCGGACTTTTTTACATTCTGTACAACATTTATCCGCGTCTGTCGTTCGTTTATGCGAACCTAGGCCTCCGTCGTCATATACTGGCTGAATTGTGTTATCTTTTATTGTACACCTATGATAGCAGATCTTGAAATTAGAATTTAGAATTTTTTTTGTCTGATGGAATTTCGATGAAAAATTAATTTCGCAACTGCAATTACTTTCGTTCTGTAATTTTGATATTTTGATTAACTCTTATCGTTAAATTACATATTTTTAAAAACGGAGGAGGAAAGATATCATCTTACTTATAGTACAACACTATAATTGAAGTGTAACACTGAGGGGAATTTATCGAATGACTAAAAGTGAAATGGCGTGTAATAATTATCAGCGTAATAACGTTGTTTTGTCGCGATGAATTCTGTTTTTGAGAAGAGTAGCAGTTTTGAATTTCACGGTATTTCAAATTATTTCGCGGGCAGTGAAATGAAAATATAAATGCAAAAGAGCGAAAATACAATTGTATCGCGGCATATTTTTATACCTGTCCCGTTCTAAAAAGTGATTAGCAATCGCGATTTTTGAATATTATTTTTTTGTATTATTATTATTAAGCCTTTCTATATAAAAATTGATGTTCGCTTATAAAAAATTACCCGTTTTTTAGCAGGTCAATGTATAATTCAGAAGCTACATATGTAGAGCATACAAATACTCTTTATAGGATTAGAATTTGGAAGAAATGCTTTTCAACTTTCCCGAACATTTTTCTTTATTCTCCATTAGTAACAGAATTTTTGGAAAAACAAAATTACACCGTACAAAAGCCCAGATTAGTGTTCATGTGATTTGTACTCGTGTGATTTTTACTCGTATAACCAGAGTTGTACTTGTACAACCAGATTGGTACTCATATAACCAGATTTTTTACTGATGTGATTTGTACTCGTATAACCAGATTTTTTACTGGTGTGATTTGTACTCGTATAACTAGATTTTTTACTGGTGTGATTTGTACTCGTATATATGTGTTAGAAATAACTTATCTAAAAGTAAGTTTTTCAGCAGTGTTTTGTTACAAATTATGAAGAAGTGAGCAACTCTTAAAACTAGCACCTGATGTCGCTTACACGGTACAACTCACCTATTTCCGAATTAGCAAACGCTGTATAAGCGTTTTTGTCTCAAATATTACACCAGATAAATTCCGACATCCGGTACTATTCGGTTGTTAGTATTGTACGTATGAGGATATATAGCGCGAAGTGAATTATCTAATTACCGAGAGGTATTCGATTAAAAACTCGTTAAGAATCTGGGAGGGCTGGGGTAATTAGTAACGCGTATTTTTATTCTATTTCACTTGGGTCAACAACTTTCAATACGGGGGGGTGTGGGGTGCTACCTTCAAGTACTATCAGCCTAATTTCGATACTCTACTGCATATTATACGGACATCGTATAAACCAAAATTATATTAAGTAACTTGATCGTTATATTTCGCAAAGCCTTTGTTTTTCATTCGGCTTTAATCGCTTTTAAAGCCACGTAGCATATATACATATATATATGCTAGTAGAGACCGGTGAGAAGAGCAACTAGTATATTGTGTACATATTTTAACTGACGAGAGGTATAAATAAAATATCGCGTCTCTGATTTCAAACAAGGCCTGTGATTGGTTTAAAACAACGATCGAACACTAAAGCAGAGTAATTATTATAAAACTACAGTAAATAAATGAATCGATAAAAGCGTACAAAACGAAACGGTGTTATATATTTAAAAGACGCCGGCTGGTTTTCTTATCATGGAATTGAAATTATGGATCGGCGGTAGCATATCTTTTAAATATCGTTTTGAACGTTTTTTTGTATTTATAAAATTTATCGATATCATCACGTATGAACACTTGGAATAGGCGAGTTTATTATTAGCCGAAATATGGAATTGTTTGACTTTGTCAGCGGCTTGTCGAGAAATTTATTAGAACGGAATTCATCGGAAGGCGGCAATTAATTAGGAGAAAATTGATTAAAACGCTTTAAGCGATGTAAGCGATGAAAGCGATGAAAGCGATAAGAGAGAGTAGCTGGAAGAGTGCGACTGAAAAAGTACGGGGCACTTCGTTAAAATCGTTTGCTTGGTAATTCGCAAGAGAAAACGAGGCACAGGTATAAAGTTTAATCACGATGTTCCATCTGGCGAAACCAGTGCCCTAACTGTAACTATCGAAAACTTTTAATCAAATAGAAATGTTACTTTTTCTAACGTAGCGCCCGGATAATCGAAAAGAAAATAACGAAACACATCGCGAAAAAGCGCCTGTTGATAAAAGAAAATAGTGAACGACTCGCCGTGGAGAACCGCTCTGAAATTCCATTCTGTTGCAGTCTGGGCGGTGGCCGTTCGCAGGGCTAAAAATATTACACACAAGTACAGCATGGCCGGCGGCTGATGGGGAGGGTAACAACGGTCGAAAAATTCGGGGCGGCGGCGGTAGGTACGCTGTAAAATAAATTAGAGCGGGAAGTGACGATGGATGGGAGCCCGAACTGAGTTGTTTTAAAACGAATTAGGGGCAAGTTTTTCGTTCGCAGTTCACGGCTCATTGTCTCACAAATGTGTTCTAGTTGTACACAAGTGCACATGTTACGACGACAAAAGTTGTTCGTCGTTTTCCTTGAGCCAGCGACAGAGTGCCAAAAAAAAAATAAGAAAAAAAAAGAGAAAAAAAAACTGAAAATTAAAAACTAATAAAAACTAAAAACTAAAAAATTGAACACTAAGTTATTACTTGTTGTAGGAAACTTTTCGTATATTTGTACTGGACGTAGCGATCGGCGCTTTGAAGCAACGCGCACACAGTGTCAACGTTAATACAGCCGCTGATAAATGTGTAGCAGGACTTTCGTAACTCGTCCAAAGCGTACTTATCGGCTGCACTCATTACTCCTGTCGCAAAAATCGAAATTTACGATATAATAAAAGTATGCAGGTGTACGTATGAAATTTGAATATGAATAACTATTGTGATTTTTTCTTTAAAAACTGCGCTCATTTGTTCAGTGGCGTGAAAATTTCGGACATTGGTAAAAATATTTTCAATCATTATGTGTCTCTTCTAGTGTTGTTGAGCCGACATAACAAAGAGGCTTGTATCGTTAGAAATCTGTGTGTCAGGTAAAACTTTTAGTCGATCGTGGCATCACGATGCGTTATTTTAGGCGCTCGTTTTAATTTTTAAATTTTTTCTCGTTCGCAAAAATACAAAATAACGACATTCGAGTTGAATTTAAAAATTTTTACGTAATTTTTGATAATTTTTAAGTATTCCGTAGTCATTTTACGACGTAGCTTTACTTCTTTTTCAAATCTAAAACGATGTTGTTGTTTTTTTGGTTTTTTTGTTTTTTTTTGTTTTTTTGAATCGCAAGTTTCAATAGTTCTTGTTGAATTAAGTAAAAACAAGCAAATTATGAATCGGATTATAACGCAATGGGCGCAGTCTCTTGTAAATTTTGCACGTTTAATTGTGTCGGTTGATTATTCTGTCACTTTTTAACAAACCTTAATAAAGTACTAATTACAAATGCGTATTTAGCGTTTTATAATAATTCGAACGACGACAAATTCGGCCTATTAATAATTAGTCGTCGTTCGGCCATCGCATTTTCTTCGTCACTTTAGCGATCTTCTCTCCTAAAGTGGCATTTTCCGGCCTCGCACCTTCCGAACCACTTCATTTTATTAATGGTTCAAAACGATGGTACGTTGAACCTTCAGTTTTTTAGAAAATTTTCTTTTTCCATCGATTTTTTCGATTCCAGTAGCCGAACAGCTAATACCGCTATCCGTAACTTCTCTGCTTGCCTAATTTTTTCGCCGATTCGCTGATACTCACCACTTCTTACTTACAATTAGTTGTGTAACTTTATCATTCTGTCTGAATTTAGACCTTCACCACATTCACTCCGTATTTAGCTGCTTCGCCAAAAGTGGAATCAATGTTGGCCATCTTCATCACATAACTAAAAGAGTCGTTAAATCAAAAAAAAACACCCCGGACCCCTCTGTTGGCGTCCGTTCGAAAAGCCACGTATAACTCTGGATCTCAATTCAGGCTGTGAAGGACGACACCCCGTCCTTTTTTCATTGATATATGTTTTTTTTTCAGACTATTACATTTTATTTCTAATTTACCACCTCACCTCAACATCAGTATCTCACTTCCGCGTCGAAATGTTATCGTTCAATAAATTCAAGCAGGTTTTCCTTAAGCGTAAATTCACTGTATTATTGTTCTTTTGCGCTGCCATCATCAAGCCTTACACGTTAGATAATATTTTTATTGTTCGTAATAAATTTAAATACACCTGTTACTTCCGGTTTTTTAATTTTTTTTTTCCATATATATATATATATATACATATATATAAGTAAAAATTAAAGTTGTTAATTTCAATTACTTTTTTCTTTGTTATCTTACGTGTATCATTTAATTGTTAATATTAATTTATCGAATTACTACCCTTCATACTAACCGTAATCGTGTACTAATTAATCAAGTAATAGCCGAAAATCGCTATCCCTGATATTTGTATCGGTCGGTGTTTATCAGCGTATTATTTAAAATGGTCGTTTTGTTATCATTTCTCGTGTATGTAAAATTATAAAAAAAAAAATATTAAAAGAAGAAAAATGTCACTTCTAACATCTTAAGAGGACCAAAGTGTGACGTTCCAAGATTAATGCTACAAGGATGAATCGACGGGAAAAACCAGCTGGTAGAAGAAGATATTCACGGATAAAAAACATCACGGAGTGGGGTGGGGTGGGGTGGGGGGGGGGGGTGTAACATCAGCGATATTGGCTTACTTTTTAAAGCAGCGCGAGGGAAAGAAATTTTGCGAATAGCCTAAGCACTGCATAGTGTTTGACACCAGAAGTTTGCGTCCGCGGGTTTTATTCGTTTCGACAGTTCGTTATGTTTTCCACGTTCGTTCCCGATTCTCCTTTTTCTTTTCGTTCGTAACATCGTCTTTTTCTACTTTACTTTTTCGTTTCGTATTCTTTTTTTCTTTTCCGTTTGCTCTTTCTTGAATTTGGTCTTTGGAAGTGCCCTCTTTAAGGACTTCTAATTTATTCGTATTTTTGCGCGCCCTTTTTTATTAAACGAGTTTAATAATTTTATTTTGCATTTTTGTCAATTAATGATTATCAATACGATGGTTTTTTTTTTCTTTTTCGTTTTCGGCCTGGTTGTGAATACCATTTGGCCAAACCAATGTCTTCAGAGGAGAGTAAATGCAGGATTATGCTTTGTAGCACGATGGAATAATTAAAAAATCATTATATGTTCATATTCGTAAAAATAAAACGGCAGATGTTGAAAAATTGTCCATGAAACGGCCATTGCGCTTGAATATCTCAT
Source organism: Icerya purchasi (assembly GCA_039619475.1). NCBI lineage: Eukaryota > Metazoa > Arthropoda > Insecta > Hemiptera > Monophlebidae > Icerya > Icerya purchasi. Next base: position 587,489,110 of record CM077115.1, read on the forward strand.
TATCATTATCTCCTCAACCATTCGGTTAGTGAGCGGCAACCTATTCGTACATTTTAACTGTACAGATATAGCTGGTGTGTACCAGGCAATTATTATATGCAACGCAGGTGTACACACGCAAGACTACATTCGGATCTGATTAGTAATCGTTTGATTTATATCGGCATATACAAGTGCAGTCTTTCATGTTTGTCTATTGTGTACTGACCTAGCATGCATATGACGTTGTACGTGGTGGTTTACCATTGTCTTCCACATGACGATTAGCGAGTATTTGAATTTAATTTTTCGTAATAACTTCTGTCGTCGCCCGAGATCAAATCGGAAACTTCCGTAACGGAAGCCAAGCGTTCTAGGCTATCGCGACGACTCTTGAATATCTATAGAACTGAAAAGTTATGAACCCCAGTCGAAGGGAATACAAACAAACCGACACGTCGACCATATCTGCGCAATAAGTAAAATTGATCAAGGCGTAGAACAATACCATGGAATCAGTTAAAAACCTGGCTGAAACTGATCGTAAAAATGATCACTATTCTGGGTTGACGCATGCATTACGATAGTTGGGTTTTTCTACGCAAGTCCGAGGAGGGATTAAATATGTAGTCCGTCCAAGGCAGATTCTTTTGCTACAGTGTCAACAATTTCATTCAGACCAACACTATAAAATATCAGCGTAACCGGCGCAAAACTTTGGATTGCGATTGTTCCCATACATATATTTTTCCTTGATTTCATAATGGGTAAAGTTTGTAATTAAAGTTACTAACCCTGTGGAAGTAAGACAGCTTGGACGATTAGTGTGAAAAATCGAATCAAATGTGATGGTTTTCGCGATAACTTAAATTTCTCTGTTATTCCTATAACCAAAACATAGCTTAGGTCGTCAGTAAAAATGTCGATAACTTGCTTGTAACTGATTCCATAAACTACGAATTAGCAATTGTTGGACAAGTTACACACATCCTTCGATTATCGATTGTTAGACCGGTGTCTAAATTTAATTTAGCGCTAAGATAAAATCCAATAAAGAAACGACTGGTATCGAATCGGCGTATAATTATTATACTTTGATACTCTTCTGCCTAGCAATGGCATCTTGAACTCAATAAATCTCTAAGTATTATTCAATCGGTGAATCAAATCTAAAAATGCAGGCGATAACGTTATTTAACTAGAAAGTTAATGGCTAAAGAGTTTCTTCTTAAGTATCGGGGGGAAATCTTAGCATCCGTCTGAAAAGGTACGTCACGGACGATGAACGCGACTTATTGATTAGTATTAGTGAAATATTTTATAATATTCCGGGATTTTTAAGGTTGGTTTTTGAATTCGTAAACAATACTGATTTATAATACAATTTGAAACGAACTAGGATTTAAGAGGAAATTCTAAAACTAACGAATCACCCCTGCAAACAGTGTTGCAAGAAAATTTAAGGGGGTTAACTATATCAATAATTTTATCCTACAGAATTTGTATATGGTTAGACCGATTAAGTGTCTAATATGTACAAGTCGAAATATTTAACTCCTCGGGGATTTATCGATATATTCTTATTACTCCATTAAATATGTATCTTCCTTATAGGCTATAAAGTGTAATAAAGAAAACGTTTCGTACAGGTATAAAATTTTCGGTCCAATATTATATGCATTTAGAAATAATTTTGTAGCAACTAAAGCGTTAAACTTTTTTTAAGCTTCAAATGTATTTGAGAAATAAAGCATGTTTCTTCCGATTTTTTGTTAATCAACACGAACGGCTACTGTCAAAAGTAATTTTATTCGGTACTACAATATTGAAAATTTTCTGATCTGCAAAAGCAGACAATTAATCGTTAATATCTTTCAAGCGATTTTACAAAGTCATTAAATTAGACACAGCTGAATATGGCACCGTGAAAGCTACTTGGACTTGACAAAGCATAATGCTTCGAAAATAGATGTATACGAGTATCATTAAGCAGCGATCTCGTTGCGAAGTGAACGGAATAGAAACCGTATGTGTTAATAAAAAAATGGAACACCAAATTTCTAGCGCTAAGCAAACCTAAAAGTATTCAGTAGTGCAGAATGTCAAATAACAAAAACATCATATTCTAGAGCAGAGTTTCCCAACCTTTTTTTCGTCGAGCCTCCCCAAATTATAAATAACATTTTCATGCCCCCTTTAATTTTTTCATTAAAAAAAAAAAAAAAACGCACATTGTTTTAATGACATTTATTTTAATTCTAAGTTGTATAAAATAAACTTTAATATCAAATTTAAAACGTTCTTTATCATCGAAATAATTTATTATAATTAGAGTACTAATGGGATACTTGAGCTTGCATGCTCTGCACCAGTTGGTTGATTCTAGGTTCAGTTTCTGCCAGAGCTATCCTCAGATCGCTATCAATGGCAAGACGATTTCGCTGCTTAGTTTTAATTAAAACCAGAGCTGAAACCCCTGTCTCACACAAGTAAGTCAAAGAAAAAGGAACAAGTATTCACAAAGCAAGAGAGGCAACTTTGAAATTAGCAAGAAATCGTTTGATCCAAAATTTCTCTCCATTGTCAAGAGATGAAAGTCATCTTTCGTTTTCGAATCAACCTTCATTTCAAGAAATTCTTTCAGAACTTGTTTTGGTAATTATAAGACATCAACAATAAATGAGTTTCTGGTCATGTGACATATTGGTGACTCTGAATTAATGTCTCGATAGTATCGGTGAAATTCGTTTTCCAGCGCTTGCAAATGAGTTTATATTTCAATTTTGAAATCTTCGTCCAGCTTTTTATTTTTAATTGCTTTGAATAATCAAGAAAAAGACATTATTACGTTTTCAGCAGATAGCCCTTTTGATTCCAAAGTTGAAGCTTAGATATGAACCCTTGAATATGATCATAGTTACTTATTACAGTGCCGTTTCTGCCTTGAAACTTCAAGTTTAGCTGATTAAAGGCATCAAATATATCAGTTAAATATAGGTCAACCTCCATTGAAATTGTTCATTGTTAAACATTTGCAAAAAATCTCTTTTTTTCTTTGAACTCAAGAAAGAGGATGACCTCTTCTTTCAATTCATAAAGGCGAGCCAACATATTGCCCTTAGACAGCCAGCGTACTTCTGTGTAGAATAGGACTCTGTGATCAGAATCAAGATCCTCGCAAAGTAAACTAAATAATCGACTGTTCAAAGCGCTACTCTTGATGTAGTTTACGAAAGTCCAATGAGTTTATTCCAATCCAAATCATTTTCTTTGATGAAATCAGATATTGATTAAATATATCTTCAGATTTAGTGCCTGCTGTCAAAGATTGGGAGTACAAAATATCTTCTTCAATGTGATCTTCACTGACGTAATGAACAAAAACGATTAACTGTGCACAATTAACAATGTCCGTGGATTCATCGCAACTAATGCAAAAAATTGTGATAATTTTACTTTGTTGCTTATTTGTGAAAATTTTTAGATGCCTAAAAGGTAATTTTCGAAGGCACGTCACATTATTTATTGAACACCCCTCGTCCGATGTTTAATTTACGCGCTAAATTCATTTTTCTTTCACGCCTCCTTGACATCTCTCTATGCCCCCCTGGTTGGGAACTCCTGTTCTAGAGGAATAAGATTTCGCAGTAGAGATTATGTAATTACAATGATAAAGCTGCGCGTACCTGTCTTATCCGAGAACCGGCGTATTTCGCAAAAATCAATATAGTTACTGCAATATTTGTTTAAAATATGGTTTCACAATATAATATAGTTTGCCAGTGTGAATAAAACACAAATGCTGGACTTCATCTGATAGAAGTGTTTCTCAGGGAATGGCATACTTTACCAATCGCCGTGATCCGAATGCGAACGGATTAATATATACAAAAATACACCGAAAACAATATATGCTCAGACTGCGGAAATTATTTATTAAATATTTCGATTTAAAATGATAAATGTTTTAAAAGCATTAAAAACCGTTATAGATATTTAGCGTTATTATTGCGTAAATATATGTTACATTAATTTTTAAATGTCACGTATTATGCTCAAACAAAGTGATTTTATCTCGGAAGATGAGGAGAATATTTTTCGGTAAAATGGAATAAAAAAATTATAGGCACAGAAACGGATAATATATTCAATTGTTTCTGCTAAAAGGCGAAACGATTTCTTATGGATTGAAATAGGAGATAATTTAACAATGCGATATGCAATCAGTAGCAGTCAAAATTTTCGTATGGCAGCTCCGCTTTCAATCTGCACCACAACATATCTTCTCCCAAGTGTCAGCAAGGAAAATCAGGAGATATACGAAAGTTGCTTCGTCTCATACCATTACCGCTTATATTTAAAGGCAACTTCAAAATATAACTACACTGGGATTGTAATACAGGAAATGTTAAATAACTCCATAACTTGGCCAACCTAGCTACTGAAGAATCAACACGTTTTAATTTTTCTTACGCTGCTTAGTCAACAATCGACTTATGTTTTATATCCCCAAAATTGTTAAGTCTCTTATCTATATTCCATCATACTGAACTAGCTCGATGTTCCAATTATTATAAATTGTAATCGTTTTTCGAATAGTTTACAGCAAAATTACCCGTCTAAGTGGAAACCAACAAAATCAGATTGGCTGAAGTAAACAGGAGTTCCGGTAACAAAAAACTTAACAGATATGTTAGTCCAAACGGCGCTCTCTCAAATTACACTATTCCATCTGTAAAATGTTGCGAGAAAATCCGATAGCGGTCAAAAGATGGCTCAGAAGCAATAAGAAACTAAAGGAAGACTCTAAAAAAGCTTAAGAAAGATTTATCGTTAAAAAATTTAATAAAATTTAGACTTCTAAGAAAGCCAGATGGACGTTAAAACATACAAAAAAAAATTCAGGGAACAGTTTTGTGTTCCTGTCTGACACCATTTTAATGAGGTTGAGCGCTTTTTTACGCAAGATTCTTTTAAATAAGCTATATGTTTCACGACATTTTATTGTAAAAAATAAATTCGAAATATTTTGTTAACTCGGTTGATGTTGTTACTAATTAATTGTTTAGGTGAGCTTTTGTAGATTTACAACGCCGAATTTTATACAAGCGAACAGTTTTTTATGTAGGGAACTTAAATCCACCTTTGTCGGCTCACGATGAGAGAACTATTCCTTGAAGAGAATTTATTCCTAGATTGATATCCGAGCAACTGGTGAATATAACAAGATCATCGGCGAACATTGCTATTTTTACCGGAGATTGGATAATTTTGCTCGATTCCTTGGAGCGTTAAATAAGATTATCCGAAAATCGAACTCTGCGGAATTAAATTTTCTGGGTGTATCGTTTTGGAGTGTAAATTTCCAAGTTTTGCCCAGCATTGGCGGTCAGTAAGAAATCGTCCACTGAACTTCCACTTAAAGAGGCTTTCCAATGTCTTATAATTTGGGGTGTGATCAAAGGCTTTATTTAGGTGAAAAAATATAGCTATTAGATAAAGTTTTCTACAAAAAAGCTCTTCTCGTATAGATTTCGAGGTAGTCTCGACGCTTGAAGTCGAGCGAACGAACGAATGATGAATATATCCTCTGCTGGTTGTGTCTTTCCTTTGGTACCTAACCGTGTGTGGATATTCCTGGGAACAGCTTAGTGGATACAGCAGCAAATTAAGCCGCCAGGAGACGTCCTCCATCGAACATAAAAACTCCCTTTGAAGATATGAAAAGTTGGGCATTTGCTTGAATTGTACAGCAAAATCAGAGAAATCAAGCAGAGAACTCTTCCTATCTTTACATCGTCAAAAATCACGTAAAAGCGTGGAATTATCAATCAGCTGGTTGCAGAAAACAAGTCGTTTAGCGTCGCCTCCGCTTGGCACACACTAAGTCTGACGCACAAGCACATTCCTGATAAACTTCCGCATCCGCAGTGTGTTGTATAGTATGTAACGTTAACGTGACTGTAAAATATCTAGTACAATGTCTACCCTTGACATAGTTTAAATATTCACAAAAATATCTTTACCGATAATCCAACTACAATTTCTTCTCTGTTCTCGTTCCTCAGATTTACATATGTTAAGTTTTAAATTACACCTGCGCGTTTTTAACCGAGATGCTGTACATAGCGTGTAAAAAAAAACAAAAAAAAAAAAACACTAAAAAGACTAAAATTTTAACACGATTTGTATTGATTTATGGGATAAGTTATTGTAAAAATAAATTTTTTTTTTTTAAATTGTATCTTTAATGTTGTCGAGAAAAAGAGGTAATATTTTTTATTTTATTTTGAACATGGATAACACGAAATTACACATTTCTCCTAGACGTGTTTTATACTTTTCAGAATTACGAAAGCTTTTTTGATTTTGAATTATGTGGTTCCTGTTTGCAGATCGATCCGTGCACGCACGTGTGTGTAAATCCGTTTCATTTTTTTTATTTTTAAAAAATCTCCTGAAAAACCTGACGAAATAAGGTAACTAAGAATGGAAAGGGAAAAGAAGAAGAACCTAGAGGAGGGATGGAATAGCAAGAAAAGACAGAAGAAGCAAAATGAAAGTAGTATGGAATAGGGATGTTGCGGATATTCGCATCCGCAATAATCAATGCGGATGTCTCGAAGATCGCGACTCGTAACAAGAAAGAAATCGGGTGAGGGGCGACTTTCAGCAAAGTTTTCTTCTTTGTTGGAAGAGAAAAATTTATGTCATCGGACTATAAGCACAAGTTTTTTACAACAGCAACTGAGGAAAAGATTAAAGAAGATATTTTGAAGATGAGAAATCATTAATGATAAACCGGAAACGAGAAACGCTAGTTCTCTTAATTTTAGAGTTGCTAAAAGAATGCCTCGGATAAAAATACAGAACAACCAGGAAATTCCGGTATGGTTAGAAAAGCAGGCTTAAAAAACGATCTTGCCATGATGCTAGATTCGTCAAGTGAAGATGAGGGTCAAAAATCGACAATGGTAGCGCCGACACTGTACTCAAGAAGGAATTGCTATGTTTTTTTCTTTTTTTTTTTATCTTATTTGATGGACACGTCAGTACGGGACATTCATTCAACACGAAAGATTAGAAGAATAGAAAGACATATGGAGTGACAGGTTACATCAAAAAACGATTAGAGACAAGAAATGAAGGCGGCTAGCTAATAAGAAGGGAACAACAAAAGGAGATGGAAAATCGAGAATACAGAGAGCACTGTAAGGAGTAGCGAGACCGAGGCTAAGCAAATAGGAATAAACTCAGGAAATAAAGGAGAACATTCGAATAGAATGTGATTTGCGTCACTGGTGACATTTAAGGTAGGAGGATGAAAGGGACACTATTTTACCGCAATAAGGAAGGGATCAATGTCAATGAAAATCCACTTAAATGGTGGAGCGTTCACCGAGAGAAGAACTGAAACTATTCACTAGAATAGCACGCAGATTTTTATCACCTGCACCAAAAAGCGTACCCTTAGTGAACAATTATTCAGTAGCGCGGGCTTAATTTATGATCCTCTGCGAAACAGACTGGAACCTGAAAAGGCGGCGATATTACTTTTTATGAAATATAATGCACCAATTTTTAGCTTTAATTACTGAATATATAATTATTCGATAAAAATGAAAAAGATTATAAATTTTTTATATTATTTATGCACCAATATGAAATTTCTTTTTAAAAGAATCCTAAAATCCGCATCCGCAACATCCCTAGTATGGAAATCAAAATACCGCTGATAAGAAAGCTAAGACGAGTACAACTATAAATGAGAAAAAGAAAATGAGGGCAAAAGAATGAGTCGAAAGAGTAATAATCAGCTCAAGTGAGCGGCAGAAATATTGATCAGTACAAACCAATATGCCTTTTATCGATGCGATAATACTCGCGAATGACATTTACAATATTTTAAAATTTTCATTATTTAGAAGAAATAAACGTGAAACTCTGACGCTAGGTCTATGTATATTATAAAATATTTTAGAAAGAAGATAAGCATTATTGATTATACCATTGCAGAAATCACACACAAATTTTAAATTTTGCATTTTTTTTTTATTTTGTAAAATTTTAAAATTCGTTTGTCATAAAATTCGATAATTTCTACATTTCGAGTAAACTCTAGTCGTATAATTTATCGTAAATTTCAAGAACCGATATTGAATTTATTTTATAATTTCTTTGTACTTGTAATGTGGATCCAAAATTATAGAGCAATATTATAATCGGGATCTTACAAGGCTACTGTAAAAAGGCGATAGGAATATTTTTATCGCAAAATAGCTTCGAATTGCGAATAATAAATGTCAAGTATTTATATGCCTATTTACAAGTATAACAACCTATTTAGCTTCGGTGGTTACGTATTGTCATAGCGACCAAAAAAGACCGCGAAGGTGATTTCCTGGAAATCTCTGATATACTACTACAATGAACTGCGATCATATCCCGTTACGGTTTTCTTATAAATTATGCAATTTCTAAATTAGTTATTATTTACTTTAAACACTTGATATTTCTATATTTCTATATTAACATTGAAGTATATACAATATTATAAAAACGTAATTTAATGCAAAGTGCCTAGGCAATGTATATAATTTTTGTTAATGTAAAATGATAATAGATGAATAAATGCGTACTCACATCCGGTTTAATTTTTTTAATAAAACGCACGGTTGTCTAAATGCTCGATATAGTTTTAGTTGAAAATAAAATATCAATGATTAAACATGTTCTAGCCATGTATTATTATTTCTAGCAGTTTTAACAAAATAACTTGGCCGCTCTAGTTCGCATATAATAATAATAATAATAATAATAATAGTAATAAAATGCCTGAACACGGTCGTCCAAGTCGAATATAATCAGTGGCGGATCCACAAGGAGGGGGGGGGGACATTTTCTCCCCATAAGAACCAAAGCCTCTATGAAAAAATTTGTTATAACAGAGAAACTTAATTTATACTATAAAAGATTTGTATAAATGTTACCAATGGATTTAATTATAACTAATATTTAATATTGTTCTCTAGTAAAACCATTAATGTTATGTGTTTTTATTTTATTTTAAACCCAACTGTCATCGATCTTTTGCCTTTCTTATTTATTTTTAATTTTTATTTTGTAATGTAAATGAAAATAGATCAAAGATAAATATATATATTTTTTGTACTTGCTCACAAACAAAGAAGTAAGATCGGATTAATACTATCTTTCTTACTATTCAATTTCTAAACTACCATTTTTGCTAGAATTCTATAATTTTTTCATTTTTTACCTAAAAATAAAATAAAATTTAAATTATGTATTTTTAAAATATCTTTAAATTTCTAAAGAGGTCGTTATTTGATTTTCTTTATGAAACAAGGGGTATTTCTCAAATCTACTGCCTACCACAGAAAATATTACGTAATTATATAACTTCCTCCCAGAAAAATGTCTCCCTGGATCCACCCCTGATATAATAATAATAATAAAAAGAATCCGATGGTCGCTCTGAACACCATTATTGGTCGGTCGCTCTGAACACGATACCAGCTTCGCTGGTGGTTTCCTACGGAAAATAGATTTCTAAATATAATTAAAGAAAGATTCTTTAAATTTAATATGATTCGAAAAGTTTTTACGAAAGAATAAAAAAAGAAACAACTACAAAATATCGACTTTTTTGTTCACTATTGAAAAGACCGAAGATGATCGTTAAATAACCGGAATGTAGCAATAAAATTTCCGAAAATGGCTTAACGATTTTTACTTCCGAACTTGGTAAAAGTTTGATTCGCAGAAAAGGAATGCAAAAAAAAAAATGAGTAATTTTAAAAACAGTGCAGCTTCAAGTGAAATTAAAAAAGGGGGATAAATTTCTAAGATAAATGCTGCGTCGTACTCTGTTCTGAAGATTTTTTGCTGATCGGATACAATTGGAAGGAGAAAATTTTCCAATTTATTACAAACTCTTCGTCTAAAGTTGTTTTTTTGAATTACTTTTTTCCGTTTCTTCATCTGTTTTAGTAACCTTAAATGTTCTGAAATTTTAAAATGCTCCTGCATAATTAATTACAAACTAGCGTTAACTTCAATTCGTGCTTAAATATATTATTATGTTGTAACGATTTTGTTATCTGCAGACACAAATCTAAAAAAAAAAAGAGCAACCGAGCAAAAAGAAACTTACTTCCCACCGAGATTTTGCAATTTCACGATGAGAAAATAACAGGTTTACAAGTTTCCTCTGTACAAAGAAAAAAAGGGTGAAAAACTAAAACTGAAAATAACGCGATCAAAAAAAAAAAAAAAAAAGGTATTTTATTCCATTTATTAAACTGACTAGAGTTGTAAGGGAACTGTATCTATATACGGAAATTTATAGGGCTTCCAGACAACCTACGGTAACATTCCAGCGAGTAAAAACTAACGACAACACATTAAAAACGGTTAAACCACGAACTAGACCCAATAATTTCTTTATTTTTAATTCTACACCATGGAAAATATTCTAGCGAATAAACTTTTAATCGACGAGCGAATGTCATCTTATTATAATGAACTAGTTTACAGTAATTACGCCGACAACACGGGATTTTGCACGAGTCACTAACCGCTCAATAAAACTCGATCTAGTCGGCCTATCTGCCACAAATAAATCGAAGAAAAGACAATATTCCAGATAACCAGAATAAATGAACGTCACCAAAATTAATTTCGTGGTTGAACATCATCGAAAGATGCGCTCAAAGTATCAAGAATCTGTATCAGCATCACATGACGCCTGACATCTGCGGTCTTCCTTCTACTTCTCATTAGCTGTTTTCAGCATTGTTAATTTAGATGCGGCCATAATGTTGGATGGAGATCCATTTTTACGTTTCAGTATTAGTCATTTATTTCTTCCTTCTCCTTTCAGCTGTCTGTCTCTTCCTAATACTCTGTGTAATTAAAAATATCCTAAACTTTAATCAATTAATCAAGCGGTTAACCAACTCATGGAATCAATATGTAATACATACTGATACATACATAGTGGTTCGGTAGTTTCCTGAATTGTCAAAATAATATTCAACAGTGCCAAAATTAACGAGAATTTTAAACGGTAGTTTAAAAGGTTTTTTTAACGAATTCAGAAATTCATGTCATCTCTGGTAATACTTGCGTAGACCAGATGAGGTTGATAAGATCAAGTCTTTTCAAACTGTGATCCCAGTGTGAATATCATGGTTGTTCTGTTTTATGTAGGTTGACACGGAGTCACCATTTTTCAAAAGAAAAAGCAAAAGCATTTTTTTTTTTTTTTTTTATCGCGATTTTTAAAAAACATCAATGTTCAATTATACATACATATATATGTATATAACTCGGCCATTTTGACCTCACAAGGGGCTATGCCCCTTGACACCTCTTGCTTTCATTTCTGTCTCTTTCTCTTCTACACTTTGTATAAAATGATCAAAATTTACAACGTAATTCTTACTGGCATCAACACACAAAAAAAATAACATAACCACAAAAATCCTATCCTAACATTTAACTTCCATTATATAAAATTAAGACATTTTTTCGTTACATAAAATTGTGACATTTTTTAAATAACAATAACAAAAATCTTATAAAATATAACAAACGTTACATAAAATCGGGACATTATTTCTGGGAGGGGGGGGGGGGGCTGTAGCCTAAGAATTACGTTGTAAAAATTTTATATATATATATATATATTGCTACCCAGATCGTTGTGAGACCCGGTATATCAAGCGGACCACTTGAGACTGGCTGTTTGAAGTTGGCCGACAAACTTTTTGGTACTTCAAAATGAACATTGAAAAACAATTAAAAATCATTTTGTGATCATTGGTAGTCTATTCCCAAAATTTGGTAGTGAACAATTTAGTTTCTAGAGACCATTAAAAAAAATGTGAAGCCGACTGGCGAAATTGGCCAAATCGCCTTGATTCATTTTTCTTTGATTATATGAAATTTTTAAATTTATTTTATAATTACACAAATTCGGGGCAAGTAGTACTGACATTCATTGTATGTAGTATAATTAGGACTATCGAAAATAATAAAAAGTTCTGCTAAATAATTCTAGGTAATTTTGTTTTTAGCGTGTGAAGTACGTCTCTTTATACTGTGGAAATTGCCTAGTTAAAAATATTATCAAAGACGTAAAACATTTATTAATTAAAATTATACAAAGGAAATCGATTTTTTTAATGATTATAAAATAGTAGTAACTTTTAAATTTAAAAAGAAAAATTATTATATAAAATAAGACCGAATAGAGTGTAACTATCACTGTTGAAATGACAATAGTGATTGTTGTGTTCGTAAATCTGCTCGATTTAGTTATGCCTTAAAACTGCCGTTTTGTCGGCTTTCAAAAATTAACTTTGTCTCTCAAAACGGACAGTCGATATAGATTCCCTTTCTAATTTTCAGTGACAATATTATTATTTTTTTCATATTTCAGCTAAGATGTCTATTTTATTTATTTCCATTTAGATTTGTTGTCAAATTTCACTGTATCACTTTTACAATAGGAGCGTATTAAATTTTTTTGTTTTTTTATTAATTCATGTGCGATACCTTAGTTCCCATCAAGTCAGTTGACTTGTCGGCGGGTTCCCAAAATAAATACACACGAGTAAATTTATTTAATAAGTTTAGATTACATGCTTAGTTTCTATAACTTATCATTATTCATCTATAACTACTTTATAAATCATTTAAATATCTATTTCTCACAAATAACGCATATGTATATATAACATACACGCATATAAATGTTTTATATAGTTTGGTATTATGCTCGTGTTGGTTATTATTCACTATTTTTTAGCAGCATTTCCTTTAATTTAGTTTTACTTAATTTTTGTTTACTTTTATAATATTATTTAGCTGAGTATTATTAAGCGTAACTTTGTTAAAAGCAATTGTTGTCATTTGTCTTCATGTTTATTAGCGTGTCTTCTATATTAATATTCGTATTGTCTAACGTTACGCAATCTGTAATTACATTTATTTCTTGCTATTACACACTGATTTCTTTTTCTATATATTTAATTAGTATATTGTATTTAAGTATCAAAATATTTCTGTTGTAGTGCTCTTTTGATTGGTCACAACTTAACATAATTAAATATTACGTTACTCATTCGCTTTTAGATTAACCGGATTTATTAGCTATAAATTAAACCATTATGTAACTTATTGCCACCGGAAAAATGGTAGTTGGAGGAACGTTACAATGACTTAGAACGAAAATCAAAACAGTGTCATTCAAATAGCATCATATGTCCGCATGCTGTTCTCTTTATGTGTTAAATCCGAACAGTAGTGTAATACTGTGTAATTTTTTTTTAAATTTAAAAGTTACTATTTTGTAATCATTAAACGAATAGATTTTCTGTATAACTATAATTAGTAAATGTTTTACGTCATATTAAATAATATTTATTTTTAATTTCATACAGCTGGGGGCACTGTACGGAATTAATAATTTTTTTAACTAGGCAATTTTCACAGTTCTGCTTACAAGCTAAAAATAAAATTACCTAGAATTATTTAGCAGAACTTTTTATTATTTTCGATAGTCCTAATTATACTATATACAATGAATATCAGTACTACTTGCCGACTTTGTAATTATAAAATAAATTTAAATACTTCATATTATCAAACAAAGTAATAAAAATCAAGGCGATTTGACCAATTTCGCCAGTCGGTTCACATTATTTTTCTATAGGTCTCTAGAAACTGAACCGTTCACTACCAAATTTTAGGAATAGACTATATCAATGGCCACCAAATGATTCTTAACTGTTTTGGAATGTTGATTTTGAATTACGAAAAATTTGTCGGCCATCTTCACACAGCCCCCGAGAACCGGCCTTATTTAAAGTGCTAGAACAATAAAATTAAGGTTTTTTACAATTTAATTATTCGTGCGAATCATAGGAACCATATAGAGGGCTAAGCTAAATTTAAAAATAAAATATACAAATTTTGCAGTTTTATAATGTATTATGCGAGACCCGGACGGTAGACTATTACATGCGAGACCCCTTAAGATTTTATACAGACGCTACAAAGCCCGACATCGTTGCCGCATGATACTATCACCGTAGTTTCTCTGTCAACGCTACAAGACTCAAATCTCAGTTTGGTTTTAGCACTTTTCGTAAGTTCTTGCGATTTTTTACTAGCAGGATTTTTCATTGTTGCTTACTATGAAACGCCGAACCGATTTAGTTTTGAGTTTGACAATAAACTGAGAAGTTTATTGTTGATATACATTTAGATTATACATATTATATTTTTATTAGTGGCGGATCTAAATACTTTGGTCTCATTTAGCAGACACCACATAAGATTTTTAAAAAGAAATGAACTCTGACGTAATACATAAAATTAAATTTTTAATAATTTTGTTTTTTTCTCTTTTTCAACGACTTCATTCTGGAACGATTTTCATTATAATTTTTCTAAATATTGTTTTTTGCGCTCCATCTATTTAATCTATTTTAAATTTTTTTACTTTCATTGTCTCTTATGTGGTTCAATCAAAGGAAGATTGAAAAATTTGCTGAGACATTAATAAGGAATTGGTTGCGGAGTTTACTAGTCAGCAATAATGAATTGAATTTTTATATTAAAAAAGGAAGGTCCAAAAAGTTCACTGATTTTGACGATTTTGAAAACAAAATTATTTCCATTAGCGGAGGAATCATAGTATTTAATTTACTGTTTAAACTAATAATGAGTTTTTGATATTAAGCTTTACACTGATGACTTTGTAAATTAACAGTTCATTGAATAAATTTTAAGCATATATTAATTGCGATAATTTCTCGATTAATTTAATATTGGATTCTAATTAGCATAATTTTTTATAAAAATATATGAATGGTAAATATGACTCTTAATTTTTCATGTGAGGTTGAAACATTTATCGAAATATACATGTATATAAAGTTGGTTTTTTTGAAATATTTTTGTGTACGCAGCAATTTTCAAATGTAATTAAAATTCTTAAATTATGTTAAACCATCATATTTTATTAATCGAGAAAAAATAAATAAATTTCCGAACCTATTTTAATTAGCAATAATCGCACTTCAAATGATCTTCATCAGTTACCTTACTGCCGCTGAGCACTTGATTCTGTAATTTCTTTCGTCTATCGATCTACAGCTACTAACTGCCTTGCCTTCATTTTTCTTATCAGACTGATAATCATTCTTCTCTAGTTCAATTTGTCTTAACTATATCCAGCTTTTGTACACGTACATTGAATTCTGATAATTCCTATTATGTGAATCACATATTTTTTGAATGTTCCAGTCTACCCCTTGAACGTGATTTATTTAGTTCTCAACTCTACTTGATCTTCCTGCTCCATATAATTTTCTTTCATGCTCTTTCTTTACCTATCATCTCAGTTGTTCCTACTTTTTCACTAATTCCATATCAAATTTAAAAAAATTATTTTCAACTTGTTTCATCTTGTTGGACCAATGCTCTCTGTTAACAAAATTTAGAAGAAAAGGAAAAACATAACTTTCGATTTTGTTCCTTATTTCATATTATATTTAAAAAATGTATTGCTCGTTCTGTTTAAAAAAGTGACACAGTATCACTAACTATTTTAAGTAACTAATTTTGTATATAATTTTCAGGTTAAGCCAAGTTCGTCTAAAGTGGCCAAAGCCCCCCTCCTCTCGAAAAAAAGGGGAACAATATAGAGGAAAAAATTTGATGAAATTGAAATTTATGATGATTTAGAGGAAAATTACGACAACTTTAAGTTTTAATTATTCTAATGCATTGTTTTCATACGTTGTTGTGTTGATGTCCCTTCTGACAAGCTCAATAATGAAAAAACAGGACCAAATAAACAGTATAGAAAGTAAATATAAAGTTTAGATAAAGCAAATCCCCAAGTAACTGACAATAGTGGCTAAATGGATAAATTCCGGCACGCAAAAAATGTAAATACAAAATTCAATCAGGTCCAAATTTGATTTGTGTGTGAGAGTTTGAATTTATTCAATGTTTAGTACTACTTCTTTAACTTCCATTATTTCAACAGAATTATTAAATTTGACAGAAAAATAAGATATTATTGTTCATTAATTTGCAAATGAAGCTTCAGCTTTGATTAAATACGCATATAAGTATTTTGATCATCAGGGCCGGATCATAGTCAAATGCCGCTGTGGGCTCCTGCCGCCTTTAGAATAATTTATAAATGAAGTAATTGAAAAATACAATCGAGTAACCAAAAATAGGAAAGGACATAAAAGTTAAAAATTAATTTTTATTAAAAAAGTTTTCAATTAAAAAATTTCATACATTTTTACAAACATATCTAAATTTTATTATAATTCTATACATACACATTATTTTTACATGTATCAGTCAAAGTTTACACTTTTTTACGACGCAATTTTAAAAATGCAAATTCATTTATTATATCATCAAAGTTGAAATTCTTTACTAACTCTGTTCTTCAATAAATAAAATAGATAGCATTTAACTCTTTTGGTGAGACATTGTTGCTCTGAAAAAATGTTTAACTCTTTTCATTACAAGAAAGGAACGTTCTGCCGAGCAGTTTATTTCAAATAATGAAAGCTAAATTCCAAAAGCGCAACGTCTAAATTGGGAAATACATTTTGCAAATGTTTACTTCGTATTAAATTTGCCATTTGAATAATAATATTATTTTTATCACTATGATTATTTCCAATTTTCCGGGTTATTTGAACATAGACATAATTTTTTCTATTATTTTCGTTTAAATTTTGTTTTTCAAATTAAATTAACTAAATGAAGTTTATCATCACGTAAGTATGAATGAAAATGAATACATTCTGAAGTTAATGAAACTTCGAAATCTCTAAGGTAATTATTTATATATTTTATTAGATTTACTTCAGATATATCACGATTTGAAATTGTTTAGATTAAAGTTGAATTCTCATTTAAAAATACCACACAAAAAAATTTTATGTATCGATTAATTGATAAATTTTATTCAGCGATAATCTTTCTTTGTGTTTTTTCCCATCATGTTATCATCACGTTATTGTTATTGTGTTTTTTTTTATAGTGTTGTTAGAGTTGGTTTTTCTAGTTATATTGAGTTTTTACTTTTGATCGTTAAATGATCACAAAAATTAAATAAAGTGTATACGTGTATTCGTAATATGTTATTTTCGCTGTTGGCGTGTTTATTCATCAGATTCAGTGTTCAGAATAGTTTTAACAGGTTATGGACTCAGCACGCTTCTACTGAACCACTCTGCTTTGAGCACCTTTCACATCGTTTGGTACGGTAAGAAATAATATAAATAATTCTTCGAAAAATCTTCGAAATTTTGTTATATCAATAAGATACCGCTACTAGCCTTGTGAATTTTCAGTTTTTCTTCCAGTCCTGTTTGATCTCTTTTCACGCCGGCCTGACATTGTCTCGTACACAGTTCGAGAATTTCCTTTAACTGCTAATATCATAACCGTTTTGCCTAATAATAATGCACGTTCCGGTTTACACTTCGTTAATTTTAAATTTATTTCTCGATTACCCTGCTTACATGTTATTTGGCTATAATCATTTGAAAATGTTTCCCTAAATCAATATATTCCCCTTTTTAAATTTTCTGTACATTAATGCAAATTAGAAAATGATTTTATCACATTCCTCTCCTACACTGCTATGGCTGAAACGCCATAATATGAAATAATATTTTGGAAATTTTAAATATTTTTCAAAAGAAAAAAAATGTTCAATCTCATGTAGATTTGTGTCGCCCTTCGACGGGATGTAGCCCATTTAAGTCCGTGATGTAAATCCAAAATATACTCGTAGTTACTTAGATCTAAACCAAAATAATTTATAAAAATTAAATAGCGCGTTTAACTGCCCATTGGTCTATTTTTAAAATATTATCTTTTATAGTAAATATTATTAAAATTGAATTTTCAATCTTTTAAATCGCTATGATTCTTTGAAATAATAAAATAATTTAAAACTTTACATGTATTTTATGCAATATTAATCAAGTATACCGAATGGTATTTCAATATGCCCCATGTTTAAATGATCACTCGTTTTTGGGTCTCGCAACATTCTTTAGTTATCTTTATAATGATATATTTTTAAAATGACGTGGACATGTACTTGCTGGGTCTTGCGTAAACGTTATAATAACTCGAGTCCATTTGTAAAATGCAGTGTTGCCATGGTGAGATGGGCTTCACGAGAACTGTATGACATCCTAAATCACAAAGCATTTATACAATCTGTGAAGCGTTTTCTGCTTAACAACCGCCGAACTTAAATAATTTTATGTTTATATGGACTATACACCCCCGTTTTAAACTTATTCAATATTTAGGTTACAGTGAAGGCAGAAAAGAGTGTATATACATATGTATATATTGTAACAGATTCGATACCTACAGCGTCATCTTTGAGCGGTGTTCGAATTATAAAAATATATTTCGTTGATTAAAATCATTTATTTCATGATTTATCGAACACCGCGTTTTATTCGACGTGATCGCGGGTCGTAGTGGGTATCGGAGATGCTTATTGGCTAAAATCGAAATTCCCGGGCACGGTCGAACAGACGGCTGCATCAGGTGAGAGACTGTATGCGTGGGTATTGTTGGTAGCGGTCGATAGCGGAGAGTACTCTCGGAGTCCGGGGCGAGTGCGTGTCGGTTAGCAGCTGAGCCGAGAACATTGAGCTGAGGGAAGTTCATGAAATCCGTAGTGGCCGCTTTAAAATACGTGTTATATAGAAATGTTCTAGAACAATCGGCGTTTATAATATTAATTGATAAGGTACCGGGGTAATTTCAGTGATTCGACTATGTCGTTCGGATAAAGCCCATCGTGTACTGAAATCTTCGTGTGTGCATGGCACTATAATCCGATAGAGAATTAATTCGTTGGTCGGTCAATAATGCTCGTTCGTTTAATTTTGTCGTGAGATCACGTCGTCACGTGTATCTGTTTTACACCCTAGTCATTGTTAATTTCTGTGTGCATTCATCATAGTTTGATCGAAATTTCGTTTTTTTGTGTAATTTTTTACTAGTCTATACCGCATTTCTTTTTTCTCTTACGCATTTATTATGCAGTCTGGTCGCTTTGTTTGTGATTTTTTCTTGGATATATAAGTTTTATAAAAGGTTTCATGTGGACACGTGGTGGGCCCGTGACATCTCCACCGGGGAGACTCTACCGCCTTCGAACGGCGGATTTCGCGAATTTTTTCATGTAATTTTTTTTCTTTTACCTCGTTAAAAGCATAGAGCTCTGCTCGGCAGAGTGTATATCCGGTGGTGGCAAGTCATTCTCTTGCCACTAGCGCCCGTTATTTTTGTTTATATTTTTTTTTTCTAGTTTTTTTTATATATTTAACATTTTTATAAAATTCGAATAACATTGAAAAAGAGGGACCAAGAGTCTCAATTCGTAATAAATGGCCCCCTAACCAAGGACTCGAAGAAGTCGTAATTTGGTAAGTGAATTTATAACAAATGGTGCTCCGAAGGAGGGATCAATAGCCTCAATTTATATCAAATGGCCCTCTAACCAAGGTCTCGAGGAAGTCGTAATTCACACGAATCAATTTGTATCAATATATATTGATACGGATTCGGTACTTTTGGCGCTATCTGTTATTCGACGTTCGAGCTAGAAATTATTCTTCGGTGTATTCATTAATTCTCGGTTTCTCGAACGTCGATATATTTTACATCGCCGTTTTGTCTTGTCTTGGTAGCTTATCTGCCCGATACCAAAAATCCCCGAGATCAGTGGCGTGATCGGCGAGTACACGGTCGCGCTGGGGTAGAGACGCAATAGTGTCTGAGTGGTAGTGGTCAGTGACCAAGACAATGATATGCGCGTGCGGCGAGAAGCGCAGAATAAAATGTGCCGAGTAATGTCGAGCCGCAAGAATATTATAAAAACCCGCAAAGGCAGGCAGGGTAGAAAGCGCGGGGGATCTATCGGCGTTAATTCTCGCGCGTAATAGTTTTAATTTAATTTTCTTAGATAGTTGGTCGTATTGTAATCTTGGCGACTGGCACGTCGTCGGGTGTACCAGTTATATTTTTCAAGAGGGCCGTTTTGTATCGATCTTGCACGTCGACACGTGTAAAGCCGCGATTTGTCTTACCGCACATTATGTGAATTTAGCGAATTAGTCATTTTTTTTTATTATTAGTTTTTTTTTATCTAGTCTGTCACTTGTACGCGGCACGTTAATAACAATCCTTAATAAACGCGATTTATAGTGTTCAAAAGTTTCTTTATTGGACACGTGGTGGGCACGTGACATCTCCACCGGGGAGACACTACCGTTCTTCAACGGCGGGTTACGCGGAATTTTTTATATATATATTTTTATTGTGTTTTTTTAATAATTTTTTCTAAAAGCCTGATAGCTCTGCGCGGCGGTGCTAATTCGGTCGTAGTAAGCCGTAAGTTACCACTGGCGCCCGGTTGTTTTTTTTTATTATTCCTTTTGAATCAAAAGGAGGAAAAGGGACTCCAAAATCCAAAATCATAAGATTCGTATTAAATGGCTCCCGTAACATGGACTAATCGTGGATCATAGATTCGTATTAATATATGTGTGTGTGTATGTGTGTGTGTGTGTGTGTGTGTGCGTGTTATTAAATGCAGCATACTTACCTAACAATGTACGTGGTTGCAGCGTAACGGTTCCCGTGTGAGTGTATTCAACTAACTGACGAAAAACATCGGGTTCGAACTCAGTTATGTTCATCGTAGTGTGGCCAAGAAATCGATTCTTTAACAAAAACAAAAATTATCGCTATTATAAATATAACAGAGCCGAATAAATGTAGAATTGTGAATAACAAAATTATTTTTGAATCTATAATATTCGTTTGCATAAAGTAGGTCAATAATCTTATTTTCAATGTTCTCATCTGTTTTTCTTAAATTGGATAAAAATGTTCTCTGCTTTCTTATAGCATTACTCTCTTAGGTGTTTTTTTTTTTTTTTTTTGTTTCAGTGATATTGGATAAAAAGTAATCCTTTTCTCCTCGAGATAATTCTGTAACTTCGATACCAGCCCAATGTGGGTGTAAAAAGCAAATAAACCCATAAGGGTATTTTAGAAACTACCTTTCTAGTGTATTAGGCTAGTGCGAATTTGTATATTGCATCTAACTCTATTAGCTCACATAATCTAAGATACAACCAATTTTATTTAAACGCGGAACTTTCAAATACGTATTATTATTATTATTACTTTTTTTTTTTTAAATTGCACGTGCATTACGTGTGAGGATCCTGCTAAGTTCTTTAACTTGGTACTGGAAATGAACATATGCCTCCATTCTTTATCTTGTTAACATAATACAATTGTTACTTATACTTACGGTGATTTCAGAGACATGTTGCCAGTTATCAATATTACTTATGGACAGTACGAATATTTTAATATTATTATTATTATTATTATTATATAGAACATTACTTATTGCTAACCCGAACATTCTTTTATAAATAAATTTTCTAGCATAATTAATGTACATATACATTTCATAATCCGCATACTTATTATAAACATGCACATATTCCTATCTGTAAACAATGCAGACACCTATATAAACGTAATGTACTACCTTATACATATCCATGTATCTTCATATACATCTGACACGTATCCATTATTAACTATATATTCGATAGAGGAAACGTAATTATTTTATTGCATTTTAATAATTATTTTAACTGCGTAAAGCACACATTGAACTTATTCACTTGCATACATTAATTCGTTAGCTAAAAGTGTTGCTCATCATCGGCGAGCGTCTGATTTCATGCAATTTCTTTGCCTTTAAACTTTCCCTCAGGGCAGCCTGTAAAGGCTACTAATAAATTACAAGCGTACAGGGATAATGTCGTTTGGTATGTGTTGATTTCTACGAAGCATGTTTAACATCTGAAAAAAAAAACTTGAAAATACTCGACCGTTTTTTTGTTTACCTCTGTCAAGTTTATTCGAGGTCTAGACTCGAAGTTAATAAACATGTCAAATTGCTAGATTTATTTCTGTTGTAAAGAGAGTATATCTATCGAATGCGATGTATAAGACGAAAAAAAATTTGCTTTTCTCATCTTTAAATCCTACTGATCAATTCTAGAGATTCAAATGTCGAGTATATTTGACAGCTACTAGCGCAAGTCTCTGCCTAGATTTACGCCATCCCACCTCCCGTACAATGATGCGTCTTCTTTTTCATTTAATGCCCTACTTGTAGAATATACATCGGATACTTTTACCGCTTCTGATTTTAGGCTTCCTTTTATCTTGTAATGTCTTTCACTAATATATGCATCTTTTAGGCTTAATACTCCGATTTTTCCAGGTGATCGTATCCACCGGAGAAGCTATAACTCTTTATAGCTTTTCCGTCTTATTTGTACTCGGATTGCTTCAACGAGGACAATGTTCGCATTAATGTGCCGATATTTCCAAGAAAAAATCTTTACATAGCTGCAAAATACCATTCAGAAATATTTCACACTGTTTTCCTAGCGTAATCCCCAATCGTTTTTTTTTTTTTTTTTTTTTTTTTTTTTTTGGAACTTCTTTCTCAGAAAGCAGCAGTATTCGATTCATCCAGCTTGCTGAAAAGAAATTTTTAATATTCATAGCAAATTATCGTTTGTTTATCATTAACTATATTTTATTATTGCCATGATTATGACGTAAGTAATTCCGAAACATGTTGGCGAAACATTTTGGCTGTTTTTTATATTTTCTAAATAATCATTTCCTGTAATACGTGTTTTTTTTATGTGTATTTATTAAAAGTTAAACATTACTTTATTTGCGAGTTTAATGTATTCATAATTTTTTAAAAACTAATTAAACGAAAAATAGATAGATCCGCGCTAAATAAATTATCATATTATCAAGTAGTGATTAAATAACTAGACTGTGTATAAAAAGTGGTTTATTATAAGTATTATCGAAGAAATGTTTTTTCGCCTTCAATATACACTTTCCTTCCCGATCTGTACACCAAGTCGTGCATTTTTTCCATTGTTCAAAGCAGTGCTGGAATTCTTTTTTGTGCACGCTTTTAGTATGTCTGTCGTTTTAATCTCCACTATCGATTTAAAACGAATACCTTTCAGGGGAAAGAGAAATAAGTCGCACGGTGTTAAATCCGGCGAATATGGTGCTAAATCCGGCGAATATAGTGCTAAATCCGGCGAATACGGTGCTAAATCCGGAGAATATGGTGCTAAATCCGGCGAATACGGTGCTAAATCCGGCGAATACGGTGCCTGCGGAAGTAGTGGAACCTCGGGTTTCGCCGAAAATTCCTTCACCGACATGGCGTTGTGCGACGGCGTATTGTCTAAGGATCCAAGACTTGTTGTTTTGCCACAATGTCTTACGAACACGTTCTTTTAAAGTCACCACCAGCACGGTTAAATAATAATGTCGATTAACCCCGTCTGTGTGCATCAAGGACTCATTTCTTATGCGCACAATATTCTGTTAATGTAGAAGAAAACGATGAGCACGGCTTTGAATTTCGACTTGAATATTATGGATTTTTTTTTTAATTCTCAGAGATATCGGTGTGTTCCAGTGTATGGATTGGCGCTTGTTTCGGTGCCCATGTCTCATCACGCGTTATGATCATTTCCATCATTTCGGGCTCAGTTTGCATTCGAGTTAGAGGATTTCAACACAAATTTCCCTACTGGGGTCAGATTTTGGTCTGCAGACAATTTTTCTTTTTTTGGTATCAGCTTGGCACAGACTTTTGTCATGTTCAGATCGTTGTGTAAAATTTTTCAAACAGTTTCTTTATGTACACCACATCTCTGCTATATCATTTGAAGGTTCAAATGACGACAACTTCATTAATTTTGACAACCATATCCGAAGACGTTGAAACTGTGACAGGCGACCTGGACGTTGGCTATCGGCGACGCCTTTTCGATTCTCCGAAAGCTTTTTATGCCATTTACAAAAACACGCGTACGTTGAATTCCCCCCCCCCCCCCACCCACAGACGTCTTTTAGTAATGCTAAATATGCAGTAGGTTTTTTTTTTCTTCAATTTAACGAGAAAATTTCAAGTTGATTTTCAGTTTTTTCCTCGTACATTTTCCCGACAAACTGTATTAAACACGTTCTCTTCTTCAATGCACTGATAGCGAAACAACTACTCTGCGCTCACGAATATGGTTGCAAGCACGAACAGTAGTAGAGACATTTTAAGGTTATTGCAGCTGTATTGCCCTCGCGCCACCTTAATATGAGTTCGGTAAACAATGTAAAGCATTTTTATTTAAACCCTGCACTTCGTATGTATCATCCAAACAACATTAATCGCTCTGCGCAAGTGTAAAATGTTTAAGAGGAATGGCCGGTGGTCTCTTTTTTTTTTTTTTTTAAACTTTACGTAAGATGTTGTCAAACTGCTTACAATTACATCACGCGGTCGCTGTCTTATGACTCGCACGTTTGTCTTTTTGTCCACAGTTATGCGATTACTCGGTATTCTGTAAAACTTGCGTAGAGTTGAGCTCAAGATGGAAGAGCCCAAGACTATCAAGGACATTTGAGGAAACTATTCTAAACGGACTAAGGAACCGTACAGCGATCAAAATTTACTTTACTAACAGAAAACCAGTTCGGACTTTGCCAAAATTAAGCACCACTGCCGAGTAGTAATAATAACGATGCGTTGTAAGATGGCGGATGACTCTAGTACGTCATAAATGTATCGCGGATAAGTACAAAGGCGTCGCCAGCCAATGGGCCGGGGGGGGAGATGAGTTGCCAGCCTCCAGGGGAGGCAAGATGATAGAAAAAAGGATATGAGTTATAAAAAAAATAAAATTTATAAGTTGTAAAGGCATAATATTTTATTTAATAAACAAGAATAAAATCTTAATTAAAACACATAATTTTCGTGCGTTTCTGGCAAATTATTCATGATTACGCGCCTATGAATATTCATTATGGCCAGTTGATTAAAAAGTTTCAAGGCTCCAGGGGGGCAGTTGCCCCCCTGCACCCCGCTGGCGAAGCCCATGGATAAGTACTCTTGAATTTCTGCAGCGTGGAAGATATCTGAAATATTGTTTAAACGCACCGGCGGGTTCGTTCGACTGTGAACTGTTTTTAAATTGGATTTCTCAATAGTAACGCTGCCGATTACTTAAAGTATCACACATCTGTTTTGTCTGGCTGGTACTACTATTTGCGGACGGATGGATGCAGAATTTCGTTACAGAAATAAATAAAAATGCGATAAGCGCGGTAGACTGCGCGAGAGAATTAAGCCGAAATATGGTACAGATAGATTCGGTTACATTTCGAACTTCTGCGCAAGCTCATCTAATGGTAGAGTAAAAATAATGACAGCCATCTGCGCCGACAATAATTACGTGCAAGCTACCGCGGCAGCAGAGCCATCTAGACCGTATTCTAATTCTATTAGTTCAGTGTATTTGCAACAGATGGGGAAATTAGTCAAATTCTCGCCTGTTGTTGAACTTTCAAGTAGCTCGGTTGCTTCTCTTTCGCTTGTTTCATCTTCAGCGAGTGCCCTCGTTCGGGGCAAGAGCAGAAGACGAGCGAACGCGTTATTCAATTATCTGCCGTTCTACCGTTAATTAAGCAGCGGTTATGCTATCCGCTGGAAGCGAAATGAACCGGCTGAAGTGAGAACAGAATTAACGAATTAAAGAGTGTTCGTTTCTTCCTTTAGCAGCAGGCTGTGTGCAACTCACGACTGTGCAAATGTTAATTAAACAATATGACGCTGCTATTGCACTGGTCAGTCAATATTGGTGGCCGGTTAAAATTTTAATTACCCCCCCCCCCCCCACGGTTACACAGTGCGGCCAATTTTTATTATTTTAGTAGTCGATTTATTTTCATTTTGAAACGTTCCGTTATTTAAAAGCAGCGCGAAGCTTTGGACAGAGTCGTAGAACATAGTAAGTATTTCGGACTCTCAGTGATCATCGCCAAAACAGTGGTCTTCGAGAAAAAAGCGATAAGGTGCAGAATAAATATTAACGGAATAGAGTTAGAACAAGTCAGGCTCATTAAAATATATCGGTGCTATCTTGGATGACACATGCACCGTAAGAAGAGAGATTCGTTCGAGAATTGAACAGGCCCCAGGTCAACGTTTATAAAAATGAAGAATTTATTCACGAGGCGCGTACTTAACTTCGAGCTCAGACTCCGGCTACTCCGATGTTACATTTTCTCGATTTTATATTACGGTTGCGAGAGCTGGACTCTGGACGCTGTTGCCCTGGAAAAGAACATACAGGCTTTTGTATACGTACCGACGCATTCTCCGAATCTCCTGGACCACTGAGAAGATCACGAACAAAGAGGAACTCAGCCGACTGAAAAAAACGAACCAGAAGAACTCGACACAATTAAGGAAAGAAAGCTGACATATCTCGGGCATATTCTACGCGGGACAAAGTACGAGGTCCTACGTTTAATTCTACAAGGAAAAATCGCCGGAAAACGTTCGATTAGACGTAGACAGAACTCTTGTCTAAAAGACCTCCGCCGCTGGTTCAACGCATCATCAGTCGAGCTGTTTAGTATCCGAAATTACAATAGTCATGTGGACCGTCAACCTTCGTAGCAGCGATGACGGTCTATAAAGAAGAGAAGTCGATTTATTTTCATTTTGAAACGTTCCGTTATTTAAAAACAACACGAAGCTTAAACTAAATCCACGTAGAAGATGTTCGAGCAAGAAATGATGTACTTAGTTTCATGGGAAATTATTCATTTTGTTGTAGTTTAGCTGATGGTTCGATTCGTGGATTGTAAAGGAAACATTCGACGGATTATTTTTATTCGAAAGAAATCCGTGATTAACTTGAGCACTCTAAAGGACGGCTGCTAGGAGAAGGACGCAGAGGAACTTTTAAAATGAAGTGCAAAGCTTCGCAATGTTGTACTCTTTTGTGGTCAGTAAACAATGTTTATTCTCCAGATGACGAGTGGTCGGTTGAATATTTTTTGATGAGAGGAAATAAACGGTATAGAGCGGTAACGTTTTTTGTACGAATGAGAAGGTGGATTTGAATCTATATTATTACGGCACAAAATAGTCTCATGGTTTTCTAACTGCGGAGAGCTTTCTCAGAGATGGCTGCCTTAATCTTTAGACCGATCATCGAGGTATTCATAGCTGGCCGCATTGAAAAAGTAATAACGCAAAATGAATTTAAAAAAAGCAAAAAACGAAAAGAATTATTAAATAACATAACTTTATATAATAAAATATATACAGCGTCTAAAAAAATTAAATACATTATTTAAAGCAAATTTATCACTATATTAAGAAATCTGCTGTATATGACACGTAAAATAAATAAATAAATAAATAAATAAATAAATAAATAAATAAGAAATCTATTTAAAAGCGAAATCTAGACGTCTGCCTATTTAACGAACTTTTTTTAATTGCCGATCTAATAATCGTTAATTCGCGGACCAACGTTTCTGCGTTCTTTTTTCGTTTGTGACAGTTGACAGAATTTTTGCTAGCGGTATATTTCGCCAAGCATATTTATATACTCTTATTCATCGATTCATCATTATATCCTCAACCATTCGGTTGGTGGACAACCTATTCTCACATTTTTTAGATGTACCGATATAGGTTGTATAATAAGCAATTATTATAATATGAAACACAGGTGTACACACGCAAGACTACATTCGGAACTGATAATAGCCGCTTGTTATCGCGCTACCAGTGCAGTCCTATTTATGTCTGCTGTGTACTGACCTAGCGCGCATATGATGTTGAACTTGGTGGTTTGCTATTGCCTTCCACGTGATTACTAGCGATTATTTATTTATTTATTTAATTCTTGTAATAAGTTCGTCGTCGCTCGGAATCGAACCCGTGAACGCCATATCGGAAGTCAAGCGCTCTAGCAACTAGCCTATCGCGACGACATTCATTGATCAGACTGGTTTTTTCTATTGTTCTAATTTTCATAATAACAGGACTAGTTTCTTATATTATAAGTATTTTTCTGCCGTATAACTATATTATAAATGTAAACAATTTTAAAATGACCATTAACATTCGGTTACTGATGTTATATATATATATATATATATATATATATATATATTGAGACGGATTCGGCAGATGTAGCATTTTAATTACGTTTTATACGATTTCTGATAATGCTGTCCGAGGTAGAAATTATTATTTCGATTTTAATTCATTTTATATTTCGGGTTTTTCTTGGGCAGCAGAGATGACGGTGAATTGCGATCGGAGAAGATATTTCGACCGGGAAGCCTGGTTATCCCGAACGCAGCCGTTCTGTCGGCTGTGTCGCGGGGGTGAACTGGTTGCGCGGGGGAAATCGCGGTCGCGTTTACCGTCGAAACGTATAAGTACGGAGCGTGTAGCTACGAGAGTCGCGAGAGAATTGGTGAAATCCCGAAAAGACAGGGTAGCAGCCGATTTAAAATACATATTAATATAAGAACGTTCTAGAAAAATCGGCGTGCGTGTTAATTGATAAGGTACGGGGTAATTTTCAGCGATTCGACTATATCGTTTGGAATTGCCCATCGTGTACCGAAAAATCTTCGTTCGTGCTAGAAACGGTAAATCGATAATCAGTTTTAATTCTGTTGTTAACGAGAGTCAGTTGAATTCTGCTGTTGACACGAGTCGATCAGGGAAGTTTACGGTGAGCGGAAGAAGAAGACGTCGATTGAACCGCGTTTCGTTGTTGTGAAACTTGCCAGGCAGTGCGAGTAATCTTAATCTAGTCGATTTTCGGACATATTTTTCGTATATACATATATAGAAATTATTTTGTTTTTTTGTTTGTGATTTAATTTGAAAGGCCTAAACTCTGCTAGGCAGAGCTATTCCGGTAACGGTGAACCGATATTTCACCGTTGGCGCCCGTATATATTTTTTATTTGTTTTCGCGATTTTTTTTTTATATATTTTTTTTCTTCGAAAGATTTTTTTTTTCTGATCACTAAGCGAGAAAATAGTGATTCTTTACAATATATATTGATACGGATTCGGTATTTACGGCGCTATCTAGCGATGATGTCGTGCTAGAAATTATTCTCCGATTAAAATCATTAATTTTCCATCTCTCGGCATCAATTCTATTATTTATCGTCGTCAGAGAATACGGCCGGGATATTTACACGACCGAATTTGTAATTTCCGATTCTCGTCGAATTTCGGTAGTGTTAAGGGGTTGTGTAAGTGTCCTGATATGTGCGGTCTGCGACAACAGGATAGTGTCTGTCGGCCGCGTGAGCCGTGTGTGAAGATCAGCGCGGTAGCGGCTGCATGTTATTAATTGATAAGGATTCGGTAATGTACCGTTAGTTTTAGAATAAAATCGAGCCGATTGTTGCGAAAGTTTAGTCGTCGGTCTTATGTGTTAATCTTGTTGTGCGGTCAATTACCTGAGTTATTGTTTAATTAGGTACGAAACGAGTCGTGGTTCGACAGCCGTTAACATTAGTCAAAAGTACGTTAAACTAGTCGCCGTATTGTAATTTTACGTGTATTATTATATGGAACGGCATGCCGTTTGAGAGACAATTTTGGCCGAATTTCTAAGAAAACTCGTTTATTTTTCGGGTACACGAGACCACAGTCATTTTTTTATGTGAATTTATGTTTTTTTGTTACCGAATATACGCGTTTTTTAAGACAGGTTGCATTTAATTGAATACTTGCTACGGTGCCATCTTCCGCGACGGAAAAGATATGAGCGTGATATAAAAGTGGGTTCGGGAAATTATTTTTTTGTTTTCATTTTAATCGTTTGGTGAAAGAATTATTTTTTCGTAATAAATCGAATATAAAAGCCTAAGCTCTGCCGAGAGCAAATCAGTTTCGTGACTCGAGGGGTCACTGGCGCCCGTTAAGATACATTTCGTTTTTTTTATAATTTTCTTTTGATCGCTAATAAAGTTTTTACCTCCAAATGAGAAGTAAAAACATCGATTCATAACAACAAGGAGTAAAAAGAGGAAACCCCTCAAATCGTAACATTGGCTTCCCGGAAAAGGGACGGAAAGTTCTTGAAATCGTAACAATACATATAAGCGACATATAACATTCACAATTCACGAAAATATATAACATTATCTAGATTGTAAAAACATTAAAAAATGAATGACTAATACACATATAAAAACAATAAATATAATAAAATAGTCCGACGGGTTTCGTCAGTTGTTCTACATAGAATCTATGTGTGATTTTCATAATAACAGATCAGTTCTTTCTATTGTGATTTGTATAACTAGGTATATCATAGAAGAACTAATGCAATTCACTTTACTATGGTAAAATATAAGTAGCATAGTTTCGTATTAATAATAGTGTGAAAACACTTTACAAAACGCTCAAGCACATAAGATGCTATTAGCTGGATCTAAAAAAAAAGGCGTGCAGTGTACGATACGCTAATAGTAGTGCCAGAGTAGAAAGGTATCTAGCAAGGACGTCGCCAGTCGATAAACGGGGGAGGGGGAACATGATAGAAAGAGGATATGAGTGTTATAGGAAAAATAAAAATGTATAATTTGTAAAAGCTTAATATTTCATTAAACAAGAATAAAATCTTAATTAAAATTTAATTTTCGTCGGTTTCTGACAAATTGTTCTACTATTTTATTATTATAAAAGTCTTCCAAATTGTCCATGATTAGGCGCCTATGAATACTAAAGTTTCAAGGCTCCGGGGGGGTGCCTCCCATGCTCCCCCTTGGCGACGTCCATGGTATCTAGTTAGTTAAACGTTCGGTCTGATTGTTTGTTTACGCAGTTGTTGTATATGTGTGTATACTTCTCTTAGTGCGCTTTTAGTGACTCGATAATTCGAAGTACTTACAGTGCCCGACGAATACAACATAAAAGCGAACTGACCATTAAATTGAAATTAAACTACTACTCGAAATATTTGTTTTTCAAATTTTTATTGATAAGTTAAAAAGTGTCTCCTTTAGCCAGGTTCATTTACTGCTACAAAAGTAGTAGCGGATTTGTTTAATTTTCAGTTTGCTTTAAACTTCGTCGTATGACTAAAATTACCAAAGGATTTGTCACTATTTTGTATATATAGGTGTGTGTGTGTATATATATATATATATATATATATATATATATATATATGTATGTATATTTGTATATATATATATATATATATATATATATATATATATATATATATATGTATGTATATATGTATGTATATGTGTGTATATATATATATATAACTCGGCCCTTTGGGACTCGGAAGGGAACAAGCCCCCTTCACCTCCAGGTCTAGTTTTTCTATAATTCTCATAGAAGAGTAAACTTTTTCATTGGCTACGCCGTTCGACAAAAAAAAATCTTTATTTACAACAACGTATCCTATCCTAACATTTAACTTTCATTACATAAAATGAAGACATTTTTTCGTTACATATTTCGTTATATAAAATTGTGACATTTTTTGGGGACAAATTTCGTTACAGGACACTTTTCCTGATGACCCCTGACGTAAAAATGGCCTAGCCATTAATATATGTATATATGGTAGCGTGGTAGCCTAGTGGTTAAGGTGCTTGACTACTAAATCAGGGGACACGGGTTTGAGACTTGTCTCGTTCCGAATCCGAATCACTCCCAGGTGTACCCAGGCTGAAATAATTGGGTACCAGGGAAATCTGAAAAAATAAAGGCAGCCGACAGAAAGGAACTGGCCCTAGTATTCTTCTTAGATCCATTAGGCTTAGTACATTGTGAACCTTAACTTCACAGTCCTCGACGCCCTATCAAGGGTATGGAGCTCACTTTACTTTACTATATATATGGTAATTTCCCATTTCACCTAAATTTAGGATTTCGCTCACTCATCAGTTTAAAAATAAAAACAAGCAAGTGTACGAATGATTTCGTACTAGCAACAACGCACTATAATTGTCGAATTTTAAACTGAAGTCTAAAAGGGAGTCTTAGTCGGGTTCCACGGCCATTACAGTATGTGGCTATAAAAGACAAAGCACAACAATTTTGCTGAAAATGCTTAAAATGTAAATATACGAAACAACTTCTATAATGAATACTTGTAAGTCATTCCATTTGAAGTCCAGTGCTGTACAAAATTCGCCTTCTCAGTCAGTATATGTAAGTCTTATTGATATGTGTAGTGTTTGACAAGTACATTAAAATTCGATGTTCCAGAAAAAATGAAAGAATGAGTTGTAAGCGAACAAATGTTTTTAATACAAATTGAGAACAATGCACATGTATGCTAA
This sequence comes from Icerya purchasi, assembly GCA_039619475.1. Lineage (NCBI taxonomy): Eukaryota > Metazoa > Arthropoda > Insecta > Hemiptera > Monophlebidae > Icerya > Icerya purchasi. Next base: position 587,521,474 of record CM077115.1, read on the forward strand.
TTTTTGTCTATATTACTAGGAAACAAACGGAGAATAATTTTTTTTTTTTTGGGCTTAGGAGTTTGTTTTTTATATTTCCTTTTTAAATTTTAAAAAAGAGCGGAAAATATATTTAAAAAGTTCATAAATGAAAAACGAGTACAGATTTGTTAAACATAAATAACTTATTAATCTACCGTGTTATACGTTCAATTTTTGGTAAGTCAATAAACTTATCTTTAATTTTTAATTTTTATTGGTTTTTTTTTCGTTATGTTTATCGCGTGTTTAATTAGTACACCATCCTAGGTTATAGTTGTAGCTTTACATCCTGAGTTGCACTTCCAATACTTCTTTCCATTTCGAATAACAGTACTCTGCAAAAGTTTTGTTTCTCCTACAATGTAATGACAATATAGACACTTACTTCGAACGGATGTTCCTCAGCTTATTACTCTTAATTAAATAATTCCAATATACATTTTTTCATTTTTTTACAAAGTGTATGCTTATAAAAACATGAATGTATTCGTTGAAAATACAAAAGGTTGTTTTTTTTAATGAAAATTCCTGATCCTAATTTTATTTTTCTGTAATTTAAAAAACTGGATATGGAAAAATCGAAAGAATTTAAAAATTAAATACCATTTTGGATTTGAATAAATGATCAACAGTAACGCGTAAGATTACAAGAGATCATTCAAATTTGGGTATTAGGAACGAGAAAAATTATTAGGTATGCTATTAAACTGGGTGTATAGCAAAAAAAAAAAAAAAAAGAGTAAGCAAATAATAAGCAAAGTGGAGACCCTATTGCATGCGATCAGTTCATGATATGAAGACATAAGGACATAGAAAAATACATTGGCTCTTAGGAGGTTCGTAAATGGACATAAAATTAAAAGCACTATATCGAAAAAATATGTATTTTAAATGTTCTTATGTCTATGTCTTGAGTAGCCGTATATATGTTATACATGATAATATTTATATAATATAATTTTGATATATAAAACGAAAATAATTTTTTAATGAATGACAATTTTTTTATTTCCTGTTGCTAAAATCTAATTGAACGACATCATTTCATTTACAAGCGTAATTCGCAGTAAATATTTAAACTAACAAATATTAGATTACCTGCTCGGCTTGTTTTCATAAATGACACATCCATTATTATACTAGAGATTGACTCAGAATTTTTGTTTTATATGCAAGTGATCATTTATAATATTCAAGATAGAACAGTTGGATCATTTTTTTATTTTTTTATTTTATTGTATGGAAACATTCCTATTATTAATATATTAAGGATTCTTAAGATAAACCGTTGGCAAATAACTATTTTTTATTGTCTTATGCTGATGACATTAATATCTGTTGTCGTAATAGCAATTTATCTGAAGTTACCATGTTACTTATAATCGTGGTATTGTTCAAGTTTACAATATCTTGAATACCTTTGGTCTATCCGTTGTCTGTAAAAGTGTCCAGCGCTAGTATTCTCATATAGCTCAATTAATCCAGGACATTGTGTTATTTCTATTGTCGGTTCAAGTGTCACATAAGTACTTTGGATTTATTCTCGACTCTAGATTAAACTAGAACAAACCTATAGTGTACGTACGTAACAAATTTTTCAAACGGTTATCTTTACTTAACATTTTTCACAATATTAACTGGGGTAGCGATCCTGGCATTATGAGTCAGTTGTACAAAGTGTATTATTTTCGTACTATCCTAGATTTTTTTTATAACTTTTTAAGTGAAGATAAAGCATATATTCTTACGACACATAATCACGTAATCATGCTTACTTACGTTACACAACTCTGGAAGCTAAAATCGAAATTTCCACTCTGGTCTGATCATTGCATCTAAGAAATAAATTTCCTATGAAATACTTTCTTTCTGCCAGCTTCGGTTTATGTGTCTTATTTGGATGTTGAAGGTAATTGAAGATTTAGGACCTCCGAAATATCTCTAATATCTTTAATAGCTGCTAGGCTTCGGTGACATTCTTCCGTTACTGTATCTTCGTATCCTTCATTGATATTTAAATATACATACTTTCATATTGAAGTCCACGATTATTTGGAAGTATGTTGCGCAACCTCTGTCTCATATTTGTTGCCTTTATTTCTTTATATTGTTACGATTTCAGGACTTTCGGGTCCCTGTTAAGGGAACCAGTGTAACGATTTCAAGACCTTCCCGTCTCTTTTCCGGGAAGCCAATGTTACGATTTTGAGCGGTTATTAATCAATCCTTCGCTATTCTTCGATGAAAAATACGTGAAAAATTACGGACGCCAGCAACACTTGCCAATGGTGTGTTGCAACCGGAATCGCTCTTCTGCCGCGCAGAGTATTAGACACTTTTCGTGATGGAGATGTTATGATCTCCCAAACGCACGCGTTCAATAAAATATTTCGGATGTTACGAATCGCGTATATTTTCAAAATTTACAAAAAAACACAAACAAACAGACACATACCACATTGATGCAGACTAGAAAATTATACGAAAAAAGGCGTGACTGAACATAAAGTTTCTTCACCGGAATTAAATTGATATCACAGAAAAAGTAACCCGACGACTAGATAGTACGCTATTTTAAACGGTAACACAGGTAATTGACCGCACAACCAGATTAACACATAAGACGACGACTAAATGTGTGTACCTTCGCATTAATCGGCTCTATATTTTATTCTAAATTAACGGTACATTACCGAATCCTTATCAATTAATCACATAGCCGTTATAGCGCTGATCTTCACACACGGCTCACGCGGCCGACAGACACTATCCTGTTGTCGCAGACCGCACATACCAGGGGACACTTACACAACTCCTTAATACTTCCCCACCCGAGAAATTCGACAGAAATCGGAAATTACAAATTCGGCCGTGTAAATATCCCGGCCGTATTCTCTGACGACGATAAATAATAGGATTGATGCCGAAAGATGGAAAATTAATGATTTTAATCGGAAAATAATTTCTAGCTCGACATCATCGCTAGATAGCGCCGTAAATACCGAATCCGTATCAATATATATATATATGTATTACTGAGATAAATAATATTTCCAAAAGGGGTAGACTCGCATTTTGCAAAAAGAATGAACGTCCTATATTTGAAATAATATCTTCTGACCTATTACAAATAATTTTAGTTTGTTTAGCTTGGTGTGTTGATTTTTATGAAGTAGAATACACTAGCCAATGAGTGAAGTCTCAATATTCACTATTCTGCAAATATGTTTCATAACGTTGCGAACTCTAGAGTAAAAAATATTTCACATCTCAGAAGTACTAGAAAAGAGGCTTCGGAAAATATTTTAAAAGCGGAAGCATTTTGCTAATTTAAAACCGCGAATATCTGTTGTAAAAGTACTGAATAATTTTTTTACAGCTGTCAGTTGGCATCAAAAGAGATGACCAGGTGAAAGACCACTTGGATACTGTATTACAGATCTCTCTGCTGGGTATAATGGAACCATATTGATTTGAGCATAGAATTCCTATTATTTCCTTTATTAGGTTTTGATTTCTCATTTTTCCAGAAATCTATCCGCACCAGTTAAATGGCCTGCGTGTATTTTTTTTTCTAATAGGCTGTATTACTATTATTGATTCTATTATTTTAACCTCGGTCTATAAATTATTGACTAAAAGGCTACACTAGTGTCGTCAGTTCATTTCGCTTTTTTCGTTCGTATTGTTGCACAACATCGCTATTTCGTACTCCGTTTCTGGTTCAATATCTATGTCTTTTCATGATATATTATATATATATATATATATATACTGTAACGGTTCTAGTCGTTCACTTAGGTGCACAGGGATGCGAACCACGAGGTTTTAAGCTCGTGGGTTTGATTTATTTAGATTTTATTTAAATTTATCGGAGAATGTTTCTTATTATTATTATGAAAGGAAAACTATTTAACTGAAATTTGACAAAAAAAACGATATATTAAGAAAAACTCACACCTATCTTTCGGGATGACCGGTCGACCGTTGTAAAAACACAAAGTTTATATCGAAAATAACGATTATACAGGTAGGCACGGTAATAAGAAAATACAATATGAAACGCTACGTATCACTATTTAGTTGATTAAATTGTTCCTAACATGAATTTAATTCCAACTCTAATTAAGGTTTTAATGTTGTATAAGAATTACGATATCACCACTTAAGTGTTATATCACTCTGATATATATATTTTATCGGGAGTAATTATTTTTTACTTTTTAGTGCATTTTTAAATTTTTATAATAAACCTTCAAGTATCGGTATTTATTTTTTGTAAAAAAGCATTTTATATAATGGGACTTTTAAAGAATTGATTACAAAAATTTTTGATTAACATTTAAAATTAAGTTGTAATTTTAAAATAATTTGCATAATTATTCACTACAAATTTTAATAAAAATAACCAATGAAATTGTAAATTCTATAAATGTTAATTATTAAATTTTAAAACAATATGCACATTATTTATATTAGATGATAATTTAATAGTGTGGGATTACATCACCTTACCACATTGTCTTAGCTATGGATTTACCATGTGATCGTTTACCCGTGACTCTAGGATTTGGAATTTATGGATTCCGATCAATCCAGTACCCAGTGCACTTCTTATTCTGTCTTGATAACGCGTAACTGGTTAATCCGGTTTAGCTAAACACGTTTTTCTTATTTGTGCGACAAACTCGTTTTTCATTTTTTCTGTTTTTTCCCTTTTTTTTTTTTTTTTTTATATTGTTTTTAAATTCCGTAATATGGTCAAAGAAATTACTTCGTGTGAAACATGGTGCGTAATTTCGAAATATCGTAATCGGAAAGATTGTTTTTCATACTATATCGCGGAATTTTACTTCTTACAACGAGTACCACAATTCAGACGAGTCCATACATTTTTCTAAAGCGCCGCAAAAATGTATCTCATACATTAAGGTGTGTCCTCAGTATTTCATGTTTAAATCATTTTTAAATTTACAACGTATTTCTTCAGTATGTCATCATTTTAAAATTTCATCTTTTATTTTACGCAATTTGTTTCATTATTTTTAAAATGGATTTTTCTTATTTATTTACATTACGTTGCCACTAATTTTAAAACAGAGCATCTTCTTCATTCGTACGTTTTGTTGTTATTTGGATTTTAGTTCGTTCATTTATTGCTGTTTTTTACATTTTGAATTAGTTCAAATTCAGAGTAGAAAATAGCGGTAAATGAACGAATTAAAATCTTGGCAAAAACGAACTGCCGGCAGAATGTTTCAGTTCACCAATGATTGTTTCAAACTGAAATTAAAGAAAACTAAACATGTATACAGCGATGATCCGTAAAATCGTCGATGTTAAGTAAACATACATCTTTACAGAAAAAACGATTTTAACATAAAAGATTTTGAGGAGAATACAGTTTGACCGCAGATTAGCATATTGCGTAAAGAACAAATCAAATCGACCGAATGGATTCAACGAATTAGATTAATTATTTTAGTATGACCGACTCACTTGATAACCGAATCGGGTGATTTTTATTGGTATTCATTTTTACACGATTTTTACTGCTTCCATGTACACTCGTACATTCTAAAGAGTTTGTTAATGTGTATATATATGTTCGTATAATGGTCAAATATTATGTAAATAAAAATGAAATGTGTACCGGTGTCGCTAATTTTGCCCATAGCGATTTTATCCGTGGTAAATGCTGCCGTGCTATTAAATAATAATAATTACTGGTCCAGAAGAAACTTCATCCCCTGCTTTTGAGTGATCTGATGATGAAAGTTTGGTTCAAACGATATTGTGGAGCGACTTAACGAATGAAAAATTTACTAATTACTAACTAGTCGAATAAGCAGTAAAGCTACTGTCAGAACGGATAGAGTTCTTGCAAAACTTGTCTTCCTCGATGGAATTAAATTTTCTATTAACATAGCTGCGGGCTGAAAATTGAAATTCCTCAAAAGCTGATTTTACTAGCTTTTTTTTTAACAATGATAAATCCGGATTAGATTCATTTTTTTTGAAGTAAAACTTCTTATCGCGTGATAGGGAAAAATTTTGATACGGTAGAAAAAAATTTTGGTTTCGCTTTACACGTAGCTTGTTGGTACGCAGTCAGCTGTATAAGCCCAATTCTAAACACGTGACATTTTATTGAATTTGAAAATTGGCGCGATTTTTTTGTGCGACGTTACCACATTTCAACCAGTCTGATGATTTATTGATTGTTTTTGTTTTAATTAATTCATACGGGATTCGTATTTTTTGTTTTTGTTGTTTTTGTTTTAATTCATACGGGATTTATACATTGTGTGTCATTTTTGAAGTAAAACTTCTTATCGCGCGGTAGGGAAAAATTTTGATACGGTAGAAAATATAAGTGTCAAAATTAAAGTTATAAAATGTATTACATGGTTAAAATGGAAAAAAGGAAATGTTCTATGTTATGTAAAATTTTATTACCTAAGTAATAAAACCGTAATAATTGTTTATTGAAGTGAAACTTCTTATGGAACGGTAGGGACACATTAAACATAGGGTAGTAGGTGTGTATTACTTAATGAATATAGAACAAAAATAATTTATACACAATTATAATAATTATACATATATTGTAAATATTATTCGCCTTAATGAATATAGAACAAAAGAGAAATGGTTGGATTTCGTATTACTAACCTTGCCTTAATAAAGTTTTCACTTCCGTCGTGTGTTCTGAAGCACACAACAATCTTTTTTTTTTTTTTCGTGTAAACAATTCTCAAAAATCTTTAAATTTCCAAAATACTTAGTATTTCCCCTGGTAAGTATATTATTTTATATTTTATCGTTGTTTAATTAAATATTTGTGTAAACAAAGTTTATTGCGAGTAGAGATATTATGCATTCCATTTATTTTCTGATATGAAGAAGGCGTGATTTTGTTTTTGTAAGTTGTGTGTGATTTTGTCACTTCTCTGGCGTCACTCCTCTGGCAGATTTTATGACAGGGAAAATATATATATGGCTCTCAGGGCAGGACCAAAAATTTATTTTTTTAATATTTACTGTTATAATGCTTTATTTTATTTGTTCTCGTTACTCACTTGTACTAAACATACTCCGGTATTATGACAAATGTAAAAAAAGAAGCAAACAAGGGAAGAGAGACTGGAAAAAAAGCGTCAAGCTGAAAGATTACGCTACTAAAGAATTAAAAATGATCCAGTTAAAAATTCTGAATTAAAAGAGAAAGTAAGGCAAAAATATTACAAAAAAAGAAAAAAGGAAAAAGGACAAGTTAAGAGTATTAAAGACATGACGGAAAGGGAGCAAAGAACTATTAGAAAAGTATGGAGAGAGAAGACTAGAAAACATAGAGATCGCTTGAAGCAACAATCAACTAAAAATTATCCGATAACACCGCCTCCGCCTGATGGTGAAAACCAACCTCCATCTCCACAAAACAATGTAGCTCTGGCTGCTAAAAGACGGTCAGAAACTCACCGGAAACTACGGAATAAATTTATTAAAAAACAAAAAAATCAAAAGATACATCAGTATCAAAAGAAGCTAAAGCGCGTTGAAAAACAGAAAATGACTCCAAACTCGAAGGTTGCCGAAATTTTAAAGGATAGTAATGAAGAGAATGTGAAACAGGTGAAAAAAATTATTATTTAGCGAGGTGATGCAAGGCCAACTTAAAGAAAATATGAAATTGACTAAGAACCATAATGAGAAAATGTTATTTAAAAATGTATTAAGTGGAAAAATTGTGGAGTAGTATAAAGTTTTAGACCAAATTAATATGAGAAACCTATAAGACAATCACTTACTGCAGAAAGAAGACCAGAAACGATAAAACGAGCTCAAAATTAGAGAAACTAGTCACTGAGTTTCTTGAAGAAGATTGTAACAGTTGATTATGCCCAGGTAAAAAGATAGTATTACGAAAAAATAAAATTAAAAAGCGGAAGAGATTGTTGTTGGAATCTACGAAAAATTTATTCGCAAAGTTTAAGAAAACAAAAAATGCGTTGGTAAGTTACACAATATTTTTCCGCCTACGACGTTTTTGGATTGTAGCCCCCAACATCCACCAAAGAGAAACTTGTTTATGTATTACTCATACAAACATGGACTTTACCTTGGTTTCCTTAAAAGAGCATGCATTATAGATTTTTCGTACTATCAGGGGGAATGCTTAATTTTCTATGTTGCGACCGATACAATGAAAAATGTCTTTTTCAAGAATGTGTGCCAACTGCAAACCACGTTCCATACATTATCATGAATTCGACAATTCCGTTTTCATCAAACATTCTTCATGGAAATTTATTAAAGAGGACATTTTAGACACTAAAACAAAAAAGAAAAATCGTAAGGTTCGAAAATATACTAAAAAAACGTCAGTGTGTGCTCCGAAAGACATCGTAGTGAAGCTTGAACATTAGTACTTTTTTAAAACATGAAGCAAATATAGTGCATCAATGTCAAACTATCAAAAGTGTAAAAGATAATTTAACTGAAAGAGAAACTCTGATACACATGGACTTTTCCGAAAGTTACAATAAAAAAATACTCCAAAGAAGTTCAATCATTCTATTTTGGTGGTTCACGTACGCAAACAAATTTGCACATTGTGGGGTCGTATGAAGAAGGCAAAATGTTTCACTTAAATGTCCGAAATCTAAGCCATAATGTACCTGTAATTTGGGCTCATCTAAAACCTATTATGCAACTCCTTCCACGCTCTGTAGAAAACGTACATTTTTAGTGATAGTCCTGCAACTCAATACCAGAATAAAGATATGTTTTTTTACCTAGCTTGTAAACTAACTCAAGCATATTCAAATATAATTCATTTTACGTGAAACTATCATGAAGCTAGCGTAGTAAAGGAGCTCCAGGTGGTGTCGAAGGGACGTGTAAACGAACCGCTGACAACAATGTCGCATCAGGAACTGACATTGCTACAATGGATGATTTTGTGAAGGAATTAGAAAAGCACGAACCCAGCATTCATATTTTTGTGATATATCCGAAGAGGAAATTAATTTACATACAAAAATAACGAAAGATAATCGATCCAACATCAAATCTTTTGCTGCTATACTGAAAGTACACCAAGTGTACAAGGAAACGCATTTATGCACGATAAGTTGTATATGAAAAGAGCCTCAGGTGCTTTTGTAGTGACACTTGTGTAGTCACTTCCACTTGGGCGACATTACATATACTCAACATGATGCTGCCAAATTTGATGTTGCTGAAGTATATTCCGATTCTGACGACGATGTGTAAAAGAAAATGATTCCACAAAAAACTGCTAGTCTGAATAATATGGATAATGATGATAGAGCTATGAATGCCAAGAAGGGCGATTTTGCACTTGTAGCATACTATGATGATAATAAAATATATAGATATGCTGGTGTATGTACATTTGATTTTGATGATGAAGAAGGAGAGATCACAGCTACTTCTTTAAAGATCTTCAATGACAGCGGTACTCTTTTTAAAATAGACGAGAATAGTGTGTCGGATGTCAAATGAGAATAAATCTTGACCATATTACCAGTGTAAAATATAGAGTTATTAAGGGTAACAACGTATTCTACGAGTAGTATGAAGTTTAGTTTTATGGAATTAAACAATTCTTCAAAATCTACGAACGTCATAGCCAGAGGTAATTTAAATTCATGATATTTTTCTATAATTTGCTTTATGGTATCCATGTGATCCACAATGTTGTATACTTTTCTGAATCCTGCCCGTTCAATAGGCTGGTCGGTAATCTGTTATTATGTTAGTATATAATCTGTATAGATTAGATATCAAACTTATCGGTCTATCGTTTTTAAGATCAAAAATATCCCATTTTTTGTGTAATTAAATCGGCGACATTCCACCACTTGTTTTTCTGATTTACGGAATAGTTCTGCCGATACTACTTGTAATTTGGTTCCTCCAAACTTTATAATCTTATTCCGTATTTTGTCGGGATCCTTAGCTTTATTGTTTTTCTAAAAGTTCGCAATGTTTTTCCTGTTTCTTCATTCGTTATTAAGGGAACTTTTAAGCACTCCATATTAATTTTCGTTTCTAATTAAAATGGTGGAAGCGGCTTATCTCCAACTTGTACTTGAGATTTATTTATTTTTTACCGCGAGTGTGTTTTTGTGTATGCTGTATACGTGGTACGGTAAGCCGGTTCATACGTAGAGCAAAAAACTCGCATTTAAAGGAAGCGAAAAACATAATGTAACAAGTGCTACACTGAATTTAGAAAGTGCTAACGGTAATAGGCTTTTTATTTTACATCTGGTACGAGTTGAACAATTTTAAAGTTGATTTTAACGATAAAATATAAATGCTGTTATGAAATGCAGCAACGTGTAAGTTCCATAATATTCGTATGTACCATTATTTTTCGCTTTCACCGTTCATTTGATCAAATATGTTGAATGTTATACAACGGAACAACAAAAACTCATTCCCATAGTAACATCTTTTTACGAAATCTAGCACATGGTTATTAGTTTATTTTTTTATGCAATATTTCTGTTTCCAAACATATCTTATAAATTTAGAATATTTGACAAACTAAATTTTTGTAATATAGTAAGATATAAGCTAACAATTTCTATATTGTAACATAAAGTAGCACATAAGTTGATGTTATATTAAACAAATAAATAATATACGAGGGTGGATCAAATATAAACCGGAATTTTTAAATAAACGCGCGAAAAATTTATTGTGGAAAAAGTGGTTGCACTGGCAGTTAGACCGGTTTGTTACGAAGCGTGTAGAGCAATTAGAACCACGTAACGTCACTTTTTAGTGTAGTTAGAGCCATGAGTGAAAAAGAAGTACCAGTGTCTGTTGCGCAACGCATCATTATTCGTTTTTTAGTCAAAGACGACGTAAAATCCGTGGAAATTTACCGAAAATTACGCGAACAGTTCGGCGATGAGTGTCTCTCCAAAACTCAAGTGTACGAGTGGTGTTCCGCGTTTCGAAAAGGACGTGAAGTGGTGTCAAACATAGCACATGCGCGGCGCCCAAAAACCAGCATTACAGATGAACACGTCAAAGCCATCGAACAACTCATTTTGGCTGACCGACGCGTCCGTGTACGCGATATGACCGACGAATTTGGCATCAGCATAGGTAGTATTGATACAATAATTCATGATCGGCTAGGTTATCGCAAAATTGCAGCCAGATGAGTGCCAAGACTTCTGAATTTTGAACAGAAATTCACTCGTTGGGAAGTTTGTACGCGTCTCCTGCAGCGGTATGAAGAAGAAGGAGAGAATTTATTGCGGCGAATATTCACCACGGACGAAACTTGGGTGGTACACTACTATACGCCGGAGAGTAAACGCTCGTCTATGGAGTGGCGGAAGAAAAAAGAGGGAGCGCCAGTCAAAGCGAAGGTTACACATTCAGCTGGGAAGGTGTTGTGTACCGTGTTTTGGGACATGAAGGGAGTGATCGCAGTCGATTTCCTAACTGAACAACGTACTGTGACGGCGGCGCAGTATTACAGTAACCTCCTAAAAAACACAGTCAAACCGGCCTATCGAACAAAAAGGCGCGAAATTCCGATCCGTAGTGCGATACTGCTTCAAGACAACGCCAGGCCACATACCGCTCAGCTCACGATGGAGACATTGGCCGAATTGGGCTGGGAAACACTTGAACATCCTCCTTACAGTCCAGATTTGTCGCCTTGTGATTATTATTTGTTTGGCCCGTTGAAAGAAGCACTTGGTGGACAATGTTTCGACAGCAACGATGAGGTGGAATCGTTCGTGCGCAAATGGCTATGTGACAAGCCGCGAGATTTTTACGAAAAAGGAATAAAAAAATTGCCGGAGAGGTGGAAAAAGTGCGTAGCGTGCGAGGGGGGTTATCTCGAAAAATTGTAAAAAATATAAGCACTGTAAATATAAAATAAAAATTTTTATGACGAAATTACGGTTTATATTTGAACCACCTTCGTAATTATGTTGGGAACCCACAGACGGGCTAGTGCCTTGTGGGACCCGCAAATTATTTACACAAAAGAAAAGAAAAAAAAAAAAAAAGTAACGAATTAGTATATAAGACGACTATAAGTTTTACTGCTATATCACTGTAAAAAAATTTTATTGTAATTAAATTTTATCCGTCGATAATGTGCAAATTAAAAAAAATAGATACTTAAACAATACGCAAAAAGTTTTCGTAATACATATTAATATCAAAATCATAATTTAACAAAACGTTTGAAAGCGTTTACATGGTCCATCATGAGAAACTAAACTAAAAACTAACTCGCTGGTTTCAGCAATTACGACTTTGTAATTTATACCTTTTTTGCTTTTAAGAGGGTCGCTATCATTATTTCCATCGTCACTTATACCTGTGTTTTCCATCCTGCGTGCGTCGTTCTCGCCACTAACTACTCCTGGGCTTCCCGTAACCGGTAGTTCATTAATACTTGTTGAATTTCCCAAGTGCTTTCCGACATCTCGGTACGTTTTAAAGAACTTTATGCTTTTTTTCAGTAAACTAAGAACAACAGGTCTCCTTGCCGAACTAAGCTGTATACCTTCTCTCTACTAAAGGTATCATTAATTCCGATTTTAATGGCTTCTCTAACCAGTCTGTTTTTAAATTTATCCACCTTCGCTAAAATTTCGTTTTTGTCAAATTTCAATACGTGACCACGGGGACTGCTTCGTGTCCGGCCAACGCTAATTTTCGGCGCGCTTATGCATACAGTCCGTTTGGTGTTCTCTTGTACGTGTACTAATTGTTCTACCCCGTTTGCCCGAGGCCTGCAGAGGAAGCTTTAAACGTAAAATCAAACAGGGAATCAAAGTTAATAATAAACAAGTTAAAATTGAAAAATATATATTAAATATCTTGGTTAGATGAAAACCTTAACTTTAGTAAACCTTCCGATTATTTATGTAATAAAATTGCTAAAAGATATAACTGCTTCTTGGCTCTCTGCTGAAACACTTATGGCTATAATTTTCGAAATAGAGTTATATTGTACAAAGTCCCCAATAGTTGAATCGTATATTGATTATTGTTCACTGTCATACGCCAAAAATTTCTACATAAGACCCGAACAAATAAAACTATTAAAACTGCGAAGGAAAATACTTCCAGAAGTGATTTCAACATATAGGCTATAGTACCGCGTGTGTCAGTTTGGTGTATCGCTGGGTTTCCCCCTATAAATCTTAAAATACGGATCACGAAAAAAACATTAAAAAAATTTTAGAAATAAGAATGAATAGCCTAGCGTGACAAAAAAAAAAAATAGTATGCTTCAGGAGAGAGAACAGATCTTAGTAAAATGGCAAGAATTGTATGAAAACGCTACAACTAGTAGGCTAACCGATCATTACTTCCCGACGAATGTGCAAGCTAGACCCTTAAAATGAAAAACTTTCAAACCAACTTCATTATTAGTCCGTTTATTATTAGCGGACATGGTTATTTCTGCGGTTATTTCATATAACCCAGTGTGTATGTAGAATGCTCAGATAAAAATAAAAATGATACTGCGAACCATACGATATTTAAATGTGTCAAATGAGAGAAATAGGTGAACGTTTAAAATTAGTGAAGAAATAAATGAAGACTTTGTGCGTTCCTTACTAAAAATGAACTTCAAAGGCTATTCAATTACTCAATATTTATAAGCTTAAAGCTCGCAATAAATCTAATACCAAGTAAAAGTCATTAGACGATGGGTGGAATTTGTTTTTAAGCCCCCCCCCCCCAAAAAAAAACGTTAAACTTTAGAAATGAATTAGGTGAATTTACGATAAATTATCATATTTTAACTTCTGAGGTAAAGTTCTACTGTTAACCGAAGGGATAGTGTGGGCTCTGCTTCAGTATTCCTCTATGAATAAAACTAAAGAAGAAAAAAAAAAAAAGAGTCGCATGATCAAGAAAAAGGAAAAAGTTGAGACCATGTACAAACATCACCACTGCAAACTTTATAATGTTTAGTCTCAACAATTATAACTTCATCGGTGTTAATAGCTAAGTACCCACCACACTCTCACATAAAGTTTTTTTTTTTTTTTTTTTTATGTGGAAAATAAAATATGTAATATGCATAAATGCACTTTTATAAATTTATGCATAGACTGTACTAAATAAATGTTCCCTACTGGTCGTATCCAGAATGGGGAACCATAAAAAAAACAACAAAAAAACCCAGTTTGCCTAACATAACAGCTACCAGATTTACACGAAATCTTATACACACTCGCTACATGATATAGGGGTAAATCATCGTTAACGTGGTTTAACAACTTATTAATTTTTACGCATGTATTGAACACTGGTTTAATATTATTTTTCTTGAGTACTTTTTTTTTTTCTCCTTTGGGCGCGTCAGCACAGGACATTTACCTAACACAAAGAACTAACAAATAATGAAACGTAGGGACTTGAAAGTTATATCAGGAAGCGATTAGAAACGGAAGAAATGAAGGTAGCCAATACCGGAACAACAGAAGGAGAAGGAAATGCAAGAATGTAGTGGGCTAAGTAAGGGGTCGGGTGGCCAAGGCTAAGCAAATTAGAATAAAGGACTGCGCGTTCTGAGGAAATACAAGAGCATTCGAATAATAATAGAAGGTGATTTACATCACAGGTCAAATTTAAGATAGGAAGATGACAGAAGCATAAAGGAGAAACTGAACAATATTAAAACAAAAAAGTGAGGGCCAGTCCTTTCATTCCTTTTATTTAGGGTAAACAAATTGAACCCCATCAATTCTTTGTTTCGTCTTAATTTTTCCTTCCCCAATTTCGTGATTTTTGCCGAACTTCTTTACCTAGTACGTAGCCTTTTTTTTTATTATAACCATTGACCGTCATCTCCTCTATTAATTTTTCCAATTCCTTCGGTAAATCCTGTCCAGAAGATGCACGTTTGGCTCTAGTACTAATGTTTTAAAAACTGCCAATTTTTGGCTCGAGCAGTGATGATACCTTTTATGAAGATACTTACTGGAGTGTGTGTGATGGTTTATGAAACACCGCGCAGTAGTCAGTTTTCTTCCACTGTTCCTTTATTTAAAATTAATCAATCAATGTTACGGAAATTTTAAGGGGGGGGGGCTGTATTTTTTAGTGCGGTAAATCAAAAAATTATCGTAAAGGTAGCCCTAAAAAGGGTTGTTTCAAATTAGACTACGGATGATGAAAATGATTAAAAAACGGAAAACGGAAAACGGAAAACGTAAACGAAACTTGTAAAATTGGAAAAAAGTAGGAAATTTTAAGAAACAACATTTTACAAATTGAATTGGGAATAAAATTAACAAAACGGGCAACTATTAAAAATGGACGAAACTGCGCCACGACATAAGGGACATTCAATTTCATAGTGCGACGGTTAAATATCGATCGGTACAGAAACTTAGAATAGACAACGAATTACTGCTAAAAACAATAAAAGGAAAGATTATCGTAGTATTTACATTTAAACTAATCGAAATAAGTAACTGAAACAGCTGATGACGATAAATAAAATATATGAAAACACAATTAAACGGTAATAAAATTAATCAGAATAAAAATTTAAAAAAATAATCATCTTTTAATAATGTAAATCTGAATTTAACACGTTATTTTCAACATTGATACGTTCCAATAAAAATTTTCGATATATCATTAAATGTTGCGCCAAGTCTTTGGCATATATTATGCACGAGAGAAATATCATTTTTTTCCGTCAAGAAGCAGGAATAATAATAAGTAGTCGTTATCGAAGCTGGACAAAAAGATATCTCTGCTGTGGAAGGGAAAATCATCGTAGACTCTGAAAGAAGTAAGTGTCGAAGATAGTTTGAAATTATTTTTAACCACGGAATGATCTGTATAAATTTTATCGCTGATTAATAGTGAACGAAGAAATTATCAAAAATCACGTAACGTCATCATTTTCAAGTCGTTTTTTTTAAAGAAAAACTTGCATTTTTAAAAAAGACAATAACATTCGTAAAGCTAAAAATGTACAGATTTCCTTTTCAAGGGCCTACTATACGCGAGGCACTAGAAAAAAAAAACAAACAGATAAAAAATGTATAATGTGATAGGTAATTTAAATATCGAAATTTGTTAAGTCGATGTGAAAATTTTAAGGAATTGCGAGAAAACTCTACATTTTGTAATTTTTTTTTTTTTCTTGAGCTTTAAACTCAAATTCCACCCATTGTCTGTTTATTTCAGTTATTAATCTCAATTTTCTACTATGTTAGATGTGTTCGAGTATGACAACTGAGAATACTATGGTTTGGCATTCCATTAAGATTTTTTTTGTAATATTTGTTAGTATATGGATTGTACCACAGAGCCTCCCAACATTCTTTATGCATTAACCCGGATTATACCTAATAAATCCTCGGATGGGATATGTCGTAGAATGCTACAATTACCAGCCGCGTTCCTATCCCAATTATCGGCAACCTCATTCGCATATACATGGGCCGGAATCCATGCAAATTTTGCACTGATAGGCCCCAGAAGCTTTCAAAGACAAATTCTAATTTAAAATATTTCGATGAGATTTTTCAATAATTTGGGGTGGTCTAAATCTGAGGAAATAATCGTAGTATTTTATAAACGGAAGTAGGAAAAATATTTATTCCGATTAAAGCCAAGTTAATATAATTAAAAATATTAAAACGCGTATTCCGGACAAAAACTTCTTATCAGATAAATAACATCTAAGAAGCCGCCTTAAAATGACCACCGGTTTTATCAAAAAAAAAAAAAAAAAAAAAAAAGAATATTCAGTAAGCCGTTATTCGCAAGCAGTTTTTTTCATGAATGTGTAAATATCGACAATATATATTTATGTATATCTTTAATGGAGCTTGCGAAAAAATTCATTGAAAATATTTGCCTTGTATATAATATTGTAGTGCGTTTACTGAAAAAGAAGAAATCATTTTTACATACCATATCGCGATTATTTCCAGCGGCCGATGAATTGCTGATCGATGATTCGCTTTTACGCTTGATCATGGAACGGAATTTGTTTTCTTTTGGCGGATCTTTTTTTGGACTAGGTGGTGATGGATAGAAAAGATGGTTAAATACCCTGGAAGAAATAATTTTGTTTTAAAATAAAATTTCAATATTAATCAATTTCTTCTTAGCTTAATTCGAGGTGAACAATTTTTATCGCAATGTCTATTTTCTGTGAAACGTCTTTAACCGAACATTAATTACTTTTTTTTAGCTTGTATTGTTTTATTTCTTTTTTTTAAATCTAAACAGAAGTGCAATAAGTAAAATGAATGAAAAAAGGTCACAAAAAAGGAAAGAATCCACCAATTACATCTTAAAGAATGCCCCTCCCCCCGCCCCCGCATGTAGTCAATTTGATCGGTCTCGTGACCAGAAACGCTTCAGTCGGTGAAACGAAGCGTCTAGTAGATTTCCGTTTGATAAGAATTAAAATTTCCCTAAATCTAGTGAAAAATTATTCATATTTGGCTGCTTGAGAGATTTCAGTGATAGGTGGAATCTGCGAAAATTAAGTTATTAAAATTGGTTTAAAAGAAATCTGGGAACATTCGCTATTTGACGTAAAACTGACTCTATCGATTGGATGCGCTATATTATATGTCTGTAACTTTTTGCTTTTGCAGAATAGCTTGACACTGTCTTATAGCAGAACTTCATTACGTAGCGGTTATTCCGAACAGAGTTATCTAGTAGTGCGGATAATGTTCTTAACATTTACGTACGTATTTTATTTGGCTGATTACTTCTTTTTCAAGTGAGATTTTATTCAAATATCTTTCTGAATTTTCGGTATGATTAAAACATGACGGGATGGCTGTTTTTTCAAACAGATGGCTAGAACACTCTTTTTACGTAATCTAAAAGGAATACGACTACTAATTTAATAATACGAAAAGCAAAATTTTATTGAATATTATAATATTCGCAGCGACATGTTTTGGAATTACAAACTCGATAATTTCGGAGTAGGAATCATATTAATTGTATTTGTCTAGTTGCGCTGCAAACCTTATTGACATTAACTGATCATCGAATAATATAAGTTTGAATACATCACTGAAAGCTCCCGCCCCCTTCAATAATACATTTCTTATTGACGAATAATGAACAGATGTCATTTACTAGATGAGAAATGCAAGCTTTTGCGTTGAGATTAGGTTTGAGACCAAAAGTATCACTAGGAAATACGTTCCTGTTTTCAACCAATACTAGCAAATTCGGTTTTTAACCGCTACTTCAAAGCTCTTCTTAAGACACGACACTGTCTAAAAAGGCTATTGGCTCTAACTGGGCCTAGTTTGATTTCGGTGTAGCAAACACGAAAAACTGTAGCCAATCTTTGTTTCATTTAAAAACTCTGAATGTTTTGTTTGTTTTTTTTTTTTACTTTTTTTTTGTATGCTCTAAATAAAAGTTTTTAACGACCACCCTTTCAGCGAGCAAAATGGGAAACTCCAAAAAAAGTAAAAAAAAAAATTAATATTTCTTTTTTATTATCTGCGTAATGTGATGTATGTCCTTTAACTATTGACGCGACATTTTTCACACACAATCATCTCCCCCTTAATTTAAGTGAGATTTGATGAGATTTTGCTGGGCTCCGCCCCTCCCATTTTGAGCTCACGCAATTAATGGATGTCCGCTAAGTCGATTAAGAAAATTGGATAGTTCCGCGGTAACAAAAATATTTGTATTAACAGCTTCTTTTAGCAGAGGAACGTAAGACGGTGCAATAATACGAGTAAAATCTCCAAACTAGCTGTCATCTTTTTTTTTTTTGTTTTTTTTTTTTTAAATGGGCTCGGTGTTAACACTGACCCAACTACATGGACTTAGATCACCTACTCAGATTCTGAGGCGATTGGAGATAGAAAGTATAAAGGAAAGAAGGAGGGAAATAACGACTGGAGATGGGAAGGATAAAGGAAGCATTGAAAGGGGTAGGAAGATCCAACGCCAAAAGTTCGGCGTATAGATGACACAGCACTTAGGCAAAAAAGAGCAGGGCATTCAAAAAGGATATGGTTGGGGTCGCATATAAAGGGAGGATCAGTAGAGTGGAGAGGGCAAAAGGGAGAAGGTGAAAGAGAAAAAGAAAAACGAGAAAAGGGAAGGAGGAAATTACCAAGTCTCAGTCTGATTAAAGAAACAATAGCCGAGCGCTGAGAAAAGGGAAGAAATTGGTACCAAGGCTGTGAATTGGGAGTAGGCTGTAGGAGGAGGTAGAAGGAGGAGCGATTGGCAAAAAAGGAAGGGTAGATGTCAACCCGTAGTCTGGTATGAAGACTTGCGGAGAGTAAAAGGATGTCTGAGGCAGGAAAATGCGGAAGGAATGGACCATTGAGAGACGTCGAGGATGTCAGCTGCTTCGTTGCCCTCGATGCCAAAGTGGTCAGGAACCCATAAAAAGTCAATAAGGATAGAATGTGCTAAACGCAAATTTGAGATAGAGGCACGAACAGAAGGAATGATATCATTAGTCGAGTGGGAAGAAGGAGAAGAGATAGCTTGCAGCACGGATTTGGAATCAGTAATAATGAGAAATTTACAGATCCCTCTTGAGGAGGAAATAAAGGAGACAGCACGAAGAATGGAGACTGCTTCAGCAGAAAAAATGGAACAAAATCTTTCATATCCCTTAACTGAGTGTTGTTATTTTTAAATCGTCTCGATAAATTTCACATCTGTTTACGGGGAGTATTTCTATTAAATTTTTTCACAAAAATCCTTCTACAAGGCATTTTCTGTTTCTTTCAAAAACTCGCCAATTTTGTTGTGGTTCTTCTCTAAATGATTCATTTGTTCCTCTTCTTCGAAAGGATCATAAAGCATTAATTTTTTCATTAACCTTTATTAAAAATCAGGCTATCCCACTGAGGGTTAGTAATCTGTTTTTTTTTTATATATATAATAAGAAACAGGCGGCATACGCCGAGGATATTTTTAAATACATTATATTTATTGAAAAAATAGTTTCGATCGTACACTATTTCTATTTCTCGCTTTACACAATTTGCAAATTTATTCAATCACCATCTACAGGTTTCCGATGTTTTCCTATCGTTAAGGATATCAAAATTCTTGCTCTTCAATGTTCGCTTTGTTGTAAAGATCAGGCCTTAGTTGTCTTATTTACGTTTATAATCGATTTCGACATCGTGGTTCAAATTCAGGTATTTTAAAGTTATTTTTTGTTTTCTCGCTAGCATTTTTTTTTTTTTTTTTTGTTTTTTTTATCTTACATCATTGTAATTAGAATGTTAGTTTTGGGTTAGAATTCAAGTGCGTTGAAAGCGGTCTCATGATTTAGATGCTGGGTCAAAAATAATAAATAAAAGAATAAATAATAATCGATATACTTTTGTTGGTGTAAAACGAGTAGGCGTAACGATCAAGTCATATCAGGTGTCATCAGCGAATGTGTATAACCCAGTATTTTGTTACAATGGGATATATCGAAGATTGCCTAGATGCTGGAGCATTTTAGCCTTCCGGTGAAATCATATTGCAAGTATGCTAAGAGCCTCATATATTTCAACTCTAACAGACCGAAAGGGGACAATTCGTTAAACGCTTTAACGTTTACATCCTCCGTATCAGTTTATTTAGTATAGGAGATGGTAGTTCACATTCGTGTTGCTCCATAAATGTAGCTGACCGTCACACCGCAGAATGGCTCGAAAAAACTTTTTAAGTAGATTTAGGTGAATGGGACCAATGTTTTCCATTTTTCGTTAAAATAAAAAAGCAAAAGAAAAAAAAAAAAGGATCAAAAATCCATTAGTTAATCCCGAAATTTGTATAGAGAGAAGTTAGCTTTATATGATGGTCGTTTTTTATCGAGATTAATTTCATCGCCGTTAAATTCTCTATCCACTTTTTAAACGAAACTTTCTACCAACACACCAAAAATATGACGTCGTTTATCAAAGTATCTGCGTTGCCTATTTCTCGATCGGTTTATTTCGTGTTGTCACGTCAATTTACAGGATAGAAACAACATCTCTTGCAAATATTAAGCAAACATTACATTCGCAAAGAATCTAAATATTTTCCGGATTTTAGGCATTCTGGATTGATGCTGCACAAAAAAAATATTTTACACATATATGTATATATTTTATCATTTATATTTATTATTACGTCTCCTTAGTACTCATCTGAAGTACACGTTCCTTCTTACTTCTATCATCTATCATTTTAATTACCAGAAAGATAGCTGATTTCGTATACTCCGATATTATCAGAATTCACAACCTAGAAGAAATATATTTAACGAAGTTATAGATACCGTTAGGTAATATTTAGAAAAAATAAATAAACATTTCTCTCTTTCTCTCTCTCTCCTCGTTGAAAAGTACTAATTAAAAAAAAAATGAATCTGTACTGAATTGAGTCCATTTTCGCAAGCATGTAAATCGCAAAAATTTCGATATACAACCAGCCATCGCTATTATAAAAATAATTTTTAAATTATAAAAAATAATAAACAAACAAAGAAAAAAAATAACGACATGCTAAAATTTAAAATTAAGTAGAGAATTCTTCAACGATACAGTTAGAATAAAATTGGAATGTTTTGTAGAAAATTTTCTACTTTTTTACTTTTCCTTGCTTTTGATTTTTACACGTGTTATCTACAGTCAGATACGGGAATGAGATCTGAGGCTTTAGATGAATGAAACTGATTTTGGGATGAAAATAGCAAAAATCAACAAAGAAAGTAAGCGGGCAGATGTTATATTGCGAAGGATGACTTCAATGTTAAACAACGACATTCAAAATGAGTTGAATGGTATTCGTGAGTAATCAAGGAAAGGCTTGTGCGTACATCACGGTTTTTTTATTTACAGTTTTGATTGCGACAGAACATAAAATTAGTGCAAAAGTATGTGGCGGAAGGCACGGGGAATAGAACTGGCTAATGAATTATTATCAATATTTTCGGATTATGAAGTTCGGAAGCACGTTGATAGGTAAAATGCAGTGAAGGAAGAAACATTTTTTAAGTGTTGCGCGAACATGTAAAGGAATCGGTGCAAGTAGTGCAACAGCATAGTACAATAACGTCAGACTTATAAGTTATCGCGGATTTCATTGAAGCGCATCGGAAAGAATTCAGTCTGTCAGTGCAGAAATGGCAGACGAACTCGAAATGTTAATTGGTATCCTTACCTTTAGCAGAAAAAAAAAAGCAACTCTAGTAAAATAATTTGGCAATTTCCTTCGTCCGATGTTACTTTATGGTTGACTTCAGACTGATATTTTAAACTGCGCCTTTACTTAAAATCAGTGGTAGGAAAGAAGAGTTAAAATTTAAATCGGTGTCGCATGTAAATAATGTGAAGAAAACGGATAACAGGAAGTATAGGCAGACAAGAAAGGGAAAACATATAGAAAACGCTATAAATATTGATTAAAAGTTTGATTGGATGTATAAGAGAAGTAATAATCGAAGTTATATAGATGGATCGTAAAAAGAGGCAAATAAGAAGCGTAATAGAGAATCGAAAGATTCGAACAAATAGGAATAAAGAAGAGAGTGGCTTAGTAGAAAGAGATAAGCACTTAAAACAGGAAATGAGTAGTTTCACAAATCACACCGCATTTCTGTGGTACAGAAGCTGAAATAGAGAAAGGACACCAATGAGAAATGAAAACGAGACTAAGCCAACGTTAGGCGAATAATTGAGTAATAATAAGAGTGTGACAACGTGATAAGCTGAAACTTTGTGCCCAGCCATGGATGATAGACTATATAATATAATATTTACGACAAATTTTTTTTAATCTACAATTTCTTACTGGGCGCGGCCTATTTAAAGATTATTTATATAAACATAAAATTGCACACTCAAATAACCGTGTGTAATGTGTAACTCTTTATTGATAGTACTAAGCATATCCTTTTCTGCCTGTTAGTGATACCGACTTTAGCAATATTAGTCAATTAGTAACTGAGCTATCTAAAATATTCGATAATTTTACGAAGGCCGAAATAAATCAAATCACCGTAAAATACATGTATACCTGTATTAAATTTAAGGAATACTAATTATTATTAACACTGTAAAACAGAGTCCGTCAGGGTTCCATAAATTAACATGGACAGGCTCTAGACAGAATTTTTATTTGTATAAATTATTAAATTTTAAATCTCTGAATATATTTACCCTACCGTATTACGAATTGGGGACCAAAAAAAAGAAAGAAAAAGAAATAACGTGGTAACTAGATAGTCATGAACGTCAGAGCAAAATTTGGCCCCTAGAATTTTTTTTAAAAATGAGAGCGAGGGGGGATTTCTGTAAGACAATTTTTAAAAGAAATCTGAGAGCTTTCGTTCCTGCTCCTTTCGTTCGCCAACCTTTAAAATAGTAATAGAAAATTATTGCGTGATTTTCAATCAGCGAACGTCGCTAGGACACGACGCTAATGAGACGATCAGTGGTTTTAAAATACAACTTGAGCGTCCTCATTTTTAATTATTTCCAGGTTTTCGATAAGATTTAATTTTTTAGTATTTAAATCAAAATCACAGATTAGTTTCTAATACTGAAAAATACTCAATTTTTTAATATATCAGGAACATTCCAAAAGTAACTACACACGTTACCGTTCTCTGTGTCTAATTACACGATCCCTTCAAAAATATGAAAATATGTGTAACTAGCCACTTGTAAAAATTTCAAGACAATCGGTTATGTTAGGCGTGTGCTGTTGTACTTCCGGTATGTCTGCAGTGAGTACTCCGCCGTCCAATTCTGATGTGCGAGCCGTTATTCGGTTTTTAATGATTGAAAATACGAGTGGTGCCAAAGTTTACTGATGTTCGTGCGCGACGTATGGTGAAGGCAATGTAATGTCGAAACGTGCCGTGTATCAATGGGTTGCCATGTTTAAGGCAGTTAGAGTGGAGACGAAAGATGAAGCGCGAAGAGGGCACCCGTCGGACAGCATTAATAATGAAACCATAGCGCCTTGTCTTCCGTCTCCACTCTAACTGCCTTAAACATGGCAACCCACTGATACACGGCACGTTTCGACATTACATCGCCTTCACCATACGTCGCGCACTTTGGCACCACTCGTATTTTCAATCATTAAAAACCGAATAACGGCTCGCACATCAGAATTGGACGGCGGAGTACTCACTGCAGACATACCGGAAGTACAACAGCACACGCCTAACATAACCGATTGTCTTGAAATTTTTACAAGTGGCTAGTTACACATATTTTCATATTTTTGAAGGGATAGTGTAAGTAGACACAGAGAACGGTAACGTGTGTAGTTACTTTTGGAATGTTCCTCATATATATATATATATATATATATAAAGGAGTGGAGCGGGTTTCCTGTGGAATCTCTTCCTGTTACAGATCAAGACAATAACCGTGACACCTCGGTGAGCGCTAGATAATATCATGCGGAAAGAGTTAATTTGTATTAGTCACCTGTGCAAATAGGCTACATTGCATTAACACAGAACCATTTCCTTACACCGGATCTCCATCAATGCTAAGCTGTTTATTTTGTCCGTGTGTTCTCACCTCATCTGTCCAATGTATAATTAAAAACTACATTCAGCCTGTACAGGCTCGAGCACCCCATATAACCCCCAAAAAGAAATTAATAATCGCTGGTAGAAGTCAGGTTTTCTCAGCGACATACGAAAAGACATTAGGACACCAAAAATTCAATTCTCGCGTCTAGTGTCATAATAGCCGTTGTAGTTGAATATGTCACATTGTATAGAAACAAAAAAAAAACAACTGAAAAATGTTTTTACCAAACTCGGATTTTTTTTTTTTTTTGCAATCCCGATGGAAGCAGGATCAGCTTTCCAAACAACAAGCTTGCATTCTGAGGGAGATAAAACACGGTATTGACCCCTAGTTTTCTCCTTCCGACCTTCGTAGAGCCCACTTTGTCGCCATGACAAGGCTCTGCATCGGACATATTTCCTTAACAAACGATCATCTTTTACTCAACTGCGAGCCTCTTTTTGAATGTCCCTTTTGTTCCATCCCGCTTGCTTCTTCAATAAAACATCTGCTTCTGGAGTGCACTTCCTTTTCTCTTCAGCACTCTAATCGCCGCATAGTATCCCTGCAATCATCTTTGGCTAACCCATTTATGAATATTGCAAAAACTATTCGGTTTCTTTACACAACTGGTTTGTTTCGAGTCATATAGCGTTCCCACTGTAATAGTGTCGTAATAGCCCCAGTAGCTGCACACGGCACTTAAAAAGTATATATAAAAAAAAAAAAAGATGTATACAATTAATGCTCGCCTGAGAAAATATTAAGAAGAATCCTAGGAATAGCAAAAAATAAAAAGACTATTTGAAATGGCTTTGATTATAAGCATTAAGAAATGTTGGCCGACACGCGAGCAATAGACAGTAGAAAAAACTAATATCGGATCAACGAAATACCTCAACAAAGCAAACTTCAACAATACATCGCCAAAGCCAGCGAACAGAAGCAACTAAAATATGCCGTTCGGAGGGGCAAATACCAATCCAGATTTTTGGGATCTGAAGAATGACAATCAGAGCAGCATTACAATCGGAAACAATAGTTTTTTTTAGGTTTCATATAGAGTTCAATAAGTCAGAAGTAAATTGTCCACCACCAACTTTTAATTGAACGAATTAGTTTGATTAAGAACCGAATTACATGAAATCAACAATCGATTTTATATTAATGCAAATTATTCTTGAAAATTGCAAAATGTCTTCCGCGCCATATTGAATCTTTGACATTGCCCGGATTGTTGCGTATAATTGCTACTCTTTTCTGAAATTGTTTTTTTTTTCTTCGTTATTTCTGTTTTTTTTTTTTTTTTTACTTATTTTATTCTTAGTTCGTTTTAATTCTTATTGTTAGTAATCTTTATTGTAATGGGTTGCTCGCTATTTACTACTTTGTTTTCCAACAAATCGAATTTAATGAAACACTAGCAAACAAAATATGGCAATAGAACAACTTTTTTTTCGATTTAAAAACCCAGGGAAATCCCTTATAAGGACGAAGATTGCTGGAAGCGGCGGAATTACATAAAATTATATGTTAATTTTTGTTTATTATAACGACATCGGTTAAAAGGAACAAATGTATTATGACCAATTTGTCTACAGCTTATAAATTACCGCCTGCAACGACGTGAGGGTACAAAATTCATCTTTGAAAAGTTTTGTATATCAAAAAAAAATCTGGATTGTTTTTTATAAAAGTTATATTTGTAAAAACGAATGAACAACTTCTTTGTTCAGGTTATACTGATAACGTTACATGTTAAATGCATGTTATAAATTTAATGGAATTGCTGAAAATGTGCAACGTATTATAAGAAATATTAATAAAAGACTGCTACTCATTTCGTCATAATAAACATAAATACAAATTTCTTCAGAAATACGAAAAACCAATTACCGTCGCTTTTACGTAGAAATTTTTTTATCTTTTTTAGTTTTTATTTTATATTAGATTCCATTTCCATGTATAAAGAAAAAATTAAGTGTTTGAGCTTTTAAAACATGATTACAAATAAATGATTATTTGTTTAATTCCTGAAAAGTTATTCCATAAAATATGTCATAACGAAGTACTGTTCCATAACAGTTAATCTTGCATATCCAAAAATTGCTGGAAATAAAGACGAATTGGTAATAACGATCAAATTATCCACCTCCTCCGTTATTGTTATAACCGATTTTCAATGTATTTACTTTATAATTATCATGCTCAGCTAATTACATCATGTTTGAGCAAAAACTTTATTCTTTGAAATTTTTATGTTTCGTTTAAAATTAAAAACAAGTCAAAGCCCCTACAAGTTCTCACTCAATGAACTCATTGAAATTTTAGTTTACCTTTAGTTTCGCAAATAAGACTGAAATTACAACATTTTCTGAGAAAAAAGAAGTTAATAGTTTATAAAAAAAATAGATATATCTGAAAATTACGAAAAGAAACTCAAATGAGAGAACAAAGTTAACAGTATTTTTTCACGAACTAAACGTCCTACGATAATCAAAATAAACGAATTCAGAAAATTCTTGCATCTTTTGCTCTCCTGAAGGAAAATTTGGTTG
The DNA here is from genome assembly GCA_039619475.1 of Icerya purchasi. NCBI lineage: Eukaryota > Metazoa > Arthropoda > Insecta > Hemiptera > Monophlebidae > Icerya > Icerya purchasi. Next base: position 587,548,643 of record CM077115.1, read on the forward strand.
CCGTTAATGTGATATTCTGTAATTTTTTAGAATTTGAATACAACTTTGGAATACACACAATTTACTAATACTTCCTTCTTTTTTAAAATTATTTCAGTAACAAAAAATTATTCATATCGGCTTATCAAAATTTCGTACCAGGTAAAAAATTTTCCTTTCTCAGTTTGCTTCTCAATGTTACTATACTAGGTATACGGGAATATGCATTTTTTGAGAAAAACGAAGAATTATAATCAAAAAGGAAAGTATAAAAAAAATTTCACGGAAAGTCTCTAAAACAGGTCTGGATAAATTAATTGTAGCAGGAAAATATACTTATGCAACATACATAAAATAGTGACAAGTTATGTAAAAGACGATTAGAATTCCTTTTTTTAAATTTAAAAGCTAAAAAACCATGTTATCCGAATTTTTTTCAGGCAAATATCTTTTAAAAAATACTAATCCCATTTAGTCTGAAATGGTGAAATTATTCACACGAGAAGTTTTAACTTGTTATTTAAAATCGCAAACAAAATAATCGGCTATTAAAGAAGATATGAAAAGAACCTCGGTTTATGACATTTGTGGAGATGATATTAAAAAAACGGTAGAATTGTTTTAAAATGATTTATGACTTTTTACGTATTGAATTTAACTATACATAAAATCTGCTCATATTTAGTACTCATTCTCTTTTATTAAACCAAAAATAGAGCTAAATACACAATTTCTCATAAAACAAGATACTTTAAAATTTCAGTACACCAAGTCAATCCTACTCACATCACTAGAGAAACTGTATGAAAATTTACCATTGTAACATTACGGAAAATCTAGTCTTACAAAAGAATCAATAGTTGAACAGGTGAACAAATAAGAGAAAAAAATAAATAATGTCATTTGTAGATATTTATACTTTACTAAAGGGGATTCAGTGAAGGAAAAAATTATTTTCAAAGAGGTAATTTTCATCGATGATGGCGAACATAATATGTTTCTCATTTTAGTAGACCTGCAGTTTTTGAACTTTTTTCATGACTTCCAAGAATATTAAATATAGAATAAAATATAAAAATAAATATCTTCAGTAAAATCATTTATTTGTTTACTAAAAATTATAGTTGATTTCAAGTATAGAGAGATTATAATGAACAAAAAATCGTACTTTTGAATAAGAACCTTTTTTTGCTGCATAAAAAGTTAAACCATGGTAATTAAAGGAGTAAAGCACCTTCGGTGTTTTTCAGTTTTAAACAATATTTACATTTAACGAGTGTTAAAACTAAAGCAATTATTTTTCGTAAGTATGTAATGTTGAATAGAAATACATTTAATGCTATTTCGTACAAAATTCAGTAAAAGATTTTTTGAAAATTCAAGTTTCAAGTTTTAATTGCTTAATTAATGATAATGAAAAAAATTTTCGTTTTGTGACCCTTTGAAGTCACCACTTGAAGTTTCAGAAATATTGAAATCGACTAAAATTTTCATGATATAAATAATCTATGTATGTAACTGTATATAATTTGAAATCAGTTGCAAATTACAATAAGTGTAATCTTATAAAATGAAGTTGCATATTGTTCATTTTTTGGGAAATTCGCATATATTGATGAAATTTTAATGTTAAAATACATTTACATTTAAAGATTTCAAAATCTATTTACCACCTTAGAAAAAGTTGATATTTTAGGAACTTAAATTACCTTCGGCAATAATCTTATATTGCTGTTAAATAATTACCCAAAAATATTGAATACATGGGTCAGTTACATAATTTGAATCCGATTGAAAATTTATGGGACGAATTAGACCCTAAAATTAAAATCACATAACTGTAACTTGAAATAGGATTTTATTTAAGAAAGCAAAATTGTATATTAATTTTGGTCATCGTCATGATCATCATTCATTGAACCTTGTGGTTAGATTTTTTTCATTCGGTGCTTTTCAATGCTCTAACTATGTCACATATTTCAAATCTTTACATTCCCTTTCATTTTAAATTTTAACGTTATTAATTCACTACTTTCATTTTCTGGCTATCTTTTATTGATCCGTTGGATTTTTTGTCAGCGCCAGTAATGAAATGTCCTAAATGCCATTTTTTATTTTAACTGATATTTGTAAAGGAGCTCCTCCAAGTGACTTAGGATTTTTTTTACATAGAATATTTCTAACATTTCTTAATCAGCAAATTCCGAAAGGAAAAGTTAACAAATACTTCCATTACTGACGAATGATACAAATATGGTTATGAAAGGGGCAAAATATTACAGATAAGTAAAATTGTCATAAAATAGAATATACTATAATATTCAAAGAACTATATGATAAATTTTCTGTAAAACTTTTTTTAATATATACTTTTACTTAATTATGCAGTATGTATTTTGTTTTCATAAATAATTACAGCTAAAACTCTTGGAGTTAATTAAAGACTATTACTACTTATTAACTCAGATATATAATCATATTTAACACAAATAATGAATAAACATTCATTATCAGAAATTAATAATTTTTAAAAATTAGAACTTATATATTCATAGATAAAAGCATTTAAAACTCAAAGTTTTAAATTAATTATCTGTTATTAATTCATATTTATTTATAATTAAAATTTTTTCATAAAATAAATAATCAAAAAACTATAGATGAAAAATGATTCGAAAGAGGAACAGAAATGATTATCAAATAATTATCTTTAAGAAATTGCCGAACACAAATTCATTTTAAATTATTAAATTGTTACAATTTCGTTTTTTTAAAATGTTAAACAATCAATTAATGTATGTTTTCAATTTTCAAATAATTCTGCATGTATTTATAATATTCGCATACTTTTAATAACTTTTAAAAAATATTACAGAAATAAAAAATAAAATTAATAATAATAATTGAATTAATTGTTTTTTGTATTATAAATGTAAAAAAGTGTTTTTTATAAAAAAATTGAGTAAAATTTCATAATTTTATTAAAAATTTAAAACCTAAACTTGATGCTGGCTAAGTTGAGAAGCCACAGAACCAAAAAATATGGATTAGTATTTGCCCCTCCGAACGGCATATTTTAGACGATTGTGCCAGCGAACGGTAGAAGTTGTTCAAAACAAATGCCGCTGCTGTACTCAATATGACTTTATTTCAGCAGCCACAATATTACGATAGGATTAAAAAGGAAAGTCATAGCGGGTGTACCAGTGTAAGGTTACTGATGGACTTACATCTCATCCATTATTATCAGTTCCGTCTTGGAGAAGCAGGGCGAGTCTTTTTCAAATTTAACTTTTTTCAAAGAAGTGCTAGTTTCTTTATTACATTAAACAGCGTATTGATAATAAAATTCCATTTTTGTGGAATATTCTTTTTCTTCTAAAATGTGCTTTATCGGGATGTTTGGCAGCAGTCGTATTTTAATTGCTCCGTGAATTCGATAAAAATTTGTATCTAATTAATTAAGCCCGATGCTTTGAAAATTATTTCTTATTCGATGAAACTTTCCGAAATGTTAATTCAGCGTATAATTCTCTTGTGCATGCTGTATAGTACCTTGCGGCGAACCAACAAAGAGAATGTTGAAATGCGCGGGGAATTTCGTGTTGGTATTTATCTTTATCCGCAACTTTGCGGTATACACAATATCTCTATTGTTTTCTTCAGTCAGCACTACTTGATTAGGTAGCTGTTTAGTTTCTGTCGGATTAGTTCATTACCGGAAAACATTCACCAGTAATTATTATCATTATCGTTATTATTATTATTATTCCTCTTTAAACATACCCGTGCTACTGTTGTTAGTGGATGCAATATTTTCAGTAGACATCCTCAATTACCGTCTTGAAAATTATGTCTATATTATTATTTAACTTACATCATTATCATCATCGCGGGTAATTTTCTAAAGATAATTGAGTCTATTCGCATGAAAGCGCATCATCGTCATCGGGAAAATATAGATGTAGCAAAGACAATAATTGAATTTATTAGTTGTACACATTTCTATTGGTTCTTTAATTCATATCAACGGAAAAAAAAAGAAAAAAAAAAAGAAAAAAAGGAAAAAAAAAACGATAAAAATCTCGGAAGAATTTATTGTTAATGATAAGGTTAGGCGTAGTTTATTAACAAAAATTAAACCTGTTGCCCATGTTATATTTTTTTTTCTTGCGGGCGCGCCAGCGACATTGACCCAACAACAGGAAAAGTTAAGCTAAAAAACTAAATAGCTAGGCGGTCCGAAATGGACGCAACAAAGGACAGCAGTGCAGGCACCACAGAAGATGAAGAAAAGAAGAGGATAAAGGAAGCGTTATAGGGCGTAGTAGGGAGACCTAATGACAAGAGCTGGCCGTATAAAAGGGAGCGTTCATTATGAAGAGCAGGATACCCGAAGAAAATGTGATCAGCATCACATATACAGTAAGGATCATAATCGTGAAGAGGACAATAAGAAGATGGCGACAGAGCAAATCGAAAGCGGGAATAGTTCGAAGTAGAGAATGATTGATCCGGAGACGAATTAGGGAGACAACAGAAGAGCGACGACCGTGTTAATACCCGCTTAAATATTGATACGGATTCGGGGTATTTACCTGGCGCAATGATGTCGAGCTGGAAATTATTCTCTGACCAAAATCATAAATTTTCCATCTCTCGCCATTAATCCCCTATTATTGATCGTCGTCGGAGAGTGACCTTGTAATTTCGAATTTCGGTAGAATTTTTCGGCACGTGTGGTGTTAGGGGTTGTGTAAGTGTCCTGGCGTGTGCGGTGAGAGAAAAAGAATCGGGCATTGTAGCTTCAATGGTCTTATCAATTTAAGTTTACCGTTATTATTTAGCTTTTGTCTGTCGCATCTTGCCGATCTTGTGAATTATAGTCGCCGATATTCTTTAGTAGAGTTACTCTGTATTATTAGGTGTAACGTTGCATGTCGCTGCTCTATTTTGTCCTAGTCGTTACTTTGCCGTTGTTCCGAAAGTACGGATAGCTATACCGTTCGCATGCTGTTCTTCTCCACTTTATTAATTAATTTTTCATTTGTAAAAGTCGAGTCGAGGTTGCTTTTATGCGTACATGAATTTTTATTTTCGCTTTCGTGTCGAAAAATTTGTTCGTTTAATTTGGCAAAATACACGCGTGTTGTTAGGCTACAGTGATTGTGTCTATAATTCTGTGATTTGAAGGCGTGCTGGTGAATCCTTCGTGAGACCTCCCGCTTCGATAAAAGTGCTTCAGCGCGAAATATTTGTTTTATTGGTTATACTAGTCGAATGTAGCCGCAGATTCGTTTTAAATAGCCGTCATTAAATCCCGAGGCTTTTGCCGAGCCGAACTATTATGCGTGACACTATAAGTGTCACTAGCGCGCCGCCCGTGTGTTAGTTTTGTTTTTTTTACACTTCAAAAAAATATTTTCCCGTTTAATGAAAGAGAATCTTTTGCAAGTATCTATCCCAATTCCGAGGGGAAAAATCGAAATTTTACCCCGCGTGGTTCCGTTCAACCGCCGTAACCAAGTTCAGAACATTGGCTCCCAGTAGCGAGGACCGCGAAACAGTATTTAATTTCCTTCCACTTTTTATATGGTGAAGTGTGTATTTTTACTAAAAAATTATTTCCTACAGACACTTTTCCTTTATGAAAAAAAGTACCGTCTAATTTAATTTCTTCTTGCAGACAACACAGATATTTCAACTCGCTATTTCCATTTATAGATAAGCAGCATGGATAAATGACTCGCGTAGTGCGTATTGTAGCTGTCGAATCATTTTTATGGTCTGCGGAGAAATTACAATTCATTATTCTCCAGTAAAATATTATTGATCTTTCAGTCTAAATTAATTTTAGTTATTGCCTAGTTCCGTCATTAAGTGTCGACCAGCTGATGATTCCCTCTCTCCTTTTGAATTATATTTAAAATAATCTGAAATTAATCACGTTTATCCACTAGTAATTTAATTATACATAAAAAAAAGCATATTTAAATATATTTTCTTTACAATACTGTAAAATCAGCCGCAAATTAAACCGAACCCACGCATAGCACACTCCCACGTTTTTGTGTATAAACCATCAAAATTCTTAAATAATTAAACTATTTAAGTTAATATCCACGCAACTCGTACATCCGTGAAAACTTGTTCTTCACAGAGGCGACCTACGCGTGGGCTTGGACTGAATTCAATATGTGTTACTCCATTTGAATGCATGCTTTACAGAATACAATTTATGGAGGCTGGACGTGTATGTTGCGCATGGGGTAGGTTCAATATGCGGCGGGGTTAATCATTAAAATCGATATTTTTCGCCCCCCTCTTCGTCGTAACGTGAAGAATCATACGCTAGAAGCTGCTCTGTGAAAAACTTTAATTAACTATGAAAACTGAGTTAAAATCCACCTAATTGTTTTCAAAACTAGTGTGGACAAAGAGAGAGAGAGAGACATTTTTTCACTTTCATTTATTTATGTATCTATGCCCTGTGGTTTTTTCACCCGCCTAGAATACCAAGGGCGTCGCGAGCCGATGAACTAGGGAGGGGCAAGATGAGTTGAAGTCGCCAGGGGGAGGGGATGATAGAAAGAGGATATAAGTTATAAAAAAAATAAAATTTATAAGTTGTAAAGGCTTAATATTTTGTTAAACAAGAATAGAATCTTAATTAAAACATAAGTTTTCCAAATTGTCCATGATTACGTGCCTATGAATACTCATCAGTGCCGGTTGATTAAAAAGTTTCAAGGCTCCAGGGGGGGGGGCAGCTGCCTCTCCTTGTCCCCCGCTGGCGACACCCATGTAGAATACTATTGTTACATTATATCGCGTTTGTGATTGCGTTTGCAATAATTACTGTAATGTTTATGTATCTTCTTCTTGTAGTGTCATACTCAGTTTCTGAGCGCAGACGACTACCCATTCTTGCATTCTAGCTGTACAGATTATAAGTAGCGTACTAGGCAGTTGTTATAAGCAACGTTAATGTAGATGCAAGGCTACGTTTGGAACTAATTTTATTCGTTCGTTATCACGATAAAAGTGCAGTCCCATGTGTGTTTGCCTACTGCACATCAATTAACGGGCCATTGCCTTCCATGTGATTATTAGCGATTAATTGCAATTGTTCATTTTTTAATTTCTGTCGCTGCCTGGAATTGAACTCAAGGCTTCTGTAACGGAAGTCGAGTACTCTAGTAACTAAACTATTGTGACAACATTATGTTTGTAGTACACTGTAGTGTTTATGTATACAGTGTACTGTATTGTTTATGTATGCAGTGTACTGTAGTGTTTATGTGTGCAGTGTACTGTAGTGTTTATGTGTGCAGTGTACTGTAGTGTTCACGTATGCAGTGCACTGCAGTGTTTAGGTACTTTGTAACAGCTGAACGCTTTTAACTGGGTATAGAGCAGAGAGAGATTTTTTAATGTACTTTCAAGATTATTTTGTGCACTATTATTTTGAAATGAAACATATATATATATATATAACTTAAATATTTAAACAAATTGCCGCGGCTAGCTTAAGGACCGTATGCGATTTATTTTGAAAGAAAATGTTTATTTAATCCAAAAAGCGTGCCGGTAATTCAATTCAGAGTTAACCAATTTTTAGGATTCGGTTGTATTTTCTATTCCATTTTTTTAGTAAAGATCGTATACAAAATATTTTTCTAATAATTTCACTAATTAATAAGATGAAAATGTCATAAGCGAATGCATCGATGGCGCTTGCTACCTTCAGGATATCAGCGGTTTATAGGAAAGGACAATGTTTAGATCTGGTCGTAGGAATGAACAGCTGGACAAAAGCGAGCTAAGACTTTTGAAACATTTGTTTTTCAAGCAAAATTCTACTAGTTCGTATTTGTAATCCGTTTTGCAGAAAAGAAGGGTGCGCATACTGGTTGAAAATTTTCTTGGATTTTCGGAAAAGCGTCAGCAATGCGGTACTGAACTTTTCCTAATGGCCAATCTATCGAGCCTTTTCGAGACGTGTGACTGCTGCGCATCTTTTCCCGAAAGCCGAATTGGTATGCCCGTAGAATTCAGTTTTTCCACATTACCCCATTTATAGAGCGTATTTTATCTCGTAAAAACATCTATGAAAAAATGTCGATACTGCGAACGAAGCAAAAAGTATGGAAACGGTTTCGCCTTTTTCCATTTGAGATGATATAGATCATCGAATGATTACTCTTGTACAATAATGGATGAGATTCGCTTTTTAGTAAAAGTATTTGTCTGCACGTGTTAATTGATTACGGTACTTTCTCGTTTTACCTAAAGGCTCTCCGGTTCGGGCAGGTACAAAAATAATGTACTAGAACGGCGGCTATTAGACTGTTTATAATGTCTACATTGGTCATCAGTAGTGAATAAATGGCGACTCTGGCGGGTCTGACGTCACAACCCCAATTCCTGTCCCGGAGGCGAAAAGTCACCTAAGTATTTTATTCGGGAGGCAAAAATTCACCCAATTTTTTATTCCGACGCTGAAAATTCACCCAAGTTTCCCCCAATTTCCCCCAATTTTCCTCAAATTTTTCCAAATTTTTTGCAAATTTCCTCCAAATTTCACCCTACAGGTCCCGCTCGTTTCCGATAAACCGAACCGATTATAAATTAACCCAAGTATAATGTTTAAAGCCCGAAACTAACCCAAGTCCCCAATCTTCCCTCCCGCCCACAGCGATACCACGATTTTTCAAAATTCTACGTGTAAGTATAAAAATTCCGAAATTAACCCAAGTGTAATATTTAAAGCTGAAAACTAACCAAACCCCTGCTCGCCCTCCTGGCATATCTCTAAAGCGCACGCGCCGTTCCCCCGCATTTCCGATAATTCGATACGTTTAAAAATTAACCTCAATATAATATTTAAAGCTGAAAACTAACCAAACCCCTGCTCGCCCTCCTGGCATATCTCTAAAGCGCACGCGCCGTTCCCGCGCACTTGTCGATCGTTCGCGATACCGCGATTTTTCAAAATTCTATGTGTAAGTATAAAAATTCCGAATTTAACCAAAGTGTAATATTTAAAGCCAGAAACTAACCTAAACCCCCCTTCTTCCTCTTTTTCCATTTGTACATATTTTTTATTTTTCAGGGCGTAAGTATTATAAAATTAGCCTAAGATTTTTTTTGATTTTTTTATTTCTACACACTCGCTTCAACCATCACTATATATGACGTTGCATGCAAACACTTTCAAAACCGTTGAAACAGGATCTTAATATTCTTATAATTTCTATTCCAGTCGATACATTATTACGGAACCACGCCCTACATGTACACACTAACATAAACACACTTATACCCATATCCTTGACTACTTTGTTCGTATACACATATGTAACCGACTTTCTCCGATAGAACGACATTTTTCTGACGCAACATTTCCACTGCCACAACCGATTCAAAGGTAGTAAAAGCGCACGCATCGTTCTCGCACACGTGTCGATCGTTCGCGATATCATGATTTTTTTAAATTAACCAAAGTATAATATTTAAAGCATGAAACTAACCTGAGCTCCCCGTTCACCCACTTTGTACCATTCAAATGTATTTTTTTATTTTTTTATTTTTTTTCACGCCTAAGCATTATACAAATTAGTCTAAGTATATTTCTCATTTTCTACGGTTCCAAAAATTTTTCTTCATTCTCCGATCGTTAGAAAAGCACACTGACAGATCACACACTTATATCTATCATATATTATTTTTTCTCACTTACGATTATTTTTCCATCTGTAAGTATTTATGTATGTTTCCCCCAGTTCTAAAAATAAATCCTTCGATGTCTCGCCCCTCAGCGAATGCACACCGTCCGATCCCGCACACATTCCGCTGTCAATAGTTTCTCTGTCGTTTATAATATTTTTTTTTTCCGTCCGTAAGTATTATAAAATTAGTCAAAATATATTTTTTCAATTTCTACGGTTCCAAAAAATTTTCCTTATTCTCCGATCGTTACAAAAGCGCACTGACTAGTGATGGGCAACTTCGAAATGTTTCATTCGAATTATTCGATTGTTCGATAACTTCAAATGCATTCGATTGTTCCACAGTTGCATTCGAAATGTTATTTCATTCGTATAATTCATTCGTATTCACAACAATCATTCGAAATGTTATTTCATTCGTATTCACAACAATCATTCGAAATGTTATTTCATTCGTATTCACAACAATCATTCGAAATGTTATTTCATTCGTATTCACAACAATCATTCGAAATGTTATTTCATTCGTATTCACAACAATCATTCGAAATGTTATTTCATTCGTATAATTCATTCGTATTCACAACAATCATTCGAAATGTTATTTCATTCGTATTCACAATAATCATTCGAAATGTTATTTCATTCGTATAATTCATTCGTATTCACAACAATCATTCGAAATGTTATTTCATTCGTATAATTCATTCGTATTCACAACAATCATTCGAATTAAAATCATTCGAATCAAAATCATTCGAATCAAACTCATTCGAATTAAAATCATTCGAATCAAAATCATTCGAATTAAAATCATTCGAATCAAAATCATTCGATTGTTTCTTTTTTGACGATTGTTGATTGTTTCGTTTGTAAAAACATTTCGAAATCGCACATCACTAGCACTGACAGATCACACGCTTATATCTACCATAGCGTTAGCCACCGCGAAAGCGAATCATTCGATCCCGTGCACACTCTGCTCTCAATAGTTTCCCTATCGTTCATAATAATTTTTCCAAGCCTAAGTATTATAGAATTAGTCTAAGTATATTTATTATTTTTTCTCACTTACGATTACTTTTCCATCCGTAAGTATTTATGTATGTTTTCCCCAGTTTTAAAAATAAATCTATCGATGTCTCGCCCCTCAACGAAAGCACACGCATCATTCTCACGCACGTATCATTCGTTCGCGTTACCACTTTTTTTTTCAAAATTAGTTCAAGTATATTTTGTTATTTTTCTCATTACGATTATTTTTCAGTCCGTAAGTATTTCTGTATGTTTTCCGAGGTTTTAAAAATTAATCCGAACAAACACCCAAACTGTTATGAAAGCATACTATCTATCCTCCGCACAGATTCTACATTATATGTTACTCTATTACGAGTTCTTCAAAAATTGATTCAAATATTTTTTTCATTTTTTTTTCAATCCTAAAAATTCATTCTTTCTACCCCCGCCCCTCCCAGCTAAAATTACCGATCTTTCGTAATCTTTATTTATTTTATCGATTCTAAAATTAACCAATGGTTCACTCGAAAGCGTACCGTACATTCCCACACATATATCTTCTATCACGTATTTCCCTATTGATCATGAACTTTTTTCAGCGTTAGCCACAATAGCATATGACATTGCTCTCGCATACGCACCACATGCAGATCTATATGTTTAATTTTTATTAACGATCTTTATTTTTTTGTATTGGTATTACTTTTTCCTACACAGTCATGTCATCATATACACTTAACATTGTCAAAAATAATTTCAACCTTTCGAGAAAGAAAAATCTCCGATCAATAAAAAATATTTATTAACATCACAATTATTTTTAATATTATTCGTTTCGCTATAAACATAATTTTTTTATTTAATAAACTCATCCACATCATCGATCGTTTCAAGACATTATTGTTTCGAACGTCAATACCTGTTTTCCAAGAACTCTGCAGGTATATATCCTGTCGTCGCAACAACCTTTACCTGCATTCAAGACCACTTGTACATTGCTCGCACGCTATTTACCATTATTCGGTACAAGAATATTTTTCACACTCCTTCACATATGCGCATACAATCAAAGTCCTCGATTACTTTGTTTGTATACAAATATATTCAGCTTTCTCCGACGGAACAACATTTTTCTGATGTAACATTTCCACTGCCATAACCGATTCAAAGGTAGCTAATGAGATAGACTATCGAACGGAATTATTCAAGCGGTCAGTATTAGTTTTATGTTAAACATGTGTATTTTGTCGAATCTGTGTTCACGCATTATTAAAAAATTTACATCAACGTTAAAGAAAATAATTTCCTACGTTTTTTCTCTTTTTTTCTCTATCATTTTTTTCTGTTTTTTATCTTTCCTTTTTCTCTTTCTTTTTCTCTGTCTTTTTTTTAGTGAAAAGTTTGAAATACATATTATTCAATCATGAATACTAATATAGTTAACGTAAGAAGCAACTCAAAAATCAATTAAGGACGTCGAATTTATTCAGAATTTATTTGCAAGTGATAGCGACTCGCATACGTCTTCGTCACTTCAATTACCGCAATCAGATGATGGTTATTCTTCAACAGAATCAACATATTTTGCACATAAAATCATTGGTCCAGTATTATTGTCAGATCAGATGGATATAGTGGAATATTTTGTAGATTTCAGCTTCCATAAGGATTCTGATTATGGTTTTCTAGTAACCGAACTAGCGATGATTGATATGTCTGGCGGGAGGTGTTTACATACGCTATACAAGCCAAGCAGAGCATGGTCTGCATCAAAAATGCCTCATTTACAATGCTCTTCCGTGAGTCATTACTTGAAAAACCCCTCATTATCTCCCTGTCGGGAAGAAATATTCATGGCACGTGATGTATTCACAATATTGTCCGAAAAACCGAAGGCTCGCGTATATATTTTAACCACTTATGCAAAACTTATATTATGGGAACTTAACGAAAAGTCTGAATTGTTGCGTGACTTAGACTATGAACTCGTTAATATGGAGAAAGTCTTTCGAATACCTAGTATTAATGATTTATATCAAGAATACTCTGGTATAAGCAATCTGGTAACTTGTAAGCACCATTATGAGAATGATATTTTTCATTGTGCGATGAAAAATGTTATGATGATGAAGACGTGGCACGATCACGTTATCCGTCCGCTGAAGCTTATGAACAATCTCAATATAAATGATTTAAGCCAGTTGTTCATTACAGCCACCAAAGAAATGATAATTACATTATTTCCAAGTTGCATCGGGGACATTTATATATTTTTACCGGACAGATTAAAACAGGATGATACGATAAATCATTTCTACCATGCTACGATCACGAACATGATAAAGAATATTATATCGATGGTGATACATTACGCAGGAGTACTCGAAATTGTGTCAAAGTAAAAGATTGCGACGACTGTCAACATTCAATTCATACGGATTAAAAATTCAATAAAAGGCGCGGAATTTGAAAGATGGAGTTGTCTAGATCCTACGAAAGTTGAATATGAACATAACAATTACCTTTCAATGTACCAAAGTCAGCTTTCGCGCAGTATGTATAATATGTGAAATAAAACCATATTTTTTTCTTTTACTCGCATTTTTATTTTTATTATTTCAAAATCTTTTACATTGTTTCACATAAATTATAATGTATGTATGTATATATGTATGGAATTTTAATATGTAATAATATACATTTCCTACATTTTATTTTATTTCATGGTCATATAATTACTTTAAAATTATTTAGATACACCGCAGATATTATAGTACCGAACACATCATTTATTATTTCATTCTATTTCAATTAATATGTTGTATGGATGAAATCACATCAATTTATGTAACTGTTTATTTAAATTTAAATAATCTTTTTCTTTTTTTTTTTTTTATCTCTCAGCATATGCATGCGTGTATATGCTTACATATACAAGTATGAAAAAAATTATTTTTTTATTTTTTCCTCGATATGAATGGTAAATCTACGACTTTATTTGAAAAACGGTCAAAACCTAATACATAGATTTCAAACTTTGATGGAAATTTCCGTAAAACGTTCAATTTACACTTATTATCTTAAAAAAAAAAATTTTCATTATTATTATTCATATCATTTAAATAGACTGATACGACAGAGAGAGAAAATAAAAAGCTAAATTTTTACACGTGAGGGAGGGAGCTGATGAAAACGTACGAGTCTTATTATTTGGAATACAGATTATGAAGGAAATTTTTATTCAATGTTTCGTTCTAAGATTTTTCATTTTTTACATTTAAAATTTTTCAATACGAAAATATTTCGAAATCTACAGGAACGTCTATGAATAGTCTTCGTCATTACAGAACACCTACAGATCATGTATCGACACTGCATGCGCGTAAGGGTGAGTAAATATGTGTGAACATGTGTGTGTATGTATGCTTGAAATGTGCGAAATGGCTAATAAGAAACAACCGTTGAATCGCAACGACAGGTAGAGATCTGCTTATAGAATAAGAGAATGAGAGTGAGATAAATTATGTACCTTTATTATTGCAGAACTGCACTGCAGTGGCAGACATGAAATATCCGTTAGCATCCTTTTCGAGGCAGTTTTATAAAAAAGACCGAAAATTAGCTTTAAAACTGGATGAATGAGATAGTTGATAATAAACATACCATTAAGACCGGTATAAATGTATGTGGGCATGTGTGTGAGCACACGGTTAAATGAATGACAAAAGATTATTAACTGCATAGGCATTGTTAAATACAACTATACTGATTTATCCGTAAAACTAACAAATTTTACCGTTGTTTTCTTTCCTTTTTTTATTTCGCGTTTTACAAAAAATTCATGTTAGTTCTAAAAATATTGCTAAATTCAAATTAAATCGATCATGTTATTTTACTTTTTATTTTTGTTTCTTTAAACAATGTGTTACGATCGTATTTATCTTACTCAATCTTTTACCTAATATTCTAACGGTTTTAGACAACAGCAGAAATATGCAAGTTACCTTGGATGTATTATATTTTATTCGTGTATATGTGTATACACGCTTTCTATACAAGCACATGCAAACATCGGATGCCGGAAATGTATGATAATATAATTTTTTAAATCAATGATTAACGTATTATTAATTTTTTTTTTCACCCTATAATATACAAAATAACAACATACTTGCTTTTACAACAATATTTAAATTCTACAAAAAATAAATGTCCCCAGGGTGGGGAGTAAAATATCATGAAGAATCACTGTTTTTTGTTTTTTTTCTTTGATTCACGATCTTCTTTTTCTTTATATTATTTTTTATTTCAGAGATTTTTTAAATTAGTTTTCTTTTCACTGCAATATGGAATCTGTTAATTTATTGTACATGTCATATAATATGATAAATGCTAAAATTCGGAAAGTTTTTTTAAAGAAGTAATTGACAGAAGAGTATACTTTTGAAAACAAGAGAGTGAAGAGGCTATACATAAAAAGCAATATGGTGCATTAAACATAACGAAAAAAACAAAAAAAAAAACAGAAGAAACGTAAACACAAAGACTATTATGTTTTTTCATTAATCTATTCAATTACAACCTTTTTTTTTTTCATTCATCTATATTCTAAGTTCCATCATAAGTTTTAATTTTTTATATGATGCCTACTAATTTCTATGTTTACTTAATTTATTTACTTTTCCACGAATGTTTTTAGAATTAAATTTTGAAAAAATTAAACATATTTTCGCACCTGCGTCAACTATCACATTAAATACATGTAGAAATTTTCATTTCAAACGCCGCCGGAAAATAACATGGGTTTTTTTTTGATATTTTTTAAAAATTTATTCATACTCTCTCTAATTATAGCTATTTTTACTCATTTTTATATTCTACATACAATGCTTGAGGTATTAGATGATGCAAATTCTAAATACACCATATTGCTATCACTCTGTTTATTATTTTTTTATTTGTTACTCGTTTTTTTTTTATTATTTTCTTATGTATATGTATTAGAATTAGTGATGTGCGATTTCGAAATGTTTTCACAATCGAAACAACCGATAATCGTCAAAAAAAAAAAAACAATTGAATGATTTTTGTGAATACGAATGAATTATTCGAATAAAAACCGGAACCATCCGAACACAAACGAATGAAGTATTCGTTAAACATCGCCTAGATTCTTTCGAGAGAAATAACATTTCGAATGATTGTTGCAAATAGGAATGAATTATTCGAATAAAAACCGAAACTATCCGAACACAAACGAATGAAGTATTCGTTAAACATTGACTAGATTCTTCCGAGAGAAATAGCATTTCGAATGATTGTTGTGAATACGAATGAATTATTCGAATGAAATAACATTTCGAATGCAACCACGGAACAATCGAATGCATTCAAAGTCATCGAACAATCAAATAATTCGAATGAATCATTTCGAAGTTGCCCATCACTAATTAGAACCCATATGATTTTACAATAAAAAAAGTGTTTATACTCATTATTGAAGTTGAATATAGATAATATTTACATTTAAAGGAAAAAGAAAAAGTTATTTTTATTATTCCATTCGCACGCGAAAAAAATTATGAAATGTAAAATATATATATAATTCATGTAATATATTTACAAACGATTAACAAGAATAAAAGAAAATTAATTTAAAAAATAAATAAATATCACAAAAAATTTAAAGATGGAAAAATTACAAGATTATGATTCGTACAATGCTCGCAAATTGGCTCCTTTGATCGGGTTATGTTGGAATTCGAACAAACTTGCATGGTTGCATTGCGGACAATCTTTGATTAAGGTGGGATGTACTGCACTGAGTGGAAAAGAATCTGGAATATCATAGCTATGATGTTTAAAACATGGTAAGAAGCGTTTGATACGTCGATCATTCTTCAGTGCTACAGGTAATTTATTGTAAAAATCGCAAATTTTTTGAGGGCATACATTAATTAATATCTCTGCAGTAATATTTTGCATCAAGTCGCACGTAGAATATTTTACTAATGATAATATAGGTCTAACATTTACATCGTACCATTTCATCATCACATATACATTCTGCAATGAACACCTATGTATGTTTTTATCCGTGTGTGCATCACATTTTACAACTCTTGATATTCCTTTATACATATTATTTAATTTCCTTAAATTGGGTATACCGAATTCTTTTTCTAAATTAATAATCTTGAATCTTGAAAGTGATGTTTCAAATAGTTTTATCCATATAGTGGTAATTTTTTCATTTCCTTTAATGTAAATATTCAATGGTTCAAAATCTTCCAACACATTTTCTATATCACCAGCAATAGATTCGTAATTGTAATCTCCTGCATTCCACGGAATTGAATGACAGTTTTGAATTATCCTCATGTTTTCTTGTTTTTTATTATTGGATAATACATCCCATTCGAATGGAGGCTTGTAAATTCTATGAAATTGAATTTCACCATCGATACTTATTATTGAAAGTTCCTTAATGATGTACGTATCATTATCATATTTAAAACATTGAATATCGATAATTACCTCACGTGCTACTATCATTGTTACAGTTGTTATTAAAGAGAAAAGAAAAAAAACTAAAACTTTTAATAGTAACTAAAATTTAAACGTGTGAAGAACACTAATTCGTGAAACTAATAACAAGCGAGCGAATACAGTTATTCAGAGAGTTGACATAATGTCTACCTTTGAATTAGATGCATTCGATGAAATGTTGCATCAGAAAAATGCCCTTCAAACGGAGAAAGTTGATTGCATACATTGATGAATGAAGTTGTTAAGAACTTGTACATACATATACATTTTGTTTGTGGTAGTGTATGCATGTACACATGAGATCTTACATATAAGTAAGGGTCAAGATCCGGTTTTAACAGCTGTATCAGACGATCTTAACGTGCAGCTATGTACATGCAGGGATAGACTTTAATATAATCATTATCGATGGTAAACGAGAACATTAATTCATTTTTAAATTTTAATATATCGTCTTCCATCACTAATAAGATAACATAAAAAACTACTAACTTAACTGAATATATCCTTCTTCAACCAACTTTTCCTCAATCATTCGAATTTCATCATCTACACCAACATTTCACACTTTTTTAGATGTATGCGATAACAATAATCACTCAACCAATTCATTAGGATCGTCTGAATAATCGATCGGTGTATCTTCATGACATACTCCGCCATCAGCACAATGCTTAGTCTTTGCTCCATCATAGTAAATTTTTACACTTGATCCATTAGACTGAAACATCGGACGTATTATTTTTCTGTATTTAGGAAGTGTAGTACCCTTTAATACACCAGTAGCACGTAAATGAGCTCTAGTACACTCAAGTATTTATTTATATAGATCTAAATCATTATTTTGTATATTTATTCTCATCCATATGCGATACCATTAGTAAATGAAAGAGTCCGGGTGTGTAAGGAAATTTTATTTGCTTACTTCCTTTTCCTAAATAAATTTCACCATATTTGCAGTCCCAAGAAATCAATGTCGATCCTATCAGATACTCATCAATGTTTGTATCATAGTGTATTCCATATACTTGATCATTCGGAACAAGTTCATCAAAATCTGTATGAAATGAATCTACTTCACTTATGTTAAACGACTTAGCTTTGAGTTTGTTTTTAATATTTTCATCTTTAATTTCAGACTCAGCGTCACTTCTCTGTTTACTATTAGACAATCATGCGATAGTGATTCATTATTTAGAGGCTGTAGGATACACTCGAAATAATCAAATATAACAAATGATTTCAAATTCTTGCTGTTTATGTTGTTGAAATCTCGATATTTTATTCTCCTTTGTTGGCATAACAACTGTAGCAGGAGTATTGGGTTAGTTTTACTTTCAGTCCAGAAATTTGTCAGGCCAATGTTACGTTTAGAGAAAATCTGCTCTATCTATTTATATTGAATTTTAATAACTTATATATAACATGAAGTATATTTTAAGTATTTAAAATAATATGAAATTCACAGTGATTGATATATATGGTGAAATGTATGTATAAAGGAAGATTTACTCACAAGTTTTGATGAAATTCTAGTTATTTAAAATGTTGTTATCAAAGAGTAAATCATTGGTTAATACTGATAACAACAATAATGGAATGAATAAGGAAGCAAGACTGAAAAAATGAACTAGACAGGATATGTAGCGATATAATGTAAAAATATAACCTATTGAAGTCCGAGTGGAAACCAATTACAAGTACTTCAGCCGCCATATTGGAACCTATTATGAAACCATTATTGGAAATTCATGAAGCATTACAAAAATCTGAAAGATTAAAATGGATTCTTATGGAATAAATGATACATCAATGGTAAAAACGTCAAAAACGGTCTAATAGTAAACAGAGAAGTGACGCTGAGTCTGAAATTAAAGATGAAAATATTAAAAAACAAACTCAAAGCTAAGTCGTTTAACATAAGTGAAGTAGATTCATTTCATACAGATTTTGATGAACTTGTTCCGAATGATCAAGTATATGGAATACACTATGATACAAACATTGATGAGTATCTGATAGGATCGACATTGATTTCTTGGGACTGCAAATATGGTGAAATTTATTTAGGAAAAGGAAGTAAGCAAATAAAATTTCCTTACACACCCGGACTCTTTCATTTACTAATGGTATCGCATATGGATGAGAATAAATATACAAAATAATGATTTAGATCTATATAAATAAATACTTGAGTGTACTAGAGCTCATTTACGTGCTACTGGTGTATTAAAGGGTACTACACTTCCTAAATACAGAAAAATAATACGTCCGATGTTTCAGTCTAATGGATCAAGTGTAAAAATTTACTATGATGGAGCAAAGACTAAGCATTGTGCTGATGGCGGAGTATGTCATGAAGATACACCGATCGATTATTCAGACGATCCTAATGAATTGGTTGAGTGATTATTGTTATCGCATACATCTAAAAAAGTGTGAAATGTTGGTGTAGATGATGAAATTCGAATGATTGAGGAAAAGTTGGTTGAAGAAGGATATATTCAGTTAAGTTAGTAGTTTTTTATGTTATCTTATTAGTGATGGAAGACGATATATTAAAATTTAAAAATGAATTAATGTTCTCGTTTACCATCGATAATGATTATATTAAAGTCTATCCCTGCATGTACATAGCTGCACGTTAAGATCGTCTGATACAGCTGTTAAAACCGGATCTTGACCCTTACTTATATGTAAGATCTCATGTGTACATGCATACACTACCACAAACAAAATGTATATGTATGTACAAGTTCTTAACAACTTCATTCATCAATGTATGCAATCAACTTTCTCCGTTTGAAGGGCATTTTTCTGATGCAACATTTCATCGAATGCATCTAATTCAAAGGTAGACATTATGTCAACTCTCTGAATAACTGTATTCGCTCGCTTGTTATTAGTTTCACGAATTAGTGTTCTTCACACGTTTAAATTTTAGTTACTATTAAAAGTTTTAGTTTTTTTTCTTTTCTCTTTAATAACAACTGTAACAATGATAGTAGCACGTGAGGTAATTATCGATATTCAATGTTTTAAATATGATAATGATACGTACATCATTAAGGAACTTTCAATAATAAGTATCGATGGTGAAATTCAATTTCATAGAATTTACAAGCCTCCATTCGAATGGGATGTATTATCCAATAATAAAAAACAAGAAAACATGAGGATAATTCAAAACTGTCATTCAATTCCGTGGAATGCAGGAGATTACAATTACGAATCTATTGCTGGTGATATAGAAAATGTGTTGGAAGATTTTGAACCATTGAATATTTACATTAAAGGAAATGAAAAAATTACCACTATATGGATAAAACTATTTGAAACATCACTTTCAAGATTCAAGATTATTAATTTAGAAAAAGAATTCGGTATACCCAATTTAAGGAAATTAAATAATATGTATAAAGGAATATCAAGAGTTGTAAAATGTGATGCACACACGGATAAAAACATACATAGGTGTTCATTGCAGAATGTATATGTGATGATGAAATGGTACGATGTAAATGTTAGACCTATATTATCATTAGTAAAATATTCTACGTGCGACTTGATGCAAAATATTACTGCAGAGATATTAATTAATGTATGCCCTCAAAAAATTTGCGATTTTTACAATAAATTACCTGTAGCACTGAAGAATGATCGACGTATCAAACGCTTCTTACCGTGTTTTAAACATCATAGCTATGATATTCCAGATTCTTTTCCACTCAGTGCAGTACATCCCACCTTAATCAAAGATTGTCCGCAATGCAACCATGCAAGTTTGTTCGAATTCCAACATAACCCGATCAAAGGAGCCAATTTGCGAGCATTGTACGAATCATAATCTTGTAATTTTTCCATCTTTAAATTTTTTGTGATATTTATTTATTTTTTAAATTAATTTTCTTTTATTCTTGTTAATCGTTTGTAAATATATTACATGAATTATATATATATTTTACATTTCATAATTTTTTTCGCGTGCGAATGGAATAATAAAAATAACTTTTTCTTTTTCCTTTAAATGTAAATATTATCTATATTCAACTTCAATAATGAGTATAAACACTTTTTTTATTGTAAAATCATATGGGTTCTAATTAGTGATGGGCAACTTCGAAATGATTCATTCGAATTATTTGATTGTTCGATGACTTTGAATGCATTCGATTGTTCCGTGGTTGCATTCGAAATGTTATTTCATTCGAATAATTCATTCGTATTCACAACAATCATTCGAAATGCTATTTCTCTCGGAAGAATCTAGTCAATGTTTAACGAATACTTCATTCGTTTGTGTTCGGATAGTTTCGGTTTTTATTCGAATAATTCATTCCTATTTGCAACAATCATTCGAAATGTTATTTCTCTCGAAAGAATCTAGGCGATGTTTAACGAATACTTCATTCGTTTGTGTTCGGATGGTTCCGGTTTTTATTCGAATAATTCATTCGTATTCACAAAAATCATTCAATTGTTTTTTTTTTTTTGACGATTATCGGTTGTTTCGATTGTGAAAACATTTCGAAATCGCACATCACTAATTCTAATACATATACATAAGAAAATAATAAAAAAAAAACGAGTAACAAATAAAAAAATAATAAACAGAGTGATAGCAATATGGTGTATTTAGAATTTGCATCATCTAATACCTCAAGCATTGTATGTAGAATATAAAAATGAGTAAAAATAGCTATAATTAGAGAGAGTATGAATAAATTTTTAAAAAATATCAAAAAAAAACCCATGTTATTTTCCGGCGGCGTTTGAAATGAAAATTTCTACATGTATTTAATGTGATAGTTGACGCAGGTGCGAAAATATGTTTAATTTTTTCAAAATTTAATTCTAAAAACATTCGTGGAAAAGTAAATAAATTAAGTAAACATAGAAATTAGTAGGCATCATATAAAAAATTAAAACTTATGATGGAACTTAGAATATAGATGAATGAAAAAAAAAAAGGTTGTAATTGAATAGATTAATGAAAAAACATAATAGTCTTTGTGTTTACGTTTCTTCTGTTTTTTTTTTTGTTTTTTTCGTTATGTTTAATGCACCATATTGCTTTTTATGTATAGCCTCTTCACTCTCTTGTTTTCAAAAGTATACTCTTCTGTCAATTACTTCTTTAAAAAAACTTTCCGAATTTTAGCATTTATCATATTATATGACATGTACAATAAATTAACAGATTCCATAT
Source organism: Icerya purchasi (assembly GCA_039619475.1). Classification (NCBI taxonomy): domain Eukaryota; kingdom Metazoa; phylum Arthropoda; class Insecta; order Hemiptera; family Monophlebidae; genus Icerya; species Icerya purchasi. The sequence goes on from CM077115.1 coordinate 587,571,128, forward strand.
TGCAGTGAAAAGAAAACTAATTTAAAAAATCTCTGAAATAAAAAATAATATAAAGAAAAAGAAGATCGTGAATCAAAGAAAAAAAACAAAAAACAGTGATTCTTCATGATATTTTACTCCCCACCCTGGGGACATTTATTTTTTGTAGAATTTAAATATTGTTGTAAAAGCAAGTATGTTGTTATTTTGTATATTATAGGGTGAAAAAAAAAATTAATAATACGTTAATCATTGATTTAAAAAATTATATTATCATACATTTCCGGCATCCGATGTTTGCATGTGCTTGTATAGAAAGCGTGTATACACATATACACGAATAAAATATAATACATCCAAGGTAACTTGCATATTTCTGCTGTTGTCTAAAACCGTTAGAATATTAGGTAAAAGATTGAGTAAGATAAATACGATCGTAACACATTGTTTAAAGAAACAAAAATAAAAAGTAAAATAACATGATCGATTTAATTTGAATTTAGCAATATTTTTAGAACTAACATGAATTTTTTGTAAAACGCGAAATAAAAAAAGGAAAGAAAACAACGGTAAAATTTGTTAGTTTTACGGATAAATCAGTATAGTTGTATTTAACAATGCCTATGCAGTTAATAATCTTTTGTCATTCATTTAACCGTGTGCTCACACACATGCCCACATACATTTATACCGGTCTTAATGGTATGTTTATTATCAACTATCTCATTCATCCAGTTTTAAAGCTAATTTTCGGTCTTTTTTATAAAACTGCCTCGAAAAGGATGCTAACGGATATTTCATGTCTGCCACTGCAGTGCAGTTCTGCAATAATAAAGGTACATAATTTATCTCACTCTCATTCTCTTATTCTATAAGCAGATCTCTACCTGTCGTTGCGATTCAACGGTTGTTTCTTATTAGCCATTTCGCACATTTCAAGCATACATACACACACATGTTCACACATATTTACTCACCCTTACGCGCATGCAGTGTCGATACATGATCTGTAGGTGTTCTGTAATGACGAAGACTATTCATAGACGTTCCTGTAGATTTCGAAATATTTTCGTATTGAAAAATTTTAAATGTAAAAAATGAAAAATCTTAGAACGAAACATTGAATAAAAATTTCCTTCATAATCTGTATTCCAAATAATAAGACTCGTACGTTTTCATCAGCTCCCTCCCTCACGTGTAAAAATTTAGCTTTTTATTTTCTCTCTCTGTCGTATCAGTCTATTTAAATGATATGAATAATAATAATGAAAATTTTTTTTTTTAAGATAATAAGTGTAAATTGAACGTTTTACGGAAATTTCCATCAAAGTTTGAAATCTATGTATTAGGTTTTGACCGTTTTTCAAATAAAGTCGTAGATTTACCATTCATATCGAGGAAAAAATAAAAAAATAATTTTTTTCATACTTGTATATGTAAGCATATACACGCATGCATATGCTGAGAGATAAAAAAAAAAAAAGAAAAAGATTATTTAAATTTAAATAAACAGTTACATAAATTGATGTGATTTCATCCATACAACATATTAATTGAAATAGAATGAAATAATAAATGATGTGTTCGGTACTATAATATCTGCGGTGTATCTAAATAATTTTAAAGTAATTATATGACCATGAAATAAAATAAAATGTAGGAAATGTATATTATTACATATTAAAATTCCATACATATATACATACATACATTATAATTTATGTGAAACAATGTAAAAGATTTTGAAATAATAAAAATAAAAATGCGAGTAAAAGAAAAAAATATGGTTTTATTTCACATATTATACATACTGCGCGAAAGCTGACTTTGGTACATTGAAAGGTAATTGTTATGTTCATATTCAACTTTCGTAGGATCTAGACAACTCCATCTTTCAAATTCCGCGCCTTTTATTGAATTTTTAATCCGTATGAATTGAATGTTGACAGTCGTCGCAATCTTTTACTTTGACACAATTTCGAGTACTCTGTCGCAATATATCATCATCGATATAATATTCTTCATCATGCTCATGCTCGTAACATGGTAGAAGTGATTTTATCGTATCATCCTGTTTTAATCTATCTGGTAGAAATGCATAAATGTCACCAACACAACTTGGAAATAATGTAATTATCATTTCTTTGGTGGCTGTAATGAACAACTGACTTAAATCATTTATATTGAGATTATTCATAAGCTTCAGCGGATGGATAACATGATCGTACCAGGCCTTCATCACCATAACGTTTTTCGCTGCACAATGAAAACTATCAATCTCATTATGATGTTTACAGGTTATCAAATTGCTTATACCAAAATATTCTTCATATAGATTCTCAATACTATGTAGTCGAAAGACTTGATCCATATTAACGATTTCATAGTCTAAATCACTCAACAATTCAGACTTTTCGTTAAGTTCCATTAGTGTAAGTTTAGCATATACTGTTAAAATATATATGCGAGCTCTCGGTTTTTGAGATAATATCGTGAATATATCGCGTGCCATAAATATTTCTTCCCGACAGGGAAATAATGAAGGATTTTTCAAGTAATGACTCATCGAAGAACATTGTAAATGTGGCATTTTTGATGCATGCCATGCTCTGCTTGGCTTATACAGCGTATGCAAACACTTTCCACCGGACATATCAATCATTGCTAGTTCGGTTACTAGAAAACCATAATCAGAATCCTCATGGAAGCTGAAATCTACAAAATATTCCACTATATCCATCTGATCTGACAATAATACTGGACCAATGATTTTATGTGCAAAATATGTTGATTCTGTTGAAGAATAACCATCATCTGATTGCGGTAATTGAAGTGACGAAGACGTATGCGAGTCGCTATCACTTGCAAATAAATTCTGAATAAATTCGGCGTCCTTAATTGATTTTTGAGTTGCTTCTTACGTTAACTATATTAGTATTCATGATTGAATAATATGTATTTCAAACTTTTCACTAAAAAAAAGACAGAGAAAAAGAAAAGATAAAAGACAGAAAAAAATGATAGAGAAAAAAGAGAAAAAACGTAGAAAATTATTTTCTTTAACGTTGACGTAAATTTTTTAATAATGCGTGAACACAGATTCGACAAAATAGACATGTTTAACATAAAACTAATACTGACTGCTTGAATGATTCCGTTCGATAGTCTATCTCATTAGCTACCTTTGAATTATGTGCGGCAGTGGGAATGTTACATCAGAAAATGTTGTTCCGTCGGAGAAAACTGAATATATTTGTATACGAACAAAGTAATCGAGGACTTTGAGTGTATGCGCATATGTATGTGAGGGAGTGTGAAAAATATTCTTGTACCGAATAATGGTAAATAGCGTGCGAGCAATGTACAAGTGGTCTTGAAGGTATGCGAGTCATGCAGGTAATGGTTGTTGCGACGACGAGATGTATACCTGCAGAGTTTATCGATTCTTGGAAAAGAGGGATTGACGTTTGAAACAATAATGTCTTGAAACGATCGAAAAAATTATGTTTGTAGCGAACGATTAATATTAAAAATAATTGTGATGTTGATAAACATTTTTTTATTGGTCGGAGATTTTTCTTTCTCGAAAGGTTAAAATTATTTTGACAATGTTAATTGTATATGATGACATGACTGTGTAGGAAAAAGTAATACCAGTACAAAAAAATAAAGATCGTTAATAAAAATTAAACATATAGAACTGCATGTGGTGCGTATGCGAGATTAACGTGATATGCTATTGTGGCTAACGCTGAAAAAGTTCATGATCAATAGGGAAATTCGTGATAAAAGATATGTGTGTGGGAATGTACGGTACGCTTTCGAGTGAACCATTGGTTAATTTTTAGAATTGATAAAATAAACAAAGATTACGAAAGATCAGCAATTTTAGATGCGGGGGTAGAAAGAATGAATTTTTAGGATTGAAAAAAAAAATGAAAAACATATTCGAATCAATTTTTGAAGAACTCGTAATAGAGTAACGTATAATGTAGAATCTGTGCGGGAATGGTTAGTGTGCTTTCACAACAGTCTGGATGTCTGTTCGGATTAATTTTTAAAACCTTGGAAAACATACAGAAATACTTACGGACTGAAAATAATCGTAATGAGAAAAATAATAAAATATACTTGAACTAATTTTGAAAAAAAAGTGGTAACGCGAACGAATGACATGTGCGTGAGAATGATGCGTGTGCTTTCGTTGAGGGGCGAGACATCGATAGATTTATTTTTAGAACCGGGGAAAACATACATAAATACTTACGGATTGAAAAGTAATCGTAAGTGAGAAAAAATAATAAATATACTTAGACTAATTCTATAATACTTAGGCTTGGAAAAATTATTATGAACGATAGGGAAACTATTGAGAGCAGAGTGTGCATGGGATCGAATGATTCGCTTTCGCGGTGGCTAACGCTATGGTAGATATAAGCGTGTGATCTGTCAGTGCTAGTGATGTGCGATTTCGAAATGTTTTTACAAACGAAACAATCAACAATCGTCAAAAAAGAAACAATCGAATGATTTTGATTCGAATGATTTTAATTCGAATGATTTTGATTCGAATGATTTTAATTCGAATGAGTTTGATTCGAATGATTTTGATTCGAATGATTTTAATTCGAATGATTGTTGTGAATACGAATGAAATAACATTTCGAATGATTGTTGTGAATACGAATGAATTATACGAATGAAATAACATTTCGAATGATTATTGTGAATACGAATGAAATAACATTTCGAATGATTGTTGTGAATACGAATGAAATAACATTTCGAATGATTGTTGTGAATACGAATGAAATAACATTTCGAATGATTGTTGTGAATACGAATGAATTATACGAATGAAATAACATTTCGAATGCAACTGTGGAACAATCGAATGCATTTGAAGTTATCGAACAATCGAATAATTCGAATGAAACATTTCGAAGTTGCCCATCACTAGTCAGTGCGCTTTTGTAACGATCGGAGAATAAGGAAAATTTTTTGGAACCGTAGAAATTGAAAAAATATATTTTGACTAATTTTATAATACTTACGGACGGAAAAAAAAAAATATTATAAACGACAGAGAAACTATTGACAGCGGAATGTGTGCGGGATCGGACGGTGTGCATTCGCTGAGGGGCGAGACATCGAAGGATTTATTTTTAGAACTTGGGGAAACATACATAAATACTTACAGATGGAAAAATAATCGTAAGTGAGAAAAAATAATATATGATAGATATAAGTGTGTGATCTGTCAGTGTGCTTTTCTAACGATCGGAGAATGAAGAAAAATTTTTGGAACCGTAGAAAATGAGAAATATACTTAGACTAATTTGTATAATGCTTAGGCGTGAAAAAAAATAAAAAAATAAAAAAATACATTTGAATGGTACAAAGTGGGTGAACGGGGAGCTCAGGTTAGTTTCATGCTTTAAATATTATACTTTGGTTAATTTAAAAAAATCACGATATCGCGAACGATCGACACGTGTGCGAGAACGATGCGTGCGCTTTTACTACCTTTGAATCGGTTGTGGCAGTGGAAATGTTGCGTCAGAAAAATGTCGTTCTATCGGAGAAAGTCGGTTACATATGTGTATACGAACAAAGTAGTCAAGGATATGGGTATAAGTGTGTTTATGTTAGTGTGTACATGTAGGGCGTGGTTCCGTAATAATGTATCGACTGGAATAGAAATTATAAGAATATTAAGATCCTGTTTCAACGGTTTTGAAAGTGTTTGCATGCAACGTCATATATAGTGATGGTTGAAGCGAGTGTGTAGAAATAAAAAAATCAAAAAAAATCTTAGGCTAATTTTATAATACTTACGCTCTGAAAAATAAAAAATAAAAAATATGTATGAATGGGAAAAGCGGGAGAAGGGGGGTTTCCGGCTTTAAATATTATACTTTGGTTAATTTCGGAATTTTTATACTTACGCGCAGAATTTTGAAAAATCGCGGTATCGCGAACGATCGACGAGTGCGCGGGAACGGCGCGTGCGCTTTCGAGGTTTGCTAGGAGGGCGAACGGGGCTTGGTTAGTTTTCAGCTTTAAATATTACACTTGGGTTAATTTCGGAATTTTTATACTTACACGTAGAATTTTGAAAAATCACGGTATCGCTGTGGGCGGGAGGGAAGAGTGGGGACTTGGGTTAGTTTCGGGCTTTAAACATTATACTTGGGTTAATTTATAATCGGTTCGGTTTATCGGAAACGAGCGGGACCTGTAGGGTGAAATTTGGAGGAAATTTGCAAAAAATTTGGAAAAATTTGAGGAAAATTGGGGGAAATTGGGGGAAACTTGGGTGAATTTTCAGCGTCGGAATAAAAAATTGGGTGAATTTTTGCCTCCCGAATAAAATACTTAGGTGACTTTTCGCCTCCGGGACAGGAATTGGGGTTGTGACGTCAGACCCGCCAGAGTCGCCATTTATTCACTACTGTCATCATATACACGATGAATTCAGTATTTTTTAACAGAGCCAATATTTTACATTTTTTTTTTTTTTTTTTTTCCCCCTATTCCCGAAACTTCGGGTAGGGTACATTTATTTAATAAAAATATTGATTCATTATACTAACGGAATTAATATAACCCATCCAATTAAGTATTTGGTATTATATTAATTACCATTTTACAGTTGTTGTTTTTTTTTACAATATCTACATATATTTTTACTATTTACTTAATATAAATGTACATTATTTTTCCGGAATTTTATTTCTTCTATTGTAAATTTATTAAATTCATTAAAATAATTTTGAACAAGTTGTGTTATATCATAATTACTATTTTACATTAACTGTCATTTTATTTCTCTTTCGTTGAACCGTCGCGCCTGAATTTATTTTAACCTATAGCATGCTTCTGAATTATCGGTATACTCTGTAAATATTGACGTTATTCTGTTGAGTGCATTAAACTGGTGTTGCGTAATTTTAGAAAAAAATAAATAAATTCGCTTGCGAAAAAAGTTTTTATCGAAGAGTAATTATTATTTGAAATACTATACATCGTAAAAAGAATAATCATTATTGCATCGAAATTTAATCTCCGCTTCCTAAGGAAAAGTTAAATATTTTTTACGAGTAAGAAGATTAAAAAATAAATAAATTTAAATGATGTAAATTACTGAATAGAAGAAAAATAATTTTTCTATATTTGAATTAAATAAACGTTTGATTTTCTGAATATAATCTCTTTCTCTACTTACCACCGGTGTGAATTTTGTTTCTTTTTTTAATAGTTACAAAAATGTAAATCTTATAAAAAAGCTGAGTTACTAATGAACATTTTTGAAAGAAAAAAAAAAACAGCGAGAAATTCAAGTAATAACATCAGGGTGGCTACTTAAAAATTTTGATGGCAATAATATGGACTGCGAAACAATGACAAGTTTACACTATAGAAGATATTGAAGAGAGAAGAAATAAAATTAAATGTATGCAATGTGTTTCTTGCTTTAGAGAAGTAATACTGAAAAACGCTATGAAAAATAGTTATGAAATATTAAGATTATTTCTTTTGAGAATGATGCGGTTAATTGAAATTTATTATTCTGTAAGTATTACAGAAGAACTCATATCTGTGGATCGCTCGAGGGAGATCTGAAGGATCGAGTTCATTGTACATTCCACATACCGTATGTTTTCTTTGTTGTCCAGAAAAAGATTACAATATACCATGGAGCCTGACGAAATGTGTAGTTAAGAAACTTGCCGCGACTCAGAGAGTCCACGAAAGAGTAATGTTGGGCATTAAGATGTCAGACAGGAAAGCCAATGCATGGATAAGATTATTAGACTAAACTGTCGGATGCAGTAGAACGTGTAGCGTAACTGAAATGGAACTGAAGTGTACAAATTCTGCATTTGGCCTTTCAGATCATTTGTGTCTTTTTTATAGAGAGTGGGATGTTTACTGAATCAGGCGAAAGTTTCGTTTGTTGTGATGGGGTCGATTTTTTTTTTACTTAACTGGCGAAATTCGCACGCATACTTCACCCTGCTGACATCTGATTTACCTGTCCATATGTTTGACGAAAGACCAGTGCAGTATTCTGACGCACTAACCGCAAGTAATATGAAAATAGAAACAAAACGATAGAATTTTTTTATAAATTAAATAAGAAAATAAATAAAAATATAATAATCGGACTTAACGATAGTTGCGCATAGAGGAATCCAAGGAAATTAATTGGCGGACCAAGCTGCAAGAACCGCGACGACACAAGAATGGCCGCCTGAAGTACTTATGACACCTCATGAAGCTAAAATGGCGATAAGCAACGCAGTCAAAAACTACTGGAACACCCTTTGGCTCCAAACGCCGAGCAAACTCCACGAGTTTAGAAAAGATACCTACGAAATCATGCCAACTCTCAGTAGGCAGGAGCAGTGTGTCCTAACTCGTATCCGCATTGGACACACAAACTTGACTCATTCGTTCCTCATATCTAAAATACCGCCCAACCTGTGTCAACGCTGCAACATGCCTATATCGGTGAGGCATCTTTTGATCGAGTGTAATCACTACCAGCAGGCCAGACAACAAGCGGGTATTACCAACGGCCTTCCAGAGATGTTTTCGGACGCCGAGAAGTGTAAAAAAATCGTAGCCTTTCTCAAAGACATCTCAGCATTTCAACTTATCTAACTTCCTCAGCCTTTAGCTGACTTTTTTGATTATTTTGTTGTTTCGCGCATAAAATGTTATAATTCTCCGTAAAACCGTAGTCGTTAATGACCTTGTAGTCCAAAAGCGACTTGTAAATACAATAAATAAATAATAAATAATAGTTAAAAGATTATATACGTTATATATTAAATTAGAAGCGTAAAAATTGATTACTCGTGTGTAGAGTCATGCAAATAAGTTATTATATGTTTTCGAAGTAGCAAGGGGAAATATAGAATAGATTTTAGATAAGAAGTCAACAAATCGATTTTAATTGGGGCCTGGTAGATAATCTGCATCCTCATGTAATGTTTTTTATATTTTGGTACACTTGCATACAAATTATTAGACGAATTCTAGAGTTACTCCTTCCCTGCATGAAATGTAAAATCTGTTATTTTTATGAACAAACATGAGAATTAGAAGATCATAAATTGTTTTAAAATCCAGTACATGCTTTTTCAACCAAGGCCTACCTTTAGAACTTATAGTTTTTATTACCGATTTTTATAAAAGTTTTATTCTATTAATGCAGTAGTGTGCAGCTCTTCCCCCCCCCCCTCCCTCCAAAAAAAAAAAAAAACTATACCATAAGTCAATATTGGCTGATAAAGCGCTAAATAAATCCAAAGTAAATATATGTTGATGGGAAATATTTCGATATATAATAAAACAAATAATTTAGCTTCCTTAATTTTTGAGAAATATACGCAGTATGTGATGACCAATATTTAATCTACAATCAAACACAATACCAAAATATATTTAATTTCTGCAACGTTTTCTATTTCATTATTATTGGCTAAAATTTAAAGGTATTCAAAAATGGATGAAAGCGCATGCTACACATATGTGTATATATATGACATATTTAGTTTCAGATAAATTCAACATTAATTTGTTTTTAATTACCCAGGTCTCGATTAAATTTATTCCATTTTGCGCCAACTTTTGTAAAATATTTGGGTCACGTGCACTCACATTAGCAGTACCGTATACCATCTGCATAAACCAAAAGTTTTCCGATAGGTTTTAACAGGCGCAAATCATTTATAAATATTAAAAATAGAGTTGGGCTTAAAATACTGCTTTGGGTAACTGCAATATTCAGTATTTGTTCAGAACTGTGCACATTATTTATTTTTTGGTAACATATCGTCGTCTGTTTAGTAGATAAGACTTAAACCAATCTAAAACAAATCGGCGAAAATTAGCTCTTTATAATTTAATTAACAACAACTCGTGATTAACAGTATCAAATGTTTTTTTCATATCGAAATATATAGCTGCTGTGGGTCTCCCAACTTTTAGGATAACCGTAATTACGTAGGAGATATGTTTAAACTAAGACAAATCGGTACCACATTAAGGGGTAAAAAACCAAATTGATTTTCACTAAAAAAAAATTCAACTCAAGTAAATAGTTTAACATTTTTATCTTCATGTATACTTTTCAAATATTTTGCAAAATTGCTGAGAGTATGCAGATCTGTCTGTGGTAACATAATCAAGTTACTAACATATAACGAGTTAAAATCAAAATAAGTATAAATAACTACATCGCATAGACGAATTTTAATTTATATTAAAAATGTTCACAGTGCCGCAGACGCTGAAAATAAATAAGAGTTCACTGTCGAACACGACCGGTCCCGGTATACAGTTGGGAAAAAATTAAAAAATACACCGGATGACGTACAGTTTTAAGAGGTTTATCCGAAAAATTTAGCTGGTCAGATTAATCGGTTGCCTGGTATCGTTTTTTTGATATCAGCTAAATACCTGGTTACGACTTTGTCGTTTAAACACTGAAAAAATATTCTAAACTATAATGTATAAAAATATAAATATTTGTATAATAAACGATAAAACAGATGTAAAAACTTACACATATACTTACAATTTGTATATTTCATAAAAGATTTTCCCCTTTCAGCCTTTATCAGCGATATTGCTGTATTCGTCATGTAGTCTAGCGCGAACATATTAAAACTTGTCGAATTTAAATTGTTATCGTGAAACAATTAACGGGCAAGAATCGAGAGACGCGGAATAATTTAAATTTGTTTAATCTCTGTCGAGTCGAATGTAGAGAAAGATTCGTTTTATTTCTTCTTTAAATTATTCTAAAATGTATTATCAGACTAAAATTAACTTCCGCGTACCTTGTAAAACAAATGTCGCCTTACTATTGTGTTCGTTTGTTTATTCTTCTTGACCAGGTTTTCACCAATTTTATGTCGTTCGAGTATGAAAATACGCTTAATCGACTCGGATTAAATAAATTCGAGTAAAAATAAATTAGCGACATCCGAGGACACACTGACCAGCGAAGGAAAGTCAACTTGAAGTGGACCAAGCAATGTTATCGGAGATGTAGTAATTTATTACAACTATCAAAATATAACCTAAACACGTTTAAGAATCAAATGAACTTACTTTTTTTTTTTTTGTTTATTTATCCATTTTTTTTTTTTTAATTAATTAATTTATTTTTAACATATAAATCTTTAATGTGGTTAGCGGTGGAAACCATCCAATTAAGAAATGAAGGCTTACTTAGAAACCTTTTAACGGGCATCAGCCATCATCAGTTAAAAGCCAAAATCACAATATATGTGTGATCAGAAACAAATACTAAATCACACTGAGGTGAAATAGGAAATAAATCGGTTTAAATAGTGTATAAATCAGCAATATAAAGTCGATATATCATACTTGTTAGAATAAGATGATGTACATGGACTACAATAAATATCTAAGGATTATATTAAACATATCTTCTTTATAGTACCATACTTAATTCCTGAGCGTCGGCGACTACCTATTCGTACATCTCAGCTGTACTGACATAGGCATATAGTGTACTAGATAATTAATATATGCAACGCAGTTTGTGTACACAAGCAAGACTACATTCGGAACTGATAGTGATCGTTTGATTTACATCGACATATACAAGTGCAGTCCCGTGTGGGTCTGCTGTGTACTGATCTAGCGCGCATATGATTTTGTACGTGGTGGTTTACCATTGCCTTCGACGATTAAACATTTAAATAATATAAATATAAATATTAAAAGATTATTTTAAAGTTTTATATTAAAAAGTAGGTTATTATTATTTGGTATTTGATCGTTTAATATATTAATTTCGTGTTTATTTATATAATAATTTTCAGCTATGTTCATGATGTTATCTTTGTTATATGTAGCTAAGAGAGTGACCGTTTTTTCTAATGATTTTTTTTTTTTTTTATTTTTCTTCCGCGAGTGTGCGACTAGCCTTGTGGGCTATCTAGCACTTGGCGTGTAAGTGGTTATAATTTGTGGAAACTCCTATCCAGCGATATGAGTTTCATCTGGTATCCGGCTTAATATATTTGAACCCTATAGTAAGTCCGTTGGCTTCATCCGCTTCAAGCGTCTGATTTCATTGGAATTATCTAGTAATGAAACGGCCAGGCTATTTGTGTGGCGTCCTAATTTTCGACCGTACAGTTTTGCAACTTTTTTGATTTCTTCACTGATTGTACTTATATGCAGATCTGTATGTAATGTATGATTGGTAATGTACCACGGGGCATCTGTAATTTCTCTCAGGATTTTATTTTGGAAACGTTGTATCTGCGCAATGTTACTCGGCTTAGCACATCCCCAGAGTTGACATCCGTATGTCCAGATTGGTTTCAATATTTGTTTATATAGTAGTACTTTGTTTTCCAGGGACAGTTCTGATTTCCTTCGCAAAAGCCACAGTAGGTTTCTATATTTCAAGTTCATTTCATTCCTTTTCTTTTCTATGTGTGTCTTCCAAGTTAATTTTTTATCTAAGTGAATTCCGAGGTATTTTACTGTTTCTTTAATAGGTATAACCTTACTGTTAATATAAATATCCGATATATTACAGTTCTTCTTATTTGTAAACGTTATATGCGCAGATTTATCCTCATTGATCACTATACGCCATCGTTTGAACCATGTTGACAAACTATTGACAACTGATTGCAGATTATTATTGATAGTTTCCACTGAGGTGCCTGTACATAAAATTGCAGTGTCATCTGCAAAAGTGGCCATTTCTGTTTCATCTGGAACAGGAATATCGGAAGTGTATATTAAGTATAGTACTGGTCCCAGTATACTGCCCTGCGGCACACCTGCTTGGATCTGGTGGAGCTCCGATTCTGCTTCCCCGTATTTAACAGAAAAATACCTTTCACTTAAGTATGATTTTAATAATTCAAAGAGTTGGTATGGGAGGTTGCAGTGAATTTTATGCAGTAATCTCTCATGCCATGCTTGTTTAATATCAAGAAATACAGCATCACATACTTTTTTGGTTTCTAAGGATTCTTCTATTATGTTGACTATGCGATGTACTTGCTCTATAGTACCATGTCCCGTTCGAAATCCAAACTGGTGCTCTGGTATCAAATTTCTGTCGTTTAAGAATGGCTTCATTCTTTTTAGTAATAGTTTTTCATATAATTTTGAGAGAACAGGAAGTAGTGCTATTGGACGATACGATGCAAGTTCTTCAGCAGGTTTTTGGGGTTTTTTGATCATAACAACTTGTAAAAATTTAAGCTGAAGAGGAAAACATCTTATACGAATTATAGCATTAAAAATGTAGGTCAACAGAATTAATCCTTTCCGTGGTAACTCTTTTAGTATTTTTGAAGTTATTAAGTCATACCCAGGAGCCTTATTTGGGTTCATAGTTTTGATTATTGATTTGATTTCGCCAGGAGATGTAATTTTAATATTGTTGCTTTGATTTATGTTACACAGGAGTGACGGTAAACAATCTGTTCCAGAGTGAGGTTAAAATACATCAGCTAAGTAGTCACCAGATTCTTCTGCCTTTTCTTGATCACATCGAGCCTATTTTCCATTTGAGTTTCTCATCGGATGTGATATTTCTGTGGGTCTTTTTAATCTTTTTGCTGCTTTCCAGAGAGAGTAATTATTTTGTTGAAGAGGTGACAAATTTATCAAATAATCTTTAAATGATTTAGTTTTTAAGTTCTGTAATAAATGCTTAACACGTTTTGTTTGATTATTTAGCCTGGTTTTGTGTATTGGGTTGCGATGTGTTTGCCACATTTTCCTTAGTTTTCGTTTTAAAGCTACTTCTTTCTTAATTTCTGCAGGATAGAATATAACTGGTTGATGTATACTATTATTTGGCGTGGCTGTCCAAGCTGCTTCTTGTACTATTTTTGTGAAGTATTCCACTGCTAGTTTTATATGATCCGTGGTCTTGAGAGGGATTTTTAAATTCATCCTATTTTCTAATATTTCACGAAATTGATCCCAATCTGTTTGTTTATTGTATAATTTCGATCTGCATGTTTTCCTTATAATTTTTTCGCTTATGGTGTCTAATGAATTTGATGTGTTTTTATTTCTTATTAAATGTTCAGCATAAACGGGATTTTTCTATTTCATTATTTTTAAATGATTTAACATGTTCCCGGTATCTACATTTAATTTTTCTACCTGTTTGACGATATGTATGATTTGTCGCAATCGTTACAGGTTATTTCATAAGTAAAGGAAATAATAATATGTATGAAAATAATGGTATATACCGGGTGCGGCAGCATAACATCATTTTCTTTAAAAATGCGCCACTTATTTGTTTTACTAAATTTTGTTAAAGAGAAATAATAACAGAAAATCGAAATAACATACTCTAGATCCCCCATTGGCTATGCTTCTTGCCTTCCCGCAGTTTTGTTTCGATTTTCTGCTATTATTTCTCTTTAACAAAATTTAGTGGAAATAAGTGTCGTCGCATTTTTAAAGAAAAGCAAGTTATGCTGCCGCACCCGGTATATACCACTATTTTCATATATATTATTATTTCCTTTATTTATGGTGATTATTTTAAGATTATAATAAGTTAATAATAGCAGATATAATTAACAATTGTATAACAAACAAATAAGATAAATTTTCTTACTTGGTAACGTTTTCGGGCATAACAACCCATAATCAGCTAAGATAATATGTGAACAAATACAAATTCTAAATCTTTAAGATTATTATTGGTTTTAAACGCAATTTTTAATCGTAGTTTTTTAAATAAATTACTTAATTTGTATATGTTGTTATTTATAAAAGTAAAAGCATCCATTTTTCCTATTAATATTATTTTTGTGTTTATATTACAATTTTAATTTTATTTTTTCTATTCATTTTTCTATTATTTGCTCATTATAACCGTTATTTATTGCAATTGCTTTTAATTTTTTCATTTCATTTTAGCTTTTTTATTTGAATTCGTAGGGACGTGTATTAATCTGTTGTTTATAGCATGTATGAATGTTGAAAGATTCTTTATTAAAGTTATCGCGGAGAAATTGGCAAAGTGATGCAGGTTTGCATGCGCATCTAACGTGTACCTTTAGACACTGTGCCACAGCTGCACCAAAGAGTTTAGTACTCTGCGAACATCACATGAATAGACTTGCATAATTTAAAATTTGTTTAAATGAATGTTCACTTCTTATCCTATCTTTTATTTCCACATGATCTTTAGCCATTTTTACGTTAACTAGAATAAACTAGAATAAGACGTTCGCCGCACTTCCTTTTATGTAGTAACGAAACATTAACGTCCTTATTCGCCTGGACTTTCATATTTTTGGCGCTAGTCCGAAATTGTCCGTCTCTGAATTCGAAGAACAAATTCCAATTTGCCTTAGTTCCCGATATTACTTTATAATTTCATGATCTAATTAGTTGTCTGGCTCTATATGTCGGCAGTCTCCATTCTGCTGCACGAATGTATCGCCCACTTCAAGATATAATCGTGTTATGCTTCTTCATTTTAATCTACTTACCAGGACTCTGATTCGATATTCACATTCCAATCATATTGTTCTCTTCTATTATCTGTTCTGATTAAGATATGATACTGCTAAATAATGTGCCGCCCACTTGAAGATATAATCGTGATATGTTTCTTCTTTTAGCATGGAACATGCTTTAGCCGGGACCTAACCGCCCGAAAACGTTACACGGAAAGGGAGACGAAATGTGCGCACTGGAAAGGAGACGAAAGTAGCGCGCTTATAATAAGAATACCACTGTAATATAGGACAAATGGGCTTATAGTGAGTCAGCACATTATTCATAGACGAGGTTAGCATGATTGGAGCCGAGCTATTGGTCAGTTGGCAGCTTCAATAAATTACCCCATGGAATTCGATAAACCGTTCCTCGGACTACTGTAGTAGGACAAACGGGTTTATCAAGTGAGTGCATTTGAGTGCACATATTACGTTTGATTTAGTCGCCGGAAACCAAGATCATGGTGTTAACCGAAACTTGGCTGATCAACGACAACGAGGAGGGGCTATCGATGCGTTACTTAGTTCGAAAACGTACGAGCTTGGGGAGTCGCCATGTACGAAAAAGAAAACTGCGTGTTATTTTCGACTCCCGGCAATCTGATGAAATTTCACAAAAATTCGTTAGAACTCAACAGAAGCGTGGCAGTAAGCGAAGAGTGCGGCGGTGATATCTGCCCTATCGAAAGCACTATCAATAGAGTCGGCCAGCATTGATTGTAACGGTTTACATTTCACCTGCTGGCACTCTAGCTTTGACGATATTGAAGAATTCTTTGAATTGAATTTGATGGCTTACACACCTAAGGGAGCAGAGATTTTCAAAGTTATCGAAAAAAGCATAATCCATCATTTTATCTGGCGATATAGACCTGGATCTGAAGAAACCTGAAAATCACCGATTGGTTCAGTTTATGGAAGAAACGTTTTTTTTTTTGTTTTTTTTCCTACCATGGACGCGCCAGCGGTCTTGACCCAACAACATGAAAAATTAAGAGTTATAACTAAATATAGCTAGGCGTTCAGAAATGGAAAAGACAAAGGACAGCAGCAACGGAATAACTGAAGGCAATGGGAAGGAAAAAATATAGGTAGCGTTAAAGGAAGTAGGAAGACCCAAAACTAAAAGTTGGGTGTAAAGAAAGGAGCGTTCGTTAGAGAGTGCAGAACATTCGAATAGGATATGATTAGAGTGTCACAAATACAAGAAGGCTCAGAAGCGTGAAGAGAGCAGAAAGGAGAAAGAGCTAAAGAAAAACGAAAGCGAGAAGAGGGGAGAAGAGCATAATGATTGATTCTGAGCCTAATTAAGGAAACAACAGTGGAACGACGACAGATAGGAATAGAATGAAACCAGGGCAGGAAAAACCGGTTGAATAAGACGGTAGTATGAATACTGATTAGAGAATAAAGATGGATACATGTTAGACCAAAGTCTGGAATGATTAGAGCGTGATAGAGAAAGAATGTTTGAGGAAGGGAAAGAGTCGAGGAAAGGACCAATGCGGGCGGCTGAGCGAGCTAAAGAGTCAGCTGAGTCATTGCCCTCAATATTGGAATGACTAGGAGTCTATGAGAATGGAGCAGAACGAGAACAAAGAGAAGACAAGAGATCGAACAGAGAGGATGATACCGTCAGAAGTATGAGAAGGAGGAGAGGAGATGGCTTGAAGAACGCCTTTGGAATCAGAAACAATCAGGAATTTGTGAACCCCACTCGTACAGAATAGGAAATGAATTGCACGAAGATTTGTGATCGACTCGAACGAGAAGATAGAGCAGAAAGAAGGAAGTCTCGGATTACAGTTCAAAACAAATCTCGCTCTATCGACTACTCGTGATGGATATTACATTGATACAGTCTTCGCTCGTTAAAATTAAAAGGGGATCGATTCGAAAAATTCTATCAATTATTTTAGTTATCATAAACCGGTAACAGTACCGGTAGTAGGGTGCCTTTCTTCGTACTGGTGCAATGGACGAGGGTGTGAAGGGGGGAACAACGATTGCGGGGGAACCAGTTCGATTCCATTGTGTAAAAAAACAACGAGTTATGACGCAATAAAACAACAAAACCAGAACCAGATCAACGAACGAACGGATGATGACGATGACGACGGTGATGTAGCATGTTGCTCACCTTCACCCACTATCACTTTTCCCCCGCCACCCCCCTCGTTCCCTCAACGACGTCGACGAGGACGATGGAAAATTCTAGAAAATGCTACCGCGATCTGTGTATGCGCGCGCACGCTTCTCCCTTCAACTAGCAGCTTCCTGCGGGTGCGTTTGTTTCGAAATCATATCTTGCACCTCTTTAACCGTATCCGTAAGCGCTGTATAATTTTCTGGTAGCGAATCTACCATTTTCCGCATCGTCATCCATTTAAGTTCCCATTCTTCGGTTATTTTTTTATCTAATTTAGCGATCGAACTGATATGTTCGGTAACAAGCGTGTTTATAATATCCAACGGCATTGTTTTATCGGTAAGTTCTTTGATTGCAGCCTTACTCCACGTGTAATGTGTATTTAATATTCCCTGTTGTCGATGAGCATCATCTTCGATTTTAACGAATCGTGCACCATACGTATCCATGTTATCTGATATATTAGATAACTTTTTATTTATCAACTCCAGTTTACTGTTGATAGTTTGTTCTAACGTAGGTAGACTTTGCTGTAGAATAGTGTGAAGGACGACACCGTGTTCGTTATAGTGTGCCTGTTCACTCGCGATAATTTTCTGTATTTTATCATCTATCGACTTTACACGCATCTCGTGATTCACCTTCTCCGCACCAATACGTTTATCAACATCTTCCAGTGTTGTTTTTACCGCTCCAACTCGATTTTCCATCTCCTTTTTCACATCATCCATCAGATTGTTAACTTGACGTTTCGTAACAGCATCTTTCGAATCTTTTCCATCACTAACGTTCACCAATCGTTTAGATAGAAAACTTACATAATTCGATTGTATGTAAACGCTATCTGCAAGAGCGTCTTTAACACGACCTTTTAAACTAGCTAACGAGAGCGATTCCTGTAAATGTTTTTTAGTTACAACTTCGTTATCGTTTAATTGATCTCGATGTAGAACGTTATTAATATTTAACAAACGTTTTCCTTTGAAATTATAATTTTCACCGGCGTCTAATTCGATAGTAGCTGGTGCTACACTACCACCTTCCGGCATATATTTTCCTCTCTTATGCAGAGGCATTGTTTCCGTCTAGTTGTTCTGCTTGTTGTAATCGCTATTATTATTAAATATTCGCTAAATTCGCGTTATCTACCCACGAATTTTCCGAATTAGGAAATCCGAGCCACTTCACTAACGATTTTCCACCTTTACATTGAATAACTCGTCCGATTAGGTATACGTCCGGGTAAGCAGTTTTCTGTAATTCTTCTGTGTAAAAAGTACCAGCAATAGGTTTACCACTAGTATCTGTTAACGTATATGTTATCGGAAAAGTAGATCGTACGCTATTTATAGTAAATAGTTCTCCGGTCCAGTTTGGTGTGTAACCTTTTTCCAGTAACGTTTTAACTTTACTAATTCGTACCACATCACCAATCGTAAACCTCCTCGAACGTTTAACGGAAGGTAGAGTAGCTGTTGCACACGCTTTTGCTAAATTTCTTGCAACCGTCTCCTGCACACTCGATGTGACATCTACAGGAGCGAATCCTATCGATCGATGTTTTTTCGTATTATATTTTCGCGTCAACTCTTTCAATAACGGTAACCAACGTTTATTACTATTGACGGTAAACTCTTTCCACATCCAGCCCTTTAGCGTTCTATTAAATCATTCAACGATGCTAGCTTTAAGCGGGGAGTAAGTGCTGTACAGATTAATATTGTATCGATTTAAGAGCGCACGTACGTGTGGATTGTAAAATTCGGTACCACGATCGGTTTGTAAATTTCGCGGTGGAACGATTTTCTTTGTAGCGAGTATTCGTTCAAGAGCTTTCGAAAGCTCAAAGCGGTTTTTGTTTTCAACGGAACTGTCCATGCGAATTTCGAAAACGCGTTCACGATTGTTAACACGAATTTATAGCCGCGATTAAAACGTGCGTATTGACGAAGATCGACTAGATCGCCTTGCCAAAGGTCATTTAATCCTAATAGTTGTACGCAACGTGTCTGATAGTGTTTACGAGCCGCTCTATGTAATTCGTTAACGAGACCGCGTTGTAAGCTAACACTCGGAGTGTTTAATTTAGACATCGGGTGAATGAATGTATCCGCCTTCGACTAATTCTTCTTCTACGGAAAATAGTTCATTATCCAATCCGGTGTTTCCCCTCGCTCTACTTGCATGTAATAGTTGCAACCGTTCTACCAATTCGTTTGGATCATCCCAATATTCGTAGCGCGGTGCTGATAATACCATACGTCGTTGTCTATTCAGGTTACCACCACCACCAGCACCTTTTTTCACGATATCTTTATCTTCTTCTTCTTCTTCGCTACTGATGAAAGATCTAGCAGAGGCACTACTAGCTAACTTTTTGTAATTACCCGTACGAAATAACGGTTGTATAATATCGCGATATTTCGAATTTGTTCGATTTCCTTTTAACGATCCGTTTGATTTTAAATGCGCTCCGCTAAGTTCCAGTAACTGTTTATATACTTGCAAGTCTGCATCGGTATAATGCGATTTATTCACCTTTTTCACCGTTAACAAATGAAGTAAACCTGATGTTAACGGGTACATTCTTCTATTCAAACCGTTATCCAAATATAATTCTTTATTCGTCCACGAAATTGGTACTTTTCCTAAAGTTATTTCTCCAGTTTGACGATTTACCCGCATTCCAAAGACCGGATCATCGAACGTAATACTATCCAACAGGAGCTGTTGTTCTGTAGAAACTGCTTCCTCCTCCTCCTCCTGCTTCGCCTCATCTTCCGAATAATTTTTCTTATCGTCTTTACTAATCGCCATCTTCGATGTTTCGGGAATTTCTTTTGTAAACGGGTGGTGATGTTGTTGTTGTTGACGTGTTTGATCTCGTTGTCGCTGCTTTTCCGTTCTCCTCTGTAAAACAACATCGCGAATGTCCGTTAACGGTTTGCTAATCGGATCTAATAGAAGACTCGAAGTTTTAGCAATTGCTTCCCGTTCATCTTTAAACACTCTATACTTGTTAGCGATGTTTTCGCGTAATTTATCTAGTTCATTTTTAACACGTATCTCATCGTTAATTTGACCCAATGTATCGAAACGATGGTCATCATTTAACTTAGATGATGTTCTTCTTAATATCGTCGTTATCAATCTGATTAACTAGTATATACTGATCGAATCCACATCGATACCTTCCGCTATTTATAGGTTTTTCCTTATCCATCGATAGAAATCCGTATTTCTCGCGCCAACATTGTACGCACATACTTTTAAACGTTTTATACGTACAATCCCCATTCACATGTTCTTTATAGACGTGTTGTAGGTTTACATCATCCTGCGCAAATAGCACTAGGAAATTTGCATTATCGCGAATCATATGTTTCGGAATTTTTACATACGTTTGACAAAGATAGAAACAATCGATGTTTTTATGTCGTCCCATCGAAAAATATTTTTGTATAATCGCTTGATCACTATCCAAGGAAACATCGTCGAATATTAGTACAGAGTGTGGTTTAATATCATCCGACGAGACTATTTCACTTTCATCGGAGAAGGTGTGATAGCCAATTTCTGGTAGTTGAGAAAATAGTTGTTTTAGTAACACATATTTCGGTTGATACAACGATTTACTGTATATGTATACGTTATCGAAACGAAGACCGTTCGAATGAGTTAATAAGGTAAACATGATATTAGTCTTTCCACACCCGCTCGGTCCTACCACTAAACAACGTATATTGTTTGGAAATAGAAAGTTATGCTTAAAATGACTACCTTCTCCATTTGTTGCTGCTTCAAACAATGATAACGCGTCATTATTTAACGGTAAACGAGTTGATTGAGCTATCACTTTCATCGTACACACGCGAGTGAACAATCAGAAAAAAACTATATAAATACAAAGAGTTGAGGAGTGTAAAGGTATTTATATATAAAGTAACGTGAAGATGATGATGTTTATGCTAGTGTTATGAATAAACAAATAAAAAACGATAGTACTAGAAGAATAAGAAGAAGAAGAAGAAGAAATTTTCAAACTAAAAGACGTATACGTAGTGGAGCTGGTTTTGGATCTATAGTTAATAAAATTATCGATAAATTACCGTTCGAACTTCATATTCCCAGAGGATATCAATATTGCGGTCCAGGTGCACGTTTAAAGGAACGATTAGAACGCGGAGATCCCGGTAAAAATCCGTTAGATAGCGCTTGTCGCGAACACGATATAGCGTATAATATATATAAAGGGAACGACGAGCAGAGAGCAGAAGCTGATAAAGTATTGGAAAATAAAGCTTGGGAGCGTGTTACAGCTGGAGATAGTAGTTTCGGAGAAAAAGCCGCCGCTTGGTTAACTACGAACGCGATGAAACTTAAACGAACACTTGGAAGCGGATGCTATGCTAGTGGTAGCGGATTGAAGAAGAAACGACAACGAGGACAAGGACAACGACAACGAAAAATCATTGGTCGCGGTGTACAAAAGCGGAGGAAGATGATATCGAAGAAAAAATTATCGTTTCGAGACGTATTAAAAACAGCGCGTAAAGCCGTTCGTAAAGAAAAGTCTATACTCGGTAGAAGTGCAAAAGCTGTCGATGCAGTTCGAAACCTCTATCAGAATCCGAATAACATTGTATCGGGAATGAATACACCGCGAATAATTCCAATTAACAAGACAGGAGGTGCGCTACTGTTAATTCCTATACTAGCCGCTCTCGGAGGTATATCAGCTACAGTATCAACTATATCGAAGGCGGTAAAAGATGTAAATGAAGCTAGACATAGTTTCAAATCAGGAAGCGGACTCTCAACTATCAATAGATCGATCGGAAATGGTCTATATTTACGTCCTTACCGAAGCGGATTAGGACTGTACGTAAATCGTGAAGGGAGAAGAAAAAAAAAATTTTTTTTTCGACGTTAATTCCATACCAAACAACTACCCGTTACGTAATATAGATATATTAAAGTACGCTCGTAAATTACATATACCCTACTTTAGAAATGTATACGATCGAAATGGACTACCACACACTAAACCGCACTATAATGAATCAGCTATAGTTAACCTCGACTCGAAAACTGGATCTGGAACCCATTGGGTAGCATACAGAAAGCGAGGGCATCGCGTAGAATATTTTAATAGTTTTGGAAACCTATCACCACCTTCGGAGATGATTAAATACTTTCATCGATACGATCCTAATATAGAGATTCTATACAATCGATACGCGTATCAAAAGTATAATACGGTAAATTGCGGAGCTTTATGTTTACGTTTTCTATGCAACGCATTACCAGCATCGATATCGGAACTAGATAAAAGAAGAAGAAGAAGAAAAATAATGAAATAATATAAATAACCTCGATAATAAAGTAATTACGATTCATATATAGTGTAAAAAAATAAAAAAATTTCATTATTTACTAATCAAACGATATGTCTTCGTATTTATTTCAATTGTGTGGAAAAAATGGAAATATAACCAATACGATATTTCCTCCGCTAGTATTAAACGAAGCTTACAGATGGACTATTGGAATGGTTTCATTTACTAGTTATAATTCAATTCGTAATATAACGAAGGAATGTAACAAGTTATACTACTACTAGGGAACATCATCTTTGAAAAAAGGAGAAGTGAAATCTATTCAACTACCGGAAGGATGTTACGAAATTACCGATATAGAAGACTATTTAAAACAGAACTTGGATGATACTATCGTATTAAAAGCGGATGAACGTACATTACGCTGCTTGTTGAAGAGTAAATATTACATAGTTTTTTCGAACGCTTATACACAAAGTATTGGATCGTTACTCGGATTTAGCGGAGATGAAAAACAATTCACACCAGTCCTAACACTATTCAGATATCATCTATTAACGTACTTAATGTAAACTGTAATATAGCAGCCGGAGGATATATAAACGGATCACCTACACATATTATATATTCATTTCCTTTGAATGTACCGGCGGGTTATAAAATTGTTGAATATCTTAGATCGATCATATATTTACCGGTATCTACTGTTTATCTCTCAGATATAAATATATATATAACCGATCAAACCGGTCGATTAATTGATTTCGATAACGAAGAAGTTATAATAAACTTACATTTAACAACTTTACCGCTAGGTGCGTGATCATCATCATTATTTCATACGTTTTTTATATTATTATATTATGCCTGTAATATACGATAAAAGCATAATCAACGTATATAAAGGAGTTTCATCTCTACCTCACTGTTCATCGTTATCACCAACGCCACCATCATCATATTCTAAAGAAAAAAGTATAAATAGCGAAGGAAAGAAACAATTATCGAAGAAAAGTATACGTATTTTAAAATCTTTAGGATACAAAGTGATAAAGTGAATTGATAAAACGAAGAAAAAAGAAAATATATAAAAAAAAAAAAAAATGGAAAATATTCTAAGAATCGATGGAAGTAACGCATACATGGATGATTCAATGGCTGGTTTGGATTATCACACGCATAAACCATATTCCAGTTCGAAATTCGGATCGAACGATGAAATACATATTCCGATACAGCAAAAAGATGTAATTACCTTACCGTCGGAGAGTTACCTAACAATCGAGGGGCGCGTATCACCTGCACTCGAATTTTGTCTAGGTGGACCGCTTTTTCTATTTTCCGAGTTACGCTATGAAGTAAACGGGAATGTAATGGATATAACCAGATTACCGAGCATTACATGCGTTATTAAAACTTTATTAAGTTCGGAAAATATTCGTTCAGACTGTACGTACAGCACTAGCGGATTGAACTTGAACGATTTGAAATCTTTCACCAGAGACGTTACCACCACTGATGCATCTACTACTACAACAGCAACAACATCAACAGCAACAACAACAACAACTGAATTCTCATTCGTTATTCCATTACGTTTCCTATTCGGATTCATGGAAGACTATACAAAGAGTATAGTACACAGCACTCAAGAGCTTATTCTGGTTGGAGCCAGCACGGATAAGAACGCTTTTATAGCCGCGAAAGATGAACCCGTTCATTTAACTTTGCATACGGTTGCCTGGAACGTACCGTTTATTAAGATTAGCGATAGAGCGAAGGTTGCACTATTAACTCGAATCAAGCGAACGAAATATGCTCCAATTCAATTTCGCACCTGGTCACTATATCAGCAACCGAGTTTACCAACTACATCAGATCACAGTTGGCTAATCAAAACTACATCAGCGATAGAACGTCCTCGTTACATCATACTAGCATTTCAGATTGATAAACAGAATAATCTAACGAAAAACGCGTCTACATTCGATCACGTTGATATTATAGAATTAAGCGCGTACATAAATTCCGTTCGCTACCCGTACGAACCGTTGATGTTAGATTTTGAAAAGAAAAAAGTTGCCGCTCTCTATCTATCCTACGTAAAATTTCAAACAATGTATTATGCGCGAGAAACTCTTCACCCAGCTATCAACGTAGAAGATTTTCTATCTCGTTACACGCTATTCGTTATACCGTGTGTATTTCAAAATGAGATATTGCTGGATAATAGTCCGCTACAGATTCGTGTAGATTTTCGTTCATCTAAAAATATACCTGCTAATGCAACCGCGTACACATTAATTATACACGATAAAAGTACCGGTTATGATATTTTACAAATGTGAAAAAACATATAAAAACCCTTGTACAACAATTTTTTAATCAGTTTCACTTCAGTTAACGGTAAACTCGGTCTTTTTTTCCTGCTTTGTTCTCGTTAAATAGAACCAACGTAATTAGTTGTATTGGGAAAAAATGGAAAAAGACAGGAATAAAGTTATTTTAGATATTCAATGTTTTAGAAATAGCGAGTGCGAAGATATTATTAAAGAAATGGTAATACTAAGTGTAAATGGGAAATATTATTTACACGAAGTGTATACTCCTCCTTATGATTGGAATAGTTTACCTTCGCATATACAGAAAACAAATAGATGGTTGATCTCGCATTATCATAATATTCCATGGGAGTACGGAACGCGTCAATATCATTATTTATATCACGATTTGATGGAAATGTTAGAAACATTGCAGCCGGTAGAAATATATGTTAAAGGAGAAGAAAAAATTAAAACGTTATCGAAACTAATAGATCAATGCACTTCCAATCACCAATCATATGAAATATTCGATATGGAAAAAACATGCGGTACACCAAACTTATGTAAATTACATATTATCACATACCGAGGTGTATCGAATTTAATAAAGTGTAATCATCATAAGAACAGCTCGAATAATAGTGCATGTTCGTTAAGGAACGTCTTTGTACTATCGAAATGGTATGATTTAAATGAAGGTCAACCTTCTCCTTTCAAATTGTTATATGACGCGAATAAAAATGTAGCAGTCGAAAAGGTTAACGATGGAAAATCTAAAATCGCACTTACAATAAGCTTACCTACAGCATTGTAATCTAAACCAACATTATTGTATAAAGTTTATGTAATAGAAAGATTTTTTTAGTTTTTATTATTATTTTAGAAAAGGTTTTTGTAATTGTTAATGTTTTTAGTTTAAGTTTTAAATTTATTTTTATCATTGTAAATTTTAAATAAATGAAATTATTTACAAATATAATATATGTATTTGTTTCTTTACATTCTCACAATATATCACGTATTATACTATGAAATAATTTACAAATATATATATATATATATATACATACTTAATAACATAAATAATGAAAAAATAAGAAAAAACACGAAATCTATAAATCTTATATATGAAAAATGTAAAAAAAGTAAAAAAATAATGAAAAAATGTAAAAAAAGTAAAAAAAACAATGAAAAAATGTGAAAAAAGTAAAAAAACAATGAAAAATCTTAATCTAATCGCGCAAGTTTCGGAGGTGGTCGTTCCTCTTCCTCCGCAATATCATCATCGTTCACATCATCATTGGTAGCATTTTCTAAATCTACATGACCTAAAGCTAATGTATCTATATTATTTGCTAATACTATACGCTTATCATCTAGTCCGGATATAGCTAGTTTATTCTGTTTTACAGTGTATAATTCGTGGTTTTTACTACGAATAGAATACCCAGTTCTATAATTTACGTTACTAATTTCGTTATTATTAAAAATACAATGTTTATAATTATCAAAAGTAATTTCGTTTTTAGTGACATTGTAAGGAATTCCCTTACATTTAGTTATAATATTATCTTCGTTTATTTTAACGCTGTAGACTTTCGACCGTAAACCTACAAATGCTTGAATGGGAATTCCTGACAATTCATCTTTAAATTTACCATAAACTTTACGATTTTTGGTGGAAAAACATTTATGTGAAGCTGGGTAATCTGATGTGTCGAAGTAGTCGATATTATTCTTTATATCTTCGTACACATCCACTGTTTTAATATTATACACTAAACTATCTGTATCCGTATATAGTAATTTTAATCTATCTACACCATACATCGGTAACATAACATCGTAATGAAACTTATACATAGTTGTTTTACTTAAATCTAAAATAGACATACCTACATATAATGGCTTATCAAATAATAGTTTAGTGGGATTTTGATGTATGGCGCATAAAAAGGGCTTTTCCATAAATATAGTGCGGTCCTTAAAAGATGGTTTATTTACTAATTTACTAAATCTTACTTTATCGGTGACTAATTTAATATTTAACTGTTTTCGAATGTTTTGCAAAGTCTTTCCAAAAAGGGAATTAATCATTAATTTGTAATAGTTTTTTTCAAATTCGTTGGTAGCCTGTTGCCGGAGAGAAGTATTTAAATCTATATATGATTTTAACCAGTTAGATTGTTTAAACTTAATTACCCTATAAATTTTACTAATTACTAATCCATGTTTTAAAGCTAATTTTAAATAAGAAAAATGTACAATATACTTGTATTTATTTTCTAATGAGGCTACCAACTTTTTTACTTTACTACTTGAAGATACCTGTTTACTTTCAGGTAAAAACGGATAATTATCGTGTAAATTATGTAAGTGTTTTGGATAAATTATATCTACTTCTAAAATAAAACCCTCCGGACCATTTTCATCTAGATTAACCACATCTATATGAGAAATTTCCTCCGATGTTAACCATCGGAAGCCTTCTTGTGGTAAAGACTTGCTCATTGCTTCCCCATATAGATTGTTGGCATCTAAATATATTATATAATTATTATTATTATTACTAACCGATGCTACCGTTGATGATGTGGATGGTTGAGGAGATGATGATGATGATGACAGGTATGGGTTATTTGCAGTTGAGTAACGGTGAACACACTGACTGAGACCTCCGTGAATACCATTTTCGAAAAACAACAGCATATCATAATCAGTTAATAGCTCCAACTCCACCTTGGTGCTTTTCAACATCGCTTGCCATGTGAGTGCTGGAGCTGTAAACATCCAAGCCGGGTCCAGTTTATATATGCTGTAGCAAACTTTGCAGAAGTTCTCAAATACATCAGCGAGCAATAACACATCTGTCCGCAAGTATATATCGCTATACTGTCCGAGGTTCTCAATGCAAAGTGTATCCCATACCTGTTTCGCGTGTTTGTATGCATCTTCTGAAATGGTAGATTTCGTTAACGAACTATAAAACGCGGAACGTGGAGGACGCGAGGTTACTTCCAATTTTGCTGCATCGGAGCAAAATTCGTATGGGAAGTAACCTTTACAACGGAACAGGGGTAACCACGATGGATCGTCTATATGTTTAAGCGTGTGATGAAAAGCTGTGTCTGGAAGGAAAGATGCTAACTTTTCTAAACTACCTGACATGAACTGCATCGAATCGACAAATCGGAGTTGCATAACTCTAGGTATTAAATGCTTCGTGAATCCTTTATAATGCTCCGTTGATGTTGCTAAGACGTGTATGTCTTGTTTGTCATGTACCAATTCCCGAATTATAAGATGAGCATCGTACCCGCTTAAATTGTGCACGAAAACTGGAAGAAACTTCGGTAGACGATATAGAAGATTGCATGAGTTGTGAGCTGCACCACGGAACTTGCCGGTAATGTGACAGTGTTCGAGTACCTTTTCTGCAGGATTCAGCGGGTTTTCGCAAATGTGATAAACGGTAGCCTCGTTAAAAATCCGTTGTTCTTCTTCGCTTACTCGAGGCGGTTGTTTGTGTTGATAAATGTTCGCGATAACCTTAGCATCTTCCTCCAGTCTCATGCAAAATTCTTTCGCTACATTCGTATTTTCCTCTCCAGATCCTCGGTATAAGCGTGGTGTGCGTAACGAGCTGGGTAGATACTCATCTCCGATTTGACTTACGAAGTAGTAGCAGAAACTCATCGGAACGTGTCGATGAACTTTAACGGTGTTAGCAATCTTCTCCTCCTCGACAGACTCAGCTTCTCGATGCACGCGACGAGACGATACACTTTCCTCCTGTTGACGCGGTTGATCTTCGGATAATTCTTCTTCTTCTTCTTCTTCCTCGATGTTGTTGTTATTGCCAGACTGCGTCTCCACCTTCTCTAAATATGTTTCAAAGTCAGCATATACTACGAAGGGGAAGGGCTGTTTGAATTTGTGCTGCTCAAATTTCAATATATTTTTTCCCGGTTGTGGCATCTCAACAGCAACTGGAGTCTTCCCGGTACATAAACGTCGATGTTCTTCAAATTTCCCCTCATCGTGAACATGCCAAAGACCACGTCTTCAGATTAGGATAGATTGATGGTTTTTTGTAATCTGCGCTCGAACTAAACGTCCTAAGTCTCGAATCCAGCAAAAGTATTCCACAGTGTTACATTTCAGTAGAAGAAGGTCGGTGTGATCGTTCCGTTCTTCTTTCGTAATACGCACGGGATAAACGATTTCATCCTTCTCTACCGCGTAAACGTTGATCGAACACTGTGGATTTATCTTTTCAAATGCATCGATATCCTTCAATGATGAGGGGAATGAGATACCGGTCCAGTTGTACTTCTCGCTTAGAGTTGGATCGGATAGATATTTACTAACGCGTTGCGCATCCTTTTTTACGAATTTCGACAACATCGCGTACTTGAAGCAAAATTCATCGTTGTTTTGAACATTAATGACTGCTTTTCGTACAGCGATCTTCTCGGGTGTTCGTACATGCGAAGAAATCCGTCCTAGAGCGTTACACCTATTAATTTTGATTTCCAAGTATTTAATGGTGCTTATACTCCATCCAGAACCTTCGATATTTTCAAACATATCCACCAACTGTTTGATTTCCCGCGTTGCTCGAACAAACCACTCGTTTAAATCATCTCCAATAACCAACATCCGCATCTCCGATGGAAAATAAGATGGAATAGTTTGATCTTTCCCCTCTAATTGCATCGTACATTTAAAATAACAATGCAATACTAGAGTACACTTTACTCCAGTTCGAATGTGATTCGATAGAAGGGAAAGAACTTCGGACTTTACAGCAGTTAAAAACGTATCGATATCGTGCGCGCTAACTTCATTGTTCACTAATCGTAAGGTAACCAATCGATTCCTATATCGTCGAGTTACCGTTTCCAAGTGGAATTGTACTGTAGATGATGATGATGATGATTGTGTCACGATATTCATTATGCTGCGTGAGAAGAGAATAACTATAGACTGTATAGAACAAAAACAAATCTACAAATGCGAAGTCACTCGATGTGAAGTGAATATATATACTTTTTTAAATCTCGAAAAACAATGAACAATTCGATAATAAATCATTTTTCACCTTTAAACGGTGTTGAACATATCTTTTTTTTTGCTACAACAACTAACTAGCTGACTGTAGCAAGCAAAAAAAATTTTTTTTACATTACCCATTATAAAAGGAGAACGGGAGAAGATGTTTTTTATAGTCTACTATAATTATTCTTATAGTAGGTTCGTATATTTTTGCGTTAATTATTGCGGATATATTCGTAAAATATGAGTGAAAACACTATATATTGTTGTTCAAACTTGTGTTTTATTTTACCTGAAAAGCGATCGGATGATTTATTTTGCGTAAAATGTAAAAGTTCGAATATTTGTCGGTGTCAATGTAAGACTTTTATGAAAAATAGTAATAATTGCGATTGCGAAATCGGTTGTAAAAATTGTTTATGCGAAGAATTTTTATACACTACATCTCAGTGTTTATGTAAAGAAAATGAAATATTGAAAAAATCGCGATGGGTCTACTGTTGTCCTGAAAAATGTTTCACTCGATACACGCATAAATCCGAGTCGGATGAAATTGTTTGCTTAGATTGTAACAATTACGTTATTTGTCGATGTAAATGTAAAACGTATATAAAAAATATGAAAAATTGTTCTTGCGAAGTTTCCTGTTATAAATGTTATTGCGTTTATACCAAATCAAATATCAGATGCATCTGTAAGGAATCCGAAGGAAAATTACGATATTGTTGTCCGGATCGATGTTTCACTTACTCTACAAATATTTACAAAAGTCGTACTAAAGGTTGCATAAAATGCATTTGTAGTGATTTTTGTTTTTGTCGGTGCGTAACATGAATGATGGAAATAGCCGAAAGAGAATGTGAAAGCAATTGTAACGAGTGCACAAAATGTCCGTTTCGGAAAAGAAAATGTTTATGCCATGATGATTGCGAACACTGTTATTGTGTACAATTTTGGAGAACAGAAATCACAAAAGACTATTGTTATTGTTTATGTAATCATTATGAAGGTCCATCTTATAAATATGTAAATGGGGAAATTGAATATATGTTCGAATGTGAAGATTGCTTCAAGTAATTAAAGATTTTTTTATATATAAATACATCGTGTATATAGATTTTTCCGTTAGTTTAATATATTTCATGTTCTAATTCGATTGTATATTATCTCGTTAAATTTAGTGTATTTTTTCGTTTAGAAACACGTAGAAGTATGATAAAAAACATGAATTATTGTTGTTCTAATCAATGTTTTATTACTCCTAATACACAAGTGGATGGATTAGCATGCAATAAATGCGGTAGTTACGGATATTGTTGTTGTAAAGGTAAAACTTTTATACGAAAAAAGAATAATTGTTCGTGTGAAATCAATTGTACTCAATGTCCGATCATGCGGAGATTCTATTTTTTCGAACGGTTGTTATTGTACGCGATTACGTAAAAATAAGAAAATTTATTCTTTTAAAATATGTTTTTTAAATTTAGAAAGTGATGATGATAACATTATAACTCGTATATGTGGTAAACCTGCTATCGAGTGTTTTTGTAAATGTGAGAGTGTAAATTTGAATTGCCTATGCAATTGTAGATATCGTTTGTTATAAGCTTTAATAGTAATTTTTTAAGTATAAAAGGAGCGAACGCATAAAAAATTTTCGCATTCTTACATATATTCTATACAGTTACGTACGTATATTTCCCGCGTTAAATAATTTAAAAAGTACCGAAATTATAATTTTTTTATAAACTATATCGGGAAAAAAAGAAAAAAATGGATTCGGAGCAGAAGCAACAGTTAGGTGGTATTAGTGCTACTACTACTACTACTATAAAGAAGCAGTTCATAAGGATCGATTAATGATATCTAGTTTAATGGATAAAAATTTTGAAGATTTTCGAGATTTACCGTTTCGGTTTATTCAAAAATGTCTTATATTAGCATTATCTTCAAATACATTTAAACTAGCTGTAAGATCAGCCTTATCAGACTATATCGATATTACATCTGAATACATCGATATTCGTAACAAACGTTTAGTTAATATTCCTAACGGACATGATGATGGACACGCTGTTAACTGGCAACAATTCATTAAAAGATCGCAATCTTTGGAAACACGAGTTACGCAATTGGAGAAATTAGATTTACAAATAGCTCGATTAGAAGATCGGATGCGAACGTCGGAATCATCTAACCTTACTTTATTGAATATGATAAACAATAAAAACAGTGGTGGAATAAATTAAATTTAAAGTTTTTTTATAATTTAAATCTTGATTTATGTTGATTGATTTTTTGTAAAAATGCGTAATTGTTTTTTCGTAAATTTATTCTGTATTAGATTTATTCCTGTATTAGATTGGAAATATATACGTTTTTAATTTATTTGTTGTTTTGTTATATTTTTTTTCTTCTACATCTAATTATTTAATTAAATCGATAAAAAATGATAAAATAGGTATTTTAGCGTGAAATATATAAGAATTTAGCAATCGCGTTGGTTTTTGATGACAGTAGCGTGTAATATATGAAACCTTTGAAGGATCGAATATGAATTTAATTATCGTCTCCTTATTAAATGTTTTTAGATGATGCGAATCCATCTTCTATAGAACAATAGTGAAAAATATTCAAGGATAAATTATTATTACCCCTCTTAAATTATAATGAAATATTAAAAAAATTTTATGATAAAAAAGTAAAACTCATAAAAACTTACTGTGAAATGAATGAGTGATGTAAATATCTCTGGAAAATTGAAAAATTGATAGAAAAAAACTAAATTCTTCTATTAAAACAGTTTACAGTTCACCTTACTTTCACTTCAGCTCGCTGTAATGATTTTCCATACAAAGCGATTCTGTATATATAGAGGTTTTCACCTCATAAAACAATGAAGAAAACGCTTAGGTAATTGCGTGATAATACATTCGAATATGTTCCCACATCGTTTTTGTTTTCGTTTTTTTGTTTTATCAATTTTATATGAATGTTCATAGCCTAATTTTTAAAGTGAATAATTAAAACCGATTATTATTATTAATATTATCCTATTTATTGTATACAATTTTCTTTCGCAAGCACCTATTTTAAATGACCTGGAAGTGAAGAGAAAACATGCGTAAAATGCGTAGTTTTAGAATTAATATTTATTATGTAATATTTCCTTCGTAATCGTTTTAAATACGCACTATTTAAAAATTATCTAAAAGCGAATGGGAAAATAGAGGTAAAATGCGTAGTTTTACAATTAATATTTATTATCTAAGATTCCTCCACCTCCCACCTGTAATCGTTTTAAATACGTACTTTTTAAAATTATCTAAAAGCGAATGGGAAAATACAGGTAAAATGCGTAGTTTTAGAATTAATATGCATTATGCAAGATTTCGCTCGTAAAACGTTTTTAAATATATATTTCGAAATAGTTTTAATGCTACTTTTAAATCTTCACCTCGTTTTACATACCATATAAGGAATAAAGAGATGATAATATTTTTTAAAAACAACGTATATTCTCATAAGATAAACATAATTTATAAAATATTTTACGACTATTCAAAAATCATATACTATGTATTAAAACAACATTACATCTCATATTATAAATTAATTTATAAACTAATTAAAATAATATACTATGTAAAAGTTATTAATTTCAAATAATTTACACGTGTGTTACAACTTCGATATCCATCTGTAGTCGGAATTTCCGCAATTTATATTTTCATGCGCTGTTTCCGATGGAATCGAATCGATACATTTTAAACAAAAAAATCTTCCTTTTCTTTGTAATCGCATTAATCGGGAAAAATTCTTTATCCATGCAAAATGATATAATCCATCATCTTCTCCGCGCCAATAAACAATATTCGTGTGTTTTCTCCAGTTAGAGTTATTTACATATTTTACGGTAACCTTCACAGGATCGATATTATATTCAAACTGTGTTACGTAATCAGGAATTGTTAGTTTACACAAATTAACGCTAACACCGTTTCTGTCTTCAAAATCGATAATGTCGCGAATAGTTTTAATCCCAGATTCTATGATATTTTGAAAATCGTAAATTCTTTCTAATATTCGAAGCTTAGTTATCGAGTGTCGTGGGTAGGCAAATTTTGCTAATATTGCGAAAGCGAAACTTTTTACATCGGCTATATCGAATGAATCGTGTACATATACTACAGCATTGCGATGTTTAATCTTCTCAGGTAATTCTCGTTGTAATCCAATTACCTTGGTTTCGATATTTTCCTCCTCCTTCTTTTCCGGTGTAGTGTTTTCAGAGTTGACATCAGAGGATTTAACAGATAAATTGATTGCTTCATCTTCTCCGAATAGATCGTTGTAAAATTTGAATATAACATTATTACCAGTATCAACTTTGCTAGGTTGAGCATCGTTGGTGTTAGATATCAAGATGGATTGTGATGGTTCCATTTTATTAATTATTATAGTAGAAAAAAAAGATGGAAAGAGCTACTAACACGTAACTATTAACGAACTTGGAATGAAAGAGATTTAATTAATGCGAGTGTTAACACAACAACAACATACGTAACTTAGTAAATTGCTGTATAAAGACTAAAAATTAATCCATAAAACGTAGCTTTTTATACTAATTTTATACGAATACTTTATAATTAATTTACCCCCTCTCTTTCATCATCTTCCACATCATATTCATTAGGAAATTAATATATCGTAGATTTTCTATAAAAAAATAATTTTTAAATAGGAATTTATGTAAAATTAATGTAAGTGTACCCTCGACATAGCGGATAAGGTGTTAGCATCATATGTATACTAAGATATAACTTGTGATACGATAGTAATATTTGCAGTTTCATCTGATTAAGGTGGTTTAGAACTCGAAACGTTAGGTAATTAACAGGTTTCATATAATTAACCAGTGGCTATGAGAGGTATACCAAAAAATTTTACTTTTTAATATATTTAATTATTTATTTTTTAATAGGGAAATATAACAATTAATCCATTTATTCGTAAATTATTATTATTATTTATTCGATTAGTGAGGAGGTGTTCATGATTTTGAATACGCGTTAGAGGAATAATTGAAAAGATTTAACCGATGTACGTAATAATAATGTTGATAGTATTTCCCCGCTAGCATCCTATTCATCATGATCAGAAATGTGCGTGCGTGCATGCGAAGTTATGTACAGAAAAAACAATGTATAATAATGTAAATAGTATTCGTACTGGTCCACCGCTAACCTCCTATTAATCGCAGTTTCGAATGTGCGTGTGTATAATGTTGCGTAAAGTAAAAGCAAAAGCATCCTATTCATCGCGATCTGGAATGTGCGTGTGTACAATGTTACGTAAGGTATAAACAAAGTATAATAATAATAATGTAGATAGCATTTGCACAGCTTCATTGATAACCGCGTCATCATCATCATGTTCCGCTCGATTTATTACGACTTGCAGTACACTCGCACACATCTTTCTCCGTTAATACTATCGCAATATTATGCGATTTTACAAATTTTTAAAAAAATAAAGTGTAAGAAGGGAACGTGCTAGAAAAAAATCCTTAAAAATTTGGGTTCTAAGTATCGAAATTCGAACGTTTTAAGCAGTTTCCGGAGATTTTACCCCTTTTTCCCCTCGAAATAAAGAATTTTCAAATTTTAAAGACAGCGAACTGTGTAATAATAACGAATATCTATGTAAGATTGTGTAGGGGAAAAAGCGCGGTACATTGCAAATATTTAATTATTTCTCATAAATATAATAATGAAAATCGATTAATTGGTAGATTATTTAATCGATTGTACGCGCGCGCAAGGGGAACGGGACGGGAAGGAGGTGGATATATGTTTTTGACTCTTGATTAGCTGAGTAAAAGGGGGCGGGGTCACATGACTAAATACTCTCTCCTGATTGGCTATTCTCTCAGAACGAACATTTTCTATCGTTGTCGTCGTCCTCGAGGGTACGAGGGGGGTGGCGGGGGAAAAGTGATAGTGGGTGAAGGTGAGCAACATGCTACATCACCGTCGTCATCGTCATCATCCGTTCGTTCGTTGATCTGGTTCTGGTTTTGTTGTTTTATTGCATCATAACTCGTTGTTTTTTTATGCAATGGAATCGAACTGGTTCCCCCACAATCGCTGTTCCCCCCTTCACACCCTCGTCCATTGCACCAGTACGAAGAAAGGCACCCTACTACCGGTTCTCCCAACGGCCATGTAGAAGAAACAGAAAAATAAAACGATTATCCGCACTTTTTGTATTTATTCATTTTTTTCATTTCTTCGTTAATAATTTCTCAACAGAGAACAACAGCAGTTACCCCTTTATACTTTCTATCTCCGATCGCCTAAGAATCTGAGTAGGTGATCTAAGTCCATGTAGTTGGGTCAATGTTAACACCGAGCCCATTTAAAAAAAAAAAAAATTGGCATTCAGCAAATCAGGATAAAGAATGTGTTCCGTGTTTTATAATTTTGGCTGTAGGTTCTAAGTAAAGGCGCGAAGCGACGAGTTTTAATCTTCTTACTAGGACTCTGATTCGATATTCCCATTCCAGTCATATTGTTCTCTTCTATTATCTCTGTTCTGATTAAGATATGATACCACTAAATAATCCGTTATTATTAATTCATATCTTCTTATCCGTAAACTTTTTCATCTATATATTGATATAAATCTGTTCTCCCCGATTAGGCTGTCCCTGTTACGGGCGCCATTTGATATTAATCACTACTCTCTGATTTCAGATGCTATTTTATACGAATACTGTTCTCGAGTCCCTGATTCCGGGCGCCATTTGATATAAATCTGTTCTCCCCGATTAGGCTGTCCCTGTTCGGGCGCCATTTTGTAATAAATTTCACTGCTAGGTCTCTGTTCAGGGCGCCATTTGTCATAAATCACTACTCTCTGTCACTGTTCCGGGAGCCTTTTGTAATAAATCGATCTTGTTCCTGATTAGACTGTCCCTCTTACGGGAGCTATATGTTACAGATCTGGACTATTAGTCCCTCTATCGGAGCGCATTTGTTGTAAATCTACTTTTGATTTCGATTTTCCAAATTAATTGAATAAAAAAATATAAAATAAAATATAAACCAAAATATCGGGCGCCAGAGACAAGAACGGCTTGTCACCACCGGATAGACACTCTGCCGCGCAGAGCTCTAGGCTTTTATTACGAAAAAAAAAAATATATATATATCTCGCGAAAATCCGCCGTTCGAAGGCGTAGCGTGTGTCTCCGCGTTGGAGATATCACGGGCTCACCACGTGTTCAAAAAGAAGCCTTATATAAAAAAAAACGCGTGTATTTAAATGGAATTTAAATACAAAAATAAAGAAACAAAAAAAACACAGGGGAAACAAATTCCACACATTACAACAAAACCAAAAAAAAACGAAATTTTTTGTCAAAATTTGTGATATGTACGCGAAAATTCACGATGGCTAGCGGTACAAATCGATACACGTAACGACGTGCTTTTACCCCTCAATTAAACGATCGACCATCATAGACTAGAGCAACGAATTAATTCACTCTCGTGATATCGTGCCATGCACACACGACGATCTCGGTACACGATGGGCTATTCCAAGCGACATAGTTGAATCGCTGAAATTACCCCGTACCTTATCAATTAATTCGAACGCCGTCGAATTTTCTAGAATATTTTCTACAACCCGTATTATAACGCGACTACGGATTTCACAAACTTCCCTCAGCTCGATGTTCTCGGCTCAGCTGCTACCCGACGCGCACTCGCCTCGGACCCGTAGAGTACTCTACACTATCAGCCGCTACCTACAATACACACGCACACAGTCTCACCTGACGCAGTCGTCTGTTCGACCGTGCCCGGGAATTTCGATTTTAGCCGATAAGCATCTCCGATACCCACTACGATCCGCGATTACGTCGAATAAAACGCGGTGTTCGATAAATCACGAAATAAATGATTTTAATCAGAGAAATATATTTTTATCATTCGAACACCGCTAAAAGATAGCGCTATAGGTATCGAATCCGTTACAATATATATATATATATATTCTAAACTTTTGTAAATATAACAATTTCAGTGGAAAAAGAAGATGGTCCGTGTGCTTTCTGTGCACTCCGGATGCCGTTTTATTTGAATAGTAGAAAGCCGGTGAGAATCTGTTAATCGCTTCGTGCACAGATTCGCGCGCCTAAATAGCTCTCGTGAGCGCAAAAGTCGGTCTTTTAAACTTTCTTAAATTCATTATTCACGGTGTCGAGCTTGTGCTGTATTACTGAGATGTGTTTATGCATAACGAGTTTACAAGTACCCTAAAGTTAATTCGCTGAAAAGTTGATTAAACGTATTTCGAGTAAAGCCGTTGATTCTGCGTTATCTAATCGTGCGCATTCTCTATCATACTCGAACGGTGTATACACATCGTTTCTTATCAGAAGCCGCTCGAACAATGTTAAACGAAACAGAAAATGGCCAGGTCGTTCCTTTTACCTTTGCTAAAACATAAAAGCCACACGTATAAAATCGTACACGTTCAACTGTTATGGAAAACCGCAGTCCAACTTTGTAAGCTTCCTCAACTATCAATGCCTACCTAACACAAATCGCAACGCGATTAACGCAATTTCCACCGCTGTGTCTTATTCTGATAAAGTAAAAACGAAGAATTCCTAGTTCTAAACTTCGAACAACAGGACATAATACTAAATTATCTATCGGAATTAAAATTATTACGCCACCTACATATGTATCAAATTGATCACCCACAACGCGAAAAAAAAAAAAAAATGATCACTGTCTCGTACAGGGTTAATAATAAAGTAATAGTTTTTGTAGTTTTTTTTTTTGGGGGGGGGGGGCTAATAACGACATATTTATAGTTCATAGTGCCACGAAGGATAAAGGCGTGACAATTAATTAAATTCATCTTCGAAAAGGAAAATAATAATTCTAAAGTAAACCCAATATCGTTTCAAGCACAGTCATAGAATAAAAAATCAGTTCCAACTCCAATTAGCCACCCGAATTTTTTTGCTACGTACTTAACTACAAGACAGCGAATTCGGCCACATTATAAGTTGACGTCGGCAAGATTAACACGTCAAGTAATGTTAATCTTCCAGACTCTTTTCTATTTAATTACAATACCAGAAGCTACAAAATAATATTCGTAACATTCGAGATATTTGCTGCAGATGCTGGGAAAAGCCTCGCAAGACCGAAACACGTAAGAACAAAATTAAAAAAATGTAAAAACCCAAAAATAAATAAAATAACTAACGATTTGAAGAACAGTGTAAAAGAAACGGGAATAGAAGTAAAGTACAGTAAGTTCGATGACCTTGTGACGACAGGGCGTACACCGACGCTAACAAAAGATATTATGTGTAAAAAGTCACACATAGCGACCGTACT
This sequence comes from Icerya purchasi, assembly GCA_039619475.1. NCBI lineage: Eukaryota > Metazoa > Arthropoda > Insecta > Hemiptera > Monophlebidae > Icerya > Icerya purchasi. The sequence continues at coordinate 587,610,956 of CM077115.1, forward strand.
CGTATTTACTATGACCACATTCCGAGCCGAATTCAGTAGCTAAAATTTGTGTTGCACTTACATCAGCCATCGACGAGCGAAAATTATAATTACCAAAAGCTATAAAAGCATTAGAAGTAATACATTCTCAACTCCAGCGAATAACCGATAAAAGTTTTAATTGTTACTAGTAATAATTTTATCGAACTCTAGCGGCATTTATATGCCCATTACAAGGACTTACAGACGCCATATTACATTTACAATCCTCTCGATTTTCGCATCCAAAAGACACGTCTAAAACCGATTGAATCAAAAAAATTTCAATGCATCCCAGTCCGATCCAGTTCCAGCGGAATGGAGACGTACTGGTTGATCCTCCTTCGAAATAATATGAAACACAAACACATCAAACATACAAGCTGCTGCTGTTACTATTTTCTCGTTTTCAATTTGCATCGCTTTTATATTCGCCCCCCGGTCCAAAATACAAGCCGATGACGACATGGTCAACATTCTTCGATGTAGTCGTCCACTGCTAATACTTACCGGTGATTATAAAGCACATTCACGAAGCTAAAACGGAAAAAGGTGTATAACGTGAAAGGCTGAATCCTACAGGGGATAATCGAGAACGCGAGTTTATCAAAACTAATTACCGGGGGAACCAGCATACTTCAATTTTTCGCATAGTGTACAATAGACTTAACCTCACCTCAACTATAACCAGTGTCTGTTGCACATTTTCCACCACCGTGATTTTACTCAATGTAATCATGCCCTGACCATCATATACAGGTAAAACTCATGTTTAACATACCTCAAAAATGCAACCACACCTAAATGGAACCCGTTGAAAACTAACTGTTCAAAATTTAAAGACAAACTAGAAGAAATAGTGTAACATCTTTCTAGGTATATGAAGAAACTTATCCCCCAGACACCAGTTCCACTCAGTTCACTCATACACATCTTCATGTCTTTTGTACGAGACACAAGATCGTTTTTCATGGTGGTCTACAGACTGTGCAAAAGCTGTTTGGAACAAAAGAAGAGTACTACGTATCATCAAGAGAACTCATTCACACGAGAATTTAGGTAGATAGAGACGATTAAAAGCTAAAGCGAGAAGGATTTAAAAAGAAGCTAAAAGAATTTCCTGGTCCACTTACGTCTCTACAAAACTTGGAAGAAAGTAAAAGCAATAAATACGCCTCTCGTTAACCTTCTGAACGCTGTTGACATTCACGATAAACAAAAATACCTAATAGCCGACCCGATTAAGGAAACGCTACATTTTCTATGGTCGAGTTAGTAAGAACTGTAAAATAAAACTGTCCGTCCTTGGTCAGGATGATGTACAATTTCACTGTTGCATGACTGAATAAGTCTGGTAGTACTTTCTTGGTATATTATTTATGGTCGCAACTTCCACCTAACCGGATGCTGATAAAAACTATTCAAATCAGAAAACTAAACAAAAATTTACAGTAAATATAGAGCTGCAGACCGATCTCACTACATCAATTCTTGATAAACTATATATTAGAGAGAATAGTGAATAGCAGACTAACTTTGACAAAACCTGCTATACAAATATCACAATAGCTTCTGCAAAAATCAAATCAAGCTCTTTGTCTGCAAGAATCAACGTTACAAAATCGTTTTTCAACAAACATTATCAACCGGCTTCATTTTTTTCCCCCCTTTATCTATCAAACGCATTTGATACTACATCAAAACAATACTGACCGCCACTTACAAATTTACAATTAGAGCTTCCGTGCACCCCTTCTTTTTGCGGTAGACATTCCGTCGGATTGTCTTTATTAAGTCAAAGTAGGAGATAAATTATCAGAAATAAAACACCTACAAAATAATGCAGTTTCACAAGACTTAATTCTCGGCCCGGCTCTTTTCAGTACATTACCGTTAAAATCACTGAGAACATTCAATCACCGGTTAAAACTGGTCTCTTCTTCGCTGATGATTTAGTAGTGTTCCTTAAATGTTCAAAAATATAGAACACGGTGAACACATTATACAAGAAGCGATTAATAAAATCACAACGAGAAATTAACACAGCGATTGGACGTTTTCTACAGAAGAAACAAAAGCTGTCTAACTTCTTTCGAAGAATATCTTGTAACATACGTATGCTATACTTAATAATTTATTTAATCCTCGTCTGTGTTCGCTACCTAGGTGGTCTTCTTTTTGACAATAAGTTAACACACAGATAAAGCTAATAAAATCGTGCACAATGAAATTAAATTTGCTAAAAACCATCACACGTTATGGAGCCTACCGTTCGTCACTCATGATGATTTGTCGCTCTTAGATCCACTTGGATTATGACTATGAAGCCTCTCTGCTTTCCATAACATCCAAAATCGACCTTTTCAAATCGGATACATTCACAATGTTTCTCTTCTATTATGTCGAATCTCTATTGTGAAGCTACAGTGTGGGCTCCACCTTTTTGGTGTGATCATTTTGCCTAAACCTGCTATTACGCATTATTGTAAATCCAAGACTTCCAGCTGTAAACAGTGCTTTACAATCAGCCCAGAGCCCATCGGATATCAGACTCTTCGGATTTCGAGTAAAAAGAATCATTTCCTGTATACATCAGCATCTGTTCACAGCCACTTATCAATAATTTAAAAACTCCCGAACGTAGACAATAAACCTTTAAACATCTTTCCCCCATGGACAACGGAATTGGTTCCGTTTGATTATTCGCTGCTGCTAAACAAACATTCTTACTTTCCCGTAGCCGACAACCTACTTTCCTTTTTTTTAAAGTAATAGAATGTATTACTTCGATAATGCAAGGTCAGCAAAATATGCTGGTCGTGCAGTCGCGCTCGGTCATAAGGTTACTCTCAGATTTTCTCTTCGGCCGCTATATAGCAATTTACTAGCTCTGGAGCACGTGATTAAATCCAACACCATCATATAATAACAATAGGCAGTGACTAACTCTTAGCCTTGCGTAACATCCAACAGAAATCAAAACCATCAGACAACCAATTCCACAAATAAACAGTGCGTCCCGTAAGTTGTGGAACTGCCTTTCTAAAATCAACACTACTTGCGCCATTTTCATGAAATTTTGGAGACTAGTTCGTAAAACCCTCTGCTCTTGCCAACCGAAGTTTTGGAATAACCGGATTATTTGTAGCAGCGCACTATCAGCTCTCGTGCAAGCGTCTCTTGGTAACGCGGTCATAGTCATCACGGCCGTTTGAATCTCCTCAATTGAGGCAAAATTTCAGCTCCATTTTCAACTTGGGGAATAGAAAATAGTCTGGAGAACTCAGATCTGGCGAGTACCGATTGGTTGAGCGCCGGAATCATTTTTCTCGCCCAAAATTTTGTGTTAATTGTAGCGATGTGCGCCGGTGCGTTGCCGTACAACGAAAAAAAAACAAAAAAAAAAAAACGACCGATCCTTCCAAAATCTTTCTTAATAATTCGTTGAACGATGCTTGTTTTTGGAATACCGGTCAGCTCTTCTACCAACCTGCTGCCTGTGCACTTCGATTTTCTTTTTAAAAAAAAAAAAAAGATGCGAGACAAAAGTTTTCATCATCCGTTTTCGCTGTGCAAGGTTTCCCGCTTCTCTCTTTGTCTTCAATCGATTCTCTATGCGACGAAAATCGGTTGTACCGACGAAACATGCAGTACACAAGACATTACGGACTACTCCGAATAAGCCACTTTGAACATTTCCATTTTTTTTCCATATTAAAATTGCGACCGTGTGTTATCAAGAGACGCTTGCACGAGAACTGATAGTGCGCTGCTACAAATAATCCGGTTATTCCAAAACTTCGGTTGGCAAGAGCAGAGGGTTTTACGAACTAGTTGCTAAAATTTCGTGAAGATGGCGCGAGTGATATTGATTTTAGAAAGGCAGTCCCACAACTTTTGGGACTCACAGTGTATAATCTCGCCGAACTCATTAAAGGCGGTAACTTTCTTATGGATTCCTGGTTACGCAGACAACTAGGAAACCTCATAGACATCCAGAATGCTTCTGACTCTAGGTATTCAAATGTCATTCAGTGCGACAAAGTAAGTTACAAAAAATCTTCTCTTTTAGCAACTGTAGCGGAAAAAATGGACGGAACAAAAATGTCTGTCGAACACTGTCGGTTTGCGAATGGAACTTTCAACCTGTGTAGGCCATCAGTGCTGTGTCGCTTTTCCACCGGTCATTTACGTCTTGCACATTGATATATATATATTTCAGAATCTCGCTGCACCGACTTGTGACAGATGTAGAGTTTTTATCACAATGTCTTCTACCTTCTAACGATCTTTAATCTCTGCTCCAGTTTCACTCCATTTTACTCTCCTTTGTCAATTCTGTCCGAAAAATGTTTCGCATCCCTTCTCGCACTGCTCATATCGGTAAACCAGTACAACTAAAAATCTAAACATAACAGCCGTTTCTAGCCTAAATATTGTACACAGCGTAGAGGGGGAAGAAAAAAACCGTCAGTACGTGTTTCCCTTAACTTTATCACGTAATGCTTTTCTGTGATGTGTATTTTTGTGAGTAAAATGCAGGCAGTTCAAATTCCGTCCGACATAGAGTGTATTGATGTAGACTTAAATTCCCCCATACACATATTCTGATAGCTCCTATTTTGTAAAATTTATAATTTATTTAAGTTCGTCTCATTAAAATTAATATATATTCTCGAACATGGGATTGGATTCTGCATAAAATTATATTAACTATTAGACCCGATCTCCATTTATATCCGGAAATTACTCGCAAAATATAAATTATTTTATTGCATTTATCCATTGAAACAATATAACCGTATATTCGTTGTGAAAGCCCTCAGGGATACCAACTACGAGATCCTTTAGAACTCATAGATTTGAATTTATAAAATTTTTATTTCATTATTATTATTATTATTATTATTATTATTATTATTATTATTATTAAATTCAATTTATGTTTTTTAATGGGAAAATTTTTATTAATTTTCAATACCTATCTTTCTTAAATGATCGGCCGCTGAAAAATAATGTAAAAATATTATAAATTCTACGAAACACTTTACTGCGGCTGCTGGGTTGCCGTAGGTCTTTGCTGGTAGGCGGGCGTACGTAGGTGGTTTTTCCTTGGATTCTCGATGAACTCAGCGAGGAGATCCGGTGTAATCGGAATTGTAATAATTTACGAATTTTTTATAAAAATGATTAATTAGACAGCCGAGTTTTGATGCGATCTCGTTACTAGTACACTTTTTGAATCGAACCTATTTCCGTTAACAAAATGGACTGGTCCCCGTTTTCAAAGAACGTGTCGAAAACTGACCAAAGACTGCGAACTCTGATTTTTTTCTTCAACGATTTTCGTGTCATTCGGTTTTTTCTTTCGAACGATCTTTCCTCCCACCACTGCTGTGTCAATCCGTTCCTTTGCTCAATAATCATTGCGCGCATCCGTCAAAGGCGAAATCGATCTTGACGCGACAAGCAACTGGTTCTCATTTACGCACACGCACTCACTCTGCCAATACGTTATGATTTATTTTTTATTTTATATATTTTGTTTTTTATTTAAGCATATGCGGATTTACAGAAGACTATTATTGATACGATGGACCGCTAAGGTAACAAATCACAAGAAGTGCTAAAATGTATGAAAAAAGATAGAGAATAATCAGAACAATAAAGGTGAGCTTATTCCTGCTATATTGATTGCTTTTTAGATAAAATTTCTGATCGGATCAAAATATAACCGACTTCTTTCCTTACCCCTTTTGTTTCTGGGTAAAGGTCCCCTTGCTTGGTTGACGAGCCCAAAAAAAAAATAAAAAAAAAAAAAAACAAAAAAAAGATGAGCTAAATGAATTATCTGGGCCATTTGATGTGTGGGCAAAAATACGTGCTACTTCACTCGCGGGGTTAGCCGCAGAAGAACATGTTGGCTGTCAAATATACGGTAATGGATGGATTTCGCCAAAACAGAGGACTAGCTCCATTTAGCGCGGGATCGACATAATTATGGAAAAAACAGTGCAACATGTGGATGCGAACCTTCGATAATCGAAGTATTACACTATTAACCGTTCAATTTATTCTGGCTAATGTAGCTTACAATCTGATATAACACACTACGAATAGTTAAAAGATTCTTTAAATACTATTAAAATTTATTACTTATTCCGATTAGCGGAGATTGTAAGTAACATTTAGTTGTAAAAAGAACATAAATCGTTATTTCCTGTACCTGATTAAACTGCAAATATGGTTTAGTTTCCGATACGGGCATTTTTAATCACATCACGACCGCCTATTGTTAATATAATACACATATATATGTGTTTATTATTTTTTTGAAAAAAACCAAATAACGTTAGTGTAGCCATATCGATTTGTGTATTAAAACGGGGAAAAAAAACCCACGAAGTGATAATTTTTACAAATTAGTAATCAGTTTATTTGTGAATTAACGTGGTGTCATGTCTCGCTCGCTAATTAGTATAAAAATAAAATGCTATTCGTTGGTAAGCGCATCGCTTGGGAACGGCTGGACCGATTTGGCAATTTTTTTCTTTTTAAATATTCGTAATAGTCCTCGAGTAAGGTTTTTATGTCAAAAAAGCTCGGAAAATTGGGAAAAAACTGAAATTCTTTTTCGCGTCACTATTTGAACGATGTATTTACGTATTTTTTTTTTTTTGTTTTCTTCATTACGGACCACCTGGAAAAATTTTCAACATAAACAAAATTCGGAAAAACTACGAAGGAAAGTCGGAAAATTCAGACAAACTGCAAAAATCATAATATATTCGGTTGATTTTTTTTTTTTGTTTTGTTCGTTATGGACCCCCGGGATGGAAATAACTCAAGTAAGGTAACAAATGTTGATTAATAATTACAGGAAAAACACGTGTGTTTATATTTAATAATGAGTTATTGCACGGAATACCATTTTTATATTTATTTACGTAATAAGCTTCCAACAAGGAAACGAATACACTGTGTTGTTATGTTTGGTCCGTGTTGCTTTACTCGGCGGAAATTTGGACAATAAATGCAGATTGTGAAGTCCGGAATTAACACCGTGGAAATGTGGTCATACAGACACGCATGCTAAGAATTCCGTGGACGGCATTAAACAATCGAGAGGTGGTGAATAGATGCAAAGTGGACAGATTTCAATTAATGGACGACACAAGAAATAGGAAAAACTAAATTTATCGCTCATAAAATTCGAGAAGAAGGTCTTTTTAATTTCGCAGCGCAAGGTAAAATTCAAGGAAAAGCACATTCAGGGAAAGGAAAAGAATGGAATTAACCAACAACACAAACATGGAAATTAATGATTTTTTCCAGTTAATAGAATCAGCCAGATATCGACACGTATACATACGGTGTTTGTTATGTGCAACAACCTTCCGAATTCCCATGTGCTACTTTATGATGATGATGATGATGATGAATAAGCTTCCGTGAAATTTAATATTTTTAATATTTTCATATCTGGCTCGTTATTTTGCTTGCTAAAATTTTCAGGGCTTATTCGTGTTGCCCGAATGAAGTTTTTAAGATACGACTAAGTTTTCTCTAACCCCTCTCCTTCACGAAATATGAGGTTTTAAGTGGTTGAGATGCGACCAGAAATACAGAAATATGCATGCGGGATGAATAAAAATAAAATGAACTTTTATAAACTTTTCAATAGATAAAAATATAAAAATTAATCGTAAAAATTAAAATAAAACGATTACCCTATAGTGTAAATAATAAACTCTAGATAACATTTTATTCATTTCTTACGTAATTAAATGCACCACGTTTGATTGCATTACTGAAATTATCACACCTCCGTGACATGATCTAATACAAGTCACGCTTCTAGCCTAATTACTGTACTCATTGCAGAGAGTTGAAGAAAAGTAGTGCTTTCTACGTTTTTCTTTTTTACAGAGAAACAAAAAAATCCTTCGACAGAAATTTTAATATTTTCTACCATCGCCCGCCGGGGGAAATGTTATTTATGCTGAAATTTGAAATGCTTACTCAACACCACTGTTATTTTGATTTTATGGTAATAAATTAATTTGAATAAAATGCTCAAGACGGAGAATTCGGAAGATACGAACGAAGATGTTCCGTTAAATGTGTAATTATGAGAGATCACTTCGTGAATAACTCGGCCCCTTCAAAATGATGGCTATTTGATCCTATTATTTAGTTGAGCGAAGTATTTTATCAGATCATGACAGACAGATTATAGAAAGATTGATCAAAGCTTCAGCTTAAAACATGAAGACAATTTTTTGTCGGACGGTGATAAACATCTTTCACCTAAAAGAGAGTGTAACGCGAATAAAGTAGATGGCGCTGCATATCGCGTTATTGTTTCTAGAAATTACTGGCCATGTATTTTTTAGCTCCGCCAGGGAATTTTTTCTTTGTTTTTTTTTAGATAAGTTCTTGTGTTGTCATAACGATTTGTCATAAAAACGGTGTTTTGTTAGGATAAAATGAAAATATACGTTAATTAATATATGTAAAAGTTTGGGTTTTAGTTTAAATAAAATGTTCTCGTTAATTCGTTACATTATTTCTCATAACGTAACCAATGGTCCTCCGGGCCGGATAATTTTAACCGGCAATTCGTTAAGTTGCAGCTGTGCTGTCGATTTACTTCGCGAATGTATAAATTCGTTATATTAATTATTAAAGCGATTTGGTTTCGCGTTTATCGGTTCCATTATTTTAGCTAAAACCCGCCGCCCCGAAAGTTCGAATAATATTACGGCTTTTTGAGTAATTACTGCAATCGTTAAATCGTTTTTTTAGAATTTAAATAACACCGCGCTGCATCGAGTTGATTTAAAGCAGTCGATAAAATAACACAACCGGGTAATAAGCGCCAATTTGCGTCAACTGGAAAATCGTGAGTTAAGTTTTTCTTATATTTCTTTTATTTATTTAATCGTTAATCAATAATTCGTTTTTGTTTTAACCGAGATGACGAATCCTAAGCTTAATATCAAAAACATGGTGCATTTGAATGAGCAATTCGATCCGCTTAAAAAACTTTATTATTTAAAGATGGCATTGGAAGGCGACGCGAAAAATTTGTTGTCTGATACGCCATTGACAGAGACCGCTTATTCTGAAGCCTGGGCCGAGGTTAAAAATAGTTATGACAATAAACGAATTATCATAAGCGCGCATTTTAAAGATTTGTATGAATTAGAACCGATTCGAAATGAATGTGAAATACGTGAATCCCTTATCAAACAAAACTCGATTCTGCGCGGACTGAAAATCTGTGGGCTAGATCCAACAGAAAAAACGTTCTCGACCTTTGTTTGCTTTCTTATCGCCACGAAATTGGAGCCGTCGATCCTACGCGAATGGGAGAGATCAAATAAAGAGGCTTCGACACACGCAACGCTACCGAAACTACACGAGTTTCTTCGTACCATGCAGTTTATGTACGAGGCGTCATCTCAGTCGTATGTAGAACGTGTAAATCCGAGGTTCGAGCGGCAACCGGAGAAACGAGAAAAATCGATAATTAAATTTACTACAAATAAAGCACACGATAAACCAAATAAAAGGTCGTTTTTTATTGCATCTTCATCGAAATGGAGATGTCCGATTTGCTCTGGTAATCATATCACCGCATTTTGTGAAGAATTGTTGGCGAAATCTGAAGCCGATCGATTCGTTGTGGTTAAGGAGGCTAAACTTTGTATTAACTGCTTAAAACCATCACATAAAACGAGTGAGTGTAAGGCGCAAAAATGTAAAAAATGCGGAAAGGCGCACAATACGATACTGCATCGAGAAAGCTCAAGGCAAGAAACAGGCAACAGTAATCAGCAGAAGGACGAAAAATTGGAATTAGTACAAACGAAGACTACCTTGACGACGCTGAGTAGGTCCAAAATCGTTTTGCTACCTAGCGCTGTTGTATACGTAATGGTTGATTTACGCCCGGTAAAGGCCCGAATACTTCTTGACACTTGCTCGGAAGCTAATCTCGTTTCGGAAACATTTATTCGGAGAAATAGAATTCCGATAAAAAGAAATTATTCGTCCATTAGTGGAATTACTGACAACACCATTCGATCGGAATATTCGTCTCAGTTAACGGTTAGATCCCGATTGAATGATTTCCGTATCTTCTTGACGCGGATGTTATACCTAAAATTCCATACCGCGTTAATAAAATATCCTTATCGTCCATAACGGAGAATATGAGTAGCTTCTCGCTAGCGGACTCAAGCTTAGAATCCGAAGAAGTTGATTTGGTAATCGGAATTGAATTTGTTAATTTATGCTTGCTCGGAGAGAAAACCTTTATTGATAAAACATGTTTCGAAAAATCGCAATTTGGATGGATCGTCTCTGGTCCATTCACAGGTTATACTCAGCCATCGAAATATTGTCAATTGATAGCGAATGTCGATATGCAAATTGAAAAATTTTGGGAAATCGAGTCTGTTGAGCCGAGTAAGTTAGTTTTGTCGGAGCATGAGAAATGTATGCAACATTTCGAAGACAGCGTTGTCAGACTACCGGATGGTCATTTTCTAGTTTCATTGCCTTTCAAAATCGATCGTAATATGCTCGCCAACACTTATAAGAACGCTTTAGCAACGTTAAAACGCGCCGAGAAAAATCGTGATCCCGAAATATGAAATTCGTACCGCGATTTCATGAACGAGTATCATACGTTGGGCCATATGGAAATTGTTCCGTTTGAGCAGCGTAATGTCTTGCCGCATTACTACTTACCGCACCACGCCGTATTACGCCTATTTAGCACGACGACAAAATTACGAGTAGTATTTAACGCATCGGCGAAAAATAATTCCGGCTGTTCGTTAAACGAAGCATTAATGGTAGGACCGACAATTCAACCGGAATTGTTCGACATTTTAATATCGTTTCGAAATTATAAAATAGCCTTTACGGCGGACATAACAAAGATGTACCGATGTATTTTTGTTGAACCAAAGGATCGGGATATGCAGCGTATATTATGGAGGAACCATGAGAACGACCAGGTTAGCCATTACCGCTTAAAAACCCTAACCTATGGAACTGCTCCTGCGTCATTCCTAGCGACGAAATGCCTCGCAGAGATCGCGCGCTCTCTCGATAATGTATATGCTGCGGCGGCAAGGGCAATTCGATCGGAATTCTACATGGACGATCTATTGACAGGAGCCGAGACGGTTGACGAGGCAATAAGGAAGCGTCAGGTAATACATAACTCGTTAATGGGAGCGCATTTACCGTTAACTAAATACGCGTCGAACTCACGGCAATTACTAGAATCGATCGCTTCGCATGACGTCGATAAAACGAAAATAATCGCATTTAATGCACTCGAAATCGTATCTATGCTTGGGTTGCAATGGCAGCCAGAGAATGATCTTATTGGCATAAGCGTTCGAAAAATTTTTGTTGATAATAAACCATTGACCAAGCGGCAATTTTTATCGTTAATCGCTCGTACTTTCGATCCATTGGGATTAATTTCCCCTATTACGGTTGTGGCGAAAATTTTGATGCAAGAGCTGTGGCGAGAGGAATTGAAGTGGGATGACATTATACCATCTCATCTTCAAAATTCATTTTACGCGTATTACTCCGAACTACCGCTTCTTCAAAAGTTCGTAATACCGCGCGCCTATTGTAAAGATTCGGTCGCTGCGCGTTATCTTATCGGTTTTTGTGACGCAAGCTCTAAAGCGTATTGTGCATGCGTTTATTTAAAAACTATCGATGTGAATGGAGCTATAACGTCCGCCCTAATATGTGCGAACACGAAAGTCGCGCCAATTAAATCGACGACGATTCCTAGATTGGAGTTATTAGGAGCGGTATTGTTGACTAAATTAATAAGTCGCGTTAATCGGATATTTAAAATTGACATTGCAAATGTGTTCACCTTTTGTGATTCTACAATTGTGTTGTCGTGGATAAAGTCGGAAAACGTCAAACTCGAGATATTCGTTCGTAATCGGATAAATTATATAGTTTCTGAATTACCAAAGTCATCGTGGTCGCATATAAATACAAACGAGAATCTGGCAGACCTCGGTACAAGAGGTATTAGCGTAGAAGAGCTGTTAAATTCGTATTATCGCAAATGGATAAATGGCCCAGCATGGCTTTCGTCAACTTTTGTACCTGACGTTAACAAATTATCGGATCAAATTAAACCCTCATTTATAGCACAGACGCGCAATTACGTGAAAAAGTTTGATGAAGTTGCCGTTTCCAATTACTTGGCTCGCTACTCGTCGTATCGTAGGCTTTTGAGAATTACTGCCTATTTACTCAGATTCGCGAAAAATACGAAATGCAAGGAACCTGACCGGGAGAATGGACCGCTGTTAGTGGACTCGCTGACAAATGCTCATCATGTTTTAATCCAAATGTCGCAATGTATATACTTCGCCGAAGAAATAGAAGCATTATCAAATAATTTGCCGATTAAACCGAAAAGTGTCCTATCATCGTTAAACCCATTTTTGGACGAGAAAGGTATATTGCGCGTAAAGGGTCGTTTAATTTTATCGAACTATTCGTATAATATGAAATCCCCTATAATACTGCACCATAAATCAAGGCTAATAGACTTATATGTTTCGTACTTGCACGAATTATATTTTCATGCGTCAAAGTCGTTCTTATGCAATTCAATCAGGGCAAATTACTGGATCGTTGGCGGCGTCGGTCAGATTGTTAAAAAAATCATCTACAATTGCGTTCATTGTGCCAAAATTAGGGCTACGACTTGCCGTCAAATAATGGCTAGTTTACCTGCAGAGCGAACGTTAGTCACTCGACCGTTTAATAATGTAGGCGTAGATTTCGCTGGCCCATTTGCAGTGAAATGCACTAACCATCGTTCTACCAGAATCGGAAAATTGTATTCTGCATTTTTTGTTTGCTTTTCCACCAAAGCAGTACATATCGAGGTCGTTCCGGACTTGACGACCGATTCGTTTTTGGTAGCTCTGGATCGATTCTGCTCTCGTAGAGGTTTGCCAAGGAGGATTTATTCGGACAATGGTACGAACCTAGTAGGAGCCAAAAACGCTATTTCGAACCGCGAGATCGTCGAATACACCGCTAGCAAATCCGTTGAGTGGACTTTAATTCCGCCCAGAAGTCCTCATTTCGGAGGCTTATGGGAGGCGGCGATAAAATCTGGAAAGTCTTTGTTACGAAATGCAGTAGGTGTACAAATCTTCAGCTACGACGAATATACTACCGTTTTTGCAAAGATAGAATCCATATTGAATTCGCGCCCGCTTTGTTGAATCAAGACTGGCGATGAGTATGAGCCTTTAACGCCGTCTCATTTTCTAATTGGTGCAGCGTTACACGACGTCCCGCTAGATGATGATTACAAAATCAGCCTAACTCGTCGTTACCAATTACTCCGTAATATAATTCGCTCGTTCTGGAGAAACTTCGTTAATTCCTACCTCGCTCAGCTTCATACTCGTAATAAATGGCGATTTGCGAGCCAAAACATAAGGATTGGCGACATCGTCCTCCTTCGTAAGGAGAACTGCGACACCCTCAGATGGCCTATCGCTCGAGTTGCAGCCGTTTATCCGGGCAAGGATAACTCAATACGCAAGGTCGACGTGCAGACTTCGTCCGGAGTCTTTCATCGATCCATTACGGAGTTGGTGCGTTTACCTGTGGAGCAATGACTCCTCAGGGGCGGGAGTGTAACGCGAATAAAGTAGATGGCGCTGCATGTCGCGTTATTGTTTCTAGAAATTACTGGCCATGTATTTTTTAGCTCCGCCAGGGAATTTTTTCTTTGTTTTTTTTTAGATAAGTTCTTGTGTTGTCATAACGATTTGTCATAAAAACGGTGTTTTGTTAGGATAAAATGAAAATATACGTTAATTAATATATGTAAAAGTTTGGGTTTTAGTTTAAATAAAATGTTCTCGTTAATTCGTTACATTATTTCTCATAACGTAAACAGAGAGAAATAATCAATATAATTCGAGATAAAACAAAAATGTTTTTTATTAACTTTGAAGTAGAGGTTTAAACGGTCATTAATACCCAGATGAAGCTGTGGGTAACGTGAAGCAAGATTCGAAACCGTTTGAATACGCAATGCTCAAGTCCATTCATCTGAAGCAGACGAGCAACAGGAACCAAGAATAGAAACCAACGTAAAGAGAGAAAGAATCTCTTTACATAAATATAGTAATTCCAGATAGAACAAAAATTGTTTTATGAATTTCCAAGTACAGATTTAAGAATAGACGGGCAGCCGCGAAACCGTGCCTAACAGCTGGTAGTATATAATTACAATGACGAAAATCAGACATTACTTAAATTGAGATTACACATTCCTTTTTCGTGAATATCTCGAAAAGAAAACAAATACCAGTAAAAACGAATTCAATTCCATCGCAATTATAATGATATTGTAAAGTTTTTTTACTTTCTACTTCTTTTATTCCTTTTTTTTAGCTATTCTCGAAAACATTTCCAACATAAACCAAAATTTACGAGATATTGCTTGTGATTATAATTAATTTTTTAGTGCATTCTTACGATTAAGGGTGTAGCTATGTACAGCTGTTAGTTATGGTTAGAGGAGATTGCAGTTAATTGAAAAAGAGCATCGAGAAGCTGATTTAAACTGACCCATTATTGCGATTAGGTTTTTGAAATACTTACAGTATTTTGTCTTAGGCATTTTTATTTATTTTTTTAACTTTCTTACACCACCGCTATATTTGGAAAGTTAGCGTTTCTATTAAAATACAACTCTCTCCGTCGTTTATATCCTACGACGGATTTTCTTATTTTCGATTTAGCTTCGTTCACTTCTCGAAAAACTTTGAAGTACCATTTCCTTTTCCTTCTCTCATCAACAACAACTATCTCTTCAAACACACAGTCATTCGAGAACTCGAAAATGTTAATTTCTGCATTTCATCCTACGTGAATTTATGGATCAAAATAACACTAGTGTCCGGGAACGGATGCATCGAAAAGTAATGTAATTTTATTATCGAAATCCGAAGATCCCTCTATTTAGTATTACATGACTTTTTTTGATAAATTGGGTCATTATTTTATTATAATTTTTTTTTTTTTTTCGGTTTCCATTTCCCTTTTTTCCAGCTTGTTCCTGTTTTTTTAAATAATACATTAAAACATGCTATTTTTTCACCGGCGATATTATCGTCTTTTTGCAAACTATTTTTTTTTCTCCTTCTGTAACAGTCTTTTGCAGCGTTGTTATCGGACACAATGATCACTGTCATAATGACATGTTTGTAAATAATTTTTGGTGTACCGATAAAAAAGCCAGTGGTTTAAAAAAAAGTACGAATCAACTAAATCATGTAATCAATGAAAATATTATAGATCAATTAGCATGGCGGATAATACAGAGGAGGATTGCCCCTTCGCGAGATCCAATGGACCGAACTATGTGTATGAAAGAAACTAATCAATTTTCTGCTTCCATCTAGAACGTGTTTTTTTTTAACATCTAATTTGATATCTCGCTTCTATTTATTCGTTTTTCTTTCGCGTCTTTTTTTCCTGGTGTCTAATTCTTTATCATTTTGATGTCAGTGCAAGGAGTTGTTGGGCAGAGACAAACTCTATTTGACACAAATTAAGGGTAACGTGCAATTTTCTAAGAAATGACTTTGCCAATTGTGATTTTGTCGATTTCCGCTTTATATTTTATCGGAAGAGAAAAACAGAAAATAGTTTCTTTATTACGCTCGGATAGTTGTAAGAGTTTAAGCGCAGGCAATTACTCTTTTCGTTTCTGAAACTTCCCCACTGAATTTGTTCCCGCTGCCGGTATTGTTTTGTCGAATTGAAAAGACGGAAGTATTAATTCTTTTTACGAAAGCTCGAGTTCAGATTTTACTTTGAAACTAATTAAACAACTATTAGACCGGGATTCGTTGGATGAATTAATTAAGTAACTTTTCATTTTCGGCTACCCATTTTTACTGCGTCGATCGACAAGAGAACGTGAAATAAAGTTATTTGTTCACGAAACGAGTTTATTACGAAAGGGCGAACGGTATAAATTAGGATCCCTTATAAGGGCTATTTCAAAGGATGAAATTTGAAAAAGTAAAAACGCAAATAGTATAAAGTAAATTAAAAAAGTAGGATAAAAGAAAATGAAGTTATGAAAAGCAGAGAAAGAAGAATCGAAAATAAACATAGAAAGCACACAGCGAATCGAACAAAATGCGCCACCAGAAAGTATACATATTATATATATAAGTATATATACGAAATTGATAACAAGATGACACACGGCAATTGATAATGCGTTATTTCTAAGTGTACTTTTAAACTAATGTGGTAAGAGAATGCAAAACATATAGTCCCTGTACTCACCAAGCTTGTGCGTTTATAGATGAGTTTTTTGTCAGTATAACTTAAAATAACTTAAAACTAATATGCGCAATGATTTAATGCTTTTCGGCTATTTATTAGGGCTGTTAAAAACCGGGTAACCGGGTAACCGCGGTTACGGTTAAAAACCGATGATACGGGTGAAACCCGGTTTTACGGTTTTCACGGATACGGTTAACCGTGTAACCGCGGTTTCGGTTAAAAGCCGATGATGCGGGTAAAAATCGGTTTTACGGTTTTCACGGATACGGTTAATTGTACGAAACGATATTTGTATTAATCGCAATGTTGATTAAATAATAATAATAATAGTAATAATAATAATCTTTTTTTCGTTTCTTTTTGGATTGTTGTGTAATTAATAATATCATTGCGAGATTTAGTTAAAATAGCTCGTATTTTGTTGTTATCGCTTTGTCATTTAATAACATCAATCCTAGTTTCAAAAAATTATTTATTTACGGGAAAACCGCAGCTCGGTGAGTTAAAACCTTACTTCATAATCACTCGCGTACGCACACTGCTTGCGGGAGTGAGTCACTCAGCAATGCAACAGATGCTATGCTACAAAAGACAGTCCGCTCCAACCAGTGCGATTTATTTACAACGCATTGGGAAAAAAAGTTGTATTAAGTGGTTGAAAGTTAGTTTTGACGATTTATTTTCTTAAGCTATAGTTTTATTCTGATATCGTTTTCAATTCAAGATGCCACAAAAAAAATAGTTGGGTATGGAATCATGCTGAAAAAACCATAGACAGGAAAGACGCAATATGTAATTATTGCAAAGCCATCTTAAGTTACAATGGTTCTCCTTCGGCAATAGCAAATCACTTGAAAATTATTCATAACAGAATGCCTAATATTGTTATTTTCGGTTTTTTTACGGTATTTCAGCCATTCTTCAATTGATTTAAAAAATTCTTGTTGGAGGTTAAAGATAATGGAAAGTTCTATAACGGTGAATTTTATCAGATTTTTAAAGGTGGTGGAAGAGATTCAAAAAAAATAAAAACATGCATTTTTGACTGAAAAACCTCTTGAAATTCAACTAACAACACCAAAATAGATACATATATGTATGTTACATATATTACAATAAAATGTTTTTCTGAATTTTTTTGAACTTCAGGAACAGATGAAACAAGTCCAAAAAAATGAAAACATGCATTTTTGTCTGAAAAACCTTTGAAACTTCAACTGGAAGCAAACCATAAAATGTAAGTTACATAATATGTCATTGTGTTACCTAATTTGCTATTATGGGAATTTTAAATTCGTGTAGAATCTCTATATTTTTTTATTCTAACAATCCGAAAAAATTCAGAAAAACATGTTATCTTCAAATATGTAACATATATCTATTTCGTTGTTATTAGTTAAATTTCAAGATGGTTTTCAGTCAAAAATGCGTGTTTTTATTTTTTTTGAGCCTCTCGGTCACTTTTAAAAATCTGAAAAAATTTCAATAAGTAATTTACACCACAAAACACGTTATATATTTTTTCCGTCGTAACTGAAATTCAAAATAGTTTTTATGACATTTTAAAAATTTTGAACGTGTCTAAAAATTTAAAAAAAATCACCATTATAGAATTCTCCATTATATTTAACCCTCAACAAGAATTTTTAAAATCGATTGAAAAATGGCTAAGATATCGTAAAAACCCAGAAAATAACGAAATGGTGTCTACAGGAGCCCCCTGTAGGACTAGGGGTCTGAAACTTCCAGTTTTAACTACTTTTTTCATGCCCTAGATTTATATATTTTTTTTTATAAAGTTCGGTTTAAAGGCACTCTTACACCCCTTAACCGGCCATACCCTCTACAATAAAATTTTATAGTTTATTAAATAACCGTCTATACGAACAATTAAAAAATTATAGTTATTACGATATATTTAAATTTTTTTTTAAATTTTATTATATAACTGTTAAAACGATTAACTGATTTATACGATTAACCGAAATCGTAATTAATACGGGTAACCGTTTCATACGGTTAACCGTACCCGTAAGAACCGCAAACACGGTTTTCACCCGAATGATCGGTTTAAACCGATACAGCGGTTAACCGGGTTATCCGTATACCCGTTAAAATCACCAGCCCTACTATTTATACGAAGTCCATAAGATAGAATAACACTACGCCACATTTGCGCTTTGACGATTTCATTTGAGTTTAGGCGGTTGATGGTGTATTAGTCGCCGTTTATGAACTTCTTGTGCATCTCGCGAACTCCATATACAGCGGGAGATTTGTAGAATTTTCCCTAGCGACGATTAGAGATCTGGAGCTATTAATGTTATATTTGGATCTAAAATCCTTAAATCTGGAACAGTGAAAGAAATGTTTAATGTTATCTTCAACAACAGAGGTGCATATGGTACACCCCCCCTCCTCCGGGAGGGATATGAGAAAGACGGAACCAGACTTTCAGTGCCCTGAGAGCACTGGCGCATTGTAAAAATTAATGTTTATGTCTTTTTAATTTTGATCCGTCAAACACTTTCGGGGGAAGACCACGTATGTTTTCTTTCCAGTTCGACAACTGTCCCACCTCCACTGCCATGTTGCAAGAAGTGTGTCGTTAATATAGTTTTTAAGAGTTTTCAGAATTAGGAAAGAACTTTAACTGGACAGATCGATATCTAGGAACTGGATATTCTCAACACAGAATACATCTTCAACAAACCTGTATTCAGAGATGATGGAGGCACCGGTGACAAGAAGATCCAGTGGAAGAATTTTTGGATATGGCATTAGCAGCAGAAGTAGGACAAGTTCTGTACAAAGACGAAATATTATTTAGAAGAAATTTCCTCGCGGTGGGGAATTTACAAACGTCAATAAAACTGAAACAATCTAAATTATGCATTAGCTTTTTATAGCTGTGATTTGGTGTGTTGCACAGCAGTATACATACTTCATCAGAAAGATGTTTATAATATTTCATTACTATCCCTTGTGTGCTTAAATTAATAGAGAGAAATAAAAAAAAAAATAAACTATATTCCCAGGATATTAATTATATGTTTTTTTACAAGCGCATGTTTTATATATTTACTTTAGTTCTAGTGCTCCGTATTAGTAATCGTGTCATTGTCGGACGGTAATTTCGATAACTAGGGAATTTGGGAATTCGCAAAAATTTGATAAATGGTCGTGTTTAATGGAGAATTTCAACCGTCGTCGTGATACATCGACGCTAGCGAAAACACCTGTTGTTCACTTCTTTTTTCTTTTTTTTTTTTTTGGAAAAACTCGATGAGATTTTCTTTTAAATCATAATAGGCAAGTTAATTTCTGTAAACACAGAGACGATTGATACTCCGTACATGCATTGACTGGTATCGAAGAATAAATCGGAGGGTAGTAAAGTATAAAATCTAAAAAACTCGCTATTTCACGCTTCTTCTGCCGTCTCGGCCAATTATACAGGGACGTAATTTTATTTAGATATGCCTTACCCTTTCTCGTGAAATCCGATAATGGCCACGAAACTGAACTTCTTTATGGTATGAGACGCACTTTTATATTGACAAAGTCGACACAACGTTCTGTAGTCCCCACCTAAATTGACTAATCATCCATTGTGTCCCTAAAAAGAGGGGGACCAAGCATGATTATACTATCCGAATAAATCAAAAAAATTTGACCAATTAAATCCTTGTTCAAACGTAGCTAGTACGTTACACAATCCATGTGCCATTTAAAAAACCATAGTCTGGCTCTCCTGCTGAGAAGGATGTGTTTCTTCCTTATGTTTTTCCTTTTTTTTTTTTTTTTTTTTTTTTTTTTCATTGCGCCGAGAGGTATCATAAGCAATGAGGATCTCTGGTGTACTTAAAGGTGGAAAAGAAGGGAGGAGGAAATAGGGAAGGGAGAGGAGTGAGGAAGGCGTGTGGATAAGGCAAGGTAGGACAGTGAATAATGTGGTGGCCTCAGTAGGACAACAGATTAGGATTGAGGAAAAGCGGACGCTTCGTCACAGAGAGGTTACATTAAACGACGAAATCTACATAAGAGCGATAGTCAACAGTTCGAGTTTACTAGGTGATCGGAAGCGCATCCCGACACCACTTTCTTCGTTTGAGCCGTCTGGGAGGATTTCCAGGAATATTTAACTGGTACATTCGGCTGATATACGGATTTGAGCTCCATTGCAGCTTCTCGAAGAATTTTTTGTACTGCTCATCATAGGTGTTCCTGACGAAGGATACCTGTAGATCCGTGTGCAGCGTTAAATTTGAGACATATCTAGGCGCGGAAGCAATGATCCGAAGTATCTTCGACTGCTCCCTTTGGATTTTGGCTAAGTTGGATTTTGCTGTTGTACCGTACAGTTCAAGTCCATACTTCCAAATGGGCGCTATCATCGTTAGATAAAGTTGTCGCTTGATATTTAATTTTAAAGTTGATTTATGACCTAATAGAGGATATAATAATCTACAACGACTGGAGACGGTCTTCTTCGTTTGAAGGACATGATGACGCCAAGTGAGTCGCCTATCCATATGTAATCCCAGGTAACGGACTGAGTCGACTTGAGGAATTTTTGTATTATAAATTTTTAAGGCAGGACAAGTGACGTGTCGGTTCGTATATGTGACATGTTGGCACTTTGCTGGGTTGAAGTGTATACCCCAAAGCTGTGCCCAGTCTGCTATTTGGTTTAAGTGGCTCTGTACTGCAGCATTAGCATATTCTGGATCTTCATTTGTTGCAAGTATGGCCATGTCGTCAGCAAATGTGGCGAGGATTGTTAGATTAGACTTAGGCACATCAGATGTATAAACGGAGTACAATAGTGGTCCAAGTAGGCTCCCTTGCGGTACCGACGACTGAATGAGATGCTCTTCCGAAAGCGAATTGTTGACTCGGACAATAAAGGTTCTATCGTTTAGGTAAGATGATAATAGCCTATGTAGATCTGAAGGAACCAACGGTTTTAGCTTAAATAGTAGGCCTGCGTGCCATACCTTGTCAAAAGCCTGGGCAACATCAAGGAAAACCGCCGAGCAAACTTCCTTCTTTTCGAGTGCGAAAGAGATGGCATCAACTAACCTGTGGCATTGTTGTATGGTTGAGTGCTCTGATCTAAAACCAAATTGATGGTCCGGAATTACATGAAGGCTTTCCATTATTGGATGGAATCGATTTAAAATAAGTTTCTCAAAGACCTTTGAGAGAGAACTCAATAAGCTGATTGGCCGGTAGGAGGATACCTCTATTTCTGGTTTTCCTGGTTTACGAATCATAATGATGACTGATTTCTTCCACATGTTTGGAAAGTATCCGATTCTGAGCGAGCTGTTGAATATATAGCACAATAGGATGGCCGCTTTACGCGGAAAGTGTCGGATGATCTCCGGTGTAATCTTGTCGCATCCAGGAGATTTCTTCAAAGCTACTTCCTGGAGATGCTGAAACACCTCTCTGGGCGAAAAGAGTTTAGTCCTAGTTGTAGACTGCGAGGCTTCCTGTAAGCCATTACACACCATTTGTGTATGAGCCTGATCCATATCTAGCTGGGGTGTGAAGACTGCGGACAAGTGACTAGCAAAAGCATCCGCTTTACCCTTATCGGTTTTTGCCCAGCATCCATTCACTTTCAAGTTGAAGGGCTCCTCAATGGGCTTCGTCAACTTTCTAGCTTTATGCCATAAGGATCTGTTATCGTTATTTAACTGGTTTAACTTGTAAGTCACGATTTCATTTTTATAGTCTCTGAGTGCAGTCTTCAGCCTAGATTGTAAGGTATTGTAGATGAGCTTGAGCGAGGGGTAACGATTTCGCTGCCACTTCTTCCTGGCCGCCCGAGTGTCTCTAATTAATCTTCTTATTTCAATCGGGACGAAAGTACTATGTACATATTTATTACTGTTGTAGCTGGTAGATTCGTTGCATGCAGATTTCACCATAGAAGTGAAATCGGCAACTGCATTATCAATATCATTCGCGTCTTTTAACCTGATATTCAGATCAATATCGTTTTCTAATATGTCTGAAAAGAGAGTCCAGTTAGTAGTATTATTGACCAGCTTTTGATGTTGCGATATAGTTTTTGGGTGAGAGCTTACCACGGCAATAACAGGCACGTGATCGGAGGATAAGTCGGCTAAAGTGTTGCACGATCTGCCGTAAGATTGAAGTCCACGAATAATAAAGAAGTCCAGAATATCCGGTCGCCTGTCGCAGTGGCTAGGCCAATATGTCGGAGACATCGGAGAAAGAATGCTAAGAGAATTTTCTTGTATTGCCTTGACAAGCCTTTTCCCGGATTGGTTAGTTATCGTTGATCCCCATGCGCTGCTCTTCGCATTGAAATCGCCACCACAAATGAATTTGTTTCCAAGATGCCGGAAGATCGCGCTGAATTCAGTCTGTGGAATACGAAATTCACCGTGACAATAAATTGCAGCTATTCCAAGTTCACTTGAAAGTGTCTCAATATTTACTGCTATGATTTGGTACGCATACGAGGAGCGAGAAAAATTTTTGTGTTGCTTGTAGCGGCGTTTAACCATTACCATGGCTCCTCCACGTGCTGTGCCATCAGGATGATGCACTGAGTACACTTCATATCCGCGTATGGAGAAACTGCGTTCGTATATTAAATGTGTCTCTGTGACGAGTGCAACATCAACAGAGTTGGTTTGAAGAAAAATTTCTAGTTCGTTCTTTTTGCTTGTAATGCCGTTGGCGTTCCACAGCATAATGACTAGCGAATGTTGTGTGACAATACTGCTGTTATCTAACATGATGGTATTAATTTTTCTATTAGCTTTGTCATTAACGAGATTAGCGGATTAATCGTACTTCTAAATTCGTTTAGAAATGACGTAAGATTCAATGCCAAATTGCCATTAATATTATTACCATTAACGTTATCGATATTTTCGTTGACGTGATTACCATTAATTACGCGGTCGTAGTTCATATTATTAGCTTTAGCATCATTTTTAGCCACACTAGCATAGGACTTGCTATTTACGTAAGGAAAAGCTTTTTCAGGATGATGGTAACTATTATAGTTGGTTATCTGAGTTTGAGCGTGAGAGGATCGCACTTTGTTATAATACTGAGCCTGTTGTTTTAGCACGGGACACCCTCTATAGCTTGCCGGGTGGCTCCCTTCGCATAGCGTACAAACCGCTGATTCCGTCGGGTCTTTACGACAAGATTTGGTGTCGTGCCGTCCTGTACATTTGACGCATCTCGGGGGTAAATTACAATAATTTGCCGTGTGGCCCAATAGCTGGCATCTTTTGCATTGCTGTAGTCTAGAGTTCTTATATGGTTCTTCAACTGCAACAATAGTATTTAGCATGCAAGTGACTTGAAATATGTCCTGATTTTTTGGGGACGGCTTTAGATCTACAAAAAACATCGGAAGAGGCTGTTTTGTTTTACTTTTTAAGATGTTAACAACTCTAATGACATCATATCCTTTTAAACGTAGTTCGCTCGTTATGTCCGCTGTATCTGTAGAGGAGTGGAGGTTTTTTAAGACCACCCTAAAAGGTTTCTCCTCCGCAAGTGAATACGTATAGTAAAGATAATTTTTTTCCTTCAGGGCTTTAACAACTGCGCGGTAACTTAGCGCGTTTTGAGTCCTTATAGTTACGCCTGATATGGTAGATTTTAAAGAAAATTGTATATCTTTCAAGGTTAGCAAAAATTGTCTAAATTCAGTGAATTTTTGTATGTTTTTAACCATTATCGGCGGAGGGAGTTTAGTTTTATTAATACCCAATTCAACATTAGTTGAATTACTGTCTCCGTTTGCTACATTCGTTTCGTTATTACTTGGAGAAGGTGTGTTGGTTTGCATTTTATTTAGGTCTGCGTCCTCGTTCGCAAGGAATTCAAATATATTGACTTTAACTGGTTTTTTATCGTGAGCAGACACGTTGTTGGCGAGCTTGTCGGTCCCAGCCTTCTTCGCTGGCGCTGTACGTTTAGGCGTGGACCAACCGTCACTGTCACTAGTTGTAGGAGTAGATAGTTGTCGTTTAATAACGTACCCTGACGATGATTTTTGTAAACGAAGAGAGGCAACGGCAGTATTACCCGAACTACTTGCCGGAATAGACGGGCGATTTACATTCGTACCTTTATTCATAGTTTTGAAATAATAAGCCGGTTAAATAATAACAGACTGGCGGAGCCAGCCGATAAAAGAAAGATCTCACCTGCGTTATCAGCAGCCGTCTGTATGTTTCTGTTCGGCCGAGCGACAAGATAAGATAAGATAACAACGACTCGGAAGCAGTAATTACCACCGCGCGAAAAACTACTCACAAATTACATTCACGAACGCTATCATGTTTTTCCTTTAAAGGTATTTGCCGATAGTCACTCTTCAATAAAAAGTTAAGAGTGTCACGAGAGGCAAACCGCTAATGTAAATTTTGTACACTACTTCCTGAAATTCCTGCAGGATTGCTGGAATTCCTGCGGGATTGTTGGAATTCCTGAGCAATTGATTGGAATTCCTGAGCAATTGATTGGAATTCCTGAGCAATTGATTGGAATTCCTACACGTTTTACATTAAACTTCCACAACAGTTTATCCTTTGCAGCGTCATAAGTTCACGATGAGCGGCAACGAGCTTTTAAGGTGATCTGATTGAGTTTATAACAATTAATGCAGAATCGGTTTGATCTGTCTGTTGTTTTTTGTTTTTTTTTTTAGCGAACAATACCACGGGTTACACAAAGGTTTTATAATGACTTCTCCTTTTCTGTTTTTATTCCTGTTCGTATTGTCCGTAGTGACCACCACCACCTGCTTCAAGAATTCATTTTTGAAATTTGTAACCATCAACTCTATAGGGTGAATTACAGCCAATGGTAAAATCGTCCATTATCTTCGAAATTTTGTCTTTGCGTGCAACGGCTGATATAAATTCCGCGTCATATTCTTCCAAACAGGACTGTTTTATTTTAATGTAAACTACTACCTACTAGATAGCCCTTTTTTTCTTTCTCACTAATTAACATCTTTATTAATCCTTCACCCTAGATATATATGTACCTATATTCTATTTTGGCCTTGTATCAACCTTCTCGTTTGACAGCTGTTTTTTCAATAAGTCTCTAGGACATGCCACTATTACGTGTATTCCTCTTAATTTTAGAATGTTTCGCGATTATTTTTACCAACCTAATGTTGTTCCTATCGTTGCTATCGCGCGCGTTCAGTCAATGAAAGTGCTTGCCACCGGTTCATCGCATACTTCTTCGGCGAACTGATATTTTAAGAGATTTCGTTCTTCAGCCGCACTGAGCATGTATTTTTAGCTCATTTTGGTAACTTGTGAAGTATTTTCGTTCGCAGTGATGTCCCGCCGGAAATTTCGCAACTTCATATCGACAACCGGTGCTAGTAATTCAACAATTCAGTTGGCCTCTCTGTACCGGTTTCGCTTATTACGGAACTAATTATAGTGTACATTTTAAGATTGTACTACACAGCTATTCCAAGTACTGTTGGATGATTTTTCATTTGTTCGTTAAGGTCTATTGAAACAATAGTTCTTCGTTCTAGTTCTCTGACGAGTTTTTTTTTTTGTTTTTTTTTGTTTTTAATTCTAATACTTTTTCTAACAGTGTGTTTCTTGCGCCCTCTCGACGCCAAATAAAATCCTTTTGGCTAACGTATATCTCGGAATTCATTCTATCATCGCTTCCTTTAGGCGATCAGCCAGATTTCAATCCTGATGGTGGCAGGTCTCTTATTTTTTAGTTTTTTACCGCGAAAACTAAAACTGCACATCAACACACACGAGAATAATCAAAGAACTTACTTCACAGAAATAACCTATTAAAACGAAAATAAAGTTCTGTGTGTCTCGAGTGTGTTAGGCTGTCGGTTTTCGGAAATTAGGTTGTCTGTTACAATTGGTCTCGTTCATACTGGCGCAAAGAGAATTATGGGTTTTTCAAAGAGAGGAACGGGCGACCGGTTTTCCAATTTGCCAAGTCACAGCGACCGTTGAATTTGAGCATTTTTATTCATCCCTAATTTACCAATGACAAGTACACACTGATAAGTCCTATTATCCAAATGCGCAGAGGACGATAATGCAAGTTCAAAATATTCATTTTATTTTTCATCAAAATCATGAGACCATTGACGGATGAAAATATCGGTACGGATTTAATCGCGAGAAGCGGATCCCTGCAGGAAAATGTACAAAATGTCGAACGTTAATCGCATTTAGCGCCGTCAATGAATCCAAGGTTAAGAAATGCTTGTCAGTTATTCGCGGAGTATATGTATATTTAAAGAGCGTGAAAACTATTTTGAATTTTAAATCAGCTCCTTGGCTAGTTTGCTCAGTGACTGCGATCGGCAATCCTCTAAACATTCGGAAACACAAAACGGAAATTAGTCGAATTATTTGTCTTCCCGATGCTTAGAGAACCTCGTAACTTACGGCAATCTATAAGAAAGTACATTCGGTAATTAAAATGTTATTTTAAAAATGATGATGAAACACTAAATAGACAG
Organism: Icerya purchasi; assembly: GCA_039619475.1. NCBI lineage: Eukaryota > Metazoa > Arthropoda > Insecta > Hemiptera > Monophlebidae > Icerya > Icerya purchasi. The sequence goes on from CM077115.1 coordinate 587,637,915, forward strand.
AGAGATCTTTATTAAAGAGACTTTGGTGTTTCATCATTTTTAAAATACTCGTATTTTTTGAAGTATTATTACCGGAAGGTAGATTATAATTATGTTAAAATATTCGGTAATAAGGAAAGTAGAAAGTCATTAAGTTACGACCCAGTTTAAACGATTTAGACGATATTATAAAAATAAACTGCGGACAGAACCTTCAAAAATGGATTAATTAACAGCGCTAAGGTCAGTTATTGTGACGTGGTTGAGGCTTTTGTAGATTTTTTACGGGGGAGGGGGGTAATTATTTCCTTTAGTTCTGTGAAACGGCATCATTACGATCGTGTTTTTTGATTTTTATGAGTTTTTACCCTTCCATCTACCAATTGCACCACGTCGGTGATCAAACTCCTGTTTAAAAAAAAAAGTTCCCATTTAACACTGTCGCGTACATCTTGTGCGCTTTTCGAACCTACTTGGGTTATTGAGTGTAATATTATAGCATAGTTTTTGTATTCGATTTTCTAGATTGTTTGAGTCTCGCTCACATCTTTCGCGCTGTCGAAAAAAGATTTACAAATATCTCTTATGAAAGCTCGTGCAGAGACAAGACAGACCAATGATTTCGGACAACTGGCCAAAATTATGTGCGATGCAAAAACTTCTCGGATGGCTTTTTCTTTTAGCGGTATTTTCGCTTTTTTTTTTTTTTTCTTCTTCAGCAACTTCTTCGTCTTCGTTGCTCGTAATAAGGGCAAAGATTTACTTAATAGAGGGGAAAAAAGCCAAGGAACAGCGAGCTTTTCTTTAAAGGGTTTCTCCCCTTTAGATACGTTTCGCCAAAGAGAGGGGAACCTTTTTAACGATACCGTCGAAAAATTCCGAAAATCTCCTTTGCAGCGAACCGGAAAATTTTTAACAAAAAGAGCCCCCCCCCCCCCTATGTTCGTTGAAATGATTGTAGGTATAAAATATTTACAAAACTAACTTGCTGCGTGCTGCCATTATAGCTTTGACACCGCAAACCGGCTCTTTGGCCTCTCCGACGAGGAACGTAACATCGCATAATTCCGGCATGTGAGCTAAAAATTTCAGTTCTTCCACGAGTCCGCTTTTGTTCTCGAAAATGCTGATATCTTCTTCGTTATGGTTTGGAATACGTGCGTTGTTAATTCCACCCATCATTCTCAATCTGAAAAATAATGATAATTAATAGCGCGGGTAATGCGTGTAACGTGTAGATAAGGATTTTCGCGTGAGCGGACTGAGTTTTAAATTATAAAAAGAAAAATAATTCAAGTAGACCAATGAACTAGGTGTTTAAGCAAAAAGTTTTCAATACATTTTGAGTTTCGCGAGCATTTCACATCGACGACACTCGTTTATATCACCGTCCCATCTGGTGAAGCGGATTATAATTTTTTCCTGCTCATAGTGAGGATGTGTGTTGTTGTCCGAATAGTTACACAGGAAACCCCCATCGGACTGATTAGTCCGCGACGAGTAAAAAGTGATTAAAGTCGAAGTAGCAATTCGTTCGCAGTCGTGAAAAGTAATGGAAAATCAGCGCACACGTGTCTAGCTATCGCGCTGAAATTAAACGATCCAATGCGTACGCTGCATTAATTGTATTATTTTTGCCAAGAGAATGAAATAGTTCTGTGACATATCGGAAATATTAGCATTAAATAACGGTTACAAAGGAAGAAAAAAAAATCAAGTATATAAATTCGCCGTTATTATTCTACTCGCCTATATGATTTTGTGGATGTATGTAACTCTCCCCCTGTGGGAGGAAATGTGGGTGAAAATATTCTGCAATGGGTGCTGCGCACGTCAATTGATAGAAAAGTGCGATTAACATGGCTTACCTGTAAAAACGATCGCGTTTAGTAATAAATAATGATGATAACGATAAATCGAAAAGTTATTGAAAAAGGAAATTCATAAATTTTTTATCGAGTAATTCAAAGTGTGGCGGGTGAAAAAAAATCAGGAGCAGTCCGAAGAGGGGTTGCCATTGAATCGGGTGACGTCGCGAGTGCGATATTAAATATATTTGAAAGGGAACAGAAGGTTGCAGATAAACTGGTGGTAGTATATTACTCTTCGTTCGACGTTGTCTGTGTGTGAAGGTATAGCGTAGGTTTCAGTATTAGATGAACACAGCTTCTTCGTGGCTGAGTGCGTAAGCAAATAGGTGCTGGTAGGAAGGTCTGTTCCGCGTGTACATAAATTCTATGCTAGTAGCGAAATGTTCTTTTTTTAAAAGGCCGTTAATAGCAGAAATGCAAAAAGGCTTTTTTGTTCAGGGTCGCTTATGAAGATTGAGCATAACTCTAGTGTCGAACGTGCGAACGAAAAAACTCCCGAGCCGGTTTAATTATTAGGCGAATGAAATATTTACATCGATGCATGCAACAGTAGTTTTTAAAGTCGAACGGAAAAAGAAAAAAGAAAACATGTACCATAGACTGCTGTTCTAGATTACTAATGCTACATAATGAGAAAACCTTCTCTAATGACCTCTCAACGGCCATCAAAATAATCTATTTTCATGAAAATTACGTAAAAAAGCTTTAGACGATGTTTACAAAAAAGAAAGAATGATTTTTTTTTTTTTTTTTATTAATCAAAGTGTCGTCAGCCATATTATAAACTTGAAAAGAAAAATAAAATCAAGAAAAAAGCGATAAAATTAAAGCTTTTTTTTTCCTTCCTTGTTTTGGTTTTCCCCTAGGCTTGTCGGCAACGGATGATTACCCATCAAAAAACAATGACTGCCATCATCATTATTGTGTACCATTTTTTTCCTTTCTTTGAAATAAATCAACAACTTCACTCAATAATAATAGTTTATTAAACAAAAATATTTTACACAACTAGAAGAGAAGAATAATTTAACAGAAAATTACAACTATGTGTTTACCGGAAACGTTATAATTTATTTTCTATCTCCAAATTCGGTCTCCTGTTGTTTGGAAATTCGCGCTGGCGTACAAGACAATGACGGGGGTTTCTCCTAACTAAACGGGCGACAGTGTTTTCCTATTTGCTAGGTGTTCACGACGTCCATTGGAGTTTTCCAAGAAGTCCGCCTATTTATTCCCCGGCATTTTTAGTGTAATCGAAATACTATTTGTCAGTTCTTTGTAGAATTTGCGGGCTGTATATCCGCTTCAAGGTATAATGCTACAACAACTATAGTGGATGTATCGAACGGATTACAGAATTTTATCTCAGTAAATATAAAGTTAATTGCTGATATGTAAAAAAAAAGGATGAAACATGAATCGATGAATTCAGTGTGGGAGGGATAAGCAATTGTAAGGAGAGATAGGTTTTGTTTAGGATTCAGAATCAAAGTGATCGGAAAGCAGCCTGGTTTTATAGAAGTCCAAAATGTGTTCTAGGGATTTCTATATTGTAAAAATTTCAAGTGAAACTCATCTGAGCGTTTTCCTGGATTATCAGTATGTGCGGAGTGAAGGGAACTCCTGAATTTTCCGGTGTAGGAAGAAACTACAGAATCAAGGAAAGCCGAAAATGATGAATAAAGAACGGAATATTATTAATGTTCCATAAAGTTCAGATTTAAAAGAAGGTTAATATAGTTTTTTTTGTCACGTTTATCGAAAAAGTATTTAAATGACAGAAAAAAAAAAACTTCACAAAAATTTTCTCCATTACTGCCATAGTTTTTCGCCAAGGAGCAGAGATTGTTTTGCAAGGAGGTCCCTTCTACTTCTAACTGTATCGGAAATCCCTATCGTGCATCTCATTAATGATCTATATATATATATATATATATATATATATACATATATCGAAGTGTATGCAACCCTTAACTCATCTTCGATGATTAATAAGCAAAACGAATTCGCCCTATTGGGCTTAATCTGCATGAACCGGCCAATTGCACTCACTCTATATACACACTATAATAATCCGACTGCGCATATATACCACTGCAAAATAGATAAACCACATATGCGCTTTGTTAATTTCCTTGGACTATCGATAGTGTGTCATCGGTATGTACACGTTTATGAGACTGCTGTGTCGCGATAGTCGAGGTGTACGGAATGGCATTTGCTTATCATCTAGATGCTAAACTGAATGCATTCTTCTTTCTCTCCCTTCAATATCACATACAATCTACATTATCCTTATAAAAAACAAAACGTACGGATCTCGCTGACGTTACGTAATTTAATTTGTCTTCTCCTCTTCCGAGAATTCTTTTATAATAAAGCTTAACTATTCTAATTAAATTAACTGAAAGAATTCACTAAATCAGGTTCGCGAAAGGCCAACTCTATAGAATCAGTAAATTGTGGTTACCTAAAGTAACCTCACATTCCTGTTTTGAGTGATTTCTTTCATCATCATCGCATCCATTTCGCCATGAATCCAAGAAAAACAATCGCAACAACATATAATATATATATATGTATATATACAAATACACATGTTGCACAAACCCAAAACTCCTAACTGTTTTAAAAGAAAAAGTACGAGTTGATACCGTTTTATTTTTTTTTAAAATATAGCTCTTATTAAAGACGATATATATATATTTTTTTTGTTATACCCTGTACCGGTATACTATACCATAACCAGCGATGAGGGTATGCAAAAGATAACTCGTTGTTCGCCTCTTCTCCCCATTGGGAGTAATGGAACTTTTATTGCTTAAACCGTTACTTTTGTTCGGATATAAAATGTTTAAACTAGTTGTGTAATATTAATATTAAAACGGTACATCCGTCTGCGTTTGTAGGACATCTCGACACCATCTTCTTTTTAATCGTCTCGCAGGGTTTCCGGGTAGAGTCCGAGTGTACATTTTCCTTATGTTGGCGTTACCATGGGATTGTAGTTGATTAAAAAATTTCTGATATTGTGCCGTATACAATTTATCGATAGATGGAATGCAGAGATCGTGATGTAACGTCTCATTGGATACGTATTTTGGTGCCGATGTTATCATGCGTAATATCTTGGATTGTTGGCGCTGAATTATCCGAATATTTGACTTGCTGCCGCTATCGTATATTTCGATTCCGTATTTCCAGATTGGGGCGATGACCGTCAAGTAAAGAAGCCTTTTTAAATTGAGGGTTAATGATGACTTCCGGCCCAATAACGGGTGAAGTGACCTGGCGCGCACTCGCATCTTCGCTCGAACTTGAGCAATGTGAAATCTCCAAGTAAGACTCTTATCTAGAATAATACCGAGATATTTGACTGATACAGATTGCTGAATTTCTATGTTGTTGATTTTTATATTCCGGCACGCTGTTAATCTATTTGTGAAGATGACGTGTTGGCATTTCTGTTCATTGATTCGGATTCTCCAATTGGTTGCCCAATCTTAGATCCAGTCTACATGTTGTTGGATCGTATTGTTCGCAAAATCCGCGCTGGCGTTTGCTGACGGTATTGCTATATCATCAGCATATGTAGCTAAAATAGTTTACTTTGAAACTGGGATATCTGCCGTAAAAATTGAGAAAAGTGTAGGGCCGAGGAGACCGCCCTCCAGAACCGATGCTTTTATTTTTTTAAATTTCCGAGACAGTGTCATTCACTTTAACTACAACTGTATGATCACGTAGATACGATGATAAAAATAAGAAGAGATCAGACGGAAGTACTTGTTTAACTTTGCAGTCCAGCAGTGTGCCAAACTCGATCGAAAGCTTGAGAAATGTTCAGCAAAACAGCCAAGCACACTTCTTTCTTCTTCAGTGTCGTCGATATTGAGTCCAAGATTCTATGACATTGGTGTATTGTCGAATGGTATGGATGAAATCCAAACTGGTGATTTGGTATGATATTTCGTTGAGCAAGAAGAGGCGCAGTTCTATCTATAATTAACCTTTCCAAAGATTTTGACAAGCTGTTTAGTAGACTAATTGACCTATATGATGACATGCAAGCCGCATTTTTGTTTGGTTTTTGTACACCATTATTATTATCGATTTTTTCCATCGGTCCAGGAAATGGCCCAATCTAATAATAGCATTGAACACGTAGCAGATGAATATGACAGCTTTCTTTTGAAGGTGACATAAGATTTCTCCTGTTATTTTATCTATGGCTGGCGCCTTCCTGCGTGGAGCTTTCCAGAAGCATTGAAACACCTCTTTGGGTGAAAAAGATCTTAAAGGAAGTTCTAATTGAAGAGAGACTTCCAGTGATTCTTGTAATCTTTCCGCAAATTTGTTATTGATAATAGGATGAGGACTAAATATCTTTTCTAAGTGCTCTCCAAACGTTTCCGCTTTTCCCATATCTGATTTTGCTCAGTTATCTTTCAGTCTGATATTACACTGTGTTTTTTATCTCTAAGCAATTTCTTTGTTGCTGTCCAAACCGAATAGTTGTCCAGTGATTCGATGTATTTCTTAAATATGCCATTTCTAAATTTCTTAATTTCATTTTTTAGTTTGTAATTTATCTGATTATAAAATATCTTATACGATGGGTAACGTTGTTGATGCCACTTTTTCCTACCTATTCTTGTTTCTTTTATGAGCTTACGGATTCAGTAATTAAAGCTATATCGATATAGTCCTCATACAGAAAAATTTCCAGTTCAGTTTTCCTTTGCCTGGCACCATTTTCATTCCATGTTATTATCACTAGAGATTGCTGTATGATAATATTACAGTTTGTCGGCATTAGGGTAGAATTTTTTCAATGACTTTGGTGAGTAATGTAATTAGTGGGTTTATTATTTACTTAAACTCACTGATGAATGTGTTTAATATTATTGAGATGGCATTATTATTTGTTTCCTTTTCATGTTGTATTATCCTGTGGTTGGTAGTTTTCAGGGTAATACTATCCGTGTACTCTTTGTTTATCGGAGGATATTGTTCACAGGGATAACAATTACTAAACTCTTCCGCATCATTTGTTTTAATTATGCGATTTAAATTTGGCAGTGTATTTTTCCTACGTAGAATGGGGTTGAGGCGTATTTGTTCCTCTTTGTACGCTGGACAGCCCCTGTAATTCGATGTATGTGGACCTCCACACAAGGCGCACTTAGCTGCTTGTGTTCAGGTAGTTTTTTGCAGCTGCTGGAGTTGTGCTTATGCCCCCGCATTTGACGCATTGGAATAGTAAATTACAGTAATGTTTTGTGCGCCCGTAGTAATTCTGGCATCTTGTGTATTGCGGTATCCGGCGATGCTTTTTTGGTTCTTCTACGTGATATGATTGAATGCAGGATAGAATTAACTTTGAAAATTTCTTGATTTTTTGGTGATTGGTGAAGATCAACGAAAAATAAAGGGAACGGATAGTTTGTTTTTGCATGCGGGACGTTTGTGATCGATTTAACTGATAATCCTAGGTTTTCCAGTTGATTCTTAAAATTTCATCTGTCGGAGTAGAGTGGTGTAAATGTGACGAATGACAACACGGAAAGCCTGCGATAGTTGGTAGGTATAAAAGGAGGTGTTTTTGCTTTTTAGTAAGTGGACTTAAATATTGTAACTCTCCGGGGGGGGGTACTTGGTTTAATAGTTACGCCTTACATTCGAATTTGAGTTCTGGTTTATTTTCCTTTAGTTGTTTGACGAATTGGATATAGTTTGTTATATTTTTTACTAAGATAGGTAGTGCATTCGGATTTGACTCGTTTTGTTTTGACTGTTGCCGAGGGGTGTCATCTGCTCCTGTAGATGAATCTATCGTAGAATTATTGTTGTCCTGGTCCGGATCTTGTTCTGCTAGGTATTGAAATCGATTGTATTTGTAAATGGTGTAGGCTTACTTTTTTTTGATTTGTTAGGCATTTTCTGTCGAAATTGCGTGCTGTAGCCGAACTTTTTAATTGTTTGTGTTGTGATGACAATTCTTCGTCACTTGTACCACTTAGATGTGCCCGTTTATTTACGCAATGAAACCCACTACGATTAGAAATAATTATTGGAGAAATCGGTTTGAAAGTTCCGTTTTCCCTAGAAATTGGATAATCGGAAGTCGTATCTTCTGTATTGTGATCGTGCGATGTAATAGCATTAATGCGATCATAGCTGTTTGATTCTATTTGCGATCCGCTTTGCAACAGCGGACGAGTTAGATTCATTATTTTTTATTGGGTCGGTTAAAGAGAAATAATAATCGATGTACGATATATTCTCATTGAACACATAGTAACGCCGTTTAGCCGTGATGCGCTATGACCCCGTTGTTGTTTTCCGAACGATACTGAGAAAAAAGGAGAAATGAAAATATTTTCACCGACCGGAACAGAGTCTTAACGAAAAATCCGATACGACTTTTGTTTACATTACTCGTTTTTTCTATAACCTAGGGTGTAAATGTTTACGATAGTGCGCTATCTGATCACTAAAATTTTAAATAGTATTCGTCATTTATAAGCAAAATAAACATGTGTAGGGGTTTAGAAATAGGTATGCTCTACTAATTACATACATTGTATAACAAATGTTATTAAGTAATAACTAAGTAATTAGATCTTATTAAAAAATCTTTTTAAAGCTTCTTTTGTAAGTATTCAGTGCCTCCATATTTGCATATTTATTCGAGTCTTGGTGCATGTCGACAAGCGTAATTTTGTATTAACTGTTAATTCAAAAAAAAATAAATAAATAAAATAATAGTTACAAAAAGATTAGAATTACAGGACTAGTCATTGAAAAATGAATGAAACGGCGCCAAATTAATTATAGGACGGAAATTAAAAAACAGCCCGACACATTTTATCCCCCTATATACAAAAGCAAATCTAAAACAGCGCGTTACGGAAATTGTTTTGCAACGAACGTTGATTAAATAACTTTTCAACGTTATTTTCCTTTCCAAATATATTAATGCGTGCTAATTCGTAATGAAATGGTGCAAGACTATCATCAATGGGATTGATAGCTCATGGAGAACCGAAGAGGCATAATCGAAATGATTAAAGAAAACCAAAAAAAAAAAAAAAAAAAAAAAAAAAAAGGATGAATGCAAGAAACTGGCTTAACGGAGGATGTAGTCAGTTCGCTGAGGTAAAGTATGTTAGTATGAAGAAAAGAAACATAGAGATTATAAATAGGCAAGTATACGACGGGCTAGAATCGGACTAAATTTCAGATAAAAGAATTACCGTTTTTAAAGTTTTGCGGGTTACAGGTAAAACGGTCTTAACGGTGAGCGAAAGAAATGATGTGTATTGTTGAACGAAAGAAAATAAGCACTATTGTGCGCAGTGTTGGAGTAAAAGTACGATTATAAAAATAGTGAGGTAAAATTGCAGAAGAAGAGCGGTTAAGGGGGGAAGTGAATGAGGATAATACGAAAGAATAAGCGCGCGGACTGGATTTTAAGAAGCAAGCTTTTGCCAGAGTAAAACACCAAGTAAGAAAATGTAATGTTTGCTGATGATAGCTGATCAGACAATCGTCGTATCTGCTTCAGACCAAGACACATGGTTAGTAATCTGGAAAAATCAGTTTGCAAACTCAGGAAATGTACACGTGTGTTTTGTTGTGCAGACAACCAGAATGGATAAGAATCAGTCACAATGAAGTAAATTTTGCAAATGTCTATAATTGCGGATTAAGGTGTGATCAGTGGTAAAGAGAAAGACAGACGAATATGTTTTAAATTTTTTTGAGGTTTTTTTTTCTCTAATAAAATAATTTAGTCGTTGAACTGATTTCAAAAAAAAAAAAAATAATAAATAAATAATATCTCTAACGACCGCTGGTTATGTAAAATATTATGATCAGCATGTATACAGAAACCGCAATTATGATGAGTGTAGGTACCATGATTATTACTCTGCAAATTATTAAAGCAAAGGTAAATTGTAAGCCACCTTTGTAACCAAAAAACTGGAATTGTTTCACCGGTATAGTTTAACAATAGTCTATAGAGATAAGTTGATAACTTAGCTGGCTTTAACACTGACAGAAGACCAATGTGCAGAGTATATCAAAAATTTTAGATTTCTGAGACTTTGGATGCTGCCCTAGTAGAGTATTATTGATGATATAAAGTTACACTGAAACTTTATAAGAAATGCACTTGGGGTATGTTGCAGATTCCGTTATACTGAAATAGGGAAAGATTTCAGTATAATATAGATATAAATGGTCTTTTTTTATTTGTAAATAATGAAGGTAAAGTTCGACCGTAATAGATTATTAGAAAATTTTAATGTAACTACTAACAACATTTTTACTTATATTACAAAAATAATAATCAGTATAGGATCCAAGTCGCTTCCAAATTTACCAAGCCTGCAATAATTGGTTACTACAGAAAAGTCTGGGAAAGTAAAGGCGGATAATCTAAAAGTAGAAAGGAACTGACCCCCCGGTATTCTCATCAGATCCCCATTAGAACTTTAAGTACATTATGAAAAGCTTAACTTCACAATATTCGTTATACTTTATCAAGGGGATATACGGGACTTGATTTACTTTACTTTATAGTATAGATACAGATGGATTTTATGTTTATTTGTGAATAATGAATGTAAAGTTCCACTGTGATAAATTAATACAACGTTTTAATGTGTAACTATTAAGGACATTTTTACTTATATTACAAACGTATTTAGCACGCACATTGCTGTATTTAAAAAAACTTTCGATAAATATTTCAGTATATTTCGATGTTGCATGCGTCTTGGTTTGTTCTAAATTATTGTACGGTCGCGCCTCTTTATAGTTTGAATTGTGCTGACAAATTTATTATTCCATCAGAAGCGAATCTAACGCTAAGATCTTGAATATTTTCTTTAAGTAGAATTTTCACTTATGTCTCCGAAAACGATTATTTATTTTCCCGTCATGGAGAATAGATTGTAAAGTATAAAAATAGTTAATATACCTGTTTCCATCGTCTTTCGAAATCGCAACCACACGTAATTGAATGCACAGCCCTACAAGGTTACATTTGCGAGTTAAATCATCTGAGAATATATACAAAATATGAAAAGTTTGAAATTTAATTTTTTTTTTTTTTTTTTGTTTTTTTTTTTGGTGATCATTTAAAGACATCGCTGTTTTCCGATTCGCTCTATTGTGAGCCAGTATGAGTTGCGTGTGTTTGTACGCAATCAAACAGTCGAGTGTACGATAAAGAGGTTAGAGGGGCAAGCTTGCTCGTTATTGGACGGAGTTCATTTCCATCGCGAAAATTAAATATCGAATATACGAGTATATAAAATATAATGTGCAAATAAGGCGTTTGAGAACGTTCCAGCGAGTTTTTTCTTTACAATTTTTTAATTCCAACTTTGAAACTTTTTTTGTTTTTTTCATTTTGTTTTCTTTTAATTTTCTCGGCGCAAATAATTTTACTTTTTTAATTATGCTTTTTCTTTCCATTCTATTCCGCAATTTTCGAAGAATGTGTTTTCTCTTTGTTTTGATCTCGGTTTTTACTACCGTAGCTGAGATCTAACATTATTCGCTTTGAAAATAGCAGCTAGTAAATTATTAATCGTTCCGCCCATACGCAAACTTTTCTACTTAGCATCGCGCAATGTATCTAAGCATAGTAGCGCGGCGCATAAATGAGCTACCGGACTTCTGGTTCAATGTCGTTTTCAAGAATCTGGCCGACTAGAAGTAAACTGTAGAGACGACTTATACAAGAACAACAAAGATCGAAAGACAAGAAATGGTCAGCCTGCGCGTTACCTGCGTTACATTAAGTCCTGCATATAACATGATGCACCAGCGTTTATGTGGCAGTTATATGTATTTGCTAAAGCAAAAGTATTGTTCGCCACGCTCTAATCACGGATTTGAAAAGTGATCTCGAAATTTCCGGCCCCAGAATCCGTTCCCCCGGACATTTTCCCAAATCCGAATTCCCGAATGGACAATTTCATGAATTTTATTTTCTCGATTTTTTTCCCGAATGGGCGATTTCACGAATTTTATTTTCCCGATTTTTTTTTCCCGAATGGACGATTTCACGAATTTTATTTTCCCGAATTTTTTCCCCCGAATGTAAAATTTCCCGATTCAATTCATTGTTGTGTTCCGGCCGTCATAACTTTCCGTTTCGATGCGCCGCGGCACTAATATTTGTAGATACGCTGACATTCTTTTCTCACCTCTGTATTATGAACTTTTGTACTTATGTATTTTCCCTGTTTATCCCCGTATCATTCGAGCGCGCTTGATACATAAGACTTAATTATTTACGCGTGAATCAGATTTGTACGCAGGGCGTTACCCGAACTAGATCAATTATCCAGTCTGCCCGGTTAACACACCTAAAAGTTGGTTGTTATAATCGGTGTAATTACGGACTTTATCGGTACATTGATCAGTTCGCCTAGCCGCGACACCGTCAAAGTTGTATATAAAAAATATAATAAACGCAGCTTTTTCTTTAAAGCTAGTATACTGTTTATTTATGATTATCGGTTCGTCGTCGTCGTCATCGTAACCCCATCGGGAATACAACATCATTACCTAGAAATTTTTATTGAAATTATTTAGAAAACAATAGTATGGGCTAAAGAGCCGTTACTTCGTCGTTTTTGTCTGAAGCGTTCGCTGATATTTTTTTAATTTTAAAATAAGTTTTGGGTCTCGCTGGGCAAGTATGCCCGTTATGTGAGTGCCCGACTCTCTTATTATCGTTTATTTAGGTTGTACACGTTACAAATTTATACATACTTATTATACACATCGATATTATATAAACCTTAATTAATATTAGTCCTAGTAAATATATATATAACCTATATATAGATATAAAGAATAAAGAAAAAACCATACACATACATTCATTCACTCAAAATAGTCATATATACATATACATATATATAAAGATAGCGTTCGCAAACAATATCGTCTTTGTGAATTCCAAAACAGTAAGTTATACGAAAAAGGAATGACACAAAAACAACAACACAGAATACGTATACATATAATCAATATATGATTGAACTATCTAGGTGAGAGGAATTCGGACCTAATTTGATCTTCAATCTTTGCACCACTCCTTCAGCCATTTCACTACCTCCTTTTTCCACACACCTATAATGCTATTTTCGTTTATAATATGATTGGACATATTACTAATTAATTTAATTAAAACCGAATCATCACCTGTGGTGTTATCAATTCGTAGATTTGCTCCTCTGTGATAAATGTAATATATGTATAATATACTTTGATTTCTTGTTATTCGAGTAGTTTTTGGCCTAGTCGGTAACATTATGTTATTGATATTACATTCGAGTAACCTGTAATAGTAGAAGTACATCTTTGGTGACATTTCATCATTTTCCTTCTATACATAATTGATCTCGAGTCACTTCGCCTCCAGTAGGGTAGTATAATTTTAAGACACCTTTTTTGATTTTTACCGATTTTATTGATTTCCGTTTTCTTAGCCATATTTGGATTCCATATAGAATTCTAGCCATAATTATTGCATTGTAGTATATACATAGTGTTTTATATGAAAGTACCTGCTTTAATTTGTATAGGGCTGGAATTGTCTGTCTTATTTTCGAATTTAAGACTTGAACGTGCTTTTTCCAGCTCAAGGATCTATCGATATATATATATTCACCTAGATATTTAAAATCTTTTACACGTTTTGAAAAGGTGGACATAAACATGAAGGTAAAATCATCGTTTCATGGAGTTATTCGTTATTACGAAGAATGATTATCGCGACCCTTGTGTTTACTACTGTTTCGGATATGAATCAATTTAGATTTATTTATATTTACACATAACCTTAGGCATGTGCCCATTTACTAAAATTATCTGTATCCTGTTGCAGTAATTTTTCCGCCACTTCTATCTTTTTATTTTCAATTAACAGCGCAATGTCATCAGCAAAAACATGTATACCTTCGCATTTTTAATGTGCCTGTATAAGTGTATATTAGAAATAGGATAGGAGCAAGTATAGTTCCCTGACCTACCCCAAATGGAATATTTTTTTCATTACTATTACTCCCTGCGATGATTTTTACTACACTTTTCCTGTTTTTTGTATAATTTTTAAACCACTTTAGTTGTTCTTTTAGAATAGCCAGATTTTCTAAGTCATTAATCAGTAAATCGTGATCAACTAAGTCAAACGCTTTTGTTAGATCAATGAAGGTAATTATAAATTGGTTCCCCACCGCCAGTCCCGTATTTATCTTGTTTATCATCGTTCTTAAAAGCGTTATGGTGGACTTTTTTTCTCTAAACCCGTGTTGATTTTCATAAAGTAGGTTGTTTTTTTCCGAATAATTCCTTAAATATTTTTGTCAACATATCGTTCTAATATTTTACCCATTACTGATATTATTGTTATAGGACGGTAGTTTTCGCATTATCCGGTAGCACATGTAATTCGTTCAATGACTTTGGATTCGGAGGCAAATTCCGGCGACGTACTCTCCTTATCATCTTCGAAAGCGCTCCTCATTAGGGAAACTGGCTGAGAGCTTCGGCCGCCGGCACAGCAGCCAGTTCCGTACCAAGCATCATGACTGGTGGCTGTTCCGGATGAGCCGCGGTCTTTCGTTCGAGTGTATCGGCCACGGCCTCCGCCCGGCATTGTTCTAAGTTCGGTGGATGTTCGTGCGGTGATTCCGCAGGTCCTCTAATAAGGACAGAGTCTTCTCCGGGCGAAGGATCATTGGTAACACAGCGTGCCGTACATTCCTTTCCTCGCAGCTTCTGGCAGTCCCAGTATATTCGTTCTTTCTGCTTTCTTGAGCGGCCATACAGGTACCCTTCCACACACAACTTAGTTCCCACCAAAGTGGCCATTTCAACACGTTTGAGATACTCATGATGATCACTATGAACGACGACCGACATCACTTTCATTAACGTTCCATAGAAATGATGAAAATAAGAAAGCAAAAATTTTGTACGTTCTTCTTGGGGAACCTTTCATTTCGGCAAGAATTGTATTCGGGAAAATAAAATTCGTTAAATTGTCCATTCGGGTAAATAACCATTCGGGAATTCGTATTAATGTCCGGGAATCTCAGAATCTGTATATAACCTCGTGCAATTATCTTGCTTTGGGAATATCGCTAGAACATACATATCCACGGTCGCCTTTTGAAGACTCATTATCATTGTCCTCAATTTCTTTTTGTACGTCACAGGATTTCAAAATCGTTCGTACCGGTTTAATCTGACTAAATTCAATTGGCAATAGTACGTTTTTTTGTTGTATTATTAATTACACTACTACTGCTGCTGCTACTACTCGGGTCATCTTGAAACAATATATGACAGTTTTCTCCGCTGTATTTTTTCGTTACTCAGTATTCCGCTTTCTTCATTCCCTTTTCGTTTCTTCCCTTATTACAACTTTCGTACACTACACTCGTCTATTTTTATCTTTCCGAGCAAGTACTCGTTGGTGATTTAAGAAAACGTTTTTAATTTGCGATTTCAAATCTGTGCATATCCGGGGGACATTTTTAAATATTCCGAAACATTAAATAGAAAAGTGAATATTAAATATGTTCCGTTAGAAAGTTATATAATATGGCTCATTTCGTACGAGCTACTGAAATTGTAAAATAAGCCCTTACGAGAAGTTAACCTGTTTCTAGTCCCTGTTTGTCCATAATTCCCGTTAGTTCTTTCATTCTGTCCACATTTGAGACGCTGAATTAAGTCTAAGTGTAGGGGTCTTTTATAACGATTCCGGACCCCCTCCACACGCTCACCCCAAAAGAACAATTATTCCGTATGCTCTTTTCGCTTGATTAATATAATAACAAAAAATGGCCCGGTATTTTTTGTTAAACTTGCGAATTTCTCGTAATTATAATTTCAATAATAAAATACGAGATCGCGATTGTTAAATCTGTGACTCTAATGCCGATAATATTACTTAAAATAATGTAAGGGAAGTTGTCTAATAATATTAAGCGAAAACAACCAGCATGTATTTCAATAAAAGAAGAAGAAGAAGAAAAATACGAGACGCGATGGTACCGATGATGGATTACATAAATAGTGGTTTAACTGTGAGAGGAACACTACTATATATAAATACAATATTTATTGATCTGTAGAAAGAATTTGATAGTCAAGCGACAAAAATGCGAATAAGTAAGTGGGGTGATGAAGAGTAGTACAATGAACCGTGTGTGAGGTAATATGCGCACCGCAAGAGTATCTCGTCGGTATTATTATTTTATTGGATAACATTGATATTTTTATGTTAAATACACGAAGTGAAGAAATAGCTCTAGTGCTGGTTTATTATCGGCGAAAACATACGAGAATCAGAAAACGATCGAATACAGTAATGGCGAAAAAACAAACAAGATACATAAATAAGCTAGGGGAGTACATAATGACAGATACGGAAATAGAACTACTGGGGGAAAGAAGGAAAATAGAATACGAGCTTATGAGGGGAAACTATATGTACAAACTCTGCCGTTAGCTAAAACAAAGATAAGGGAAAGAAGAAAAAAAAACGTTATAATTACGCAGTTGCTTAGAGGAGGAAAAAATTGAAGTGAAAAAAAAGAAAATAAAGGGAATGTTAAAAGAAATGAGGAAAATGTAGGAACAGTAATAAGCATTAAATAAGAGAAGAGGGTATAATAGTGATAAACAAAAGTGAAAAAAAAAGGAAGGAAAAGGAACGGAATAAATAAAATAAAATGAAATAAGTAATAGATTACAGCTAAGTTAGAAATAAGGAAAAATAGGATTAATTTACGTAATAAAATGATTTACGCGGCGATAAGATTGTATATAGTATATAAGTGTAAGTGTAGAAATCATTAGATGTAAGAAAATTCGTCGACAAGCGTCTAGCTTGACGAGGAAGTTTGTAAATATATATATTTTTTTTTTTTTTTTTTCAAAAATAAATAAATAAATAAGTGAGTAAATCTGCGGAGCATCAACAAAGATAAAAATATCAATTGACTATGTTACCAGACAGAATGTGTAAGTGAATAAAAATGTCTAGATATGCCGTAGATGATAAGTCTGAGCAGATAGTCTTTCTAATCTGATGCTAAAAAAGCTTCCTGTGTATGTGCTTATTGATTTTACTATATTAAAAATTCAATGACACATGCGGTAAAAAAGATCCTAGATAAAAGTGAGGTAGGGATTATTTGGCGGACAATGTAAAGCTAAAATAATTAATTTAATTTATTCAAAACATTACGAAACATCGTCGAAAAGAAGAATAAAAATACGCAGTTGATAAATCGCAAATTATTAAATATAGTGTAATATGTCCATTGCATGGTTCCGAAGAAATGATAAAAACAGAATAATTGGTGAGAGTGTGAATGTGTGAACGAATGACAGCCTGTTGTTGTCGGTGGGAACAGCCAATCACCATCCCGCAGGAAACAAAAAGGATCTACCTGATTCGGCTACGAGCCTTTCGGGAACACACTTGTGCAAGTACAAAAATACTCAAAAAGCATCGAAAAATACTTAAGAAGAATCGATTATCGTTTGTAGTATTCATCACTTTAAATTTCAATTTTATTGAAAAATTAATGATTACTTTACTTTTCTTAATAAAAAATACACAATCTTTTTTTTTATTAATTTTTTAATAATAAATCATTTTTTTGTTGTTTATTTACATTTTATGCACTATACTTTTTAACTTTTAGTTTATTTCAAATCAAAGTACATGTAATTTTTTCTTCCAGATTTTTAATTTAAGTAAATAAAGGAAGTTTTTAACAATTTTATTAAGATATTTTTCCGTTAAAATGCAGGAAATTTATTAAACTGAACTTAGAAATAAAGTAACAAAACAATTTCGTTTCATAACATTGTAAAACATAATAAATAAAATTTCGTAACTGTATGTAACATTGTAAATATTTTTGATTATAGCAACATTAAAAAAATATTAAATAAAGTTCACATACCTAAACTAGATGTAAATAAGAAATCTACGAACTAAAAAAAGTTTATTGTTTTACAGTAATAAAAGTGGTTGTCGCTATAAACTGTCTACAATTATTAACATTCAAATTATATTTGTTTTATCAGTTTTTTGGAATACACTGAATATATACTACTATTAGCTAAGTATTTCACATAACACAAAAGTTTTCAACAATATGCGAAAGAAATCTATTTTTTCTCCGATTGCATATTATTACCTATTCAAACTGTTAATTCAATTATTGAACTGTAAATTAAAACATTATTTCACAAATTGTCGAATCCCTTTTGATTATAAATGACTCGACATTATATAGAAATTTTCTCTTATTGAAGACTTCATTTCAGTCATTAAATAAAGGATCAGATAGTTATAGTGTATTTCACATTTTACTAATAGCATGCAATTAGAACAATTAAATTAAACATTACTTTAAATGACAATTTGCGAAGCTTTTTCTTATTTTTCAAGTAAATACGTTCTCGAAATAATATGCACTAATACTGAAATTATAATTTAATTAGCCATCAAAAGAATATATCATTTTATTTGTTATAGTTTAAATTTACTTAAGTTCTGTTAAACCAAGCTTTATTTGCTGCCTCATTGAACTTAATTGAAGGTACACTTTAGTTGTTGCAAAAGCTCTGCAAGTGCGATTTGGCTGATACTGTGAGCTATTTCACATTACAACTTGTTCTTAATAATTCAGAACCAAAACTTATTAAGGCCTCCTTAAAAATTTACATTATACATTCATAGTTGTACTATTATTTTCAGCGAGCATTACCTGTCTATATAGTTTTAGTAAATAAAAGCTGAATAAAAAATAATTATTTAAAGCAAAATAAACCGCGGCATTTAGTACCACTATTTACAATTAACTTAAAATGTAAAACCATATTTTTCAGAATTTATGTTTATCTGTCTGTTTGTCTATTGTACATTATGTTTTGAATCAAAGAGCACTAAATCAAAAATAAAAAAATAAACTATAAATGAACAAAAATTACCAAATAGAAATTACGAAATATAAATATGAATACAAAAACAAACAATAATAGAAGATAATATAGCTAATGAATAAATAAAAATAGTAAAATATGCGTAGTTGAACAATAATAATCATCAAAATACAACAAAAACGTTAAGTAATTGGAAAATTAAATGTCTGCATAAATTAATGCAGCTTTTTCCCTTTTTTTGGCTCCCATAGCATAACGCATCGGGTAATTCAGTTATTCGATGTATGAACAAAATATCCAGGAAAAATTATTTCGATTCAATTCCAATTCCGATTCTTCTTAAATACTTTGCTACGTATCGTTATTACTCTAATGAGTATTATTGTACTTGCACAAGTGTGTTCCTGAAAGGCTCGTGATTCGGCCAAGTCCAGCGGTCACGGTCGGGAAGGCGGTCGAAATTTTGGAAAATCAGAGAGAAGTTTTTAGCGAAAAAGGCAGTTGCGGTCTGATAGTGAGTTAGTTGGTTTTCTACCGTCACTCAGTTGTGTCTTTTACCTCCGAGGAGTTCGTGTTCTACGTCTGCTAGAATAACCGAAATTGTTTACCTATCGTTCGATTAAAGTGTTCGGTCGAACCTCTGTAACAGTGACCGGAAATCGTTAATAACGAAAATTGTCGAGTTGGAGAAAAACTTAAACGAATCGCGGAATCCAATCATATAGACCCGACTATTCGAATTCAAGAGCCGATCAACAAACCGCCGATAATTACGTACAATTTTATTTTATATTTAATTAATTGTCTATATTATTTCGTTGCCGTACCCGTAAATCAATATTGTGTTTTTCAGCGGTCGACCGGTAAAGAAAGATAGGTGTCCCGTTTATAAAATAATATAGTGTTTATTTCCAAAATTCAGAAAGTTAATTCAAATCGTCGTCACATAGATTAAAAAATTTCGACAAAAACAAAATTAAAGAAAATCCACGAGCGTAAAACCTCGTGCTTGGCATCCCCCTGCGGACCAAAGGAACGACGAGAACCGTTACAATAGTTACAAACATAACGTGTTAAGGATAATTTTTTTTCTTCTTTTCTCCGCCCAGAAAAGTCAAATCCAATCAGAAACTAACTGAATGAAGAAATTAAGAACAGGGATGATTGACCGAGAGGGAAGGAATAAGATGCGAGATAATCTCCCTGAATGTAGTAGAGATATTAACAACAAAAGTCGAGTAACATTTACATTCATAAACAATAATACGTATAAACTGACAAATATACATATATGACGATCGCTGAGAAAAGGTACATAGTGTCAAAAAGGAAGTTATCGAGAAAAATGGGTATTTCGCAGTATAATACACTTCAAAGTAGTAATTTTAAACATATAAATTACGATTTACAACAACAGGAAAAAATTTCTTTTCACCAGTTTCAGACCTCTTTCACGTTAAAGAGCATGCTGAAAAAGTGTCCAAAACCATTGTCAAGTCAAAACTGCATTTTTGACACACACTATGTACCTTTTCTCAGCGACCGTCGCATATTTAAAGAATAAGGACTAAAAATGCCCGTTTTGAACCGAAAAAATAGTTTAAAAAATAAAATAATCATTTTAAACATAAAAGATGATATGAAAAACGGAGGTATACATAAACTGTCGTATATCGGTCAAACTGTGGTGGAAAAATTAAATACAGGAACCATAAACTTATTATATCGTTTAATAATAAAGAATTTGAAACATTCTCATATACACGCTGAACATTTAATAAAATTTAAATGCAAACCTAATAACTTTCTAAAAAAATCGATATTAGCTTCTTATAATAAAGGAAACTCTATGAGAATGTAGCCGAAAATTCTTATATAAATAAATATAAGAATAATCTTATAAATGACCAAACACCTGACAGTAATAACCCTCTCTTTCCGAAACATAAAAATTTTATAGCATAATGAGAAAATAAACAAATTGTTTTTTGATACGTTTTTGTATTTTCTCATTTCGTGTAATACTTCACTTTTCACATTATTTATTTTAATGTACATAAAAAGTTTTCACCTGTTTTCGCCTTTGTGATTTTAGTTCTTATAAATAGGGCATTCCTACATCTCTCCATTATGATTTTTAATATCTTTTTCTATATAAACGCGTCGTAATCCCTTCTATTTTTAGTGCGACTTTAAATTTCGAATCCCCGGTATTTCTGTTTTTAATTTTGTTTTCAGCTGAAGATGATGGTCCATGCCCGTAAACTTTACTAAATTGTTATATTTTCTGTATATTTATTTATTGTTTGTTTTTAGTATGTTTAGTTTTCTTATTTATAATTCTAATAAACAGGAGTGACTAAAAGAGTACTATAATCCACCTATATTTGATCATTTATAAACTTAACGCTTAAGGATAATTCTTTATGGAAGTTAAATAAATATTTTTGTAGAAACCACACCGAACTAACGCCAATGAAGAAAATACCGAATACAAACAACGATTATGTGTATGATTCTGAAATTAAGACGAAATTCAGCAGGATACAAAGACATAAAATCAAATACTCACAATCGTGTTAGAAACATCAAAAGAACAATCAATAAGTACTTTTTTTACAATAACAAACAATATAAAAAATAATTACGCAACTACAGCCCCAAGAATTTATCAAACTTATAAAAAATTTAAATAATAAAGTTTCTGTAGGACATTATAAAATTAGCATCAAAATGGTTAAAAACTTACCAACTAAAGCGATAACGATTATTTTGTGCATTTTTAATTCGTGTTTTAAATTATTTCCGACTAAAATGGAAAATTTCGTAGATAGTTTAGCTAAGCCTGGTAAAGATGCTCCCCCAGCCCGTAGCATACGTCCTATTAGCTTATTAAATAATTTAAGTAAACTATTCGAGAAAATTATACTGATTAGATTAAGAAAGTACAGTGATGAAAATAATATAATATTGTAGCGAGACAGATACTTGCCACATGAGTAATAAAAATTTTTAATAATTTTTTATAATGAAAATGAAAATTTAATTATATATATATATATATAAAATAAATATATATTAAATTATTAGGTATATGTAAATCACATGATCATCATTGTTTCCTCTGTGGCAATGATGATCGAAAAATGTGGTTTTGAAGTTAGTAGATGTTGATTTATATAGTGTATATGCGTTATTGAATATAAATTAACTCAAAGTGTGATTATCTAAAATTACCATTACACAAAAAATAAAATGGTAGCAGAGCGGGTTGTAAAAAATTTAAAGCGCTTATACATTACAATATCTGATAATCGATTTTACTTCCGACCTAAACTAAGTACAACCATTCAAGTAACTAAAATCTGTAACAAAATTACTGACGGTTTTAATACATAATTGATATCGAAAAAGCGTTTGACACCACATGGATCGAAGGTATTCAACTAATCAAGCTTAAGTATCCTGCGGGATTAATACGTATTGATTAAGATCATATTTACTAAACAGAAAATTTGATAATAAATAATTTTCGGAAACAACTGTGCTTTTTTTTAAAAAGATATTTATTCGCTTAACGTTTCGACCAGCTTACACTGGCCATCATCAGAATCAAACTGAAGAACGCAGCGAAAATTGCGATCGACAATAACAATAAAATAAGAATCAGAAATCATGAATAACCCAAATCAAAACAGATAACCTACCTCTAAACAGGAAAACCGACGAAACGCATAACAACAAATAGATAAAATATAAGAACATATGAGAAAAAAGGTAAAAAAAAAAAAGTATATAAAAGGAACACACAAAATCCAAACAGGAAAAACCGACAAAACGCATAACAGACAGATAATAAAATGTAAAAACATATGAGGATTAACGTTCACGAAGCTTACTAAGAATAAAGTCATAAAAGCTCAGCAAAAGATTTGTTGCCTATACCCCTACTTTAATAGCAGAATTGCATTTAACATCTCCAAACAGGCTTATTATTTATAAACAAATCATTTCGCCAAAACGGTTAATATTGTCGTAGATTAAAAATTACTAATTAATCATTTTATTATTGTAAGATTGGTTGTTCATGTGTGAAAGTTCAAATATAACATGGTCTACATGTATAGATGTTTTGTATTATTTTTGGTATTTATTGATTTAGTGTTAATTGTAATTTATCTGAATGAATAATTCGTTTTATTTTAGCTCTGAATGATTTATCTTATTTCTATTTTTGCCTATTTTATTATAATATAGCAATTATATTTTTTAATTTGTAGTCTTATAATACATATTCTGTTGTAATATGCATATTACGCTCTGTTACACTTTTTTCGTACACTTATTTGTTTTAAGCAAAGTTCACGCATGATTGCGTCACTCTTTTGTAAATATAAAACTTCGATATTTGATATTTGATTTGAAGTTTTTCATTTTGTAATTTTTCCCGTAAATTAAATCTTGTTAAGTTAACTAATATATTAAGCAAATTATTTTTACGGGCTCGGTGTCGCATTTGCGGCCCTAACGGTAGATAGTGAACTAATTGTCAGTCGGCACCGCGGACACTGCTGTTGCAGTGTGGCCATAGTATTAGGTGTATATTTTATTCATTTCCTTTTGACAGGATAGTAGACGCTGTTTTTGCAGTCGTCGCCATAACTATTACTCAATTTTCATAATTTATGAATTATATGCTTTTTATAGTGACGGAGAAAGTCATTGAACACTTTCGGATAATTGTTTATGGACGCTAAGCGCTGTGTTCTATATTATAGCTTTGATGCTTGGTGGCTCTAACTGCTTTTTAAACATCCCACGTGTTTCTTCTTCCTTAATTATTTGCAATTTGATACCTTTATCTGTTTGTACTGTGGGCTCTGTATGTGCAGATGTGACCATGGTATAGGCTAACTCCTCTTTAATCTTCGGCAATGTCATTCCTTTTTTTTTCAGGATGCATACGTTTGGCATTTTTCGACACGTTGATTGTCATTGTTTCTCCATCCTTGGTATCGCGTTCTTTGTCAGATTCCATTCCTTGTTACTCCTAATTGCTGCTATGTACACGTGTTGATGGGTAATCGCCGATTATTGACAAGCCCAGAGAAAAACCCAAAAAAGAAAAGAAAAAAAAAACTGGCATGCCCATATCTGGTAAAACACATGTTCCCTTTCGGTACGGATAATAATTCCTATTAAATTTCTGTATTGTATTTATATTTAGAATGTGTACACATAAATGGCTTTTCTTTTTCTTTCTTACTTGCGGAGATTAGACACGTCCCTCATAAATTACCAGTCTGTTTACATTATAACTTGAGATTCGAGCACCCCTACAATATATTCGAAATTATTGAAGGTAATTTTGAGACAGTGATTTTGTACTTTTTTTTTTTCAATTTTTCCAGGAGTTTTTAAAAAAAAGGACAATAACTGGCGTTAATTACCGGATTCGTAATCTGTAACAGCTTGGCGTATCGTCGACAACACACACACACACACACACATTGAGACCGAAATCTCAGAGCCCTCACCTCTATATGAAGATTTTCTCTTTTCTTTTTCTGCTGAAACCGCTAACCGAATTTATCGAACCATCTGCATCACTCAATTTGCATCGGTCTTTAATAAAACGTCAGTAGAACTGCGTTGGTAAATTCGATACAATCACAATTCACCTTGTTGATAGTGTAAACAATGTGACTACGGCCTCTTAGATTTTTGTCATCATTAGTATCTTTGCAGAACCGAACAAATTATGAAATTAAGCGCACTGGGCGAAACAGAAATTACAGTTTCGAAATTTCAACCCTGATAAACCCAACCAATAATAGCGAACCTAGCGGCAACTTTGTTTTCTTTTCGTTCTTACGTCACGTTTCATTAATACTCTTATCAGTGTGTTACGAGTATCGCAGTTATTCGACTACCATGCCAAAGAGGTTAGAGGATTGTTTCCTTCCGGACTCATGTCAATGTCCTAGAGATATATGTATAGTACTAATCTGAAATATGATATTGGCCATACGAGAGAAATCATCTGACTGAAAGTAAAGGCGGATCTCAAGAAGAAAGGAACTAGCATTGTGTTTTGCTCCGTTAGGTTTAACCGCACTATTATCTTATCGAAGGTCCATACACTCACTTTAGTTGAGTTAAAATAATATGATTTTCACTCTCCTTCAATTAAGCGGATTAAGTGCGATGAATGCTGGCTGGATCGCGCGCATTCTTAATGGCGCGAACGGTAAATAAAGTGTACTGCTAATATAGCAGGTTAACCTGGTATGATATAAAACAAAATTTTAAAAAAAATTAGCAACAAAAAGATGTTTGTGGATTTTTTTTTAATTGAATTATACTATCGGTCTCGTGTAAATGTAATACACTTGTAATAACATACTTTGTGCTATGCCGTACGGTAACTAATATTCGACGATTTTTATCGGGAACGTAATGACTTACAAGAGTTAGATGGTGCCGTTGACCGGAACACGGATAATCTGCTGACTTCCACTTGAACAGTCCAAAAACTCGACTTTCTGAAAAGAAGCTCTAAAATTCTGTTGTTTAGCAGTGCCACACACTTCTACGGGAAAAAAAAACACACTTTATTTACCGTTCGCGCCATTAAGAATGCGCAAGATCCAGCCAGCATTCATCGCACTTAATCCGCTTAATTGCAGGAGAGTGAAAATCATATTATTCTAACTCAACTAAAGTGAGTGTATGGACCTTCGATAAGATAATAGTGCGGTTAAACCTAACGGAGCAAAACACAATGCTAGTTCCTTTCTTCTTGAGATCCGCCTTTACTTTCAGTCAGATGATTTCTCTCGTATGGCCAATATCATATTTCAGATTAGTACTATACATATATCTCTAGGACATTGACATGAGTCCGAAAGGAAACAATCCTCCAACCCCTTTGGCATGGTAGTCGAATAACTGCGATACTCGTAACACACTGATAAGAGTATTAATGAAACGTGACGTAAGAACGAAAAGAAAACAAAGTTGCCGCTAGGTTCGCTATTATTGGTTGGGTTTATCAGGGTTGAAATTTCGAAACTGTAATTTCTGTTTCGCCCAGTGCGCTTAATTTCATAATTTGTTCGGTTCTGCAAAGATACTAATGATGACAAAAATCTAAGAGGCCGTAGTCACATTGTTTACACTATCAACAAGGTGAATTGTGATTGTATCGAATTTACCAACGCAGTTCTACTGACGTTTTACTAAAGACCGATGCAAATTGAGTGATGCAGATGGTTCGATAAATTCGGTTAGCGGTTTCAGCAGAAAAAGAAAAGAGAAAATCTTCATATAGAGGTGAGGGCTCTGAGATTTCGGTCTCAATGTGTGTGTGTGTATGTGTGTGTGTGTATGTCGACGATACGCCAAGCTGTTACAGATTATAAAGTTACAGTTTCCAACATACTACGGGTGAAGAAGCTGTTCAAAGAGACATGTTTAAACGGATTTTGAGAACAACGTGTACGAAAGAAAATGTTTAACATTGATGGGATTGTAATGGTAATGTGAAGAGAGAAAACGCAAAAGTTTCTCAAAACTGCGTAAAAATTACAGTCAATTACTATGTAAAGATGGGGTGAAAATATTTGAGAAAACTCGATTTTAATTATGTCGGACGGGTTAATGAAACACGCCAATTTAAAAGTATATTTCAGCAACTTTTAATTCTATAATTATTAAATTAATAGAAAATACGCGATTAATTATAAATAAATTATAAGCAGAATAGTTTCGGTTAATAATGAGCGATGATTTTTGGGGGGTTCCATCGAAAAAATTAGTCGGCGATATTTATAATTAATTTTTTTTTTTGTGAATACGTACGTTATACATTTTTATTAATTGTAACATTAAATCGCACATATTACGGAGGTGAACGTTGTGATTAGGTTTAAAATAAAAAAAAAGGTACGAAATAATCATGGACAATTTTTGAAATGGGTCGAAATTTTTCAATCTAGACAACTGCCTTTGATAATTACTTCAGACCGAGAGCTAATGAAAATAACGATTGCTCTTGTTCGACTAAATTCACCGTCGAGAGACTAGTCCACAGGCAAGACGTAAATGACGCAGAACAAATAGTACCGTTACAGGGCCGAAAATGGAGTGACATAGAAACGTCGGGCCGAAATAATATCTTTCCTCTGCGAAGAATAACCATCGCGCCAGAATTGTCCTTTAAACGCTGCTTATTAGACACGGGGAAAATTTTAATCACTGAAACTCCCACTAACAATACATGTACCTTTCTTCGCTTTCCGCTCTTTCCGTTCCATCCCACTACACTAGCTCTTCTCTCGTTTAATTTTCCGGATTTTTTAATCGTCCTCGACGCGGTCAACTGTCCTAACCGTCGCGAAGAAGAAGAAGAAGAAAAATAATCGAAGGAAGAAAAAGAAGGCCAATTATAAATAATATAATTCGGTTATATACTCAAACAGATGGTGCGCAATAAGAATGTAAAAAAAAACACATTCGGTCAATTAGCCGTTCGATAAATGCGTGCGTTTATTTTATGCGTACTACAAAAGAAAACGGATTACAAAATGGAAAGATAATTGACAGAAATCAACGAAGCATTTTTTAGCCAGTTTTCTTAATCGAAATAAATTAACCTATTGCACTATCACGTATATATTTATATATATATATATATATATCGAGCAACTTTTGAAACCTGTAAATTAATATTATTGATTTTTAAGCAATTCCGCAATTTCTCTCGAGTTTATCTTATTGTCTAGCGCTAATCTAAGCATATACATATGTGGTTGTGATTGCTTACTTTCTAGGGTCTCGGTTTCGATTTGTGAAAAAATAAGAATAAACGAGTTATAAAAAAAGCTACCGGTATTACCATCTTTCGTTCCGTTTTTCTTCCGTTGAGGTAAACACCCGGTTCCTTTCTGGATGACAGTCCCCCGGAAAGAGTCCCGCGCCCGCTTCCCACTGACGTATTGTGTTTTTTATATAGTGAAAAAACCTGATTCACGAACTATTGGGCTTGTTTAGGTCATCCAGAAAATCAGGGACCCTCTATTTAGCGAAATGGTCCCAAATTAGGGACTTGAGACGGAAACAATCTCCCCGGCTGAGACCCGAAGGAAGGGAAAGATCACAAGAGTAAAAAAGTACATCACTTCGTCATCTCAGGAGGGAAAATTGTATTTTTTCTTAAAATTCTTTTTATTAGCGTCACGAAACAAAATAGTGAAATTCGTTTCGTTGACTAGTTCAACAGGGACTTCTGAAATTCGTTTCAATATGCATATAAACATGGTCGTAGGCGTGGGGGGGGGGGGGTATACCCCTCGAAATGTTTTGGATTTTTGTTTTCCTTTCCTTTTTATTGTAAATAACAGAAAATAAAGAAAAAAGCGTTTTACCAATCGGTTTTTCTGTACTCTTCTTATCTTCCCGTTTCAATTGATTTTCTTATTGATTAATTATGTTTTGCGCAAAGATAGGAGACTTTTTTGTTTCATTATTGTATTAATATAGTTGTTAATAATAGTAATTCGAGTATTGTGTCTGTCTTTGAACCATTTTGTAAATTCACTGCTTGTCTCGAATAGTTGCTTCGTACTTGTTTAAATGCTGAACATTCTAAACACCGTACGATCGGAGGTACCTGTTTTAATTTCACATATTTTGCAGTTACCATTGTTTGTTACTTTGAATATTTTAAGCTATGTCTGAAAATCTCTATGACCGGTTATAAACTGTGCTAGAAAATACATAATTCGGTACTATATTATTATTTAATAATCGTTCTTCTATCCCTGGAATTTGATCATTATCATATTGTTCCTGCCATTTCGCTGTGTATTTAATTCCAATTTCATTGATTCCTTCTTTTAGTTCTTTTTTATCAAGATTATTCATTATTTTTAATGCTTTTATCCCGTTTGCTTTCCCTAATTGCAGTTCTATGGGTAGTTGCGATAACATTCATTGCACAGTAAGAACTTGTTTTGTAAGCAGATATTACATTTATTAATAGTTTCCTTTGTTTTGATTTTATCTTTTTTTCTGTTCTTTTTACATTAATTTAGAGCAGTCAATAACACTTGCATATTTCACTACTAATCGGAATATTGAATCTTTCTCTCCTTAAATTTGAGCTCAAACATATTTCTGTAAAAATTGCATCTTGCAATATTTTGTTTTGATTCTATCTAGAATATACTTGATACGACTACTAAAATTAAGATTTTCGTCAATTACTACTTCTAAGTATTTCATTTCATTCTTGCAGAATAATTTTTCTCCTTCGATTCTTATGATTTCTCCTATATCTTTCTTAATTTTAGATTTATCTATTTTCCTAATCATCAAAAGCATATTAGTTTTTTCCTGATTTAAACTTAATCCTAATCTCTTCAGTTCTTGAAGAAAAATCCTGATTTCATAATTGATATTTGCTGTTTCTTTAATGCGCTTGAGGCCTGTTATGAGTAGAAGATCATCCGCATAACTTATTAATTTCATGTTGGTTTTGATAATTACTAGAAACAAAGAAGCACTAAATGAAAGAGCTTCTGCAGGAGCAAGTGACATCGCTTACTACGAGTATTTCGCGTTACCACTGCCTACAGTTGCTTCTAAACGATCTGCTGCCTACCCCACCGATGATAGGGAAAGGTCGCGCACGCATATTCGAATGCACCAGGCCGTGTCGCTTCAAGATCATGTAATCTACATGAATTTTGATCTGTGCCATTCCAAAGTAATGTGTATTGAGAGTGAAGAAAAAATGCGCGTGCATCTTCAGTCTGGAAGCGCTGAGTCAAATTGCTTCACGGTTACATACACCGATCAACAGCGCGATTTTTATGCATGCCAGTGTATGTTTGTATACGAGCATAGGGTAGTGCGATATTTGCAGTACATTTTCTTCTTTGGATCGTTTTTTACGTGCTATCGTTTACTAACAGTGGAACTGGAAGCGATGGTCATCGGTCGCGCTTATCAGTCTGCAGTAAAAGCTGGACTGGCTCGTTCATCTTATTCCCGCCACAAATACTAATGTTTCAGTCTGTTAAAATGCAAACACTTTTGAAATTGGGGCTACATGCAATTGTATTATTGAAAAGCTTCCATTGATTAGTTTTAGTTCATTCAGTTTGCAAGAAAAATTTTTAATATTATTCAAAATGATGAACCAACACCTAGTTCAAAAAATTCGGATACAAAATCAAAAGGCATGTAATATATTCTCTTTCATAATTTATCAAACTTCTCTATGTATGTAAAGCATTTAACCTTCAGTTTCAAACAAATTTATGCACAACAATGTCCCATGGTTATACAGTTGTGGGAAGATAAAAAATTGTTCTGTTGGGCGTACCGTTTATTTAAGTAAAAAAAAAATATGTATGGAATGCAAATGGCTTTGACTTAATTAAGTTATTGGGGTTAGCCAGAAAGCTATCATGAAAAAGGATATTTTTAAAAATGTGTCTAATAATAGGTTTAATGATGTAACAAAATTAAAATTTTTAAATCTTTTAAGTGCAAACAATTTTTTAAATTTTCAATGAAATTATCTGGAAGGAGACTTTTTAAATTTAAAACAGCATTACGGAAATTTTTTCAATCTTGCAAGTTTGAAAAGTGTACTTTCAAGATTCTAACATATGTATATTTAAGGGTACTGCGGTGCGTGTCTTATACTTGACCGCTTCAGATGTGACAGATGTTTTTCCAGAAGTGTGTACAAGCTTTCTCATTTAATAACCACAATTCCGGCAACCACTTCGTCTGTAGAAAGATCGTTTTCAGCAGTGAAACGAATAAAAACTTATTTACGAAGTACACAAGGTCAGGAGTGACTATCTTCATTAGTCTTTTTTTAGTATTGGAAAAGAATTATTATCAAACATTCGAAAAAGACCATCTTTTCGTGATGATGTAATAGACATTTTCGCAAACACGAACCGAAAAATTGAATTAATTTATAAAAAATGAGACATTTCGTTTCTCTTAATTAATTTTTATTTTTGTTCTGTATTTAACCGAATATCGTACGCATGTTTATTTTGATGTAAAAAAAATATTTGAAATTCACGTTGCGCCACTGATCCATACAGATCTTAATAGCCTATTCAGTAGATTTGAATGGCGGAGACTCCACAATCACTATGCCATGACGAGTAGGGCGCAAACAACATCAAAGCCGAAACTCCAGAGGAATACTATAGACGTGCTTTATTTATTCCGATTATTGACCATATTATTAGTCATCTGCAGAAACGGTTCGTTAACCACAAGTCGGTTATAGGGTGCCTATCGTTGCTAACGCCGCACAAGCTTCCCGTCAACACCAGCGAACTTCAGAGCGCAGTACAATTTTATAGTTCATTTCTCTGCGATGCAACCAGTTTTGATGGAGAGTTCGCGGTTTGGAAATCAAAATGGTCAAAAATAGAGGTTGCGAAATTGCCCGTCACACTGATAGAAGCGCTGGATAATTGCAGTCCAGATATGATTCACAAGCTGCTTTCAATACTTGTGACTCTACACACTGTCGACGGCAACACCAAAGCGGACTTTTTCTTCATTAAGAAGGCTGAAAACATTTTCGAGAAACAGTAATGGAACAGGAGCGGCTCATTGGCGCTTATGAGCATTCATCGTGATATCGAGATTGATCCAGAGGTAATTGCAGGACGCTTTACTTCTCAAGGGCATCAACGTTGGATGAAATTTTAATAAAATTTAAATTTATAGAAATAATTAAATAAAAAATGTAACATCATGTTATTTAATGTTACGTATTGCGTATTTTTGAGAATAATCACCCCCCCACCCCCCCAAACGAATTGCTGTCTGAAGCCGTGAGATGCAAAACCCCTCCCGAAATAAATTCCTGGCTACGGCCCTGCATATAATAAATATGTTCGAATGTTTTATCTTAATGTAATTTATCAGTTCCTGTATTCCATAATAAACGCGAGTTGTTTATTAAATTCGCATAAATATATTCAGAAGCTAATTATAATAAATTCTTTTAATCTTTTCGAAGATAAGCCCTGCCCTTTGTCATGAATTATGCAGCTTTAATTCAATTTCTTTATAAGTTCACCAGGCCTATAATTCGTCGTTGCATATCATATCGGACTTGGTGTCATAATAATATTTTCCACATTTTATACTGATGATTTTTTTTTCACTTTATTTAACTTTTACATTTTACCTGAAAACATAAAAAACACACATGTATACACCGCCCGCAAAGAACATATGCAGTTTGCAAACTTTGGATATGTTTCTATCGCAATCAATCTGGATACAAAATTTGCGCCATTGTGTTTTTCGATTTCTTGTTCCTATATAAAATACTACTTCTCCGGTCATTAGCCCATACATCACCGAGTTACCACTTGCCTGCATATTAGGCTGCAGCCAGTACAATAGAGTAGTTGATTAGACAACAGTGTTTTCTTCGAGTTGTTAATATGTCTGCATTTGATGTGCCCAAATAAATTTAAAAACATAAAAAAAACATTGAACTGCAATCCTAACAGTTCCTACGTTCGCGCAAAAACATAAGTAAAAAAAGTAAACAAGAACATACATAAAGTACAGCGAGTTCGTAGCCGCAAAAAGGGAAGCCATCCCCAATATGTAATTTAATTCTCTCTTCGGTTATATTGCTGGATTCCGGGCGTCGTCACTGCCTACTTGTACATTCGAGCTTTACATAGGCATAGTGTTCATGGCAATTGTTTATGCGCAGTACGAATGTGTACACCCAAGGCTACAATTGGAACTGATATTGCGATTGGCTGATTTATCGTGATATAAATGTAGTTCCTTATGTGTCTGCTCTATACATCACCTAGCGCATATATGATAGCACACGTGGTGGTTTCCTATTGCCTTCCATGTGACTATTAGCGATTATTTAATTTTTCGTAATAATTTCTGTCGTTGTCTTTGATTATTAAACTCTTCCATAATGGAAACCAAGCGCTCTAGCAATCAGGCTATCGCGACGAGATGTAATTTAATTACCAGGTTGTTAATTTTTTTAATGCGATCCATTGTAGTTTCTGATTTATCTTCTTATATTCATTTTTTCAAATGTGTCTACCATTTCATTTCTCCTTTTGCACCCGATTAATTACGAAAATAAAAGAAAGTGCGATGATAGCATAGAGTTGGCAAGTTAATCCATACTACACTTTATGTTACCCAATTATAAATTCACGTTTTAGTTTAGATTTAATTCTTTCTATAATAAAACCACATATAGATTAACTTTCGCCTGTATCGAGCTCTCATTCTTTAGTATACGTATTAGTTCAGTATATAATGTAAAAAACTTGAATAACATACACACGAAACTGGAAATTAGTATGAATTAGCGATTATATTTCTTATATATATTTTTTTTTTTTCTATTAAAAAATAAGTTGTGGGTCCCCCCGTAAGGCATACTGCTCGTCTGCGGGTGCCCAACACGCTTATCATCGTTTATACAATAAAAAATGTGTAACAAAAGTTCTCTTTACTTGTACTATTAATTTTCGTACTTACAATTAGTGAGAAAACTATAAAAACTAAACCTTCAGCCTATACTTTTCATGCTGTTTTTTTGTTTTTTGATGAATATCGGCAAATAGCGCAATAATTCGCAGGAGCTGCGAGTTTAAAAGAAGTATTAAATTTTCCCCTTGTTAGCATTTACATACGATTATGTAATTGTATAGATCATTTAATTTCATTAAGGAGACAGTTGAAATATTTTTTATAGCACGCTTTGTAATTTTCAGTATTTCAATATTCAGGATTTTTACCGGATTTTAAATAGAATTTAGTAGCACCGCCCAAAAAAAATTTCAGACGAGATGTCCGATAAAAGTCAAGTAAATTTTAGAAAAGTGGCAAGACAAAAAATATTGTAATGAGTAAAAAAACAAAAACATAACAACTTTCTCTGAGATTATCAAAGTTGTGTTACGGATGCAAACATGCAACTTAATTTATTATAAGTTTTGTACCTCAATATTTAATTTCCAAAAGTCTATCAAATTTCATGGTTATTAGTAATTTTCGGATACATAGTTTCGCCCGAAATGTTATTATGAAAGCTGTATTTATATGTTTAGTCTAGGATAAATTTAAAATTAGCCTATTTAATCGATCAATTATTAATTAAATTCCAGATTAAGCAAGGTCACATAAGATATGCAGATAACAAAAAATTCATCGGCATACCACAATCAAAATTGTGCAATTCATGAACATAAATCAGAAATAGAAAAAAAACTCAAAATGGTATTGGATTATAAGCTCCGGGGAGTGTTCCCTTTCCTTTTTACATTCTTCATTTTCCGATTCTTTTTCCTTTTTCCATTTCCTTACCCCCATCATCTTCCTATTTCTTTTCTTTCTAGACATAACTATTTATTTAAAATAAAATCCATGTAATTATCATGTTTCAGAGACTGACCCTACAATTACATATACGTAATGATTATAATTTATAGTTGTAATGCAGAGATTGCACAATTTTTTTTTTCAATGTCCATGTTAAGCGCCCTCCCCCACACAAAATAAAAAAGAAAATTATAAAAGAATATATCATTAAGACGTTCAGGAGATGTCTGCATAGTGAGATTTGGATTTATACATAATTGTAGCCCTTTCTTTATTGTTCAAAATTTTAATCTTTGCGATAAAGTTCTAACTTAATTTCATCTAATACAGATATAACGTGTGTGCATGCATTGCTTTTCGGTTCTTTAAGAGGTTGAAGAGCTGATGAACAGGCTGAAGGATATTAGAAATAAATTCGCCCTATCCCGAGTAACAATCATCAGTCGAGACAACAGAAAAGGAATAATTTACAAATATAGTTGTTGAATGTAAGTTAGCAAACCATTTGAACAGAAGATACTGGTAGAAGTGAAGCTGAAATTAGACGTCCTATGAATCTTAGACAAATTTCCACTCAAAAATCTGGAAAAATGTCATAACAAATAGCCAGATAAAATTAGTTGCATACATTAGTTTTCGCAGTATTTTAACACACCTCAGAAACATAGGTGATCAATAAATCGGTCTAAAGTTCACTGATTGCTTCAAAATTTAGTGTTTTGTCACTGTGTAATGTTCTAATTTTCTCTTTATTTTTTCTCAGTTAATTATATATTTTTTTCTTTATTTCACATTTTTCTTTTCTCTTTTTTTTTTTTTTGCATTGGGTTTTTATTCAAATTGCTATTGAGTTTTTTGCCCCGTTTTATTTAGATTTTGGATTATGCGTTATGTTGTTATTTTTAGTGGAAAATTATATTACGTTTGTTTTTACTTGTTTTTGTGGCACATTTTTTTATTTATTAATTTTTTTTTTATTTTGGCCCAGCTTTCGCGTTTTGTCCAGTCTATACTCAGATCTAAATACCTAACTATTTCCTTCCTATATTTTTACATTAGCTGTTTTTAATAAAATATATATAGCGCTTTACATTCTAAGGACAATGGCTCCTTTACAATTTGGTATAGAGATATCGGTAATGGTGACACATTTGTTAGTTAAGCGGTTAATTGTATATGATCGATTGTAACTTTATTACTAATAAACGTTGTAACTGTGATGAGAGCTTACAGACGGTGCCTTGTGGGTTCTCCATACGTTATTTACAAAAAAGAAAAAAAAAAACTTTCAGTTTATTTTTATCACGAAATTTGTACAAGATACAATTGTATACATTAACAGATTTTTACATTAGCTAAAAGCAAACATCAAGAACTTCTTGAAACTTAACATTATACAGTAAACATACAACAAAATTTCTGAAAATGTCTATGAAAATTTCCTTGATGGTTATCCTTCGGAGACCATATACAGATTTAATAAAAAGTTTATTACACATTGATAACACGCATATTTTTATTCTTCTGTCCAGAGATATTCACATTTACTGATATTTCAAATTATATAAAATGTCACTAAATCACCATACCAAACATAATAAGGTAATACAGGGAATATGTTTTATTTCTAGTTTGTTATTACGTTCCCTAAGAGAATAGTAATCTCGATGATAACAGCATAATTCTACAAACACTAACAATGTGAATTAAACATTACTGAATCGATTAGTACTTAAAACTTCATTTCAAGTATTAGTCACATTATTTATTTTATCCTAAAAGGTGTTTCAGAATAACGATAATTCATCAAGTGGATTTACAGTTCCTCGAACGACATTATTTTACATTAGTTACATGTAAGTCATTTTAAAATCATAAATGATACAATGTTATACTTGTATAATTGTTGAAATTCGAAAATATTAAACTAAACATAATTATTAAAACAACAAACGAATAGTAAGTGTACAGTAATATACTCATTAAAAGAAACATTTTCAGGTCTATCATTTTATCGTAAAAGAGAAACGGACCTGCTGTCCTTCTTCTCTCAAGAAAATTACCTGGTATTCTCTAATGATATAAAATGACCCTTAGAATCAATGAGTTTATCAGAGTACACATCAAACGAAAAGCGTTTTTTTATTGATAGCTCAAAACGTAGTTTAAAATGTGTTATTTTGAATGACCGTAGCACATATGGAGCAATACCTCTCTATTGGTCATTCTACCATCGTGAACGAGGAATACGAAACAATATCACTAGTACTCAAAAAATTAAATATGAAGAACATCAGTAGGTGATTTGTGTCGATCTAAAAATGGTAAAAACTTCCCCCTTGGACAGTAAAGTGGAAACACAAAATATCATTGTTTTTCATGTCTTTGGCTATAATTATTAAATTAATAGAAAATACGCGATTAATTATAAATAAATTATAAGCAGAATAGTTTCGGCTACGTGGAAATCACGGGGTATAATAATGAGCGATGATTTTTGGGGGGTTCCATCGAAAAAATTAGTCGGCGATATTTATAATTAATTTTTTTTTTTGTGAATACGTACGTTATACATTTTTATTAATTGTAACATTAAATCGCACATATTACGGAGGTGAACGTTGTGATTAGGTTTAAAATTTAAAAAAAGGTACGAAATAATAATTGACAATTTTTGAAATGGGTCGAAATTTTTCAATCTAGACAACTGCCTTTGATAATTACTTCAGACCGAGAGCTAATGAAAATAACGATTGCTCTTGTTCGACTAAATTCACCGTCGAGAGACTAGTCCACAGGCAAGACGTAAATGACGCAGAACAAATAGTACCGTTACAGGGCCGAAAATGGAGTGACAGAGAAACGTCGGGCCGAAATAATATCTTTCCTCGGCGAAGAATAACCATCGCGCCAGAACTGTCCTTTAAACGCTGCTTATTAGACACGGGGAAAATTTTAATCACTGAAACTCCCACTAACAATACTTGTACCTTTCTTCGCTTTCCGCTCTTTCCGTTCCATCCCACTACACTAGCTCTTCTCTCGTTTAATTTTCCGGATTTTTTAATCGTCCTCGACGCGGTCAACTGTCCCAACCGTCGCGAAGAAGAAGAAAAATAATCGAAGGAAGAAAAAGAAGGCCAATTATAAATAATATAATTCGGTTATATACTCAAACAGATGGTGTGAAATCAGAATGTAAAAAAAAAAACGCATTCGGTCAATTAGCCGTTCGATAAATGCGCGCGTTTATTTTATGCGTACTACAAAAGAAAACGGATTACAAAATGGAAAGATAATTGACAGAAATCAACGAAGCATTTTTTAGCCAGTTTTCTTAATCGAAATAAATTAACCTATTGCACAATTACGTATATATCGAGCAACTTTTGAAACCTGTAAATTAATATTATTGATTTTTAAGCAATTCCGCAATTTCTCTCGAGTTTATCTTATTGTCTAGCGCTAATCTAAGCATATACATATGTGGTTGCGATTGCTTACTTTCTAGGGTCTCGGTTTCGATTTGTGAAAAAATAAGAATAAACGAGTTATAAAAAAAGCTACCGATATTATCATCTTTTGTTCCGTTTACCACGTACACCATCTCATATGCGCGCTAAGTTAGTACACAGCAGACACACATAAGGACCTGCATTTGTCTATCGATAAACCAAACAATTACTAATCAAATGCGAATGTAGTCTTGCGTGTACATCCGCGTTGCATATAACAGACTTTATCAAATTTATGTTACGAATGCAAACATGAACCTGATTTATTACAAATTTTGTAACTCAGTGTTTTATTTCAAAAACTCTATCAATTTCATGATTACTAGTAATTTTCGGACTCATAGTTTCGCCTGAAATGTTATTAGGATGAACTTAAAATTAGCCTATTTAATCAGTTAATTAGTAATTCAATTCCAGATTAAGCAAGATTACATGAGATATGCAGGTAACAAGAATTCATCGGCAAATACGTTTTTTTCTATTTCTGATTTATGTTCATGAATTGCGCAATTTGATTTGTCTACGTAACTCAGTACTTACGTAGACCAATCAAATTGCGTAATTCGTGAACATAAATCAGAAATAGAAAAAAACTCAAAATGGTATTGGATTATTTCGTTACTACACACAATTTCATCCCTCTGGTGCTCTGGTATTGCAGGGATCTTGAGCTCACAAAACGTGGCGCATCTATAGGTGGTAGATAATGGAGTGGATTTAGATATAGAAGCCAGCTGTTAATAAGTCCAAAATACCCACCTAAACAAATACGTAGTCGCGGACCAAGCGCGACTACTGGCGGAAAGTCTCATCTACAAATGATCCCTGTAGTGACAGAATATATATATATAGTACTTGGGGGTGTGGAGAGGCCATGAAAGGGGTGGTTTTCTATAACTTTAACAATGCCAAAAGAAAGTATTTTTTCCTGGCGAATCGAAGCCACCATAAGACTCGCCCTGCCATTTTCCTGATAGCAAAAAGATAAAACAGACTTTTTAGCATTGATACACAACTGTCCTAGGAGAATGGATATTCCGAAATTGAACTACTCCCCCGTAGGAGCTTGTTCCCTTTCCTTTTTCATGTTTCCATTTACCAATTCTTTTTCCTTTTTCCATTTCCTTACCCTCATCATCTTCCTATTTCTTTTCTTTCTAGACATAACTATTTATTTAAAATAAAATCCATGTAATTATCATGTTTCAGAGACTGACCCTACAATTACATATACGTAATGATTATAATTTATAGTTGTAATGCAGAGATTGCACAATTTTTTTTTTTCAATGTCCATGTTAAGCGCCCTCCCCCACGCAAAATAAAAAAGAAAATTATAAAAGAATATATCATTAAGACGTTCAGGAGATGTCTGCATAGTGAGATTTGGATTTATACATAATTGTAGCCCTTTCTTTATTGTTCAAAATTTTAATCTTTGCGATAAAGTTCTAACTTAATTTCATCTAATACAGATATAACGTGTGTGCATGCATTGCTTTTCGGTTCTTTAAGAGGTTGAAGAGCTGATGAACAGGCTGAAGGATATTAGAAATAAATTCGCCCTATCCCAAGTAACAATCATCAGTCGAGACAACAGAAAAGGAATAATTTACAAATATAGTTGCTGAATGTAAGTTCTTCTTCTTCTTCTTTATAGTGCCATACTTAATTCCTGAGCGTCGGCGACTACCTACTCGTACATCTCAGATGTACAGATATAGGTAGTGTACTAGGCAATTGTTATATGCAACGCAGGTGTAAACACGCAAGACTTCATTCGGAACTGATAGTAGCCCGCTTGTTATCGCGCTACAAGTGCAGTCCGGTGTGGGTCTGCTGTGTACTGACCTAGCGCGCATATGATGTCGTACGTGGTGGTTGCCATTGTCTTCCACGTGATTATTAGCGATTATTTATTTATTTAATTCGAACCCGTGACCTCCATATCGCAAGTCAAGCGTTCTAGCAACTAGGCTATCGCGACGACCTGAATATAAGTTAGCAAACCATTTGAACAGAAGATACTGGTAGAAGTGAAGCTGAAATTAGACGTCCTATACATCTTAGACAAATTTCCACTCAAAAAGTATGGAAAAATGTCATAACAAATAACCGGATAAAATTAGTTACATACATAAGTTTTTGCAGTATTTTGACACACCTCAGAAACATAGGTGATCAATAAATCGGTCTAAAGTTCACTGATTGCTTCAAAATTTAGTGTTTTGTCACTGTGTAATGTTCTAATTTTCTCTTTATTTTTTCTCAGTTAATTATATATTTTTTTCTTTATTTCACATTTTTCTTTTCTCTTTTTTTTTCTTGCATTGGGTTTTTATTCAAATTGCTATTGAGTTTTTTGCCCCGTTTTATTTAGATTTTGGATTATGCGTTATGCTGTTATTTTTAGTGGAAAATTATATTACGTTTGTTTTTACGTTTGTTTTGTGACACATTTGTTAGTTAAGCGGTTAATTGTATATGATCGATTGTAACTTTATTACTAATAAACGTTGTAACTGTGATGAGAGCTTACAGACGATGCCTTGTGGGTTCTCCATACGTTATTTACAAAAAAGAAAAAAAAAACCTTCAGTTTATTTTTATTAGGAAATTTGTACAAGATACAATTGTATACATTAACAGATTTTTACATTAGCTAAAAGCAAACATCAAGAACTTCTTGAAATTTAACAAAAACCCTAATTTAAATTATACAGTACAACAAAATTTCTGAAAATGTCTATGAAAATTTCCTTGATAGTTATCCTTCGGAGACCATATACAGGTGTAATCAAAAGTTTATTACGCATTGATAACACGCATATTTTTATTCTTCTGTCAAGTGATAATCACATTTACGGATATTTCGAATTATACAAAATGTCTCTAAATCACCGTGCCAAATGTTGATGACAAGGTAATACAGGGATCATGTTTTATTTTTAGTTTGTTATTATGTTCCCTCGTAATCTCGATGATGTCCGAGATAATCGACCAATAATTTAATAAAACTGCATAATTCTACGAACACTGGCAGTTCGAATTAAGCATTATTGATTCGATTATTATTTAAAACTTCATTTCAAGTATTAGTCACATTATTTACTTTATTCTAAGAGGTGATTATTTAGTTTCAGAATAACGATAATTCATCAAGTGGATTTACAGTTTCATCGAACGACATTATTTTACATTAGTTACATGTAAGTAATTTTAAAATCATAAATGATACATTGTTATACTTGTATAATTGTTGAAATTAAAAAATATTAAACTGAACATAATTATTAAAACAACAAACAAATAGAAAGTGTACAGCAATATACCTATTAAAGGAAACATTTTCAGGTATATCTCTTATGACCAGCTAAATGAGAAATAGCTGATGATGGGCAAGACCAAAAACGTTTATCACTTTACGTTTGTTTACCATTTATTTTATCATACTATTTCAATATTTCATAATCTTAGAAAACAAAATTATATAATTCTCTTTTTTTCCCTCCTTTCCAATAATAAATATGTTTAATGATTACAACTAACTATGAAATTTAAAGTGGCAATCCATTTAAGTTTAACGCCACTATAAATTTAATTTACAAACGTTCCTTTAAATATATTGATTTCTATAACTTTAGTAACCGTAATACAAAAACGATAACCGCACGCATAAATGATATAAACGTAAAACTCCTTAGTATAATAAATGAAAATTCTTTCTGTATTTTATTTCTTCAATGGCTAGTTGATTGAATAGTTTAAATTTACTATATACTAATTCTTCTGCGCAGTCTAAAACCATCCGTCATCAATGAAACCCTTGCAACATATGATAAATTGTATCCGAAAAATTACATGTAATACAATTTTCTGTTTCCGCAATACCAAATCTCCTTAAATATATTTTAAAACTACCATCATATTAGTAATGAAATGTACATTATGAGAATTTATATTAAACTGATTATTACTGAATCTGCCATTCAAAGGGCCTAGCCGGATAAGGGAGTTAAAACTACCTATGAACGGATTAGGATAATAAGTATACCCTCTTATTCAGCACAAAAACTTATGACGATTTCCAAGTTTTCAGCCCAAAATATGCTAACCTCACAATCGAATATTATGGGTTTTTCAGTTTTTTTATGATATCTCAGCCTCTTATAGAAGAGTAAACTTTTTCATTGGCTACGCCGTTCGACAACATTTTTCCGTTACTTTTTTTCGTTACATATTTCGTTAAACAATATTGTGACATTTTTTTGGGACAAATTTCGTGACAGGACACTTTTCCTGATGACCCCTGGCGAAAAATTATATTATAAACGAACAGAAAAACTGTAACGAGAGTCGATGTTAATTTCTGGTATCTGGATACCTTGTTGAGAAATGTTGAAAGTATTTTATGATTGTACGAATAAGATAAAAGAAAGAAATAAAAAAAGAAAAAAAGTGTAACCTGATTTAGATATCGTTCAACTATCTAATAATTATGAGAAAATTCATGCTACTTTAAAAAAAAAATTATTTAAATTTAAACGAATAGTTACATAATACTATTTCGGATTCGTCCGTATAACGCATTAAACGTAGTGAAGTAATAAATGATGTATTCGGTATTAAAATATCCACCGTATAACCGACGAACTTTTAAATTAATAATAAGTTGATGAAATAAAATAAAATGCAAGAAAAAAGATACGCATCGTTATTATATTAAAATATAAATGTGCGGTAGATTTCATATGAAACAATGTAAAAAATTTCAAATATTAAAAAAAATCCATTGAAAAAGTAAAGTGTTTTTTATTTTAATTGCATACATATGCTAGCTGACTACGTCGCACTGAAGGCTGTTGTTATGTTCATATTCAACCTTCATAGGACCTAGACATCCCCGGCATATAAATTTTGCGTTTGGTAATTGGATTCGAAGAAGTTGACTTAATTTCAACTATAAGACAATAACTGGATTTTCCGAAAGAGTTAAATAGTCCCTGAAGGTTCCTCTTCACTTCGAGTATCTCTTACGGTAACTTTGAACGAAGAATGTGTTCCAATGTTTCAGGAAACCTCCTCCCAGAAAAGTGCACAGTGTAGACAGAATAACTGGAGAGATGCTGACACATCTTTAAAAGAAAACTTTACATATATGCTACCTGTTCATCGCTATAATTAGAATGAGCCACTTTTTGAATCAATAGAAAAAAAACCCAATAATAATAATAATAATAATGATACAAATTCAAAAAAAAAAAATGCAGCTTGTATGTTCTCCTATGGGCCAATAGGTCCGCTTAAAACCTTGTCAAAGCTTTGGAAAACTAATTTTAGCCAGAATGGCATCTATTTTTGCTCAACGGAATATCATACTAAATCAACAGTTTGGATTTTGTCTACACTGTTCATCAATACACTAGCATCATGGGGGATCGTTCAAACAATATCATCAGTATTGGATACCGAGGAAGTATGTCCGGTTATCCTGCTATCTCACAAGTTTTTGATCGTGTTTGACATTCCAGACTTCTGAACAAAGTAAAAAAAAATGATGCCTGATTTGTACTTTATTTTTATCGTTCAACCTACAGAATCGTACATTCGTGTTTAAAATAAGCAGCACTATCTGTGAGCTAAAAAAATACAGGCACCAGTTTCGCAGGGTAGTCTCTTTAGTCACACAGTGTTCTCAATGTTTACCCTACAGATATTTCGAATTTTAAATAATCTATTTTGGCTACATATGTTGACCATATAGTCTGCGGCGGACTAACGGGGGGCGGAAGGGGCGCCCTGCCCCGGGCATCTGGTCCTGGCGGCCTCTAAACGCCTCCATGTTTCCTTGATTAAATCCTAAACGAAGCTTTAAAAATATGCTTAGTGCCTATCTAAGAGGTGTGGTTTGGAGTTGGGAGGTCCCATACAAATATCATCCCATACAGACAAAATACGAATAAATAAATACAGCCTGTACCAGTAATTTACAAAATTTTTAAAATAAAATTACTACTACCGCTAATCTTTCTAATGTCTATATACAGTTTTCATTCCAGTTTCACTTATGTATTGCACTTCGTATCTTTTTTGCTATCCTCGGCCCTTTGCTAAAGGTTATCTTATATTCATTATAGATAATATAGAGATGGTAATGTCTGCGCTTTCAATTGAAAAAAAAGTTTCAAAAGAAATTTATTTCACTGAATTTATTGAGGAGTTCAGTAAAATGAAGACAAGAAAACACATATAATAATATGCTATAATAGTTACATACTTACTGAAAATAAAAACTACCTATTACTTTAACTAATTGGCTTTTTTTTCCCGATCGATTCGTATTTTATTTTCTTCATCCATATCCATATTCTATGGATGTTTATTTAAGTCGAATTTAAATTTCACTTGCAAGATTTTAACTAAATAAACATAAACACTTATACATACAAATGTGAACTGAATAAAATGATTGTAAAATTACATCAACTTCTTAAACTGGGGGGGCCTCATTCAGCTTTGCCGCCCCTTACGACTAGTATTGTACAATCAAAACTTACAACTTACGGACTAGTGTATTATATTTTCTCTAAGCTATTTTCCTGCCGAGGGCCAGTGAGGATAGACCTCACACCTTTTAACGAGTTGTCCGTCCTGGCAATGTTCGAAATTGAAAAAAAAAAACATGTATATGAGGATATAGAATAAAAACAAAATCGATGTCTTGAAAGGCGTACGGTCCATGACGTATATTTCTGACAACCAAACGAGAGTACAGAACAACGGATAAAAACTTCAATCAGAAAATACGACGTACATCAGCTATAACGTAGAACGGACTACAAAACGGACAAGCGTTGTCTCTTAGCCGATATTCTTGCGAAAACGGACAAATATATCTCGGACGAACCGAAATACCTGTTAACACTGAACCACAACTAATCTCGTATGGCGAAAGGAAAACAAAAGAGCAGTATCACTATCAGATAAAAGACGATCACAATGGTGATCGGCAAGTAATCACTGCGCCTCCCCGTCCTCGCTAC
This sequence comes from Icerya purchasi, assembly GCA_039619475.1. Lineage (NCBI taxonomy): Eukaryota > Metazoa > Arthropoda > Insecta > Hemiptera > Monophlebidae > Icerya > Icerya purchasi. The sequence continues at coordinate 587,682,759 of CM077115.1, forward strand.
TTACATACATCACAATCTTCCCTCAGCTCTGACCACTATCGGGCAATGTGAACACCGGTACGAATTGTTTCAAACAAGAAATAGAAATCGAACAAGTTGACGCCATGAGAAAGATAGGAACACACTGGTGACCTTTGCACTAACACTGCTGTTGGTAATCGATTGCACCGAAGTTTATTTTTCTGCGTATGCGCTACGGTCATCAGTCTGTTTGAGATGGTCCAATGGAGTGTGTGAGTATTGGTGCGGGCAATTCGAGCGAAGGATGTAGAATAATGAATTTTTGGTTTATCTTAAAGATTTCAAAAAGTATACAAATTGTTCCATAGAACACAAAGTTTATAAGCCCTGTGAAGGGGGAAAAAAGGTGTAAACATTCAAAAAGAAAATGAAAGCAAAAAAAAATTACTCAAAAGGACTAAACTGAATTCATTCTCGATAGTGAAGAAGAAAAATATATCCTCTCGGTTTGTTTGCAACCTTACGTTTGAAGCTGAAATAAAAGTGGGTCCAATGCATGGAATGTCCCCATGAGGAATTGGTAAGAATTATGCTCCATATGCCATAATTGTCTTTCTGAATAATCTACAGAGATAATTCGAATTAAGCGCTCCGCCCAGCCCTATTATTCATTTTATTATATATTAATTTTCAATTTGATATAATAATTTAGCGTTTTATAGTTGAATAATGAAAAAAAAAAAAAAATATATATATATATATATATATCAGTTAATTTTTATTGTTTACAAACATATAAGAAATAAATATTTCACAATAGTCGCACATTATTTATCACTTTGTTTCAATTGTTTTTAATTGTTATATCAATTTGTGGACGATTGAAACACATAATACTGCCAGTTTTTTTATCGATGTCTACATAAGCGTAAGACAAAAATTTAAATGTATATTTAGAAACGTTACATAAATTAATTTAGAAAATAAGAAAATTGTTTCAATTGTCTCCAGTCTCCCGTACTACATATATATAAAAATAATTTAGAAAACCGGGAATAAAAAAAAATCGAAAATATTTAATCTACGAGAACCAACTAATCCACACCTAGAAAATAATGTTTCTCCGTCGACCCAAATATATTTTCATCATTGTAAAAAAGGTAGCCGTATGTCTGTTTTCTTTTTATTTACGAATTTGTTCGCAGTTAATATAAATTTTATACCGATTCAAATGTAAAATTTTATTTTTTTACATTTATTAGCAAATAACGTACATTTGCATTTTCTGTTTCACTATAAACATTGAATGTTGCGAATGCGCTTATCCAGAATCAGAAATATACTTTGGTGGTGACATTCTAGGTCCTGTGTTATTCTCTGCATGGGTAAAAGTGCATACAGCGTAAAATTACGGAACAAGCGAGTGACAAAATGCAGCGACCAAACTTCCGGTAGTTAGACAGTCGCTTTACCGGAATTATATCAGGAAGCGAAGCTCTTTCCGAAGAATGTGAACCGTGCTACAGACCTATACAGAACATCATTTTCCAGAAGAAAAAAAAAAATAAATTCTCTATACAGATTTTTATCCTTTCAGTGAGGTTGTTAAATTCACACCTACAATACTAACAAAGCTACACTTATCTATTAATATTTCGATTATGTTTTATCGCTGTTTAATTTTCCATGATTTATTTTTAGTTATTCATTCCGATTTAATTTTAAATATGTTAATACTTTTCGCCTATTAGCGACGATTATCTGTTTCGATCGTACGTCACTTTATCGGTACTTAAGCGCCGTTTGTGCCGTTCTTTAGTTCGTACGATTTTCATAATCGTTCGTTTTTTCGTTAATTTTATTCTCAGTTTTCATTATTCGTCCCATTCTCCTTTGTAAAATTGTTTCTTTATTTATTTTCTGCAATTTTTTCGTTTTTAAAATCCCCTTCGCTTTTTTTTTTCCTTTTTCTGCTTTTTTTTTTTATTTTTTTTTTCGGGAACAGCTACTTTTAGGGCTATTTTTATGAAGCTTTTTCGGTTTTTCGCGCCTTGATCGTTTGTAGTTTACTTTTTTTTAAAGTTTGTAACTTTAATCGTCGTTCATTATACGACATTGTTCGATTATTTCGCTTTTCCCATTAATTTTTTGATTGTTTTTTTAGCGTAAGCGAAAGAAGAAGACCTAATTAAAAAACAACAGCATCTCGCCTATAAACTAAATATTGAAAATCTTTACACGTTTATTCGGAGTAAAAATCTTTCATTATAAAAACTGCAACGAAATCATAAAATTTGAAAAATATTAAGCCGGGAATAAGAAAACCGAGAGTCAAAAATTTAATTTAGAAATATGATAGGCAAAAGATAAAACAAGACGGGCGAATGACGCAGCGGTGCAGGAATTAAATTTTGCGGTCTTTTGAACGAAAAGGAAGCACAGTGTGGAGACTATGTGAAAGAGTAATGATAATGAATTACGCGATGACGGTAATGATGTGATGACGAAGATTTGGCGGCGCCGAAAACAAATGGGATTGACTTGAAAAGGCTACGGTTACAAGAACAGCGATCAGAAAAGGAAAAAATGTCCGACAATCTGAAGATACAGTGACAATTCCGTTGCAAAGAAGATTGATGTCATTGTACCTTTTTTATGGTAATACGTGAGACGGCATCTCTTCAATTAGCAAGATTGCTATCGCGTGCGTTAGTATTAAATTTATGGCTCCGCGATGAAATAAAAACAAATCACCAGATCAGTCGCAATCAGTCGCCTGAAATAAAAATTTCTCGCCCTACCTTCTATGTCAATTGTCACGTAACAATACATCTTGCCGCGTGACTTTCGCAAGATCAAAATTACGAGTCTTTTTGCAATTTTCATCATTGAAAAATTTTACCTTTTTTCCTCGCGGCATGCGCGTCATTTTGGTCTTTTTTTGCAGTATCAGTCAGATTTTATTGCACTTTCACCTACTCGAAAGATATGCGGTACATTTTCTGTAATGGATTTCATTATTGACAGTGTCTTATCGTAAAAAAAAAAAAAAATTATTCATCACATTTATAAATAGTTTATATGTAATGCCGGCGGATTTTCCCGCGTTTTAATAGCTTACTGAGCTCGATGTAGAATTTAAAATCGTAGAGCTCTTACCAAAATGAAAAGCTTATTAACACCCATCAAGACCTGAGGCTCGAAGAATCTCAGGCTGCTAAAAGGTGCTACATCTTCTCTATTTTACTTTATAGTTGCAAGAGCTGGACGACCCTAAATGCACCATTGAAAAAAAAAAGGATTAACGCATTTGAAATGTACTGAAAATATCACGTGAAAAAAGTCACTAATATCGAGGTACTTGAAAGAATGGGAAAGACCGTTGAAGTAATGCGAACCATCAAGAAACGGAAGCTGCAGTGGACACATCATACGAACAAATACGAAATTCTGAAAATCACATTGGAAGGAAAGATAAATGGGAAGAGATCGCTAGGAAGAGGTCAAAATTCATGAATAAGCTTATCAACTGGTTAGTTCGACTGCTCTTCTATACTACTCCTCCGATCATCGGCCATTGTAAAAGAAAATTTTCAGTCGTGTGGATGGGCAACCTTCAATTTTGCGAAGGCGGATGAAGAAGAAGAAAAAGAACTTATTCACTTTCTTCCCTGCACCACCAAATTGTAAAATGTCTCCTCTCGTACAATTTATATTAAAAGCGAGGTCGGGGAATCTTTAATGCACGTATACTATTAACCTTACTATTTATTTACTTATTTTGCATGATGTTTACCATTTGAGAAATAATAATCATTCTTCAGCTAAGTGATTGAAATAAAACTATTCGAATCAAGACGTAATAATTGAACAAATCTATCTCTACCTATATATCCCGTTTCCTAATTAAATAAGAAAATTATTAATGAATAATCATAAATAGTAGACATCTTCAGAATAAAAATTAAATAAAATGTGTGACAAATGTTTTCCCGAATAGTATCTCATTTTCAGCTGAAAACTGAAAGAACTTCGTCTTTATTAACATTTTTTTCCCTTTTTCAGTACTAATGGCATTCGGTTATCTGTTCTAACACGAATTATGACGTATATATTAACGAGTGAAAGTTACTCGTGAGACCTTATGAGTGTATGCAGTTCGAGGTGAAATCACAGAGTGCGTGGTTGTCTCGTTACGATGTTCTCAAGACAAGAAAGACAATTCATAGTTTGAGTTATACCTTTGAACACACACTTAATCGTGTGGTAAGATTGTGTACCTATTCGAAGTCGACCGAGGTTCCGAATACCCTTTGAGAACTTTCCTCCAATGGCTACCAAGGTTGAAGGTGTATTTTGTAAAAGCTTCTGTGTTCCGCTTGACCTGCCATTTAAGTGTGTATTCATAATGACAAAGTGCCGTCCGCAAGCATGAGAGACTGCATTTCTGAACGATCCATTTCATCAGTCTTTTCATCGTCAGGTACATCAGTGTGTTCGAAATCTATAGAAAAATCAATCTGCATTTTGCTTTAGCAAATACGGGGAAAGAAAGCCCTGCATTTTCACAACTTAGTTTTTGCGTTCGGAAATATAGTTCGGGGATATAAAAGGTTGCCAGTAATATTTTAGAGTTTGTTTACTACTCGTCCTTAGGAAGTATGAGCAGTTAATTTCTAAACACATCTCTGCTTTTTATTCTTAATTACTTTTTAAATATATAGTTCCCTAGATCTTTCATGATTTCTACATTGGCTTAACACAGTGTAATTGGATAAGGAGTATCGATCGAACCCTCATCAGTTTACAGCCAAGTTTCAGTTGAAATTATTACGTCGTAAAAAACTTTACTCCCATTCAGAAATATATAGCGAACTCGTCAAAATTACCCCGTAAACTTCTAATATTTAAATTTAATAATTTTAGACTGTTGTCCATTTTATTTCATATAAGGGGAAAAAAATTTATTAAGTTTTTTTCGGAATTTTCCGTCGTATTATCCAATGTTTCGGCCGATATGGCGGCTATTTCCTAGCGGATTGTGACCTCAAGTTCATCTAGCATCCTTGGCTTGTTGATATAAACCTTTGACTTCAAGTAGCCCCAAAGGAAAAAATCTGGCGATGTAAAACCAGACGAACGCGAAGGCCAGTCAAAATCACCTTTCTTTGATATCAAGCGACTGGGGAACAATGGTTTTAAAAAATCGATTGTGCCACGAACTGTATGAGGTGGTGCACCATCTTGTTGAAAAAACCAGAAGTGCTCCATACCGTTTTCACAAACAATCGGCATCAAACAATCGATTTAACATAGCTCGACAACGCACCTGATTGACGGTTGTTGCTTTGCCACTGTTGAACCTGATGTTTTAACCGTCCAACAGTGGCTTCTACGGCCGCGATATTTTCATCGAATCGTCTCGGTCGCGTTTTATTTCGACGCCTCCTGGGATTAGCGACAGTACCAGAGGACAAAAGAATCTTTCGTGCAAACTCCGCTTCATTGTGTTCTTTGACGGCGGCGCACTTTTCGCTTTATTTTCATTTCTCTCCATGCATATTAAGTTTTCACTATTGGGAAGTTTAAAATGTACAGCTGAACGATTTCAGCGCGTTCGATTGGCGTCTCCATAGCAGAAATCTCCAAAGACTGACGCTTCAAACGCGTGCTATCGTTAGTCACATTCCTTGTCAAAGTTACAGTGTTTTGCCACTCGGGTCCACCTAATATGGCCAACTCTGTTTAGTGTAAGTATTTTTGTGTAATTAGTAAATTCTGAATTTAACGTTAATGGAACATTTTTTTATTTTACCAAATTTTGTTTGCGAGAAGTATTTGTGAATATATTCAACCGAATATATATGTAATTAGTAAATTAATAATCTGTTTTTGAATAAATCACAACATATATATATATATATATATATATATATATATAAAATTCGAGATTTAGGGGTAATTTTTGATTCCAAACTCACTTTCAATGGTCATTTATTGCATACGATTAGTAAGGCAAGAAGGATGTTGCGTTTTTTATTTAGAAATTGTAAAAACTATGTTGTTCAAGATACATATTATATACCAGTTTAGTGCACTCAATATTATAATTTTCAGCTATTATTTGGAACCCCTCTTCTAAAATAATGATCAAAAAAAAAAAAAAAAAGTCCAGATTCAGTTTTTAAAGTATTTATTTGTAAACGTGTAAGATCTTTTCCAACTAATGCAGTTTACATAGATTTATTGGATACATTTAATTTTAAGACTCTTGCAAATTGCAGACGTGTTGTTGAGGTCTGCTTCTTGCATAAAATACACTTCGTGGAGAGATAATTTCTCCATTTTTATTGGAAAGAATCGGTATTAAAGTTTCACCAGTTAACTTCCGGAAAAATGCGTTGTTTCACGTACTGAAAGCTAAGACACATTTCATGTTCTTCGATGGAAGCATTGCTGAGTGATATTACAACAACATTTTAGATAAATGCAGCGTGACATTCTGGCTTGCCATAATTTTAAAGATCTTAGTCGACTGCTGGGCACTGTAAACTGACCTACAACTCTACTTCTCCGTTCACATATCCGCTGAGCTTATACGTTGCTGAGACTGTGCCGTTCGTTTGTTTAAAGTACATATTTAATACTCTTGTGTCTTTTCAAATTTTATAACTACTTACCAGCTGAAATTTTTAGGCAACCGGAATGCTAGTGTGTGTATATGGGTTTGAGTAGGTGTGTATGATTGAGTTCGAATGTAGATGCAATTGTAAGTTTCGAAGAATACAAGTCGGCATATTATAATAATACTTACCACTATAAGTTTGTTCGGTGTCACATTGTTCTGATCTGCCAGTGTGGGTTTATGTGAGCTTGTTTCAGCTAGATTAATAATTTGCATATGCCGTTGTTTAGCTCTCTATAAGTGCAAACGGTAATTGGCCGAAAGGCTGTTGTTTGTTCATTGTTGTAAATAAATAAATTATTAACGGGGTTATTATTCGAACTCCTTTCAACACAGAAAAATATAGTGTCAAAATCGAAAAGTATTTGTTTTATTTCGTTACGAAATTTCGAATGTTTTTATTCCCAAAAATGAAAACGCTCCCCTCTTAAATGCCACTTCAACTGAATTGGAAAATTCTTAGCTAGTGCAGTTATTTCAAACGGTGCCTTGTTAATATCGGCGCTGTTTAAAATAGGCCTTGTAAAATCTTCTTTTACATCCGATAAATAGAATATAGAAAAATGGCTTTCGGGGAAGTTGTCTATCTCATTTTACAGAAAATAGTCACACAAATATCGATTGTTTTCGCTTTTGTTTTATACAAAAAGAGTAAATAGCAGTAAAAGTTTGCTATAAACAAGAATAGTAGAAAGGAAAGTTGTTGAAAAAGGATAGCATCTACGACCGTGGAAAACAATGATCTTGAGAAAAAAAGACTTCTTGCTTGCCGAATTTCAAACTAATTCAAACAAAGTGAAGGAAAATAGATGGGAAAACTGTTACGATATAAGAGGAGGACGATTAACAATTGATCAGTCCAAACGAACAGTAATAATAAATATCTTCTGTTTAACTGGAAAATTACAAAACCGGCAAACGCTATCTTACAGGCTACCGGTGTAAGCGATATTTCGGCTACTTCATTTTTAATAGAAATACAGAACAAAAAGAAAATATCAAAAAACAGAAACAGTGCTTCTTATTTTGTTAAATATTTCTATATTACAGTAGTAATTGAGAAATAAAAATAAATTTAAAAATGAAAAAGATTTAAATTATAAAATTTAAAAAAAAAAAAAAAACATCGGGTGAGAGAGAAAATTCAAATCCTGTTTTGGAATTGTACCATACCGAAAATTCAACAAATCCTCAATCACATAGTTTCGAAAGATAATGGCTTTAGTGAGATGCATGATTTGACATGCCACCGGACGATGTGAAATAATTGATCCATCAATACATTCTTCTCAAACTTGATTGTATACGTAGGACCATATACGTATATTAATACGGATTCGGTACCTGTGTACATTTACCGGCATATGTTAAAGATATCATGGACAGAACGGATAACTAACAAAGAAGTACAGAATAGAGAATGGCCGAGAAAAGAGAATTCTTATTAACTGTGCAAGAAAGAAAAATCAAATACTACGGCCACATTAATCGCAATGAAAAGTATAGAAAAGGCTGCAAACTGTGCTTAGAATTGCTGGAAAAAGAAGCAGAGGTAGAAGAAAATTATCGTGCGAGGATGACATGCAGCGATGGTGCAACATCATCGGAGTTACTCCAAGCAGCGGCCGATAAAGTGATGCTAGCCACATTGATCGCCAAACTTCGACCAGAGATGGCGTTAAGGAGAAGAAGAAGACCTGTAGCGTTATCTTTTGACAATGTTCGAGGTAGAAAATATTTTCTGATATGTCATTAATTCACGGTCTCCTTTCGGACATCGTGCTTATTTTACATCGCTGCAGTGTCACCTCGTCAAGGAAGCCTTACTCAGTCAGAACCAAAAATCCTCGTGCACAGTCGTACATACAATGGCGTCAGGGGATAGAGACAGCATTAGTGCCTGGGTGGTAGTGGTTGAAAGCTAAGACAGACATGTGCCTGCGGCGAAAACCGTGTCCCCGCGCTATATGCAGAGTAGTACACAGACAGTTAGTGCGGTGATCTGTATAGAAATATTCTTCTAGAAACTTCTGCGTAGCCTTTGTTACAATGTCATACCACGCATTGTCCTAGTTGTCGTTCATTCATCGTCAGTGCACCACACGATGACCTAGTCGCCACATCGCCAATTTTATATGCCGCTCTAATAGGCGTTTTTATAGGAAAATTGCGTTAAAATTCGTTCATTTTCTATTCAAATTCAGTATCATGGATAGGTTTCAGTTTTTTTTGCGAAAATTTGTGTTATTTTGGGGATTTTTTTTTTTCCAGCTTAACCTACGCCATTTAGCCAGTTTTTTCTTTTACTTAAACCTTTTTAATGGGAGGTATTTTATAAAACTTTCTTATTTATTATTTCTATATTTCTATCTTGTGGTATTTTATAAATTTATACATACTAATAAAGCTAAATTCGACGTTGGAACTATCCGTGTTACTGAAACTGGAAAGGTATGCAGCTCCGATAGGATTTCTGTTCTAAGTTTGTCCCTACCCTGTTGGTAAACTTTACATTGCCAAATAAAACGATCTAATCTACAGTCTCTTCTAAAACTACTCTACATGTACACTGTCATTGATAATATTAATTTTTGCCAAGTGAACGGGGGTTTTGTTGTGTCCCGTTCCCCAACAATCTCGTTATCATTACTATAAAGTCTTCTTCCAAAGTTATTCGCTCCTTTAAACCGAGGGACACGGCACACCCTGGGGACATACTACTTTTGTATTCTTGAGTAGTCTTTCCCTTTTTTTTGATTACTACTCTGTTGGTACTTGACGTTCCACTCCCCGTTATAGAATGTTCTTTAATTATACGGGTAAGAATCCCCACTACAATTTAGTTTCCGTACAAAATTGTTCTACCTACTATTGCAGTTCTTGCTATTCTGTCTACCACATTGCATTTCCTTTAATACCGCAGTGCGACGGAATCCACTTTAGCACTACTTCCGTGCCTGTCTGTTGTAAATTAAATATATTTATCGTCTTCATCTTCTTATAAGGCATTATCGAATATTTGACATTTTCTTGTCAATCCCCCGTGTAATAGTTTATGCAGCAGGAGCTAAAGATTCCTTTTGGATTAATATTTTTTGCCCGATAATCTTTTTAGGACGTATTCTAGATTTTTTTGATATAGCAAATAATTCCAATTTTAAAAGAAGAATCAGCATACGTCAATCGAAAAGTTTTAAAAAAAACTCTCGGCTCGGATAATAAAAAGCTGCTATGTATCTATTTTACCCCTCCCCGGGATTAAATGAACCATCAGTATAATAAAAGATTTTGTAATCATTGAAGCGAGATTTTAATACGCGTCATTTATTATCAAAAACTGTTGTGATTTGAAATTGGTCGATTAGTTTTGAGGAATATTTTTTTAGTATATCTAATTTAGTTTAGGGGAAGCAAAGCGATTCCTGAAAATCCATCCAATATGGCGACGGTTTAATATTTTTGTAAGTCTATTAAAATCAGAGTAATTATTGGTGGAGTTGTAGTAAACCTCCGGTAATCACGATTTTTTAAGCTGTCTAAGCTATAGAGGTATCTCTTTATTTATTGAATGAATACTCTTTATTTTTTTTATGTAAAATTTGTCCGTATAATGTTTAAGAAGAAATATAATCGGAGGTTCTGCGCATTCCGCATTTACGTGAGCTGGTGTAGAGTTCATAGACCCTAGGCAGAGCCGAAGGGTTCCGTTTTGAATAATTTGTAGTTTTCTAATTTTTGTATAGTTTAAATTTAATATCGGAGCAGCGTATTCTTCTATGTGGGTCCCTATTATTGCTTTGTATACTGTTAGGAGCGAATACGGATGAGAACCCCCATTTGCTTCCCGTTACGGTTCTTAATACGTTGAGTTGGTCATAGTCAATTAAACGTGTGTGGTTCGGTGCCTTGTGACATCTCCCATTCGAGAAAAGGCGCGGCCGTTGTGTAAAAAAAAAAATTGTTCACGGATTTATTTCTTATCGATAGCTGATCAAGGAGGTTGAAATTATTCTCCATTAAAAAAAAAGAAAAAGATAAACCGAATTTAAAAATATATTTATTAACAAACAAAATTAGTGTATTAAATCATTTATATTTAAATAAATTAAAACAACTTACTTTAGAAAGTTTGCGGACATATCGTCAGCTAAAAATATAGAGTACACTCAGATAAAACTAAAATCAATGTAGTTTGTATTACAGAACATGTCGGTATTGCTTTATAAATAATAATATTACATAATTGTAATTTCTGTGTGTGCTACTTTAGTTAAATTTACATACTACTGAAATATTACTTTTAGAGGAGAAGCATGTTATTTACTGAGATCGTACAATTTCCACAATTAGAAAATATTTACGAAATATAAATTAAGAAAAAAGAAAGTCGATGAAAGGGGACATTTATATATGGGGATGAATGCACATTTGTATTTGCGTGAAATGAAATGTACATCCCTGAGCGTGTATATTTCCAAACGCCGTGTTCAACTATCAGATTTAATCATAGTATACGGAAATCAGAGTGTAATCTAGACAAAGAGGGGCGAAGAAGATTGCTTTCCTTAGGCTTTGATGTTAGCTATCACCATAAGAGCATTACACAAGATTTCACGTTAACAGCCTTGCAATCGGTGCAGCAGTCTGTGTGACCAAACCTATTGGCGAACACATATGAAATATAACATAATTGATGCAGGACAAATTCCATACATAGAGTAGTTTGTTGGAGAAGAATTATTTCTGCGAAGTTAATTTTAGGCACGAATGTATATTCTTTACTCGGGGAATACTCTCCAGAACAAGTAATATTCAGGGAATACTCTCCAAAACAAGTATTCTTCGAAGGCTACCAAGAATTAATAGATTGTCAGTCTATGACATAGAGCAGTCTTTGATAAGGTTGTCGAGAAGTTTCGATGCGTTTACGCAGCAAATAATTTTATATAGCTCAGCATCTATAATTATCGATTTCATATAGAAGTGCAGAAAAAATACCAGTGGTTGCAGTGGACTTAAACTATTGATGATAGTTTTAGTATACTCGTAGAAAGAATCACTTCAGTTCGATATAATTTAGCAGGTAATTTATTATTTTCCGATAGAAGCGGTAAATAGATATGTACAAATAGAGAGTCCCGTAGTGATACTAACTCATTACAGTTTGGAACGGATTTTGGAATAAAGCTTATGTTGTGTTGGTGGATATAGTAGTTAATAAAATTGTTTGAGAATATAAATGCGATGCATAAATTGAAAATAAATCCGTAGAAGCTGAAATATCGCGATACACGTAATATTTTCCCTGATATGATGATGGAGAGCAGGTTGCGAATGAATATAAGTTTAGAGAAGAAGAGGATGGATGCGCTGTAAGAATTATATCGTAGAGCAGCGTGTTAAATTATGCCTGAAAGTTTTAGAATGTGTTTACTGTTTAAAGAGCAAACGTGACACCCATAATAATTCTAAGAATCATTGTAGACCCAGAAAATAAGTTTTAATTTTACATTTCATTTGGGTTTTAGAATAATTTTTAGATATTTTTATTTCCGATAATAATTAAAAAAAAAAAAAAAAAACAAACTCCCTTTACTTATGATTTTGCGGCTTAAATAAAAAAATCTAAAAGGAAGGTTCCAACTTATCCCCTAAAAATACAAAAAAATCAAACGACTACCAATCAACGTTTTATATAATGGAATAAAAGAAACATTTAGATAAAAACTTAAAAATCGAAAAGCTTCTAATTTTCATTTAAAAACCCGCCAAAAGATTTGTTCTGTTCATTTTTTGTGATAAATTTTCTTCCTGTGTTCATTTTCCCAAAAATTAATCCAATGCGGAGAATAGCGTAACAATTCTTTATAAACAGGACATTTTTTTTTTTTTTTTTTTTTTTTTGGAAAAACGTAACTAATCAAGGAAAGTTTGTAGTAGAACAATAAAGTTTGGTTGCAGTTCTGACGATGATTGGAGAATATCTTTTAATGTTAAAGATAAATACTGAAGGATGGATGTTAGACGTCCCTTGTACAAATAAATGTATGCGGATTTCAACGTTAAGGAGACACGATCGTTATCTCATATTATTGTTATAATGGATCGCGATATTTTTTGATAGGATAATTTGCGCAAAATGCAGAATGTATATAGAGAGATTTCAAATCGACTATTCTTTTAAACATAATAAGCTCTCAGATTAAATCATTTTCAGAAGGAAGGTAAATCGACCGGTTAGTGGAAATAGAATTATTAACGGTCGGAGGCTTGTCATTTAGAGAAAAAGGGAATTTCAGACGGACTTTTTGAATAAGTAGAAATTACTAATCGGACACCTTCCGGCATTAATGGTTAAATTGGAATAGTATTTATTAAAAGGATTTTGTGATTTCGGTTAGAAATTATGTTTTTAGGAAAGTAATCTAATATATGGAGAGGAGGAACTACTGAAATAATTTTTCTATTTCCTTTTTGTGGTATGAAAAGAGTCCCGTAAAGCGGGGAAATTGTTTGGGTTAGAAATATCGGCAAAGGTGAAAGACTTTCTCCTGTGACTGATATTTTTAGCCTCGGAGTACGAAACATTTTGTAGACTCATGATATCTCTTATGTATTTTAACTCTTGTCATTGAATACCGGATCAGAAGGGTCAGGGATAGAATGATTTTCACTTCAATGAAAACTCTAGATGGGTAATTTTGTTGGGTGACAGTGCATTCAGAAGAATGATTACCGGAAGAAACAGAGATGATAGGTTTGCTCCGACATGTGAAGAACTGTAATGACCGAATCGGAGACAATTCGGACAAAGTTTAAGTTCGCGAATAACCGGACCAACCTGGACACAGTGGGCATCGTAAAAATTAACAAAAAAGCGGAAGAGTCGAGCTTAAACATTTAATTTCGATAACAGGAATTGACACTAAAAAAAAATTTCAAAAGTTCGTTTCTGTAACCTTCTGATATTCGAGATTAGCACTTGACAAGAATAGTTTAAGAGAAGTTCATCGATATGGATGAATCAATTAGAATATTATGAACTGTGCCGAAGCGGAATAATAAAGATTGCGGAATAAATGATATTGTATATTAAGCTATTTATGGCCGTTCTCGGAAAGCAGGAACTGATTAGCTGCAACGGTAGAGGATAAAAGATTAACCAAGGGCTCATTCCGGGGGAACGAGTGATAGTGGATAAACCGCTAACTTTCCGATAAAACATTTTAGCTAAAGACACTTTTGATGAAGTTGAGCCATGTTTTTACTTTCTAAATTCTCGACTATAACCCCAATTTGTCCGTCGAAGTTATTCGAAAATAATGGTATATTAGTTGGAAAAGCATTATTGGAAATATCCATGTCGATGGTCTGATTCTCTGCTGAAGCGATGTTATCTTTAGCAGATACATTAAGTGAAACAGTTTTAATAGTTTTATTAGTTTTAATCTGTGTGTGAAAGGGTTGCTAGTGTCTTTACTTACCGCGCGAGGAGGATTAAAGGGAAGTGCATCTGCCTCGTCGGACTAGTCTAGCATTAAACATAAATTAAGTTTAAATTTATGATTATTACACCCAGTGTCAGGTAGGTCTTTTAAATGCTGGTTGTTAAGTTTAGTTTTCTAATCAGGGTAAGAATTTTTTTAATTTCGTCTTGGTCGTCAGGGATGGTTGTATTATTTAAAGGGATTTTTAGTTCTAGACGCATTTGATTAATGTTAGGGCATTCGTAAAGAAGGTGTTTGACTGTGATGGGGGTGGAGTTGCAGAACTGACAAGGGGGTTTATCGACTTTTTGGAAGAGGTAATTATGGGTTAGTTTCGTATGTCCAATTCTAAGCCTGGTGATTATTAATTCTTCTTGGCGATTTAGTTGGGAGAGGTTTTTCCAAGGTTGTACGGATTTTTTGTGTTGAAATAATTTGTTATGGGATTTTGTGTTCCATGATGTTTGCCAATTTGATATTTCGGTTTGATTTAGTAAATGTTTGATGTCCATGGCTGTGGTGGAGGTTACAGGAGAGGGTGTAGAGGCGGTTTTGGCCAGGTTATCTACTATTTCGTTTCCCTGGATTCCGATATGACTGGGTATATACATTAATTTGATATTAATATTTCGAGATTTTAGCTTGTTTAGTTGTTGGTGAATATCTTGGACAAATTTGTCTGTTGAAAAAATGTTCAGGATAGATGTTAGTGAGCTTACTGAGTCGCTTTGGATTAGGTAATTTTTGCTTTTTCCTTTCGTTTTTATGCTTTTCAAACAGTGAAAAATTGCTATTAATTCAGCTGTATAGTTGGAAGAGCATTTATGAAGTTTGAAGTTTTTAACCTCTCCATTGATAGAAAAAGCATATCCAGTATATTGATTTTCGATTTTTGACCCATCTGTAAAACATGGCACATAATTTGGAAAATTAGTAATTTATTCGTGATAACGATTTTTAATTATATAGTGTGGGACTTCGGATTTACTGTAGTTTATTAAAGAAAAATCTATGTCTGGGGTTTGTAATAACCAGAATGGAAATTTTGGATATTCTTGGTTCAGGTTTGAAAAATTGAGCTCATTATTTTTTAGAAAAGACAGAAAATCGGTGATTGGTTTTTCAGCCTGCCGCGAAGGGTTTTTATTGTACGAATTTATCAAGTTTTGTATTGGATTTGTTGGGTTAGTTATAGCAGATAGGAGGAACCTGTTTGTGATCAAATTTTTCCTAAATTGTGGGGGAAGTTCAGCTGCTTCGCAGAAAATACTATCTATTGGTGAGGATCGTAAAGCTCCAATACACATTCGTATGGCTGCGTTTTGTATTGGTTTTATGATGGCCAAGGTTTTGTCGGATACGTTATTGAGAGCTGGATATCCATATTCGATTTTACTCCGAATGAGAGATCTATATAATTGCATTAGTAATTTTCTGGATGGATCGTATTTGGGCTTATTAATAGTTTTAATTATATTGAGGGTTTTCATTAAGTCTTTTTTAAGTCCTAGATAGTGAAGAGTCCAAGATAATTTACTGTCAAAGGTTAGCCCAAGAAATTTGGTACATGGTTTGACTTCGAGAGTACACGTCCATTGAATTTAAGAGTTGGTTTTTGGGATTTATTTTCTAGTAAATAAAACACAGTGGGTTTTAGATTCTGAGAAGACTAATCCATTTATATCCGCCCATTTTTGGAGAAGATCTAAGGTGTCTTGTATAACTTTTTGAGCAATGTTTAAGTTATTTGTACATATTGAGATGTTTATGTCGTCGGCAAAAATTCTTAGTGACACTGGACGTGGTACAATTTCTTTTATGCTGTCTATAAGTAGTATGAATAAGATAGTGCTTAACACTGATCCTTGTGGAACACCGTTTTCAATAGTGTGTAAGTGGGAATATGTATTATTAACTCTTACTCTAAACGTTCGGTCAGTGAGAAAGTTTATAATGAAGAATCCGAGGTGTCCTCTTATTCCAATAAGATGAAGTTTTTGAATAATTTTGAAACGCCAAGCTTTGTCATAGGCTTTTTCGAGGTCGAAGAAGGTAGACAGTACGCTTTGTTTGCTGTGGAATGCATTCAGGACTTCGTTTTGGAGGCTGAATAGATGATCTACGGTTGACCTTTTTTTCCTAAAACCACTTTGGCAGGTGCTTAACGCTTTATTTTTGTCGATGTACCAGATTAGACGTTTACTAACCATTTTTTCTAATATTTTGCACGGAACTGGTGTTAGGGATATTGGACGATAACTAGACGCAAGGGAGTTATTTTTTCCAGGTTTCAGGATCGGAATTATTGTAGCTGTTCTCCAAGAGGAAGGGAAGGAATCAGAAGTCCAGATTTTATTGTAAAGATTTAAAAGGTTTATTTTCGATTGGTCTGACAGATGTTTTAGCATGAACGGGTGGATGTCGTCTGGCCCGGGAGAGGAGTTTTTGATGTTGTGATTTAATAGCTGGTTAAGTTCTTCAATAGAAAAGGCAGCGTTGTATTCTTCTGAGTTATTTGACTGAACATTTAATGGACTTGATTCTATGGACGATTTGAGATGTTGGAATGTGGGATGATATGAATTTGTCGCGGAAACTTTCGCAAAATTTTGTGCTAGGTGGTTTACAATATCATTTGTACTAGTTAAAATATTGTTTTCCAGTTGGATATATGGGATATTTAAAGATGTGAAGGAACCTTTACGTAAAGCTTTTTTCCTGTCCTTAATTGCTATTTTTAGTTCATCGCACCACCATGGTACTGTTTTTTTTTGGAGTTTTATTGGATGATTTTGGAATGCTATCTTGGGCTGTTTTTATAACGGAATCAGTAAACATTTTGACAATAGTTTCGATCTCGTTCACTTCAAAAAATTCAGGAGTTTCGTTTGAAAACTCTGATTGTTGAAATAGGTCTCTATAAAGGTTCCAATTTGCTTTGTTTATTTGCCATTTGGGTTGTTTACGTGGAGTTTGGTTTTGGGTTTGAAATGGCATGCAAATACTAATGGGAAAGTGATCACTAAAGTACAAATCATCTTGTACTGACCATTGTAGCAAATGTGCTATATTTATAGAAGAAAATGACAGATCGATTGCCGATGTATTGCCGTTTGATAAGTTGAAATGCGTGTGGGAGCCACTATTTAAAAGAAATGTATTATTTTTTGTTAAGAATTTATCGATAATATTTCCGCGATTATTTGAAGAGCTTGATCCCCATGTGTATGAGTGTGCGTTAAAGTCACCTAACACTATATATGGAGAAAGGAGTTGCTTAAATAGTCGCTCTAGCTCGTCGACAGTTATTTGTTGATGGGGAGGGATATAGATACTACAAATAGTGAGTTTCTTTTGGAAAAAAGTAAGGTGTGTCAATAGAGATGGCTATTGCTTGAAAATTTCCTAATTGAAGATTTATCTGGGTAGATGTTGTAGTATTTTTTACCAACAGGGCGGTTCCACCACAGGATATTTCTCCTCCTGGGTAATCAAAACGGTATATATTATAATTTTTGAGTTTAAATTTGTGATGCGGTCGTAGGCGAGTTTCTTGGATAGCAACTACTGTTGGGTTGTGTTTGACTAGTATCGTTATTAGTTCACCGAAATGCGTTTTTACGCCACTTATATTCCATTGAATTAACTGCATGTTTTTTTTGTTTTTTTTTTTACCTTTTTTTACCTTTTTTTAAATGAAAAATTAAAATTTAGGGGTATTGTTAGAAGCGATGGGCATTTTTTTTTTTTTTTTTTTTTTTTTTTAAACACGCGCGTATGACAATCTATCTACTTACAAACGTTATTTAGCATAAAAGTTACAGCTTATCTATAAAATATAACTATATGTACAATGGTGATAATTCGATGATGTGATTTTCGGTTTCGCGTACTCTATTAACAATATGATCTACCGTAAATCGGAATAAAGCGGTACAATCGATGCGCTCTCTACTAATTGCGATAAGATTGTTTTTATTATGTTTGTGTGTCTGACTCGTATGTAGATCCGTATTCATCTGTTTTGTTATCAGACAATTCTTCTTTATTTGAATCGACGTGTTGGTTTATTAGTTTTTTCCTTAATTTAGTGAATCTGGTTTTCATTGTTCTAGTTTTTATGAGCGGGTAGTTTTGTTCCAAAATTTGAATTACTGCTTCAATATTCTCGGTGAACTGTAAAACCGTTTCGAGAGGGTTTCTTTGGCCTTTGACCATGTCCATCATTAGCCGGAAGTTTGCGAAAGAAATAGGATATTCATTCTCTTTCAATTTATAGTTTTCTTCGATGGGTTTGAGTAGTTCAGTTATCGAAGTGGGATCCTCTTCAATTTTCATTTTTTTGGTTTTTTTCTGTTTCTTCTGGGGCGACGTAATAGAAATTGGTAGATTCATTTCTGATTCGGAATGGTTTAATTTTACTAGTTTATTTTCAATACTCTCTGTGGGAGTCGGTTGTTGAGGGATAACCTTTACTTCATTATCGATATTACCTGAACTATGTGGTATCGGATGGAGGTGGTCTCTTTTTAGAGTGGTTTGTGGGTGTTATAATCTCTTTGGTTTCATCAACGATATCCATGCTTGTATTGTTTTCGGGTAGGGTTTGTGATTCGTCTTTTTCGTCTTGATTGTTGTAGGAGAATTCGCAGTTTTGAGAAGTATGCCCGAATTGATGGCACACGTAACATTTCGCTTGGGCATCATTGAAGAATACCCGGTAGTTTTCATCATCATATGTGATAATTTCCGAGAGAGGTAGTTTTTCGGACATTTCTAGCGGAATGTAGACGAATCGTTTCTCAGAGAGGAAGTTTGTTAGTTCTTCTTCTTGTGTTAGTCGGAGAAATTTCATTTGCGAAAGAGGAGCAACACCATGCGATTTCATCAGTTTTATTATCTCTTCGTGTGGTATGTGTGGAGGTACGTTGGTGATTATTATTTTTTTATCATTTCGTTCTTGGATGTACCATCTAGCTTTAATTTGTTTGTGTACTACTTCAATTTCGCCACCGTCGTTCATGAATTTTTCGGCAATTTCTCTGGTTTTGATGTACATTCTGATGCGGTCTTTTGAAATTTTCATGCAGTGAAGTATATTACCTGCTCCACCGATTTTATCTCCTACTTTCCTTGCGTAGTATGTTGCCGGGACTCCGATGATGTAAGGAAAGATAATAACTTGATGTTTAGAGGGAAAAGTATCAACTTTGAGAATAGGAGAGAAGGTTTTACGGTTTGATTCCGGTCTGTAGTCAGAACCGGATCCAGTTTGAGTTGTCATTGTCTATGGAACTCCGGCTCGGTCCAGCCAAGACCGGCGCGGAAGGGAAGATCGTAGTACTTACAGTAAAAATAACCGATTGTACCACTACAACGATAGAGAACGGTAAAGATTTTGTAATAAATATGGTACTTACGATTTGTTAATCGATTTATTCAGTTGCGACGTTAAAGATTTTATCTGCGACGCGTTAGCGATAACATAGAATACCACGAACCGTAGTGAACACGTTTACATCGTAACACGTTATCACAAAAAATCAATTTTTCTTTTTTTTATTCTTTCGTTTTTAAAGTAAGAAAATCGAAACGCTTTTTTCATATTATTCTTCCCTAAGAGGTTGCGTTGAATATGTAAATCGTAAACAGAGAAATCATTGCCTAATGTTTTTGTTTTCTGTAATTAAAATTTCCGAGCGTTTTTACCTGACAAAACAGCTTAGTCTATGAGCAGTTGCCTGTTTTGAAAAAAAAAAAAATGAAAATGTCCTACTCATTAAGAATAGTTTTCAATACACTACGCCAGATAAACAATCTATTCTCCGCCTGGTGGGTTTTTTTAGGGCAATTAACAGGTTGACAATTTATCACAAAAAACAGAAACACCAAATTATTCAGCGCATTTTTAAATGAAAACTAGGAGGATTTTGATGTTGAAGTTTTTTCTTAAATATTTTCTTTCGTTACGTTACGTGTTAATTGGAAATCGTTCGATTTATGATATTTCGAAGAAAATAGTTCGCAAGCTCTTCTCTTTTGATCTTTTATATGCACCCTGCAGGATCTTCCCTAAAGAGATTCCTCGACTTTTTTCCTTCTTCAAACATTCTTTACCTATCTCGCCCTAATCATTCCGGACTACTTTGGTTGGACATATATCCCCATCTTTATTCTCTAATCATTATTCATACTACTGTCTTATACAAAACCGGTTCCTCGTTTCCTGCCCCTTTGTTTCGTTCTATTCCTCTCTGTCGTCGTTCCACAGTTATTTCCTTAATTAGACTATCAGTCATTCTCTATACTCTCTTCTTCGCGCTTTCGTTTTTCTTTAGCTCTTTCTCCTTTCTGCTCTCTTCACGCTTCTGAGCCTCCTTGTATTTGTGACTCAAATCATATCCTTTTCGAAGGTTCTGCACTCCTTAACGAACGCTCCCTTCTATATACGCCCAATTTTCGGCTCTGGGTCTTCTTACTTCCTTTAACGCTACCTACGTGACTTTCCATCAAATTGCCTTCAATTCTGCTGCTGTCCTATGTGAGTTTCATTTCTGACTGCCTGGCTATTTAGTTCTATCTTTTAAGTTATCATGTTTTTGTGCCAAGGTCGCTGGCGCGCCCAGGGTAAGGAAAAAAGAAAAGGAAAAAAATACATATAGGTACTTTTTTTTTTAATTATTATTATTTTAACATCACAGCTGCTGTGAGAGATTGCCGATGAAAGTTACAAACGACTATTTATTCTATTGCGTGTTGTAAAATTTAAGACCATCCGAATAAAGAGTTCGGTTGATTCGTTAACAGCTGGTGCAGTGGATTCACGACATGCAGAATTGGCAAAGTTGTGGCACTCTATTAAAAGATAGTCTCCAGTCGGTGAGTGCCTACGAGCTGACAAAGTGAACAGGAGGATGGAGAAGGTCGGACCTTATCCGAAAACGTAGTTGTGAGAAAATGCTGTGTATCCCGAATACAAGCTTGATATAATTATTGAGAATACCTGCGAGATATTGGAGCGGTGACCACTGTGGATCGGTGTTTGAGCCAAGGCGCTTGGTTCGATGAAAGGAAAACTGTTGATTTCAATAGTGGAACATATTTAAACACATCGGGCTAGATAAGGTTCCTCTAGCAACCGGGGGAACCCTTATGTGACAATTTTAATAGCCAGAGTTGATATATACGAGTATATAATTTCTTTTAACTTAGTTCGGAACGAGTTGTTATTGTCTGGGGCTTGATACTAGAGAAAAATAGTCTGAAATAAGGCCTAGAATTTTAGGATAATGAATTGGAATAACACGCTTGTAGTAGACAAAGTGAACAGTTTACATCAGCTGAATAAAATAAACCCTCCAAAACTTCTTAAAATTCCTTTCGAAAGTTAAACACATTTATTACAGGAAGTCTTAAGGTGTACGGAACACAGAAGCGAAGGAGTATATTAAAAAAAAAAGAAGAAGGAAAACATTCGTTTGGTTAAACAAGAGTGTATTGTGAACAAAAGCTGGACGATATAAAACTCTGTACAACCAATGTCTCCATAATAAATGAGATTGGTAACCGGAAGAGGCTATCGTCATCTGTGGTGCTCTGCAGGATACTGCGGTATTTTGGTCATGTGATCAGAGCGAACAATTTGGAAACGTTGCTCGTCCAAGGAAAGGTCAACGGGAAAAGGAGTCGAGGTCGTGTGCCGACTAGATGGACGGGCGCGGTGTGCATAGCTGCTGGTCGTACCTTTCAGGATTGTGTACACATCGCAAGGAATCGGAATTGTTGGCGCAGTCTGATCAACCGGTGGGGTGAAACGATTCGATAGATAGACACATATATATCGTCCAATTACTTTCGTGAATTCGATTAGAATTTCTTCCGCATTAATTGTCTAATATTACGATGTATAGGATAAGCGAGAATAGTTGTAATTTTGTATTCTGAATATAAGAGTGTCGGGCACTCATACACAACGGGCCTGGTTGCCCTGGAAAATCCACAACTAATTTTTTTTTAATAATAAAAAAAGAAAAAAACAAAATACTGTAACGTAATTGACGAGTGTCATTTCTGTTACAGTAACATTTTTTATGATGCCGCTTAATTACAGAAACTCTTCCCGAATACCTGCAATATTGCACAACTTTCGAGATTTAACAATCCAGAAAAAGTTTTTCGGAAGCTACAAAAAACGAAATAACGCTGAAAAAGGATTTCGTTAATTTTTCAAAGATACCGTCGCTAAATTATATCACATGAACTTGTGATGTTTTCCGTTCCCAATTCTCATATTTTCTTACTCAAATATCTAGTGAAAATTAATGTTGGACGGAGTCCAATGTACATACTCGATAGTGGTTCTACAATGGAAAAAAAAACATGATTAATTTCAAAAAACAAACTATCTAACAATAAGTATGAGAGAAGGTCGTCTTTTTGTCTTTTAATGAATCTTCATCGAAATGATTGACGTAAGACAATGTTTATCATTCTCTTCTGACATACTTTTATTATTCTTCCCCTTGTCTGGACGAAAGATTTCTTTCTGTCTTTTCGTTGCAATAACATTCTCCCGCTGTGAGTTTACAATACGTTGCTAGCAAATCATAATGTATTGTATACCCTTCGTTCAATTCTTCTTCAACCTTCTTTCTACTTTTGCAGTCATACGCCACTTTTGTGACTTGTTACACTTTCTTGACCTGTTCCTTTTCACACCGTTTCTCGATATTATCCAAGCGTGTTCTGCCGCGAATAAATCTTTTTCATAAATTTCTCATTCTAAATATTTAAATTCTTTTCTAATCCCACTTCTCTAATCCCACTTTTCAAATCTTATCTTTTTCATTTTACTTTTCGCAGCTTGCATTTCAATTGTGTATGCCTAATAATAATAAGCTTTCGGAAATAATTGCACTGCCTGCTTCTTTTGATATTAGCCCAAATAGGGCCCATCTTTTGTACCACCAGCTGCAGAAAAATTTCGGAAGAACCGTTTTTTCAATCTGATGTTTATTTCACTTTTGCTAACTCTTAATTCTTCCGAATATTAAATTAACACAGTAAGACAAATAAAATGCTTACTTATTAAAAATATCTATTAAATTTTTATGAAATTACTGTCACGTTTCGGGAACATAGAAGTTTCCCATAATCACACGGTACATCTGAATATTTTTAAATTCTTTTTCGTTTTTGGTTACATATTTTTACCACTTTCAGCGTACCAGATACTTTTAAAAATTTATTTTCTGTTTACCTAATGGCCTCGTTTATTTTAATTTGGAATTAACACTTTTTTTTTTTTTTTTTATAAATATCCCTCACTTAAGAGTATGATCACCACCGGACCCCTGGTAAAAGAAAGAACCTCGGCAAGCACGTTCTCTGGAAACGTTCTGTTGCATTATTTCGCCTTTGACGCGCGACCGAGAGCTGTTGAATTTGAGGAAATTAACCTGTTTACTTAAATTGAACATAAACGCCGGACAAAGGCGGTTCCTTCAGAGAGAACATTTACCCCGAACGTTCTCCAATCGTACCAGAGAAAGAAGAAGTTTGTACAACGTGCTGGTGTGAACCACAACTCCGCTTACTTGTTTATCCAGCTAAAGAATTTCGAAGTAGCTCTCACGCTTAAGACTTACAAATGGTAACCGCTTAAATATACTTCTAAACGACAAACGCCGAAGCAGTTCTTTTTAATCCGTAATCAGTGAATTGTATCTCTGTCAATTTATACAAGGGCTGCGCTTCTGGACCTCCCGACCTATAAATTTTAAAATAACGATAAAAAATCCTTCGTTTTTTTTTGTTTTTTTTGTTTTTTTTAGTATTCATCGATAACTAAAATGTCACTAAAACAATTTAAATAATACCCATTTTACAGTGAAACTCGGGGTTTGCTAAAATTAAAAATATTTAAACAACGACTTTTGAAAAACTCTCCGCATAAAAATCAACAAAACGTATAAAAAATTTTAATTAACAAAGTTACGATCAAGTGGCAATTTTCCAAATTAGGGTTTTCTTTTACGCTTTGTTCTACTTTTACTCCCGTTTTGTCCTTTCCTTTCTTCTATATGTTTTCCCCCGGATTACGTAAATTTTCTATTTAGAACGAAGTTTATAAAAAGTTAAAGGAAAACCGGCAGGGGAAATATTCTTCCAAGACATTAAATTTGTTATCTGCTAAATGGTGCAGTTGAATTATTGGTGGATACACTAGCGCATATAATTGAGAAAACGACGATTCGAAGTAAGTTTGATTAAGTTTGACAAATAGCTCATTCGAAGAATTATTAAATTTTGCATAAAGAAGTCGTTAGGATTGTTGCGGAAAAATTCAATCACGAATTTACTTTAAATCGTTGCGGTGCTTGCCGGTAAAAGTTTCTTAAGGTTAATGGTAAACAAGCAAAATGGTAGTATAAGAATAAATGGTTAGTTGGTTTGTTTTTTCTATTAGGTGCGGGAGGGACAACCCCCCGGCAATTGTAAGTAAAAAAAAAAAACCAAACAAAAACGAGTAGAAAACTGTTTTTGAGAAGGAAAAAACAAATTCAAACGGAAATAGCCGAAATCAAATCAGGCATATAGAAAATATACAGTTTTGAATACATTCAGCAAGAGCGGCGAGCTGAACTAGGAATTAGTTTCGGGGTTCGGGGTGTAACCATACGCGTGGGCTGGTTGCGGAAATGGGATCGCATTTTCAGAAGTGTACAGCGGGGATGGCGGAGGAGCTAAAGTTAATTTTTGATACTTTGATAGCGTATTTAGATCAATTTCGGAAATTGGTATTGCAATTTTGGTTGCATACAGTAGAAGGAGACAAATGTTGATTGGTTTCGAAATTAAAACAGCAAAAAATAATATAAAAAAAAAAGTTTAAGTTCCGAGACTCGGATTTAAAAATTTTAGTCACCACTCATGAGCCTTTTCATTCCAGCTTGTCCATAAACAGGCTAATTAAAGGTAATGGAAAATGTTAATCGTAAAATTAAAAGAATAAAACTTACAAAATATACGTTATAGGGTTATATGGATGTAGCCAAACTCATAAACAATTTATTAAAAAGTGTTTTTTTTTTTTTTTTGGAATTGAATTATATTTACGCTCTCAAGAATCGTCAGGGGTAATTCAGAATTTTATAACTTTTGATACATAACTAAAAATTTCTTTCACATTTTCTTCCAGAACCGCTTATATTAAATTTTTTCAAAACCCAACAGTATCGATTGCGCATTAATAATACAGAATAAAAATAGGACCGTTCGTACAATCGAAAACGTGTCACAGAGATCTATCACATATACACATATTATATAGATGAATGCAAATATAAAAATTGTGAAATTTATCTTTTCTTCATACTCAGAAATGTTGCAATATTTGCCGCCAAAATTTTCAATTTCAATTTTCGCTATAATTTCAGTTAAGTCTAGTTTCCGGAAGTTAATTTAATTCTAACGAAACTTAAAATTACGCTTGTATCAGACACTAGCAACAAAATCAACGGTTACACTAGTTAAGGGTAAAAAGTTTAGTAAAAAAGTATAAACTGGACTTCAACAGAAAAATAGAGACCGTCTTGCTTTTACCTCCTAAATCACTCGAATTTCAGAGTCCCTTCAAGTATTTACAGTTTCCGATAGCGACCACAACATCTTTAATTAAATTTATTAATTGATCAAAATAATCTCAGATTATCGAAACACTAACCACTCATCCACAATCGTCGTGACATCTTTTTACAGACACCTAACCTCAATATCAGATATGATAGATTAAATACAGGTCAATCTTAAAAATACAAAAAAAAAAAAAAAAAAAAAAAAAAACGTCTATGAAATGAAAAAATTAAAATTAATGAAGATCAAAGCTCCGCAAAGGACATCAAATTTAAATAAACTCATAATCTATTCTAGTCTATATCTATATCTATTCTATACTAATATATAAAACTGTAGTGTCTGTCTGTGATTTGCGAATATTTTCATTATAATCACTGCATCGGACTATTTTTATCGCTCATAAACAGAAAACCTATATTTTTACATTTTTGTCTGTCTGTCTATCTGCCTGTTTCAATTTAACTCAAGAACTATTACAGCAATAGTGATGATATTCACACAGCCTATATAGAGATTACCGGATAAAGTACTTCTCAGAGCAACACTGGATAGAAAATTGAATTTTCCCATTGTAGGTTTAGATTAACAACTTTCAACTCCTAAATAGAAAAAAGAAAAAACAAAAACAGAAAATTTTGAAAGGATTTTCTCTTCATATTAATAAAAAATATTAAATAAGCTCACACGGTACACGAAAAGCAATGATCCCGCGGGCACTTACAGACGGACAATTATGTTTTATAGAATTTCAAAACATTATTTGCACATATGAAAAAAAAGCTAAACATTTCACGATGTTCAAACTATTACTTTACTTTCATTACCGACAAAATAACACAGTATTCCAAAAGACTGCTATCACAAATTGCCGACGATACAGGCAGTTATAATTACTTAAAAAATATATACGTAAATGTCATCCGAAAGTGTTTATTTTTTACAAAATTTGATGCATTTATCTTTAATTTCAAAATTTCGCGAATAGTGTGCGTTTCATTTGAACGGAGACTCGTGATAAACGATGACCAGAGAACTAGGAAAAGGAGAAAATGTAGTATCAGATATTTAAGCAATCAGATATGGAGGGTGAGTCAAGAGGCGGAATAATTGAAGAAGAAGATAAGAAGAGAATATAAAATACGCGCAATAACACGAATTAGCGAACCAATTTATTAAAACGTAAAGTAGAAAAAGAAATATTCGGAAGCGATGCAGGAGCATTCGAATAAAATTTAATTAGCGTTACCTATAAAGAGTTATGAGTTAAACGGTGGAGAGGATAGAGTGGAGAAGAAGTTTAACGGAAAAGAAATGTAGGAAGCAAACTATGTTCAAAGCGTAGATGACAGATTGCAGAGAGGGCTGATGAACTTCACAAAGAAGGAAAAATGAAAAACCGTAGATAAGAGGGTAGATTAGGTTGAATGAAGCGGTAAAAAGAATCAGTATTTGAGAACGAAGAGGACCATAGTTTTAAGTAGCTTCAGAAAGGAGGGCAATATTGTGAGATGAAAATACACTGGCAAATCTATCGATGGACGAAGATAAAAGAGTTAAAATAATCCAGGAATTCGCAATAAAAGAATTTGAATAAAGTGAGAGAGGAAAATGTTATGGATAATTTAACTTATTAGGAAGAATCACGTAATCAGTAGATGGAGAAAAAAGAGGAAATGAGATAGCTTGCAGGACTTTACGGAAAACTAAAGAAGAAGTCATAAAAAAGACGGCACGCAGACTAGCAGAAGATTCAGCGTAGCAAATTGAATAAAAGGAAAAAAGCTTAAATGTTTTAGAATAATTTAAGGAAAAGCAGAAGAACCAACTCCGTTGGGTTTATTTATAGCTGTCACTGAAGATGGTTAAGTGGTTATGGGGGAAGAGAGCGCAAGGTGTTTAAAAATTCAGATTTAGTAACATGTTATTGAATACATTTGATTCGCATAACCGTGTGAAAACAATTAATAGGATATGTACGAGACTGAAGAAAATCGAAAGAAAAATATGACGACTTTTCGTGGGAATAAGTATATGCTGAAAACTGACCGAGACCGATGGAAATGAGAGACAGTGACAGTATTTCAGTTTTATTGTCAGAAAAATGCCTATTATGATATGTCGACGATTAACAGTGGAGAAAGGAGAAGTCGTTTGATTAGAAAACAGTAGCCCAGATATAAGAGACCTTCGATCAAAATGAGCACAGATGAAGGATTCAACATATACGACGGAGGAATTTGAGACGGCAAGCGTTCTGGACCGATTGTCAAGCAGAAAACGGAAAAAGAATTTGTAAAACATTAATAAGACGCAAGGATCTTCCTCCCCCCGAATTAGTAAAGGAAAAAGACTTTATATCAGGTTGAGCTTTTTAAGAGAGGGCAGGTAGAGACGACTACTGTGATCGCAGAATGAAAGATAGCTGTCCGGGTAAACAGCTAAATATGGAAATAAGGAGGGAAGAGGGTTCGGTTCATTATTTAAAGTGAAATTAACGAAGGGTCAAAAGCAAGTACAGCAGATTTAACAAGCGAAATAGAAAGATAATTATTTGATACGAAATTTTCGAATGTTATTAAAAAGTTTTCAAGCTGGAAACTGTCGAATGATAAATTGTGATGAGAAGAATAGGTGAGAATGCGGTTGGTGGAAAAATAAAAAAAGGGAAGAGAATTCAGAGGCAAGGAAAATTGATAAAGTAGGGTTGCGCTAAGGCAAAAATTTTGTGATTATCCGCGAAATGTCAACTTAGTTAAAATACAAAAGGGGCAGGTAACGGTTCTAGAATCGGAACGATTATTAATAAAAGTAGAAAAGGTGAGTCAGTATGTAAAAGAAAGCATTATATCAAAGATAGTAGGCAGGTGAACAAAGCTCGCGGAGATGTCACGGAAAGGATCAGTGAGAAATTTAAATTTCCTTTCATTAAGTATCGAGTACACGTCTGCCAAAAGATTAGTGATACAATCTCCAACGGGGCAAACGTGTTATTAGATAATAAATTGTTATGCTCGAGCCACCGAACAAGACGTCTGTTAATTAGACTTTGAAAAGCTGCTTCACGCAGGAGCCAAGAGAGGTGGGAAAAAGTGATGAAGAATTAGATTTAGGGATCGAAGTAACGATGAAAGTATTCCAAGAAGAAGAAGACGAAGTAGAGGAATTAAATAGGTTCAAAATGTGAACTAAAGAGAATAATTAGAGAGGTTTTCGAGAATGTAAAAGGGGAAACCGCACCTATTCAAGGACAGAAATTAGAGGAATTACATGAGGATGACCAAAGAGAACTCAAAGAAATATTAGGAGGTAGAATAAGTTGAATTAGGAGCGCAGTTAGCAACTATAGAATATAATTTATTCGAATGAAAATTCTGTAAGGAAAACGTTAGGAAAGTGGAAATTTAATGACCTGTTATTTACATCTAGTTATCAATCTCAAGGATCGTTTGAAATATTACAACATAAATTGTAATTATCGATCAGCAGACTTTAAGAAGTATATGTAAAAATATAAGTGTAAAAGAACATATTAATTAATTTATCGGACAACTCGTTTTTAATCCACTATACTCTGTATTTAACCGACCAGGCTTCTATTCAAACTTAACGCTAAAAGTGATTTAAGCGGCGGCAGGTTTTCACTTCATTTTTGTCTACTTAAAAATAAGTATAGTTAAAAATTAGTGTACAACGAAAACTGTAAATAGTAAAGTACTATAGTGATATAATTTTCTTCATAATAACGAATGCTTACACGAACTTCATGAAACAAATAACTTACCTTCGTATTTATGTCCACCTCTTGAAAATGTAAAAGATTTTAAATACCTATTTAGGAATATATACACCCTGTCAAGAAAGTATCGGGAATTGTTAAATAAAACGAACAATTTTTAATTTTCATCCAAATTTATTTTGTCACCTTCAAAATAACATCCATTCGAAGCGATGCACATATGCCAACGCTTTTTCCACTCGGCAAAGCACTTCTGATAGGCGGTTTCCGGGATGGCCTTTAGCTCTCGCGTCGCATTCGTCTTAATGTCATCAATCGATTCGAAGCGCATTCCCCGTAGCGGAAATTTGAGTTTTGAGAATAGGAAGAAGTCGCAGGGTGCTAAATCTGGTGAATACGGCGGTTGTTCGATGATATTTACCGAGTGTTTGGCCAAAAACTCATTCACAGTTATGGCTTTGTGAGACGGCGCATTATCGTGATGGAGAATCCAAGAATTGTCGACCCACAAATCGTTACGTTTACGACGGATAGCCTCTCTCAAACGTCTCAAAACACTTAAGTAAAACTCTTTGGTGACTGTCTGTCCGGCTGGCACATATTCATAGTGTACCACGCCTCGAATATCGAAGAAAACAATCAACATGATCTTCACTTTCGATCGGCTTTGGCGAGGTTTTTTCGGCTTTGGCGCGCCAATTGGCCGCCATTCGGACGATTGCTGGTTCGTAAGCGTGTCGTACTCGTACACCCATGTCTCGTCACCAGTAATTATCTTTTCCAAGAAGGTAGGATCCAAATTGGCTCGATCCAGCATGTCTGCAGCTACCTGTTCTCGGTACTTTTTTTGAAAGAAATTCATGTCTTTCGGAACAAGCCGAGCCGCAACGCGTTGCATACCCAATTTTTCGTGCACAATCGTACGTACGCTCTCGTGTGACATGCCCAATCCATGAGCCATCTCTCTCAAGCTCACATGACAATTTTCAGCAACGATTTCCTTGATTTTATCGACGTTATCATCGGTCACACTCGTTGAAGGCCGTCCAGAGCGAGGCATGTCTTCGACCGTCTCCCGACCATCCTTGAACGCTCTGTACCACTCGTAAACCCGCGTTTTTGATAAAACAGATTCACCAAAAGCCTTCTGTAACATTTTCAGTGTATCGGCACAAGAAATTTCGTTCGAAACACAGAATTTAACACAAGTACGTTGTTCAATATTTTCACTCATTGTAAAACTTCGACAAAACCTTCAAGGTCGACTGATTTTAACAGCTGCTGTAAACACACTGGTTGACAGATCGCGCTAAAAATAGGCATCATAATACAAAACAGTTGTACCAACCTGGAAAAAAAAAATTATCTGCCTAGCTATTACCCGGGAGATTTAAATTGACAATTCCCGATACTTTCTTGACAGGGTGTATATATATATATATATATATATATATATATATATATATATATCGATAGATCTTTGAACTGGAAAAAGCAAATGCAAGTTTTAAATTCGAAAATAAGACAGACAATTCCAGTTTTAAACAAATTAAAGCAGCTGCTATCATATAAAACACTACGTATATACTACAATGCAATAATTATGGCTGGAATTCTATATGGAATCGAAATATAGGGAGAAGCTAAGGAAACGGGGAAATCAACAAAATAGGTAAAATTCAGAGAAGGTGTTTGAAACTTATACTACCATATTGGAGCGGAGTGATACTACATCAATTATGTGTGAAAGAAAAATAATGAAATGTCTCCCAAGATGTACTATTACTATTACAGATTACTTGAATATTAAAATAGCAACAATATAAAGTTACCATCCAGGCAAAAAACTCGAATAACAAGAAATCAAAATAATATATATATATATATATTACATTTATTCTAGAGGGTCTAATCTACGAATTTATAACGCAGGTGATATTCGGTTTCAATTAAAATAATGAGTAATATGCCCAATCATATTATAAACGAAAATAGCATATTAGCGTGTGGAAAAAGGAGGTGATGAAATGGCTGAAGGAATGGCGCAAAGAATAAAAACCAAGCTATGAGTCTCAATTCCTCACACCTAGATAGTTCAATCATATATTGATTACACACGTATTCTATGTTGTTGTTTTTGTGTCGTTCCTATTTAACTTACTGTTCGTAATTCATAAAGAAGATATTGCTCGCGAATGCTATTTGTATATATGCCTATCTAGAGGAATGTATGTATGTGTATGTTTTTTTCTTTATTCTTTATACCTGTATATAAGTTATATATATATTTACTAAGCCACATATTAATTAATTAAGGTTTATATAATTTCGATGTATATAATAAGCATGTATAAATTTGTAACGTGTACAATTTGAAAAAACGATAATAAGAGTGTTGGACACTCACACAACGGGCATACTTGCTCTGCGAGACTCACAAACTTATTTTAAAATTTAAAAAAATAAATAAATGAAGGTTCGGAAGGGGAAAGTTCTATTTTGAAACGGATTAAAGTACGCCGATGATTTTTTTTCTGGAATTTATTTACACGAATAATATTTTCCTTACAACATTTCGGTCCGTATATGCACGAAATACACCTCTGTTATATGTGCTATTTTCGTACGGTAGATTTATTGCTGTCAGTTTTATTCTGAGTAGTTCTATTTTTTTTTTTTTTTTTTTTTTTAAATAATTTGCGGGTCCCATAAACCTTTTCCCTTTTCGGTAATATTCTTTTTTCTGTTTTATATCTTAATAGTTTACTGTAATAAAAAAACATTTTTGGAGACATTTCTTTATTATTATCCCACCAAGTAGTATCCTTTGTGAGATTCGTATTTCTCCAGTTCGGTAAAATTATTTTTAAACATCTTTTTTGTAGCTTACTAATTTTCCTTAATTCTGTTTTTTTTTTTTGCCTCCCTCCAAATTTCAATTCTGTATCTGATTCTAGACATTATTAATGAGTCAAAATATAATCTTGTGGTTTTGTAATTCATAACCTGTTTTAATTTGTATAAAGCCGGTATAGTCTGCCTGATTTTCCTCGCAATATTATCAATGTGACCTCTCCATGTTAATGCCTTATCAAATGTAATTGCAAGATACTTAAAATTATCAACTGTTTCTATCTAGTCACAACAGCAAACTTCCGCTCCATGAAGACAATCTACATTATGCAATACTATTTTGGGAATGAACTTTCTAAATCTACTTGGTGTTCTTACATACATAAATTTTGATTTCTTGGCATTTATTACTAATTTTTTGTCGTGTACCCATCTGCAGATCTTATTCAAGTCCTCTTGAAGCATCCTTTCCGCAATTTCTACGTCTCGGTGTTCCATTACCAGAGCAATATCGTCGGCATATGCGTAAATTTTGGCATTCTTAACACAGTTTTGTACGGAGTTCAGGTTAATTAGAAACAGTAACGGGGCTAATATAGTTCCTTGTCCTACTCCATATTTCGTTTTCCCTATATCGCTATATTCATTTCCAACTTTCACTAAGCATTCCCTTTCGTGTAAATAACCTCTAAACCAATTGAGAAATTTCCCGGTTATTCCAATTTTGATTAAATCTTCTATCAAAATTTCCCTATCAACTAAATCAAAAGCCTTAGTAAGATCTAAAAAAACTACCAGAAATTGTTTTCCGGATGCTAACCCTTTATTTATATCAGATGTAAATGTTCTGAGCAGTGTTATCGTAGATTTTCCCTTTCTAAACCCAAATTGGTTATGAAATATTAGATTGTTCTCTTCCGGGTACAATTTTAAGGCGATGACCTACATAATGCTCAACCACTTTCGCAATAATTGAAATTAATGTAATTGGTCTATAGTTTTCACAGAGTTTTTTATCCCCGCTTTTGTATATTGGTCTTATTATCCCTATTTTTAACTCCTTGGGGAATTTACCTTCTTTTACCGATTCATTAATTATTTTTGTTAACAATGGAGCAAGCTTTTTTACGTGTGAAATTACATCTTTCACTCGGATACCGTCGTACCCTTGAGCTTTATTCGGCTTCATTTTTTTAATTATGGTCTCTATCGCATCATTCGTAGCTTGTGGAATGTAAAATGACGTAATCGTTGTATTAATATAGTCGCTCTTAATAAAGCTGGTACCACAATTATGTTTCAGTTTTTGTTTTTTTATATCCTCCACATAGTAATTTTGAAATTTATTAGCCGCATTTCGATACCCATCGAAGCCCCTATCACCTCATCTACGATTGCAGCTTTTTTTTTACACACTATTTGATCTATTATCTTCCAGGTTTTTTTAATGTTATTATTCGATTTTTGTAATTCCTGTTGGTAATATTTTTCTTTTTCTTGTCTTATTTCCTGCTTTACTAATTTCCTGTATTTCTTATATAGCTCTTTATATCTCCTATTAGTATTATTCCCTTTACATCTTTTGTAGTATTGGTCTCTAATATGTATGAAGTTCAATATTTTTCTGTTCATCCAAGCTGCAATAGGATTGTATCTCCTTTCCCTCTTTGTCTGTCTAGTAAATTTGCAATCGTCATAAAGTTTATTAAATATTACTTTTAGATTAGTTACTATTTCTTCAACTCCTCTCTTCTCTAGCAGATCCTGCCAGTTATAAGTATTTATTTTATCTTTTAACAAGTTTTCATTCAAACAAATTTCACGTGAATTAACGTTCGTCGTGTCCTCGTCCCTATCTAAGCAAAGTGCGCCACTAACTATATAATGGTCTGAAATTTTTGTCTTTATAATACCTGCCATTACTTTATCTGATGAATATTTGATACAGATATTATCTATACAAGATTTGGTAACGATACCTGCTCTTACCTCTTCTCTAGTTGCTCCTTTAATTAATCGAACTCCTCCGTGCCTTGTCAAAATATTCAGAAACTGATCATTTATTTTACTTCTCGAGTCAGTGTTAATATTGAAATCACCGCAAATAATAAATTTTGTATTCCGATCTAGACTCTTCAGATTTTCATCGAATTCCCGTAGAAAGTGATCAACGTTGTTGCTCGGTGATCTATAAATTGCTATTAAATGGATTTTTTGATTCTTCCTTATGATTATTTCAACAGTAATGCTGTCAGCAGCCGAGTTACCTGCAGATACCACTTTAAAACTGAAATCCTTTGTCACTAAAATCATAATTCCACCATTACGATTTGATGGTTTCTCAATTACGCATTTCTCATATCCCTCTATGTTGAAATATTCAGTCTCATACCCTTTTATATTTATTTCAGTAAGTACAATCACACTGACCTCCTGCCTATGAATTTGTATTAACAATTCATCCCAATTACACCTAATGCTTCTGATATTCAGATGGATTATATTAATAATATTCTTATTGATTTCCCCTTTCCTATTAAAATGACTTATTATATCCGAATTCCACTTTTTAATATTTACGTATTCATTACACACTATTTTATGACAGAACTGCAATAAGGATGTCATTTGGATGTGAAAATATTTCCTTATTTGATTTAAATTTCAGTTTTTAGGACAAGACATTAATAAGGTATTGAGTAACCAGGATTTATCTATGACGCAAATTCATATATATATATATCTTTCAAAAACGTCTCACTTATCAAGATGTTAATAAATTGGTTATAATAAGTATTTAATCGCTCACATAGACTAGCTTCCGATGAAACACGTATATTCACACATATAAATCTAAATACACACATACCCATACTTTACACATCTAAACATTACGCCGTCGCGCGTCACAACTGCAACCAAATAATATGACCTAGCGAAAGAAAAGAAAATAAGGAAGAAAAACAAAAAATAAAATAAAATTAAATAAAATGTAAATACATCGTCACTCCTGAATTTCTTCACACCACCGTTTCATTCTCTAATCGCTAACGCCCTTATAACTAATTTACGCAAACGGTATTGCAGGCATATCATAGCAGCGCCATGTGCCCCTCTCATACATCTTCATACCAACTGACTATTCTCGTGCACTCGCAATATAAACCTACACAGACACGAACTGTCTAACATCTTGCAAAACACTATCGAGTTCTTGTTATCACTTAACGCAACTTCTACCTTTCCTCTCTTTTTACCTTTCCTTGTAACACTACTACCTACCTGGAGCTTACATAACCAGTTCCTTACCCCTCTTCTCAAACATATGCAACCCATCAAGTAGACTCTTATCCATGGCATCCTCTCAGTAAACACTGTTTCATTTGGCACTGACATACACGCTTCTTTCCTTAATACGAACATTACCCCGTTCCTTCTCACCGCCGTACCGCCTGCGTAACTCACGCAAACGAAAACACATTCACACGAAAACACACACATACCAAAAATTAGTAACTAATCAATATTAACGACAGAAATGTATATAAAATCGAAGTTCGCGCTATTTACTACAATTATAACAGCAGTTTATTCAAATCTTCTTCTTTTCGAATATGTAGAATACGATCTTGTTCACCTTTTCTAGCAAAGATCTTTCCTCTCCTCGTCCATACGAATTTATAGTTGAGAGCTCTGGCTTTATTTTTAGTTTGCCACAATAAGTTTTTATAATACGTAGTCAAATTTTCATTGACATATACCTGCAAATCACTTGCTTCATTGCCTGAAATGTCTTTGTCGGAAATTTTTACCTTTTTTTTATTTTCAAAAAATAAATCGGCTATTCGTCTTCCCGGCTTAGCAATGATCGGCTTAGGTAATTTTAAATTTCTGCTTGGCACCCTGTGGCATGCCCAAATGTCCTTTTTTAAATCAATTAATTAATTTATGGGCCACCTTAATGATTATCTCTTCTACGTTTTCTTCTGGTCTTTCGGAGACTCCATGTACTTCGATATTCTCTCTTCTTCCGCATTGAACCAATTCGTTAATGGTCGTTGTTTTTTATTCGGCGATTTCTTGGTCTTTCTTCTTCGTTTCCGCTGTTAAGATATTAACTTGTTCTCTCAGCGCCTTAACTTCATTTACCAGGGAGCTATGTATTTGAATGAGGTCATCGTATTTTTCGGATATAAACTCGAAGCATTTTTTTATTTCTTAGAACTCTCTCTTGAGCTCTTGTGCGGAACATTGGTTGATCTCATCCTCTAAATCATCTTCCTTGGAGACGTATGAAGATTTTTTATTTACCTTTTTAACAGTAGGCTCCGTACTTGATGAACTAAAATCACTGTGTTGCCTTTTAAAATCCTTCGCTGCATTTTGTAATACCTTTAATGTTTTCGCTTTAGGCATTGTAAAGACTGAGTTATTAGAGATAACAATTAAACAGATAATAAAGAACGTTCTTACTTGTTTGTTTATCAGCGATGAACGAATAAACGCGTTAACACTAGACTTCACGTATCAACATTTAATTCAAAAAAAATATTCCATCAGTTCGTATTCAAAATCCGTTATGGATGTAAAGGCATATTTTTCCACTGACACGTTGGAAGTTTTTAACATTTTATTCTTAATAAACACCTTGTATCGAAATTTGGTATATTTTATTTATTCGATTCCGCGTAGTAAAAAAAAAAAAAAAAAGAAAAGAAAAAAAATTAAAAAAAAAAAATTAAAAAAAAAACGTATTTTTTTCGATTACTAGAACTTACAAAAAACAAAAAATTAAAAACTACAAAAATTTCCTTATATAAATGTGTATACGTGCTTGTGTTTGAGTGTACGCGCGCCTTAATTTTGCTGAAAAACTTGAAAAAAGAAGAGTACCGATTCGGAAAAGAAGATTGGTAAGTTTTCCAAGCAGCCGGAAAGCTTTTTCAGGATTTGTTACTGTTTATAGAGGGATAATTTTGTAACGGTTGCGACAGATTTTCTTTCCCGACAGAAGAATTTCATCATATTTTACGAATTTTCCATACGTTTTCCGAATGAATTTTTAAGTTTTTTCTCTCTCAGGTTCAATAAAGTTGTTCGGAATTTTTCCCGAAATACTACTGTTCCGTCTGTTTCAATATAAAAGTTTAATTTTTCCCCTTGAAAAGTTTCTTCAACGGTGGAATATTCTTAAACTTATTCTTTCCGAGCCGCCTACTAGCCTACGACAAATTTTTTTCCTTTGTTTATCTGATTTGATAAACCAGTGGAGAGGAATACTATCATTAGATTAATCATTCGGAAGATTGATCAGCGACAAATGGGGCATAGCACTTTCGCTAAAACAAAATTCTTCGGATTCGTTCAATTTAGAATATTTTCCATTAATTCTTTTTCATGCTGTTCTCTATTACGACTGTAATCCTGGTTAATGTGATGAAATCTAGTTTTTTTTTTTTTTTTTTTTTTTTTTTAATTGTCAACGGCTTGAACTAAAGCCTAACGAAAAAAAGGTAATAGAATATCGTTTCTTTTTGAAGTGCGAGAAATGATAAAAGCGACAGCTCGATATTAATGTAGGCATATATAATTATTGTAGATACATATAGAGATTACACCAGATTAACGAAACAGATTAAAATTTAATTTGTTGCAAGATAGAAAGAATAAGAAACTAAAAGAAGAACGATATCATGTGAAGCAGAACGATTAGGAAAATTGAAAATAAAAGAGAGAACGCTCTAAGGAAATATGAGGATATTCGCAAAGAACATGATTAACATCACAGGAACGAAAAGAATCGCTGGAATGAAGAGCATGGAGATGTAAGAAAGACGATATTGAAAGGAGGTAACTGTGTTTGAAACGAAAGCCACGTATAGCAAGGATTAAGGAAGAGATGAACAACTGCAAGACCAAAGTTTAAGAAAAAGTAAAAACTGAATGGAAAAATCAAAAAAAACAAAACTAAATAGGTTTCCAGAAGAAGAAGTGTAAATATTACTCTCTACAATTGACTAATATTGTGAGCCAGAAGTTTTCAAAAGAAGTGACCGACCGCTGTAGGTTCCCGAACGAACCGAAGAATCAGCCACTTTATTTTGGTATGACAGGAAATTCGGAATAGATAAATTTGACTAGAAACGGAATAAGGAAAAATCATAAATTGGACTGCGAATAAGAAAAATAAAAGGCTGTTAGAATAGAGGAAACAACGATAGAGGGGAAAAAATTGCTGGCAAGTCACTTTCGAAATTAGATGCTAAAAGAAATTTATCAGAAATGGAGAAAGAATAAGAAATAGAAGAATTGCATTGAATGGTGTGTAGATTTAATAGTATCGGTTTTCCTGGCATACTTTGTTGAGACTTACACTTCTGCAGAATCGTAAAGTTACCTGCTCCGAAGTTCAGTTGCCACAAGTGTAAGCTGCGCTTAGCCTTTGTGTTACACGAAAACAATGGCATTAATAGAGGAAAATATAATTTCGTCAGCATAGAAGATCGTTATTAAAAGCTGCGTGAAAAGCAATTTCACAATGTCAATAAAGAAGTTTCACTGCCAATAATAAGTTTGGTCGGACGAGAAGATTTCAAGTATGTTTTATGTGATTTTTAAATGTTCGTAAAGTTTTTTAGACGTTGTTAGTGTAATTTATGTTTGTGTTTATTTATAAATAATTAACGCTATATAAATATGCGCGAATATAGTGAATAAAATTCGGTTTTTAATATAATTATAACAGTTAGTAACTGCAATTTTTGGACATTCATTTATTTATTTACTTATTATTGGGCCAGTTTACAAGCGGTTTACGGAAGAATATAAAAAAGTTTCAGCAACAATGGAAGATATTTCTCTGAAGAGTCTGAAGAGAAAACATCAGACCTGAGTAGAACTTCGTAATGAAAAAACGTCAACAAATCGGTACCGTTGCAAAGTGATGTATAATAGGATTCCAAAGTAATTTTCGTAACTTCCTTCGGATATTCGAGAAAGATGAGTATACACACCTGGCTCCCGTGATTTATTTTAATCACGATTAAGGGGTATTCCGGTCTAGAGGCATAAATTTTAGTCGTTTTGTCGAGGTTGATAAAAGAAAAAAATCAAAAAATATTTTTACTATTCATTTTTTTTTTTGCAAAATATTTATTGATATTTTAAAAATATACAAAAAAAAATTTCGAGAAAAAAAATTACAATTAAACAGAGTTATAAGTTAGTAAAGTTGAGAGTAAAACAAAGAGGAAGTGTTTTGGTTTACAGTCCTTCTGGTCATTTAAAATCAAATTTAAAAAAAAAGGATTCTTAATCAGTAAAAATGTCGTACAACCCCTACCTAAGAGAAATCCCTTTTTTTCTTTTTCTTCACAAAATGACAGCTGTCTGGAGGAAAATTTTCGACCTTTTGTTTTTTTTTTTTGGTTTTTAATTTTTTTAAAAAGCCAAAAACGTAATATTACACACAAAAGATTGAAGGTTGGTGCAAAATTTGAAGTAAATTGGTTAAATAGAACTTGAGATATCGTATTATGCAAAAAGCAGATATGAGAAAAACGAAAGTTTTGAGCAAGTTTCAGGCAGAGTCTAAATCATAGAAAATGGTACGTTATAATTAAATTTTGTTAATCGGCGATTCCATAAAGTTCGACTTTAAAATCGATATTTGCAGAATCTGATTTACGAGCAATTCCACGCTTTCTTTAGAAGCATCAGAAGCTCGTTACTCGGAGCACTCAATTCGACTGTTGTACCATACGCTTCTCGGGATCAATAGTAATTCCCATGGCATTGATAATTTATAAAATCGGTAAAAAGTCGACATTGAAAATGCAAACAACTCTATATTATTTTGCAATTTCAATTGAAATCCTGCATGTATATCTGATTTTAGCAGGATTTTTACAATCTTTTTTCGATTCGAGATGCGCTTACATGTTACCATCTCAGCTTTCGACTACTGCCACTCAGACAGCCAATGCAGTCTCTATCCGATGCGACTGTTCTTACGAACGTGCACGAGGGTTTTTGACTTTGGCCAAGTAAGCATTCTTGACGGATCCGTATAGCGACGACGAATTAGAATGATCTTTCACGGATCATAAATTAATGAAATATCAGGGGTAATTTATTTTAGCTCGAATGCCGCCAAAAAATAATGCTACAATCCGTCCCAAATTTTATGCGCAAAAATTAAAATCAACACTCAAAATGATTTATTTTCTAATTATGAGCAGAGTATGTCTACGTTTCTTGAAGACCGAAGTTAAATTGAGCTGAACTGAACACTGAACACGAAAAGGTTTTCTTCAAAAAAAAAAAAAGAACAAAAAAACTGTTACCACGATAAATCGATTTTTAAGTGTTGGCATACCAAAAATGGTCAGCTGTGCCACTAATATAACTCTGTAAACCAGAATACCCCCCCACACACCCTTAAGGCTTTATAGACACTAGGAAGTAAGTCTGTATTGATAATACTTTGAGAGTTAGAAAAGTATCCAATAATTGTGATTAACTTTACACTGTCAAATTTTAAGCTAGAAATATATTGATTCCCCCAGTTAATCTGTGATCAAAAATATCAGAAGACCCAGAGAAGAAATCTAGCTGACGAACGATTTGGAATGACTATTTTGTTTAAGTGGAAAAAATTTCGTAACAGATTGTCCGCTGTTATAGTTAACAGATACTGTGTTATTAAGAAACTAAAGAATAAGCTGGGACCTTTTGTCATTCATGGAAAGTTAAGGAAATACTCAAGTCATCAATGAAGAGCTGGAAAGTCAGTGATGGCTGAATACATGCAGCAATATCATTAAGATATATTGATTTTGGAAAGGCTTTTGATAAAGTAAATGGCATTAGTTTAAAAAAAATTATAAACATAAAATAAAAAGACAAAGTGCAAAAAAAAAGCTAGGAAAAAAAACAAAAAAAACTGAATATAGAAAATAGAAATAGATTAGTAATTATTGATAAGTAAAATAGATAGATTAAGTAAATATTACACGAGTAGTATACACATGTTCATTCTGGGACACAAAGGACGCCGCCAAAAGGGTTAATGAAAAGGGTTAACCGAATTGTGAAATGGTTAGTGAAAGGGTTAACAAAATACTGGAAGGGTTAACGAAAGGGTTAACAGAATTGCGAAATGGTTAATAAAAGGGTTAACAAAATACCAGAAGGGTTAATTAAAGGGTTAAACAATGTTGCTACTGCTGAAAGGGCTGGAAGGGTTAAATATGACATCACAACCTCAAAATGTGTGCAGAGGGTAGAAAGTAACCTAAGTATTTTATTGGGGAGGTGAAAATTAACCCAATTTTTTATTTTTGCATTGAAAATTCACCTTAATTAAAGCGTGTAACTAACCCAAGCCCCGATTCACCTCTAAAAATAATTGCGAAAGCATACGCGCCACTCCTGCGCACTCACATTCCCATGCACGGCGCCTTCTATCATTATATGCATGTATTATACAGGTCTGTACTTGTAATAACCAGAAGGGTTAATTAAAGGGTTAAACAATGTTGCTACTGCTGAAAGGGCTGGAAGGGTTAAATATGACGTCACAACCTCAAAATGTGTGCAGAGGACAGAAAGTAACCTAAGTATTTTATTGCGAAGGTGAAAATTAACCCAATTTTTTACTTTTACATCGAAAATTCACCTTAAGATGGCGGATGGGTATGCTGTGTTCGAAATTAACTATACGTTAATCTGTACAAGTTATCACAGGTCGGTGATTTTTTTTTTTTTTTTTTTTTTTTTTTTATTAAAATTTTCAAACCGTGGTTAGACCCCGGGCCGTGTACAATATCTAGACTATTCCAGTGATTGAAGCCTGATCGCTACATATTCACTCACACACACACACACACACTTATTTTATTTTCAACTGATATTTTTAAATACCGACCCTGAGAAATGACAACTTTTAATGGCGGACGATTACATCATCCAGATGCAGGATAATTCAAGTTTCTTTATCTCTGTCTAATAAACACAATATATACCTATTAGCAGTCGAAGTCATTAAATGATTTATATACTTATTAGCACTTGTGATCGTCAAAGTCATTAAATGATTTGATTTTAATATGTATTTGTTTTTAGTTTCTTTATCTCTGTCTAATAAACATAATATATACCTATATATATTTGTCTTACCATTATGACTACCTATTAGCCGTTTTCGAAAATTGTTTCATCAATATGTTCAACAAAGAAACTTGTTTTAGAAGTAAATGTAATTTATCTCGATCACCTTTATAATTAACATGATAATTATCATGTTCACTGAAAAATAAAACAGCTATCATTATTAGAATGTTGCTTAATTAGATTCTAGAATTTCCTACAAAGAACAAAATCACCTATATATACAGGTTCACTTTACACATCAAGAACATTACCGCGATTATTGTTGTTACAGTTGATAAATATACAAAAATCGAAGTTTCAAATATTTTTTTTCTCCTACACTTGATTAATTACAGTAAGTTTTTAGAATTTATTTTTAATCTTAATTTTTTAAATATTCAATTATAATAAGATAAGTAAACTTTTTTTTTTTGCTTCACACACTCAAGTTGGTAATAGTTTAAATGTTTTATTACTTTCAAGTAATAAAAAAATAAATTAATAAACATATTGTTCTATAGAAAATGGATTCGCAATTTAACACTAATAAAGAAAGCAAAATCAAATTTAATATTATCCCGAAGGAAGATCCTAAAAATGAGATAATGATGGAAGATTTGAGAGTAAAAAGCAAACTATTTTACAAATTTTCAAAAAAAATTTTTTGCTTCAATAATTTATTGAATATGTATTCTTTAAAATTTTTTTTTGTAGACAATCATTCATCATGTACTGAAATATGTAACGATACTATTGGAGAACGAGACAACTCGTAGTATAATAGTTAAAATCCAATATTGGATAAGAAAATCGGTGCTTGTTGAGCGTCTCAGTCAATGTCCATATAATAGAGCAATCCAGTTCCAATACCTATTGGCTGAGGGGGAAGGTGATTACATGTTCGAACAAGAAAAAGAGCGAAAACAATATGAGGCTCTATGTCAAAAATATGCAAAATCTATGAGACAATCATTGTAAGTAATATATCACTTATTAGAGTAGCATGCACCAACCATCACATATTTGCAAATAATGAAACAAAAAAAAATAATTTTTTATGTTTTATAATTTTTGTAGAGAAAAGTGGGACGTTAGCGAAGAAATGGGAGGATGAGAAAGGTAGTTACGGGAAGCAGCAGGCAGGAAACATGCTTTTAATATATATTTCGAGATAATTTTTTAATAGAGTTTTTCAAGTTTAGGTCTTAATAATAATAGTTGCAAATGTAATAATAAATAAACTCGGGTACTATATTATACGTTTGTTTTCATTCATTTTTATAATAACAGTGAGTATTATGGAAGGGAGATATATCATTTTTATAAATTTACCTTTGTTTATTAAGCAAGAAAAATGATGGTTAATTAAGAATTAAAATTGTTCATGATGAAAATATCTACTTTTTATATTATACATTTTTATATTTGAAAAATAGAGCTAATATTTGTATACATTCCCGCGATGATTTTAAGAAAACTATACATTTATCTAAATCTTCATATTTTGTATGCTACTACTATTGAAAACTGCTAACTCACTTCGATTTTATAAAAAGAATAAAAAAAAAAAACTGAAATAAAAAAAAAACAAAAAAAATATTAAATATAAAAAAAACGTATATTTCTGATTTAGTTCAGAATAAATTTATGAAAAAAAAAAAAGAACAATTACACATTTCAACATGTCTCAATCCCAGCTCATTTGATAACGATAACGACGCATCTTCAAGCACTAGCGATATCTGTCTTAATACCCGGATTTTCTAGTAGTGCAATATCCATATGCAATTTCTATTTACCCCCTTGCAGCAATGTCAGCTACCCACAGCTATGCGCTACCACAAATCAGCTGACCTCCCCGTCAATAATTCTAGGAGATTTTAATGCCCACTCCCCGATTTGGGGATCAGCTTCAACAAATCACCATGGCTCGGTCATAACGGATATTCTCGTCAGTAACGACTATGCTCTCCTTTCGTTAAAAGGTCCTACTCATTTCGACTCCACGGCGAAGACGTTTTCAACAATTGACCTAGCTCTCTGCACCACCGCACTTTACCCA
Organism: Icerya purchasi; assembly: GCA_039619475.1. Classification (NCBI taxonomy): domain Eukaryota; kingdom Metazoa; phylum Arthropoda; class Insecta; order Hemiptera; family Monophlebidae; genus Icerya; species Icerya purchasi. The sequence continues at coordinate 587,727,332 of CM077115.1, forward strand.
ATAATTTCGTCTCGCATCTTGGATGACCTCCACTCCAGTGACCACTTCCCCATTATAATCTCACCTGACATAGGTAGTTGTCAGTCGGCTCCTCGAAATCAATCGACCGTGCAAAGGTACATGTTTCACAAAGCGGACTGGAAAGGCTACAAGGAGAGCCTAGTCATAAATTCTGAGCCCGGCCCATCTATTGAAGAGAACTTAAAGACATTTACACAGGCTCTGTTCAGAGCAGCAGTAGCAACAATCCCGAAGTCATCCGCGGCTGTGCACCCACGCAGGGTCCCCTGGTGGTGTGACGAAGTGAGAGAGGCAATAACGAACAGGAAGCGAGCCTTAAGAAAGTATAAATCGACAAAAGCTGACCAGGATCTAATAGAATTTAAGAAGCATATATCTTTAGCCCGTCACATTATCAGGGTGAAAAAACATGAAGCCTGGCTTTCCTTCATGTCGTCAATTAATGACGCGTCGACCAGTGCGTCTACCTGGCGGAAAATAAAATCCCTTAATGGAAGACAGCGGCCATCAACCCCAATCTATATCAAGTCCAATAACAACATCATATCAGATACTGCATCAGTTGCGTCCATACTAGCAAAGCATTTCTCCGATGCTTCCTCAACCAATTCCTACTCATCATCCTTTTTGTCCCACGCAAATAAGAAAGATGTCATTCCTCTCCTACCACCCAACAGCATGGATCGGTACGATCGAGCGTTCTCCTTGTCCGAGTTAAATTTTGTCTTAGACAATAAGCTGAAGGCAAGTGCACCTGGTGCAGATTCCATCCATCCTTTCATGCTAAAGCTCCTTCCCACGGCGGCAAGACTATATCTGCTAAACATCTATAACCAGATCTGAGAACAAGGTAACATTCCGATCTCATGGAAAGAGGCAATCGTTATTCCGATTTTAAAACAGAATAAGGATCCTTCACTACCCAGTAGCTACCGTCCTATCTCACTGATGAGTACCTTATCCAAAACCCTGGATAAAATGGTCAACAGACGTCTCCTCTCCTTTTGTGAATCCAAAAATATCCTCTCCACAATACAAGCCGGAGGCCGTAAGGCTAAATCCACGTCGAATCATCTGGTGAGCCTTCAAAGGCAGATTTTATCTGCGTTCAAAAGTCGACAGCACCTGATAACCATATTCTTCGATATTGAAAAAGCCTATGACCGCCTATGGCGGCAAGGCCTAATAAACAAACTACGAAGATGGCAGGTGACAGGTAGAATGATAAGATTCATTCAAAACTACTTGTCAGACCGAACTATACGGGTCAGAATCGACTCTCAAGTCTCTGATGCAATGAGCATCGAGAACGGCATACCTCAAGGCTCTGCGCTTAGTGTAACCTTGTTCATAATGTACATCAATGACATTGCTGATTGTGTTCAGCCACCAGTAACGGCCCGGCTCTTCATTGACGACCTTAGCATTTCCCTAGCGTCTCGTGATCCACACATATCTCACACAATCCTTCAGAAAACTATCTCCAAACTCCAAAAATGGTCAGAAGTCAATGGTCTAAACTTTTCCTCCGCAAAGACGGTATGTGTCGATTTCTATAGGGGACGGCCTGTGACCAACAGGATTCCTTTCCAAATAAACAACACCATAATTCCGAACTGTATTTCAGCCAGGTTCCTAGGCCTGGAGTTTGATAGCAGATTAACTTGGCGCCTACACATTAATAAGCTAAAATCCGAATGTATAAAGTTACTGTCAATAATCCGATACCTCTCCAATCCCCAACTCAATATTCATCCCAAATTAATCTCTAATGTTTACAAAGCCTTGATCCTAAGTAAAATAAATTATGGGTGCCAGGTGTACTCCTCAGCGTCTCTAAGTAACCTGAAAAAACTGGATGCAATTCACTACTCTGCACTACGAATTATCACCGGAGCCCATTATACAACACCGTGTAGGAGTATCTGTGCACTAACGGGCTCTCCCCCACTGAAATTCTATCGCTCCCTGCATACCCTGCGGTGCAATATTCCATTCCTAAAGCTGCCTTATATCCATCCCGAAACCCCCTTACTCGCAGCGTTCACTAACAATCCACTACCAATTCTCACCAAGCTACTTCAGAATGTCAATGTCAACGACTCCACAGAGTGCCAGGCAGCAGCTACCAGCTCGTTACATCTGTGGCAACTTGAGCTTGTAGCAGTTAACCTATTGGTTCTGCAAAAGTATAAGTCCTACGGCATGTCAGAGCAACTTATTCAAGACGCGTGCGAAACAATAAGACAGTACAGCAACGCTATCCAATGTTATACAGATGGGGCCAAAGCAGCACCCGTCGAGGGGATGTCACCAACTGCGTGCGCTTTCGAAGTGAAGGGAGCAATGACAACCATCCGTCTGAACGATTACTGCTCAATCCTAGATGCCGAATTATATGCAATACACTTATGTCTGGAAATGATCCTGGTGTCCACAGAGCCAATCCATGACATCCTATTGATAACAGATTCATTAGTGGCGGCTAAGATGTTAGGAGGGGGAGCCCCGGGGAGGGGGTTAATAAACCACGTCTTGGCACTCATCATGGGGCTACAATCGAAGGGATATAAGCTAGTAGTGTTGTGGGTCCCAAGTCACGCGGGAATCCCAGGAAATGAAAGGGTTAACACAGCAGCTCAATCAACCATTACAGCTCCCAGTCCGCAAAGCATACTTGGGCCCCCTCAAATATCAGAAGCTGTAAAAATACAAATAATGGAACAGTGGAAACAAGAACACATCTCCACCCCATCCCACCTCCAGAATATAAAGAAATCTGTAGAGCCATGGTGGCCCCCCCAGGGGACCTTACGAGTTTATCATCGCGCGCTCAACCGTTTACGCCTGGGCCACACGCGACTATCCCACGACTACCTGTTGGAAGGTGCTCACCCTCCAACCACGTGTCCTTTCTGTCGCGCACAAGAGCCACCGGCGGTTGAGCACATTCTCATAAACTGCCCTGCATTCCAATCCTCCAGAACGAGACACGGATTTGATAACCTCAGCCATGTTGTCTCAAACTCAGAAGCGAACCAAAGTGCAGTCTTCCAGTTCGTCAGGGACAATGGATTAGGGGCATTCCTGTAACTGGAGACTCTTGGGCCGTAATAGTCTAGATATTATACACGGCCCGGGGTCTAACCACGGTTTGAAAATTTTAATAAAAAAAAAAAAAAAAAAAAAAAAAAAAAATTGTATAATGTGAATCATCATGAAATTACATAATTTCAATTAAAAACGCTAAAACGATAAATTCAATACTTCTAACACATCGAAAAAATCTATATAGAGGCTATATTTATATTGAAAAAATTATTTACTCGAAGCAATCTTCATGTTCGCTTGTATATTCGATTTTTCCATTTACATATTTATAAGATGGACCTTCATAATGATCCTGCAAACAACAACAATAGTCTTCTGTTTCGGTTTCCCAAAATCGTACACAATAACAGTGTTCACAATCGTCATCACATAAACATTTTCTTTTTGAAACAGACATTTTTCACAGCCCATACAATTGCTTTCACATTCACTTTCAGCTAGTTTTATCATTCATGTTATACAACTACAAAAACAAAAATCACTACAGATGCATTTTTTGCATCCTTTAGCACGACTTTTGCAAATAGTTGTAGGATAAGTAAAACATTGATCCGAACAGCAATATTCTAATCTTCCTTTTGACTGTTTACAGATACAACCACCACCCATATTGGTGGTATAAATGCAATAACATTTTTTGTAGAAAACTTTACACGGACAATTTTTCATATTCTTTATATACATTTTACATTTACATTGGCAATTTATATAATTGTTACAATTAACACAAACAATTCCATCCGCTTCTGATTTATGGGTGAATCGTTGCAAACATTTTTCCAGACAGCAATATACCCATCGTGATTTCTCTATTTTTTCATTTACTTTACATAGACACCATGGTGTATCAGAAAAATACTTTTCACATGAACAAGTTACACATCCAATTTTGCAAACACAATTATTACTATTTTTCATATAAGTTTTACAGTGACAAAAGCAAATACTGGAACTTTTATATTTTACACAAAATAAATTGGTTGATTGCGTTTCAGGTAAAATAAAGCATCGGTTCGAGCAACAGTAACCAGAGTTCACAGACATATTTTACAAATATAACAACAAGAAAATAAACGAATGTAACTAAGCAGTAGTTCTGTTAGACTATAAAAATTGTTTTTCACTCGCTCCTTTTATAATACTAAATCTAAACAAAGAAATTTTTCACAATTTTAACAATGATAGGTGTAACCAACTCTTGTATTACTTTACAATAATTTTAAACCTTGATGTGATAATACTTTTTTTTATTTTACTTAATTTAAAAAGTATATATATATCCATTTTTAATACATGAAATAATTTAATAATTCTATCTTGAAATATTATTTTTATTACTCAAAATAAAAAAAATAACTGACGAATAATAGAAATATTTACACATACTTACAAACGGTACTTATTTTCAACAAAAAAATTTACATTATTTGTAACATCCTTAGCAACATTATGTATATAAAAGAGTTGAGATATAAACAGACGGCTTCTAACAAAACATGTTTTTATTTAAACTATAATTAACCTGAAAATGAAAGCAATCAAAAAAGTATAAATACACTCATCAACCATGAATTTCTTTTAGTATAACAAAGTTTTTGTTACTGTTTTCAATTTAGTTCTCGCATTTTTTTGAAAAATGGCACCAGCCAGCTATCATGTTGAAACTGTAACCAGGTATCATAAGAACCGATACGATACATATCAACTAATAAATGACAACCGGATGCTAGTCAATATAGACACGTTCTTGAAGAATATTTCTCCCGAAGTCTTATCTATTCTTCGGCGTAATATTGGCACTGGTTTAAAGTGTGGTCTCGTACTGTACTGCAGGTATCGACGTGCCACCGATGTTGCTGTTAAGCCAATACCAACCAAGCCGATGTTCTTTCCCTCAGATAGTGACTTGATGCATGATGGGGACGACTTTGAAGCATGGTATGTGCAGGCCACAGGCAGGATTCGGGAACATGTGGATAAGTTAGAGCAGGTAGAGGGATCAGGATGGTGTCTGAGTTCCATTAAATACTTGGAGATGAAACTAAACTATTGTAATATGTTAACTCGCGCATCATCACACATCCCTCTACCTAGGAAGATTGCATCATGGAAGGCAGTTGTGAATGTACAGAATACGGATAACTTCTGCTTTCAGTATGCTATGCTGGCAAAGTTTATTTCTATTCATCCGGAGCGTGTCAGTAAATATCTAGAAAATCCTGAACTTGTAAATAAGTATAACTGGACAGGGGTAAATTTTCCTGCCTCGATGGATGATATCATATTGTTTCAGAAGAACAATCCAACATGTTCCATCAACGTCTATGCCATGGAGAAGGAAGATATTATATACCCTCTCTGGATTACAAAGGAAGAGCGGCAAGACCATACAGACCTCCTGCTGTTGAAGAATGAGGATGTGCAGCATTTTTGCTACATCAAAGACCTAGAGCGATTGTTAGTACAACAAATAACAAAGAATCATAGTCACATTCATATATGTCGTCGCTGTTTATGGCATGTCCGTGATGAAACACAGATGCAGCAGCATAAACAGCTATGCAAGGAGCGGGAGCCAGTCGCTGTAGAAATGCCGCAGCCTGGGAAGAACATTCTCATGTTTGGCAAATATAAATATATGCAGGAGGTCCCCTTCATGGTCTATACTGATTTTGAGTGCTTCCTTAAGCCAGAAGAGGAGGCTACTGATGATGTTGGTAATGAAATCCACACTGACAATGAAGAATTCGAAGAAGAAGATAAACATCAATGACGTGTCCACCAAGAGCAGTACTCATATACTGAAAAAATTCATCATCATGTACTGATGAGTTTCTGCTACCTGGTTGTGTCTTGTGTGGGTGATGACATCCTCCCTGATTATATGATGCAGCCAAGATTATACTGCAGACTTGATGCTGCACATAAATTTAGAGAGTGTTTAGTGGATGATGCCAAAATCATTGCCAGCATCTATCAGCAGAATACCCCTGTCCAGATGGATGATGCTGAGAGAGAGGCGTATGATAGGGCAACTATTTGCCACATATGTGATAAGCCTGTGCTAGCAAGGGATGAGCGGGTCATAGATCATGACCACATCACAGGGAAGTATAGGGGTCTGGCACATAACTCTTGTAATATCCTATATCAATTGCCTCATTTTCTACCTGTATTTATCCACAATCTGGCAGGTTATGACTCTCATCTCATTATACGGGAGCTGGCCTATGATACCAAAGATATCAATGTGCTGGCTATTACTAGAGAGAGGTACAAAGGCTTCAGTAAGCAGGTGGTGCCTAGGAGGATGCAACTGAGGTTTGTTGACTCTTTTCAGTTTATGGCCAGCAGTTTGGAGAGGCTAGCATCATATCTGCCGGATGATGCATTTCACCACACTTTACATCATATCATTAATCCATCCTTATTCCCTATTCTTTGTAAAAAAGGTTATTTCCTGTATGAGTATTGTACAGGTCCCTCAGTACTAGAGGAGACTAATCTACCACCATGCTCTGCCTTCTACAGTTTGCTAACCAAGACAACTATTTCTAAAGAAGCTTACAAGCACGCTCAGCATGTGTGGAAGGCGCTCAATGTACAAACCTTGGGTGAGTACAGTGATGCGTATCTCTGCACAGATGTCCTCCTGCTGACCGATGTGTTTGAAAATTTCTGGAGTAGTTGTCTTGAAATATATAAGATCGACCCCGCCTGGATGTATACTGCTCTGAGTCTCAGCTTCCAAGCCATGCTTAAGTATACTGGTATAGAACTTGAGCTTCTCACAGATTACGAGATGCTCTTGTTCTTTGAGGCTGGAATTCGGGGTGGATTGACCCAGGCGGTACAGCGCTACTGTGAGGCGAGTAATCCTCTAGTCTCCTCTTCTTCCTCCTTCTCTTCCTCTGCTAGCACCTCAGCATCATCCTCACCATCATCATCACCCGTGTCTAATAATTATATTTTATATTTAGATGCTAATAATTTATATGGTCATGCGATGTCGAAGCCGTTGCCATATGGAGGCTTCCATTGGCTGACAGCTGATGAGATATCATATTTAGATATTAACGCTATCAATGTAGATGGGGAATTAGGTTATGTTTTAGAAGTAGATTTAGTCTATCCTCTAGCATTACATGAGGCTCACAATGCACTTCCTTTCTGCCCACAGTCAAAATGTGTTTCGCAAAAGGGAAAAGTTAGAAAACTTGTGGCAACGTTAGAGGATAAGCATAATTATATTATTCATATTAGTTATTTAAAATTAGCCCTCAACCAGGGATTAATATTAAGTAAAATTCATCGTGCTATTAATTTTAAACAGTCCCCCTGGCTGAAACCCTATATAGATTTAAATACCCATCTACGTCAACAGGTTACCAATGAGTTTCATAAAAACCTCTACAAATTAGCAAATAACAGTGTTTTTGGTAAGACAATGGAGGATATTAGGAAGAGGCTAAACATTAAGCTTGTTTGTGATGAGAGGAAGTTTACGAACCTTGTCGGTAAGCCGTCGTTCAAGGACCGGAATATCTTTATAGAAGATCCATTCCTCTGTCTCATTCGGCAAGCTCCTACAAAATTATTTTTTGACAAACCACTTTATATCGGCATGGCTATATTAGATCTCAGCAAAGTAACCATGTACGATTTTCATTATAACGTAATGCTACCCTCTTATAATGTAAATAGACTACAACTGTTATATATGGACACCGACAGTTTTATTTATAATATTGTTACTCCCGATGTATATGATGATATGAAGAATAATCTCTCATATTTCGATACATCTGATTATCCTCCATCTCATCCTTGTTATAGTGTGCAAAATAAAAAAGTCTTGGGCAAGTTCAAAGACGAACTTAATGGAGCACCGATTGAGGCTTTTGTAGCTTTACACTCAAAAGTATATAGCATTAAAGTAAGCAGCACTAATGTAATTACAAAGTGTAAGGGTGTCCCCTATTCGGTTACTAAAAATGAAATAACATTTCAAAATTATAAAGACTGCATTTTTGGTGATGGTCAAGTGACCAGCGCTAATTATAGGACTGGGTACTCTATCTGTAGTTTTAAGCATGATCTCTATACTATTAAGCAATCTAAGTTAGCAATCTCCGGCCTTGATGATAAACGTATAATTTTATCAAATAATATTAATACATTAGCTATTGGGCATAAGAATCTAGTCCATAATGATGATGATGGCGAAGTCCCCACAAAACACGTTAGATTAAGGTAAATTATTTATTTTTTTGAATATATATGTTTTGTTGTTTTTTTTTTTGTATGTATATTTTTTTTTTGTGTATGTATTTGTATTTTATATGTATATATTTTTGTGTTTATATTTGTATTTTGTATGCATATATATTTTTGTGTATGTATTTGTGTTTTTTTACACTTTAATAATCTAAATTTATTTATCAAAAATGTAAAAATACACATTTTCTTTCTTCCTTCATTTATTTGTGTTTATTTCATTTCACTATTATTTACTTCTATTATATGTTTTTTCTTTTTTTTTTAATATGAAGTATAAACTATACAGGTTAAAAAAGAAAAGAAGAATAAGAAGAAAATACATTTATTACAAAAAATTTACAACTAAAATATGAAAATTACAAACGAAAAAGATTTGAAATTCAAAATTTACAACTAAAATATGAAAATTACAAATAAAAAAGTTTAAAAATCAAAAAAATTACAAGCAGAAATTGGAATTGTTATAGGTTCAGGATCATTACATTTGCAAACTATATTTTCTTTTAAAATTATTTGATCTCTATTATTAAAATCTTTTCCTAAAGTTTCCAGGCACATATCCCATAAAAAATCTACTACATTCTTAGGTCCGCATTGTTTACAATCTTTAATTAAGGTAGGATGAACTGCGCTAAGCTGTAATGAATCGGGTACATCAAATCTATGATGTTTAAAACATGGCAAACATTTTTTAATATTTTCATTATTCCTCAATGATTCGGGTAATTTATTGTAAAAATCACAAATTTTATCAGGACACTCCAAAATTAGTGTTTCTACTGTAACTTTTTGCAATGTTTGCTGTATAGGATACTTTATTGTAGATAAAATAGGCCTGACATTCATATCGTACCATTTAATCATTATATGTGCTTTCCATAATGAGCATATATTTAATTTTCCATCAGTGTGCGCATCACATTTAATAGACGTTGATATAGCACCATATGTATTATTTAAACTTCTCAAATTTGGCATACCATAGCGTGTTTCTAAATTAATTATTTCATAATCTGTAAGCGATGTAATCATCAATTTTTCCCATATTGTTTCGATTTTAGCTTCCCCTTTGACATAAATTTTTAAAGGTTGTAAACTAATTAAAACATTTTCCAAATCGATAGATATATTTCTGTAATTGGAATCTCCAGCATTCCACGGGATGGAATGATAATTTCGTGTGAGCCATAAATTTGTACGTCTTTTACTATTGGTTAATATATTCCAATCGATCGGTGGTTTATAAACTCAATGAAATTGTATTTTTCCATGTAAAGTTAAAATCACAAGCTCTTTAATAATGTAAGCATTATCATTATTTTGAAAACATTGAAAGTCAATTATAACATCGTGTACAGACTCGAATTCTGCCGACATTGTTAATATTATCAAATAAATAATAATAGAAAAAATAAATCAACACAAATAATTTTGTTAAAAAGGAAACTATATTAATTAAAACAAATAACAATAACACCAAGAAGACAGAAATAAGTACATTCATCGATCACATACAAAACAATACTAAATGAAAACGATTAAATACATGTATTTTTATATTGCTTTTCTTCTTTCATTACAATTCCAAAACATTATAGCTGGTTAATTTATCGTGTATTATGAGAGCATAAACTAGCGTATTATCAGGAATATTTTTGCTTGTCTTAAAATATACTCGCACTTGTAGCAGGCTTCCATCATTTAGAAGCTCGTTTTGAAAATTACATGGAATAATAAAGAGCGGATATTTGTTGAGAAAATCTTCTACACTCACTGCTGGATGTGGTGGATCTTTTCCATAATACATTGTTTGAAAATTACAGTAGGTTGGGTATAGATTGGCAAACCTTTTTCGATCAAAGTCTAAATTCATTGTTTCATACAGATATTGTATCGAATTTATGTAAGCACAAATTTCAGTTACATTAACATGATCAAACATGGAAGCATTTTTTGCTAGATTATTCTGTTTATCGACCTGGAATCCAACAACTATGAAACGAGGTCGCTCTACAGTTGAAGTTGATTTTATTACCCAACTATGATCGGTAACGTTTGAAAGTGATGGTAAAATGGAAAGAGACCAAGCTCTTTACTGAATAGGTGCCTGCTTTATCCTTTTTATTCTGTTAAGTAGTGATATTTTTGCTCTGTCGCTCAACTTAACAAATGGAAGTTGCCATGCGATTGTATTCAATGATACATTAATAGCCTTATCAGCAGTGGATGAGAAAGCATTCTTATCATTACTACCCCTCAATAACACAAGCTCTTGTGTTGCATGTATAATTGCACGTCGATAATCTTCTGCAAATCCAAAAATGTACTGTAATGGAATAATAAATTGAAATTCTAGGGTTGTAACTACAGCAGCTTCTGTCGATGAAGTCGCTGCCTCAACAACAGTTTTTGTCTCTCGTGTAAACATTTGTAAATTTGATGGATTTAAAGCACAGGTACTATAATTATAGTCTGATTTAATATTTTCTGAGCATAATATTCGCCGCATGAGAGATGTAATCCCAGGATGATGTATACACTCCACTGTAGTTCCATTAATTTCATATCGTAGTTCTGAGAATAAAAAGAGTGGACCATTCATTGAAAATTCCACTGAGGGAGAGACAGTGCCTTGTAGTACTAGACAACTTTCTGACGGTAAAGTAATAACATCTTTTTGTTGAACAGGTATTCTTATTTCATCACTAGGACCAAACTTTGAACTTGCATATGGTTTATGCGTATGTACTTCATAGGCAGATATAGTCGAATCGACCACTGAATTAGCTGATTCAATCTCCAAAATGTGTTCCATTATACACTACACTGAACTGATGTTTATTTACTCAACCAATACTGTGTAACCCAACAATTTCAATATATTGATACTTTTTCTACTCAACAATTTTTTACTTTTACCTGTATTTATATGTTTTACTATTGAGTGAAACGAAGGCAATTGCTGCTTATAGATACTTTTAGCATTATATATGATAGGCATTTTACTACATAGAACTAATTCGAACTAGTTAGGTGTAAATTTAAAATTAATTCCTCATTACCAAAATCGATTAAATTTCCATTCTGATCCTTTATATATACATTTATATCGGTTATGTACTCCGATGTTACCAGTAAGTATATTATGGATTTTGAATTTTCAGTAATTTTATAACCAAGTGCTATATTTAACAGAAAACTGTAAATGAGATGAGATGAGAGACCATTTATATATCCTCCGGTTGCTAAATTACAGTACACATTTAAAATATTAATTGGTGTTATTTGTACAGTCTGAGGACTTGTATGCTGTTCCTGCGCTTCCAACACATGTGACACACCATCAAAACCTAACAGAGGGCCAATGCTATTTGGACCCAAAAACTGTAGATAGTATTTGCTTTGAAGTACACACTTTAATGTTCTTTCGTCTGCTTTCAATATAATACTATCGTCAAAAATATCTCGTAAATATTCTTCGATATCTTCAATTTCATAACAGCCATTCGGTAGTGCAATATGCTTTGCTGGTTCTGTTTTATTCTGCACTGGATCATTTTCATAGTAATACAATGTATTACATTTTGATGTAACATTATGTATAGAGTGATATGTTGATAACGATACCAATCCAATACTCTATTGACGACTATTAGATAATAATAATGGGGGAAATACATTACTGGTTAAATTCCCCGATTTACCACTTAGTTGAAATAAATATGACATTATTTAAAACAAAGTAAATAGAAATATTTATTACTCTAAGAGAGAGAATAATTAAACAATACAATCGGTAAATGAAGATAAATTAATTGTGTTTATATACTTAATAACAAAAATCATTTGATTGGTGCAGGTAGTGTATCTGTTAGGAATCTTAAACATAACACGCCGCAGTTTACTGTAGAGTACTTTTGATATACACGTCCACTGTAGTACACATCTACATTAGGACCTGATTTGTAGAAGTATTCTATTACCTCTCTAGGTGGAGATATGCCAAAGCTATCAAAATATTCAATTCTTCTTCCATATTTTCTGTATGCAGTCCAATGAGTTCCCGTGCCTTCTCTCGAATCTAAATTAATAATCGCACTTTCATTTGTTTTAGGCTTGGTAGGCAACCCATCTCGATCGAAAACACCTCTAAAATTCAGGACTCGTAATTTTTTTGCATATGATAAAATATCGAAATTAGTTAAAGGTCTGTTTGTTGGTATAGAATTAACCTCAAAAAAACTGTTTATGTCTCACACCATCTGTATGTGGTGCTAAATACAATCCTAGTCCGCTTCGATATGGACATAAATAGAGACCTTTTCCAAGTTTTTTATTAATTGTACCACTTCCTGATTTAAAACTCTTTCGAGCATCATTAACGTCTCTAACCGCTTTTGCTATTGATGATACTGACCATGAAATTCCACCTAGCATTGCAATACCAGCTAATAAGGGGATAAGGGGGAACGCTCCTCCAGTTTTGGCAATTGGAATAATTCTAACATTATCATTATCAATTATTGATGGTTTTAATTTTTTAACTGCTGTAATCGCTTTTTTCATCCTACCTCTGAGGGTTTTTTCCTTGCGAGCGGCTTTCTGTGCTACATTTAGTACATCTCTGAAATATAGTTTCTTTCCCGCATGTTTTTTACCTCGGCGTCCACCACCCAGTTTTCGTTTTATCTTCATAGCGTTTCTTGTAATCCAGGCAGCCGCTTTTTCTCCGAGACTACTATCTGAAGCCTTGACTCTTTCCCAAGCTTTATTTTCTAATATTCTATCTGCTTCGGCTCGGTTTTTATTATCTGAATAGTTATGGTATGCTATATCATGCTCTTTGGCTGCTTCGTCTAAAAGATTTATTCCTGGTAACACCTCTACTCAACTGTTGGTCTAACTTTGTTCCAGGACCTAAGTAATTATATCCCGGATAATGTAGTTGAAATGGAAGTTTATCTATAACTTTATTTAATACAGTACCAAGACCACAACCACGTTTTTTAATCTTTTTTATTTTACGTGAATTTTTTTTCTTCATTTCGATTTTTACCTATATATATACTTTTTAAATACTCGTTTTAACGAATAAATGTTTATGTATTTATAGTATTTGCGAATATTTTCTGTCACTTTATAAACAGTGTACACTATGAAATTTATACCACAGAATGTACAATTACCTACAAGTAATGCATTGGCATTGCTGAAATCTAATGGTGAAATGACTCCTAATAAACATGGAGTGCTATTTCCAAATAATATAAGGTATTTAATTATTGGTCCGAGCGGTTGTGGAAAGACAAATTCGTTATATACTTTACTTACTCATCCGAATGGTTTGCGCTATGAAAATGTTTACATATACACCACTTCTTTATATCAACCAAAATATAAACTACTAGATACAATATACAATTCAATACTGGAAATTGGCTACTATACATTCTCAGATGAGGAACAGTTACCTAAACCTGATTCGATTAATCAAAACTCGATATTTATATTTGATGATATTCCAATATGTAGTAATCGCTCCATTATACGAGATTATTTTTCAATGGGGCGTCATAAAAATATAGATTGTTTCTATCTTTGCCAGACATATGTAAAGATACCAAAACATATGTTAAGGGATAATGCCAATTTTATTATTGTATTCGCGCAGGATGATGTAAATATGCGACACATATACAATGAACATGTTAATGGTGTGTGTTCGCTTCTAGAATTTAAAAAAATCTGTGGACAGTGTTGGGAAAGCAGATATGGATTTCTTGTGATTGATAAAGAGAGTGAAGTATATAAAGGACGATTTCGTCGAGGTTTTGATGAATTTGTAATTATTGATGATGATGAAAAGAAGTTTAATGATAAAAAATAAAATGTCAGCTCTAGTGAATTCTATGAAAAAAATTGAGGAAGAAATACATCTTAAGGAGGAATTGGAAAAATTATGTAAAGATATTACAAATAAATATAATTTGTTGAAAAATGATGCCAAATCTATCACAAATACATCAGCTATTGTGCTAGAGCCTGTTACAAAGCCATTATCTGACATTCGGGAAGCATTACAAAAACCTAAAATAATGAAAAAGGATGTTGATACAATAACTACTTCTCCAGTTGTGAAACGAAAACTAGTACATAGCACTGCTAGGAAAGATAAAGTTGACGATATAGATAATGAAATAAGTTCCAGCTCATTTGATCTAAGTGGTATAGGTCCTTTTCGTATTGATGGAAACGATCCAATACCTAATGATCAAATTTATGGAATAAGGTATAGTCCCTTTTCTGATGAGTATATGATGGGTACAGCACCAATTTCATGGAATGAAGATCAAAAAGAAATATATATAGGAAAGGGGACTAATCGTGTGAAATTCCCATATAGCTCCGGTGTAATGCATTTACTGATGGAGACGGATATAGATAAAAACGAATATACGAGTGATGATTTAATAGTATATAAACAATTACTGGAATTTACAGGAGCTCATTTACGTGCTGATGGTAGATTGAAAGGTCTTAGGAATTCTAAATATACAAATATAATTCGTCCGTTGTTTCATTCTAACGAGCATAGTGGAAACGGTTATTACAAAAATTTCCTCACTAACCGAAAAACATCTCGCGTTGCTGGAATAAGTCTTAAAAAGCCTCGAATTGAGTATTGGAATGATCCTGATGAATTGGTTGAACGTTTGCAATTATTATACGCATCTAAACAAAGTGGAAATACTGGTGTAGATAACGAGATTCAAGCAATTGAAGAAGAGTTGGCTGAAGAAGGATACATTCAGTTACCTTATTGATTAATAGTACTTGTATTAAAGTGAGAGAGAAAATGTTGGCAAAACAAACATCTACGTCAAAATCATTACAACGTGACATAGCTGATGAGCTTCATCGTCCTGTAAGGAAACGATATCAAACGCGATGTGTGCAACTTTTAAGTTTAAACGATTTATGGCAGGCAGATTTGATTGATATGACTCAATATGCGCGATTTAATCGAGGACATAAATTTATTTTAGTTTTAATAAATGCGTTTTCTAAATATGTTTGGACAATTCCTGTAAAGAAAAAGAGCGGTATGATAATTGGGAAAGCGCTAGAAAAGATTTTATCTGAGAGAGGTGTTGAACCTCCTAAACATTTACAAACAGATCAAGGTACAGAGTTTTATAATCCGCAGGTGCGAGCTGTTTTAAATCGGTATAATATTAATCTTTACAGTACTTACTCTCCCCTTAAAGCAAGTATTGTAGAACAGTTTAATCGAACCATAAAGAATTGGCTTTGGAAAGAATTTACTGCTAATCAAAGTAAACGTTGGTTATCCATTTTGCCTGAGCTAACACAAAAATACATCGTACAATAAAATTTGCGCCTGCGGATGTAAATAAACGTGTTGAAAAAACTGTTGCAGAAAATATAGCGAAAGCATGTAGTATCACCATCGATCGTTTTGCTCCTTCGAGCAACTCAAAAATATTTAAAGTCGGTGACATAGTTTGTATTAGTAAAGTTAAAACATTATTAGAGAAAGGATATACTCCTAACTGGACTGGTGAATTATTTACTATAAATATGGTAAATTCTACTTTTCCTACGACATATACGTTGAAAGACAGAACCGGTAAATTATTAGTTGGTACTTTTTATGTGGAAGAACTGCAAAAAACATCTTACCCCGACATATACTTGGTGGAACGTGTTATTCAATGTAAAGGTAGAAAATCCTTAGTTAAGTGGCTTGGATTTCCTAGTTCAGAAAATTCCTGGATCGATAATAGTGTTTTGGTAAATATTTAGTCGCTCTAATTATGCCGCTTCATAAGAGTGGAAAATATATGCCTGAAGGAGGAATTGCTGAAGGCGCTACTGTCGAATTAGATTCCAACGGAAATTATAATTTTAAAGGAAAACGTTTATTAAATATCAGTACGATATATCACGATCCTGCAGAGTCTGAAGCAATATCTTAACAACAGATGAAATTTCTCCTATATTCTGATATTTTTAAAACAGCCATTATAAATGCACTTATGGAAAACATTAATTTAGCCGGTGATCATGTCAACATTTTAGGAAGACGAATAATTAACGCAGCCGATGGTGTTGAAGCAAAAGATGTAGTCACCTTAGGCCAGTTGGGTGATATTCAAGGGTCTCTGCAGGAAATAATTATGAGTGAAGTTCAAACAATGATTGATATTTTAAAACAACTGATTACAGAAGAAACTAATTCCGCATTTTTGAAAAATAAAGATGCTCATGATAAACTTGGAGCAGATATTAATAATTTATCAGAACGAATTGATACTAGTAAGAGTGAATATCTTTCCAAATTTGGAAGTATAGATGATCAGGTGAAGACTCTTTTTAGTGAATTAGTCAATGTGAAAGAATCAATTAAAAAACTTGATAGTGAAATAAAAACCACAAAGACAACGATATTTGAAGTGTTAAAAATTGAGAATGTAAAGATTGATAATAATATACAACAATTCAGCGATAAAATAGTAGCTGCAGATAAAAAGATTGATAAAACTATTGAACGAATGGATACTGTAATAAAAACTGCTACTAATAAGATTGATGATAGTATAAATCGTTTTGATGCTGTACTTATAAATAATAGAGGAGAACTCGATAGATTATAGAAAAGTTTTACTAGAGAACATGATTGGATTGTAGATAGTCTCTATAATCGATTACTTGCCCTAGAAGCACAAATGCAACGCAATATTACTTTAAAATCTGAGAAAAAAATATGATTTTGATTATAAATATAGATGTCTCGATATTTCATTTGATTTTTGCAATTTATTTAATTTAAGAAGTTGAAATATTGTAATTATAAAATAATGCCATTGCATAAAAGTGGAAAATATATACCTGAAGGAGGAATTGCTAAACCTACCAATATTGAATTAAATTCGAGTGGAAATTTTAATTTTAAAGGAAAAAGATTACTAAATGTGAGCACTGTGAATAAGGACCTGATTGAAACTGAAGTGATTTCATACAAGCGATTAAAATCTATTCTCACATCATTAGAAAGTAGCCAGAAGATTCAAAAATTATCAGATAAATTAAATACAGTTTCGAATGAACTTTCAAAGCATGAAAATAATGTGAAAAGCACAATTGGTATACTCGGAGGTTTAATAAACGATTTAAGTGGAAAAGTGACTGTATTGCTGGATAAATATATTACTAAGGAAATAATGGATAAACAGCGTGAAGAAATAGAGAAACATTATAAGGGGATCCTAGATAATCTTCATGAAGAAATTAAAAAGGAAAAAATACATTGTGTTGTAGATACGACTCAACTAGCTGCAAAAACTGATAATTTAAATGACCAGTTACATAATATTGGTTCGACTATTCATCATAAGGAACAAGAGGAATCAGTACAAAAAGAAGTTGGGAATGTGTTAACAATGATAGTAAAATCGAAATTTTAAGTTTATGAAATAATAAATGTAAATATATGAAAATATTTATTATATATTGTAATAAAGTTTACATGTAATTTGTATGAAACATTGTAAAAAAAAAAAAAAAAAGGATTTTGAAAAAAAAATATAAGTGTATGAATATGAAAATACATCTTTATTTATTTACATACTGTGCATATTCCGCCAACTATCACCGTCACATTTGATGCTATTGAGATGGTCGTAATCTGTACTCATTGAATCTAAGCATGACCAGCAAACATATTTCGCATTCTGTAACTGCATTCGCATTAATTTGCTAAACCTCTTTATCCAGGAAATTGGTAATTACCTTTTGATCCCCAAAATAGAATATTTGTGTGCGCTCGAAAATCCAACATCCCTGTATTTTTGTGAAATGCGCGAACCACTATAATAGTATAGTTGGTAGTGCTTACATTGTCGGACTCGATTAATTTGTATAAATTAATAGTTAATCTATTTCTTCTTTTGAACTGTTCGATTTCTCCTAGCGCGGCTACAGGTGTATGTAAATCAGAAAAATCATAAATACGCTCCAACACATTGAACTGCCACATACTGTATGGTTTGTGCGCAAACTTTGCCAGCACTGCGAACATAAAACTTCTTCTATTCTGCGGATCTTTTGGATCTTTTATGTAAATCACTGCTTGGCGGGATTGAATTTCCTTCGGTAAGTCCAATATTGGTTGTGACATCGATACTGGAGGAAGAGGTATTTGCTCGAGTGAATGCTGTGGTGGTGATGGAGGTGGATGTGAAAATTGTGAAAGTGTAATCTGTGTAAGTAGTAGAGATGAAATAGGAGTTGCTGGTGGATAAGGTGGTGGTGGCGGTGGTGGTGATTGAAATATATTAAATGCATGTTGTGATTCTGCTAGAGGTGGTGATGTTGATAATGAAACTTGAAAATAGGGTGTAGGAGGTATCGGTGATCGTAGATCCGGTATATTTAAAATAACGATGTCTTCATCTGAATCTTTGAAAAAATTTTGAATAAAATCTGCTGCTGTTGTTGTCGTTGTATCAGAGTTCATGCACGTGACATTATTATTGCATTCATCCATCATGGAAGAAATTATATTTTGCTCGTTATGAACTTCACTAATATTACTCATTTAGAAGTATCGACTACAACAACAATAATCGTGGTAATGTTCCTGATGTGTAAAGCGAACCTGTATATATAGGTGATTTTGTTCTTTGTAGGAAATTCTAGAATTTAATTAAGCAACATTCTAATAATGATGCCTGTTTATTTTTCATGGTAAGACAAATATATATTAGGTATATATTGTGTTTATTAGACAGAGATAAAGAAACTTGAATTATCCTGCGTCTGGATGATGTAATCGTCCGCCATTAAAAGTTGTCATTTCTCAGGGTCGGTATTTAAAAATATCAGTTGAAAATAAAATAAGTGTGTGTGTGTGTGTGTGTGTGTGTGTGTGTGAATATGTAGCGATCAGGTTTCAATCAGCGGCCTGTGATAACTTTGTAACGGTTAGAGAGTTAACTTGGTAGTCAGGGATGCCAACCAAGAGGTTTTATGCTCGTGGATTTGATTTATTTAGATTTTATTTAAGTTTATCAGAGAATGTTTTAATTTTTCTTTATATGATTATGAACGGAAAACTATTTAATTGAAATTACTGAAAAATATATTAAGCAAAACTCACACCTATCTTTCGGGACCGGTCGACCGCTGAAAAACAAATATTTAATCCAAAAATAGCGCAATTATAAATACACAACAATATATATGTAAAGTGAATATAAATGATACGTATCACTGTTGTCGGTGATCCGGGATCTATTGGTGGCGATTCGGCGGTCGGTTGAGTTGCAGAAATCGGAATCGGTCGAGGAAGATTTATCGAACACTTTCGTTAAGGACCAGTTGCAAATCCGAATCCAAACTTTACCGAACAGCAAGAATCACTACTCGCGCCACTTCGATATTTACCGATAAATTTAACGAATGTTGTACATAGTAAAAGGACGGCGACTTTTCCACGAGAAATCAAAACGGAAGTATTTCTACAAAATTAAAAACCGGAGCCTCTTCTACAGGTAAAACGGAACTTGACTCACGGTAAACAGCCACTGACCGACTTGACCGACGGTAAAACTGAGACTGACTCTATAAGGCTGCCCTGCCATTCTCACTAAAATCTTCATCTCGCCTTTTTTTTAAATTATCGAACGCCTACTCGACCGTGACTGCTGGATTTTGCCGAATCAGGTAGATCCTTTTTGTTTCCTGCAGGATGCTGATTGGCTGGTCCCACCGACAACAGTTCCAGGCACGCGCACACTCGCACCCGCACCACACATTCCAAATTACTTTTATTTTTATTTTTTTTTTTTTTTATTTATTATTATTTTTATACAAATATATATAGCCCATGTAATGGACACATTACAACTTGTACAGATTAACGTATAGTTAATTTCGAACACAGCATACCCACCCGCCATCTTAAGGTGAATTTTCGATGTAAAAGTAAAAAATTGGGTTAATTTTCACCTTCGCGATAAAATACTTAGGTTACTTTCTGTCCTCTGCACACATTTTGAGGTTGTGACGTCATATTTAACCCTTCCGGCCCTTTCAGTGGTAGCAACATTGTTTAATCCTTTAATTAACCCTTCTGGTTATTACAAGTACAGACCTGTATAATACATGCATATAATGATAGAAGGCGCCGTGCGTGGGAATGTGAGTGCGCAGGAGCAGCGCGTATGCTTTCGCAATTATGTTTAGAGGTGAATCGGGGCTTGGGTTAGTTACACGCTTTAATTAAGGTGAATTTTCAATGCAAAAATAAAAAATTGGGTTAATTTTTACCTCCCCAATAAAATACTTAGGTTACTTTCTACCCTCTGCACACATTTTGAGGTTGTGATGTCATATCTAACCCTTCCAGCCCTTTCAGCAGTAGCAACATTGTTTAACCCTTCAAGTAACCCTTCTAGTATTTTGTTAACCCTTTTATTAACCATTTCACAATTCTGTTAACCCTTTTGTTAACCCTTCCAGTATTTTGTTAACCCTTTCGCTAACCATTTCACAATTCAGTTAACCCTTTTCATTAACCCTTTCGTTAACCCTTTTGGTGGCGTCCTTTGTGTCCCAGAATGAACATGTGTATACTACTTACACTACTATGTATATGTATAAGTTAATTTAAGATGGTAAAATGTCAAATAGGATAATTCGTCAACAACCGTTTTAGCTTGACGAAAATTTTTGTATGTAAAAAATTATAAATACATATTTTTCAAAAAAAAAAAAAAAAAAAAAAGTTATGGAATTGCTAAAAACTGGAGCTCTAAAATATCCTTGTAAAATACAAATACTGCAAAAAAACGGTACATCTGTTGTTAATGTGGAACATGTATTATTATCCGAGTAATGACAAAGGTGTTAGATGAGGATATGCTTTATCCTCAGTATTTTACAATATTTATAGCGAACAAATAATGCATTTAATTGTGCACGAATGAACTGAAGAGAATATCAGAGTAAGAGGCAATTTTTGAACTTCTGATTTGCCAGATAATGCAATTCTTATAACATCAAATATAAAGGAGACTGAAGCTGGCAATGAATAAGTTGAAGAATATTATAAATATGGTCTACAAATCAATTACAAAAAAATTGCAAAGGCTATAGTTATCTATTGGGAGGCAAGACCGTGGAAATAATTCCCGAAAATATTATTTCTTAAATATTCAATTTTTACTGCTTAAAATACTTAAAAGAAGAAAGGAATTGAACAGATTTTATTGAAGAATTTTTTTTTTTTATTAATTTTAAACAGTAATAAATCTTGGTCTACGAATGTAGACCACACGCGCCTAAACACCATAGTAAATGTCAGGTGCCTAAGAAAGGGTTAACTTACTTTTCTAAGTTCGCATTATTTATACTTGCTGCAATTTCTCAACTTTCCATTATAAAATTGCAATAATGACACACAATATACGAATCCCGTTTATGAATTCATTAAAACAAAAACAATAAATAAATCATCAGACTGCTAACGTCGTACAAAAAAACCACGCCAATTTTCAAATTCAATAAAATATACACCTGTTTAGAATTGAGCTTATACAGCTGACCGTGTAAAATGCTTGCTGCTCGAATCTCGATACTCGCACGCGCACACACCCACTCACATGTATATAATAGAAAGGGACAGAGTGAAAGAGAAAGGGAGTGAAGGTCGCCTGGAGGACGACGCATAACGCGCTTTCGTTATATCACCATTTCTGGCAGTTTACACTCCTACCGACAAGCCGCGTAAAAGAATTTCGTTCCAATAAATAAACAAAAAAAAAAAAAAAAAGGCACGCTAACACTTAGATCTGTCAGATACGAACTGCCGTTTTTTCTTTCCTATATCGTTTCTGTTTACACTATGATATTCGTAAACCCCCAGTATTTTCCTTAATTCTTTATTTTACTGTAGTCGGTGTATAATTTGGTTTTCTTATCGCCTTTTTGTATCTGTACACTCGCCTACATTCGCGTAATATTTTTCTTTTGTTTTTCTTTTTCGCGTTTTTTACTTTGGTTATATAAAAATATCTGGGTAATTAAACATATATATTTGGATTTTAAAAAATTACAAAATTTATACGAAGATATTTAAAAAAAAACAAAAAAACGACATATTTTTCGGCAGCATAACCCTCTGTATTCATAGTGCACTACCATAAAAATATGGCGGAGCTGTGATCCCTGGAACAATTGTTTTTGTAAAATATTTTAGCGTAATATAAATTTCTGATAAAGTTGTCATTTTTTCAAGTCATAATTAAACATACTTTTATATTTAGTAATTTTGTCAATACGAAATTTACCTTCTGAATACTGTGTATCTATCTAGATAGATAGACGCGCGCTTATTATTGTAAATTTTTAAATATTCCATTAAAATAAATATACGTAAAATTTTAATTTACGTCGTGCATAAATGTAGAGAGAGTCATATGCGGCTTAAATTTAACTAAAATAACACATATATTTCTAGGTGACAATAATGGAGCAGGAAAAGGAGTAAAAGTTTCGATCTAAGAAATAAGCGGGATATTGACAAAATCAGAAGTGCCTTTATGACGAAATAGAAATAATGTACGACCATGATTCTGACACAGATGGATCAGAGAATTTGTATAGAACGGTTTGGATACAGAACAAAGTGATCCGAACAAAACTAAACAGAATAGCATAGAAAATGAAGGCGCTGAAAAGTTTTTTATGCCGCTTATAAAAGAAAAGAAAATAAAGTGATCAATAAATGGATGCGGAGAACGATATTTCGTAAAAAATAAAAGAAAACCTGTTCCGGCTTGAAATATTCTGTTTATTTGCCAAGAGTAGTCGGTAAAGCAAAAAATGTTACAAATTTCTTTTTTTTTTTTTTTTTTTTTTTTTAGATCCCCCCTTTGGGCACGTCAGCCAAGGGGTCCTACACCCAGAAACAACAAAAAAGAAAAAAATAATCGTCAGTTAAATTTTGATTCGGTCAGATATGGACAATATAAAGGAACTACTACTAATGGATGAGATAATGGATGGTGAATTTCTTTTAAAGTGTCGCAAACTGCTTACGAACAGCGTGTTAAATATTAATTGTTTTGTACGCTAATAAATGTGTCGAAACTTTAAAAGTTCAACAGAAGTAGGAATGTCATTGAAACTGACTTGGCCGAAATAAAGACATTCGTCGGATTGTTATTTTTAATCGCGCAAATTACACTTTAGAGCAGTTATATAGTCTACTAATGGTACCGAAAGATTCAGAAAACCACAGGTGTAAAATGGATGGTGAATTTCTTTTAAAGTGTCGCAAACTGCTTACGAACAGCGTGTTAAATATTAATTGTTTTGTACGCTAATAAATGTGTCGAAACTTTAAAAGTTCAACAGAAGTAGGAATGTCATTGAAACTGACTTGGCCGAAATAAAGACATTCGTCGGATTGTTATTTTTAATCGCGCAAATTACACTTTAGAGCAGTTATATAGTCTACTAATGGTACCGAAAGATTCAGAAAACCACAGGTGTAAAATGGATGGTGAATTTCTTTTAAAGTGTCGCAAACTGCTTACGAACAGCGTGTTAAATATTAATTGTTTTGTACGCTAATAAATGTGTCGAAACTTTAAAAGTTCAACAGAAGTAGGAATGTCATTGAAACTGACTTGGCCGAAATAAAGACATTCGTCGGATTGTTATTTTTAATCGCGCAAATTACACTTTAGAGCAGTTATATAGTCTACTAATGGTACCGAAAGATTCAGAAAACCACAGGTGTAAAATGGATGGTGAATTTCTTTTAAAGTGTCGCAAACTGCTTACGAACAGCGTGTTAAATATTAATTGTTTTGTACGCTAATAAATGTGTCGAAACTTTAAAAGTTCAACAGAAGTAGGAATGTCATTGAAACTGACTTGGCCGAAATAAAGACATTCGTCGGATTGTTATTTTTAATCGCGCAAATTACACTTTAGAGCAGTTATATAGTCTACTAATGGTACCGAAAGATTCAGAAAACCACAGGTGTAAAAAGATTCCACTTCGTTGTCGCTTAATGACATAGGCAACGAGGACTGATCGGAAAAAAAGGTAGATCGTCTTACTCCAATTATAGACTGATTTCAATAGTTCTCTCGTATTATCAATAGTCACGCGAAAATTTGACAGTTGCTGAAGAATTCAAATCATTTAGAAGGCGCTGAAATTTTTTTATATATGTATATATAATATATAATATGTATGTATGTATTTTCCAAACCAACTAAGAGTATGGTATGAAAATTTTAAAATTGTTGTTTTATACACACAATTTATTGATGTATGCTGGAAAACAACTCTGGCAGGCCCATATAAATTGAGCGATACATGTATTGTTGAACAACTTGTGTCCCCTGTATGTATAATGCCGGTCGAAACATAACAATAGAGGCAACTGTAATAACAATATTAATGTAAATATAGATAATTAGTGTACACCAGAGTTATGATTTGCTATGCGAGCTTAAAGAAATAAGGTTACCTTTACTTTGTAAAAAACATGACAAAAAGTGGAATCGACGTTATGAATAAAACATGGCAAACATTTAGCCAAAAATACAAACGGCGGCCATTTGTACTTTTTTTTTTCGATATTAAATATTTTGGACACCAGTGTTCACTTTACACATCGGAAATAATAATAATAATAATAATAATAGAGTAAACAATAGACTAGATTTTCTTCGACAGCCGGCTATTTTTAGTTAACGGACTCGTGAAAATATAAAGAAGAATCAAAACCAAAATTATAATTTTCCCTCAACCGCCGATCGCACAAGCGCAAAAAAGTGAAAATGAATACACGAGGGGATTAATGAATTCAACAAAAAGAAAATAATGTAGCAGTTGCACACAGAACAAACCCGCGCTCGTTTGTCAAAATATTACAATAAAAAAAATAGAGTAACAAACACTCTAGACCATTAAATGTAGGTGAATACGAGCCTGTTCGTTATGTAATAAAAACCAATTTCAATAACAAATATAATAAAAGGGTAAAAATAATTTATAACAATAAAATAAATAAATACCCCTTATATTTAGGGACGTTTTCGGGCCATCATCAGCGAAAACTAACTTAATCGAAACTATACTCTAGACCATGTATTTCTTGTGAACAATGCCGTCATTAATAAAACTATTTTTGTATCGTTTCTAACAAGTTCTATTTAACGCGTTCAGTGTAATAATTAATTAGATTTCTCGTAATAGCATATTATCTGTACGTCGCATACCGTTCGGTGATAATTGAACGGAGCGATGCTACCCGCTTCATCATCGACCGGGAATCCGGCTCAGTCGCCGATAAACCAAACGAATCTACAACCACAGCAATCAGGTGATACCGTTTCATTTCTTTCGATACCGAAACATGCGAGTGGTCGCGCATCCACTCACACACAACCCCACACAGACACACACCAACACTCTTTCACTGATAACACAACCATTACACATAACACGAACAGCTCTGCACTGCCGAGCCGTACATCTGATCACGATTTCCCCGCTTTACCACTGTCGATAAATGCGCCCGCTAAGTTTTCAAATACGCGATCCAAACAAACCTTCGCGGAAAAAATTAAAACAACGAAAAAAATTATTCCGTTAACGAAATTTGAACACCCTAAAGACGAACAGGGCATAATATTCCCGTACATCCCTCCTCTATCAATTCGCGACTATTTCGTAGCGCTGAAAGACAAAGTCGGTGGTGCTCATAATATCACAGCCGGCTCTCGCATCAGCGGGGATAGAATAATAATTTTTTTTAAATCCGTCCACCTAACAGACTCGTTCTTCGAAAATAACGGAACAATAACGATAGGTGAAGAAACAATCCAAGCACGCAGGGTGAGAAATCCGGCTAATAAACTCGTGCTGTCTAACGTTTCAGCCACCATACCGAACGAAATAATTGCACAATACTTGTCGTCTATCATGGGGGTTAAACAACTCTCACCGATAGCTATATTGCGGGTTAATCCTTCCGATCCAGAATTCGGGCACATAATTAGCTGGGGGCGACAAGTCTACATTGAAAGCGTCGACTGCCTTCACATCCCTGAATCTTTCCTAATTAAACACAATGACCACGAATACCGCATTTTCACCCACCTCGAAGATCATGGTTGTACAAATTGTAAACGTACCAAAACTAAAGAAGATACCGTAAACGAGCCAGAACACATAACGATGCAACAGGACGAACAGAGGCATAGTGTGGATGAAAGTACCCATGATCAAGCTAGCACAGCCCAGAAACGCCCCCATCCAATATCGCCGCCACCCCCCGTCGCAGATCAGTTACAGCCGAATTTTTCTTTCCAGCCAGAAACCAAGCGGAAGAGTATGGAAAATAAAGATTCGGAGGGAAAGATGCAGGAGACTGCGACCATGCCGATACAAATGGATTCGGCGCAGTCGACTACATCGACCACAGCGGCCACCAACCCTACTCAAAAGCGCAATAAATCGGTAGAAGTAGAAAAAATAATTGCTGGGGCTAAACACCTCTTTAACAGCAAAAACTCCCCTTTATATATGAACTATGAGGAGTTCAAGTTATTTATGAAAAATGTATGTTCAGACCCCGATTTTATAAATTATGCCAATGATTACACCGAGGACAAAGATGGTCTCATACACATGTTATCAACGGTAAAACCATTTTTAAATGCTCCAAACGCTAAAAATAGATGCACTCGTATAATAAAAGAACTAAATAAAATTGCAAAAATGCAAAACGCACCAGACAAGATAAATAACGATGAACTTCGTGCAGATAATAAAGACTCCTCACCATAATGTAAGACACTCTCAGCGGCCCCACGGTAAGAACTTTAATATTACAGTAAATTTTTTTTTTTTTTCATGAAAATAAAAATGGATTTGGAAAATAAAGGAGTGATAATGCAGTGGAACTGTCGAAGTTTCGCAAGCAATAGGGCCGAACTAGAACAGCTAATAGCCGAGATTTCTCCACTAATAGTATGCCTGCAAGAAACCAGACTTAAGCCAGATGCCAGAACGTCCATTAAGAATTATAATATTTTCCGGTATGATAATCCAAACGGGGAGAGAGCGAGTGGTGGTGTGGCGACGCTAGTGCACACGTCACTACCAGCGCAACAGATACCAATTACAACCACTTTTCAAGCTGTAACTATACGAGTCAACATCCCTTCTCTTTCCTCGTCAGAAGTAAAAATTTGTAATTGCTACCTACCTCCTGGAAGCGAGGTAACCCGCAGCCAAATGGATTCCCTCATCAGTGCGCTCGGAAGTGATGCAATGCTCCTCGGAGACTTTAATGCTCACTCGCCATTATGGGGCTCGTTGTCCTGAAATCAGCATGGACGAGTATTATCCGATATTGTGATTAATAGCGACCTGGTGTTACTCGCTACAACTTCACCCACCCATTTTAATTTTACGCATCACACTTTCTCAACGATAGATCTAGCCCTGTGCTCAAGCTTGCTGGCCCCTAAATTTTCCCTACGGGTGATGGATGACTTATGCTCGAGCGACCACTTTCCTATAATAATAGAGTTTAAAAGTACAGTGACACCTAACCAGCTTGATGGATTAATGCCGCGTTTCATTTTTCAAAGAGCAGATTGGGAAGCATATTCGAAGAGAGTGACGACTCTTCCTCAACCAACAGAGTCAATAGAAATCAATATAAATGTCGTAAAAAATGTGATTTCGGAGGCAACCAACGCAACAATTCCAAAAGTATCACAAAGAAAGCGAAGCAGACCAGTTCCGTGGTGGTGCGATGACATTAAAAAAGCGATAACAGAGCGAAAACGGGCTCTCAGGAAATATAAGTCAACTGGAAAGGTTGAGGACCTAATCACATTTAAGAAATGTAGAGCAGCTGCCCGAGACCTCATCCGCAGCAAAAAACAGGAGTCGTGGAATTCTTTTGCAGCATCAATTCCTCAAACAGTTAATGCTCACGTAATGTGGGAAAAAATCAGAACTATTAGTAACAGCAATAGTACCCGTACGCACCCAACATTAAAAGTCAATGGAGTTCACATAACAGAGACTAGAGTTGCTGCAGAAGCATTTGCACATTATTTTTCCACAGAATTCTCGGCACTGAAGTATTCCAGCAATTTCCAACAGCAAAAAACACTTTATGAGCAACAGTCCATTAATTTCGATTCCAATGCTGACGATCCTTATAACTGCCCCCCTTTTCTATGGCTGAACTAGAGTTCCAACTTAAGTATCACACCAGGAACAGTGCACCCGGTGAAAATTCGATACACCCCTACATGTTGAAATATCTCCCGGGCCATGTTAAGGAATTCCTACTGAATATATATAATCAGATATGGTCAGCTGGGGCTATTCCGGATGCATGGAAAGTTGCGACCGTCATTCCTATCCCAAAGGTGAATAAAAATCCTTTCCAAGTTGAAAGTTACCGACCAAATATCATTGCTGTCTGTCCTGTCTAAAACGATGGAAAAGATGGTGAACAGGCGACTTCTGCATTTCCTTGAAGCAAACGCTGTCCTATCACCAATTCAAGCTGGAGGCCGAAAATCAAAGTCAACCATTAATCATTTATTGAGCCTTCAAAGACAAATTGTATCTGCCTTTCATCGTCGACACCACCTTTATGCAGTATTCTTCAATATGGAGAAGGCATTCGACCGCGTATCGAGGCAACACTTGCTTCGGAAATTAAAAGCGGTCGGGGTGGGCGGTAAGCTGGGGCGATACATTCACAACTATCTGAGCGATAGATGGATTCAAATCCGAATTGGCTCCTCGATATCGAGAAAAGTTCCAATAGAGAACGGGGTACCTCAAGGTTCCGCCTTAAGTGCTACCCTGTTTATCCTCTATATAAACGATATTGTTGACTGCATCAGGCCTCCAGTAAGTGCTCGCCTATATATAGATGATCTAAACATATCCGTGGCATCTAACATCCCTTCCTTGGCCCAGTCTATCCTGCAAAATACAATTAATAGATTGCAGCAGTGGTCAGGAAAGAATGGGCTGGATTTCTCCTCTCAGAAGTCTCAATACGTTGTGTTCCATAGAGGTCGTCCTGTTCAGAATCCGCCATCACTACAAGTGAACAATAGTCCAATTCCTTATAAAACAACAGCAACTTTCCTAGGCATCTTGATGGACGCCAACCTGACGTGGAAGCCCTTTATATCTGATTTAAAAACTAAATCCCTTCAGTCTTTAAGGGTAATCAAGTTCTTGTCAAATCCCAAATTTAATGTTCAGCCAAAGTTTCTCTTAAATATTTATAAAGCACTGGTCCTCAGCAAAATCAATTATGGGAGTCAGGTGTACTCGTCAGCGAGTGGTTCCCTGTTAAAAACACTGGACCCAATCCATAACGCCGCTATTCGCATGATACTTGGCGCCCATCGTACATCTCCAGCTAAAAGCCTATGTTCGTTAGCTGGTATACCACCGTTGTCTTACAACAGAAAGTTCTTCACTTATCGCGATATGCTTTCATGGGCTGCGGAGAATCATTGCGACGTAACTACGGAGCCTGATTTTCCCAAGGATAACCTACCTGAAGTCAATGCAATCTTGTTGCAAAATAACATAAAGCCCAACTTAACACCCAGAACGGACTTTTCAAAATTACCCCCACCCTGGGCTTCTTTTCAGGTAGAAGCTATCACAACTCTCACTGATAATAATCACCCACCGGCGCTGCGAGGGCACAGGGCACTAAATATTATTAATAAATATACCACGTTCTCGAAAGCATACACTGATGGATCCAAAGCTAATGAGTCCAAGGCTGCCCCAGCGGCATGCGCTTTCGAAATAGACGGAATCGCAGAGGGCATGCGGTTGAACAACGTTGTATCCATTGCGGAAGCCGAAATGTATGCTGTGTTGTTTTGTCTTCAGGCATACTCGGAACTGAGATCCCAACCGCTCGGAATCTTACTGATGACTGATTCCTTGCAGTCCATACGTGCTTTGCAGTCAGATCACCCGGAATCACCAATGGTCCTAGAAGTCCTGGCTATCTTATACCAGCTGAGCCGAAGGGGATGCCGAGTTGTTTTTTTATGGGTCCCCAGTCATGCCGGTGTTCCGGGGAATGAGCGGGTTGACCTGGTCGCTCGGTCATTCATGATGTGCCCAATGCCGTTATTTGCTTTTGGTCCATTATCTCTGAGAGGTTTCCTGTCAGATACGGTCTTCGCACAGTGGAGTCATGACTGGATGTCTCAGTCGACCTTCCTCAGGGAACTGAAGCCTACGACGGAGCCATGGTGGCCTCCAGTCGGAACAGAACGCAAAGTGTTTTCGGCAATCAATCGCCTGAGAACGGGACATACGTCCTTTTCCCACGACTATATCCTCAAACAAGCCCCAAGGCCGAGTACCTGCCCACTTTGTTCTACCGATGAATACCCGTCAGTTTCGCATATCTTGCTGAAATGCACACGTCTAAATGGGTTACGGCGAGGCCAGATCACATCGATTGAAGACATCCTCTCAAATACCCCTACTGCTTTGAACAATTTTATGACTTTCGTTCAGGCTAGCGAGCTAAGGAGTATGTTTTAAACGTGGGTCCACTCACTGCGATAACCGAGGTAGTTACATGCAGCGAGTGGTTTAGTACCCCTTCTTAAATTTAAAAAAAAAAAAAAAAAAATTAATAAAACTAGTTTTTTTTTTGTATTTTGTAAGTTTTTATATGAACTGCTGTAAATTAAAATAAAATTAACTCTCCATTCTTTATTTTTTTTTTTTTTCGGCTTTCGAGCATTTTATAATATAATCATTAATAAAAATGAATTACCTATACCTGTTGGCAATATTATTTTAATCTTTTAAAATTAAAAAATAAAAATGTTCATGTATATATCTACTTAGGCTTATCTGAGGGTTAACAAGCCTATTTTTTTCTATACACCTTCTCCCGGCAAATATTAATCGCATTCGCATTGTAAATTTTTCCTATAAATGGGGTATTATATTGTGTGATATATTTTACGCGCGCTGTTATTGAAATTTCGTTATAAAAACCATCACCAAACAGTGCGAATGAAAAATCCGAATTCAAACGTATCTGTTACATTTATATGTCGTTTGCTTGACAATCCGAAAAATGTCCCCATGAGCACACGAACTGTAGGTGTTTCTTGTGCTCATTTAAGTCGCGCCCTATTAGTTTGCAGTAATGTTATATTAGTTTATTCAAATTACAGTAAATAATCCCGGTACGACTATTTTTTTCACGACAGAGCTGACTCATAGAGTGCACACAGCGATCTTGAAAAAACAAGTGCTATTATTTTTAAAAAGGGGGTGACAAAAAATTTTGCATGACAGGGCGGACAAGACGCAATATTCTATAGAACGACTGTTACTGTCTTTTGTAATAAGTATACATTCGCTCCTTCCTCTCCTTGACAACATTCACCCCAGAGGCTACTTCATTCGCAACTGCCTATTCCTTTGAAGTCTGCGACGTGATTCGAAGCATTCGACTGAATGACAATTGCTAGTCTGAAATATACGCAGTATTTTTCTGTTTGGAATATTTTCTTTCTACAAGAGAGTCTTCATCACAGAAAGCCCTGTTGGTATTTGATTCATCCGCGGCTTTATTGACAATCTCTAATCCCCTCACCAAACATCCTGTAGCAATTCGAACCCAGCAGGTAGCGTACGAACTTATTAAGAGACAGAGTGCTCTGTATCCCTTCTGTAGGCGCCCAGCCATGCCGGAATTCCTGGAAATGAACGCGTCGATACATCCGGCCGAGCAGCAATATATTGCCCCTTGCTTAGTAACAGCCCTCCTCCACCTTATCTATCGAACATAATCTTTAATAATGTCACGTCCTCATAGAAAACCCATTGGTCCTCGTGTCAGACTTTCTCAAGGTTAATTAAACCCCCTCAACCGAACCATGGTGACCAGATAAAAGCAGCATTCGAAAAGTCTGGAGCCAGAAAAATAAATATAATTTAAGAAATAAAACATTTGGCAAATATGCCGTATCGATTTGAACGCGCACTGCTCCAGATTATTTTCGAAGGTATATTTTACTTTTTTTCATTGCAACGCGACTTTATTCGAATAGCTGTATCGGTCAGTATGCGATTATTTTCTTAAAATGTTCATCGTAAACACCGGGGAGCGAAGAAATTAACGAATTCAGCGTGTCCGCGAATTATAGCCAATGCAACGGTGCATGAAAAGTGATGCAATTAATATACTTTACACAGAGCCTCAGGTGGGAAGAAAAAAAAGAATAACAAATGGACTGCAGTCGGCATAAATATTTATTCGAGGGGACTTTGCTGAAATTATTAGTTTTTCGTGGACAATATAAATCACCCGAAACTCTCTTGACATGCATTTCCCATTCTGAATAATCACCAAATATTGTACACTAGTACGTTACCTTCTGAAGCAGCGAAAAAAAGTTTCTGGTTCCGATGTTGCATTTGTCTATATCTAGAAACCACAAAATTCCAGCAATTGCTAAAATCGTTATTATTTGCAGTAAAATTAGTTATCGCTAAAAAAAAAAAAAAAGAAAAAAGAAAAAGCAAAAGAGGAAAGCTTTAATTTCAACGGGTTTGCTAATTTAATAAAGATAATATTAATTCGTAAAAGATGTATAATATTAATTTATTAAATATAGGATTATTAGGAGACGTTCTTCGATATCGAAATAATTAGTTTAGTCGCTTCGAAGATTATTTAAAGGCAGTCGACATTTTTAAAAATATATTCAAAATGTCCCTTAATTATAAGAAGTTTAATTAGCAATAGTAAGCCGTATACTATACCTCACAAATTGGTAGTTTTATTGATTTTTCGCATTTTGCAACATTTTTTTTTTTTTTGTTTATAATCCGGCAATTTGTAGATTTGACAGAATGTCATTAAAAAAGCTACGTTTGACACGATCTAATAATAATTTCTCTTCGACCTTCTGATAGGTTACAATTTTTCTCTCATTAGATTAAATCGGAACATCTATCTATTGTTAAACCTATTCGGATCACTGCACTAATAACGGTAATATATAGTTTTAGTGCATAAGTAGAAAAAGTAACCCTACTCGGAGTCGATGTTAATCATGTACTGATGAAATGTAATTAGGAGAATTTTTTTATAGCGTTTTATGTGTAAATTTACACAATTTTTAGGCGTCCGCGTGTAAGGTTTTTTTTGTTTCTTTCGCCTTAAAAACAATTTTTTCTGACTTCGAACTGTCGTTTTATTATTCGCGTTAAAATTTTTATTTTTCCACGATAATTATTTCGGTTGTGTTCGTGTTTTATTGATTTTTCCAGCTGAAGATGGGTTGTGTTCGAAAACGTTACTGAATATATGTACATTTTATTTAGTATGCCATTAGTTAATTTTTATTTCTTTTTAATTATTAATCATCATTCTAGCGCAAACGGGTATACGAATTTCGACACTATTTTTAATTTGTTTTTTTTTTTTTTAATTATCTTTTACATAAGTGGTCATCTGGCTAGGTGTTGTGCATTCTTTTACAGGTGAATTTCAGTCAATTCCGGAGAACACAGGTAGCGGAGATACTTCGTTAATAATATTAAAGCCACGGTATCTATCGGAAGCCAGTATGATGAATATGCTTCCGGTTTTCGAAGAATAAGCGACATTCTTTATGCGTATGAGAGCGCTGCTTTGTCCATCGATCTGTTTCGCTCTGTCTTAGCGTAGGTTTGTAGCAACGGTAGCCGCAGACGTTGTTCTACTTTTAGCGTTGTCCCTGCATGTGCCACCGTTTCTGTTCCCGGCAACTTCGAATTCACAGCAACCGTATCTTTCGCTTACGGCTAAATATCAACTGCATATACCTTAATCAAGAGGTCCATTTCCGAATGTTTGCTGTTGACAATTATCGACAACCAACGCGTGGCATAATTTCGGATTCGAGTTATCCCGAGGTAGTCTCTTTTTCAAAACTACCAGCACAGGACCTGAATTCCGAAGCGCAAAACACACGAGAAACGGAAAAGGTAACGAAAAACTCAAAAGATTCAACGAATATTTTAACATTTTAAAGTAGAAAAAAAATATTCGCCATTAAGCAGAATTATTGTAAGTGTAATTTGAAAACTCGCTGCCCTCCTTACGCAGTTTACAGGTAGGCCAGAATAGAGTTAATTGAAATTTATGAAAATTTAAATTATTTTTACTGAAATTTATAAGCGCTGATTTTTTGAAATCTGTAATGGTTCCTTATTTTTGTTTTCCGAATGACTGATTGTACTGCTAAGAAATGGTGGTATTTTGAATCGGATGTTTTTCCTTCATTCTGACCGTTGCATTGTAGAATTGATTATAAAACAACGTGTGGTGTCACACAACGAATCCTCTTTTTCTCACGTTAATTAATAAATTCCGACCATTTCCGCATTTACAATAAAATAAAATCGGAAATGTATATTATTAATCGGCGAAATAATTACTTTTTAATAACCCCGATTGACTACTTCGAAATATGTACTTATCCTATGAATTCGCATATTGTGTATTTTCATGCTCGTTCCCCATTTATGTTACATGCTATCTTTCCAAGGGCGGATCCACGGCAGGGGAGAATAGGGGACATTCCCCTGCCTCAAAAAGAACCAAAGCTTCTATAAAAAAATTTCTCACAACAGAGAAACTTAATTTTGTGCTATAAAAGATTTGTACGAATTTTATTTACAGATTTTAATAATTAACATTTAATACTATTTCCTAGTAAAACTATTAATGTTCCTTTTTTATTCTATTTTAAATTTAAATATCATCGATCGATCTCTCGCTATTTTTATTTATTTTTAATTTTTATTTTGTAATTTTAATTAAAAATAGCGCTCGATGAGAGAAATATATATTTTAACTTGCTCACACGAACAGAGAGAATTCAAAGCGGTTTACTAACAATAATAAAAATAAAGTCTAATAAAAATACTATCTTACTATTTTTAAACTACCATTCTTTAGCTAGAACTTTATAATTTCGTTTTATTTTTCACCCCTAAATATTATAAGGTTAAATTAAAAATCGGAATAAGTATGTATTTTTAAAACGCATTTTTATGAATTTCTATAAAGGTCGCTCTATTTGATTTTCTTTATGAAACAAGCGGTATTTCTCAAATCTACGGCCTACTGTAGAAGATTTTACGTAATTATATAATTTTCTCCTCCCAAATGTTCTTATAATCTTCCCTCCACAAA
Organism: Icerya purchasi; assembly: GCA_039619475.1. Lineage (NCBI taxonomy): Eukaryota > Metazoa > Arthropoda > Insecta > Hemiptera > Monophlebidae > Icerya > Icerya purchasi. Next base: position 587,763,088 of record CM077115.1, read on the forward strand.
AAAAAAAAAAAATGTTCTTCTAGATCCGCTCCCTGTATCTTGCTCTGTTTTGGTACTTAATATTATATCGTGCTCACTGGAACTGCGCAACTACTCGTTCGGAAGAATAACAGCGCTTTTCAAAATGACGTAAATGGCTTAAAAAGTGACTTTTGAAAAACTTTAATTACCCAGTTATAAAAAAATTTAAGTGTGTCCGAGAGTGGCCGTATGCTCGGTCCTTACATCGTTAAAACTTCTTATACAATTAAGGTAGATTGTTACGAGAATAGTTTTCCTTTGTTAGCCTCCATTATCTCCTCACTTTCTAACCTGTTCCCCTGCGTTAGGTAAGAGTTCCAAGGATTCTGTTTTATTTTATGTCTTTTTTTTTTAAATCGTATATTTCTTACAAATACTATTCGCAATAATCTTAAATTTAGAGCCGGCAAGCCTACGTTTCTAGCTTCGGCAACACGCAGCATACAAAGATAAATAAGTGAATAAAGAAAGATAAATAAACAGACTAACGTTCACAAGCACAAAAAGATCATCGTAACCTATTCTAAACAGTTTTTTCCAGCAGGCCTTCAACGAATGGAATTCTAGCTAAATAACTCACCGATCTTAACAATTATAAAATTGCGCGCTATTAAAGATGCATTTAAACACAAAGAATAACATGACATTTTCAGTTCGACGACGAAAGCATTATTAATTAATACTTTGAAACACATATTTTTAAAACCAATTCAAATGTTAATGCAAGAAAACCGGTTACTCCGAAATATGTCGTTGTGTACTATCCTCTTGATCTGTTAAAAAACTGCACGAGAAGTATTCGTAATGCGCGCGCTTTTTTACCTGTATCCGGGATGACAATAATCGGCATTAAAAACACGAATTCCGAAAGTGATGATGAGATGTGTTTTTAAAAGTAAAATGTTCCAGCTATACGAGATAAATTTAGCATCTGTTGAAAAACGTACATGCCGAAATGTCTCGATTGTGGAAAATTGTATAAAATTTGCATAGAAATAAAAAATATCATCTGAAAAAGAGGAAGTAAATAAGTTGACCGAAATAATCTTCTAAATAACCGTAAAGTGTTCTCGGGAAATTTTAAAAAGAAGAAATAGCGAAATTAGAAACTGACAGGTCGTCTCGGTTGAAAGAGGAAGAAGATTATATACAAGAGGAATAAATAATGAAGTAAGAGTAAAAGAGAAAAAAAAAAAAAAAAGGATCGTACATGGAACAAAATTATCTGTCAAATGTTATTTGTAAATTTATATCCCGGTTAACAGGGGTGCGCCAAACAGTGGGCATCCCAAAAAAAACCTCCAAAAAAAAAAACCTCCAAAAAAAAAAAAATTTTAATTCGAATTCGGCAAAATAAGTTTGCCGGTCATATATGATAACAAATATGAAAATCGTTTTCATAATATTGGTACATAATAGAAATAAAATTATAAATTAACAATTTGAAATGGAAATGAATTTTGGTTTATTTAACATCTTCGAGAAGTTTAAGTTGATTCAGTTCATCGACAAATACTGCAATATCGGCGAATAAAAATCCAATAAATTCGAACGGTAAAACTCATTCGCACCGATTTGAAAAAAAAAGAACTACTTCAGTTATATATAGAACAGTATAGAATAGTAGGCAGAAAGGTGATTTAGCAGCTGTTTTTTTTACACCAAAATGAACACAACAAAAAATATCATCTTCTTTTAAAGTCCGTCATTGATGTGATGTTGCGTTTCTGTTCTGTGACAAATTAAAATGCTTTTATTGCAAATCTGCGAAGTGCTGGTATGCATTACGTGTAAAAATCGTGATTCGTGACTTTTTTTAAAGAAACGAGAAAAAATAGCAACTGTTTTTTGTCGGTAATTTACTGCATTAAACGGAAAATATCGCATCAATCGGTTAAATGTTTACCTTCGTGTGTTTTAGTTTTTCTTTTTCCTTTTACTCTGTTTTTTTTTTTTTTTTTTTGTTCTTGCTTTTAAGTTAAAGCAATACAGAGCTGTTCTGGGTTCGTCTCGATTATAATAGCCTCAAATAATTTTTGCAATCGTGTTTATTTCGAATAGTAGTTTATATATTTTCCTATCGGGAGTAATTATTTCGTTACTTTTTAGTGCATTATTAAATTTTTATAATAAACCTTCAAGTATCGGTATTTATTTTTTGTAAAAAAGCATTTTATATATTCCTATTTCAATTCACGTTTACGAAATATAATTTTAAAAAAAAAAAAAAATGAAAAAATCGTTTCAAAATAAATTTGTTAACTTTTCGAGGGTAAAATTTTTTTTGAATTTCTATTAACTTTATTAGAATATTGCTGTTAAAATCTTAATATTTTAATAAGTAAGTAAAGAAAGAAAACAAAACAATTCAAAAATATAAAATCAGTAAACCTATTTTACTAAATACTTTCATTTTCACTACTTCGTAATCAAATTTTTTACGAGATATACCGAGATCGTTGAAAAATCATCGTTTTGAAATTATAATGTTTACACTGTTTAATTCGATAAGTTTTGATATTTTTGCAAAACACTTTATCAAGTAAAACATTGTAAATCACACATATATACATATATATATATTGGATTTTTTATACATACATATTATCTTGTTACAGGGAAATGGATTTTATTCAAGTAAATGGTTTTGAATTAAACTTAAAAAAAAAAACCTGAAGCGAGCATACCTAATTTTATAAAAAAAAGCTACAGTAAAATATGTAAATATTTTTGTAAATGAAAGTTTCGATTAAAGTTGAACAAGTTGAATAGTACTAGAACGGCGGGGCTTGTAAATGTGTGGTTATGAAAATACAGTAGAAAATAACAAAGGAATTAATATCTATTATCCCGACACATTGTCCAATCATGAAGAAGTAGATAGATGAAGTTAATAAAAGTTCCGATCGCGTAATATACTTTAGTAACGTTATCCAAAATGAACTAGTCGATTTATCAGGATGTAAAATAAGGGAGAAGAGATTATCTCGGAAGAAATTAATGAAGCCGATATATATTCTATCACAACACTTCCGCACCAAGACCGCTTCGCTCTTAACATTCGATATGTTGTTAATAGAAATGATAGTCCGGTACCTGTTGAATGACTTTTAAAGATGGATGCTTGCTAATGAGAAAAAAAAAAAAAAAACTGAAGAGGCACTAGCTGAAAAAATTTTTTCATCACTTAATTCTCTCAGAATTTCAACTGAAAAAATTGTTTTCCAATCCTATTATTTTGCACAAGAAATGTATCCGGGGAGTATAATCAGGGACGGATCCAGCGAGACATTTTGGGGGGGGAAAATTTTTTTTTTGATTAAGAACTGTATTTCAATAGCGCCTTTTTTTTACAATACGAATTTGCGTACAAAGGCGCCAAGCCAAGCACCGCCGTTAGACTTAATCTTGACCTAGAACCTTTTTAGAATAAAACTTAAGTAATAAACTTTAATTTTTTTTTTATATCGGGTTTTTTTTTGTTGTTTTTTTTTAAATGGATTCGGTGCCAGCATTGACTCAACTACATGAGCTTAGATCACCAACTCAGATTCTGAGGCGATCGGAGGTAGAGAGTATAAAGGAGAGTAGGAGGGGAACAACGGCTAGAGATGGGAAGGAAAGGATAAAGGAAGCATTGAAAGGGGTAGGAAGATCCAACGCCAAGAGTTCGGCGTATAGATGAGAGCACTCGGGAAAAAGAGCAGGACATTCAAAAAGGATATGGTTGGGGTCGCATATAAAGGGAGGATCAGCAGAGTGGAGAGAACAAAAGGGGAGAGGGTGAAAGAGAAAAGGAAAAACGAGAAGGGGGAAGGAGAGAATGACCAAGTCTTAGTCTGATTAAGGAAACAATAGCCGGCTTGAGAATCTTAATGCTACATGATCTGGTGGGTTATGTATTGTATACTTATTTAAAAGACAATATTATTTTTATTCTTTTTTCTGAAAGACGCGTGTGACTGATTTCAGTTTGATCTACCATTTAGGCTAGATTGTCTTGTCCGGGTATTAATATTGAAAATGATATATGTGTTAATCTGCAAATTTTAAGTGTAATGTTTTTTATTCAATTGAGTAATGTAAATCACTGTATAATGTTATTTTTGTCGGTAAATTTTGGTTTTAAAACTAAGAAAGCGAATTTTTGAAATTTAGCTTTCAATTTCCCCGTATCCACATTTGTTATCTTCAGTAATTTCGTATTATTTTTTTAAGTAAGCTCCAAAGTATCTGTGGTCAGCGAGGAGTTGGGTATTGTAAAAGTCAGATGTTAACTGTAAGCCTGTGGGATTAGCCTATGAGTATACCGACCTGCTGTATCTCTTTCCCAGGAGTTTTGCCATATGGACATGAAATAATTTTTAATGTGTCTTTTAAGTTGTTTTAGCGACATTTTTATATGTAAGTCATGGTGGATTACCATGTAGGAATTATTCTGAAGAGGATTTATTGGATGCAAAAAATTCATTATTTGATAGACATGATCGTTAATATATTCAAAATTTTTATGGTTTTTATAGTAAAAATGATTGATCTATAATTAATTTCCAGGTCTAGTGAAAAGACTCCCGTAAGAACAATAGGGGTGCTATGAGAAATTGTTCAATAAGCTCTGCAGGCGTTTATTAAGTATTTACGTTGTGTAGAGTAGATTTTTTGCTTTAGGGTTTTCATTTTTTGGTGTTGGAAAAACACAAGTCTATATTTGTAATCAAAGCCCCATGTATTTCAGCACACTTTTAGTAATTGATATTATTTAGCGTCCAACTTAGATGTGGTGGAGTCTACGTGTTGTTTAAAGAAGAGTTTATTGTCTAATACAACTCCTAGGTATTTAAAATGTTCGACTACTTTTAAAGTGATCCCCCTGTAAAGCACTTTAATATTTTTCCTTTTTAGTTCCAGGGAGTTTGTGAAAAAGGACACAAAGCGTTTTTCAACTGAAAGATTAAGCTTCACTTCATTTAGACGGGTTCCGAGTAACTCAAGCGTTTTGTTAGCTGTTCTTTCGAGATTGACTTTTGTATCGTCCGTTATTATGAATAGTAAGTTATCTACATATGCGCATAGGTCAACGTTCTTGTCGTATGGTAGAGCTTAGTTGAATAATATATTCGAGAAAAGTGGACCTAAAACGCTACCCTGTGGGCAGCCTTTATTGGTTTCAGTGTTTGCAGTATGATTACCTATTTGAAGAATTACACGTCTGTTTTTAAGGTAGCAGTATATTGTACTTACCAATGGTATGTCTTCGATCAGAATATATTTTAAAATGTCAAACAAAGTAGGATGCCAGCAGTTATCAAAGGCTCCTTTGATATCCACTCCTATGACAAGAACGCTCGATTTTTTCTTAAGGCTGCTGCTATCTTGCTGATTGCATAATTCACAGCATGTTCTGTGGACAGACCTTGTCTGAATCCAAATTGTCTTTTATCTAAAAACTTTGTTGAGTTCAGATGGCAAGATATCCTACTTTTTTAATAGCTTTTCGTAAATTTTACTTACAGTATTTTAAAGACATATTGGGCGATAGAAGATTATGAGATTTGCACCTTTGTTTGATTTATAAAGTAGGATTACATTTGCTTCGTGCCAGGTTTTAGGGAAACAGTTTAAGGAGATAATATTTTTAGATATAGGAGTGGAAGGAGTTTTGGATAGATCTTTTGGATTAATTTTAGTGTCTTATTTGTAATATTGTCAGGTCCAGCAGCTTTGTTGTTTTTTAAATTTTTTATAATGCTATTTCATGCAGAAGTATCAAGAAGAGTCCGTTGTTTATTGCTGTCTTTGTCAGTACTGTCTAGCAGAAAAAGAAAGGACAGGGAGTAGTTTAGATTCTCTGTCACATTGGTGATTTTATCGCCATTATTTTTTGTGAAAAGTGGAATATTGTTTGGTTTGTTTGATTTCAGACACGTTAGTTTGTAGCTTAAGCCCTATGGTTTGACATTTTCAGAGCAAATTGGGGGGGAGGGGGGGGGGGAGTTATATAATTACGTAATATCTTCTGTGGAATTCAGTAGATTTGAGAAGTACCCCTTGTTTCATAAAGAAAATCAAATAACGACCTCTTTAGAAATTTAAAAATGTTTTAAAAATACATAATTATTACAATTTAATTTAAATTTTATTTTATCTTTTTAGGTAAAAAATAAAAAATTATAAAAGTCTAGCTAAAATGGTAGTTTAGAGTTTGAATTGTAAGAAAGATAGCATTTTTACTAGGCTTTACTTCTTTTTTATTTTTGTTAGTAATCCAATTTTAATTCTTTCTTTGTGAGCAAGTACAAAAAAAATATATATATTTATCTTTGATCTATTTTCATTTACATTATAAAATAAAAATTTAAAATAAATAAGAAAGGCAAAAGATCGAAGAGAACAGTATTAAGTATTAATTATTAAAATCCAAATAGGTGTAACATTTATACAAATCTTTTATAGCATAAATTAAGTTTCTCTGTTATAACAAATTTTTTCATAGTGGCTTTGGATCTTTGGGGGGAAGATGTCCCCTAACCCCCCCCCCCCCCCCCCCGTGGATCCGCCACTGGTATAATGGTACATAAAAAAAAAATTATCTGAGAAATATAGTAAGATAATCCCTTATGTGTTCAGGCCAAAAAAAAAAAAAAATCCCTTATGTTCCACGTCAAGCTGATCGAATTTATATATTTGTGCAGAAGTTTTCCCTATTACAAATTCGTCGTCTAAAAATCGTATATATTTCCATTCATCTTCTTGGTATCGTTAAAGTTGCCGCAAAATCGATAACATATATAATTAAACTCGCGGTTTTCGTAACCTTTTTTAGCTCATCAAGTAATTAATATGGAGCGACACGCGCGCATACAAAGTAAAATAAAATAAAACCAACTTTAAACTTTTTTATACCATCGAAAACGAACATGTTGACTCCCGATACGGAGTATTTATTGTTCGGAGTCGAAATTAACGCCTTCAAAATGTACGTCAGTAATTTTTTAGTGTTATTTTCTGACCCATGAAGAAAACCAGGTCATATACGTAATAGTGAAAAATGGGGTGCAATTTTGAACTGTTACATTCGAATAAAAATACCGCCACCAAATAGATAGAAGGTTCGTAAATGACGTATTTATTTTAAAAGTTGATAATGGTGGAAAGTGTAGGAATTTAATCGTACCCTTCTTTTGTAAAGAGCTTTTTTGTGCATTCTCACTACGCGACTGTTAATTAATTTAATTTAATATTTATTAATTTTCGCCTTTTTTATTTAATTCGGTTTGTTCATTTTAATTCATCGTAGTTATATAATTAAAGAAATGTTTTTGTATTTGACGAGCTTCGCCTGGTTATCGAAAATAATTGGCCAGTAAGTTAGTAAAGTATATAAAGTAAGTCCCATATACCCTTTTAGCAGGGCGTCGGGGATTGGCCAGTAGTTTTTTTAAATTAAATGCGGCCATTCGTTCTTTTGTCGTGTCGCTTCGATATTGCTATTATTTTCGTTTCGGTAATTCGCGTTTTCTTTTATTTAATTATTTCGTTGTTAGGAGATACTCTTTTTATACTTATTCCTTCTAAATTTTTTTGAAAACAGTCCTTTTCTTACGGCTTCGAATTTCTCTCTTTGATATTTAATCGTATTTCGTTAATAAACCATCTACCGACAAAGCGGGGTTGTTCATTGCGTTTTTGATATTTGTTTAAAAATATTTGGGTCCTCCGGAACATTAAGCGGAATAAAATCCTAACGATAACTGTGTAAGTACTTTTTCTCTGTATTTGCAATTCCCTCAGCTTAATTAAGTGATTAAATCATTAAATCTACATATTGGGCATTTCTAGTTTCGTCGTGATAATATTCCGTCTACAGATTAGAAATTGTGAGGCGGAAAGATCTTTTTCCGATATTAAAAAGAATAGAAAAGATGTACAGGATCAGCTAGATGATAGATTATCGGCATTATTAAGATTAATGATTGAAACAGATTTTTTCCGTTCAGTCGATTTTAACGATATCAGACAAGAATTTGCAGAAAAAAAAAACAAGAAATTTATTGTTTAAAATTATGCATATACATATATATTTCTTTTTTTTTTCGTTATATGATATTTAGTTTTGTTTACATTAATAATTATATGTTAATTCGTGAATTCAAAATAATATAATTAAATTAAATTAAAGAAAATATAGTTATTATATAAAACCGATAATTTTGTCACTTCCGAAAAGGGCCCCTAATATTTCCGCGTAGCCTCGGGATTATCATACACATAATCTCCGGGCTTGGGCGGAGCTAAAAAAAAAAAAAATTGAATTTTAGGATTTGAATTTTAATATGTACATAATAAAAATCTAGAAAAATTAGTATTTTCCCGTATCAAGATATAAGTGATTCCCCTTCCTATTCTAATTATTTCTGGGTAAAGATCTCCGGTTGGCAAGCCCAAAAAAAAAAAAAAAAAAAAAAAAGTATTTTCGTTAAATCATGAAAGATTTCAGCTTAATTTTTACCGTTTTTTTGTTCTGCATGTTTGTTTTTTTTTCAGCGATGTGTCTATACCGATAATAGTGAAATGTTATAATTACCCCAAATTGCAACCGTTCTCTGCGAAAGAATTTCCAACTATGCCACCAGGAGGATGGGCCGGGGGGGGGTCCAATTATAAGAAAATGGCCTCGATAAAAACCGGATTGACTCGGTTAAAATTTTAATTTATTCATATAATTTTTAACCGTAATCCGGTACGTTAGAATATTTCATATTTCCTTTTCGGCAGTGTAAAAATTTAATGCGTAATACGCGATATTTTTAATAAAACACGTTAATATCTCGTAATTTACACGACGTTTCGATCGACCCCCCCCCCCATTTAAATTAATCTGTAGTAAAATATTTTCACTCTGTGAAGTGAATTTTCTGCGCTGTCAAACTTTCCAAACTGAACTTTCTTACGATGGGTTTTCGAAAAGTTTTCACTGTAAAGATGAAAATATTATACTTACATTATAAAAAATCGATCGAAGTTTAAGAAGAAAAGTTTCCCATTGACGTTCGAAAAAATTCCGGTTCCCTACAGCTTTCTTTCGAACAATTTATAAATAGCTAGGCAATTTTCGAATACTCGGACGAATTTTGAAATATTAAAAAACAAAAAAAGAAAACTATGTAAACTGCAAAAAATTCAACAAATTCTGAAAACGGTTTTTGTTTGTTTTTTTTTTTTTGTTTTTTTTTATATACGTATGAAAGTGGTCATTTTATTAATACACGCGTGAAACAGGAATCATCTGTATACAGCTGGTGCTGGTTTTTCCGGCAGCTATTCCGATCGACAGAAAAACATTTTAACATGTCCGTGCAAGTTTACCGCTGATTCGATGAAAACCGCACCCGGAAAAAATGTTTACACAAAAAACCACCCCCGGCTGTCTTTAAGTTACACACCCTTAAAATTGGCCGACTAGTCCCTGTGCAGCATGCAAATCAGACTAGCGCGCATCTCCCCGTTAATCTCCACAGGGGCCACCAGTTCAAATAAATAAATTAAAAAAAAAGAAAAAAGTGTTTTAGAAATATTAAAAAGTGTTACCGAATCTTTTTAAATACACCACGAATAGTGTACACAGGCACGCTGCGATATTTACAAAATCGAGTGTAAGTTTTGAATAATTTTCACTGAAAGCACTCTCTACATAAGCTTAATACACATTTATTATTTTCGCTAAATGTGTACATTTTCATATTTCTATTTACTATTATTACGTACACGTTTGAAATATTCTTTTCTTTTGGATGAAATTAGACGACGTAAAATGTAGGCTAAAATAAGGGAGGGCTTTTTTCCCAGAAATAGAAAAAACCAGAAATAGAAAAAGGCAGAAGTGAAAAACTTCGGAAAATACGAAAGGTAAATTTTTTGTGCAAGGAATTGATAATCCAAATGCGACGCCGCTGTGAATAGACGAGGAAACGTATTCGGCCAGAATTACGGGAACAGGGGAGGATTTCATAGCTGTGAGGAGATGGAGGCAAAAGGAAGAATTTTAAATTACACATTGAGGCGAAACTCTAATGAACGAAAAAGATATAATCGAATTTGACTTATGCTAGAGGAAGAAGAATAATTCGCATTTTGTTGGAATAAAGGGTTTTTAACGAGTTTTTATTTTCTCAATGGCGCAGGCGGAACGGTAATCAACATGTTCGAAAGAAGATAACCGAATCCGGGGATGATCATCTCGACACAAAATAAACGTATATTTTTTAGATTAATTACACATTTAAATTATTGAACTCGCGTAATTACACCGTGAATGAAATACAATATTGTTATATTTAGTCGGTGACAGGTATGTTTTCGCTTCGATCGATTCCTCTTTGTCTATTAATTAGATTCTTTTACCGTTTTTAATTCCGTGTACCATATTTTAATTTATCCTCGTCTTCTTTTCATATTCCGATTTCCGTTATTCAATATCCTCTTAAGATAAAGTAAGTCCCATGGATATCCTTGATAAGGTATCATGGATTGTGAAGTTAAGCTTTCCATAATGCTACAAAGCCCAACGGCACACTAGCCTTTCTCAGAACTAATGTTCCGTACTGTGTTTGTTCAAAGTAATAACTAAAAAGCGTAATTTATAACAATAATGTTTACTCATAATACACGGAAGTTCTAAAGCCAGCCCGTTTGGGGAATACGTTTTTCGTGGTTGCTGTTTATTTTCATCGTAGGTTTTAGTCGGATATGTATCGCGAACAATTGTTCTTTTCATCTGTCTGTTCAACCTAGTCTTCCTGCCAATCCGTGATTCTTTTTGGTTCCTTTACATCGTCGTTCTGTTGTTGTCTCCATTATTCGTCTGTGTTCTTAAGCCATATTTTATTATTTTCTCCTCTGTTTTTTTTTTTTTTTCGTTGGTTTCCCCTCCATATTGTCCTCTCAAGCGAAGAGCATGTTTGCGATGCTGATCATGTGTTTATTAAGTGCTCATCTCTTTCAATCGAACGTTCTGCTTTCTATTCCGATTTGCTGCGAATTGTGGTATTCCTACTCCATATTGTGACTCCTATATATTCCCTGTCTGTTCCATCTCCACACATCGTTCTACCCATCGTTTGTTCCTTCCTACTAGCAATGTCTGACCGCATCAAAATATAACTAATTCATATTTCTCTTTTTACTGGGTAAAGCTGGTTGACAAGCCTAATAAAAAAAAAACATTGGTTCATTAGCAATTCCTCGAACAAATTTAAATAAATGACAGAGCAATGATAATATCAGCCAATAGATTTCCAGTTTCCTTGCGCTTTTTCCAAGTTTTGGTTAGTTTTAATATTTTTTTGCTTTGAAAAATATCGTTGAACATATCAGTAAGCCACGGTTTAGCACCTAAGCCAAACATTTTAATTTTTTCCAGCCGCGGATAATCAGAGCGAGTTACTTTCTCAATCTTTATCTTATTTTTTTTTTTTGGCTTTAAATATTTATTACATCCGTTACTTCGGGCTTTGTGAAGAGTTTTCCAAGGTGATCTACATCTCTCGAATGTTTGATTATACTTGAGGGTTTACTATTCAACAGCAGTCCTCCATATTCGCGGTAACTTTGGAGCTGATTGTTTTCTGCTACTTTTTCAGTTTAATCTTCTAATTAACCGTCAGGCTTTGAAATTATTCTTATTAAAGTTCAGTTCTTCTAGTAGTCCCATCGATATCCCCTGCTCTTCATGTTACAGTTTTCTCACTGAAAGAGTTACTGCCATATTTCTGGTTATACCACCGTATCCTTCGCTCGGTATATGTTGATTACGATGATCGTTTTCTCTGATACTTATAACTCGAAGAAACTTTCAGTTTGATGGTCTGGTTCAATTTGGGCTATTCAAAGATCAAGTAGCTTTTAAAACTGATTCCAGTGTCAGCTCTCTTAAAGTTAAAATCCCCCCCCCCCCCCGGGACTGTAATTGGTTTTATTGCGACGAAATAAAGGTCTGTTATGACTGTGAAATAGAAATGAAATGAAACGGACAGAGAGATACTGCACCGAAAATACAACAACGCAATGTATGCGCGAAGCAATGTTGAAATAATCTCTGTTGAAGCATCCACAATAGAAGATTTTCAAATCATCACAACAGAATTAGAAAACTGTACGACAACTTTGGTTTATGATTTCTTAGGGAATGATTTTCCATTGAACTGAATGAAGAAAGATGTAAAAATCGTTTTTGCCAATTTTGATAGTAAAGTCAACCGCCAGAAGTTATCGATAAACTGACAGCAACAAAGAGAATACGTTAGGGGTTATATTATGGCAGCTGGTGTGAATTTACCGCTAACTAACAATACAAAAAGTTATCGAGCTCATTTTAAAGTAGACAGATATGAATAGAAAGTAATCCTGACTTTATTTTTGTATCCGATAATATAAGTAGTTTATGTGAGAAACTTATACAGTACAGATGGATTTGTAACATTTACATGGATTTCTTGTACGTATAAAATATTACATTATACTCTTTACATGTGGTGGATAGTAGAGTTGTTTTTTCCTTAGTTAAAACTCCAATATTTATATAAATCGTTATTAGAACTGGGTCTAAAAGGACCGTTTCCATGTTTTTTCCTGTGCTTTTTTTTCCTTTTTTTTTTTGTCGCATTCCAATCATTGTAGGTGTAGTCAGCGTTGTTAGTTTACGAAATTTTTCAGTAATATTTTTGTACTCTCGTTGCTTTGTAAATTCGCTTGTTGTTAAATCGCCGTCAAATAGTACGTATGAGGAGAGGTACTTGCTTCGCCACACACACACACACACACACACACACATATAACGTTATATTAACACCATTGTCGTCATTAATGCAGCACAAACGTATCGCTATGCACATATACGTCAACAGATATTCTTAACAGAGACGAAGTATACATGGAAATATATAATTGAACAAGCATTAACAACAGAGGTCAGTATGCGATCTAATTTGCATTAGACACGTAGCAAAGTCACGCGTAGGAGCATATCCATTTAAACAAACGTGAAAAACAGAGCAATAGTGGTTAGCAGGTTGTCAGTACATGCGCGATAAAACACATCGCCAAAATCGTGCACACTGATATAACGGTTTTTTTTTGTTTTAGTATGGATTAAAAAATGATTAAAACTGGCTAGTGATCGAAGAAAAGACATTGGTAAAAGCACACGCACGCATGCGAACATAACGAAAGCTTAGTACAGCTGTGGTCAATTAAAGTCTCCCTAATTTCTGTCATAATCGAGTGCCGTTACCGACTGAGGGCGATCATTCAAACATGTGTGTAGATGAAGCACAAAAAGCTTTGATAATTGCTAAGATAGATGATAGCAAAAAAAAACGTTAAAGATATATATATATATATATATATATATATATGTGTGTGTATTTGTCCGGTCTCTCCAAATTAGATGTAATCCCCGAAATCCTTGCCTTCGACTTTGACTTGGTGCTCTTAAATCCTCCTCCAGTTCCAGCAGTTCTCGCTAAATACGCGTCCACCCCTTTCAATTTGCACATCTTATTTGGACTACATAATTTGTCGCTAAACATTTTTTCCATTCACATCCTCTACGCTTATCCCCATTTCTATCTTTCCATTTCTAAAAGTTGGCGTTTCACGCCTAGGAAAACTCCTATTTTATTCCTTATCTCTCTTCGGCATAGTTCGTTTTGCTCTTACACAATTTCCTTTAACAATCTCCAAAAGTAATCTCCTTTAATTTCGCCAAACTCTACCATTCTCCTGAAATGTTTACTTTGTATTCTCAAAATTTCTTCCACAGGCCTTAATTAGACAGGAATTCTATAGTTCCATCAATTCTCAATTCCGTCTCATGTAATCGTGTTTACAGATGGTTCGGAGGTAGGCTGGTGTCGCGGTAACTCTTTAATCCTTCCAGATTTTAATTTTTTTTTAGAATCTTTTCGTCTGCTTCTTTTCCGTATCATATTTACAAACGAATTAATTTCCATTATTTTCAACTTCTCTAACCACCTTTCCTCTAAAGTTCTAATTATGTCTGACTTCATGACTGCCCCATCAGGAGGTCATCTGTCCCCCTTTATCCGTTCATTCCTGTTTAGTAACGAAGCGGCGAATTTTTCGTTACTCGAGTTGCTGTTTTTTCCCATTTCCTTTCTTAAGAAAAATCCCATCCTTTAATCTCCTTCCGCTATGTAAAAGGTTTCATATCGGACCATGGTATCGGATATGTACGCTTCTTCTTTGTCTAATAATTATTCATTTAATCCGGTCTATTCAACCTAGTTTTCCTGCTAATTCGTGGTTTCTTCTGTTTCCTTCAATTCGTCATTCTGTTGTGGGAGCAGGAGGGAAGGAACAAAAGGAGCATTCAACAAGAGGCTTGCAGTTAAGTAAAAGTGGATCGTATGCGAGAGAAATATGTCCCCGATGCGTAGCCTTGTTGCAATAGCGACAAAATGGGTTCTAGGCAAGATGGAGGGAACCAGGGATGTCAATACCGTGTTTTATCTCCCTAAGAAAGCAAGCTTGCTGAGAGAGCTAATCTTGCAACATTTGATGTCATATAAAGATGTAATTGATTCCTTTCTTTTCTAATTGTTTCTGGGTAAAGTTTTCTGACTAACGGCCCCCCGCCGCCTGACCACCAAAAGATGGGAAGAAAAAGACAGGCAAAACTAGCATGAAGGTTAACTCTTACTCGAGTGTCTGTAGTAAAAGGACCTTGATTGCGAGAATAAATGCTGGCTTCTGATTGACGCGCGTCCCAAAACCCAGGATTTCACACCAGTTACTGATATTATTAACTAGTTATACTTTTATTGATTTGTACTGTCAGAGCTGTAACTGTTACTATATTATTCCTATTAAATAAATTAGAATAATTCTGCGGTTTACAAGAATTCTTTTTTTTTTTTTTTTTTTTTTTTTTTGGGGCTAGCTGACAAAGAGCATTTGTTCGACAAGAAAAAAAAGTATTGCTAAATTATGTATTTAGATTTGTATGCGGTCAGATATCGCATCAATGAAGGATACAAGGGAAGCGACAACAGATAACGAAGGAAAGGAGAGAACAGATACAGCATTATAGGGAGCAGGAATATTAAGTGTTGTTGAGAGTAGAGAAGTAATCGTTCGGACCACAGTGTCGAACATTCAATTCAATTTTAATTTCAATTTCATTTTATTTGTTTAATACGAAAAGAGTGTGATTAGAATTACATTCGTGGATATCATTTGGAGGGTGTAGCGGAAGAATTCTTGATTCTTGTAGCTAGCGGATGGATATTTGATTGTTCGCTGTCGTTTATTTTATTTAATGAGATTAATATACTGCACTGTTCTTTCTATTTGAAATCTGGTAACGTTTAGTTGTAAGGTGTTGTACTGGAAGCAGTGAAAATTGCATGTACTTCGAGCAATATTTAATTTAAAGTCGCTAGTTCTAAGTAATCTTACTATGTCCAATTCTAACTCGCGCTCTATGTACCTTTCTTTTCTTTGTAATTTTCCATGAGTACAAGTTCAATTGTATTATGTTGTAAAGTTTGTTATTTTCTGAAGGTTCTTGAAAATTTCCGAATTTCAACTGTGATTAAATATGCTCAGAGTTTATTTTATTAAATTTATTAATTGATTATCTGTATCATTTACAAATTCAAAACTTTACCAATTATTTCCTAATGGTTCTACGGTCAGATATTTTACGCTTGATCCTGCGAGCAATAGTTGATGCACAGCGCTATTCTCGCAACGATGATATACACAGAGATCTCGATATTATTAAGGATTTCGCATTAATTCACGGACGGCGTTTGCAGCAGCATGTAAATGCCAAAGCCCTGTTAAGCTGTCGAATACCAACGATGATATCAGATGATTAAAACGTCGCCCCCCCTCCCTGCATGATTTCGTCGTGTAAATAAATTAAAAGCTAAATTTTTGAGACCGCGCAACCATTGGGCCACCGGATCTACCTCGTTCGCATTTTTATCGTTCTATGTGTACGAAATGCGCATCTTGTAAATAAGAATACTTATTTAAGGAAGATCGCAGCTTTCGAAATGAAAGGGTATCGAAAAATCTTAAGAATCCCATGGACGGCCGCCCATAGGACAAACGAATACGTGTTAAAAAAGCTCGAGATCGAAACCTACCGACGACTATTAACATCTATCAGAAAACGTATGCTAGGCTTTTTCGGTCATATAGTAAGAGAAAATGGGCTAGAGAAAACGACTTTGATGGGAAAGGTCGAAAAGGAAGAAAGGCAGACCAAAGTACATCGACCAGATCAAGAAAATATGCAGATCAAATTTACAACATATCGTAGATTTAGCACACAATCGGTATAAATGGCGACGTGTTGTATCTTACGTCAAATAAGGTCCGTGACATCCGACTCGGATAACGAAATGAAAAAAAGAAAAAAAAAATTTAATCGGTACAATTAAGATCGTATTGTATATTAAAATTGAAAAACAAAAAAAATTCACGCTTATTTACACATATTTATATATATATATATATGTAGATATTTTTAAATTTTGACTGATATAGATAATGAATATGTAATGAATGCAATGAATTATATTACACGCAGAATGGAATGAGTAATAAAATAATAGTATAATTTGATTGCTGTTTAAGAAAAATGCTTTTATTAAAACAGAAAACCCCATTCACTGTACAGGGCTAAAGTGAAATTTTAAAAAGAAAAGTACAGATTTATTATTGAGAATTCTGATCCATCCTTGTAACGCTAAATATAGTTTTTTTTTTTTTTTTTTTTTTTTTTAATTATTTGATGAAAAATTGATAATCGATGTTCTATGTTCTGGTTCTTTTGAAGATCAATGCCCCTTACCGCACTGCTGAAGAAATCAAACGTGCCTCATTATTTTTTCGCTCTTATTTATTTCTGACAAAATATTTAAATAACCACATAAAACATTCTGTTTTTAAAAAAGCAATACATTTTGCCTTCGGTTTAAAGTAGATTACTATTTTTTTTTTTTTTATTTCAGTAAATTCGGTCCGGGCTTTTTGGATTTTTTTGGCTCTTTAAAAAGGCGGTAAATTTTTTCCCTCTTAAGCAAGAAGTACTCTTTTCGACGAGCCATTAGTAATTAGAGTGTGTAATATGCGGACAAAAAAAATAGGAATATAAAATTCCGTAGAAACTTTCATTTGAGCTGGGAAAAAAAAGCAACATTTCGATAAACAAAATTACGAGGCTCAGGAAAGAATTTCATTTTAACTTTTGGGGAAAACAAACGTATCGTATTCGCAAAAAACGAATTATTTCGAGGATTAAATAGCGAAGTCGCTCGAAGAAAACAACAAAAAAGAAAACGTACTTTCAAACAAGGATAAACTAATTTAATTACGATAATGCGCATGTGCAGCATTACCGGAATTTAGTCGTTGTACGAGTACAGGTAAATTTTCGTTGGGGCGCGATCTCACTGTTGATTTTGTTTTTTGTTACTTTTTTTTTATAATCAGCGGTTTTATCTATATGTATCTTGAGCATATTATTATTAATCGCACGCATTTTTATTTGAAAAAACTTCGAAAGATTTAAATTTTGGCTTTTTTTTCCTTTTTTTTTTTTTTTTCAATTTTGGCTTAAAATTCAATGAATCCAAGACCGTTAGTCTACTGGTTACTTGAAAAAACGTAAGACCTCCAAAGACAGCTTTGAACACAAAATCAAACAAGAAATCAAAGTTAATAATAAACACGTTAAAATTTGTAAAATATATTAAATATCTTGCGATAATAATAATGGATGAAAATACCTTAACTTTAACAAGCACATTCAGATTATTTATGTAATAAAATTACTAAAAGATAATAATAACTTCTTTTTGACCCTGTACGGAAACAACCTATGACTACAATTTTTTGAAATAGAGAATTATATTGCACAAATCCCAATCATATGCGGATTATTGTTCACTGGCATACGTTAAGAATCGAAATAAGACTCAAACAACTAAACTATTAAAATTGCAAAGGAAAATACTTCTAGCAGTGATCCCTGCATATAGGACAGTATCACATGTGTTAGCTTGGTGTATTCTTCATATAGATCCTTCAAATAGAAGAGCGCATTAAAAGAATTAAGAAATTTCAGAATTAATTTGAATGAATGGTCTAGCGCTAGAAAAATAAGATGCTTCATGAGAGAGAACAGACAAAATGGTAAGAATTTTATGAAAAAGAAGCTACAGCTGGTACGCTAACCAGCTATCATTTTTTCCCGACGAATGTGCAAGTTAGACCCTTAAAATAAAAAATTGTCAAACCAACTTCATTACTAGTCAGTTTATTATTAGCGGACATGGTAATTTCTGTAATTATTTAGCGAAATTTAAAATTATTGACAACCCAATGCGCACCTGTGGACTGCTTTCGGTAAAAAGTATGGTAATTCACACGATGTGTAAATGTGTCAAATGGGAAAGTTACAGAAGACAGTTTTAAATTAATAATAAAATGAATAAAGACCTTATTACACTTCTTACTAAAAATGAATTTCGAAGATTGTTCAATTACTTGCTCAATATTTATACGCATTGAAAGCCAAGCAATAAATCTGATACAAAGTAAAAATAATTACATTGGTGTTAACTTTGGAAATTAATTAGGCGAATTTACTATAAATTATATCATATTTTAACTTCTGAAGTATAGTTCTACTGATACCGAAGGGATAGTACGGATTCTGTATTCTTATATGAATAAAAAAAAAAAAAAAAGAAAAGAGTCGCATGATCGATAAGAAAAAAAAAGGGAATTGGCGGCTATGTACAAACATTACCATTGCAAACTTTATAATGTTTAGTCTCAACAATTATAACTTTATTGGTGTTAATAGCTAAGCTCCTTCCATATTCACATATGAAGTATTTTCTTCTTTTTTCTTTTTATGTGGAAAGTAAAATAATAGGGTAAATGTCCTGTGTTGACGTGCCCAAAAAAAAAAACAAAAAAAAAAACAAAACAAAAAGAAAAAGAAAATGATACGGTTTATTATAAAAGAGCTCCTGTAGTAATGAACTTAAAATTTAAATACACTCCGACAATTACTGAAAGAAAAATAATAAAACGCGAATAAAAAACCTTTTTAAAAACAAACTTTTATTTTTAAAAAATAAACTTTTAATTAAAAAAAATAAACTTTTATTTTAAAAAAGACACATTTAAAAGAACGAAATAAGTAACGTTTTGACAGAGATTACTACGAATATGTCAAAAACCCACCTAGCTATTTAGTTTACAGGGGTAGATCCTAATAAAAGTAATATCAAAATTAACTAAAAATATATCGTAAAAATATCCATCATGCATTTATGATAATTAAACTAATTTAATGAATGTAAATTTTGTCGCACGATTGTACCACAATGGAAAAAAATAGATTACTTCTCTCAATTTCTCGCCGATTGGTTTTTAAATCTGTTAAATTATAATACCTATTATAAAGTATGACGCGTTATCTCAACGAAATATTTTATTTGCGCTACACACTTTGAAATACATATGCAGCTCTTCAAACATATTAAATTCTTATACAGCATTAGTTAGAACCCAATTCGATTCACTCAGCGATATATGCGAGTTGTTTTACTACGAGCGTCTCATTTCGGGACCTGAATCATATCCATTATAAAACGTTGTGAATGTATTTTGAAACTTTTCAACATAAACTATATCGACACTATCTGTATCATTTTGCACTGCCTTGATTATTATTAACTTTACTATTTGTATCTAAACCATCTGTTTCTGTTTCAAGAAATATATCTTTACATTTTGAGGCTTCCTGTCCTTTTGAAAAAAGACTAAATAGTCTTTTCGGTCTCTCGAATAACTTGAACTTTCAATTCGTTTAGCACCGGTTTTTTAGTATTAAATTTCGTGTACCACTATTGTTCGTATTTGATCTGTAGTGCGTTACCCTACAACACCCACTAGATTTAGAACTATTTTTAATTCCGCATTATATATGGCTTGTCTTATATCCAATCATCATTTCACCCTTTGTAACTTCATAGTAAAATCATATAATCTTAATATTCGTATCCTAGTCCCATTTACGCGTTTCTTATATAATCTTGCATTTTTGGGAAAGCATTATTATTATTATTAGTGAAATTTTAATGTTAAATTATAAATTCATCACTCAAGTATATGTGCACATAGATGGTTATTGTAATAGTAATGATAATAAATGAATTTTTTTGATTTTTGATTTTTGATTTTGAGATCGCTATCATTATTATTATTATTATTTGGGCTCATCGATCATAAACGTTTATCCAGCGCGCAAATTATTATAATTTTCTATATTTTTAACGTTTGACAGCAGGACGATTCATTCCTGAATGAAACACCGCTGCCGAAGCAAGAAGTTTGCAAAAACAATTAAAAATTATGATTCAAAAATAAATCGCCGCATTCAATCAGATTAATCGTATCGAAAATTTTATGCGAAACTTTTTAAGAAGTCTGATAAAAAATAATTTTCAAACTTGTAATGATTCAAAAGCTTTTGAACTATTATCAATTTATTGCTTTTTATTTGATGTCGGGACTTATTTCTATTACTAAAAATTGTTTTCCCCCTTGGTTTTTTAAATTTGCTTTCTGTTCGACGTTAAATTTAGCTGTTTTTTTTCTTCAATTTTTAATAATTTCTCAACTCACCGAAATAATTTTTTTTTTTTGCCTTTTTCGGCAACTAATTCTTTAATGTCCGCATTAAAAACAAAATCGGTAACTCTATTTATATTTGAAATCAATTTTTTTCATAGCAGTTGCGCAATATTTAATTTTGCAGTCAGTTATGTAACAACTAGACGCGTTACCTTTAAAATTGATCTAAATTTATCTATTTATCTTTTCTTAATTAGTGTTTTGAAACAGATACCCGCAGTTAAGCAATATCAGATATTTATTTTATTCTTTTGCGTTGTTGTTATAAAATAGTTAAATAACAATTAATTAGCGGAAAAGCAAATGAGAAAAGAAAAGCGCTATTTGTTGTCAGGATGTTTTTTTTAAAGTTTTGTGGGGTAGGTTCGTCTCGCCATCATATCTTACAGCTACACTAGTAATCGCGTTGAGCGCCAGAATATAATAGCCGAAAGCAAAGAAAGGGAGGATTATTTAAGATAACGAATGTGAAATGAAAATTATTTTTTCTAATTCTGATTTTAGTTTTTTTTTTTTTTTTTTTTTTTTTTTGGGCTTGGCCGACTAAGGGCAGCTACCCAGGACAATTGGACTAGATTAGTTATTTTCTAACGGTCATTTTTAAGTTTATGTAATTTCATTTATTTTTCTAAAATATAGTTATCATGCTATACGAAAAGTTGTTAAAATCTACATGTAGTAATTTCTTTTTTTATTTTAAACTTTGATAATGCCCAGTATTTTTAGTCTATGCGCTCGGGGGGGGGGGTACACGAAATATGAGGATTACCAAAAATTCAAAATTTCGAAGTTTTCTTTTCCATCTTCTGAAAAAATCTAGTTTCCGGCGCAATTAGCCGTTGATATATGATATACCCTATATTGCATTCGGTGACAAAACTTTTTTACTCATTAATGATTCTCGTACTTCCCCAGAGTTAATCAGTGCGCGCGCATTCGATTAACAGCAACTCATACGATATGTTCACCTCTAACTAATTTTTACAACTTACTAAACTGTTTATTTTTTAGGTTCATTTAAAAAAGACTTTCTTCGACGTGTACACAACTAACTTTTATCAAATAGTTAAAACACTTTCTGTTTTCTTTGTTTTAGTGCACATTAATCAAGACTGATTAACTTGCACACCTTTGCTCTAGGTACATAGGTATGTATTTGTTGAAATACGCAAATTTCAAAAAACTGTTGGATAATTAACTCAGGATAATTTTACCGTTGGTAATTATTGAAGTAGTATATATGTACGTATTGCTTGATGACTATGAACAAAACTAATAAATTTGCCAACCCTTGTTGGTTTCAAGTTCAGAAATAAGTCGTTTAATTAACAAACTTTTACGCGGAGCATTTATCTGGGTATTCAGATTTTACGAAATAAGTTTATTCATCTAATTAAAACTAATCAGCTCATTTGGATGTATATGATGTTTTTACGTATAAATAAAATCGATCGTTTCTCTGCCATGTATCGAGCTTATTTATTTAAGCGTACAGATCTATCTTAGGCATGCTCGATGTAGTACAATGAAAACCATCTTGCTGACTTGTGATGGTCCTTTTGTATATTCGACAATCTATTTGTGTTCATTTATGTATATGTTTCTTACATAACAAAGTATCCCGCTAATTCATTTCTGTTATATTACGCTATCATCTGTCGTACCTATTTGCTGTATTCAACGCTATATGGCTTGACCAGTCTAATTAAAAAGCAAGCTGTTAAAATGAACATTTATTTCTGGCACACTGTAAACATCAATCTTTACATGGGACGTACACACCTGTATTCCAAAAAAGCATTTAACTTGAAAATACGTTAAAACGAAGATATTAGTAAAAGCGCGATGTTAAATTGGTGGTGAGGGAAATTTATAATTGCATGCTTGTTTGGGACATTTTCATTAGGAAAAAATCATTTCCCATTGTATTATACTAGACTTTTTCGGTAGTATGTACACACATGTTCGGTAGTATACGCACATACATCGAGTCTGAAAGAATTAATTTGCAAACTTACATAGCATTTTTTTGAAATACCTGTAATCTACGTGACGTGCATAGATATGGTGTACGTACACAATAACGCAATAAACTGTAAAAAAACCGTAGTGATGATTGGCAAAAATAATACTTTAGCAGTAACTAATTTTAAATATATTGGCTTCAATAATTAAATGGAACAATTACGAATCAAACAAGCTCAAGATTCTTTTATAAAAACGAAAAAAACATGTTATTTCTAAATGAGTGAAGAACGGTAAAACGTTATTTGCGATTTTCTGCTGTAGGGAGTGTAGAAGCATAGACCGTTAGTAAAGCCGCATAAAAAGATTAACAGCTTTCGCGAGACGTGGTTTTATGCAGAGGAACGATGATGCCAAAGTTACAAATTTTGAAATAATAAGGAATTTGTAAAAATGAAAATCGAATAATGATACGGAAACAGAAAATTGCACATTTTTAAGGTATATCTTAGAAATTAAAAGTACAAATTACTGAAAAAAAGAAAAAGTATCGAGAAAAGTAGTCCCCCCGCCGAATCGATGAAGCGAAAAACCTCGGATAGATGATAAAAAACAGAGAGGGATTAATTCGTTGGGATTTTCATGTATATTAGCTGACAAGAAAGTCGCCAAAAGAATAATAGCCAACATCTCATGCAGACGGTGCATCCAGAACGGAAAAATAAAATTGAGGCAGGAAGAATTAAATTCCGTAACGCGATAATAGCTCAATCCCGTTTAGAAAAGTGCTCGAGGTTAGTTCCGGCCTCAATTGTCGCCTTGGCCTGAAAATGGGATAACCACGAAAACGTTGTTCCAGAGCACTAAACATTTCACATACATTCTAGTTGTTTGTTATTAGTTTACAATAATATTTAATTCAACGGTATTGACAAGACTTTTATATATATTTAATATGAAATTACGCTTCACTGACAAGGGAAGCTGAAGTAATTTAGTTAAATCTCAGTTTAATTGGCCATCATGTTGTGATGAGCTTTATTTTTGACAGAAAATTTTGAAAATTGTAAATTTTTCTCGACATAAAATAAACAGTGAGACGAAATTTGTTTCTTTCTCAAAAAAAAAAAAAAAAAAACAAAAAAAAAACAAGCGATCTTTGAATTAGCTGGGATATTTCAGTATCAAAGTATCGAACATTAGCGATTTTATTAAAAACTGTAATCTTGGAATGTACTATATCAAACCCCGTTAAAATACGCTTCAATAACTGAAACGGAACATTTTTTTCCTACCATAAAGCGCATTAAAACGTTTCCACGCGATACAATGTGGTTGAAGAAAAATTATATTATTGAAACTTCACATAAAGAGATTCCTGATTCTAATCAGCTCTTGATACAGTTTTCAATTAAGAGCACGCAGGATGTGCATTTTCTCAGATTAATTAATCGGTTATTGTAATTTAATTTAATTTAATTGCACTTTCACTGAAAATTCTAACAATTTTATCAATCCTGATAACTGATTAATCAATCCTGTTGATGGCGCACTATTTCCAATTTTATTGATCACACTTCACAGATTTTTATACTCTGAATGCTTCACAGGATATTAATAAATTAATAATATATATTATGGCGTTATAGCCATAACTGGGCTGAGAGAAATTCAATAATAAATTATTTCGTAAAGCCGTAAAGTATTGCGTAATTCGGTGGGAATATTTAGAAAGTTAAAAACGGAAAATATGTATATTCAGTAAATAAAATTCCAAATACGAGTTGACAGATAATGCATAAGCCGGGGAATTTCGAGATAAATTAAAATTAACAAAGAGACCAGAAATGTTTATTATTAATAGTATTAAAGTCGGAATTAGCGGTAAAAGGGAATTTTCAAAGCGTCGCGGACAATGGCTTGTCGGAATGATAAGAGATCGAGGGAAGCCTGTGCTTCGGCTGAGAGCAGTATCGAAACAGATAACGTTTACGCTGGTTCGAAAACGCGTCATCTCGTGAGAGGCGTTATAATATCGTTAATTTTATTTACGTATGTGCCATGGTTCGTGTTCTAATTAATCTAGTCAAAGCGAAATAAATTAATTGGGAAATAAATAAAAAAAAATTTAAATAATACTGCGAATACTCTAGTCAAATCAAAAACCCTAGTCTTCACGCGACCTACCGTTAATTTAAAAATAAAAAAAAAAAAAAACGGCTTAAAAGCTGCCGGAGTTAAGGACGTCGATGATCAAGATCCACCGGAGGCGAATCATCGAAGTAGTACGGGTAGCGGAAACGATTTAAGGACAACATCGTCCGTAGCGGTGAAGATCCTGGAGGCGACAGACTAAACAGGCCAGATTTTGTATTTTATTTGATGTTATAAATATTGTATACGTATGTTTTGATTTATGTGTGAATAGTAATTCTTGTTATATATTTCGTGAGTTTGTAATATCTATTATTTGTCTTTTGGTGCAGCTGCATTTCCTTTCCGATAATGTGTGGCGATTTTAGAATAAAAAATAAATAATAATAAAAATAAATAATAATAATCACGAAATAATTTTATTGCATGAGCGTGGATGTGAGATGTCCCCGGCCGACTAGGCAATCCTATTAAATTTACATTTAAAAAAAAAAAATAAATAAATAAATAAATAAAATAAAATAAATAAAAAGAAACGAGATTAACTGGGGAAAAAATTTATCGTAGTTTTATTGAGACACTTCCGACGGAGCTGCGATAATATCGACTGACGAATCTAAGGATAATTAAAATATTACATCCTCCCTAGTGGCCTTACCACTTTTAAGAAATTCTGTGATACATGTAAGGTTTACGGTAACATAATTCTCAGTGTGGTAGACAGGATTAAGATTTTATGAGAAACTAGGGAATTATGTACAATAAATAAAAAAGGCGTAAAATTAAACTTTTAAAATTGCTTTTGCGTATTGCGTATAAAAAAAAAAAGAAAAAGAAAAGATGAACGCATCTATATCATAGGAATTAAATTCCACTATTCCTCACTTTACATAATACAACAAATATACAGCTTGAGATTCAGTTCGGTATGTTCTAATCATAAATCTGTACTACAGAATCAAGTGTAATCAATTTAAATTTCATCGTGATCTAACTTTCGTTATTGGTTTAATTTTCGCTATTTTTAATTCTTTTCATTAATTGATAACGGCCGTCGTTACTGACAATGAGTGTGTTCTATCGCGTTCGTGTTGATAAAAGCGTTTATTATAATTTCAACGAATTATTCGTAAAATCTCTTTTTTTTTCTTTTCTTTTCTTTGTTTCCCTCCTACTCGGTTGTTAAGTTTTGGGTGCTGCAGCAGGTTAACATCGTACATGGATGTAGATGATGATGGGGGAGAAAGGTCCCGCCATCAACTAAAGTGGAAGAGGAGTACGTCACACCCAATACTGGTAAATAAGTAATATAAGAAACTAACAAACTTCATGCTACCAAAATGACAAGTGTAATAGTATACGATCATACTGTGGAACTACAAATGGTTTCTACAACACTGTAGAAGAACTAAAACAACTTTAATCATCGTATACTGCCGTAATTGTATGTTTACAACAGACACACCTTGAATCTATCAATAACCAACTCCGGACATGAGATAGCGTGAACAGAGTCGCGTGCAAAACACAAAGTAATTAAAATAATAAGTTATGTCCATCTTAAAATTACTATATTTCGGGTAATATATAAATTTAATTTAAATAACAATGATTTCTTCTTGATGGAGTAAATCTTTTTTCTTTTTTTTTTTGTCCCGAATAAGTCAGTCTCTCTTAATAAGTTGAATACATTAATTCTATTAAACCGGGCCAAAATAAAATACTTCATAATTTACTCAATAATTGAATTAAATAAAGAAAGTTCCAGAATCACAGGATCTTACACGAAATATTTATCATAAGAATGACTAGATCGTTTCCGCCTGTAATTATATTGTGTTCCTAGTGTGTGTTCCTTCATTCTTTTCTTCCTTACATATTGTTAGGAACTCGCCTATTTCTCCACTCTCTCGTACGTACGTAGGGAAGACGACCAGCAGAAGAATAAGGAAAACGACGGAAAAAGTAAATAAATAAATAAACAACGCAAAAAAAAAGACTACAATTATAACTGTGCCACGGATAACTATCGGGTTCTTAAAACATCGGTGGCATTAGGCTTTTATTAATTTTAGATGGAAATGTTTATATACGAAAAACCAAGAGATCAATAGTAAAACATTATTGTTAAGAGAACGCAATCGCTCGCTTGCATTTAACTCTGACCGTTCTACCAAGCTCGAACACTACACACTTTACTAGATGCAGATAACAATGCCTCCTTATCGCATCCGATCTACCTGAGCCGGCCTCTCGATATCGTACGACATAATTCTCTATTTCGGCACGTGCCGCAGTACGCACGCACACGCGTACGGTACCGGCCTTACACTGAGACACTATTAAAGCCGATCATCGACGACGTTCTAAAATCAATAAACTAAAGACAGAACAGATAAATTATTATTCTGTCGTATCAATATATATATATATATATATATATTAAAAAAATTAATTAGGGATGATAAAAGAATTTACGATGCTCAAAAAAATTAACGGGCGCCAGCGGCCCTTTTCCGGGGTTTACCGCAACCGGAAAGCTTTGCCGAGTATGGCATTAGTCTTTTTTGGAGGGAAAATAAGAGCAAAAAAAAAAAAAAAAACGAAAAAGAAAAATATCGCGGAATAGGGCAATAACTAAAAAAAGCTTCGCGAGCCCGCCATACGAAGGCGGTTATGTCTCCGTAGCGGACATGTCACGATGGCCCACCACGTGCCCAATAACGAAACTTTTGTGTAAAACTCGTATATGGGGCATTTCACGTCAAATGTCCCAGCGCGTCGCTCGAGCGCCAAAACGCTTACTTTTTTCAAATCATTATTACGCTACTAAGAATCATACACAAAAAATAAATAACGACAACACCTCTTTACGATGTATTTTTTCCTCAGCTTTCCTCCAATGAAATAATTCGCTCTTTTTTTGAAAATGCGCCTTTTTCGCCTCAAAAAAACACAAAACGTGTTATATCTTTGAAAGGGCATTTTTAATATTCTCTTTTAAAATATTCTAGATCGAAAGAAAAAGGTTTTTTACGTCGATATAGCAATTTTCATCAGAGTGTGGTTTTTCTTCTTTTACACGAGATGATATTGAACGCCAAAACAAAGACGGAGGACTGCCACTGTGGCGCAACGTGACATGCGGCACAGTGTGTTTTCCGTATTAATAATGTTTACTAAGTAACTAATTCTACTACACATAATAAGTATTTATTTATACATTGAAACATTCTTTGTACATTTTTGCAATATAATTACATAATGTGCATATTTACACATAAGTATCACGGAAATTTATTTATTTGTTTTCTTCGTTTTTTTAAAAATTTTCTTTGCGTTTGTAGATGATTTTTTTTACATCGGAAATAAATGAATCTGATTTACGTTTATAAATTTCAGCTCTACAATTATTAAAAATTTTTGCTGTTTCTAGTATCGATGAATATTGCATCTTTTTTAAATTATTGAAAAGTTAAACACAACTGTTTCGCCGAGTTCAGAGGATGATTACTTCTACCAAAAAAAAACGGATTAATGCATCTTGAATGAAAAATTGAATGCGACATAGCGTTAGAGAAAAAATAATTAAATTAATTTATAATAAATAAATTAGTTAAAGCTAAATAAATAAATTTCCAAAGTTAAACTATAAACTCAAGTTTTTCAATGTTCATAAAGTAACACGCGCTTTCGACGACGCTCGCTCTTGATAACCGGCATAATCACAACGATAACTAAATGAACCTAAGCTAACCACAATCCAAACTCGACGTCAAACAGATATTATTGGAAAAACCCAATAAACATTTTGCGTTACGCTGCGCCGCAGCTGCGGTTCGTCTTTAATTTGTCGTTCAATATCATCTCGTGTAAAAGATAAAAAACGCACTCTGATGAAAGTTGCTATATCGACGTAAAAAGCCTTTTTCTTTCGATCTAGAATATTTTAAAAGAGAATATTAAAAATGCCCTTTCAAAGATATAACACGTTTTGTGTTTTTTTGAGGTTAAAAAGGCACATTTTCAAAAGAGGGCGAATGATTTCATTGGGGAAAAGCTGAGGAAAAAATACATTGAAAACGTGTGGTCGTTATTTATTTTTTGTGTATGATTCTTAGTAGCGTAATAATGATTTAAAAAAAGTAAGCGTTTTGGCGCTCGAGTGACGCGTTGGGACATTTGACGCGAAATGCCCCATATAAGTATGTATATATATTTTCAGAAAAATTTACAGACAAAAGCGACAAAACCACATAGCGGATGCGAAAAAATTGATATAGACTAGAAAAAAATTACAGAACTACTTCTCTGCCAAAATTTCTTTTATAATCGGCTAAATCAAAAACCATATGGCGTGGAGCATAAAAACTAGCCACACTCAACGACGACTAGATACGGAATAAATAAGATGACTAGAACTGATACGATGTCTGTCCGATACAAAACTTTTACCGTAAATAAACTTAACAATTACTAGGCGATAAAGATAACAATTAACAATAGATCAAAGCGCCTCCGACTCGATATTTCTAGAATATTCTTAAATACTGCTATATCGCGTAAATTACCCTGCCTTTTTTTTACATGACTTTATAAAATTCCCTCTGCGCTATATTTCCCGACGCAGGTTCTACCCGAAGTGCACTCGCCCCGTTCTCATGCAGTAATCTCTGCTATCGGTTGCTACCAACGTATCGCACACAGTCTCACCTGGATGCAACATTCGACCGTGCCCGGGAATTTTGGTTTTAACCGATAAGCATCTCCGATATCTACGATCCGTGATTACGTCGAATAAAACGCGGTGTTCGATAAATCACGAATTAACAATTTTACCGAAGAAAAATATTTTATAAATCGAACACCGCTAAAAGATAGCATTGCAGGTACCGAATCCGTCACAATATACATACATATATATATATATATATATATATATATATATATATATATATATTTGAGGCAGATTTGGTACTTACAATACTATCTTTAAACGATGTTTAAGTTCAAAAATGTTCTTTGATATCCTCATTAATTCAAGATCTCTCGGACATCGTTCTAATCTGCATCTCTACATCGTCTTGTCAAGGATGCTTACATGGCCAAAAACCAAAAATCCCCGTGCGCAGTATCGCATCGAAGTAGAGACTATGTTAGTGTCTGAATGGTAATAATCGAAAGCTAAGACAGTGCTATGTGCCTGCAACGAAAAGGCATCCGTGCTGTCTGTCAAGTAACATTGAGCTAAGGAAAGATTGTCAAAATCCGGCTAAAATCTGACAGGGCAGCTGGTACGGTGATGTATGGAGAAGAGTTTTTCCAGGAACTTCTGTGTAGCCTTTGTTCGGTATCGTAAGTTGCACGTATTTGGTCATCGTTGTGCAACCGTTGATATTCTGCGATCGGTGACCGTCACTGTGTTAATATTCTAGTCGTCCGAAAAACGATCAGCACATTACAATCTAGCCGTCATATCGTCGTTAACAGTGAAACTTTTGTCGCCGTCTTGAATATCGTTTTGCGACGGTTCTTTTAACTTTTTAGCTGTTATTTGTCGCCGGTTTATACTGAATTCGTGATTTTTTCTGCAAATATACGTGTTTCCTGAGTTTGGATTTTTAGATACGCGGTACGCGATCGTAGTGAGGCCTTCCGAGCGAGTTGAAGCATTCCGATTGAGCGAAATTAAATTCGCTTTGGTTATTTGTTTTGTTCTTTTCCTTTTTTCTAGTCAGGAAATTCTTGTATTCTCAAAATTTGATCGGATTCGACAAAAAATATTGTGTTCCTCTTGTGAGCGAGATGTAATCCAGGAAAAGTTTAATGCTGTTATCTAAGGTGCGGCATTGTATTTTTTTTTCTTTTTTTTTTTCATTTTCAAGAAAAATAGAAAATAGAAGCCACAGCGAGTAGCCGCTGTGAGCGAGAAATCGATGGGGTCGCAACAATTGG
This sequence comes from Icerya purchasi, assembly GCA_039619475.1. Taxonomy (NCBI): domain Eukaryota; kingdom Metazoa; phylum Arthropoda; class Insecta; order Hemiptera; family Monophlebidae; genus Icerya; species Icerya purchasi. The sequence continues at coordinate 587,793,928 of CM077115.1, forward strand.
CGCTGCGAGGTCGAGAAGCCGGAATTCATATCAAGTTATATTCCAGTTCATCACAATATATATATATATATATGTATATATACATACAAATCGCATAAAAATCGGATTTTATTTTGAACGCAATGAAAAACAAGTTCATCGAATGGGCGATTTTTTTTCCTCTCGTCAAATCATTTTTCTTATTATCAGATAATTCTTTTAGAGGTGCATTGACGTTACCTCGTTATGATTGCTCCGAAATTTTCACGGGCAAATTACTGCAGTCCTGCGAGTAATTATTTCCACATCTGTTCGAATCATCCTTTCGACTGTCCCTGAACCCACAAACGCTATTCAGCGCTTCTCGCTTTTTTAGTCTTGAGTCACTACTTTATAATCATTTCAAACGTTTTCCCTCATTCATGATGTTTCTTCATCGAGTTTTGCCGAGGCTTCTCGGTTGCATAGCTGTTGATGACAAGGAACTTTGCCTCGCGTTATTGCTTCCTCTAATAGTTTTTCGAAAGAAATTCCCAGCCACCGATATTCTTATTCATAAAAATTCTACTCCAGACTTACATCTAACTTTTTTCCTCTTTCACCAATCATCTCGGTTTCTATTTCTTTGTCCACTTTACCATACTTCCTCATAAATTGCGCTTCCTACGTTCCGTTCTTGTTTCCTGTCTTTTTTATTGTTCTTGTTCCCTTATTTCTTTCATCCTGTCGGTCTGACCAAATTTCATTTTAATTAGTTCTTTCCTCTTCTAAATTTTTCACCATGGAGAGTTTTCCAGTTGTTTAACGAGCCGCCCCGCTCTATTTTTTTTTTTTTTTTCTTTATTGTAATTATGATTTTCTGACAATTTTCGGTTAATAAAGAACAAGAATTTCTACTAATTTAGGTGATAAGTTTTGTTCAACAATAACTTTTGACTACTTGGACCGATTTTAATGATTCTCTTTGTTTATTCGAAAGTATGTCGGTTCGAGGCGGTCTCATATGAGTGCCGATAAGAGTACCGTTGAACATAGTAGACATCAAATAAAGCGAAAAACGAAGTCTCTCACCTAGAGAGATTGACTTAAGAGAGGTTCTGCTTTATCAAAAAAAAAACGTTTTTTTTTTTTTTTTTATTTCCTAAATTAATTGATAAACACTATCGAAAAGAATATATTCACAAAGTCACAGATGTCAATTCAAAGTACTTCTGAAAATACAAAGCTGCACGGAAAGGAGCGTCAAGCAGGTGTACGCACATTCAGCCAAGCCTTTTTCCGACCTTGTCTCTTCTACTCAGTTATAACAGTTATCTGTGCGCGTGTTTCTACTTTGAACTCCTATTCAGCCGAGATCATCTCGCCGCCCTTCTGTCGGTACGAAGCGACTAACGGAAGATATTATAAATTGGCAATTAGAAGAAATATCGATTCTGATCAAGGAATGAAAAAAGCTGTAGTAGCAACGCTAGATCATTCACAGACAAATCCCCTCCGCACGAAAATTGTCCAACAGGCATCGATAGTTGGTATGTATGACGCAAAGCTGAATGCACCAATCAACTACGATCTTTTGAGCATCCTGCTGGACTGGTTGACGAAAAAATTGAGAAGCACGTTCGCCCGATTTATGAAAAACTATCAAATGACGACCTTCTCTCTTTTGCTCTTCGAATCGTGTCTAGAACGGACACCAAGACACAGAAATGCTGTTATCGTTGGATAGGCAGTTTACGCCATCCGTTTCTATTGTACGCTTCGTGAACACATTCACTAACGAGATGTTTAAGTGGTCACACGCAAAATTCAAACGAGTCGTTCAAATCAATGGTCTGGCGTATCAATTCGAAGCACTTGCATTCCAACCAAAACAAGTCGTTGAAGTAGCCGCCTTCTTGGCTGCAAGCATGTTTAATAAAGAATATTCAGCGATTTTGAATACTACGCATGTTTACGGTTAATTTCGAAATACTAAAATTCCGGATGTAAAAATTATATTATTCAAAAAAAACACTCGAAAACTACGTAAGTCTAAGCGGACTTTTACGAAAACAAATACGGAGTCCTGAAAAGGACTATTTGGTCAAAAAAATGGTTATGAAATTCGAATTTAAAAACATTAAAATACGGGATGCACAACGAGGGTGACAACGGGAAAAAACAAACGAAACACGTGGAAAAGAAACAACAACAAAGTAACGCGGACTTACTACCAGTACGGATGGACAACAACAACCCAGGTAAAAAAGGACTCGATCGCGAACGGTTGACGAGCGGCCATGTTTAGTCCTTTTTTGCGTAGTGCCACGGTAAATAAAAAATGGTGGCTAGATCTAAATAACAAAAAAACGTGTCTCTGGCGAGAAAATAATATTAAAAGCGAAATCGTTAAGCGGACGCGGCGTTTAAAAAATATTAAAAATAAATTAAAATAAATAATGATGGAAACTGTGCAAATCTACTCTAAACAACGCAGTTGCTGCATTTGAATATCGGCCAGCAATGCTAAATGTTTGCTGAAATGCCGACGCGCAACGGATCGAAAACGGGCGCCAGTCACTTAGCACCAATGGGGCTCGTACGTCTTATAGGCTCGAACAAATGCATCAGAATGGGTTGTTATTTGAGGAAGCAGAAAGATTACTACTGTATGGGGACCAGGAATATAGCTGATTAGTTGATCATTAGGAATGAAGATTTATATTGTCTCTTATTGTGAAAACTTTGAAAATCGTTTTCTCGAGTTTTCATTTTTTCGAATTATCTGAATTGGCGGGTGCGATAGTAAAAAAGTTAAACGACCTCTATTGACTAGAAACTAAAATTTATTCTCTTTACTTATGAATTCTCTTCTGTTAAAAAACGTATTTTCAGAGATCTTTTACACAATATAAAGTGTAATTTTTTCATTGTTGAAAAATCATTTTTTTCTTTTTATGCCTAAAAAAGTTATAATTTCCCAATTATTTTTACTCTTTTTTTTAGTTCAACCAGAAGAAAAATGTATGATAATTAGAAATGATTTGATTTTTATCAGGGCCAGATTATGGCCAAATGCCGCTGTGGGCTCAGTAATTTCTGCCGCCCTTGGAATAATTTATAAATTAAGTAATAAAAATTATAACCGAGTGAAGTAAGAAAGGGCATAAAAGTTAAAAATTAATTTTCAATTAAAATTTTTAAAAAAAGTTTTGAACTAAAAAATTTCACACATTTTTAAAACATACCTAAATTTTATTATAATATTTTATACATCCATTATTTTTACATGTGTCAATTAAAGTTTACATTTTTTACGACGCAATTTTAAAGATGCAAATTCATTTATTTAATATCATCAAAGTTTAAATTCTCTTTACTAACTGTTCTTCAATAAATAAAACAGATAAATCATTTAACTCTTTTGGTGAGACATTGTTGATCTGAAAAAATTGTTTAATTCTTTTCATTGCAAGAAAAGAGCGTTTTGCTGAGCAAATTTTATTCAGCGCTAATCTTTCTTTGTGCTTTATCTCATCATGTTATCGCGTTATTGTAATCGTGCTTTTTTTACAGTGTTGTTAGAGTTGGTTTTTCCAATTACATTTTGAGTTTTTACTTTTGTTTGTTAAATGATCACAAAAATTAAATAAAGTGTACATTTATTCATAATATATTATTTTGGCCGTTAGCGTGTTTATTCATCAGATTCAGTATTCGGAATAGTTTCAACAGGTTATTGGTCCAGCACGCTTCCCACAATGCCACTCTCCTTTTAAGCACCTTTCATCGTTTGGTACGGCAAGAAATAATATAAATAATTCTTCGAAAAATCTTCTTAACTTTTGTCGAATCAATAAGATACCGCTACTACCCTTGTGAATTTTCAGTTTTTCTTCCAGTCTTGTTTAAACTCTTATCATGCCGACCAGCCCCATTGTCTTATGCACACTTTGAGAATTTCCTTTAATTGCTAATATCATAACCGTTTTGCCTAATTATTATTATTATTATTATTATTCGTATGTCTTCGGGTATCTTTAACAGCACTTAGGTTAATTATTACATTAAAATTCAAATCAAAATTAAGTTAAAATTAAGGTAGGGTATGTTACATCCGCTGTGTCTGTCTATACATCGACATCCAGTTTCTCTAGCCATTCCTTTGCGCGGCTTGATAGCTCTTTAATTTCGTTCCAACCGCCCTCCAGGGCCCGCATTTGGCATTTGTCCAAGATGTGGTCCATCGACTGTTCGTCTTTGCCGCAGTCACACACTGCCTCATTCGCGAGTCCCCACCTTTTCATCGTTTTTCCGCAACGTCCCTGTTCCGTGCGGAATCTGTTCAATCTAGTCCAGGTTTTCCTGGGGAGATCGAAACCCTTCGGTTTGATGTCCGGATCCTGGATGATTTCTCTTTTATCCGGGTTATTTTCCGCCCATTCCCGTCTCCATTCCTGATTCCCGTCAAACTTTCCAGTGATTAACTCTGCTGCGGTCCGGTAGGCCGGTTTCCTCGATTTTAACCTTTCTGTAACTGCCGTGTCTTTATGTATTGGTAGGGCAGTGTTTTTGTCATATTTTGCCCATTCCTTGGCGGCAGCTTCTTTCCTTCGTAAGTTCGGGGGCATGATATTGCTTAGTACGGGTAGCCAGTCTGTTGGTGTGGATTTCACGGTTCCCGTTATTATTCTCATTACTGCGTTGAGTTCAGTGTCAATTTTCTTTGTGTGCGCGCTGTTTAGCCACACTGGGGCTGCATATTCGGCCACTGAGTATACGAGAGCGAGGGCCGATGTCCGTAGGGTGGTAGTAGGTGCTCCCTACTTTGTTCCTGCTAGTTTGTGTATGATGTTCGTTCTTGCTCGGACTTTTGCGGCTGTATTCTCCAGGTGTTTTCGGTACGTCAGTTGTCGGTCGAGTGCGACTCCCAGGTATTTAGGGGTATGTTCGTGTTGTAGTTTTCGATCACCGATCTTTACGTGTAGCTTGCTTTTTGCTAGTTGTGTTGACAGGTGGAAAGATGATACAACTGTCTTGCTTTCATTTAACAGCAAGCTCCATTTCTCGAAGTACCTCTTCAATTTGTTCAGGTCTTCCTCAAGTGTTTTTTCTGTGGCCTGCATCTTGTTATCCTGCGTTGCTAGAGCCAAGTCGTCCGCGTACATAAATTTTCGTGATGATGTTGGTGGTAGGTCCGATGTATACAAGTTGAATAACACCGGAGAGAGTACCGATCCCTGTGGGAGACCGTTATTTAAGGTTCTTTGTCGACTCTCCTTTCCTGCCAGGCGGACTGTAAATTTCCTGTTACTGATCATTTCGTTCAGAAGCCTGTAGAGGGTCCTGCAAGGTATTACCTCCAAGAATTTGGTGAGGAGTCCTGTGCGCCATACTGTATCGTATGCGGAGGAGAGGTGTCTAATAATAATGTACGTGTTCCGGTTTACACTTCGTTAATTTTAAATTCATTAATCGATTCCCCTGCTTACATGTCATTTGTCTTTATAATCATTTGGAAATTTTAACTAAAAATCAATATATTCTCCGTTTTAACTTTTCCGTACATTAATGCAAGTTAAAAAATGATTTTATCACATTCCTCTCCTATCCTGCTATGACTAAAACGCCATAATATGTAATAATATTTTGGAAATTTCAAGTATTTTTCAAAAAAAAAAAATTTTCAATCTCATGCAAATTTGCCGCCCTTCGAATTTTGCCGCTATAGGCTGTAGCCCATTTAAGTCCGTGATGTAAATCTAAGACTGATTTTTATGTTTCTGACAAAAATTACGAACCACAGTAGCAAGACGTTCTAGGAAAGCATTGCTCTGAAGTTTATTATTATATCTACTTAATAATTATTATTTACACACTTCAAATATGTAAGAAGATACGGGTCACCCTCTTTCGGGCGCGATCGATCGGGCGCAGCTCTATCGGGCGCGATTTATCGGGCGCAGCCTCTTTCGGGCGCAGGCGAACTCGGACCTTTTTACAGACCACCTACGGTGATTTTCAGGTATCATCCGTTAAACGTTGTCATCTGTGTTAGTGAGAAACACGAGTTACCAAATACTGCTATCAGAAATTCCGTTCAAAAAATACCGTTCTTCGTTAACGATTTAGTCTTCCGCGCATATAGCATGTTATATATGCATATATAATCACAAAACACATATTTTACATGATTTTATTTCGTTATTCGCTTTTTTTTAAATATCTTCTGGTTTTTTTTTTTGAAATAACGACTTCAGTGTGAAATACTGATAAACAGACTTTCGCGATGTAAATTTAAGAATTCTGTTAGCAATAGTGATACGAAACGGACGAAAATTATTAATATTAATAATCGGTCAAATGCATTGTCGGTTTTTTTGGTTTTTTTTTTTTTTGCTAACGTATAGTCAACCGTATTTAAAAAATTACAAACTATCAACTCTACGTCATTTAAAGTGTAACATAACTGGATTGAATTTGTTACTGATACATATTCCTTATATTATCTTTCTTTTTTATTCGTATCTAACAAATTTATTTGTGAAGTTTTTTCTGTTATCTACGATTTTAATTATATATTTAATTCCTTGACGATCCAACCCTGGTTTCAAAGAAATATCACAAATGATAAACAAAAGCGCAAAAATTTTTAAACATAAACACATTTATGTTAATACTGGGCGAGAAATATGTACGATATTACAAATTAATTGAATTTAATATTATGTAAATGTAAATTATGGTAATCTTTAAATTAACTCACAGAATGTTCAGTACATAAAACATTCTGCCTGGATACCTTTTTTTTTCTTTTAGTTCGTTTAGAAAAATGTTCAATCTTCAAAACACTGGACTAATATTATTTTCGTAAAAATTTTAATAAAGCCAATAAGCAAGAAGCTTTTCTTGTTTTGTCTAATAATAAAGCGAGCGGCTCATAAAAAAATAATAATAATTAGAAAAATCGACTCGGCAATACTTGATGCGTGTTTTGTAGGGAAGAAGAAAAAAGTAAAGAAGTAAGTTGAGAAACAAAAACGATTAAGTAATTTTCCACTGTGAAATAGTGTTTAATAAAAAAAGGAAAAACCCGTCAATGGCTACAACCACTTTGTAATTTACACGTTTGTTAGTTACAAAACGCGTTTTAACCGAATTTTTTTTCTCTAAAATTTCGGTTTTTTACTAACTTGTCACACTAAATTGCAACAATACTTTCTAAATATTGTCAGTTCAGCTGGGTTGGATTTGAGTAACACAAAGCTTTAAAAGGAATAAATTCGCAGGTATTCGTTATTCGAATCATCGTTCTATCAATTTACATTAAATATTTATAATAGTAACTTATTTCACTTCTGTTTCTCATCATATCGGCTTTCTTTACTAAAGGTTTTTTGGTTTTATTTCGAAAAAAAAAAATTCTTTAGTGACGGTAGTGAATGATATGAAAGAAGCTGCTTATTGGTAATGACTGCAAAACCTAAATGAGAAACCTTTTTCGACCTCAGTCTTATTTATTTATTTGGTCACGTCAATCAAGGACCTTTACCCAGTTTGCATTCCGATACTTATGATGTGTTGTTGCAAATACGAAATTATCCGTACGCTTGCTTGTTTTCTTTTTGTATTTGCTGAACAGAAAAGTCCCGTTGAGGCAAAATGTGATCAAAACAATAAATGAGTAATTGTTAAAATGAGGGTCTGGTACCATTTCGCCTAATTCCCAATTCGCCTAATTCCCATTTCGCCTAAATTTAGGGTCGGGTTACTCAGGTAATAAAAAAAAGGTCAGACAAACATACGAATGATTTCGTGTTGGCAACAGCGCGTCATCATTATCGAATTTTAAGCAGACTAAACGCATCATTTTTTTTTCTATTTGATTCCACTGTTAAGGTTTTTTTTTCTTTCCGAAATACAACAAAAAGGTTTACATGAAAACCAGAAGTGAAAAAATACCGCTAAAAATGTTTGATGTAAATATACGCGAAACGACCACTCCGATTAATATTTGCGAGTTATTTTATTGGATGCCCAGTGCTGTATAAATCCCACCCGCCTTATCAGTCAGTATATAGAAAGCCTTACTGATATTTAGTGTGACAAGAACATTGAGGTTCGGAGTTGCAGAAAAAATAATAAAAAAGCTAAATTATAATTAGGTGTGGTTTCGAAGTGGTCGCGTTTATGTAAGAAAAAAGGAATAAAAATCGATTAGAATTAACAATAATGACATGACATCGAATGATTATTACAGCGGTAATTTTATTATTGATTATTAAAATTATAATTATAAGTACATACAAAAAGTAAATGTTAAAATTAGGAAAACAGTTGTTTCTTTTTTTTCAACAAAAGTTCCTGAACCTAATTTTATTTTTCTTTAATTCAAAAAAAGTGAATTTGCAAATCGAAAGAATTTAAAAATTAAATACTGCTTCAGATTTGAATAAATAATCAACAGTAACGTATACAATTACAAGAGATTTTTCAAAATTTGGATATTAGGACGAGAAAAATTACTAGATTTACTATTAAACTCTGTGTACAGCAGAAAAAGAGGAGTAAGCAAGGAATAAACAAGGTGAAGACCCTGTTTTTTTTTTGTTTTTTGTTTTTTTTATGGCCTGTTATATGGGGTTAGTTCATGGCTTTTATGGGATTATAATAAATGAGCATAGATTTAAAAGCACCATATTTAAAAAATGTATATTTTAAATATTATTATATCTATCGAGTATATTTGTTATATTAGATAATCTTTAACAATAGATTTTTAGTTGTAGAAAGCAGTGAAAATAAGGACAATTGATTAAAAAATGGCGAAAAATTGGTTGTCATAGGGGGTTATTACATTTTTAGATGTGTCGCACGGTATAAAAAAAAATTTTAGAAGATACAGTTATGATTTTTTCCCCTATTCTACAAGATGAAACGGTAAAACTTGGCGCATGTTGTTAAAAATACTTCTAAAATCGAATTTTAAGGTATAAATAACTTCTCCAGAAGCCTAAATGGTTGTTGTTGGACTTTGAAAAATTCCTCTTCAAATTAGTCACGTTTATTATAATGACGATATTTTTCAAGTAATTTCAATAATTGGAATGAAAAAAATAAATAAAACGCAAAAAATGTTGTTTTTATAGTTTCTGACAAAGTAAAAAAATTTTTTTTTTTTTTCAATTTTTTGGGCACGTCAACAGTAGAACTTACCCAACGCAGAGAACTGTACATTATATAAGGAAAAGATTAAAAATTGAGGAGATAAAGAAAGCTAACAAAGGAACTATATTGAGACAGGAGAAAGCAAGAATGGCTTTGGCACTGTAAGGAGTGGGGAGGCCAAAACGCAGAAGATTGGAATAAAGGGGCACTGTCCTCCTTACTCTTGTTTCTTCTATTTCCCCAGTGTCCGATCGAATTAGATTATAATATTTTTCTTCTTTCTTTTATAATCTGTTAAGTCTGCCAGATTTTTTGGCAAATCCAAAAAAAGGCAAAGAAAAAAAACCTTCTTCTTACTATTTAAAATGTGCTTCATTCAATAAATTTCCAAAAGATTACGATTTAACATTACAAAAAGGAAAAAGAAAGAGAATATAAAAAGACGCTATTCAATTAACCAAATATTTTATCATACACTTTTGACGTACAAAATAAAAATTTATAGCAATTAAGCGAAAATAATTTTTTAATGGATGATAATTTTTTTTATTCTCTGTTGTCAAAATCTAATTGAATATCATTTCATTTAAAATCTAATTTGCAATAAATATTTCAATATACAAATATTAGATATATATATATATTATTTACCTGCTCGATTTTTTTTTATAAATGATATATCCATTGCTATATTAGCCTGACTCTAAATTTTTGTTTTATTCACAAGCGAAAATTTAAATATTCAAGATAGAAGAATAGTTTCCCTCAGAACGTTGATACATATAACACTCAACCCAGAACAAATTGTGACCTCATAGCGTAAAACAGTCAGTATGCGGTGATTTTCCGCATATTGAGATGGATTTGGCATTACGACCTTTGAAAATATTAAAATTTTGGTAATAATCATTCAATTTCTCGGAAGGTCTCGGCAGCGCGCAAGCGCGGCATTGTTTGTCAAAGACGCATTCTCGGTTAAAAAATAGAAGGATCTGACCGCTACGCAGGGGTAGCGAACTAGTTTCGTTGTGCGTGACCGAGAAGCGGAAATAGAGCACTTGCTGACAGTACAGGCGTTTGAAATGGGGACCGAGCCACGTTGAGCCGGAAGAAGTTATTTTGATAAAAAGCCTAGAGAAGGCAAAAAGGCAGGGTGAACTAAATGGAGCTTTATTTATGTTTTCCTAATTTTAACATTTACTTTTTGTATGTACTTATAATTGTAATTTTAATAATTAATAATAAAATTACCGCTGTAATAATCATTCGATGTCATGTCATTATTGTTAATTCTATTCGATTTTTATTCCTTTTTTCTTACATAAACGCGACCACTTCGAAACCACACCTAATTATAATTTAGCTTTTTTATTATTTTTTCTGCAACTCCGAACCTTAATGTTCTTGTCACACTAAATATCAATAAGGCTTCCTATATACTGACTGATAAGGCGGGTGGGATTTATACAGCACTGGACATCCAATAAAATAACTCGCAAATATTAATCGGAGTGGTCGTTTCGCGTATATTTACATCAAACATTTTTAGCGGTATTTTTTCACTTCTGATTTTCATGTAAACCTTTTTGTTGTATTTCGGAAAGAAAAAAAAACCTTAACAGTGGAATCAAATAGAAAAAAAAATGATGCGTTTAGTCTGCTTAAAATTCGATAATGATGACGCGCTGTTGCCAACACGAAATCATTCGTATGTTTGTCTGACCTTTTTTTTATTACCTGAGTAACCCGACCCTAAATTTAGGCGAAATGGGAATTAGGCGAATTGGAAATTAGGCGAAATGGGAATTCACCAAAATGAGCACGATCGTCTATTTGTTTTTATATAGTTATTTCATTAATTTATTCAGAATGATTCGTCAGTTAGCCTTAGTATATTTGTTTTTATTTTTGTTCGATTCCTTTAGGTTGCTTTTTTAGATTTAACATTATTAGCCTAAAAGTAAAACGCACAGAAAGAAAAAAATGTTTAATATTTATGAAAAAATGAACTTGCTCCTGCGTGCATGTTTTATAGTAAACAAAAACATAAAATGTCGCATGAAGTAGATATGAAAGAAAGAAGAGGATAAATTTTGAACATATTTATAAGAAAAATAATATTCTAGTCTGTCGTTTTTTTTTGTTTCTTTTTTTCACATACGGCTTAAACACAACTGTGCCGATATCAAGCTGAGCCTGTTAAATTAGCTTACAGCATACTACACAAATTACAATGTTTGGTCGTTTAGTAATAACTGAAATTTTCAAAAACCACAAAAATTGGAACAATATCCTCATTATTCTTCGATAAGGAATCAATTTTTCTTATATGAAATGGATACAGTTTTATTTAATAAATAGGTATTTTCTGTAACACGCATAAACAATATTTAAGTTACCAACAATTTGAAACCTATAGTATGTATTGCGATAAAACTGTCGCAAAAAAATTATCCCCCTCTTTCCGCAAGAATGATAATTTTTCACACCATATATATATATATACAAGGTACAACCAGTGTTCATACAGCTAGTCGAATTAGAAATTATGTTTTTACTCTTTCACGTTTTCCCAACAAAATAGGAGTTTGCAATTATAATATAATAATAATAACATTAATTATAAATATAGAAATAAGCGATTTCGAAATCTTACATATAAGTAATAATAATAATACCTATAATACATGCAAACACTAAAGTTAACTAATTACATTGTGCTACACCACGAAGATAATCTTCGAGCTGAAGCTGATTATAATTTGTTGCGACTTTCAACAAACGTTTGTCGCAATCGACATATTTCTCTTTTTTACTCGGTTACTTTTATCAATAAGACTATGTTTTCTTTATTTTGTTGATATTATATCACGTTCATAGACGAATGACAAAAACCATTATGTGTCAACATCCTTTGCGGCATTCTTTTTTTTTCGGAACAGAAAAGTAAAAATAACAATAATGCAAGTTTTACACGCATTCATTGTAAATTTTGTTATGTTCTTCTGTTAGGAAAATTAACCATTTTCTTAGAAATTAAAAACCGAATAGCCAATCGTACAGCTTATGAACAGTGCAGGTAAATAAATTTCACCTCTTATGAAGCTATTCAGGATTTGGTCAAATAAACAAACTAAAGCGCTACACTTATTTACAGAAAACAGTTTCATTCGTTAATTCTCCGTACTACGGTCATTATTAAGAATAGTCTATTCGAAAAATATACTAGTAATTCTTCTTCCGCCGAAATAATAATAACTGCTTTACAATAGACCTATAGTCAATTCTAAGAAAAATGTACGATTTTTTCCATGACAATTTTATTACTTTTTCTTCTTCTTTTAGTCCTACAGATTCGCATATTGTAAAATAATTCATTACCTCTTTTCAATCACTCGCAGGAAATCCCCCATGGTGAGAACCGAACCGACAAAAAAAAACTGACGCCCGTTTGAGAAACATGAGTAGTTTACAGTATATCCATAAAATTATTTTCGGCATATATGTTTTTAGTGCTGTTGTATTTTTTCGGAATACTCACTGGCGATCAATATTTTCTAAAATAATTACATATAACGGTTATAAAACAAATATATACTTTTAAGAATGCCAAATAGTTGTTTAAAAATCGGAAAATTTTTGTTACTTAATTATGTTAATTTTATTACTAAATGAGCTGCTTTATTGATGTTTTTGCATGTTTTAAAAATGAATTCTGGTTTATGTAGGTCATATTTCACAGTAATAAGAAAAACAGATTCCAAGTAATTAATCGGTGTTACATAACGTGCAGGATTAAATATCTAGCTCTAAAATATTTACTTTTCAGGTAACTAGATTTTAGAAAAAATAAATTAATTAATTAAAAAAAAAATACAGCAAAGTAGTTGAGCATAATGTGTCAACCGCCAAGGATTTAATATGATAAGTATGAATTACCGTAATTTCAATTTACATAATACTAAATTGAAAACAGGGCCAGTCGATTTGGCTCAAACGAATGGGTTCCGTTAAAAATAAACATAAAAATAGAAGAATAATATCTTAAAAGTAATAAACAATTTTTTTTAGTAGTTTTCATAATCACTAAAGTTAATTTAATTTTAATTTTTTGTGAATATAAACATTTATTGTAAAGCATTTAGATTTCCTTTGAAAGCAGAAAATCTGTCACAGAGGCAAATTATTCCTATGATCTACTAATTCTTTCTGAAATGTTTTATTGAAATAACCCGTTAAACAAATACATAATCAGCACTTCAAGTCTTTATAACCGAAAATGATTCTTTTTGAAAACAGCTGGTTTATTTTCTAAACAAATTAATTACTAATTTCACGGGTGTTCTTTTTTGATTCATTACGCCTTAAATATGTTAATTATAGAAGAAAAAATAAATAAAAAACTCACTAAGCCTAAACTAGGTTTACTTGGAAAAAGAACGAAGTCTAAATGTAACGAGGCGAATCGTGCTGTGGCCGAAATGATGCGACTCCCCGGTAGGTATAAAAAGATTATAAAAAAATGTGATTACTCCTCCACCCGGCATAAACATGTAGGTTACTAATTAAGCCTTAGTAGCTAAAAAATAAAAAAAAATCACGATATCGCATTTTTAATTTTGTGAAAACTATCCGCCAAGGTACGCCAGTTTATTAATTAATAAATATTCTAAAAACTTTCAATTATTATATGTATAAAAACTTTCACTGACTGTTTTTACTCGGACTTGGGACGTTAATGTTCACCACACTAAGGTTAATGAATCATTATATAATTACTAAGTCATTAATATTTTTAAGTTAATTCTAAAAACGGGGAATGTGTCAATTTATATATTCTTGCTTGTACAAAATTTCAGGTAAATACAAAAAGATTATAAAAACCGTGATTTTAATTCGTCATTTAATTTGATGAGTCCATGCTATTCAGTAGGAGTGTTATTCTGGGTTGATTAAATCATTTTGCAGTGTAGATGTATCTCATATATTTACAGTTTGCCACTTCAGTCACCTGTTTATAAATACTAGTGTTCCCAATGGTCAAAATTCGACCATAATTATTATTAAAAATTTTAAGAAAATATATACGAATTTGTATATGTCCAAAATTGTTTTCCCACTCTTTTACGTTCGTTCATCATATATCTGAGAACATATACTTTTATTTATACTTTCAATACAAAAATTAAGTGATACCTTAAGATTTAGTACACTGTAAAAAAGCCAATAATGATAATTATTAAGAAAAATTAAAACATTTCAATAAGAACAGATTTACTGGCTGCAGCGATTTCCTTTTTCACTTTTTGTATTACTTTTTTATTTAAATACAAAAAAAAAAGGTATAACTGTTTCCAAAATTTGATGTACTGATAGCTCTAAAAATAATCAATAGTTACTAAACAGAAAAAAAAAATGTAGTTGAATACATAGTGTGTTTTAAGTTTTCACTAAGTTAGTTTTAGCTTATGATGGGTTATGACCGAAAACGTTTCTAATTAAGGTATTTATCTAATTTATTTTTATAAATTATTTTGCCCTTATTGTTTGTTATTAAAGTTTGTTTTATTATATAGAAAAAAAAAAAGCAAGAAAATCGGTTAATAAACAGCGGAGAAGAAAGTACTAACTGTTTTGTCTTTGCCTATTTATATACAGAAGAAGATTATCTATTTTTATAAAATAGAATTTCCCGCCGTGAATTTATCGGGAATATTTAAACAAATTCAACGTTTGAAAGCTTCTTGCTTATTGGCTGTATTAAAATTTTTATGAAAATAATATTAGTCCAGTGTTTTGAAGATTGGAAATTTTTCTAAACGAAGCAAAAAAAAAAAAAAAGTTAGCCGGGCAAGATGTTTCATGTAGTAAACATTCTGTGAGTTAATTTAAAGATTAGCATAATTTACATCTACATAATATTAAATTCAAAACAATGATATTTAATTTTTAATTTGTAATATCGTATATATTTCTCGCCCAGTATTAACATAAATGTGTTTATGTTTAAAAATTTTTGCGCCTTTGTTTGTCTTTTTCGATATTTTTTTGAAATCAGGGTTGATTCGTTAAGGAATTAAATATATAATTAAAATCATAGATCACAGAAAAAACTTCAATAAACGTATCCTCAAATAAACTTACTAGATACGAATAAAAAAGAAAAATAGTATAAGGAATATGTATCAGAAGCAAATTCAATCCATTTATGTTACACTTTAAATAACGTAGAGTTGATAATTTGTAATTTTTTAGATACAGTTGACTATACATTAACAAAAAAAATGAAAAGAACCGACAATGCATTTGACCGATTATTAATATTAATCATCTTCGTCCGTATCGTATCACTATTGCTAATAGAACTCTTAAACATCGCGAAAGTCTGTTTATCAGTATTTCACGCTGAAGTCGTTATTTCAAAAAAAAATAGAAAATATTTTAAAAAAGCGAATAACGAAATGAAATCATGTAAAATATGTGTTTTGTGATTATACATATATGCATATATAACATACTATAGGCGCGGAAAAAATAAATCGTTAACCAAGAGCGGTATTTTTTGGACGGAATTTCTGATATCAGTATTTGGCAACTCGTGTTTCTCACTAACACAAATGATTACGTTTAACGGATGATACCTGAAAATCACCGTAGGTGGTCTGTAAAAGGTCTGAGTACGCCTGCGCCCGATAGAGTCGCGCCCGCTTTTTCGCGCCCGATCGATCGCGCCCGATAGAGCGGTCCCCAGAAAATACACCCTAAAGAGTTCCCCCCTGGGCGTTAAGTTGCTTTTTTATCTTCCAAAAAAAATCCTCAAAAAAGAGCTTTTTTAAGTTTTCTGAAGCAGGATCCTCTATTAAAACAGTATTAAAAATATTCTTCACCGAAATGTAGATTGTAAAGGAAACGAATTTTTAAGACAACCAAAGGAAAAATAAAAAATTTTTAAAAAGTTCACAGTCGTTACGATTTGTTGGTCGTTAGAATTGAGCGAAAAAAAAAAAAAATACGAACTTGCAAAATTTTAAAATAAAAAAGTGCAATAAACGGGAGTGCTTAAAATACTATTAATGTTAATCAACAGTAAATTATAGATTGGAACAAAGAAAACGAATATGTAACTCCCGCAGTGTCATTTACAAGTTCATCACTAACGAAAATATTACTACGTCTTACATTATACTGCGCAGAGGCTTTTGATCGTGTGAACTAATTCGTACAATCGCTCTTTTGATTCGGAAGTGTACCCAGGTCACAGTGGTGTTCCGGTGTGAAAGCCGATGAGTATTAGTGAGACTGACAGACTGACTGACAATAAGTATAGTCATCAAATAAGGTTGGAAAAAGAAATTTCTCGAGAAATACTTTGCTTCTTTTTTTCAGGCACGTCAGCCATAGACCTACACCTAGAGAAAAGCGAAGAGACGACAGTTAATTTCGATTCCATCAGGTAACGAGGAGCTTTCTTTCTACACTTAAACTGAATAAAAATTATCCAAAAAAGTTTTCAATGAAATAAAAACACACGTGTTAAGATAGATTAAATTGTTTATCAACAGTGAAGCGGATCGGAGTTCTAGCAGCCTCTATTTAACAAAATAAAATTATTCTGCGGGAACAGATTGAGACTTATCTGTATAACGGTCAACAAAGGAGAACGGTGGAAACCAAAGAACGAAATATAACCGTTTGTTGCAAATATTCAACTTCAGAGCCCATACATAAAATTAAAATTTTAAAATTAAAGGGGCCATGAACGCGAGTCACTTAAAGAATCATTGATGTTTTTTTACCATGGAAATGTTGATTCTTTAAAAGAGTTCACTGACGACGGAATATTATAGGGGAACATCACTACTCTTAACGCAATGCCTGGCTTATAGAATGCAAAAAGTAGCAGCATTTTTAGTTGATCTATCCGTATCGTCATCTAAAAACGTTGCATTAAAAATTGTGTAATAAAATTTACCAAAAAAAAAACGACTTCAAAATGTTTCCAAAATTTTTTTGAAAAAAGGCACTAAAACAGAGAACACAGCTCAAATACTGAAATTTGGAGTACTTCATCAAGATCCAGCCGTAAAGAAGAAGTCATATTATGCCGTCTGCGCATTGGCCACGCAAGATTATCTCATTCCTTTTTATTAAATAACTCAGATCCCCTTACTTGTAACCTTTGCTCTGTTCCCTTATCCACTCGCCATCTTCTGGTAGTCTGCCCGAAATTCAATCTATTCCGGTCCCAATTACGTCTGTCCAGTTCCCTATCTGAAATTCTTGAAGACAATAAACAGAATGTCCAGGCTGCTCTTCAGATTTCTGAGACTATCCAATATCCTTAATAACATCTAAACTCCATTCACCCGTGCCTCTGGCCAATGTTGCAGTACACGGCACGTTAATAGATACAACAACAACAGAGAACACAATTATTTCACGACAAATAATGTATATTTAAAAGTAGTAAATACTCGAAGATACTATAATTATTCTTAAACAAAATTAATACTTATTAGAGTCGGCATCGAATTCAAATTACAACAATAATTAGAAACCATTTAATAAGAATAACAATAAGATCGCCCATTTTCTATAGGCCAAGTTTTCCTGCCAATCTGTGGTTCTCTTTGTTTCCTTTACTTCGTCGTTCTGTCGTTGTCTCCATTATTCGTCTGTGTTCTTAAGCCATATTCTATTATAATTTTCCTCTGGTTTTTGTTTTTCGTTGGTTTCCCCTCCATATTAAGAGCATGTTTGCGATGCTGATCGTGTGTTTATTAAGCATCTCTTTCAATCGAGCGTTCTGCTTTCTATTCCAATTTGCCTGCGAATTGTGGTATTCCTACTCCATATTGTGCCTCCTATATTCCCTGTCTTTTCCTTCTCCACAGATCGTTCTTCCCAGTGTTTCTTCCCTAACCGCATCAAAATATAACTGATTCATTTTTCTTTTTACTGGGTAAGGGTCCCTGGTTGACGAGCCCAATAAAAAAAAAAAAAAAAAAGTAATCGAAAATGTTAGAAAAATATTTAATTGCAATGTAGTTATATCCATTAAATGTTTTTTTAATTGTTGTAGCCTTGAATCTGTTTAAGAATAATCGTATCTTCTTAAGACATAAAATATACTGTTCCTTATAATGTAATTTTTTTTTTTACTTTTTAGCACATTTTTTTTATTATTTCTTAGAGAAATTTTAAAGCTAATATTTTTTTTAAAAAAAATTATTTTATTCACTAACTTAAAATGACACTCGGCCCTCACGTTTATTTGAGCCAAGTTGATCGATAAATTTTTGTTAAAAAAGCATTGTTGAATTAACAAAATAACGAACAAATCGGGAACAATTATTGAAATATTATTACTCTAATCGTTACTTAATAAAGCTTATTGAACATCGTGAAATTACTAATTACTTTTAATTCTCGTACATATACGAATAATTTACACTAGACATGCATTAAACGTTCGGAATATTCACATTTGCTGCTAATGTAGCAACGCCTTCATTGCAATTGCCTCACGAATTCGCAAGATGTTAAAGTTGCCGAATATCTCGCTCTGAAAAGCAGAATCATCACTACAGACTCCAGACACTGTTTAAAGCTAGTTGAACTGTAATGGCTCGATTACATTAGGCGAGTTTAGTAGCTACTAACCTGTGTGTTTACACGCGGGCGAATAAGCTAGTGAGATAGTAATGATGACACTTGCGTCATTCACTCGCTCAGAAGCCAACTAGGTAGCAAGTGGAAACCACGTATTGCTTTTTTCTTTCATTGTTGTTGTCTTTTTGGTGTGTTTTTCTGTTGTAAGGTGTCGTTCTGTGTTAAATAATGAAGTGGGGAACGTGAATTGTATTGTGGAATTTCTACACATCTACCAGCAGTACCTCGTGTTATACAATATAAAAGAAAAAGACTATTGGAACACAAAATTAAAGGATGAAATTTTCCAACGTCTTTTTCGTGAACCTGATGAAAATCAGTTACTTGGGTGGGAATGGATGTGAAGGAATTTAAGGCTAAATTAAAATCACTTAAAGATGTTTACAGAGACAC
This sequence comes from Icerya purchasi, assembly GCA_039619475.1. NCBI lineage: Eukaryota > Metazoa > Arthropoda > Insecta > Hemiptera > Monophlebidae > Icerya > Icerya purchasi. The sequence continues at coordinate 587,813,119 of CM077115.1, forward strand.
GAGCTACACAAAATTGAATAAAGTAAATAAAGTGTTTGCGGGGTACTGAGGAAGTTTCATTTTCAAAATATTTCGATAAGCTGAAGGATCTTCGTCTTTCATCTCTCTCAGTAACCCCCGCCCAATGCGCCACATTTCTCACATCTTTCTATCCACGATTTTTTTACCCACACTCTTCTGCGACGCAATCTTTCACTTCCTTTTCTTTCTAACTCCTTCGCGATAGCAGCAGCTAAAACAACAACTCCAGCACGAACTACTTCCACCGCGACACTCTGTATAAGTACACTGAATAAAATAACTCTAGATACTCGCAGCTGGTTCACCAGCAGCTGTGATGTGACTCACGGCTAGTTTACTAGCTAACAAGCCCACACGCCAACGAATAACGAGTAAAGTAGCCCACACCTTCCAACTTTCTTCGCGGATTGTTTACAATCTGCTACTTCGCTAGCCAACATGATTACACTGGGCGAGTTTACTATCAGATAGTGAATTCGCCGACTAGTAGCTAGTAATCGAGCCTTAACGGTGTATTTTCTATCTAGGCCTGCTACAGTGCGATTTCACACGGGAAAACAAATAGCGTTTAAACATCTCATCCTTAACAGTCACTACTACATCCACCATCTCTGTATGAAGAAATTTATTTTGTCGGGAATAATGGAAAAAGTCTTTCAACACTAACGAGAAATTAGGAAGTTTATCCTAGGTCCATTTTTTAGTACGCTTTTTGCAAACACGATAAGATCAACAAAACCGCTTTACATAAAATCTTTTTCGGAAAGTACCACCGTTTAAACAACAAAATTCTATACCACAGGATTCCATACAGATCAAGTTAGAAGCGAGAAATAAGCAAATACTTATCCAAACCCGTTTTGCGGAGGCTTAAAGAAAATGTTTAGCAAAACATCGCGCAATTCAAATTGTAATTTAAATGGATGCGAAAATTCAAAACGACCTAGTAGGAACCCCTATCTATTGCGGATGTTAAGCTCTGCACAATTCACCATCAACATTAGATATCCTCGGAGAGGATGCGAATATACAGATTGCCACGTTGTACAATAACAGGGTTACAATGAGAGATTGGAAATTATTAGTAATACAATACGTCACCTGGTTATCGAATTAAGAAAGGGAATGTAAAAAATCTTTTAAATAATATGAAATCAAAAGCGGTTCAAGCTAATCATCTGATTTATTAGGGCTAGAGCCTATAAAATTAAAACAGCGGCAACATACCTATATATGTGCAGGTACTTTTTATTATATATAAATAAATCAAGAAGAGCAACTTTGTAGCAGTTGGTTCCGGCCTATGAAATAATATTAATGCTTCCCGTATTCAATTTTTGATTTCGTAACGTACGTTAACATTTTTACAGCTGTACTATAGCTAATTGGTGAGCGATATATAAGTTACTAACTTAGGTTGCCAAACGGTTTTAATAAACATAAAAAAATATGAAAAAAAGAAAAAAAAGAGCTATACGATATGAAATTAATTATAACTAATTTACAAACTTGATATTATAAAATGAATGAATATTTTAAAAAATTAATTAAAAATAATTTTAATCCGCTCAATATAGTTGAGGTTCGCACAAATGAAATCGGTCGTATTATTTTATTATATTGTGTTTTTTATTATATATACATATATATATATATATATATTGGTCGTTTATTTTTAATGTGTTTCGAATAATTTCAGTTTATTAGAATATAATTAATGTTATATAACATTTTTTGTGAATTGTGAATGTCGTTCGAGTAATATAAAAAAAAAATATAACAACATTTAGGACCAAATGTTAACAGTTAATATTTAAACTTTTATAATTATCTTTTGTCTTGCGAAACCGTGTTACAGACTTCAGTATTCGACATTAGCGGAACTAAGGCAAAGCGACTAAAATAAAAGAAGAAATACAACACACACTTTCTTCAAGTTTTTCGGACTGAGTATATTACGAATCTTAAAACTTTGCAATCTCCTATTATATTTTGCCCCAAAACCACTGTGAATTTCATTTTTATACATTGATAGTCCGCGAATATCCATTTTTAATTCCTTAATTTTTAAGCTTCGATTTTTCGCTTATTAATTAGTCAGCGACCAAACTTCAAGAATTTTACATAAATTATTCTGTATAATGTATCTCTAAGTAATCACAATAACGATTATAATATTAATACAAAGACGACGTTGAATTAATTCGAAATGAGAACGTTTCTAGTGATAAAAAATCGTTACTTACCACCGGTAAAACGCACTCGATGCCGTAACTGATAAGAAAACTTTATTAATACGAAGAAATGTAAATTTTCTTCGGAGTAATACGAACGCAGACGAGAACGCAGGTGCCTGAACGACGCGCGCGTTAACAACAACACAGCCGAAATTCGAGTGATACGTCGTACTGAAGTAAATTTCCGCGCAGAAGGCCGGACGAAGCGGATTTTCGGGATTTCTGTAAATTTCCTAAGCCAGACTAGCCAGTGGTGTAACGTCGCTGTAATGATAGTACCACCGATCTCGATATGCATGGCACAGAACGTGTGTCATAGCAGCAGTCAGTCTCGAACAAGCTTGATTGTAGTGCGCCACCGAAACGGATGAGCTAGAAATTCAAAGGGACGCCGGTACCTACAAAGCTTTTAATATATAACGACGACGATGATAATGGCATAAAGCATTTTCGACTATTTGCCGCACCTCCCATCACAGCCCTTATCCATACCACCACCTACCGACACCTCCGACCGAAGCAACGCCATGCATACAACGGAAACGACTCTCCTTCTACCGCTATCGTTACCCGTACCGCCGCTGCAAAGGCCGCTCCTTATCGCATTATTTCGCTGGCACTAGTAAGCGAATAAAAACTTAACCCGGTTGGCAACATCAAAGTAATTATATTTTACTTCAGTAAAAGTAACTGACACACTAGCCCGTGGCTGCTCAAACTAATTAGTTAAACTATAACTAGTAGAAGCAACTAATTGAAAATATAATGGAAACTGCCTGCTCCTTTGCATAATTTTCTTTAGTCTTAAAATGCGCACAGCTCTATTATTATGCGGGGCAGTCGGCGTCTTTTTTAGCTCCTCTTTTAGCTCCTTTTTTAGCTCCTCTGTTAGCTACTTTTTTTAGTTTCTTTTCCGCGCATAGAAGGAGAAAAGCTAGTCAGTCTAATATATGAACAAAGTAAAACTGGACAAATGGTAAATTCCCCGAGAGTAAGGACCAGGAAAAAAGATTCTTAACACCGATCAAAGGAGGACATTTTCGAACGGCATCGGTGAAAATTTGTGTGTAAACAAATTGACAGAGTGACCTCGTGTAAGGAAAAATTTGAATGACAAAATAATTTCCGCAGTGAAATTCTCTGCTTGTTGCAGAAATCAACCGCGCAGGATGGTTATATATATATATAGGTGACATAAGTAATACAAAATGATACAAAAGTTTTTCTCGCGTAATAATAATTTAAATAGAAAGCTACAATAAAGTATACGCTTTCATGTTTTCGAACATATCTGCATTTTACATATGTTATATATATATATATATATATATATATATATATATATATATGTGTGTGTGTGTGTGTGTGTGTGTGCATGGATATATGTATACGAGGAGAGTGTATTTGAATATATTGCGTAATAAAATTTCTTGATAATCCGGAAATATGTGAAATTTATAAGAAAGAATTATTTTAATGGTTAGCAGCCATTTTAATTTTCAAAGGAAGTATATGGAAGAAACACTGTAGCGGTGACCAATAATTATCAAGGTTAAGAAAAATTTTAATTATTAAAATGTATTTTTAAAAACGGCCGTTATGTTAAATAACATATTATAATATTTTTTTGCCCCTTTTTTTTCCTTCTCTTTTTTAGAATAAAAGGTTATTTTTGTTAGTAACTTGGACTAAAAAAATGATAAAAAGGTAAGTAATATTCGTATGTTAAATGAAGTGATGAAATAACATTTTTATTTAATATTGTTGCAAATAATCTACACTTAATTTAATCGTTTACTTAATTTAAATTATTATTTCTTAGTGAAATAAATTTACGGACAACTGCGTAGAAAATTTAATGTATTAAACGTTTCATTATTATTTCTGTTTTAAAATTGTTATTTGCGTAAACAAATAGTACACACACTTATCGATACAATAATTAATGTCGTAGAATTTACTATAATTATTATTAGAATAAATTTCAAAAATTTATCGCTATGTTCAACAATCTAATCTGGGTTAATGTAATTCGCTTTAATTTCTTTAAGCAATTCATGTATTAATATCGTTAATATGTACATATATAAAAAGATTTAGCTTCCAAGTATACTATTACAATATTATATAAGTTGTCACTATTTGTGACAGTTGGATAGTTTGGCGTGACAACGTCAAATGTGCATTCCAGGGCCAACAGTAACCCTCATTTCCTGTGTCTGAGAAACTAACCTAAATTTTCTTCCGGTAATCGACCTCTACCTGAAGAAGCTCCTTTCACTCTTACGTTCGTTCGAAATTTAACCGTATCATTTTCCGGAGGGTGCCTCGAGTTCGCTCAAGTCTGAAGCTCTTAGCAGTGTGCTTGACTTGTAATCTCTAAACGACTGCACCACCTCTTCCCCGTAGGCTAATTTTTAATTCCCCAAGCCCGAAACTAACCTTAACCCCCTTTGCTCTTCCCCTGTCATTAAAGTTTCCAAAACTCTAAGCCGCTAGGCATTATAGAATTAGCCTAAGTACATTTTTATTTTTCCGCTCCGAAAAAATGTTTTCTCTAATCTTCCGGGAAATTTTTTTTTCTTTTCAGGTTCCGCCGATCGCCCTGTGAAAACGTGCCAACTGTACCGACGCATGCGCGTTGTCACGTCGCGCCAAGGTTGATCGTGTGCAACCGTCCAACACTCCGAACACATGCCATTGACGCCGCCCTAGATTTCCTGTCCTTTACAATTTTTCCTATTTGTCGAAACCTCTGCGTTAGAAACGTATCAACCGTTGTTTTTCTGGGAATCACAGAGAAATCCTCTCCGCACTTATCAGGTATTTCAAAATTCAGATTACGCGTTAGCGTTAAAGAATTAGCCTAATCACATTTCACCATTTAACAAAATTAACACCGTTCTCAACACTGATAATCCTTTTTGTATCGATTGTACATAATATTTTGTATTTATTTACTTATTTACTTAATTTTATTGCACGGAGAATCCGTCCGATACTCATCTTACCCATTTTTTTTTTTTTTTTTTTTTTTTACTTTTTTATTGGGCTTCCATCAAGAAGGAAGAACGTAGGACAAAAGGAAACTAAGGACACTAAGAAAGTTATTCGGGGAAGGTGGAGGCGGCCAGAACTATTATGGAGAGACAGCAAGGGAGTCAAAAAAGATCGGTACTAGAACTCGTGCAATTAGCAGTCCGAAGGGAAATAAATTTGTAGACGAAAAAATATACAGGATACCTTAAAGGAAAGGAAAGCTCTCATGTCTTGTTAGCCGTTATACCTAATTATAATATATTATATATATATTTAAACTAAATGCGCGATGTGACCAGCATAAAAAGAAAAGTATTTTTATCCATGTCTGCGATTGTTGGGCAGCGTCCACAAAAAGATCCTCATCAACAATATGGCCGCAACTGCAATGCAGTGCCCACAGTGCCCGATGAGGCAAGAGACAAAGCATCGCTATTCGCCTACGGTTGCGACATCTTACCCATTCTCGCCCCTTACACTGTGCCTGTCCGATGATCGGGAAAACATGGAATATAAAAGATAGAAATAGATTATTAAGTATTGATAAGTAAAAAGATAGATTAAGATTAGTAAATATTATTACACGATTATGTATTTGTATAAGTTAATTTAAGATGGTATTCAATAGGATAATTCGTCGACAAGCGTTTTAGCTTGACGAAAGTTTTTTATGTAAAAAATAATAAATACATATTTTTCAAAAAAAATAAAGTAAGTATTAAAAATAAATCTGAGTATACCATCATAGCACCGAAACCAGCGCTCATCATTCATTTTGCCATCAGTAAATATTATTTTTCTTATTTTATTTTTCACCCTAGTTTGTTGAATGCGCTAACCTGCAAAAAGCCAATCCTTGTTCACGACAATCCAATCATTAACTATGAAATACATTTTTTAATTACTTTTTTTCTATTATCGAGCAACTCGAAGTAAAGTAAAACTACGCAGAAATTATAATTGTCTTATTTACATTCGTAATACAGAAATGGGGATAATACTGCGCTTAATATGATTATCGAACGAGCAATATCATATTATATTTGATTTTTTTCATTTTTCCGTGCATGTCAAAGTTATCGGAATTGCAACATCTATGAAAGTGCACGCAATACGCCATCAGTAAAATGAATTTTCAAAACTAGTCAATGTAAACTATACCCGTCTACCGAAATTAAAATATTCCACCCTCTTTTCTCTTTACACGGCATGTCTTCGACGCCCCATCGATAAATATTCAAAATTAATTCAAATATACCATCGCGGTACCGAAAAATGAAAATTTAATTCCTCTCTCCACCCGTTTTACCGATCGTAGGTAATACCTTTCTAACTTCATCACTCTCGTACAATCGTGCGAATCTATACTCTCTGTACTCCTGTAAAGTCTCATATATGTAGCGAACAAGTTACCAATTTTTTCAAAATTAATCTAACGAGGAAAGTACACGACTTGTCAGACGCCGATTTTGATGAAATTTTGATATGCTGTAGAGTATAAAAAAAGTTTTTTTTATCGGCCCATATGCAGTTTCAAGGGGTGAAAACTACCCCTAAAGTTCACCCCCTGAAAATAGTTTTTCCTACATATCTCGTTTTCAACTCGATATTTTTTTATGAAACAAAATGGAAATTATTTCTCGTGCAAAGGACAAATAATTCACAGTGATTTAAGCAGTGGAGTTGCATCCCCTATCTTCTTTTTGGTCATAATTATGGACTAAAAAAAATTATAAAATAACATAAAAAAATAATAAAATATTTTTTAACACACATAATTAAAAAGTAAAATTGACGTGTTTCGGCATTTTCATAAATTTCACCCCTAAAGGAGGGGGTAAAACACCCCTTACAAGAAACATCAATAAATACATGTATCGAGTAGTCCAATTTCGTAAAAAAATTTGTATGTAATGGTTTTTGAGGTGGCTGATTATGAATCCGTCATCGTATTTTGTTAATTAAAAATAGCGGATCCAAAATGGCGGACAAAAAAATCAAAAAGGGTTTAATTTTAATGATAAATTGTATACGAGAGGATTTTTGAGGTCGCTGATTACGAATCTGTTATCAATTTTTGAAAATTCTAATTATCCTGCGCTTTATAACCATACAGCCCCAAACCCCTAAAACCCAGATAGGCATTCAGCCTGTGTTTTTTCTAACCAACAAACCCCCAAACTCCTAAACTTCAGACAGGTCAAAGGCCTGTGCGTTATAACTATACAGTTTCAAATCTTTAAACATCAGACAGGCCGATTGTCTATGACTAAAAAAAACCGCACAACTCCTAAACTGCAGGCGGACGAAAGGTCTATTCTTCATTGTGCTATACTGTGGAAAACCGTTCTTATAATTTACTTATTTTAAATAAATTATCGGTACTGTTCAACTTATGTACTTATTTATTTCTTTGTCTATTTATTAACGGGAATGACTCTCTTCTTACGAAAATAATAACAAAAATCAATTAATAAGTTGCCAAAGTTAATTTTAGTGATGTAATAATTTTTTTTTTTTTTAAATGAACCTTAATACATTCGGGGAATTACATTCAATGGGTAAATCAAAACATTTATTTCTAATAGTAAACAGTATATTAATACGATTATATATATAATTCGTACTGCTACCGTGCTCGATAAATTCGCGAGAATCTGAAATATAATAATCAACAATTTTTAAAAATAAACATCTTTAAAACATTGGCTCGTCCGGGAAGGTGGTGTTCATTTTGCGAGTTTGGGGTTTGTTGGTTTAAAAAAACGCAGGCTGAATGTCTGTCTGGGTTTTAGGGGTTTTGGGGCTGTATGGTTATGAAGCACGGGATAATTTGAATTTTCAAAAATTGATAACAGATTCATAATCCCTCGAAAAGCATTACATACAAATTTTTTTTACGAAATTAGCCTACTCGATACATGTATTTATTGATGTTTCTTGTAAGGGATGTTTTACCCTCTTCTTTAGGGGTGAAATTCATGAAAATGCCGAAACACGTCAACTTTATTTTTTAATTATGCGTGTTAAAAAAAGGCTTTTATTATTTTTTTATGTTATTTTATAATTTTTTTTAGTCCATAATTATGACCAAAAAAAAGTGTTTTCACTCCTTAGAAAATAGAGGATGCAACTCCACTGCTTAAATCACTGTGAATTATTTGTCCTTTGCACGAGAAATAATTTCCATTTTGTTTCATAAAAAAATATCGAGTTGAAAACGAGATATGTAGGAAAAACTATTTTCGGGGGGGTGAACTTTAGCGGTGTTTTCACCCCTTGAATCCGCATATGGGCCGATAAAAAAAAAAACACGTGTCTAATATTTTTTTTATACTTCACAGCATATCAAAATTTCATCAAAATCGGCGTCTGACAACTCGTGTACTTTCCTTGTAAGCATCCTATTCCGTTTTAAGAATTAATATCGCATACCTTTTTCTTCTTCTTCTTCTTCTTTTTCCCCGTCGTATGTTCCTGAAAAAAAATCCCGCAACATGTAGCAAAATTAGTCCAAGTACATTATTTTGATAGAAAAAATTTAGTAATTTTTCATATCACTTTTAACCTTTTTTTTTTAACTTTGTCGACTTTTCCCATTCACCCTAATTTTCCTATATTTCTTCTTCTTCCAAATCTTTTCTATAATACTATGACGTCTCTATTTCCCTTTCACAGCACCATTATTACAGATGATTTAAAGGAGCTTAATAAAGTCGGAGACTCCTTTTGTCTCGGGTCATTAGTTTTTCTAAATCTTTTCGAATTCCTGCTTTCTACGCTCTTTCGAACTAACAAACTGCATTCTATTGTGAATGCCTCCTCTCACGGTTCCTTTTCCAACTATTTGATTATCTCGTTGCCTTATCTTCTTGTACTCCATTCTATCCACATCGATTTTCCCTTGGTCCGCATCGTATGGGTCTATAGTGAAATGGATCATTTTTTGACTCGGATTGCTGGGCCCTTCTGTTTCTATTTCTCTAAAATGTCTCCGTGTCTTCCATACTAGGCTTTGGTCAGATATCAACGTTTTTTCTTTTTACAACAAATTTTACTTTTACCTGTCTATCCAATTGACTCTTCCAGCCGGACCCTGGTTAAATAATTTCCCCCTTCATTATGCTATTCTGTTATCGTCTTTGTTATTCGTTTACGCCTTAAACATATTCCGCTACCTTCTTCACGTTTTCGTTTCCTTTTGACACCCTACTTAATTTTTTTTAATCGGTGTGGTATTCGAAAATGTTGCCTACGAACCATTAATAGAAAAAAGCGCCAATACAACGCTACAATTCGCTCATCAACGATCGCGCGCTGATCCTGACAGCGACGACAAACAGCTTAATTTTGAATTAAATAAATGCACATATTATATTACTATCAATGTACACATCAAGCCGTTTAAATGAACTTGTTTAATTTTTCATTATGCGGGGTTGTTTCTTAAGTTCATCTTCAATACTCGCTGATAGTATTTGCGAGTAATAGCTCGTATAAATTTTTTCTTTTGAGTAATACACATCGTGAATGGTCGTGCAACTTTTATGTATTTAATTATACCCCCCATTTCTAAATCCTTTGTTGCGTTCTCTTTATTTCTAAGCAGATATTCGTGCCCGATTTGACTGCAATTGTTGCGTAAATGATCGAATCCGATCTCAATAACACACTTGTAAGTTGCATAATATTCCATCTATATATCGATACAGATTCGATATTTTATCGAGCAATGATGTCCCCGGGAAATTATTCTTCGGATACAAATCATTAATTTTCGATTTCTCGCCATAATCGCATTGTTCGTTATCAGTGAGCAATACCTTGCATAGCCGAGAATGTAAATTCCGTTTTTCGGTCGAAATGTCAGCACGTGTGGAGTTGGAGTTTGTATAAGTGTCTTGATGTGCGCGTGTCCGGCGGTAAACAAGGGGAGCGTCCGTCGGCAGCATGAGCTGCACAGTTATAAGAAAATAGTGTATACATGTGTGCGCGATAGATCAGCCGACATAGCCTGCTGTATTAATCAATTTTGGCAATTTACCGTTAATTTGCATAAATTAATCTCGAGCCGAGCTTATTACATAAGTGAATGGCCGTTGCGATATTCTTCAGCTAATCAGCGCACGCTATGTATTGCGGTTGGTTTTGTTCTAGTCGCCATACCGTAAAATTTTACACGTTAAATTAACCGCCAGGCCGTTCTAATGAGCCCTTGTAGAAAATCTGTGTCCAGTTGTTTGTTTTTTACTACTCAAATCTTGTCACAGGTAGAACGCGACCATGTTTCTGTTCCTTTGTGATAATTTATATTATTTTGCTTTTTTATTTTCTCGTTTGGATAAAAGTCGTAGTCAACTGAACACGTGAAGCAGTTGCCCCATGAGACTCCCGTACAAGAAGAGGCGCTATCGTTGCGTGGAACGTGGGTCTGCATTTTTTTTTTGTTTTTTTTTCCCCTAGTCAACAACTTAAAAAATCTGAATTAAAAACTTAGGGCTCCGCCGTGTGAAACTGTCCATAGTGTGACATGGCTGATGTCGCTCGCACCACCGTGAGTCGAAAAATTGTATTTACTTATTTTTTTTTTTTTTCCTTTGCCGTATTTGTCGTGTTTGCCGTCTAAGAAGATCTTCGGGAAAATTCAAATTTTGTCCGCAAGAAGAGAGATTTCGTAACATTGGCTCCCGAACTGGGATTCGCAACAATATTTATCCTTTAAATCAGGGGTGGCCAACCTAAATGATCTCGCGGGCCACTTTGGAAATGATTCATAACTCCGCGGGCCGCATATAAAATCATATATCTCCATATTAGATTTAGACTCACTATTTTTATAGTGAACAATTGAAACATGATGACTGTTATTATTAATTATTGTTAGTTATTATGCTTACATGTAAACAGAGATAATATGATAATAATGATACTAAACGCACATTGCGAAGAAATCTATAACACTAAAAATGAAATATAAAATATATATATAAATATAAATGAAATAAACAAAAACAAAATCATTAAAAAATATTTATTTTACTAATGCTACTTCGGCCATCCCTTCTTCTTCTTCTTCTTCTTCCGGTGCCATGTTCGTTGTCAAACTTAGGCGATCATTTAGATAACATTTCTGTAGGCCTCCCTGTCGCCAGCGAGTCGGAAAAGTTCCTCAACGCTCCTGTCGGTCCACTCCCGTATATTGCACAGCCACGATAATCTTTTACGGTCGATGCGGCGTTTTCCTTCAATTTTACCCTGTATGATCGTTTGCGCCATTCTGTACTTTGGTCCTCTCGGTATTAATCCGAAATATTATAATTTTCGTTGCTTGGTTGTTTTCAAGATTTCCTGTTCTTTTTGGAACTCATCTAGTACCGTCTTGTTGGTAATGTGCGTAGTATATGGGATTTTTTACATTCTTCGTAAACACCGTCTCTATACAGTTCATAGTTTTGACTTTGAGCGTACAGGCTTCACAGCCATGGGTTAGTACCGACCAGACGTAACAGCGAAGTATCTTCAACCTCATTGATTTGTTTAGGTGATGACTGCATAGGGTTTTTTGAATTTCGATGAACGCGCTTCGTGCTATTTCAATTCGGGTTTTAATTTCTACGTCTGCATCTACTTCCTCGTTCAGCCAGGCTCCTAGGTATTTGAAGTGCGTTACTCCTTTTATGTCCTCATCTTGTATGTACAGTTTCGCTTGCCCGACATCCTCTCGGCTTACTACCATCAACTTAGTTTTCGATGTGTTTATTCCGATTCCTTTCTGTATACAGGTAGCATTTACGGCGTCCACTAGTTCTTGCAGATCTTCCATCGTCTCCGCTAACACTACGGTGTCGTCCGTGTATCTAATGCTGTTAATGATCTCACCGCCGATCCAGATTCCTTTTGCTCGTCCTTCCAAGGCTTCCGCGAAAATCACTTCCGCATATATATTGAATAATGTTGGCGACAATACACAGCCCTGACGTACTCCCCGACGGACACTTGTACTACAGCCGTTTGACACGTATATAGATTTCTCAAAAGGCGTATATCTTGATCGTCTAAACCTATTAGCTCTAATATTTTAAATAGTTCGTCATGACGCACTTTGCCGAAAGCCTTCTCGAAGTCGATGAAACAAACGAATACTGTTTTCTGAAATTTCCTGCATTTCTGAAGTAATACATTCATACAGTATAAGGTGTCTCTGGTGCCGAGTCCGCTGCGAAAACCGAACTGTTCGCTGCCCATCATATTTTCACATTTATGTTGAATCCGATTTTGAACGATTTGCAAGAGTATCTTCAAAGTATGGCCCATCAGGCTAATGCGTCGGTAATCTCCACACGACGCCGGTTTGTTCTTTTTTGGTATTGGGACGAGAGTGGACTGAAGCCAATCTCTCGAAAATCTTCCAGTACAGTATGCCATATTCAGAAGAGTTGTAAGCAGTTTGACACCCTCTATATCTAAGACGAGTTTTAGTATGTCTGCCGGCAAAACGTCAGGTCCAGGTGCTTTGCGATTCTTAGCTCTTTTGATAGCGAGTTCCACTTCAGATTCCAGTATGCTTGATCCGGTCAAATCCTGTTCTTCATTCTGTCGTATCGCCTCGGCTCGCATATCATTAAAAAGCTCTTCGATGTACGTCATCCATTCTGTGCACCTATCTTCCTTTTCTAATAGGAGTCTTCCATTCTTATCCCGTAGAAACTGATGTCCTCGTTTTTTGGGAAAAATACCGCTTGTTGTTTTAATCAGTTTGTGGAGATTAAAGTCATCTTGTCTACGCTGAAGGGTTTCAATTTCTTCGCAGACTTTCTCGAGGTGTTTCGCTTTGACTTCCCTGATTTTTCTTCGAATGTTTATGTCAGCATATTTCGCTTCATCCTTATTTTTCTGTTTCCTTCTTTGCTCGATTAGTACCAGGATCGCATCTGTCATCCATTCATTTTGTTTCATCGCCTTCTCGAGGATTTCTTTACTTGGTTGTATGATGGCACTCTTTAGTTGTCTCCAATATTCCGCAACATCGTGTTGGTCGGCAATTTCTGGTTCCGTTTCTTTCATGCGGCTCTTCATTTCTTTTTTCAGATTTTCAGCAATTTCGAGCGATCTCAGGTTTGCAGTATTAATTTGGTCTTCGTTGACCTCTGCTGTCTATCCGTTTTAGACGAATCTTTACAATAGCACATAATAAGTTATGGTCAGAGTTTATGTCAGCTCCTGGAAAAATCTTTACGGCTTGAACACAGTTTCTAAAGCGTTTTCCTATTGAGATAAAGTCAATTTGGTTGCGAACTATGCGTCCATTGTGTCCATCTTGCGGTGACTTCCACGTATGGAGCCTTCTTTTTGGCAGTTGAAACCATGTATTCATAATTACCAGCTGTTGATCTTGGCAGAACTGCACCAGACGTTCATCACGCTCGTTTCTGGATCCTAGTCCGTACTGTCCAGTGACGTGTGTTGTTGCTGTGCACCCTACTTTTGCGTTGAAATCGCCTATAACCATCGTAATGTCGTGATTCTTAGTATACAAAAGTGCTTCTTCTAACTTATTTTAGAAATCTTCTATCTCATCGTCATCTCTGTCTACCGTTGGCGCATATACTTGCAAGATATGAATATGGAGCAAGTGACTCCGAAACATGTCGGCACGTTTTAATTTTTAATTTAAAAATAATTTCTGTTTAATAAAGATTTTATATTGTTCAATAAAGTGTTAATACAGAAATGGAAGAAAATAATTTTAACCTACATATTAAAAAGATATTTATTCTAATCTGTTGGTTTCCTTGCATCTGTATCATTATTATTTTTTCTGAGAGTGGAATGAAGTTCAGAATGGTGTTGGAGAGCTCTTCCTTCATGATGATTCCAACTCCGCTCTGCCGAGCCTTATTCACAGATCCGGAGTAGTAAATTGTATAGCCGCTAGATATCAAATAGCCGGAATCAGGCCAGCGAGTTTCTGATACTCCGAGGATTGCCACGTTCAGCCGCATTATTTCAACGATTAGATTTCGTAGCTTTCCCTCCTCAAGTAGTGTTCTAATGTTCCATGTGCCGATCCTTATATCTTTCATCATGTCGAACTGGAAGATTCTTCGCATTCCTGTCCCATTTAAGGGACGCACAGGACTCGGGGCCGTTTTTGTTGGCTTCTTCCCCATGAAGACTATTCTAAGGAAATGTAGTGCAGTAGTTTCCCATTTGCCTTCTGCACCGCAGTATTGCAACCGTTGTAGAGATTATGCCTCCGGCGCCTGCAATATTCCGCAATAAGCCGTATCAGGATCTTTTCCTGACGCCCTATCTTGGTACTGGTGGATACTGCTGCTCACCATCAGGGTTTAATTTCAGAGTGTCCTTCTCCTAGCCTTTGGGTCAAAATCATTCCTACGAGGCAGTAGGTTTCCTTGGGGTTAAAGGAAAGAGGGGGAGCGATTTTATGGCGACCCTCACTCGTTAAGAAGTAAGAGTATTCGTAGAACATTGCAAGGTTTTAGTGATGAAGAACCCCATTTTCTTCCCTTGCGTTCTCCTACTCTCGGTCCTGTCACTGCTGGAATCACTCACTGGGAACTTTCTACCAGCAGCCGCCTTTTAGTCGCCTCTTACGACATGCAGGCTTACAGTTGGCGTATTCTAGCTCCCCGCCAACAGGGGTACCCTTAACAATACATAGCTAAAAAGTATCTAAGTCGTATCGCTCGATTTCGAGCATCGTGACTGCCTATTTGTACACTAGCAGTATAGATCAGGGCAACGCTCATGGCAATTGCTATATGCAACGCGAGTGTACACACGCAACTGAAATGTACGGTATCCTTTTATGCCTCAAACCTTTAATATCTAGCGAATCACCGCCGCAAAACGCTCTTTCATTACGGAATCTTTATTGGCAACTGAGTCCCGCCTTACTTCTTCCGATAAAAGTGTTCTATCTGCAAAAAGATAAATTACGCAATAAGATAGCTCTGCCAATTAGGTTGTGGGATGGTATTTTTATGGATTCCTACACATGCTGGAATGCCAGGAAATAAATGAGCAAGGATCTGGCTTCTGAAGCAATCCTGTACACCCCTACAAACATAAGCGCTCACTACCCATGTTTCATTTCCAATTTCCTGCATATATATTACTCTGATAAATGGGAGCAGTTTTGGTTATCTAGTCATTGCGGCTGAGTCATCAAACCAAATACAGAGTTTGGTAGCCTCGATTTCAAATGACAGCAGGGATTTTTTGATCCTGAGCAGACTAAGAATCGGGATTGCTTTCATACCACACGATTCCGTCTTTGAACGTAAGTCTTCTCCTGTAATATGTCCCGTTTGTTTACAATCTATTCCGCCAGAGATCAGCTATGTACTTGGATAATAGCCAAGCATTAATCCTATTGGAACAACGTTGTCCACTAACCTGTCCAATTGCAGTGAATACACTTAAATCCGTTAAAACAAACTAGGCAGATTCATGTAGATGGCGCATGCGCGTTATAGCCTTTCGATTACAGACGACACATGGGCTGTAATAAAAATTTAATAAAAAAAAATTATTATTACTGATTTAAAGGAGGAAAGGTTTTACACGGAACTGATAGTAGCCGCTTGTTATCGCGTTACAAGTGCAATCCCGCGTGTGTTTACTGTGTGCACTGAACTAGCGCGCATATAATGGTATACGTGGTGGTTTGCCATTGTCTTCAACGTGATTATTAGCGAGTATTTAATTTAATTCTTTTGTAATAAGTTCTATCGTCGTCCGGGATCGAACTTGTAACCTCCGTAATGGAAGTCAAGCGCTCTAGCAACTAGGCTATCGCGACGACAGCTAAAGGATATATATACACTAAACATGCACGTGCGCAAAGAATTGATGTAAAGTACTAGTTAACACACATATGTACACACATGTGTTATATGTATCTCTCTCTCTCTCTATATATATGTATATATATATATATATATATATATATATATATATATATATATATATATATGTATGTATCTATATAGATGGTGATTATAATTAAAGTCGAAGTTTCAAAACGCTATAAAAAAAAGAACCACTGATCAGAATGACGTCCAAAATTTGAACAGAATATTATTGGCCAAGGGGGAAAGCAGATGACATTAAAAAAAAAGTTTTTTTTGTTTCTTTTTTTTTTTTTGACTTATCAACTAGGGATTTCACCCAGAAAAGGGCTGTACAGGTGTGATACTGTTAGTTATGTAAGCTCTTCCACCACGGCAAGGTCATATCACATCGGATGGGAAAAATCCCTGAGGCCAAAAACCGCATAAAAAGCATCAATCGAATCGATTTTTAAATTTCGTGAGACTAGCGCAAAACATGTTCAATATGCTGTACATCGTTTTCTGTAACAAGTTAAAATCGAGAAACAGCAGGACAATTAAAACCCGATTTTTCCCATCCGATGTGATATGACCTCGCCGTGGTGGAAGGGCTTATATAACTAACAGTATCACACCTGTACAGCCCTTTTCTGGGTTAAATCCCTAGTTGATGAATCCAAAAAAAAACTTTTTTTTTAATGTCATCTACTTTCCCCCTTGGCCAATAATATTCCGTTCAAATTTGACGTCATTCTCATCAATGGTTCTTTTTTTATTGCGTTTTGAAACTTCAACTTTAATTATAATCACTCTGTATATAATACAAAGTCGGATTAGTTACACCATTTATAACTCAAAAAAGGCTGGACCGATTTTTATGAACTTTGATTTGTTGGATTTGTCTTCGCTCCGAATAGCAGAATACAAAATTTAAAAAAAATTCATGAAGAAAATTCTTTTTTTTTGCTGTTTTTGGCCCAAAAGGGGGGTTTAAATATTTATTTAACCGTAATTTTTGGATTTTATGGAAGTGCTTCTGTGTTTTGTTATATATTTTGAATTTCGCTTTTAAAAGATTATCTGGGAGCGAGTTTCTTTAATGGTGATTTTTGAGGTCGTTCTAAATTTCTATATTATATATTCTAGACGGTTTCTTGCGCCCAGAGTAATCGCTCAGCTTAAAGTTGTAAATTGTCACAGATAGAGGTATAATTGTAATTTATGATTCAATTCTGATAAGTCGAATCGTTTCCGAGCTATTGTAAACCATCTTATTGGGATTATTCCGTACATCATATGTGTACGAAATCCTAAAAATCGGTATAAATTTACTTTAAGAAATTAAATTACTTTAGAAACACGTTTTTTCGTGTGTAGAGCCCATCATTAGCTAACTGCGCAGAGTACACACTTTATTAAAAAGTATAGTCCGAAAAAACATGTTTCCAAAGTAATTCACATTAATTTTTAAAGTAAATTTATACTAATTTTTATTACGGAGAGAATAATGCCTTGCTGCCACGTGAATTACATTAATTTCAATGTAATTAAAATACTTTTCATTTTGATTTTTGTACATTTATTAAACTTAATTCATTTTGAGTATTAATTTTATCTTAATAGAAAACTGAATTTAATTCAGCTAATAGGTTAATACATTTATTGATTCTGAGACGGTACGAAGTTCGCCTGGTCAGTTAGTATATGTATATATGTGTATATGAAAAATACAGATCCGCACCAAAATATATCTACACACTCTCTCATGCTCACGCACGAACACGCACACACATAAACACAAACAAGCTCACAAATGAAATCTAATCATCCACACACATACAGATATTCTTAATGGAAGCAGATAGGACAACTCGGCTTTACGTCGTCAAACTCTTGACGATTATTAAAAACTCTCCTGAACGACTACCAAATATGTCTTGTTCATGATGTTGCTTCTCTAGTTTGTTGTATAGTATAAATAAGGAGCGTAGAGGGGAGCATGCATACTGCTGAGTACTTGCAAACTGTACTGCCAGTATATGAGTTGGTCGGGCACCTGAACTGGGTACTTTAATACATAAATATTTTCTCTAGGAGATTGAGACAATTTATTTTACCACGCAACAGATTACACAAAAACGAAGCGCTATCTCCTCCCCCCCCTCTACACTATTCATGTTTAATTATCTAAGTGTTTTTCCGTATTCGAAACGCCCGCCACTGAATTTACTAAATCTTTACAATAAGTATTTTATAAACTTCATCTGCACTCTTTCGATTCTATCTACTAAATCAGCAGATGTAGCATTCCAAATCAGCGAGCCAAATTCTAAATGCGAACGAACCAAAGCGGAGTATAAGAATAAATATGTTTCGATGTATCTGAACATTAAACCCAGCATTTTCTTCGCCTTACCAATTGTGTTCATTACATGAAATTTAAATGTAAATCTATCATCTAAAAAAACGCCAAGATTCGTTACACCTGTCTACTTTTTCAACAGATAACCCTCTATATGCTATAAGAGACAGAAGTAGGGTGAATTTTGCGAGTAAACGAGATAAATTTACATTTGGACGTATTCACCGGTAAGTTATTAGCAACACTCCAGGATGCAAAATTATCTACATCCTTTTGTAATGATATGGTATCTTCAACATTTCTTGTTTCTCTGAATAATGTTTCATCATCAGCATATAATAGAATTTTGGAATACAACATTCGGTAAACCATTGATGTATAATAAAAAGAGGAATGAGACACTCCGGAGGAGCAGTGAAAATAGCAGGACCTGCAGTTACCAAATTGGACATATTGTTACCGATTCCGCAAATAACTCTCCATAAGTTTTAATAGTCCAGTATCGAACCCAAAGTTATTTAATTTACACAGCAGACCTGAATGAGCACCCTATCGATACCTTTTTGGAAATCAGCGTATACTACGTTCACCTGCGAGGACTTATCTAGTGGTGACCGGACAAAAGCGCACAAAACAAAAGCGCACAAGACAAAAGCACACATGATAAAAACGCATCGGACAAAAGCCCACACGGATAAAAGCGCACATGGATAAAAGCGCATATGGATAAAAGCGCACACGGATAAAAGCGCACATGGATAAAAGCGCACACGGACAAAAGCGCACACGGATAAA
This sequence comes from Icerya purchasi, assembly GCA_039619475.1. Taxonomy (NCBI): domain Eukaryota; kingdom Metazoa; phylum Arthropoda; class Insecta; order Hemiptera; family Monophlebidae; genus Icerya; species Icerya purchasi. The sequence continues at coordinate 587,832,432 of CM077115.1, forward strand.
ACCGCACAGAGATAAAAGCGCACATCGATTTGCAGAACAGGAGCTAAATTATTAATTTCTCGGTTCTCGGCAATTGCATCATTTGTGAAAAGGCAAAACTGGACGGTTGCCCCGCAAAGAATTTAAAATTCAAAAAAATTATTGGTAATCAGCGAAAACAAAGTAAAAATAATACAATTTTTTGTATGATTCACTAGTCATTTTTTTGTTTTTTTTTTTGTTCTTATATGTGTATTTGTTTGTTAATAATCATAGTGTCTATTGACTATGACCGCTAGGAAGTGACCGTATATAAAAAAATAAAATTTGTATCAATAATGTATTCAGGGGCGTCTCAAGCATGCCAAGTTGTGGGAGTGGTGCATTACCCAAAATACCGATTCATGAATTCATATAATTTAAAAATAATTTTTTTTTATACTGTATAGCTTATATAACAAAATGTTATATGGTGTTTTTTAATGATTTTCTTTAAACTTTTACAATGTGGGTCTTTTATTTTCTACTTCTGCAGTCAAAACTGATTTAGATCGAACTGTGAGGACTAAAAATATTTTTAAAAAAAAATTTTATTAAAAGAAATCTCACCTTTTAATGCTAAGCCTATAAGACTTTGTACTAATGCTTTACTTTTTCAAACAGTGAGGGTAACTTTTATTTTACACTGTTGTATACTAACCGTTTCTTTATAAATTGTTTCAACTGGTCTGAATTTTCTTAATAATTTTTGCTTTTAAATTAGTATCGAAAAATCCGCAACTCTTTGTTAACTTGGTAAAAGTTTTCATTATATTTGACACTTCTATATATCGTCAACCGTTTGTTTGCTTATTTCTTCTTCATCGTTTTCATCACTGTTGTTTATTTGACTCTTTGATCGCGGTTTCATTGCTGATTAAAACAACTGTTGCAATATTTTTGTCAACGTTTAATTATTCCTTTGATAATAAATTTCCCGATGATCATTCTAATATTGTGAAAAACTTGAACTCTGTTTTTATTCCGCAATACTTCAAACTTTTATATTAAGGGAATTTTACTTACTTTCATTTTAATATGATCAGAATAAAATATATAAATATAATGATTGAATGATTTAAAACTGAACCGAATTCTCTGTTAATTAAACGGCTTCTATTGTATAATTCTTTAAATTTCTACAAGTCTGTTGTAGTGACCTAAATTATACGATTCTTGGCTGTTGTTAAGAACTTCGCAATTCGACCATAGTTGCAGATAAATACATAAAATAAATATATTTGCACTTCCTTGTTACTAGGTTAATATCTTGATGCAGAGGGACTAAAAACGTATACAAAAAAAATCTAAAATTTATTTCAATAAAATAGTTCGGAAATTTAAATTATTGTGAAGTTGTGAAAGAGTTTCATGTAGAGTTGAGAAAAAATATGTCAAGAACATTATGTTTGATTTACTTGTTACTTGAAATAATCAAATTTCGTACTTTCAGCTAAAATTCATCTGCTTTTAAGATTCATAATTTTTAATTTCTAATATGGGAGAATTTAATTTTTTAAAATAAAATGAGCAGGGGCCGATACCTTCTGTGATTTTAATAATTTAAAATTATTTTTACTAAGAATTCTAAACGAAACGGTTATTTGCTTTATTATTATCTGGAAATGCCATTCGTTGTTGGAGAAATTTATTATTATGTTTTGTGGTGAGTGTGGTTAACGGGGAGCCAATAAGTGGCCCATAAACGTACGAAAAAGATGTATAGAAGAAAAGAAATTAAAAGTATTGTAGCAGAAATACAATTTTGTGGGCAAAATACTTTAAGGTGGATAAAAAAACATTAATCATTTGGCAAAATCATGATTTTTTCGTTATAAAACTCTTAATTCAAATATGAGATTTAATGTACTTAATTTTGAAATATATATTTTATTGAAATTAATAAAAAATTTTTAAAATGGGCCGAATTTGAAAACAGCAATAAGCATATTATAAAATCTTTAATTAAAATATAAAATCTCCGAATTTAATGAGTCCGACTTTAAAAGTATGTATTTTATTTAAACTTGAAAAACTCTTTCTACTTTTGATCGACCCTGAAAAGGACAATATGCATTGAATTATATGAATCAAATGTTATATTTTATAATAGAAATTAATTGCGAAGTAAATTTTGATTTTCGTTTTTATTTTTTAAAGTTTAACTTTGATTACAGTTTGACTGTTTTATGAGTATTTATTTTATTTACTACATTTTATCAAGAAAAAAGTAACATTAATGAAAACAAACGGTTTCCGCTCATCGTTGTATGTGAATAATTGAAAATTAATTTCAGCGCTCAAATGATCGCTCACAAGACGGTGACAATAAAAAAAATGATAAAATCAAATTACCAGATTTGAATGCAAAAGGCAGTACATTCCATGATTTAAATGCAATTTTTGAAATACTTAAAAAACTTTTAAAATCTTCGCAAGAATTGAGAAGCATTTGCACGTCAATATGTAAATGTTCTATATGTTCCTTCAAAAATTTAAAGTTACATCTATTATATCTATTATTAATTTGATTCAAGAATTATTTTTTTTACTGGAATTGTAAATATTTTTCGAAAAGGTTAAAAAATTGAAAGAATTTTAAATAAGTCGTCATGAATACAAGAAGTAAAGACTTCAAAAACAGCTCTGTTTTTTTTTAAATGGAATGTTATAAAATCGAAATCACATCACAACTTTTTAGCGCACAACGCACTTTGTATTTGAAAAATCAGGTTTGGGATTATGAATATTTTTTACAAAAAGAACCAGAGAGTTGATCAATGCAGAAATTTGTTTATCATTATTCATTTTTTGAAACATTTTTACCGTACTTCGAATTAGTTGTATAACATCAAACTTATTACTGAGTTTTCTGTTCAATGATTCCATTAAATTTTTGATTTTAAGCATGATACTTTTAGCAAAAACAATGAACAAATAAAATCAAAGATTAACTTTTTTTAAGCGGACTAAAGGTTTATACATGTGTTTTACTGTCAAAATCTTTATTTGTTTTAAAATACGAATTAAATTTTTTAAAACAATTCTCAGCCTTAGAATTGTATTATAAAGAACTTTATCATTTGAAAATAACGTTTTCTAGTATTGGAAAGAATTTGAATTAAAGTCACTGTCGTCGACCGAAATTTTAAACTAACGAATTTATTATTTACACAAAAAGAAACACAACAGATAATCGGCGAAAATAAAAAAAACAAACAAATCTACTAAATTCTACTCTTTATTAATTTTTCACGCAAATTAACAGAACATAACTTTTACAAACAACAAATATACGCATTTATAAATCGATAACAACGCTTTATATATTCGAACACCTAAAGGAGATACGTTTTCTCCCGCAAACAAAACACACAATGACCCACACCAATTTGCTACATACGCGTCTCTAAAACTAAAAACTACTTGATGCCGACCGCGACAGCCATACTGTCCTTAAAAAAATACATACCAACGCTATCCTGACAATATGGCAACCTTTTAAATTAAGGCGCTGGCATACAATTATCAAATAAAACAAAAATATAAATATTGCGGCGAAAATAATAGAAATAATAATTAAATATAATCGGACCTTGTTACGCAAAATTAAAAATAATGAATTTTAAAAGCAGATGAATTTTAGCTGAAAGTACGAAATTTGATTATTTTAAGTAACAATTAAATCAAACATAATGTTCTTGACATATTTTTTCTCAACTCTACATGAAACTCTTTCACAACTTCACAATAATTTAAATTTCCGAACTATTTTATTGAAATAAATTTTAGATTTTTTTTGTATACGTTTTTAGTCCCTCTGCATCAAGATATTAACCTAGTAACAAGGAAGTGCAAATATATTTAATTTATGTATTTATCTGCAACTATGGTCGAATTGCGAAGTTCTTAACAACAGCCAAGAATCGTATAATTTAGGTCACTACAACAGACTTGTAGAAATTTAAAGAATTATACAATAGAAGCCGTTTAATTAACAGAGAATTCGGTTCAGTTTTAAATCATTCAATCATTATATTTATATATTTTATTCTGATCATATTAAAATGAAAGTAAGTAAAATTCCCTTAATATAAAAGTTTGAAGTATTGCGGAATAAAAACAGAGTTCAAGTTTTTCACAATATTAGAATGATCATCGGGAAATTTATTATCAAAGGAATAATTAAACGTTGACAAAAATATTGCAACAGTTGTTTTAATCAGCAATGAAACCGCGATCAAAGAGTCAAATAAACAACAGTGATGAAAACGATGAAGAAGAAATAAGCAAACAAACGGTTGACGATATATAGAAGTGTCAAATATAATGAAAACTTTTACCAAGTTAACAAAGAGTTGCGGATTTTTCGATACTAATTTAAAAGCAAAAATTATTAAGAAAATTCAGACCAGTTGAAACAATTTATAAAGAAACGGTTAGTATACAACAGTGTAAAATAAAAGTTACCCTCACTGTTTGAAAAAGTAAAGCATTAGTACAAAGTCTTATAGGCTTAGCATTAAAAGGTGAGATTTCTTTTAATAAAATTTTTTTTTAAAAATATTTTTAGTCCTCACAGTTCGATCTAAATCAGTTTTGACTGCAGAAGTAGAAAATAAAAGACCCACATTGTAAAAGTTTAAAGAAAATCATTAAAAAACACCATATAACATTTTGTTATATAAGCTATACAGTATAAAAAAAAATTATTTTTAAATTATATGAATTCATGAATCGGTATTTTGGGTAATGCACCACTCCCACAACTTGGCATGCTTGAGACGCCCCTGAATACATTATTGATACAAATTTTATTTTTTTATATACGGTCACTTCCTAGCGGTCATAGTCAATAGACACTATGATTATTAACAAACAAATACACATATAAGAACAAAAAAAAAAACAAAAAAATGACTAGTGAATCATACAAAAAATTGTATTATTTTTACTTTGTTTTCGCTGATTACCAATAATTTTTTTGAATTTTAAATTCTTTGCGGGGCAACCGTCCAGTTTTGCCTTTTCACAAATGATGCAATTGCCGAGAACCGAGAAATTAATAATTTAGCTCCTGTTCTTCAAATCGATGTGCGCTTTTGTCCGTGTGCGCTTTTGTCCGTGTGCGCTTTTATCCATGTGCGCTTTTATCCGTGTGCGCTTTTGTCCTGTGCGCTTTTGTCCGATGCGTTTTTATTATGTGCACTTTTGTCCTGTGCGCTTTTGTCTTGTGCGCTTTTGTCCGTAAACCTTATCTAGTACCGCAGAAACATAATAAACTGTAAACATCATTAGGTTAGTCATAACCAATCTACCTTCAACAAACCATGCTGATCGATTGAAATACAATGTTTTGTGTATATAACCTTTTATAAAGAATAAGTTCAAAAATTTTAGCAATATCATTGGAAAGGTTATTTTTGGTAATGGACGTGATCTTAGACACCTTCTAAACACGTAGGAAAATGCTAGTGTTAATTATACAGTTAAAGATATGCGAAAGAGGTTTGGCGAATAAATCCCGACAAGCCTTAAAAATACACATGTACGTTGTCGGGGCCTAAAGTACATTTAGGCTTAAGCTACCGCAACACCTCACTTATATGTAGTTCTGTAATATTCCCCACAGAAATGTGGTTGGTACTAATGGAAGGATTAGGAAGGTTGAAATTCGACTGCTGCGAATTAGAAAAAATTGATGAGAAGTGAGTAGCAAAAGCAGAAGCAATGTGCTGAGAACTACGCAGAATTTGCCCTTCGTTCACGTGTATTCGTGCACTTCCTACCCGCTCATTCGAATGCAGCCAAAACTGTTTTGAATCTGCTCGCATTTTGCTCTCTTTAACACATTCATAATTTACTCTTACATCTAGTCTATACTTATTACCAAGAATTTTTCATATTTTTTTCATCATTTAATTGCTACGACTAAACGATTAATGATATTGTCATTCCACGAAGTAGACAAAAAGAAAACCAGACTAAGAGACTAACCCATTAGAAATGAATTTCATTAGTTAAAAGCAATATTACTGGTAACATGATTATGTACTTAAGAAATTTAATTCTTTCTATGCCCTACAAACTTTACAAAAAGTATTAACAAATTTAGAAGAATAGTCGAACTTACATAGGCTGACCTTTTCTTCATCCAAGATCAAATGTGTAGACTTTTTAATAAAAACATTCTTTTCTTAGACAATTCCCTTCACACATTCTTCCGCACAGCCACTTTTGTTGAAATTATTTTTGATAGCAAACTGTCCTGGCGTCCTCGCCTGGTATCTGTTAAAAAAGGTGCAGTAAATATATCATTACGTTAAAATACCTATCCTACAGAAGCCACAGCTATTTCTTCAAGCTTCTTTTAACACTTTTCCGACCAGTTATCCTCAACCGTCCCTTCTACCGATGCTCATTGTATTCTACCGCTTCTTCAATCCTTCTCAAAATGTTAAATCCGCTGCAGAATTTTTTCCTCCGACTAATACTGGGTTCGCACCACACTTTCCTCGCCCACAACCTACAATATTTATTGGGCTCTCCGCCCATGCACTTTCAAAAATCCTTTCATTCCATGCGTAATTCTCTAAATTTTTCTTCTCAGACTTCACAATCTTTACCCTGCTGTCCCCCGTCTATCAGAAGTTCTATTAGATTTCAACATCGACCTCATCATCCCAAAACTGTCTTCCATGAAGTATAGTATTTAGTACTCCTTTTATTCTATTCATTATTGTATTTTCAATATTGTACTTAAAATTCTTATTAATTCTTCAAAAATATACATTTCATTTTTTCTCGTACGTAAATGTGTGTTAATGAAATAAATCATATTTTATATGAATTTAAAACGAAGCTTGCGTATAGACACATAATAGGTCTATCAACGTTATCAACGAGCTCGAGGGATTTATTTAATTTTTGGATTTTGCATTAGGGGAGATGGTAGGAAAATTACAATTTTTAAATAAAAATCTATACTGATAAAAACATAATTATAACTTAAGACGTATGAAGTTAAAATTCACTAACTGTAGCATGGGCGCCGCCAGGATTACATTTAGGGTAGTGCATCGGCATCTACACTAGGGTGGGTCAAAACAATCGACTATTTTTTTTTTACTTCCGATATCGAAAAATTGGTTGCTACGCACCTCTAGAAAATTATCTCCAAATATGAGCTCCTAATATTAATTGGAAGGTCCTCCTCATCAAAGTTTTCCATTTTTACCTCAGTCCCATACGAAAAAATTCATATTTCACCATTAATTAAACGTATAGTAAATATCAACTTATATTTTTGTATGAAATTGAACGTTCTATAAAAGAGGTCTCTTACACTTTTTCCACTAATCTAACCATTTAAAAGATATTGAAGGTGAAGACCTGAGGAAATTTTTTTTTCTTTTTAATTTTATAACCCGCTGGAATGTGTACATTACATACTATATATATATATTATCGTGTACTCAATTCTGATATCACGTGACTCTGGCTTCTCCAAATTTCTCCAGTACTAAAAACACGCGTTAATTAAACTAGGTACGAACATAATATGGCGACGATTAATAAATATAAAATAATTCAATACGTATCTCTGTTGTCGGCCGGGTAGTGCAAGATCCTGAATGGCGGTGTCTCGTTGGTCCCTTAAATCGGTTGGTCTGCAGAGGGAAATTCGGTCCGCGGTATTTTAAGAACAATTAACGAATTATACTCCGTACACTTTTTTAATTATAACAATCGGAATTACGATCTTTCGCGCTTTTAACAGTCGAATTACGGCCAGTGGCTAACTTGAGCGGATTTTTCACTTTTTTACTGGTCCGATGACCAAGACCGAAAACTATCTCGTACCGACTTCGACCGTGACAAAAATTAGACTCTCACGAACTCTCTTTTAGCTGGTTTTTCTCGCCCTCGACTCTGGCTCATTCCAGCCGTTATTTTTCGTCGGCATGTTTTTTACAACCTGACCGCCGCACTCGTCGGAATCGCGACAAACGAAAGCCAATGGTCGAGGAGATCCTTTGACGTATTCAAAAAGGTCGTGCCTTCCCGGAATCTTTAGAACCTGCGATGTTTACGGGCCTTATTTTTTATGATTTGTACTATTCATTTTTTCCGAATAGTCCTCCGTGGGTGGCGATGCAGAATTCCTTTCTCCCTAGCCGACAACGGGATTACACATATACGCACACTTACGCTCACACCATTTGCCCGATAGTCTATTAAATTAAATTTTTAATATTTTATTTATTTGTTAAGTTATTTTGGTTTTATTTCGTTAATTTTTTGTCGAGCCATGTAATGGTCACATTACATCACCTATATTTTTTCATTTTTATAAAATATGAAAATTAATAATAACCGAAATATAAATTATTATCAATAACGCCGGTCATATAAATTTGTTTACTGCAGCATTTTTCCTAAATAATTTGTACAAGTTTTAATAATTTGAATAAGCTTTTATTTATCAATGTCATTCTTAGCCCGACCGCTAATACTTTTTCTGTCACAAAAATTGGTTCCAAAATGTGACATTAAATAGACTTATTTATTTTTCTTTTGTTGTGCAGTTGGAAACAATGTCATAGTCAATTTTCCTCGTTCTATACGGAGTATAGAAGTGATAGAACTGGGGATCCAGGAGTGTCCTTCAGCGGGGTACAGGGGCGGAGCTCCTAGCGAGCCACGAAGTGCTGTTTTTATATATAGATGTATATATATATATATATGTACACGTAACCAAAGAAAGCAAAAATAAAGACATCTGTACCATTTTTTCGTTTTTACGCAATGCACATACATTATTTCAAACGCGACAAACTCTACTGTAGTTATCAAATTATGACAAAATGAATCCATTCACTCAGCACGATTAACAGATGGATTACACTTACTTTTTGAATTGATTTTTTTGTTGTAATAACTTACGAATTTATTTAACTACATCAGAAGTCATGAATTCCAGTAGTCACAGACCATTAACAATGTGTCGAAGAACAAAAAAAAACCTATATACACTCTGTAATGGTCCTTACCATTACAGTACAGTGAAATTTAAAACGAATAAAATATAAATTGAAGTAATGAACAAATGAAACATGTTTTATATATTACAATTTTGTGTTTTTTTGTTACAACATATTTTAATTTTATGCTAATATATGATGATTACATCTAACAACACCCGATTAAACCAAAAGTACTTATATTTTTTTTTTTGAAATATCAAACAAAACTACATTTATTGTCAGCGGCGTATCTTTGGTCATTTGGTAGCTAAAAATATTTGAACACTTTCTTAGGCACGCACTTTTTTCTTTTCATATCTCGACATTCTTCTTTGTAGTGCCATACTAAGTTTCTAAACGTAGGCAACTACTTATTCATACATTTCAGCTGTATAGATGAAAGTAGTGTACTAGGCAATTTATGCAATGGAAATAAATCAATAAATTATAGACCGGCTGATAAATGTACAACTTTGTCCGACAACCATGTTTCAGTTTAATCCTTACAAAATTTTACTTTTTGAATAAAAATTATATTAATACTAATCATTAGTTCAGTACTTTGTAAAAACTCCTTTCCAGCTCCTATTTAATGTTAATTTCGTTTTCTAAAATCTGAGAAAGGAAAGGCGGCCGGGAGAAAGAAACTGTCCCCAGTATTCTCATCAAATCCATTAGGCTTAGTACATTATGAAAAGCTTAATTCCACAATCCATGATACTTATCAAGGGTATGGGATTTACTTTACTTTTAAGTATTAAAAAAGTATTGTATATATCCGCTTACAAATGCAAGAGTATTAAGTCGCAAGTATTAATAGATTTCGACACATTTATCTGAAACATACTTAGAAGTTGAATTATCTTTTAAAAAAAAAAAAAAGATTACCAAATTTAAAATTTCAAAATTAACGTTCCATGATGAAATATATATTTTACTGAACTAAAACGTTATACATTATTTTACTCAGCATCGTTCGAAAATTAGAAAATGTTGCTGATATCTATCAGTCAGTAAAGTTGTTTACGATACTTTGTTCATTGAATATCAGCTTTTAAATAATCAGAAAAAATAAAAGGAATAGACGTATTATTTTCAAAAATGAAATTATTAATTTTCATCAGTAGTAATAAATATATTACCTTCCATTAGAATTTTATTGATTTGTTCAATGTTTTTAACTATTTAAATTTAATTAGATGGAACTTTTTTTTTTTATGGATCAAATTAAAAATTGTTCATTTTTAATCTGATCCATAATTTTATAAATTTGTATTATTTTTAAGGCTTAAAATATTTCGAATACAATAAGCAAAGAGTGAATTATACATAATTTTAATAAAGTTTTGCTTGTGTATTTCTTAGTAAAAGTTGGAAACAAATAATACTTTATTTTGAACAAATTGTAAATAGTACAAGTATATATCTTTGCTGACACGTAAATTTACTCAATGTGATCACTAATTTTTTTTTGAAATAAACTAACATATTTCTTAATTTATGAAAATACTACATTGGTTGAAGCAAATTATTTCTAAGAAAATGGAATTAAAATACCCAGTTTTACGCGAACAAAACTGCGTACGCAGAAATCAAAAAAAAAAACACAACAAAACTCTAAAAATGTACTTATATCAGTTAAATTTTTGTTAGAACTTTTTAAAAATATTAAATTGCGATATTAAATTGCTACATCCTTTGCATAACCGAAATACAATATATTAACTTATCGATACGTTGATCTACATTCATGAAAGTCTCCGGAAATACTCGCTAAACAAAAAACAAATACATCTGTGTCGTTGTCAATATATTATTCATAATAATAATAATTCACAACTTTACTAGGTAAAAAAAAACATTTTCTAATGAACAATTTGAGATATAGAAGACGCAGTAATTCAGTTGAATGAATTTCCGTAAACTTTGAAACTTCCGAAAAAGTGCGTAAAACTTTGTATGCCATCGTTAAGACTGTTATAAATTTGAACTAAGCATAATATAATAAATATATATTCTTCGGAAAATAATATAAATCCCAAAACACAATTTCGTATTTCAAAAAAAAAACAAAAAACTGCTGAAGTACTCAGCTTATTACATTAGTTAATCTAGAGTTATATCAGTTTATAACAAAAGATGGCCAATATGGATTCATCCATCAAGGTGTACAGACTGCAATTTTTTAACTTTTTTCTTCGGATATTACTTTTAAATATATTATTAATCGGGAAAATGTTAAGTCAGCATTGTTTCGGGAATCACAAACATAATTCTTAATGTAGAGATATACAAATATTGATGAAGAAACTTTAGAAAATATACCAGAAAATACATTTCTACAGACATTAGTTTCTGTACTCCGGATTTTTACTAGTATTCGTTCTAAATCATTTATTTGAGCCCTCACGAAATCGTGCTTTTACTAATTTTATCACTAGGTTAATTTGTGATTTTACTTATACCTCTAAATACATATAAAATACAATAAAACGAATCCACCGACTATCTGATACTTAAAGATATAACGTATTTTTAAACAATTTTATTGTTTCTGCTCTATGACGGTACTCGTGCAAAACAGCTACATGAAATAACAAAAGAATTTTTTTATTTTATCGGATGTAATATATTTAAAATTAACCTACCCAATATCAAAATACAAAAACATTTTAACACAAATACTTCTATTACAACTCTAATAAGGCAAAAATTTACTAAAATTTCAAGTATTGCTGTAAACATCGATAAAATCTTTGAAATATATTATTCGAAATTTATTAGTAAGGACTGATCTATTTAGAACCACTTTCCTTAATTCGGAATGAGGATAGTTAAGCAGCAAATGATTTTTCCCGAAATATTTTTTTTCTTTAAAAATTAATAAATAAAATTGAATATACTTTCGGGCTAATTAAAAAAAAAACGTCATTATATTTTGGGAAATCAATTATTTTCGTAAGTAGTTTATTTATACCATAACCTTTCCCCGTCAATTTCAAATAAAATTCTATTTTAATGTTCCTCAGTTTATAAATGATATAATCCAGCCTTCCACTTAAACATACATATTATTCATATTTATAATAATTTACGAATTTAAAAAGCAATTCCATTTAAAATACGTAACACATAATACGGTATTATAATTTGTAATGTACACAGATCTTAATATTTATTAATTGATCATCACTTTTCTGAGATTCTTTAAGTATTTTTAATTGTATCAAAAAAATGTTAACATTTATAAAGTAATTAAAAATACTCTATTTTAAAATTTTCAACATCTTTATCAGTTTTGATAAATTATAAATATTTTTCAAAATTAATAACACGCAGACATTTTGCGTCAGATATTCTACCCAATATTCCTTAAACTTCGCGAAACTCGACAACACTTAAGGTTCCTGTCCACCTATACTCATACACAAATCTATGATAAAATCAATATAGTTATATGGAATTGAGCTTTGGAACTCCGCAAAAAAGAATCATATAAGAAGAGTAGAGTCAATTGAAAATTGATATCAAAAATTACAAAAACTACCTGGTTTATGTGAAATGAGACAGTCATGCCAGACCTCCGAATTCCACCAATAACGAAGGCTATTAAAGCACGTTATAAAACATTGTGGTAAACTAAACAAAAAGAAAATAAAAACTGATTTCGAACATGGCAACTGTAAACCATCGGCATTCGCTAAGTTGTAGATTATAAAGATTGTAACCGCGAAATAATTTAGATTTAATGTAAATTGTGTCGAGATACTGTTAAGATCTAGAGCGTAGTCAGTGGATACGTCCCTATTAATTTATAATCTACTCCGCAACATCATACTGACTAACCATCACTTTTGCATACTGCACTATTGCAAATTGTACAAAAACGGTAGCATTAATTAATTAATTAATAAAAATGCACCGACAAAATTTACATAAACAACTGTATAATTTCACCTTTACCTGAATATTGAACTTTCTGAAATGTTCTACTATTTCATGAAGTATTTTCGATTGGTCCATAACTGTTGTAGAAGATAAGAGTTACAATTGCTCTTTAGATATACACATATATATTTAAAAAATCGCATTTAACTCTGAAACCATTAAATGGAAAAGAAAAACATAAATAGGAAAAAATGACTATAATTGTTAACATTTATGTACAAAGTGAACTTCTTCTCAATAATCATTTTACATATTAGTATATAAAAAACTTACAATATACATTTTAGCTTATTGTCATTATAAATTATTCGGGCGTATTAATTTATTAAATAATAGGATTACGGGAGGTAATATTAACAACATAAATTCGTAACAAAATAAATAAGAAAAAAAGGAACAACATAATCACATTCAAACTTAAATATACGTATGTAAAAAAAAAGACAACACTTAATATTTACAATTTAGATCATTTTTCAGATTATGAAATTCTGAAATTTTATCAATACAAAATGACAAAAACGTACACGGAGTAACATGTGTAACAGAAACAAACGGTCAAAATTTGCTGTTCGTACTGTAAGGAAAAATGATGAGTAAAACTGGTAACAGCTTTTAAACTGCACCATAGAACAAATACCGCAGACAGAACGAACTTAACAACGAAATTACTCAATTCTAATGAAATCGCGCCAAAAATGATTAACGGAAACAAACTATAGCCCAACGTACAAATAATTGGTAATAACGTAATTTCCTTACATCCAATTAAATATAAATATAAATACGTAATAGTGTAGAAAATAAACGGTAACATAGAGATTTGTGAAAAACACATTGAGCAACCATTTAATATAGCTACAAGAGCGAATACCACATTAATAATAATCGGACCAGCTACATCGTAACGTATACCTACAGGTCTAATATGCGGCATCAAAATCGCACACAGTCGAAATATACTAGGCGTAATGGCCCTTATAATTTCGCTCCTTGTTATTTCTTGATCATCGTAATCACATCTTTTTGCCAGTTTATTTCCCCACTTATCAGTTACATAAACAAATTTATACATTTCAAGTTATAACGATTAAGTTCACTTAATATAATAATCACTTCGATCGTCACTAACTTTTAACTAAAAACTTTTACTCTAAACATCTGCTAACGGACAACTTTAATTTTTAATCGAAATTCATCTTTATCGAACGAATGAAAAGCCGGATATTTATAATTTTGATCATTTTTTTATATTCTAAACTCTCAGGGTACAACTGAATTCATTTTGATATATTTATAAACTACATAATTAAATTGATTTTAAAATATTTGCAAAAATAAAAATCATTTGTAATAATTAGTATTACAAAGTCAAAATTAATAAAATAAATTAATGCACATTATTCATTTATGCTGCAAACAAAGTGGATCTTTTATTACATAATAGTTATGGCTTAAAAGATGAATAATAATCAGAGCTTGAATGTCGAATAATAAGACGGGTTGAACTTAATACTACTTACGTCCTTGAAGAATACAGCTTATGCTTTCGGCTTTTGGTTATTTAAATTCGAAATATGGCTTAGCTTTCCAGCTTTCGGCTTATGAAAATTAATCTTAATAAAAGCTAGTTGAATGTATTTATTATATTCTATTTATTTTTTTACGCATTAAAATAAAAGTTTTAAAAACAGTTTCTTATGTAAATATTTATGTAAAAAGTGCGATATCTATAAATTTAAAAATTATGAAACATTAACATCAAAAATATTTTGATTTTTTAATAAATTTTTATTTGTAAAATTAATATGCTACTGAACTTCCCTAAAAATAAATATATTCATAAAATTAGGTTTATTGTGCCCATTAGTGGCATTCCGGAAATTTTATTGCAAATTAAAATATATTAATGTATTTAATTCTTCAAAAACTACTTCCACTATATTTGTAAATTTAAATGATATGTAATATTAATGATTATAAAGGATTAAGTTAATATATGATTTAAAACATATTTAATATATTTGATTTTTTTAAATAAATATTGTTTCAAAAAAAATCATAATACTTATTTTTTTACATGCATTACATTACATATTTGCCTTATGGATCAACAGTCCAAAATGGCTCTAGGGGCGGGAGGACAAATGGTATGAAGAATAGAAAATGAATTTTTAATCTGGTTTCCAAGATTTAAAGTAATTATACATAAAAAAAAAAAAAAGTTAAATTAGCTTTATCTTGGTTTAGCAAATTTATTTTATTTACATCTTCTAAATAGGCTTTACTTAGGGAGTCCAGATTATTGTCACTAATATTATAAGTGGGAAATGGCTTCATGATGTTTCCTAATACTTTCTCTTGTAATATATTATTCTATTTTTCTTTTTTGTTGTATTTTTGTATGTTATTATAACACAACAAAACAGTTTTTGAACCAATTACTTATATATATGTATGTATATATATATATATATATAAATAAATAAAGTAACAATTGTACAAAAATCATTTCGTCTCCCTTTCAAAAGATTTTTCCTAAATAATGTCTATATTTAAGGGAATACTATATAGTCAATTAATTAATTTATTTCTTCAAACAATTATTATAAAAAAAGTAAAAATGCAATCAGAGCCGTTTTAAGGGGTTTATTTATGAAGATATATCATTTCTGAATGCTCATTACATGTACTGCTTTTTTAAATTTATGAATTTGTGCATCATGCCCAAACCAGAAAAAGCCATTTACAAAAAACAAAGAATGAAAACACAAGCGGGTTTTGCCACCAATATTTGTGGCATACATGCCCCAGTTGATTACATACCATAGATTATGATTGTTTATGTAACTAAAATGAAAATAAAGCTTTATACTTTTAATATTTATTCCAATTGTGTATATGCATTGTACAAGTATTCATGGACAATGGAGTCTACTCTAAAAATAGGTTATATCATTATTTGCCCAAAGGAAAGACCAAAAATTGGTTTCTTCATTGATAGGCATAGGGAAAAAAGAAAAGTATACTTGCACAATCTCTACTCATCATGCATCAAGCGAGTACTGGTGTAAGTCTCATTCTGTCCCTACACCTATATTTCCCTCTTTCTGCAATCATTCCTTTATTTTCCTTTTTTTCACACCATTTCTTTTTCTCTTCTATTATTTCTTTAAGTATTTTATTTAACAACTGAGTTTTAATGTAATTGTCTGTTTGCTCCTCCATCTTTGTTTTAGTTAACGACAGTTTGTACAAATATAGTTTTCCTTCAGTCCATATTTTCTTTTTTTTCTTTTCTCCAGTTCTATTTCCTTTCTTGTCATTATGTATTCCCATATCTCTTTATAAATAAGTACATTTCTTTAACGCTCAGGATATCGTCTTTTTGAATTATTTCACTTTCATTCTTGTATTTATGATCTGATATTAATTTCAAGTATTTTATTTGCAGTTTACTTATTTTCCCTACATATATTTTCCTAGCCATTCTCCATGCCTAAATTCCATATCTGATTCTTGATTCCACTAGTGCACGATACACCATTTACTTGTTGCATATTTCTTTAATGTGTTTCTTTGCAATATGTTCTGCATATACATCCCACCTTAAGTGTTGATCCATCATGACTCCGAAATATTTATATTGGGTCACTACTTCTATCTTCCGGCTCTTAATATTTTCACATTCATTTCTTTCATTCCACTCATGTGTACTATCGTTTAAGTGCATTATTACATCTGTTAGACAGCATATATCACACCTATCCCTTTTTATTTGTAGTACCATTGCTTTAGTTTTTGATACATTAATTCTTAGATTATTATCATGTGCCTATTTACTTATTGTTATTAAACCTTTTTGCATTTTCATTTCTGCCTCCTTAATATCTTTTATGCGTTGTGACTTTATTAATATATCCATCCGCTAAGGAGTATATATCGCTATATTTTAATTCATTGTATAAATTGTTTAAAATTTATTAAAATATTCTAAATTATTAACTAAGCATAACTTGGTTATGAACAACATATTTTTGAAAAATTAAATTAAAAATATATACGAATTCTATGAAAATTTATAAATGTTGTGATGGGTATTTGCTTTTTGTGTTATAATTTATTTCATTATTTCAATCACTTATAATTAATCTGAATTTTGTTATTGTTATTTATAATAATTTTAAGCAAAAACTAATCAAATTAAACCTAAACGTTAAAGTCACAATTTAATTTTAATCAACTCTGTTGTTAAAAATGATATTAATTAAATGAACTAAAACCACAAAAAATAAACTTCCTACAATTTATATGAACATTTAATTGTGACTTAAAACTAGGGCTTGAAAGCCAGCCGAAAGCCAATAATTTTTAGATGTCATAAGCTTAATCCAAAAGCCATATTTAAGCATTTTTGACATGATTATTTGTATAATAAATTGTTTTTAAAAACTTTTATTTTTGTGAGTAAAGTAAAAAGCTGAAGTTTTTTTTTTTTTTAGCTGAAGTTTCAATAGTAATGCTTTATAGTTCGATGCTTAGTAATCAGTAAATGATTTTAATTAACTTCCATTGAAATTCATTCTGTAAGCTGAAAGCTAAAAGCTTAAACTGTATTTTAAATTTAAACAGCCAAAAGCCGAAAGCCTAAGCTGTATTTTTCAAGGACATAAGCTGTATTATTATTCGGCTTTCAAGCCTTGCTTAAAACTATAATTATTATTGGTAACATCTGGCCATTTTTAGGGAGGATGTGGATAATAAATATTGATTTATATCGACTTTTTTCCATCAGCACATTTTTGTTGAATGGACTATAGATGAATTTTTAAAAAGAGTTCATATGCGAATTTCAGAATCGTCATCTTTGATGCGATATAAAAAGCCTGCAATCTAACATTTTAATATCAGTTTATATCACTTATAAAAATTAAACCAAAATACATATCAGGAATTCACTATTCTGAATTAGTAATAATAATAAATAATCACAATAATAAAAATATTTAAAAAACGATGGACACACCCGATCAGTTTAATTGCAAATGAAAAATCATGAACATTTTGGATAAAACCTTGGCTTAATATTATGAGAAGGTGATTTACTTATTGGCAAATAACAATATGTCAGAGACATTATAAACTTAATAGTAACTGTTTTAAAGCTAATACAATTATTTTTCCATTTAAATGCTAAAATCATTTTCGTAAACAACCTAGGGCCAGCGCCGGATTAACCACGTAGCAAGAGTAGCAATTGCTACAAGCCCCGCATATCTAGATCCGCATCCGCCTAGGCATAACTTTTTTGAGTGAAACTTATTAAGTCGTGGTATATTGAATTTACTTGATGCCACTAAAACGGGAAACGTTACACCTTTTCCAATCAAGTCAATCCATTGCAGACAATATTTATCCGATTATTTTTTTGTTGACGAAAATAAAACACGTCATAATTTCATAAGGTAAACGCACAAGTTCTACAGAAAGTCGCTCGTATAAATGTATAGAATTTTAATCGGCCTGATAAGTGGCTCTACAAAAAGTCTGACGTGTACAAGCACTCTTACTCGACACTCAGTTTAGATGCGTAGAAGAATTGATATAGCTCCATTCGAAATGTTGAAATTGTCTATTTATTTGTAAGACTTACAATTCACATTATTTTTATTATAATTTAGCAATCATATATCAAAAAAAATTATTTTCTAGTAATAAGTCTATGTAAGTTATAAAAGTAATGAGAAATTTTCTGCAATTCAATTTCTCATAACCATTTCGTAATTCTGACATAGTACGATCATAAACGTGTAAGCCAAATTCAGACGGAGCAAAATTATTGGCAAATGCTTTTAAAACGAATTATTGCAGTAATAAAGTTTTTAGCAGAACGAGATCTTGCGTTTCGGGGTAGTGATGAAATTATTGGTTCAACAGATAATGAGAATTGCTTAGGTTTACTAGAATTACTTTACGAATTTGACGTTTTTATGGTCTAACATATTCAAACTTATGTCTATATAGGAAAAGAACACACATCATGTTTATCTAAAACAACATGCGAGGAATTTATCAAATTAATTGCATCAAGCATGCTGGATCAAATTATTTGCAAAATTAAGAGATCCAGGTACTATTCAGTGTCATTAGATTCTGGTCCAGATGTATCGCATGTAGACCAACTGACTCTGATAGTGCGCTATGTTCTACCATCTGGGCCAGTTGAGAGATTTGTTAAGTTCTTAGACATGGAAGGCCATACTGCTGAACAACTTACCTAAAGTTTACTAGATTTCTTAAGTAAGAATGACACTGATATTAAAGATTGTCGTGGACAAAGCTATGATAATGCTAGCAACATGAGCGGAAAATACAGCGGCCTGCAAACACGAATTAAAGTAATAAATAAGTGTCTTGCACATTCATTAAATTTAGTTGCAAAGTGCGCTGCAGACTGTTGTACGGAAGCATTATTTTTTTTCGATTTTATTGAAAATCTTTATAATTTAATTTTTTCTGCTTCTACACATCGTTGGGGTCTTTTTACGAAAGCTCTTATTTCGAAAATTCCGATTTTGAAAAGGTTGTTAGATACTAGGTGGTCCGCCAGAGTTGATGCTACGAAGGCACTTTTATGTGGTTTTACCACTATCAAGCAAGTGTTGGATGACATTTGCAATAATATAGATCAAAAGGCAGAGTGTCGTAATCAAGCTTACGAACTAGTTTCAAAGATGAATCAGTTGGAAACGGGAATAATGGCAAATTACATGGAATGGTATCCTAGAACGCGTGCAAGCGACTAGTGCGGCTGCAATCGTCTAATATAGACCTTAATACTGGTTACACCCTTTATGAATAACATTATATGGATATTTCCAAACAACGTGATCTACATTTTCAGATATTAAAGCAAAAGCCAAAGAGCTGACAAGCTGTCATGAATATCAATAATGGACTTCAAGACGACGCAAGCGAAACACAAAGTGTGACCATTTTAGCGGTTGTTCTAGTACACTTGACGAATTTGTTGAAAATGAAACACCTGGTAAACAGTTTGAAATTGAGGTGTTTATTGCCATTATTGATAATACACTATCTGCTTTAGATAAACGCATGAAAGTATACCAAAAACTTAGTAGTGTTTTCGGAATATTTCAACAGTTAAAATCTATTACAGCAGAAGAAATTTTGAAAAAAACTCCAATTATGATCGGTGCTTATGCAAATGATTTGGAAGATAGTCTAGAAGACGAATTAGTGCAGTTCGAAGCTCTGGAAATTCAATATTATAAATTCCTAATGGAAAATTCGTTAGAATCATGTTTGCTCCATTTAGAAATTGCTTTGCGCATTTATTCGTCTCTCATGATGATTAACTGCAGTGGCGAACGTTCATTTTCGACATCGTAGCGTATAAAAAATGAATTAAGGTAGAACACGATGAGTCAAGAACGTCCGAATTATTTCTCTTTGATGAATATAGAATGATTTGCTCAGAGAAATTGATACGAATAGTATTATCTCTAAATTCGCCCACATTAAATCCAGAAAAGTTACTTTGTAAAAGTTTAAAAAACAATAAAAGTTCACCGTTATTAATCGTCAGTTTTATTAAAATGCTAGTTTCTTATCAAAATTATTCTAAATTGCCAGGGCAATCTCAACTCCGGCTTTTCGTACTTGTCAAAGGCCAACAGAGCCTATTGTAATCTACTTTACTATTAAACACTAACATAATTTCTAACCTATAGATGGCAAATAAACATATTGAGTATTGAATTATTGTTTTACCACTTTATACCTAAGAACTCAGTAGATCAAGAGCCCCTCGATAGAATTTGCTACGGGCCCCGCGCTTGCTTAATCCGGCACTGACCTAAAATGATTAATAATTGCAAGTAATAAATCGATTAATATAGATGACAATCATTATACTTAATTACCAATCGTTCGAGCCAGTATAATCTTTTAATATTCCTCTTCGTTCGATGGAACCATTAAAAACAATCAAAATGCGCACCGATATACTATCTTGATAAACAAATTTTTTGTATATCTCCGTCCATAAATTTTCTTTTCAATTCATTCGAGTTTACAAAACACTCAAATGACAAACATTTCTAGTTCTATACAATTTCCATCTCGTTTCTTAAAGGAAATATAAAAATGTCAGCTCGTTCCGTTGGTAGAGTCGTGTAACAAGCTGTTACAACAAAGGCTTTTTCCAAAAGTGAAATTTATTATAAAAAATAAAGAAATTATAAGTAAATAATACTGCGGAATCAGTTCTTACAAATTAACAATATTACGATAGACCAGATATCAGTGCAGTAAATTACGTCATTTAATTATTTAGAATATAGCATAAAAGGTGACAGCAGATTACAAGAGCCAGTACGAAGAAGAATACAAATGGTCATGCTAGGCAGGGATGAATCCAGTGGGGGTTTGGGGAGAAATGCCCCCACAGAACTCTAAAATATCCCTCCCCCCGAAATTAATACAAGCTGTTTAAGAATGCAGCAATTTAACAGGAAAAAAAATTCTTTCTTATTCGCTTTATTTACACAGTTATGTCAAAAGTTGCTGCCAAAACATTTTGAAACGGCTCAATTAGTCGTATATTTTTAAATTTCAAAATTATGAGATTTATTTTTGGCGGGGAAAAATGAAACTTCATAAAATAACAAGAAAAAAAATGATCGTTTAAACGTTTGCTTGTTATTCTATGAAAAAAACCGATATGCTTTTATTGCAAATATGCGAAAGATGTAAAATACTCGCGAGCTGAAAACATTATTAGCTGCAGTTGGTATTTTTTGTCAGCCTTAAAAGGGGAAATATCACGTTTCACGTCGATAATCCATTTATCATTAATATTAATAAATTGTTTTTAAACGTTTCTCTTTTCGGTTTTCATTTATTCTTTTTTTTTTTTTCTAAAGCGACATGATCTATAGATGATTTAATTTCTGTTTCTGTTGCTTTTTTCTTGTTTTTTATTTGCAAGAAAAGTCCCCATTTAAAACAGCTGAAACACCACGATTTATTCGTTTATTACAAAAAGATAATGTGCCCATTAGAATGTTTCTTTAATGCTACAATTAGAATTAATCATTTTAAAACCAATTGAGAAAACATGGTTGTTTATAATCGGGGTTATTTTAATCGAAATTTATCGTTCACACTTGCTTTTTCATTATTTTAAATTAGTAATAAATATCATTTTTTACACATTTGGTTTTATTCAGGAATATTCCAAGAAATATAAAAAAGTCTCTGCCCCCCCCCCCCCCAGAATCAGATTCCTGAATTCATCACTGATGCTAGGGCATGTGGTAAACTAAAGAACCTTTTTACAAAATAAAAAGATTCCTATAAATCTTAAAAGGAAAACATTTACCTAATCAATGCGTACTACTACTAGTGAACATGGAATACCCCAGCAGCAATAGAAGAAAGACTAAGGGTAGCATAAAGGAGGATTGAAAGAAGAATAATTGACATAACTTTGAAGGATAAAAAAGAAAATAAATGGGCCGGGGAAACTATATGAATAAAAGACGTAGAGTACAAACGATAAAAGAATCAAAATGGCGATAGGCTCTGGTCATCTAGTAAGACATCCAGAACTCCTTGCACATACAGTGATAATGTGGGTACCAAATGGAACAGGCCAGACGGCTAACACACGTTGAATGGCCGATATAAATAAATTTCAAGAGGATTGAACGAGCAAAGCGGCAGGCAAGAAAAAATGGAAAGAATTTCGAGAGCTCTACGTCCAGCAGTGAATTGAAAATAGCTGAAGAGGATGATGATCCTATAAAAATAAATTCCATTAACTTGTATAACCTATTAGTAACGCACACCGGTAAATTCGACTGCGCTATATTTTCAGTTATGTTTGTCAAAGTCTTCGCTGTATCAAATTCTAAAATTCAAGCAAAATATAAAACGGTTGTTTATCTCTGACTTATTAAAGAATAGGATAAAGTGGTTACAGCGACACTAGCTAACTATAAAGAATTGCAAGCAAACGTATCTACAAATACGGTCCAAATGCGCTAGAATATGTTTTTCTCGCGATAAGATTACAAAATACAAAACGGGTTTCTATCGGTATTTTTAATTTTCATCTTAAAGAACCACTGCTGCTGCGTTAATACTAAAATAGTGATGATACCTTTTTTCTTTGTAACATGCCTGGTCTTGTTTTAAACATGTCGTCAGTACAAAATTATTTTCAGATAAACAGTGAACTTTCGGAACGACAAATATACACATCAATGCTTTTGTTTTTAAAACAGTTTGTCTCGAGAATTGAATCAAATGCAAGATAGGGTTGCAGCGAAATCCTTTTACACTGAAATTCAATATGAGGTACGCAAATTCAGGTAATTTGGATCGCGTAAGTACGCTCCACATTGTATTATACATTCGGGTTCCTTTGTATACTAGTCCATCATTTCATTTGATGAAAACGATTTGGAAACTACTCATCTACGCGATCAAAACATGCACAAAAAAAACCGTCGCTTGAATCTCACACGCGCAACACTCGCAGCCACCTATAGTAGACTTACTGACCGACCCGAACAAAAAAATCGCCATGCCGTCTAAACAAAGACCGACGTCATCCCTTAGAAAATGGCCATTCGTTTATAGGGGCGCTAGTGCATGAACGAATTTAATATATACAATGATACGGAACATATTTACATACGAGTAAAAAAAAAAAAGATATAAAAAATGAAAAAATTGTATTAACAACACTTACTTAGAAACGTTTTCGGTCACAACCCATCATTGATGCTAAAAACACAACTTATTCTAAGTAAGCAATCATTTTATTTGTTAAATTTTTATTTGTTATATTTGTATTTATTATAACTTACTATATTCTCTATATTTAACAAACAGGTTGTTAAAAGATTCTTTATTCGTATATTATAATCCGGCATCCCTATTAAAAGACAATATTATGAAGGCGCTTGTTTTAAAAAATTGTTATAATAATAAACGATCGTTAAATGTTAAATAATACATTCTTATTTATTTTAATTTTTCCGTATCTTTTGTGCTTTTGATCACTTTCCTCTCATCAGTTCCGTTAGGCCTAGTACATTGTGAAACCAAACTTCGTAACCACCGATGCCCTGTCCAGCATACGGAACCACTAACTTTACTTCAATTTCGCTACTTTTCATATTAATTTTTTATTTAACGTTTCCCTTGTTTTGTTTTAATTTATATTTATTGAAATTTCTATTTATTACGCAAAGAATTAATCTCGCATTACAGATTTTAAAACACAATCGTTGTGCACTGCAGTAAGTGCTTGAGACCAGTGGCGTAGCGTGAATTTTAGAACTGAGGAAGCGCCACAATGGAATATTTCCTTTTTTACATAAAAATAAACATGCGTAAAATTCGGTTAAATACAGAGGAGAATTAAAAATTAATTAAGAGTAACGAAATGTCTCCTTTTTTTATGAATTAATTCAATTTTCCGATCCTTGTTTCTATTACGAGTACATCATCACGAAAAGAAGATGGTCGTTTCCCCTAATGTTTTTGATAATAATTATTTTTCAATACTGAAAAAAACCTAATGAAGGTAGAGTCACTCATGTGTATTTCTTAAATACGTTTTTATTCGTTTCACTGATGAAAACGATCTTTCTACGGTCGAAATGGTTACCGGAGTAGTGTGGGTATTAAATGAGAAAGCTTGTACACATTCTTTTGGAAAAACAGCTCTGTTAGATCTGCAGAAGCGGTCAAGTATAAGATGGTGACCGCAGTGTCTTTATATATGTTAGAATCTTGAATGTACACACTTTTCAAACTTGTAAAATCGAAAAAGTTTCTCTAATTCTGTTTTTAATTTAAAAAATCTTCTTCCAAAGAATTTTATTGAAAATTTAAAACATTTTTTGTATTTACTAGATTTAAAAATTTTAATTTTTGTTACATCATTAAACCCCTCTATTATGAGATATATTTGTTTTGCGTAACACCCATAATTTCTAAAACCATCCTTTTTAATGATGGCTTTCTGTTTTCCCCAAAAACCGGAATCAAGTCAAAGCCGTATTTGCATTCCAAACACTTTTTTTCTTGCTTAAATAAAAGGCAAGCTCAACAGAGAACACCTTTTTTATCTTCTCACAATAACCCATAAATTTGTTTGAAAATGACGGTTAAATATTTTACATGCATAGAGGGAAGTGTGATAAATTATGGAAGAGAAAAGATTTTACATACCTTTTGATTTTGTAATCGAATTTTCTAAACTAGGCGCGTTGGTTTATCATTGTGAATATTATTAATTTTTTCTTGAAAACTGAATAAACTAAAACTAATCAGTGGAAGTTTTTCAATAATACAATTGCGTGTAGCCTTTATTTCGAAAGTGTTTGCATTTTAACAGACTGGTACATTTGTAGTTGCACAAATAAGATAAACAAGCCGGTATAGCTTCTACCGTAGTGATATACGGACTGAACAGCACAACCGATGACCATCGCTTCCAGTTCCGCTGTTAGTAAACGACAGCACATAAAAAAGCGATCCAAAGAAGAAAATGTACTATGCTCGTATACACATATACTGACACGCATAAATGTTGATTAGTGCATAGACCGTGAAACGATTTGACTCAGCGCTTCCAAACTGAACATGCACGCGAATTTTTTCTTCGCTCTCGAAACACATTACTCTGGAATCGCACGGATAAAAATTCACGTAAATTACATGATCTTGAAGCAACACAACCTGGCGCATTAGAATATGCGCGCGCAACCTGTTTCTATCATCTACATAGCTGATCATTCGGAGACAACTCTAGGCAGTAGAAATGTGAAGTAGTAAGTATGAATTTGGTTTTGTCACTCGCTCTTGCAGATACCCTTTCATCTGGCGCTCTTGTTTTCTAGTAATTTTTAATTTTGGTACTTAAATTCAGCAAGTTAATTCATTTTTCTTTCGGAGGCTCGCATTCGTTTCGCGGATATTCTAAAAAAAACAAAAAACAACTCCGTACTAATTCGTTAGAGGAAGCGGTTTGAGACACTAAAATTGATATTAAAATTCACACGAAAATACATTTATCGAATTCTTTGTAAAACAAAATTAGTCGATAAAAATGCGATCTGATTCTGCGCTCGCCTTACCAAACTATAAAGGAACAATTTTCTCAAAATAAAAATGCTGCTCTTAAAATTTTTCAATTCGCAACATTTTATTTAAATTGAAATTGCATTACACATAGGAAGTTACTTATTGTAGAATATTTTATAAACTATTTTCATAATAGATTATTTTTCGTAATAACTGACAACATTTTTTTCACTACATTCGTTTTTAATAAAAACCTTTAACTATAAAGCTTTTTATTTATGTTGCCATTTATCAAAACTATTTAAATTGCATTCTGTTTAAAAGAAACGTCACGGATCTGATATATTTTTCGGTACCAGGAAGGACACATGTTTATTATCAGCACTCTCGTATTTACGCCAGGCCCGTGCCCAGCATTTTGGAAGGGCACGGGGGGGGGGGGTGAAAATTTTCTTCGCATATTTATTTTATAACTAACAATACATTTTTCACTAATATTCGTACTATTAATAATTTCCATCATTTTGATTTATATGTATTAATAATTTATATAAATGAATTACCCGGTATAAACATTAATAAAAATTACATATGTTATTAATTATACTAGTAATAAAAAATTTTTTGCATAAAATATTAATGATCTACCTCTAAAAATATGGAGCATATTTTTTTTCTTTTTTCTTTTAAAAGTAGGTAAGTGAACACCCTGAAAAATCATCAATATTTATTTTAAATTTGTGATTTTTTTCAGATTTTTGTGTATTCATAATAACTATTTAAGTTCTCATGGGGGGGTTAACCCCTAAAACCTCTCCCGTGGACACGGCCTTGATTTACGCTATGATTTATCTTCTGCATTCGCTTATTGCTCTACCGTCTTTTTAATGTTATTCTCTTTAAATAGTTTTTAAAGTTAGCTTCCTTCGTCGCTGTCGTGGTATTTCGAAATGGCATACCACGTTGTATTCGACATGAATAGTTTTCATTATTACAAATATATTTTATCAGTTGTAAAACTCATCATGAATTTTCTCTTCATTTTTTTTTATTTACCCAATATAAATGGGCCCATTCAAAAAAAATCTACTTTCTATCTGACTTATATACGTTACGTTGAATAAAAATTTAGATTTACTAACGAGCGTACCATTTTTTTTCTTTACCGATAGCAATGTGCACGCAGCTGACGAATCATACTTTTTTCAATCTTAGTAAAGTTCCGATATTGAAATTGGTAAATAATACTCTAATAGGTTTTCAACAATCCTCAAACGTATAACGAACGGCATGATGAATAAACAATGTTGTATACGGCGCTTATATTGATTTTGCGTCATCGTTTGATTTCACATTTCCAAGGGTTTCCCTAAAACTCGCTTTAGTTTAACGCTTTTGCAAACTTCTTTTACTTGCATTTTTATATTCTAGAATTGTAACAGCCTTAAATAACGACGAAATACGTTTTTCACAAATTTATATTATTTTAAGCTCTCATTTAGATCTCTAATTACCAGTAAAATACATTTCTTTTCTACAACTTCAAAGAAAATAAAAAATAAAAAAAACAAACAAAAAAGAGGACCGTTCATTTACCATAGTTGCGGTATTTATAATTATGTTACTTCGAGTTGAATGGAATTTTTCGCGGAGAAAGTGTTATTAGGATGTTTCCGTACTCTTACTAGCAATCAGTATCTCTTCATGCGTAATTGCTATTCTTATTACGATATTAAGCATAATCTATTTTAAATTCATTGCTAAAAACAGGAAAAAGAAGGGGTACTAATTACTTCAGAGTTATTGAAACATAATAATTTACAAATACTAATAGGTTGTGTCCAAATTGAGCATGCGATACGTTCGTGCGATTTGAAGATCACCTCACCCGAAAATGTCCAATATGAACGATGCGTGCGTGGATTACCTGTTCGTTTATGGGGCATTTCACGTCAAATGTCCCAACGCGTCACTCGAGCGCCAAAACGCTTACTTTTTTAAAATCATTATTACGCTACTAAGAATCATACACAAAAAATAAATAACGACAACACCTCTTTACAATGTATTTTTTCCTCAGCTTTTCCCCAATGAAATCATTCGCCCTCTTTTGAAAATGTGCCTTTTTAACCTCAAAAAAACACAAAACGTGTTATATCTTTGAAAGGGCATTTTTAATATTCTCTTTTAAAATATTCTAGATCGAAAGAAAAAGGTTTTTTACGTCGATATAGCAATTTTCATCAGAGTGCGTTGTTTTTTCTTCTTTTACACAAGATGATATTGAACGCCAAATTAAAGACGAACCGCCGCTGCGGCGCAGCGTAGCGCAAAATGTTTATTGGGTTTTTCCAATAATATCCGTTTGACGTCGAGTTTGGATTGTGATTAGCTTAGGCTCATTTAGTTATCGTTGTGATTGTGCCAAATAACAAGAGCGAGCGTCGTCGAAAGCGCGTGTTACTTTATGAACATTGAAAAACTTGAGTTTATAGTTTAACTTTGGAAATTTATTTATTTACCTTTAACTAATTTATTTATTATAAATTAATTTAATTATTTTTTCTCTAACGCTATGTCGCATTCAGTTTTTCATTCAAGATGCATTAATCCGTTTTTTTTTGGTAGAAGTAATCATCCTCTGAACTCGGCGAAACAGTTGTGTTTAACTTTTCAATAATTTAAAAAAGATGCAATATTCATCGATACTAGAAACAGCAAAAATTTTTAATAATTGTAGAGCTGAAATTTATAAACGTAAATCAGATTCATTTATTTCCGATGTAAAAAAAATCATCTACAAACGCAAAGAAAATTTTTAAAAAAACGAAGAAAACAAATAAATAAATTTCCGTGATACTTATGTAAATATGCACATTATGTAATTATATTGCAAAAATGTACAAAGAATGTTTCAATGTATAAATAAATACTTATTATGCGTAGTAGAATTAGTTATTTAGTAAACATTATTAATACGGAAAACACACTGTGCCGCATGTCACGTTGCGCCACAGTGGCAGTCCTCCGTCTTTGTTTTGGCGTTCAATATCATCTCGTGTAAAAGAAGAAAAACCACACTCTGATGAAAATTGCTATATCGACGTAAAAATCCCTCCTCTTTTGATCTAGAGTATTTCAAAAGAGAATATTAAAAACGCCCTTTTAAAGATATAACACGTTTTGTGTTTTTTTGAGGTGAAAAAGGCGCATTTTCAAAAAAAAAGCGAATTATTTCATTGCGGGAAAACTGAGGAAAAATACATCGTAAAGAGGTGTTGTCGTTATTTATTTTTTGTGTATGATTCTTAGTAGCGTAATAATGATTTAAAAAAAGTAAGCGTTTTGGCGCTCGAGCGACGCGCTAGGACATTTGACGTGAAATGTCCCTTATATTGTATTTTTACTATTTCGCAACTGCATAATTTTTATATTTTAATGTATATTAAAAGTGTTAAAAGACTACTAATTTATTATTAGCGTATGTTAACAAAACAAAGGAGAAAGTAAAAGAAATTTATAGAATGAGAAAAATATTTCGTGAATTTCACTATTTATATTTTCTCAAGTTAAAAATAATGAAAGCGCATTTTCGGAAAACACCAGAATGAGTATATAAACGTTTAATTATTTAACGGATATAATATTTCCAAATATGTCGTCGTCCGTAACAAATTTTAAGCGCCAAAATTCAATATAAAAAATGAAATGAAGATTTATTAAAAATATTGTATTTGGAAATTTTTATTTCTAATATAAGCTACTTTAAAAGGTCTAACTTTTTAATATATTATACAATTATTTAAGTTGTTTTAAAATTACACTAAATTTCGAAGTATAGAATTTAAATTTTACCAATAATACTTTATTAGCAAATATACGCAAGGGTGTCGCCAGCCGACGATCCAGGGGGGGGGGGGGGCAAGATGATAGAAAAAGGATATGAGTTATAGGAAAAATAAAATTTGTAAGTTGTAAAGACTTAATATTTTATTAAACAAGAATAAAATCTTAATTAAAACATAATTTTCGTGGGTTTCTGGTGAATTGATCTACTACTTTATTATGAAAGTTTTCCAAAATGTCCATGATTACGCGCCTATGAATACTCATCATGGCCAGTTGATTAAAAAGTTTCAAGGCTCCAGGAGGCACAGCTGCCCCCTGTCATCCGCTGGCGACGCCCATGAATGTACTCAATTTTATGTTGCAACTTCTAAAAAAACTTCGTATATTTTTCTTGCATAATTAAAATTTAATTTAAAATGAATAAAACTTTAATCACGATAATTTCTTTTCACCGTATTCCTTCTATTATAATATTTGTCCGTCTTATTCAATTAAATCGGCTATTTTACCACTTCCATAATTAATTATTTCACTATTAAAATATGTACAAAAACACAACTAACCACACTATCGATATTATAAAATGTGTTTAAAATCTGCGCGATGTTTGAAAATCGAAGCAATCCGTGCGTGTGTTTTAATCGCAGGCACGTACCACTACCTTAAATTGGACACACTGCACAGATTACACGAGTTTGAAAAAATTTTCGCGACGCACGCACGCATCGCACACCCAATTCGGACACGGTCATATACTTGGACAAAGTAATGGCTTATAAACCGAAAGTTGGCCGCGATAATGAATTTTCAATTGATTTATTGAAAACGTGCATGCACAATTTAAGTTCCTACATATGTATGTCGGCACAGATGTACACGTCGAATTTGTTAAAATGCGATTACTCATTACCATGATATTAAAAATATAACAACGTTCTGAAAAATAAAAATAAAGTGTAGTTTAAATTTGTGAATAACGAATACATTCGATATTCTGTATTTATACCAATTTTTTCACGAATATTAGAATTCACGGCTAAAGGAAAATATTAAATGAAGCATTCATATACACTTTTATAAAGTAGTAATAATGTATTTAAAATTAAAATAGTGATGCGTTTCGATGCTAATAGCTTGATGATCACAGTATAATATATGACCATGAAGCTATTCGAAACGTGTCAGTGTTTTAATTGTAAAACATTATTATTTTATAAAATTATATACGAATGATTCATTAAAAAAAAATTGTAATAATGTGTTCATCAAATTTTAATAGTAAATGAAGATATTTTTCGCCTGTCAAGGCGAATTTTAGCGCTCTCTATAAATAAATGAAGTAATTATTAGTACACATCAAGACAAAGAGACTACGTTCAGAGTAATGCATTTCAACAATCTTGATTTTTTTTGTAATAGGAATTTTTAGAAATGTTCATTATCTTATCTAACTCACAATTAACTATGATTTTAATCTTGAGAGAAGTTTTGATAAAAATTCGATGATACTAAAGAGAAAGATTACTTGTAATTAATTTTATAATTACGATATGTCAATCACAATATCTTTTGACGATCATGGATTTTTTAAATTTACTTATTATTATTAAATGGACAGTGAGTTTTTTACTGTTATATTATAGAAAATTATTCCTGATTGACCGACTGTTAAAAATACACAATTAGCAATATACACAGATATACAAATTAAAACGATTAGAATAATAATTTAAGTTCTACGTATATTGTTGTCCGCGGTAATAATAACCTGCTTCGCTGACGGTCTACACATTTGTTGGACTCGGATGATTTTGATCGGCAAGGGTTAGAATGGGTAAATTGTAATAAAAGTTTCTTTAATCACGAACTTCGGATCATTACCCGGACGGCGTGGTAACGTAAATTAAAAACTGAAAGTTGATCAAGACCAAATAAGCCCGTTTTGTAACATGCGGTGGTAAACTTTGCCTTTCAAAAGATATTAGAACTGAAAATCTAGAGACATGTTCGACTTCATTATCTATGATCATTCGTCTACTTAGTCTCTGGATGTAATTTATTAAATAAGGGCTCCAATCAATCTTTTCCATCAACTGTTTATCAGTGTAATTTGTATCCACTTCTTTTATAACACTGTACCTGACCTCAGAGCCTGTTGAACACAAACACGATAGAGAAACTTTAACGATGTGGTGTCCATACAGGGACAGAATGAAAATACATAAACAATACTACCGAATACAGGAACTATCGGTAATCCAGTAGTCTGAGTGGAGAGTACATATTAAATAATTAAATTGGATTTTCAAAATATGTCTTCAGTTTATAAACTTTCAACGTGGAAAGAACTTTTTCCCCTAATTTTATGAACGCACAATTTATGGTCGCAATATTAAAAGAAATAAATAGATAAAAACTAAATTAGCCAAAGTGCTGAATTTACCGCATTAATTAATTTTATAACAAATAAGTATTTTCATTCAATATAGGAAGTAAAAAAAAAAAAATCACTTTCGTCTAAAAACAATATTCGAATAAACTGTACTACCGACAAATGTTTTTTAGTTATTTCTACATTCTGGTAAATATTCAAACGGTTTCAATGGATTAATATAAATTAACATCGTATAACTTAGGCCAGCCCCTAATCGTTTTTGTAACGAAAAATGTCACAATGTTATGTAATGAAAGTTAAATATGTTAGGATAGGATCTTTGTGATAAAGTTTTGTTTTTTTTTTGTGTCGATGCCGGTAGAATTACGTTGTAAATTTTGATCATTTTATACAAAGTATAGAAGAGAAAGAGTCAGAAATGTAAGCAAGAGGGGTGAAGGGGCACAGCCCCTTGCGAGACCAAAATGGACGAGTTTTTATATATATATATATAAATAAAAAGAAAATAAATTTATTAGAACTTAAAATATCAAAAATTAATCAAACATAAAAAATGGATATAAAGAATGGAAAAAAGAAAGGCATCGAGCATATAGACATATAATGCCAATGATCTCAAAGAAACTATAACTGAAGCAAGCCGTATTTTAATCTTAACAGAAATGTGGATGAATAATAATGATAGAATCGACGTACCAAATTTCAATTGCATTGTGAAATTTAAACTCCAGAATGTTCAAGCACGAGAGGTTGCAGTTTATCGTAATATAAATGATAAGTCAAATATTGTGTTACTTCTAATATTGGTCAATACACAATGTTACGCAATTACATTTTGGTCAAACAGATGTTGGGGATATGTGTACTGTTCAATGTGAGACGGAAAATAGAAAAGAAATAATTATTATCGCCATTTATATTTCTTCAAATCAAAGGGTTCGTGATATAATTAAATTTATACATAGAAGATTACTCCCTTTCACTCCCGATGGTTCAAAGTTAGTAAAAGAAAATTTACATACACTTCCAATGATATTAGCTGGAGTCCTGGAGACTTCAACGTCAATTTTGCGTCAGACGATTCTTTGCCTTTAATAGAATTTCTTCAACCCGAATTTCAATTTTTAATAATAATCAAAATGAATTAACGGCAAAGTACTGAACTGCCATTGATGTAGTATTTTCCAGATATTACATTGATAAAATTACATCAAAAATTTTTATATTTCATATTTTAGTTACCGTGAGTCTATTGTATCTTTTATAGAATTTAATAACTAATGCAAAACATTAATAAAACAAATGCATTCATTTTTTATCCGTTTTTGTTTTTCTTTAAGTGAAACTTTATAGATATGTGTTTATGAGAACCACAGATCTCCCCATTTGATTCTTATTCTCGGTAAATTTGGTACTAATACTATAACTTTAAATCAAAGTTGGGGAAAACACCTTTGAAGTTTCACTTCTGCGCCCTGTGCCTCGAGGCACATTCACTGTTTTTTAAATCACATAAAATTATAAAAAAAACTATTATATTTTGTAAAAAAAAAATTCAATAAATTTGTTTAATCGAACTTTCTTTAAATTTGAAAAGAACAGCTCTTTTTATTTGAACACATTTACAGTGTTGTCAAGTTAATCTGTTAATGTCTTTAGTGATTTCGTTTAATTTTAATATTAATTAAATTCGAGTATAATTTTAATTTTAATATATTAATGTATTTAATAAAACGTACTGTAAGTATTTAAAATTTAAATTTTAAAACTAAAAGTGTTGATTTTAAAATTTTAGATTTTCTGTACTTTCTATTCAGCATAACCGCTACTTTAAATGAATGGAAAATTTTAAAAATCAATTTTAAATAACTATATCGAATTTTTTAGAAGTGACAGTGTGGTGGTACACCTTTGAAACATAAAGATTTTATGTACTGAATTTCAGGTGTCCTTGTTTTGTACTATGCAAATTTATAGACCTACATACATATACTTCGTGTTTTACATATATACGTACTATATTTAAAACTGTTAAAAGACAATTCTTCTTCTTCTTCTTCTTCTTCTTCTTCTTCTTCTTTTTTTTAAGAGCCTTGCTCTTGTCTTGTAGCTTGATTATCCTTATCCATTTTTTCCTGTCTTGTGCTACGTTCTTAATATTATTATAATCCATTTTCAATTGTTACGTTAAATTCAATTATTACATAAACACAAGCACGAAGTGTGAATTTAGAAAAAATAACGTAGTAACATGTTGCACGATGTTTGATGTTCGTTACATTTTCCGTTTGTATGCGCCAACTCATTAATTGGAAATAACAGAAATAGGGATATAATCGTGTCGATTATTATTATGCTTGATCGTTTTGAAATATGCAACAAATGAAACATTAAAAGTAGTTTATTATGCGCTAGTAGAGTCGAGGATAAGATATGGAATTCAGGCGTGGGGAATGGTGAGAAAAGCATACCTGGGGAAAATAAATAAACTGCAAATTAAATGCTTGAAATTAATAGGAAATCATAAAGGAGAGACCGATAGTGAAATAATTAAAAAAGAAAACGTAATGAGCATAAGAGGAATGTACTTATTACTGAAGATATGGGAGTACATATCAGCAGAAAAGAAAATTGAATTGGAGGAAAGAATAAACACAGAATACGAGTTGAGAGAAAAACTTTCGTACCAATTGCCGTTAGCAAGAACAAAGATGGGGTAGCAAACGGATAAATATATTATAACTCAGATGTTGAATAAAATACCCAAAGAAATAATAGAGAAAGAAAAAATAGGGGAAAGAAAAAGGAAAATAAAGGAATGGCTTCAGGAAGAAGAAAATATAAAAAAAATAATAAACATAAAATAAAAAGACAAAGCGCAACAAAAAAAGCTAGGAAAAAAACAAAAAAAAACTGAATATAGAAAATAGAAATAGATTAGTAATTATTGATAAGTAAAATAGATAGATTAAGTAAATATTACACGATCATGTATATGTATAAGTTAATTTAAGATGGTAAAATGTCAAATAGGATAATTCGTCGACAAGCGTTTTAGCTTGACGAAAATTTTTGTATGTAAAAAATTATAAATACATATTTTTTCAAAAAAAAAAAAAAAAAAAAAATGATCAAACTGTATGTATGGTCGTTCAATAACGTAGGCATTTTGTCAGAGGCAAATTATGAAATGGCCTGATAAGAAATTTAAATGTTTGCAAGGAGAGCAAAAATTCTAAAATTAAAAAATTCCTTAAAAATAGTGACTTTATCGGTCTTAGATGAAACTGATCATTCTGTTCCATTAAAAATCTAGCTGGTATTTGGTTAAAGCATACGATGAATTTAAAAGGAAAATGCTGAATACGTTGTTTTTTTTTCTCTGGAGTTTATTTATAATTTATCAAAGTGCAGCGTACAAAAATACGGGAAATTACTCTTTTCTTTAAGCACTGTAATAAAAAGAGAAGAAAAAAATGTCGCAGTACTACAGAATAAATTCACGAAAATAATCGAAGCAGTTTAACGGAAACAAAAACAAAGAGAAAAATGTTAACATAGTGCTAAATCGTGATACACCGGTAGGAAGGAAGAATATAAGAGCGACACAAATAAAGCTGAAGATATTTTAAAAGGTTAAAAGAGGTTTCGAGAAAGGTGATAAGGTTAAGAGAATTAATGTTAGACGTAATAATAGTACCGTGGTCAGCGAATGGCATTAGTAAAAGGGCAGGGTCACATGGCATGCGATGGATCAGCAGCTCATTGAACTGACGCTAGGCGTGATCGAGGTCAGGTTTTATTTACATACGCGATAATGTTCGATTAGTTAGTGTAAAATTTAAAAATTGACCGCTGAAAATGCTTAATAGATAGAGTTCTTCCCGACAAAAATCATCCAATGCTATATAATATTTCGGCGAAAACTAATGTGTTTTCATTTTAGTTTTATTGCGTTTAATGGAAACGGTTACTTTCTAAGTCTCTATAGATTATTTCTATCAAAATAGCTCGCCACGTGCTTCGTTTCATCGCAAATCCAGTCGAGTTATGTCCTTTTTCGCGGCATAGTATATTATCAGAACCGGTATGTGTAACTTCTGTCATTTCTACGCTATTTGCATACATACACATACAATCTCAACCTTAAAGTAGACTAAACTTGTAAGTAGTTCCAGAAATCGTTCTTTTCTATCTTTTTATAAAAACTCCATCAGGCTGACCGGTAATATGTGTCACCACGAACTATGGTTGGACCTTCGGAATTTTTTTGACTAAAGCATAAACAATACGTGGCAGACATTTTAATTGTTGCGCTATTATTTACTTTAAATCGATAAATCAATCAACGATGGTGGTGGTAACTGGGATTGGCCAACTCCGTTTGATTTTTTTTTAGACAGAAATGTGATACCACGGCATACTGAAATCGAACAGTTTTTTTTGAAATACATAAAAATATATTTAATGTCAGCGCGGAGAAAAAATAAGAAAAAGAAGTTTGTAGAGATTAGGCGGATTTTTAATTATTAATTTACCTTATATGTGTACAGGCAACAAAATAAAACATTATCTCGTGATAACTACACGTCATGCTTATGCTATAGGAGTAATAAGAAATTCTGTTGTCTTGCATTACTAGCAATTACGTAACGTTTTTACTTACGTTACGAAAATTGTAACAGAAATTTCTACGCATACCGTAAATTAAATTTATTAGTTGTGATTTTTTTTTGGATTGCTATGAAAAAAATCCGCTTCTATTTTACAAAGAATGAGATATAGTCAATTATTAAAACCGGCTTTTCTATAAATGTTATAGGGATGACCAAGGAGAGAATTATTTGAAGAAACGAGTTCATATACATACACTTGATACAAATCACACTTGTAGCAGCACGATCTTTCTAAATTAAAAATCGTTATTATTTCGTCTTCCGAATGAAAAATTCTAGCGTTATCTTTTGGCTTGTCTGCAACTGGGACGCGAATATAGGTGTAAATCTCCCTATCATCTAGCGGTTATTAGTATACAGAGATTTCCGGGTAAATTGCGTATGCGCTTTGTCCGGACACAAGTTTACAAGCGCAGTTAATGGTCGGTAAAGTTAAATTTCCAATCTGAAAAAGGAAACTTATGGTACCTCTCTCTATGTTCTATATGACATACGAGTGTGAGACCATGCATTTTGGCCGATTATTCGAATTCTACATAAACTGGTGTCTACACTGGCTTATTCGATATGGTAGTTTGGTATTTCACGAGCGCCGTAGTCTATCAGTGAAGAATTTTGCGATTTTCCGCGAAATTTCTCAATACTTTTACAAAAATTAAAATTCGTTCGCTCAGTCTAAGAGAACTCTTAATAATCATCGTGCAATCGAATGATCTCTGTCACTACTATAGACGTGTCAATATATAGACGTCGTACTTCGTTTAAATTTTATTTCGCCATTCTAATTGAGTACGAAATACGCTTCCAAGGGTTATACATAAATAATAATGTTTTTTGTTTTGACAAATACTGAAATTGATTCCTTTTCGCCCGCCGTCGTGCAGAAGAACGAAAGAAAGTAGGATTTTTTGTAAAATTTTCCGAGTGAAACCAATTTTTCATGACATAAAATACAGAGTTTTTTTCCTTCTATAACTGGTTTTACCAATAGAGAGAATATGTAATGTTTCATCTATTTTTTCCAAACATTTCAATAAGTTTTGTACGTTTAAATTTCCGTTCCTTTATCCATTACTATCATTATTTTTTGTCATAACTATACTATTAACACAATGTGTACAAACAATAAATACAGCGACTATCATTATTACTAGTATTTACGCGATAGGTATTTCGCTTCGAAGTTGCTATTTATTTTAAAGTGATATTAATTCCGCGGCCGACATATTTTCTATAACATAGCCGGAAAATTGTTAACTGTCTTTACGATATAATATTTTAAAATAATTTTCATCATCCGAGGCAAAATATATCATGTTTACAGATGGTTCGAATGGGCCGGCTGGTGCCGGTGCCTCTTTTATCCTCCCAGATTCTGGCTTTTCAGAATCATTCGATATCCATAAATGATATTTAATGATTATCCTATGCTCCATTATTATTTTCATTTCCTCCGATCATGTTTCTTCCAAATTCTTAATTATATCGGACTCTATGACGGTCCTTCAATTCATTTTCCCCTTCCCGATCATTCCTGTGATTTTATCATACTTCGCATACGCTCACTTATCCACGTTCTTTCTTCCCTTCATTCCATTCAAATTTATTTGCTGTGGGTCCCTAGTCATTCGGGCATCTTCGGTAATGAAATAGATGATCTTCTTTGGTACTCGGGTTGCTGCCTATTTTCACTTCTTCTTTTAAAAAGTCTCTTCGTCCAATCTCCTTCCACTGTGCAAAGGTTTTCATCTGAGACTTTGGTATCGGATATGTACGTTTCCTCTTTCTCTAATATTCGTTTTTCCTATCTGATCAACCTAGTGTCTTGCTGTTAACCTATGGTTCTCTTTGTTTCCTTCACTTCGTCGTTCTGCTGTTGTCTCCGTTATTCGATTGCGCTCTTAAACTATACTTTATTATCTTTTTCCCGTTTTCCTTTTTTCGTTGGTTGCCTTTCCATATTGTCCTCTCAAACGAAAAGCATGTTTGCGATGCTGATCATGTGTTTATTAAGTGTTGATTTCTTTCTACTGAGTGTTCTGCGTTCTATTTCATTTTATTGATACTCGGTTTTCCCCCTCCACAGATTGTTTCTATTATTTGTTCCTTTCTCGTAACAACATTTGATATCGTATCAAGATATAATTAACTCCTTCCTATTCTAATTGTTTCTGGGTAAAGGTCCCAAGTTGACAAGCCCCCCCCCAAAAAAAAAAAAAAATATATATATATATATATATACTCGTATATTGGTAAACACATTTTCTTTTGTTTTTTTACATTTTCTTGCCTACAGCTCTGAGTACGCATTTGAAAAATCCTCTCAATATTAATAATAATTCAAACACTTCTATTTCACATCATTTAAGGAACTATGATATTTTTAAATTTCTACATTTCAACACGTTTGTTCACATTTCTCGTTATTTTTCGCCAATTTTACTTGCAGATAATAGAGCTTGTCATCTATACAGTGCGCCGAAATAACCGGGGGAAAATGTAACTTATTACCCGGGAGATCTGTTGTAAGAAAATGCGTTTTTACATCGTTGCGACCGAAATTTGAGAATGAATTCTGCACAGATAGTAGACAAAGAAACCCAAAAAAATTTTCTGCTTCGTAAAAGCTTCGCGGTAAGAGAAACGAAAGCGGCTAGTTGACGCGAATCAGTGCAGCCAGGGGACTCTTCCTCATCGGGTGGAATAACCAATGTGCAATATAGTGTGGTAACGTACACAATAAAGTGAAATATAGGTTTTTTTTTAAATTTCCACACGTGTGGGACTTAAGGTTAAATTTAACGAGCGAAGTGATGAGCGCGCGGGGTTAGAACGGTATGTATGGAACGCGTAGTTTATTTCGGAGGTTCGCGATGGGTACCGTCACCGGCCGGTGGGTGCTGACCGCTTACACCGGAAGGTGCAGCTCGAGGTTCATTTTGTAAAACTTTCCCAGTTGAGAGAATCTGGTGTAGCGCTGTGGGATCGCGGTGGCTGAAGTTCACAAGAAAGCGTCAGCTTCATATTACCCGGGTCGTTGTACTACGGCATTCATCCACGAACTGAAAAGCTAGTTTCAACCGACCGATCAAGTCCGTTCTGATTGGTATAGAAATATGTTTTTTTTACGTTTTAAAACGGTGTACGACCCCCTTCTTTCGTAAGGCAGTAGTCCGGGTGGTTTATGTATGCAGTCGATGCGCAGCAATACCTGGGTGGTGTAGTGAAAAAAACCCCGATGCATGAAGGAGTATTGTTTTACTTTGTGCTGCTGAGCGGAAATTCTTGCGCAGTAACCTGTAAAATTATTCAGCGGATTCTAGTTATTGTGTACAACTATTCGCGGTTATAGGTTGACCATCATTTCTGAGTTTCATTAAGTTTCTTTGAAAAAGCCCGAGTTGTTCCGCTTTTCCGTTTACCACTTGTTGCGGGGTCGCTTCTATCACGACGTCTGACTTATCCTCAACTAATTCCCATTTTCCATTCTGTTTGGATAGGCGAGTACACGGTGGCTGCTTCCTGGGTCCACTTACATGCCTTGTAGCTGCTTAAAGTTGCGTCCTCCCGCTTTATTCCTGTTTGATTATTCTTTTTGTTGTTTATGCAATGGACGAGTTGTGGCAGCTCCTTCAACGTTGTGTAGTATCACAGGTAAATTTTCATTTTGCACAGCCGCCCGTTTCTTTTTTGAGACGGATAATCGACAGAAATGAGTCTACGCATACCGAGCACCTACTCGAATTTCCTGGTCCCTCCTTAAATATGGCCCTATTAACAATGATAAGTTAATAGTGGACGATATAGACAAATTTCTTTTATTGATTCGGCCTATCCCTTTTAAATCATTATTTCATAACATGCAGACGGGTTTGAAGTGTAGACCCATAGTACATTGTGATTTTCACCATACGACTCTTAACCAACGCAGCAAACTATTGAAACTTTTCTTCCATTGAAGTCTTAACTTCTACACATTAATGACGATTTCAGTAATTGGTGTTTGTTGAACCTACCCCTCGTATTAAAATAATAGGTGGATAAGTTTAAACATGTGCAGGGTTCAGAATGGGCAACAGATAATATAAATAGTTTGGAAATAAAATTAAATCGTTGCAACATATGAAGTCATGTTTCTTCATATTTACCGTTCCGTCCGTGATCGAGGCTTGAAAGCACTGTAATTAAAATAAC
The DNA here is from genome assembly GCA_039619475.1 of Icerya purchasi. Lineage (NCBI taxonomy): Eukaryota > Metazoa > Arthropoda > Insecta > Hemiptera > Monophlebidae > Icerya > Icerya purchasi. Next base: position 587,873,666 of record CM077115.1, read on the forward strand.
AATGAAGAAGAGTGTTTTAAATACTTAACGCTAGCGAAATTTATTAAAGAAGATCCGCAATCAATATCATATTATATTTGCAATTCTGAATAGCTAGTTTTTGTTCTAATTGTCGAAAAAAAATCATATGAATTCTCTGAGAAATATTTATGTGTTAAATAAGGATAATGCAGTATATTCCCTTTGAATAGTGAATAAAGAAAAGATGAATGACTTGATTTTGCTATTAGACAGAGAAAAGATGCACTATTGCTGGATAAGAAATTTCAACTGGTCGTTAGCACACCAAATTAAAAAACATTGCAGTTGAACATTTACACGTAAACGTTGTTTATGGCATATCTACAGTGATGAAGAACGGTTGTAAAAAAGGCCTTGATGACCTATGAGCGAAAAAGTCTATAAAAATGAGTAAAGATGTCTGGGAAAAACATAATAACTCAACACACTGTCATATTTGTAAAAAGTTCCTGCATAATATAAATTGACAGATTACTGCCATATCACTGGTAGATAGCAAGGTGGGACACAAGCTAAGTGTAGTCTGAACTTTCAGTTGCCATACTTTATACCGATTGTGCTGCATATCCTTACTGTTTACAATACCCCATGATCATATGGGAGATGGCATAGGATACATGCATAATGTGCACGTACTTGCAAACTCGTTTGTCAGTAAACAAATAACAATAATATCAGAAGAGAAAAAGCAGAGAATAGGAATGCGTTTCATTGACTCCTTCCGGTTTATGAGTAGCAACTGTGAAAAACTCACCTCATATCTAACAAGTGATACTTTTCATTGAAAACTCATATTCCCAACCTGAATGTATTTCTTCTTCTTCACAAGAAGGGCATTTCCCTTACAAATTTTGCCAAACCTTCAGCTTTGTAAATAATTGCATTATCCACAACGATGTCTGAATTTTACAGATTTAATGAAGTCTGCCAAATCAGAAGAGAGATATAGGCATGCGCAAGATATTTGGAGAGCGCTTGAAATTAAGAATTTAGTTGAACATAGTGATCTATATCTTAAAATGGGAATCCTTCTCCTTGCTGATGACTTGGAACATTTTAGAGGTATCTAAACATCTATAACTTAGAACCTGCAAGGTATTACAAGTCTTAATCTCGATATAATGTTTTGTGGCACAGAAATTTAATTGAATCACCAATTTAAAAATACATCTCTTCTTTGAAAAGGGGACATAAAGAGGGCTCACACAATAAGTCGAATGATATTGCAAGACTCATAACCCATATGTTTTGTCATCTACCCCCTCCTCTTCATCTGCCATCAGTAATGTAAATAATAATAATAATTTAAGTAATAGCGTAAATAATGCTAATATTAAAAATAATTATATATTGTATTTGGATACGAATAATCTCTATGATCATACCATGTTAGAACTGCTGCTATATGGTGGTTTTAAATTGCTGACGAGTGAGGAAATTACATCTTTAGATATTTGTATTTTAGACGATGAGGAGGATGTAAGCTATGTTTCAAAAGTTGATTTCGAGTAATCAAAAAAGTTTCATCGCTCTCACAGTGACCTAGTCTTCTGCATTGAATTTAAGGTGATCTTGCAGAAGGGTAATGTCCAAAAATTTATTAAACATTGAATTAATTAAAATACATCACAGAGTTAACTTTTTACGATCAAGCTGGTTAAAACAATAGATAGACCTTAATAATTATCACAGACATTAAGTCACCAATAGATTTCGAAAGAATTTTTTTCAAATTATTCAACAATAGATTTTGTAAATCGCTCAAAAGTATCAGAAAAAAAGGGCTATTATTAAAAGAATTTGTGATGAATGTAAATTTACAAAATTTGTAGGGCAACCTACCTTCAAAGACCAATTATATTTTTAGAAAATATCTTCTTATCCCTTCTGTATCTAAAAAGTACTAAATTTTTCTTTAATATGGAATGCAACTGTCGTCGATCTTTTGTCTTTTTTATTTTGCAATGTAAATGGAAATAGTTCAGTGAGAAATATATATATGTATCTTTTTTAATTTCTCACGGACAAAGAGAATTCGGGTCGGATTACTAACGAAAATAAAAAAGAAGTAAAGTGTCTACTAAATATACTATTGTTCTATTCTTTCTAGTAATTTACTATTTAAATTCTAAACTACCATTGTAGCTATAACTTTTTATAATTTCGTTTCATTTTTCACCCCTAAATATAAAACAAAATTTAAATACAATGGTAATAATTATGTATTTTTGAAATATTTTTAAATTCCTAAAGAAGTCGCCATTTGATTTTCTTTATGAAACTAAAATATATCTTAAATCCACCGCTTACCGTATAAGATATTACGTAATTATATAATTTCCCTCCTCAAAATGTCTCTCTGGATCCGCCCTTTGAGTAAACAATTATATAGCGTTTTGAAAGAAGTCTCTAAACTGGTAGTAATATGTCTACAATACAAACACCTCATCAGGAGCGAATTAAGGATTTGCGGGAACCGGGGCTAATCTTGAATGAGGGACCTTCTTCGAAGAAAAAATTATGAAAAAACTCAATATTACATATGGAAAATAAAGGAACGGCTTCAGGAAGAAGGAAATGTAACAAAAATAATAAACATAAAATAAAATGACAAGGAGCAACAAAAAAAGTAAAGAAAAAATACATCGATTATAAAAGACTAGAAAATAGATTATTAGTTATTCTGGATAAGCAAAAAAGATTGACTAAGATGTAGTAGTTAGTAAATATTACACGAAGTTATATATATCTATAAATTAAGTTAATGTGATTCAAGTGTTTAAGTATAGGGTAATTTGTTAACCAGCGTTTTTAGCTCGACGAAAGATATTTATGTAATAGAAAACAAATACATATTTTTCAAAAAAAAAAAAAAAAAATCACTATGATTTATTCAATTTTTTGAAATACAGATCAGCAATCGAATAAAACTCGCTTTTACTTTAAGTAATTTTTATACGGTTCTAAATATTTCAATAAAAATAAAAAATAAAATATTGTTAAAATTAAGAATATTTCAGATCGTAAAACATTTTTACATAAAGAATTTACAACGACTGTATGGGTGTCAATATTTGAATAGAGAATTGTTAGTAATCGATTTGTCGAATGTTTATTTAATATTTACTTATTATTCAATACATTCGTTAAAGGACTTATTCTTATTTTTTTAACACAAAATTTCTATAAATATTCATTTTATGCGGAGCATATAATTTATTGGGAGAAAAAGAGAAAGTTATATAAAGACAAAGTATATAATTTTATTAATGAACTCGTATATTCTTTTTTTATATACAAAAATTAACTGAAATTCTTTTTTAAGATAACAAACGCAAATTTGAAATCTTGCATTTTTACAGTATTAAGTATTTTGAGAAAAGAAACTTAAATTTTGCACATGGAAAATTAAATTTTTTCTGTTCAAGAGTGCGGGGCCCTCGGAAGCGATATCAAGACATTTAGGTTTAATCGTTAAGAGTTGATTAGATAGTTGCGATGACCATGATTGTCATCAGGAATGGGAAATCAGGTACTTCATATAGGATCTGATATCGAAAGAAGTAGACAGAGAGATAATTTCAGGAAGGTAGGAATCGTCTCTGGTTGCGTGATCAATGATTTCATTACCAGAAATTACTACATGACTAGAGATCCATATGAAATTGATCAGGACATTAGCACAAGTCTGAGGGAGTTGAGTAGAAGGAAAATGCGTTGTACGATAGGGTGGGAAGATTGTGGATTCTGTAATGCTAGGAAACTACTGAGTGAATCAGAATTTATGAGGCATCAGGAGTGAGGATCAGAAGAAGTTAAAAAGTCGAGGCATTTTAGGATGGCGAAGAGTTCAGCAGTAAATATAGAACAGCGTTTGGGAAGACGAAATTTTAGTATGAAATTGAGGACTGGGAAAGCACATTCTACACGATCATCAGCTTTTGAACCGTCAGTGAAACAACAGATAAAAGCGCGCCATCGTTTTTATATTTGTTTTGATATTCGTTAATATCAGCTCGTAAGGAAGATTATCAGTCGATTATTCGTCATGATTTTTTTTCTTTCTTAATAGTTCGGTTGTATTAATAAAATTATAAAGAGGATTTCCGTGGATATTTATTTTAAATTTATAATTAATATAAAAAATGCCATACAAAAATTAACAATTTTTAATTGAAAACTTAAGAAATTAATCATACAAAATATAAGTAAGTTGTAGATTTGTAACTTCCGCAATGACAAGCAGTAGTTTTATCCTAAATTGGACCATATTAATTTTTAGAATTTTTTTCAAAAGTTTTAAAATACCTATATAAAAAATTATATAAACTTTTTCGGCCACGCTATTTACAATCCTTAACTAATATATAGGTTGTACCACAGTAAGCGGTAAAGAATCTGGTATCTTAAAAAAAAACACGCGAGTAGTTTTTAATATTTTCATCTTTCTTCAACATTTTAGGCAATGTATTTGTAAAAATCGCAGATTTTATCTGAATACTGATGGGAATTTGGAATTTATGATGCGATTTTTTTTTTTGCGACAGCTTAGTAGTAATTGATTACTAGATTTCATTATTATAGTTGTCAGTTTCTTGAACGTCATTCTATTTGTGTACACTAGACTAGTGATGCAGCTGTGGTTTGTGGATGCGTACGTACTACGTCATGTATTGAAACATCGAGCGGTGTCGAACTATAAGCAGATGTAAACGCCGGCAAAGGTAGAATAAAATATTGTGTAGAAATGCGGTGAACAGATTGTTATCACGATTCGGTAACTAATCTAGCGAGTAGTTGTGGTGATGAGCCAGTAGTCGCTTAGTTGGAGATCGGATCGCGTGTACTTTGTGCTTTCGTGTCAGTTAGATACACGTACAAATGTATATGCATTTATCGAAAGCCTATTGCTCTCGAGAAACTAAATATGGAATTTCATTCAGAGTTTCCTTTGGTCGTCCGTCACCGCTTTGTTGACCGTTATATCTATACCTATATATATTTTTTTTCTTTCATTTTCTTTCCTTTTTCGTCCTCCTGAGGAATCGCAGCAGTTATAAAATTAATTCACGGGACAAGGAGGCGATTTAGAACAACACTTAGAAATGAATATCTCCGTAATAACATTCTGAAACATTTGCGTTATTACGGAAAAACGGGTCTAACATTTCAATCATCACATGTACATTTTACATTAATTTTTCCATCAGTGTGTCCATCGCATTTCACAACATTCGATATAACACATTTTACTTAAATTTCTCAAGCATACTGTAAAGTGTTTCGAATTAATTATCTCAAAACTCGTAAGCTTCTATCCCACTTTTCCTATTCAATTTGCGCACCTTATTTAACGTAATTACTTAAAGGTTGTAAACCATTTAAAATATTTTCCAAATCTATAGATATATCTTTATAATCGGTATCTTCAGCATTCCTTCACAGAATGAAATGAATAATATATTCCAATCGAATAGAGAGATTTATAAATTTGATGAAATTGAACTTCTCTACTTAAAGTTAATATCGTGTATTCCTTAATGATGTATTGTCGTTAATTTTAAAATACTGAAAGTCAGTTACGACATGACATGTATTACCCCCCACTGTTATACGAATCAAGGAAAAAATTTGATGAAATTAACAACTTCATTAATTACAAATAGATACAAGCGTGAAAAACGAAAATTTAACGTAAACTATATAGAGCATTGTTCAACATTATACAAAAAGCGAAATAACATATACATCTTTCGTACTATTTTTATTGTCGCAATTTGAATACATTATAGCTGACTGTTTTATCGTGTATTATAAAAACGAAGCAAGAAGTATTCGGAGGTATATTATTACTCGCTTCAAATCTACTCTAGTCTGGAGGGGACTACCATCATTTAAGAGTTCATTTTGAAAATTGCACACTATAATAAAAAACGGATATTTAGTGAAAGAGTATTTTATATTCACTGCAGGATGTGACAGTTCTTTAACGTAATACATTGATTGAAAATGTGCATGAATCAAGTACGCGTTACAGAATCTTTTCCATTTGAAGTCTAAATTCATGGTAGAATTCATGTATATACAAATCTTGGTTACATTGATGTGATCAAATTTTTTTTTTTTTTTTTTTTTATTTCTTTTAAATTTTGATCTGGCTAATGTAGCCAATAAGCAATTGGAATGGAGGTTATGACATGATGGGAGATGCCATTCAATAATAACACTCCGCGTTGCTTTACCAGTCAATCAAACCGGTGGGGAAGGTCTAGGGGCATATAACGATTTAGTCTATGATTGTCGTTGCCTGAGTCTAATAAATCAACTGCCAGCGGATTAGGGTGGCCTACTAAGCTACGCAGGTAACGCTCGCTATAATTTTCAATTACTTTACTTACCTCCGGTACATTTAGATATCCCGATGTAAGTTATCATTGCTTAGTATTTTTGACTGGCATCGCTTCGTGATTATTAAAATATTAGACGCTGATGTTGCTGCTACCCCAAAGAAGAAATATATCGTAAGTCCACACCGGTTTGATAGCTGCATTATATAACAGCAATTTTGACTTCAGCAATAACACGGAAATTTTGCCCAGGAGCCAGTACATTTCCCTCAGCTTCAAGTTTATTTCCTTGGCTTTGATCTTAATATGTTCCTTCCAAGTCAAACGGCGATCAAACCGCATGCCCAGGTATCTGGCTTTATTTCCCCGTGGAATGGGACCATCAAGATCAACCGGAGAATATGTTCTGCGTCTGGTTGTGAATGTAACATGCACCAACTTGGACGAATTGATCTTAATCCTCCGTAGTGGTGCCAAATTCTTCAAGTCGTTCAAAGCAGCCTGCAAGTTCTCCGACGCTGCCACTGGATCGCTGTCCCTCACAAATAGTAGTGCTGTGTCATCAGCAAATACTGCGACCTCCACATTGGACGTAATTGGAAGGTCATGTCAGTACACAAGAAAGAGGATCTTGGTTGTTATACAGAACCTTGGGGAACGCCAGCTTCCAATAGAATAAAATTCTGATACATCGTCGCCAGATTTTACCTAAAAGTGTACCTATCTGTCAAGTATGAAGATAGTAGTGGGTAATAGGAATGTGGCAAGGTTTTTTTTTTTCATTTTTGAAAGCAATCCCTCGTGCCACACGCGATCGAAGGCCTGATTAACATCCAGGAAGGCGGCAGAACAATATTGCTTCCTGTCAAAGTAATTACCAATGCATCTCTGAATTCTATGAACTTATTCTGCTGTAGCATGCCCAGGACGAAACCCAAACTGGTAGTTTGGAATTATAATACCCTGCAGCTGCTTTATTAGTCTAGACAACAATACTTTCTCAAATATTTTCGATACTATTGGTAAAAGACTGATAGGTCGGTATGATGAGGCTTCACTAGCGGGCTTACATGGTTTCAGTATCATTATTACCTGAGCCATCTTCCACTGTGACAGATAATAACCCAGCCGAATAACAGTGTTGAAAATTGTTGTTAACAAAACTATAGCCTTTCGCGGTACGTATTTTAGCATCTTTTCAGTATTATTATTATTATTATTCGTTTGTCTTCGGGTATCTTTAACAGCACTTAAATTATTATTATTATTACATTAAAATTTAAAATCAGAATTAATACGTTAAGATTCAAATCAAAATTAAAATTGAGGTAGGGTATGTTACATTCGTTATATCTATCTATACATCGGCATTCAATTTCTCCAGCCATTCCCTTGCGCGGCTTGACAGCTCTTTAATTTCGCTCCAACCGTCCTTCCAGTGATCAGCTCATATGCAGGGGGCTTTATGTGGTGTTGCTAAATTGCCGATTATAACCTTCTTAATTTCTGAGGATGTGAAATGTTTGATTGGGGGGGGGGGGGATTTGAAATGGTGCAACTAAATCACGCTTTACCTGATCGTAAAAAGGCTCAAATCCGATGTCCGGAGGATGTGGTTTAAACACATTCTTAAGATGTAGTCCAAAAACTTCCACCTTATCGGGATCGCTGCATGCCCATTCACCGTTATCTTTAGGCAAGGGTGGTGTCATTTTGTGAGGTCTTCTGAACTTTCCACGGTACGGAATTGTCATTTTTAACGTCTCCATTGTAAAGAATTATTCTAAAGATATCATTTTTATGCTGTTTTAATAATTTACTTAACTCTTTGCTTATTATGTTAAGAGAGCTTTTTTGAGCTGGATACCTTGTTATTTGCCACAGTTTTCTGATTTTTCGTTTTTCGTTGATTTTTTGCTGAATGATATGCGGGTAGTTAAAGTCTGCGTTTACGGTGACATTAGGAGTGCTTAACCACGCTGCCTTTTGCAGCATATGATTGAGGTATTCAACTGCTTCGTCAATATTATCACCTGTTTTTAATGGAACATTGATGACAAGATTCTCTTCGATCCAGTGCGTGTAAGAATACCAATCGGTTCTATTATTGTGAAATTTAAAATTAGCCTTTTTAATTATTATTAGCGGACTTATTTCAAGCATTACCGGAGAATGATCCGATGTAGAGTCTAAAGATGTTTCAATATTTGCATCTAAAGTACTAATACTTTAGTAATAAAAAAGTCAAGTAGGTCAGGTATTTTATTTCTATCAGAGGGCCAATATGTAGGTTGGCCGCTGGAGAATACTGTAAGTTTTTATTTCGAAATGCATTTGAATAGTTCCCTTCCTTTAGGATTTGTTAGTCGTGACCCAAAAAATGTATGCTTGGCATTGTAATCTCCACCTATTATAAATTTATTTCCTAATGAGCTAAAAAAAAACACTGAATTGATCATGCACAATTTTGTACCTAGGTGGGCAGTATATCGATGAGACTGTTAATTGTTTACCTGTGCTTGCAATTACCTTGATAGATATAGCTTGCATATGAGGTAATTGATTACAGTTGAATTGATCGTGCTTGAGATGTCTGCGTACTAAAATTGCTGCACCACCACGAGGCTTACCGCATGGATGATCGGCCCGATAAAAATTACAACCATTTAAAGCGTAATAGTTTTTTGAAGTGAAATGTGTCTCCGAAAGTTACATCTAATTTTTGACGAAGGACAAACATTTCAAGCTCGGCTTGTCGTTGTAACAACCCGTTAATATTCTAGATAGCTATTCGAATTGAGTTCAGTTCATATTGATTAATTTTGGCATGAGCGCTGTGAGTACATCCATCAGTCTGTTGAATATGATATCCATGCGATTGAAAGATGTTGTGAACATGTTTTCCAAGGGCAGGAATGACTGTTCTAACGCTGATTGAAGGCCATATCCAGGAGTCTGTTAAAAGCTATCGCTATTCTTTTTTGACATTTGTAGGATTCAAAATTTGCTTATGATTTTCCTTCCTTGCACTACCTATGACTTTTGCATAGGAAGTGCCGGAAGGATGAAAAACAGAGGTTTGCTGCTGCGCTAATAGGGTGGTCCCAATATGACCATTCACCGCACACCACTGATATGATTTAGGAGTGCGGGAAATTCTGATATAGTATTTTTAATAGGTAAATTCTGCTGTACCTTACCAGGACTCTGGTTATTACGTGTTGTTTTTAGCAGATTGTTCACTTGTTTATGCTTTCTATTGCATATTTCTAAATATACAGCACGGCCTTTATAATTTGCTGGATGACAGCCACTACATACGGCGCAGGTTGGATCTGACTCCTTGCTTTTAGTGCAGTTGACTGTTAAATGCTGCTTTCCGCATTTGGCACATTTTGGTGCCTTTTTACAGAAGTTACGGGGGTGACCGTACTGCTGACAACGCAGACATTGAATCAGACCTCTTTTATGCGGTACTTCTACCTTTACTTTCATATATAGATGTAATTTTAGGTGAAATATGCTCGTGCTATTTTCTTTTGGTTCTAAGTCTATAAAGAAAAGAGAGGTAATGGTTCTTTTGTTTTCCCGTCGTTAATATTAAATACGACCCTGACGATATGACCCTCATCAGCCAGCGCCAGTTTAATATCGTCCTTGTTAACTGATAGATGTATGTTTTTTAAGCCACACGATATGCTTTTTCCTGTTTTATCTGGTATGTATGATATTCAGCTTCGAGAGAATCAAGAGCCTTTATTATTATTACTCCGTATAAACTATACTGTCGACAGCTATTTTAATGGAATTTTTATTTATTATTTTGAAGGTGCACTTGTTTACACCGATTAATTCGTCTAATATTTTATTTAATGCGGGAAGGTTAACTACGTTATTAATAAATTTTGGGAGGTGGACGAATAGTCGTATTTTCATTGCCTGCATGGCGGTCGGACTGGGTTTCACCCTCGACTTCATCCATCGAACCATTGTCGGTGTGGTTAGCTAAGACTGAAAATTTATTTTTGGTCGGTATAGGCTCAAACTGTTTCGTTCTCTTTTTAAAAATATCCGGGCTTGAATTTAAGTTTCCCTTGCGCTTGTTCTGTACGGCAGGCCAGCTAGGATCTTCTTCTATCGAAAACTTAATTCAGACAGATTTTCATTTGCGAAGACAAACGGGCCCGTAACGATCGCTGCATCGATAGTGTCGATATCGTATGGAGCGATAAGAGGCGTTTACACGGTGCAATATGTAGCGCATACAGCTGAGTGAATGGCGCTTGACCGACGTTATAGTAGCATTGCGGCGGAGCGGCGGGCTTTGCTGTATGCCTTATCAGCTACTGATAACAAGGAAGGAATCGTTGCGGTAGAGTCGACGAGTGTCGGTCGGGACAGAAGCACAGGTAAGAAGTCGCGCGGGAGCGATGTATTTCGCGGCTTGTGCTGCAGCGCTGTTGTTAACGTTACACTGGACAGATGCGTTTTGTGTTTATGTGTCTGTAAAGCGGGTTTGGCGTGAACAGTGGCGCGGCCGTAGTCGTCGCCATAACAGCGACAACAGAGACATAGCCTAGATGTGTCAGTGTGAGCTAACTATACGGGAGTGATATTCGGTGTGTACTACAATAAATTTAGATATCGATATGTACGATAAACGAAAATAATCGGAATTATCTCATCACAGCTACTCCGCTGATATAATTAAACGCGATGACATACAACGTAACTGAACACACGAAGTTATTAAGTGATGTGATCAAATGTAACAACAGCATCTTTAAATTATTTTGTTTATTTGTCTTAAATTGATGGTGGTAATGAAGCGAGGGTGTTCTACAGCTGACGTTGATTTAATTATCCAAATATGTTCAGTAACAGTAGAACTGTACAGGTGTGTGATTTTCATTCTTTATTTGGTTAAATAAGAATATTTTTGACTCGGCCCCGTAAGCGATAAAAAGGGGAAATTCATTATATTCGGGGATTTCAATATAGATTTGCTACAAGGTAGTAGTGCTCAATCGGTTTTGTTTTGTTTTTTTTTAAGATATTACGTTGGAGTGTGGTAGCATACGGCTGATTGGTGGTGTAACAAGCGAAGAGTTTCCGAATGGTAGGTTAACTCAGTCATGCATAGGTGATATATTTATAAGGACCTCAAATTACGAAATTTATGCAGGTATTATTAACGCATTGATAGCGGCTCGTATTACACTTCGGAAGACAAGCCAAGTAACTATAAAATACCTATATATCTGTTTATTTCACTCATTGTTTTCTTTTATGTTTATTGTACAGTAATTAATTTTAAACACCAATTTTTGAAAACGATTATTTAATTTTCTATCGAATACTCGTTTCAAAGACAAACCTTCACGATTACCGGAGTTATTAAATATCTCCAGTGATCATGAAGCTTTATCTTCGAAACGCGTCGGGATATTTGATAGAAAATTAAATAATTGTTTTAAATTGGTGTTTAAAATTAATTACTGTACAATAAGTATAAAATAGACGAAAGGCGGTTGAACCAAATTTGTGAAAATTACGACTGGCGATGGGTAGAGAGATATACGGAATTCAGTCGAAGAAATATGTTATGTTCTCGAATGCAATCGAATTTTAATAAATTATACAAAGAGAGTGGGAAGCAGGTGCCTTTTACAAATGGAAATAGTCTGTATTTTTAAAAAATGACTGGATGAATATAAAGATATTAAATTTTATGAAAATAAAGGGGACACTTATTGTAAGCGCTGCAGAGGTAACAGAACAAACTTTAGGTATAGAAGATACAAAAGATACAGGAACATCGACTAAATTTTACATCGGGAAAATTAAATTACTACAAGAGTACATAACAAGCAAATAATAATACGAAAGAAGGATGGCAAATAATTAACAGAATTGTGTACAATAAAAACAAAACGTCACTCGGTCAGTTTGTTTTGAAGTATTTTGAAAGTGCAAAAGAGGCTGCGGATAAATTTATATAGTACTTCTCCCGGTGAAAACAGCATTGCAGTAAATAAATAAATTCCCTCCTTATTAATTAACAAACAATAAATAAATTAAAATTAAAATAGTTCAATTTTAAGAAACATTTTCGGACCGCATCATCAGTTAACAATATAGACAGTACATACTTAAGTAGAAAACTAAAATATTTTTACTTTTAACTGAGTGTCCTGTTTTTATTGTTAGCCGATGATATAGTCCGAAAACGTTTCTTTAAATTGAAGTATTTTAATTTTAATTTATTAATGGAATATTTTATTTTAGACTTATTTTTGTTTGTTATTGAGTATTTATTTTATATTTGTAAACATTAACAAACAGGTACGGGGATTTATCTAGATTTAAGTAGCAATACGTTATGTTGATGAAAATCTAAGAACGATATCCGCTTCTTTTGGTTCGTGTTTTGTCCCGGCTCATGCCTTACCGAAACCCTCGGGGCTTGGAAATAACTAGACTCATGCCGCCAAAAAAAGTTCGCATAAATACATAAGTTGAAGCCAAAAAACTATAATACATCGATATTTAATTGATATATATATGTATATATTAAAAGTAATAATAGTGATATTTTATTTACTAGCGCGAGAATAGACCGGGAGGAGATGAGGAAAAAATAATACGTCGTCTGCCATCAGGCACGCGGTGCTTCAATAATATTCGCAGTGTAGAAGAGAAATAATTTGCCGATTAAAAACAACGTGACAGTGAAAACAGAGTTCGTTAAACTGTAGTGAAAAAAGGTGATAAACCGGTAAGGCGAGTCAATACTATCGCCGAAAAATATTGAAAACGAACAACCGAAATATATGTAATTAAATACATATTGTATATAACGGCTGATGGAAGTCATTGCCAATTTCAGACTGTATACATTGTATGTAACCGCTGATAGAAAGCAAATAGATGGTAATTAGGCTCTAACACACAAATGGAAAAATCAGAAAAATATGCCTAAGAAAGCCCTATAAGAGAAGAAGTCCGGAGAAGTGGTTTAGATCGCGAATGATAAGGTTTATTTAACGAACGTTCAACACCGCGTGTTCATTGTTCTGATAAGAGAGCGTATAGAGAGTTATCTATTTCTATCGAAATTTGGAGTATATCGGTTCGTACGTTACAATTTATATTATTTACGTACGTATTATTATAGTAGACCGAACACACGACACGGCTAGTATAATAGCGGTGTCGTTAACTAAACGGTAATATGGACGGTGACGAGGAGCAGGAGGAATATGTATATACCTTCCTCTTCGAATGTCACAGGTGGTAGTAACTACCAATCAGAGCAAGCGAGAAAACAAATAGATAACATTGACGATAGCAGTAATAATAATAATAATAATAATAGTAATAATGCAGCGATGGAAACATCGATGACCGGAAAGCCAAAGATGTTATATGAAAATTGTATAGAATATACGGCATATACGGTGATTTTGCAGTCAGTGGACATAAATAAATATATATCTTGTCTTCGTATCGGAAAAATCTTAACAGATTTAAATTACATTAATAGAATTGTAGAGGTTAAAAAGTCTGGTCGCATTAAAACAGTTGTTGAATCTAAAAATAGTGATACGGCTAACAAATTAGTTTTAGACGATAGATTTATGAATTACGAATGAACCGCATACATACAGTTATTTTATTTAACACGGTCTGTGGTTATCAGAGACGTGAATACAGAATGGTCAGAGCAGGAAATCTTTTAGAGAATTTCGACTGCGGACTATTCTGTGTACATAAAGTTATTAAACTTAACAGAAGGGTGGTGCAGGATACGATAATAACATTTATGTTTCATCGAAATCAGTTCAGATTCTTTTCCACGGACAAGCTACACCCAAATACATCTTTATTTAAGCAAAGTACGGTTTTTAATAGAACCATATATTCAACTAAGAAAAATTGTAACGCTAATGAAAAAGAGACGTTGCTCGTCCAATAAGCATTATAAAGTAGAATGCAACAAAGATAAAAGTATTGCGTCAACTGTCATAAAAATCATTCTTCAATTTTTAAAAATTGCCCAGAAAAAAATAGACAAACAGATATTAAAACATTTTAATGGACCTAAGGAATCTTAGCTTTTCGAAAGCATCTTCAGAAATTCCAACTATCAATACTAGTTGACTTTCTTTTATTAATGAATCGCATAATACATATCGTGAACGTAATTTATTTAACAGATTTAGTCTATTCCAAAATGAAGAAGAATTCCCCCCCCCCCCCCACCCTATTTTTAGAATCGAGAATTCCAGCAATCTTCAAGGGAGGATTAATATTCCTAAATACGAAAGTCCTCCGATCTCTCGAAATTTGGGTATCGCCCCATGCAAATAATTAAAAAGAGAGAATTTACCTTTTCAGAAGAAAGTCTCGCTGGATCTTACAGAGGAAATAAACGAATACACGAGAATTCACCTTCGAGTCCAATTTATTTGTCCCAACCGAAAAGGGAAAGATCCGCGATCCCTTTATATTTCCCCACCAGCGGATAATAGAAAACCAATCGAACACGATGATAATAAATAATAAAAATAATAATACGATTAAAATAACTCTAAGCCAGAAACCAGTTAAAATAACAAATAAACCGTCAAACAATGATACCTTGAAAAATAAAAATGCGAGTAGAGGAGAAAATACAACGAAATCTTCAAATACTAATAAGAACAAAAACAGCTAAGATGCAAATTAAAGAAATTTAATACTGTATAAAAGTCTTATTTGTCTTTTTTTTACAATATATGGGTTCGGAATTTAATACGATGTTGTGAAACTGTAGAGGCATATTTACTAGCAAGGATGAATTGAATCGGGATTTGATAAGGAGTAACATTAAAACAACTGGTTCCTGTGAAACACGATTAAAAAATAATCAAACCGTAATTTTTTTTGAATTAGAATATTATAAGAGCAGATGATCGGGAGAACAAAAAAGGAGCAAATACATGATAATCGATCGGCTACAATATAAAAACAATTCAAAATCCGGAAATAAAACGAAATATAGAATGTGTATGATAGTGGCGATATTGGACGAAATCGCACAAACAGGTGTATACTTCTATTGTATGCTAAACCAGCGAGTTAATGTACATCAACGGGAAAAATTAATAGAAAACTTAATAGGATTCGTAGATAATAATGGGCGACTTCGATGCGATGTATACACATCATGGGGCTGCACACAAAACAATACACAGGGACAGCAACTACATATATGAAATAGTAGACAAATACCGACTAATCTTTAGTAACGTAAACTGCCCTATCGATCTGGCACCTTTTTCGGTAGGACAGATAATAACTTAAATCTGTGTATAGACCTTCAATTAGAACTGTTGTTATGTACAAAAATATATCCAGATACTACGAGGAATGATCACCACCCACAATCATCAACCATACAAAAGGCAAAATAAATTTAAAAATAATAAAGGTAAAAATTTACAAAACACGTTCAGAAGTAGGAGGATTGATTGTGGTGCAGTGTGCGAATCAAACATAAACAAAAAATTCGAACAGTATCAAATAAGAATATCTGCTGCCATATTCCCTAGGAGTGAATATGATAAACTGGTCCACACTATGAAAAAAATATTATGAATAGTGTCGAACGTTTAAATTGGGAAAAAAAAAACAAAACACAATTTCACCAATCTTGGTGGAATTCAGAATGCAATAAATTAGTAGCATCGAGGAGAGTTGCTTTAGCTAACTACAACAGGACACCTTTTCAATGCAAATTTATTAAAAATATAAACGTCAGCCGGTTAAAACAAAGAAAGGTATAAAAAAAAATTAAAAGGCTGAAATGGCAAGAGGTATGGGTACTACAGATACTTTAACAACGGTTGTCCTAGATCTGCAAATGTATAAATTAAAAAAGTAGTATACTACAGCAATATTTTCCTACAGGAAAGTATCTTAAGCCCGTTATTATTTACGTTAAACACGCACGAATTACAACTACAAAGAAATACACATATTGCAGTATGCCGATGATATAGTTGTGTATGCCTCTGCAGCCACGCCAGAAATAACAATTCAAAACATTCAAAATGTAGCGACTAATCTGCAAAATATGATAAACGAGTTAGGTTTACATATAAATATAGAATAAACACAAGGGGCAGTTTTTACCAACAAAAGAATCCGAACATCGGCATTAATTAGAATTTATAATAAAAGTGTTCAATTTCAAACAAATGAAAAATATTTAGAAGTGTTATATTTGATTTTAAACTGAATTGGAATGATGAAACAACATACTTGATATTATAAGTTTTTTTTTTTTTTTTATTTAACGCCATGTACAGCTACTAAGGTCAGTGGCGTGTCGTGCAGGAGGATTGCTTTTAGAAGGGATTTTATATTGGGAGATGGAATCTTAAATTTTATAGAAGGGGTCGTAAACCAGTTTTAGAGAGAAAGGATAATAAATTTTGAATTTTATTGGGATCATCTGTTAAAATTTCTTTTGGATTATTGGAAGTTAGATATAGGGGGATCTTTCATTTTGATATTTAGGACATTGAAAAAGTAAGTGCATTATTGAAATTTGGGTGTTGCATATTAAGCAAATGGGGGGAGGTTGTTTATTGAGTAGGTAAGAATGAGTGATAAGAGACCTGTACGTATACGTGTGAGTAAGACGTCTTCTCGACGAGAGATATCAAAGCAATTTCTTGGAAGTATATCGTTTTTGATGTTTTTCAGTTATTTTTAGTAGTACGAGATTTTTTAGTAACGAGTTGAAGGTATTGGTTATTTTATATGTGTGTTGTAAGTAAATTTTATCCCGAAAAAGAAACATATAAAAAAACAATTTAATGAAAATAAAAAAAAACATGGATAAAATTTACTTACAACACCCCTAACACACGTATAAAATAACCAATACCTTCAACTCATTACTCAAAATTTCACATACTACTAAAAGTAACTTATATAATAAAATAATTAACATTAATAATATTAACAATAATAATAATAATAAATTTAACCAAGCCGGAATTTATAAAATAACTTGTAATACTTGTCGGAAAATGTATATAGGACAAACTAGAAGAAATTTCAAAATAAGATATAATGAACATTTATACGCCATAAGATACGGACATATTAACAAATCAACAATAGCAGAATATATTATCATTAATAAACACAAATTAACGCATAATATCGAAATAGATTTAGAAATTTTAAAATATATAAATAACCATAATATTATGCTAAATTTTGAAGAAAATTATTATATTAATAAATTCAAAAATAACCGCATAAACCGTAATTACTCAAATACAGATAACCAATTATTATTTAACCTTTGAATAAATTTTAACAGTTTACTTCCTTATGTACACATTATTACTATACAACGATCATTTTGTATAATAATTTTTCATATTTATAACTTATTTTTGATATTTATTTTTGAAATTTTAAAATTTTTTAAATTTTTTAAATCTTCATTTTTCATTTAAATCGTTACCATTTTCATTGCTAAAATTTTTTAGTCACTTTATATTTTTTATATTTTTCACTTTTAAATTTTATACATTTCGTATACTTATTCAATATCGACTTTTAATATCGACCTTTTTCTGTTATTTTTAAATGTAGTTATCGTGCTTCATTATTTATATTATAATTACTCCCGTGAACATGAAGTGTTTGCTTCGAAACACGTCGGGGATTTAAAAATTATATATATAATTGTTTAATTAAATGTTAAAAATTTATTTTTGGTCATAACTGTGTATAATTGTTTAAAATTCCGTTACATTCTTAAGAGGAGAGTTATGTATTTTTTGTAAGTCAGTATCGTTTATCAATTACGTAATTGCTGACAATAATTTCCCGAGATCGCGGCATTTTCCTTTATTCGAGTCCAAAAATTAATTTTGTATACCGCTACTGTTGTTTTTTTTTTTTTATGGATCTAATTGTATCCATTTTTTTAATCGTTTCATACATATTTCAAGTGTCGAAATTAGGAAAAATATAACTCCTTTTCCACGTGTATAGAATGTGTTTACTTAACACCGACACACATTATTCGCTCTTATTTGTATGATAAAATAGACGAAATGGAAATGAATAACACGGAAATCGTAATAATGTTTGTTAAGGGAGAATGATTCAGTCGGACTAATATTCGGATAAACAGAGAAAAAAAAAATTGTAAAGCCAACTACGCCCATCAGACACATCGAAAATCAATACACGTTATGAATTAAACAACCATCTTTGTGTATCTCTATACACAAAGATGATATCAGTAGAAGTGTCTATAACACAAAGTGTCAGATATGAGACGAGTTGAACCTTCAACGGTATTGGCCAGTATACCAAAAAAAAACAAAAAAAACCAACTTTACGTGAAATGTGGACGTCTAGCAGTAATGGAGAAGGACCGATTACCTAATACGTGGAAATAGCGTAATATTACTGTGAATGAAGTATGAGATATTATCCACCACCGGCGATGTATAATTTGCGTTATAAGAATAAGCATTTCGAGCACTAATATCAGTAATATAGTAAGCATTATCACCTACAGCAGCATCTTCTGACATTGTTATATTTTTAGCGCGTTCATAATTGTCACCAAGCAATGTCTAAACGTATAATATTCGTCGCTAGCGTATCTCTCTTTTATACTTTTAGCTTATTGCGCCTACATAAGTGAAAGGCATTTTGAGTTGCTTGCTAACGTTGATTGGTCGAGCGCTTAGTAATCGGATAATAGAAGAGGGGTAGTGCCAATAGTCTAAGTGGAAATTAAAATGAGAGATTAACGGACTTGAATGATAGAGATAGTCCCACACTTTGCTAGAGTTTTCTATGGGCTTTTATTAGTTAAACGAATATGTGAAAAAGAGAAAAAAAAAAAAAAAAAAATCAAAATACAAACAAAATAATATAATGAATTCAAGAAAAACAATTTTAATGTGTTTTTAATAAATAAAATATTTCAAAAATACCAAATAGAACTCGGTGTGGCTTCGGCGTGTGTGAAATAGTAAGCGATCGCAGAGCAATCTATAGCGGTCTTTAGCGGATACGAGTTACTCTACTTTCGCGGAGACTTGAAAACGTATAGTTTTCGGCTCCGAGACTGGATACACTTATTTTCGAATTACTTGAACAAGGAGACCCCCCCCCCCCCGGGAAGGATTTGGGAGTTCATTTTCGAAGCTGAACAAATGAAAATGGCCCTTAGTAGTTTCGAACTTACACATCGCGGAGAAGAACGCTACCTTGCTTCACTGGCATACAACTCGATTGCGTTGTGACTTCAGAGCTGCCGGTGTTTCTCACTGCTCCTTGCCGTGTGCAGGTTATTTAGTCGGCTGCGAACGCAGAAACAAATTGTAAACAACCAAAAAAATTTCGCCAACGGATAACCGGCACATTATTTAAAGCGGCAAAAAATATTTCTGCGCTAGTCTTCTATTATAAAGTAAGTAAAGAGAGCAATTGTGAAGTTAAACTCTACATAATGGTACTAAAAACCTAGCGCGCGAATCTGATGAGAATACTGGGGAGGGGGCAGTTCCTTTCTACTTGAGATCCGCCTTCACTTTCCGCACTAGATAATTCTCTGATATAACCCCAAAATAATTAGTTTCAGATTAGGGATAAACACCACTGGGACAGCGACTCGGATCCGGAACAAGGCAAGTCTCAATAACCGTCCAATGACACACTTCTGCGCGGCCAAACACCTTAACCACTAGGCCGCTGCACCTGTTAAAATTAAGTCGAACTTTACTTTTCCGGTTTTCACACTACCTCGCACCTACCTCTAATTCTTTCGACCTTCTAAAACCTCACTCGTCTAAATACCTTATACTCTTCGGTTTCCTGCCTGCCTATAGCGTGCGATTTATTTTTATAAGGAGATGTTATCGTCTGCGGCAAATTGCGAACTTTTCATCTTCTAAATCGCTAGTATAAAGAGAGCTACGATTGTAGCAGTAACAGGAGCAGCACTAGCAGCCGGACGAACGGCGGCAAGGTGAAACGGTGATGGCTGCGGATATCGACATCGGAAGCAGGAAACGGGTTATCTTTGTGGTAACGGCCGGCGAGGAATAATCGCGTGTAGCGACGAATCAAAGCTGACCGCTTCTTCTTCGCTGAGCTGATGTTTTAACTTGTCGATTGCTCTTATTATTATTTCGACTAGTAGTCCGCTATCGCTACTCTCTGCAGTAGCAGCGCCACTCTGACTAGCAATTCGATTTCGATGTTAGACCGGCGCGCGTGCTATCTAGTGTCGCTTCCGAATCGCGTTCGCCGCGAACCGTCTGCGAATGTTTTCGTTTTTCGCCGATCGAGATTAACTGAACCGATGAGCTGCTTGAAAAACGCACGTTTTCATTTTACTCGAACGCGCCACAGCGCCCGAACACCGTCGGAATAGACGCTACGCGGACCTGGCCGTTGGCAAAGGAAATGCAACAAGTCGCGACGATACCTCATCATAATAATAATTCGATCGTATGGCCGAATGCTTGCTGCTACAACGTTAACGACGCCGTTGTTGCTGTTACTGCCGGTGGTAAGCATTTTCCCGCCTATTTCTACCAAAATCTTTTATCGTGCTAGAAACTTTTTTCCCCTGATGGCCCGGAACTAGGAAGCGGAAAGAAAAAAAAAAAAAAAACTTTTGAAATCTCGTAACTTGCCCCTAATCCAATATAATATCATTTCGTATAAGAGACCCCCTTTTATTTCATGAGTAGACTGAAAAAAAACAAAAACAAAAGAAAAATAACGTTCTTAAATCTTTAGAAGTATATTTTACAAAGTTGTAGGCGATAGGTGTTCTTTTAGCATAATGGTAACAGAGAGCTTTTTAAATCCTTCCGCCTCCTAGTTGCAACTTTAACGTTGGTATGAGAACGTCATATCTATGAGAGGTAAGGGAGATTTAAATGTAGTGTAAAACAATCGCTCCTCTTCGAGCGGATAAAATTTAATTAAAGCGCTTTTTCGAATATTATAAGGTTATGCCTGAAAATGTTTCTTCGATGCTTTTTCTTTTTTCTTTTTCAATTTCTATTAAATATAAATAAACTATAAACTTTGCTTTTTATAGTGACGGAGAAAGTCATTGAACACTTTCGGATAATTGTTTACGGAAAGCGCTGTGTTCTATATTATAGCTTTGATGCTTGATGGCTCTAACTGCTTTTGAAACATCCCACGTATTTCTTCTTCCTTAATTATTTGCAATTTGATACCTTTATCTGTTTGTACGGTGGGCTCTGTATGTGCAGATGTGACCATGGTATAGGCTAATTCCTCTTTAACCTTCGGCAATGTCATTCCTTTTCTTTTCAGGATGCATACGTTTGGCATTTTTCGACACGTTGATTGTCATTGTTTCTCCATCCTTGGTATAGCGTTCTTTGTCAGATTCCATTCCTTGTTACTTCTAATTGCTGCTACGTACACGTGTTGATGGGTAATCGCCTATTATTGACAAGCCCAGGGAAAAACCCAAACAAGAAAAAAAATAAATAAATAAAATAAAATTGCTCGGTAGATATAATGATGGAAACTTGTTGGATGTAAAGTTTATTTTTTTTTTTAAAATACTGCCGGTTAAATGGGCGCGAAGACTAATATAAAAATCTGAAGATTCTTCGCGAAATATAGATTACATCGGGGATGATACGTGTTGTTGCGAATTTACAAATTTTCAAATGAAAAAATTAACGATAAAAGCAAATTTTGTTATTAGATTAATTTTCTTTCTTCGGTTTCTGACACGTAAAAATAATTATTCGGACAGTTTTCTTCTTTTTTTTTATTTTATTTTATTTTTTATTTTATTTTATTTTAGGGGAGCGCACGTTAGCACAGGACATTCACCCGACACAAAAAAAAATTAGAAAAATAGAAAGACATACGGAGTGACAGGTTATATCAAAATTAGAGACGGAAGAAATGAAGGCGGCTAACCAGGGAACACAACAGAAGCAGATGGAAAAGCGAGAATGTAGAGGGCACTGTAAGGAGTGTAGGGTGGCCATGGCTAAGCAAATTGGAATAAATGATCGCGCGTTCTGAGGAAATAACGGATCATTCGAATTTACGTCACAGGTGACGTTAAAGGTAGTAGGATGAAAGAGACACAAAGGAGACGGAACAAGAGCAAAACGGAAGCGAGAAGCCGGGAGCGGACTATGATTAAAACGAAGGCGAATTACAGAAGAAGTGACAGAACGGTTGATATTTATAAAATGGTTGAACCGAAAGGAGAAGAGGATGGGAAAGGCTGTAAGGCAAGGTAAAAGGAGTCAGTTACCGGCGATATCACAGAGTGGCCAGGAATCCAAAGCAGGTCAATTTAGATAGAACGGGAAAATTGGAAATCGAGGAACGAATATAAAGAATAATAGGAAACACGGGAAGAGGGTTCAAAGAACGGAGCCGAGACAGCTGATTAAACGCTTTTCAAGTCGGAGCATAGAAGGGGAAATTCACTAAACTATTGGAAGTTAAAAATATAAAAAGGGTCGCGCGTAAAATAACCATGGATTCGGCTAGAGGAAGAGAGAAGAAAAGGAGGGAAGTTGAAATGACTCCGAATAGAGTTGAGGGCAGGAAGAATTAAAAAGGCCCCGGATCCAAGTAGCTCCCAAGCTTACCCAGCCTGAAATTGAATTGCGTACCAGAGAAATCTGGGAAAGTAAAGGCGGATCCCAAGTAGAAAGGAACTGGCCCTAGTATTCTCCTTAGATCCATTAGATCCTTAAGTACATTGTGAACCTTAACTTCACAATCCATGATGCCTTATCAAGGGTATGGAACTCACTTTACTTTACTTTACTTTACCGACCCCCGAAGCAGATTTCGAGCCGTCTGTAAAAATTGTGATGTAATCAGGAAATAGTGAGGATAGAGTGCGGTTAAATTCTTCGTGAATAGCAAGGGAGACGTGGAAGAGACTTCGCGTTCGAAGGTAAAGAGAACAGCTTAGGGGAATGAGACAGTTCAGAGAAGTTATTGGTAAAGTATGGAGATTTGTTCCTTTGGAGAGGAAGAAGCGAGAGAGTGAAACGAATCGAGAAGAGATGTGAGAAAGAATTAGAATCTTACGAGGGCAGAAACGCCAGTTGACTTGGGATAAGAATTCATGAGTTGATGTGCAGACGTTTAATCATGAACCTTTCACCTGGGTGAAGTCTTCGAATACAAGGAGGAACGAAGCCAGTTTCGGCCAGAAGAGCTGGAATTGGAGGTGAATTTAAATTATTGCTAAGAAAATTACCTAATGGAACAACAACATGATTAAAAACTAACCCATACGGTGTACACGGCAGAGGTGATTAGGAAAAAATTATTAAAAGTCCTCCCCTGCCACATCTTTTTAGATTCAACTAAAAAATAAAAATCTATTTTTTTAACAGTTCCGAAGTAAATGTCTTAACTATCGTCGATTATAAAAACCGAAATATTCTTCATTTTGTAACTTTAAAAATT
Organism: Icerya purchasi; assembly: GCA_039619475.1. Taxonomy (NCBI): domain Eukaryota; kingdom Metazoa; phylum Arthropoda; class Insecta; order Hemiptera; family Monophlebidae; genus Icerya; species Icerya purchasi. Next base: position 587,897,575 of record CM077115.1, read on the forward strand.
GATTTCCCCGCAAAAACACTTATTCTTGTTCTTGTTGTTGTTCTTCTTCTCTAGCCGTTATTAATCCACTTCCTCCAATTTTTCCAGGCGTCGTGATCTTGTGCTTCTTCCCGCTAATTTGCCCTAAATTTTTACATTTCATTTTTCCAGCCTTTTTTCCGTCCGTCCTAAAGCTCGTTTCCCATTAGGTTTTCATGATGTTGATAGATTTATCAATCGGCCGTCGTCTCTAACCACATGATCGTACCATGTCCATTTATTACTTTTAATGATATTTACTGTGCCGTCTCTCACCACCTTTGATGTTTCTCGGATACGCTTTTTCGTCCATTTGTCCTCAGAGTGATATCTAACATAGACCGTTTCATTTTCCGTTAATTGGCGCTTATTTTTTTATTTTTTTTTGTTAGTCCCCGTGTTCTGCCAGCACATGTTAAGACTTGCACTGACCAAATATTTATATATTTTTTTTTTCAGAGGTGTTTAAGCGCCCTTAAGTATATTCCCGAGTTTTGAAAATGCCATCCGCGTTAATTGTACTCATCTGGATATTTCATCTTCGAAATCGTTATTCACTTAAATTAATTGACCTAACTAAATTCGAATTTGTCTACTTTTTCTACTTCTCGTGTGTCTATATGTATGTTGCTGTTTTTATCTATTACACGAGTTCGTTGCACATGCATCTAGTTTTATTTATGTTTATTTAAAGCCTTATTTTTGAGCATTGTCTGTATCATTTCTTGTGTAATTCTTTCAAGCTATTTGCAAATAGTATAATGTCATCCCGTGTATAATAGTAGTAGATGTGTTAAATTTTTATTTCCGATCGGTATATAACTGCGTTTTCCCGGTTAACATTTTCGACAATGTCTTGAAGTGCGGCTGTGAATAATAATTTCGGAGATAGCGCATCTCTCTGTCTTATTCCTCTTCTCAGTCGAATATTTTCCCTTTCACCGCTGACTGTAGTCGTAGCTGTCACCTTCTTACATATTTAATAATTATTTGCAAGTATGTACTACCAATTTTAATCCGTTCCAGCGCGCCTGTATTATTCCTTTGGTTTTCAGGCGCAGTCGAACGCCTTTTCGAAATCTATAAAAGACGAATACATTAATTGTTTGTATTCGTTTATTAAAAACACTAGGTGTTAAATAATTAGAAAGAAATTAATCAAAATTTAACAAAACACGCGTTTACGAAGCAACATGTTTAAAGGAGCGAACACAACTTATTACTATTATATCTCTTCCCATTACATTGTTATAAATTTCGGCATTTCCATACTTAAAAAATTCTAATTTTTTTTTTTTTTATACAATAATTTTTTCCGCGATGGGAGCTTTATCAACTATGAACATTAACCCAGCACAAATCAAATTTTTGCATATTTTCAACGTGCAGCAGCGGTATGCTAGGTCCCACTCGAACGAAACACGAGTTCTAGTACCGATCTTTTTGTGACTCTCTTGCTATCTCTCCATAGTAGTTCTGGCCGTTTCCACCTTCCCCAAATAACTTTCTCAGTGTCCTCAACTTCCTTTTGTCCTACGTTCTTCCTTCTTGATGGGTAATCGTCCGTAGCTGACAAGCCCAATAAAAAAGTTTAAAAAAAAAAAAAACCCAACCAACTACGCTCCGGTAGCTTCCCAATACTTAAAACAGTAAAAAAAAAGGAAAGTAAATACCATATGGTATCCTTGATAAGGTATCGTGGATGGTGAAGTTAAGCTTTCCATAATGGTACTTAAGGGTCTAATGGATATCTGATGAGAATACCGTGGGGGGGGGTCCTTTCTCTCGGTCTAAGTACGATTAGAAATTATTCATTTTCCATTTTCTTCCGGTTAAAATACATACATATATACGTATAGTATTAATAACCGTGGTGTCTGAAATGTTCAAAGCTCTCAATTCGTATCCATCCCGAATGTTCAACTATTGGTGAGCTGAAAATGAGTGAAAAGAACGTAAAAGCAGTGTTGCCGATAATTACCTTTTTCAAGCAACCACGATTAAGATTATCATGATAAAAAAATTAATTAATACCCGGTAAAATCTTCTAAAACCCGTGTATTTACCACGTTCGAATTAAGTTTTGTGAAAGAAATAAGTAAATAAAAAAGCGGCGCATACAGTACACCTCTTTGGTAGAATAACAATGAATAAACTCTAGCCTATCTCATTTGATATAGAACGAGCTTTTGTAACATTCGGCTCTCTGATCAATTGATTTAGAACAAAAGAACCATAATCGAACAATTAGCCAAGTTTTCTTTCCTTTGTGGGGAGGGGGGGCTTGTCAACCAGGGACCTCACCCAGAAACAATAGGAAGAAGAGTTAACTAATTAAAACTTAATTCGATCGGAAATGACAGAAATAAAGGAACCAATGGCAGAGACAACAGACTGAGACGGAATGGACAGGATATAGGAAACGCAGTAGGGAGCAGGAAGCCTTGACTGTAAAAGGAGTAAATAAAGGAAAGAGCAGAACAATTAAAACCAAATGTGCTTAACATCACGGATAAATACTTCATCAGGATGTAGAGGACACAATAAGGAGAGGAAACCAAAGAGAAACGATAACAGGAAGAGGGCAATAGAGTGTGATTGAAGCGTAGGCGAATGATAAGGACAATTACAGAACGTGGAAAAGAAGGGAATTCTGAGAACCAAGGATTACCAGGAAGGTGAGGTTGAATTGAGAGGTAGAAGGAACTGTACCAAGTTCATCGAATTCATTTGTAATAATAATAATAATAATAAATTGCCAACTACGACATCTAATCTAAGTACAAGATAAACTGAATTTAAGTTGTTGCAGCCTCTTCAAATGTTAGGATACAGGCTTCGTTTATGGAATGTAAATTATTCAATAAGCTAGTCGCGGTTTGAATAGTTTCAAAAAACCTGTAAAGAACGTTGAAAAAAATTATGGTACACATCTGTAGCTCGAATCTTATGAAATAAAATAAATTTAGAAAAACTGCCGTTCACATATAAACTCAAGCCGTCAAACGCATTTTCAGTTTGTTCGATAACCCTTAATTAGATTTTTATGATTTAAAAAAATATAAGCTCTCAAATTACGCTAGTTACTTCATAATTTTATAAAAACCTTTCTTCTAACAGATGATTTAAATTTGTATCGTTTTAAATTTATACAAACTTTATAAATAAGATTTTATATTAATTTGCGTTCTCACGCAAGATGTGTCGTCACCTTTAGTCTATTAAGCAATACAAAATTTGTATAACATGTTGTTTTTACAGAAATCTGCAAGTTGCAGAAGTTCAGTTTCTTTTAGTTTATGGGAAATTTTTGTATTTTAGTCTAACTTAAAGTTACGTTAGAACAGCGTAGAATATTTGTGAAATTTAAATTTTAATGGGAAATTTGATTTGAAAAAAACGATCAATTCGCTCGAATCTGCGAATTTAATTTTCAATATTTTCAATATACGGCATTTACAGGAACGGCATTGCCTAACCAACTGCACTACAGTAGCTGGCTTCGGGTACCAATGTTTTTTTTTTTTGTTTAATTTGTACTCGTTGCCGAGGACATGTTCACGATACTGGAAAAAAGGGAAGAAACTAAATCTTAATACGATTGCAAAATTTAAGAAAGAAAGGAAACATATTAGGAATTATAGAAAGAGAGTGAAGGAAGCGTAAAAATGAAGGATATGTGAGGGTAGAAAGAGAATGCTTAAAAGCTAAAAGTGTACGCGAACCCGGAACATTTAAAGTATATACGAGATTGGCTTCGTGAATTACATTGCAATCGCCTAACCGAAAAAGAGATTGTCGGAGGAAAACCGGAAAAAAAAAGAGGCAAGTGGAATGAATGAAGAACCGAGGTGAGGAAAGTTGACCATACTCGTGAAAGTGGAAAGGCCGAATAGAAAAATATTGGGGATCAAAAAAATGGGAAGACAGATGTATTGACAAAATTTAGATTGGCGGTTCTTAATTAATACTAGAAGCGCCAACTGTAGAGTACTCAAAACAATACCAGCGTTGTGTCAGCTTTGTGAGCCGTGCCCCATGACACCACATCTATTGTTAAATCAACCGCACTTTTTCCGGACGGTCTTAAGTTTGGCTCGTTCTGCTGGTCGCCTTGATTCATTCCTCAACCATTTTCCTTCTTCAGATATCCTCTCCTTATCCACTTCCAATCACGCCAGACTTTGGTGGAACATTTATCCCTCCCTATTTTCTAATTGTCATTCGCATTACCGCTTTATTTAGCCGATTCATCGTACCCTGTCTTGGTTCCATTCTATTCCTTTCGATCGTCGCTCCTCTAATGTTTCCCTAATTCAACTCCGGATCAACCATTCGCCCTTCTTCTCGCTTTCGATTTTCTCTGTCGTCGTCTCCTTATTATTTTCTTCACGATTGTGATCCTCCTTGTATATGTACGATGCTGATCACATTTTCTTCTTCGAGTGTCCTGCTCTTCTTAATGAACGTTCCACTTTAAAACGGCCAGCTCTTGACATTAGGTATCTTTACTCGCTATAGCTCTTCCTTTATCCTCTGCTTTCCTTCATCTTCTATGGTGTCCGCACTGCTGTCCTTTGTTGCGTCCATTTCGGACCGCCTAATTATTTAATTTCTTAGTTTAGTTTTCTTGTTGTTGGGTCAATGCCGCTGGCGCGCCCATAAAAAAAAAAAAAAAAAAAAAAAAAAAAGTTTGAAAACATACGACGGACTAAATTGCTTTCTGCAACTTCCTCTGGTTCTCACACAATAGTCTGGTCACACGGCACTTAGATTTCTGAATAATAATTAAAAATACATATATATATATATATATTAACGCTTAGTAAATGTTCTTGTGTTTTCGGTCTTCTAATACGCTTCAGAAACATGGACAATCCGTGAATCAGATAGAAAGTAGAGAGAGGATGGAGAAAAAACTGGCGACTCGATTTTTCCCTAATCCTTGCATCACTACCGATTTAGAGGAATTAAAAGGGGAACAGAGCATACGTTACAAGTAGAGGGATCTGATTTATTTATTAAAAAGGAATGAGATATTTTTGCGTGGCCAATTCGCAGGCGGCATAATATAACTTCTTCTTTACCGCTGGATCTTCTTGAAATACTCCAAATTCCAGTGTGTGAGTGAACGTAATTTGTTCGAAGTAGAAACTTCACGCTAATTCTTCGACCACTTATTTTCTAGCAGGGATTTGATTGTCATAGAGAAGTCCGATGAAGGTGCACTGGTATGTCTGGAATGGCATGAAGTAGTCTCTTGCGCTGCAAAATCCATCAGTTCATTTCCCATGATGTCCTCGTGTTCTGGAGTCCACGTGAAGGTAATACGATTCGATGCGGTAGATATAACTGAGATTAAATCTTTAGGGATGGGACTTTATGATTTATTGCGCGTTTGTGATAAAGACGAAAGTGAAGAAAGAAAATCTTTACAAATAAGAGAATCTTTGTTGGACTGTACTGTAAGATCGACTGCAAGTTTTATAGCATATAGTTCTGCCGGTAGAACTGAAAAGCTGTTTTTGGTAATGAGTACCGCGCTATGTCGAATTCATTTGCGAGTACTGCTCATCTATGTCCGATTTCGTCCGCGAATATATAATTAAACGGTCGATGTAGTTCGATAGAAGTTCTTGGAAGAATGCGCCCTTGATCACCCCGGGTGTAGAGTGAGCTTTCTGACCTGCAGGAGGGATAAATCAGTGTGGGGCGAAAAGATTGACCATGGTGGAAGAATGGCAGGTGTTGTGCAATAGATCTTCGGAAAACTATTGACCGATACAGAACTTCGTATTTTGATTGCATGCGGCATCATGTAGACTTTTGATAAATTTATAAAAAGGTCGGTGTACGTGTCTAATGGTTTCAGAGACTGGACTCCGTGGAGAAGATTTTACGTGGAGGTTAACGGATTAATAGAGAGCAGTTCTTGACGAAGGTGAAGAAGAGGTCACTCGCCGCTTTCGCAAAATAGACTGATGGACGGTAAGGTACGAAATGCTCCGGTCGCTAATCTATGTTTTTATATATATCTGCAATTTTTTTACGCTAGATTATTAGAACCCCTTGGTTTTGGAATGCATCTAACATATATTATTTAGATTTTGTTTAGCTTTTGAGTAATCGACAAAAGCTAATTACTTGTTTATATTCTTTTAATAATTTGATTTCTTGACAAATAGGTGGTCTATAGTAGAGAAACGTTTTCTGAAACCTTCCTGCTTAATTGATAGATGTCGGTTTAAATTATTTAAAATTCTCCTTGTTAGGACACACACTAATCTAGCCCCAAATAATATCTTTTTTTCTATATTTTCAATAGTGCGATGCGAACCACGAACTAAACGAGACACCATTAAAGCTAATCAACTACATTATACTAGCCGGCTTAGCATTTTATCCGGATACATATAAATCATCTAGTTCGGAACCGTACATCAAAAGGAGAAATAGAATCATATAACTCTTTCGTCCATTATTATTTTCGGTGAAAACCACGTCACAATTTATTTCACGTTGACGTTTCGAATACATTACAGTATTCATCATCAAAAAAGCACACAAACACAATGTGGGCTGGACCAAACCTTCTCCTTAACCAGATACTTAACACTCATCGGCGTACATCTGTGTTTGGTTAATTGCCGATTCCTACGCATTTGATCTTGACCAATCATCGTCTTCCAATTTGAATCAATTTTCTGACCATCATCTCCGTTAAAATTTTTATTCAATTTCCGCAGCTTCTCTAATTAGCCGCTTACTCGCGTTTTCGATTCTCGCTGATATTTCGCGTTGTGTGTTCGTTGTACATGTTTAGCTATGGCAGATTTTTCCACTCGTTTGTGTCGGCAATCATGTTCCCTAATTCTAACATGTATAGCCCTTCCAGTTTGTCCCACGTAGACCACACGAACACACGGAATTTTATACACACCTGTGCCGTATGCAGTTGTAGTAATTCGTCTTTAATGTTTTTTTGAAAAAGTTTTTAGTTTTATTGCTTACCCCAAATACAGGCCGAATCTTATTCTTTCTTAAAATTTGTCCGATTCTGTTCGTGACGTTTTTAATATATATGGTAACGTAACGTTTGAAATTATATCATTGTAAACCCGTTTTCATTTACCTCATTCCTTGTTTTCACTTTGCGCACTTTATTAATTCATTTCTTCGCTTCATACCTATTTTCCGTCAGAGCATTTTTTATATTTCCCATTTCTAGCTCCACGACGTGGTTTTCACCGAAAATGATAGACGATCGGTACAAAAAAGCCACGAAAGTTTAAACTTTTTTTAAACACATAACTCTTTATTAAAATTAACTGGGGCGAACAATTTAAAAGTCTCTAAATCGTGCGATATAATTAATTATTACCTAAAAAGTAATGTGGAACGAGAAAAACTAACCAAATAAATAACACCGGGTCTGGAAAAAATAAATCAAATGATTAAACTGCAAATTTAAAAAAAAAAAAGATGACATTAATTTAAACATTACATTTTTCTGATATCAAACAGAACTGCACTAGGTACGCGCGAAAGAATGCTTTTAAAACATTCTTCGAAGATTTGCGGAAGGAAGTGTATTGAAACATTTTTTTCGGAACATGTTATCATCATTATTATTCAAAATTATTGGTAATTTAGACTGTAGCACTGAAGTGTTTATGAAGTATGCTCGATTTTACATCACATTTATTTATTCTATTTTCGTTTCGTAAATTTCTTCAACGGCGTACATTAGTAGATGATTTACTCTTTTTAAATTACACATGCGCGTTTGCCTCACGCTCCTAATGGAACCGTCGAGTTATCCATACTTTACAACTGTACCGTCATAAGAAGAAGAAGAAGAAGAAGAAACTCATATTTGCGCTTAATTTTTTAACAAATAACAATACATAACTTAAGCGGGTAATCTGTACCGGAAAAACATGAGATTTCCTTATCAGATAACTTAATACATATATATCAGAACACGAAAATGATAAACAAGAAAAGGAATCTATAATTATAGACAGGAAAAGTTTAAAAAAACCTGACACATTAGCTTATTAAATAGTTTAAGTTTTAATGACTCAGCATAAAATTAGCATAATCTCGCAATTTAGATGAAATTCTAAGAGTTCATGGAAAGAAATTAACAATTTGGTGAGAAACAGAGATATAGGGCTGTAAAAATACTCAGAGTAATACATGTTCAATTCGTCTGTGTTTATATTTCTTGTATCTATGTTTTAAGGACTGATAATTATTATACCTGCCTATATTGTTTATAGTTATAATGTCAGACATAGCGCAATAATTGAAGAAACTTATTGCACGTTCTTTTATAATCTCACTGACATACGGAAAATGCAGATAATCGTGCATGGTTTTAATGCGTGTGTATCGTGACTTATTTAATATGATTCTAAAACAATGGTTTTGAATTCGCCGGAGCTTCATTAAGTTACTACGGCTGGTCAAACACCAGACTGGAGCAGCATATAATAGCGTGGGTAGTAATACCGCTTTATAAATCATGAACTTATTGGACACTGTTAGACATGATTTTCTATTAAAAATCGGAAACAGGTTACATAACTTACGCTGAGTTTTATAAATACGTTGATTTATATGCTTTGTAAACGACGTAAGTTTTTTTATCCAGTATGTCATACCTAAGTGAGTTACCTCATCTTTCCATTCGATCGTATTGTTTTTAATTTTAACGTGATTGTTAATTGTTGGCCTGCGCTTTGTAAATATAATTGCCTCAGATTTATTTTCGTTGATATTAATTCTCCATTTAGTGAAGTATTTGACTAACTTATTTGCGGCATCCGTGAGTCGTCGACAAATCGTATCAATTCGGTAGGATGTGGCGACAAGTGCAGTGTCATCAGCGTAAAGATTTAGACTTACATGAGTCGTTTATGTATAAGATAAAAAGGTAGGGACCCAAGATGCTCCCCTGAGGAACTCCAGCGGCACAACATTTCTTACTAGATTTAACATTTTTAATTTGCACGTAAAACTGTCTATTCGTTAAATAAGTTTTGATAAGCAGTACTAAGTATTGTGGATATCCATATTTGATTAATTTAAATACAATGCCTTCGTGCCAAGTGATATCAAAAGCCTTTTCAAGATCAATGAGTACTATAGACCGGTACGTTTATTTTGGTTAAAATTGTCAGTGATTGTATCGCATAAAGCGGCAAGTTGCATTGTCGTACCTAAATTAGGCCTAAATCCAAATTGGAATTCCCTAAAAATAGCATTTGTGTCACTGTACTTGTTTAGTCTAATTAAGATTCATTTTTCAAAGATTTTGCTGATATTACTTAATAGACTAATAGGCCTGATATTTCGCACAAAGGAAGCATCCTTTCCATGCTTCGCAACAGGTATCGTTATTGAGGTTCTCCAGGATAAAGGGTAATAAGTTAAGCGTAGGCAGGAATTAAAAAGGCTAACTAACCCGAGGATAGCTTTTTTTGGGAGATTCTTGATCATGCGGATGTGCACCAAAAGTCATTTCCGACAGAGTTTGTGTTTCTCAATGTACGAATATGCATTTCTTAACTTCTTTGGGCGTAGTAAAAATATGTGGATTTGATGTAGGGGACGTTTGGCATAGATATCTGTTTATAGCTTGTCTGACGCTGCGAACATGATAGTGTGTAGATAAGCATTCATTTTGCTTATGTATATTGTGAAAATGGGTAGCAAGTACTTCGGTTTTGTCTTTAATGGAATATGCAATCTTATTAATACTGTTTGGGATTGTGATTGGCGGCGGCAGCTCAGTCTGATTTCTACAGAAACGTTTGTTTACTTTCCACAGAGTGTTGTCTTTATGGGACAAATTCTTCAAAAATACGTTCCATTTTTCATTTCTCTCATGAAGTAGCCGGGCTTTTACCAGCTTATTTAATTTGTTATATAATTTTTTGTATGCAATGGAAGAAGGAAACTGATTTTTTTGGCTCATCCTACGGCAAAAATTTTTAATACTAATAAGAAAACCAAGTTTTCTAGAAGCAGTAAAAGGTTTATGTGGAGATAGTTTGGGTACAGATTTTTCGACAGCGGTTAATAATAGTGAAGTTAGAGAAGATATAAATTTATCTATTTCCGGAGGTGATTTCAAGGTAGCAGGTAGTATGATATGTTCCTTGATAAAAGCTTGGTAGAGATTCCAGTTTGCTTTAGGGTAATTATATCGCTCCACGGAAGGGGTTTGAGTAAAGGTGGTATTTATTTCAAAAATTACAGGATTATGATCAGAAGATAACTGGCTGACTGATATGGGGTCCGTAAATTTGTGAAATCCCTTCGCTAAGATTCCGTCAATGACACTAGGTTTGAGACGAGGATTTCGCGGAAAAAATGTAGGCGTAGCTGGGAAACAAATTTGAAAATGGTTTGTCATAGATAAGTTTAATAAAATATTACCAGCTCGATTTGCATTATGGCAATTCCAAGCGCGGTGTTTGGCATTTAAATCACCTATAATCAATGTCCGGGAGTTTATTCTGAAAAGATGCTTAATGTCCTCTTGAAAAAATTTCGGCACATTAGGTGCTCTATATACAGAAATTATAGCCAGATTATCATTTTCCACGCCAAGTTTAATTCCAATTGCTTCAATTAGCTTAGTTTTTATTTGAGGTAGCGGATCGAAACTTATACTATTGTGTATAAGCAAGGCAACACCACCACTGGTACCTGAATTGTCATTTCGGTAAGTATAATAATTTCCAACTTTAAAGGGCATGTTTAAGTTTAGCTTAGTTTCCGAAAGACAGGCTATGTGTATCTTATTATCCATCAAAAACTGATTTAATTCCAATATCCTGTTTCTCACCGAATTAGCATTCCAGCTAACAATTTTAATACCATTTTTGTTGGTCATTAAAACATGTGCTTATTTTAAAATACATTTTATAAGAATGTATCAGTAATACTTTCTATAATAGTTGTTATAATATTAAATATATCTGATGCCCGATTTGATTTTAACTTAGTAGCTATTGATTTAATACATAATATTATTTTATTTAATGTGTCACCTTTAAAAAACGACAATAATTGCCTTAAATCATTAGTTGCTTGTTGAGTTTTTGGATTTTTTTTGAGATGCGACTTACGCAAATGTGCGTGACGTTTTATTACTATGCTTATTTTTGTTAATAGTATTTCTGTTCATGTCATAATTGCTAACGCTGCTATTTTTCCGAGTATATTAATATTATTTCGCGCATTTTGGATATCATTATAAACATTATTATCATTAGTATTTTTACGTGGTATGTGTTGTTTTGTTCGATACTATATCAGTAATGCGAATGTGGTATACCGGGCAGTTTATAAAATGTTTGCTGCATGGTTGCCCATGCAGTTTGCACACTTTGAGATATTATTTACAGTACACATTTTTACGGAGTGAGGCCCACTACACTTTAAACATTTTTCGGTTTTGAAACAGTTATAGGATACATGGCCGTATCCTAAGCACTTGAAACACTGAATGACAGAATTTTTCGATTTATATCTCTGCCATTTTATCAAACAGTAACAAATTACGTTAACATTTAATATTTCTTTAATGCTAGTATTAGCCGGAAACGTTACCGCGATAGATAGGTAAAAAAGTTATTTGGTTATTTTCTAAATCTTTTTTAGTAAATTGTTTTATGTTTTTAAGTTTCCGTTCGATATCGTGCCTAATTTCATTAATATTTAAATTCGAAGGGGGAGACCTTTTACTATCATCTTTATCGGTTTACGCATTTTAGGCGTGTGCGTATAATGCTCGATTGATTTATTTTGTAATATCTTTAATACTATATCATAATCGTTTATACTGCTAGTATAAAGTATGTAGGTATTTCGAGTTGTCTTAACTTTAACGCCATATTTTAGCTCTTTATTAACCTGCGATATAAAATTATTATGATTTTCGTTTAGTGGTCCGCTAAATATAATCGGTGGTATTTTTGTGTTTTTATCGTTAGAGTCTGTGGTAGTATTAGTTATTTTTACACTATCCTTATGAATAACATTATTTATAATATCACTTAAGTTACTTGTATCTTCAGTGGAATCTTCCATCTGTTGTAGAGGCATGAACCGGTTTTTCGTGGCTATACCTACATTATCTACTTGTTTCCGTTTTGGGAGGCTACCACCGTTGTGCTGTGATGCTGGTGCCCAGGGGATGGAATGGGACAATTCTGTCGAAATGTGTTCATCTTCGCTGTCGGAAGTATTTCCGTCGTCGCCGTATAATGCATACTTATTTTTCGATTTTATTGCTGTACCGTTGAATTCTGGGTTTCCTCCGTGAGCAGGGCCAGCAGCGGCTTGCTCCTCTCCGCCAGTCACCATTTGTGTAACATTATCATGAATGTACTGCGCAGCCCCCGTCTGCGCGTTTTCTATGAATGAGCACGACGACAGTGTGGCACTGGTCGCCGGCGGAGGGGTACGAACTACACGCGGCATCCGCGGTAGTGAAGTACGGTACCGTCATAAAAAATTCAAATAAGCTATTAAGTTCTTCAAAAAATACTCGCACAAAAACCTATGCGCTATACCAGACGTTCCTCTTCAAAATAAACACCGTTCATCACGTATTACATTATTTCATCGAGATCGATTCTGCATCATACTTTTTTTTTTTTGCTTTCGCCATTTTGTAGTCAAAAAAAAAATTAACTTTAGCAGACTGCTTTTTGAGGTGATTTTTAAAATACTAATATTTCCGTAAAGGATAACCTCACCCATAACATATAGCTTTGGTGCAGTTGAGTTGGTCCGCATGTGTAAACCGCGTGTAGTAGGCCCGTGTCCAGAATTTTGGAGGGGGGGGGGGGAATCTTCTTTGCATATTTATTTTATAACTAACAATACATTTTTCACTAATATTCGTACTATTAATAATTTCCGTCATTTTGATTTATATGTATTAATAATTTACATAAATGAATTACCCCCCGTATATGAACATTAATAAAAATTACACATATGTTATTAATTATACTCGTAATAAAATATTTTTTTTGAATAAAATATTAATGATCTACCTCTAAAAATATGGAGCATATTTTTTTTCTTTTTTCTTTTAAAAGTAGGTAAGAACAGCCTAAAAAATCATCAATATTTATTTTAAATTCGTGATTTTTTTCAGATTTTTGTGTATTTACAAGAACTATTTCAGTTCTTATGGGGGGGAGGGGGGTTAACCCCCAAAACCGCCCCCGTGGACACGGCCTTGGCGTGTGGTGACTCAACCACCGAAGTCTGCTGCCGACTACATCGCCTCTTCGGTTTACAAGAAAGTTTTTCATAGCTGGATTGAATTCAATGTACAATCATCAAAATAAATGTTCATATTATAACATGAAATTGTACTTCGAAAGATGTAAAAACTGATAGAATATTCGGAATTCAAGTTAAAAATAATAATAACAATGGTGGGAACATTTTAGTAATAAACCTGCTTAGAGCAAAGGTATTCTCTCAAAGATAAAACAGAAATTATAGGAACCGCGATCGTTTACGGCCGTTGAAAACTTCGAAATAGTAAAAAAAGTAGTTATGGCAGTGTTGACGGAGACAGCTATGTAGAAATATTATAGAAAACAAGTAATTATATAAACATATAATAATAATGATTCGAATTTTAAGAAAATAAAATGAAGTTACGGGTATAAATCGCGTGTAACACAAAAAGAAAAAAAAGAAATTGTGAAATTTAAAGAATAGGCAGAACGAAACTCGAGGTATCTTAGTTTATTTTAGGTAATTTATTGAAGCATATGATCATTCAAAATAAAAACCTGGAAATATATAATGAAAATTTGAAATTTAATTTCAATGTAGGCTCAAGTTTTTACAAATATGTTTAATTAAGACAATACACGTTGAACCAAATTGATTCACTGACAATGCCGATAAATTTAATAAAAATTATGCTCCAAACTGTGTGCATCTCGCAAAGGTTATTAACAGACTATTGGGTCACGGGTTCGAGACTTGTCTCGTCTCGGATCCAAATCGCTCCCAGGTCTCTATACCTAATCTGAAATAGAGAATTGGGTACCAGAGAAATCTGGGAAAGTAAAGGCGGATCCCAAATAGAAAGGAACTGGCCCTAGTATTCTCCTTAGATCCATTAGATCCTTAAGTACATTGTGAACCTTAACTTCACAATCCATGATACCTTATCAAGGGTATGGAACTCACTTTACTTTATAGATGAAAATAATGAAATATATGTTACATGTCCTTACGCTGTGTCGGTGAGTTGCCTAGTTATAAAAGTACATTATTAACGAGCTAATACATCGATGTGACTATAAAAAAAAAAAAAAAAGAAAAAAAACTATTAAAAAAGATACTTCGAGCGTTTAAAGTTATCACCTTTACGTTTTCTTAAATCGAAATTCACAAGATATTTAAAGAGTCAAAAATATTTAAACCTTATTAATCCAACGCACCTGTTGCGCAATTGAAGGAGCAAACAGCTAATTCCAAGCCAATGTGATATTGTGTGACACTTGTAACGCGTCCATTGATTAGTGTCTAACTGGCCACTTGTTTAATTTAACGACTTTTACATTATTTCGACACGACGCGATTTCATAACGAAATATTTCGGTTAATTGATCATCATAAACGATTTATATTTCTTCCGTATTCACATCTACATATACCAAAATTAGCAACAAAAAAATTATTACTTCAGTTTAACGTGTGAGTTAGAAAAATACAATAGAAAAGAATGATTTTAGTATGAAACTCTGTCTGAGAGAAGATATTTTTAATTCATAATACTAGAATAATATTTTTGAAATTATTTGCTTTAATTATCTACGTATAAGATTTATTTTACCGAATTGGTAAAAAAATATGAAACCAAAAAAAAGTAATAATTATAATCGTGAAAAATTTATTAAATTAATGTAACAGCCCGAAATGTAGGAGTTCGTATAAATGGGAATTATAAAATTCTTCTTTTTCGTTAGTACTTTTTAAAAAATCTAAATCAAATTTAGACAATTAAATTCATCATTTGTTACGGATACATTTTTTGAAAAATAATCAGATGTTTCCAAAAGAAATTTAAGAAATATTAGATAACGAAAGCAAATTTTAAAGAATTCATATGAATTTCGATGAGGCGCTGTTTAAAAATGGAAAAAATCGTTAATATATAAACAGAATTTATTAGAAATTAATCATACTTTAAAATTTGACCTAAAATCTATTTTAATAATAATAATAATAATAATAATAATAATAATAACGTTAACGAAAGAAGATAAAATTTAAGTGAATTTATATTTTATCGATAGAGATTCCTGTCATTTTTCTTCTTTAATAAATAAGAAGTATTAGAAATAGAATAAAAGAATCGTTTAAATTGCCATGAAATCAATCTTTAAAAAATGAGTAATTTTAAAAATTACGCCCCTTAATTAACCGTTCCTATACCTTTTTTTGAACACTATCCGAGCAATGGTTATAGTGAAGAAGCGAAAGAGATTAAATGTATTACAATCGTTGTATTATTTTTCAAATTTATTAGGGATTCAGAAAAATAATTATTAAACGTTATAAAAAGAATGTAATAAATAAATATAAATTTAAACGAAAATAAAAAATTATTTGCTTCGAATTGATAGAAAATTCTGTCAAATAAAAATTGTAACTAAAGCTGATTAGTTCACAGACTTCAGATTTATTCATTATGAATACATTTTCTAAACAAAATAAACATTTTAAATATTTATTATTATATATTTATATAATACAAGTGTATGTTTAAACTAATTTTTCAAGCTTTTAAGAACGTTATTTCAAAGTCTTAAAAAAAATTAATTCATTTCATGCAGATATAGTGAATTCACACAAATGAAACTTTTCAAATTAACGTTGGAAAAAATATATATATATGTATAATATTTAGAATGAAGAAATAGAGCATTGAAAATGAGAAATTCATTTTAGGACCCAAAATAACTTACAATTAGATGGTATAATATTTTTTCAGAAATATAGTAGAAAATTGTAATAAACAAATGTTCACAGACGAAATGGAAATGTTTCAGAAAAGCTGGTTAAAGGCTACTTATTAATTCAAATATCTTAAAATAAACCAAGAAAGTCGGAAAAAATCGCTTTCGGTAAGTCATAAAAATGCCATTAATGGGGAACGACTCGAGAAATATTGAAAAGATATTAAGAAATGACAAAGGACAAAGACTTAATTGTTTTTAGCGTAGTCCCTAGAGGCTGAAATTGGAAATAAAAAAAGAGGGAAAACGCTGAATAAGAATTTCTTAATAAAAAATAAAAACAAGAAATATATTAAATAATTTAAAGATTAAATTATTTCTTAATTTACCCGGGTCTTAAAATGAAATGGTAAATGTATTGATATAGTTGCAGTATTGTTACCGTGATGATATTTCTATTTAAATTTTTTAAAAGCACCAGATTCGTTACTCGAGCGGAAATTGATAAAGCAATAAGTTAGCTAAAAAATAATAAATCAAAGGGAAGTAATGTTAATGACGATAGAAATGATTAAACCAATTAAAAGAAAAGCTGTAAGTAAAATAAACCAGTTATGTAACGAAGTATTGATGAACGGCGAATTGCCAAACGATCGGACTAAATCAACATAAATAATACAATTTATAAAAAAGGAGCCGGACAGAAGTAACAATAATTATAGACTGACTGCTCTAATAAATCAAATCATACCGGTAATGTTTTATTATATATAATACTAAAAATCCTCTAAAGCAGAAACTGCGATAGGACAAAATTCATACTTGGAAGAGATGCCCAAGAATAATAGCCATAAGACAAATCACTGAAAAGTGTTACATGTTTAATGTACCGGCTATAATATGTTTTCTAGGTTATACAAAACCGTGGCACCCGTTATGGTCACAATTTTACGAGAGTTTTATACACAAAAACTACGGGATATGTAAGAGTGAAAAACCAGGTGTATCAGAAAGTTTTTAAATAGCAAAAGCAGTAAGGTAAGAGTGCATTTTATCTCTTATATTATATGACATATTAATGAAAACGGATCATGCGACAAGAAACAAAAAATTGGATCGGCGAAATAACTATCGATGAAAGGAAAATACGTAATCTATATTACGCAGATGATAAAGTGATATTTGGCGCAAGCAGAACTCTAGAAATATTTCTAAAACGAATTATTGAATATTTCGAATAAAAGGCAAATATGAAAATTAAATCGGGCAAAATGTACCGTATAATGTGTATTGACAGATCCAAAGCGCCGCTAAAGACTTTTACCTCGATACATGACATTGAAATTAAGCTTGCGACAAGCAGCGCATGAACAACAGGAATCACAAAATTGAGATCAAACATGGCCCAAAGTGCTTCGGGAAAGCTAACAAGAACTTGGAAAACCTATTCAGTAACAAAAACAACAAAAAAGAGATTAATGCAAAATTCCGGCGTTTGCAATTATGGCTCGGAAACTTTGAAGCTGAAATCAACATTATATCACAAATTGGAAGCGTTTGAAACTACTTGTTATAGGCGAGTACTTAGAATTTCACACGGGTTAAGCGTAGAACTATTGTTTCGGTATTGAAATAATTGGAATAAAGGCGGAAGATAGATTAATTTCAACAATAAAAAGAAGATATTTAAAATTCTAGGATCACATCATCCGACGACGAGATGGATTGAAAAAAACTATAATACAAGGAAAAATAGAAGAAAAAAGAAATAGAACACCTTCCAATCCGCTTTATCGACTATATAATAACGGACTTATCAATACTGAAAATAACGGAAACAGCGGAAGACAGAGATAAGCTGAAGGAAATGGTTATGCGATGTGCATGATTGGTTACGACATCCGTTAACGGACAACGCATGAAAGAAGAGATACATTTCAAAATGAATACTTAGGTTCCACTGAACTAAGACGATTCGGAATAAAATTCAAATATAACTAAAGAAATTTATCTCATTATAACAAAAACATTAAAATAGAACGCATCCTCTTATGGTCGTTTGGTACGCATCAGCTCGTTTCATTTTATATAAATATAAACAATAAAACAATAAACAAGTATATATTAATAAGAATCGATATTCTCAGGATTTTAAATTAAAATGAAATAAAGTAGAAATATTACATCATGAATATGTATTTATATATGTGTAACTAGTTAGTATTTTTTCATGAATACATTCGTTTAATTCTAATTAAATAACTTGCGAATTACTGGTTATTTATACTTAGTTACCGACACAATATACAGGATTGTATGGAAATATTGTTAAAACCATAAATATTTTACTTTATTTACTACTTTTTATAAGGAATATTTTTAATCCACGGAGAATAAAAATAAAATAGGAAATCAAACTTTCCACGAAGAGTCGCTAGCTTTGCACAATGAACGTTTCAAATCTAAACGTTACCTAATAGCTTCATTATAAGTGAACCGCTAAGCACAGGTGTAAAGATTTTTATAAATGAATAGTAGGCCAGCAAACCTACAACGGCTACTTTAAAACGCCAAAGTACTTGGCCATTTAAACCGTTCTTGGAAACGAACAACGATTTTTTTAAATTTTTTTTATTTATTATATGGACGCGCCAGCGGCATTGACCCAACAACAAGAAAAGCAAAGCTATAAAAATCTAAATAGTTAGCCGGTCAGAAATGAGCGCAATAAAGGGCAGCAGTGCGGACACCATAGAAGATGAAGGAAAGCAGAGGATAAAGGAAGCGCTATAGCGAGTAAAGATACCTAATGTCAAGAGCTGGCCGTTTTAAAGTGGAACGTTCATTAAGAAGAGCAGGACACTCGAAGAAGAAAATGTGATCAGCATCGTACATATACAAGGAGGATCACAATCGTGAAGAAAATAATAAGGAGACGACGACAGAGAAAATCGAAAGCGAGAAGAAGGGCGAATGGTTGATCCGGAGTCGAATTAGGGAAACATTAGAGGAGCGACGACCGAAAGGAATAGAATGGAACCAAGACAGGGTACGATGAATCGGCTAAATAAAGCGGTAATGCGAATGACAATTAGAAAATAGGGAGGGATAAATGTTCCATCAAAGTCTGGCGTGATTGGAAGTGGATAAGGAGAGGATGTCTGAAGAAGGGAAATATAGTTGAGGAATGAATCAAGGCGAACAGCAGAGCACGCTATAGAGTCAGCTGCGTCATTGCTGTCAATTCCGTAATGACTGGGGATCCATAAAAAATCAATAAGAATAGAGAGTGGGATGACTGTAAAACGGAGGTAAGAGAACGAATTGAGAGAATAATACTATCAAACGAATGTGAAGGAGGAGCGGATATGGCTTGAAGGACGCCTTTAGAGTCCGAAATGATGAGAATTTGGGAAAACCCGCTTAAAAAGAAAATAAAAGAGATAGCCTGAAGAATATCGATCGATTTGGCAGAAAAGATAGCGCAGAAGGAAGACAGCCGGAAGGACCCAGAATGCCGAAGCGACGGGGCAGTAAACGCACCGCCCACGCCATCCTCGCTCCTGGAACCATCGGTAAAGATCAATACGTGAGCAGAAAAAGAGAAATTCGATAAATGAATAAATTCGATAAATGAATAAATTCATTGTTGACTGCGCCGTGAGAGGAGGAATGGGTCCAAAGTGGAAGAGAGAAGAATTTGATAGGCTGCCATAGGCTATTGAGATCATGAGAGAAGTAAGGAAGAGTGTTATAGGAAAAGACAACAGGAGAAAAATTAGAAAGACGGGTAGCAATGAGCGACAGGATTGGGATTTTATCAGGAGAAAAACTCCAGTGGTTTTTGATATATAGATATGAAGAAATAAGTTCGGGCGAGGAGATGGGGGAGACATTTAATTAGGAAGCGATACCCAAGCTGAGAACGACGAATAAACAGTAGTTGGGTACCCGATTCTGATAGAACTTCGGTAATGGGAGAGGATTTCAAGGCTTCAATGCACAAACGGAGGCAAGAGTTCTGAATCGCGTCAAGTTTAGAGAAGAAGACTTAGAAGAATTACCGTAGATAAAGAAACCTTAGTCGAGCTTGGACCGAATAATAGCTTTGAAAAGAATTAGAAGAATAAAGGATCACCTCCCCATTTGAGAGAAGAAAGAAATTTAAGGAGATTAAGTCTTTTAAGACCCGATTTATAGAGAAAATTAATGTGGTCCTGAAATGCGAGGTGGCTATTCAAAAAACAACAAATTTTAAATTCATGAAAGAAAGAATGCCCGAAAAGGTACAAATGCTGGCATTATTTTTGCATAAAATTTGGCCTATCCTATTTACGAAAACAACGCAAAGGCGTCAATAAACAGAACCAGATTTCCCTTTGATCTCAGTCAATAACCGAGCATGTACTTTTTTTTCAATAAGAGAAAATTTTCTTTCTCATACGTATGAATTCTCCGCATTTGTTACTTGTTAACTTTCGCCGCTTTCAATGAAATTGTGTTTATGTTAAAAAAATGTTTAAAGTCAATTTTATTTAATAGACAATTGAGAACGCCTTTGAACATGCCGCTCGGGGCACTTGTTCCACTTGTCCTGTTTCGACATTGATTCCAATATGCATAATCTAATCTCATACAATTATTTATACTAATGATGCGAAAACCAGAAGAGTCACGGACCCATTATTAGTTTTTTCGGATTGTATACTAAGGCATACGCATTGAACAATACATGTTTTGTAGTAGACATGGAACTGTATGAAATGAAATATGTACTCAATAATGAAAATACTATTGGCGACGGATTCTCTTAAATCTCTATACTTTATCTGCAAAACACTAAGCTAGTCCCACCTATTGAAATAAAAAACTTAACTTGACCAAACAAATTACAGCCCCATATTTTTCTGCGTTCCTGGACACATACCTAAGTGTTCGCAAATGCAATCCTCAATACTTGCAGATGCGGCGCGCCCCACCATCGATGTTATACTTCACCGTGTACGACTTCACACACTTAAAACGTTTTACGAAAAATAAAGTTGTCAACTGAGCCTTGATGACCAGCGGAGAAAATTTCTCAGATGGAATTCAGAGTTCTTTGTCGACTTTGAATAGATCACATAATCATGACACACATCCCTCCCTACGAGAAAAACGTACCAACAAGTCAACAAGTACTTTGTAATTGACAGCGGTACCATCTCAAGGTACACTTAACGTTCCCGAGGAGATCTCATAAATTATATCCAATAACTTTCGTTTAACAACCATGTTGCACTTCGTTACGCTATATATATTAAATTATTCGACACCCGCAAGTAATAACAAAAACACAAAGAAGTGTAAAAAATGCATCTTTTTTGATTGTAATCGTTATTAACATTAGAAAAAAGTGATTACAAAAATGTTACAATTAGACGGTCGTTCGCTGTGCTTGAGAAACTCTGCCTACAATAATAACGGGAGCTCTTTTTTTTTTTTCTATCTTTTGGAATTATCATTACTTGCTTTGTTGTTTTATTTTTCCATTCGCTAAATGCATCATTATTTCTTGTAGTTTACTCCGCTGTTACTTGTGTTAATCACAGATTAACATTTCCGTTCTTGAGGCACATTTCTTATTAGCCTTATATTTTGTTAAAGGGTAATACCAGAAAGTTTAAGTTTCTTTTCTAATACCTGTCATTTTTAGCATACATCAAGGACGTAAACACATTTCCTTACCACCGGTCGAAATGCAGACATGTATTGAAAGTAGCATAACTACAGTGCGTATGGCTAAGGGCAACAACGAATGGAACAGTCTGTTTGAAGTGAAAAATTAGTATTATCCATATGCGTGTTTATGTTATCGTTAAATAAGTAGAGTACTTTTCTTGAAAAGAAAAAAAAAATGTTACACGCGATCCTCACGTAAATTTTATGAACTTGGAATAGTTATTTTTTAGAAGTAGTTCTATAAAAAACTTTTTGCTGTTTGCACATTCGCTGCACAAAAATTGTTCTTGGTTCATATAAACTACAAAGTTAGTATTAATTCATTTGATTTGTTTGCTGGAAAAATAAAGACAACTTCAGCTGTGCAAATTGAACCTGAGATAGTGACTACTAGCTTCGCAGATATTACATCCATCTTGTAAGTTATTGACCGGCAAAAAGAAGTTACCGCTTACAATACGAAATTGACAAGGTTAGAAATTGGAAAAGTGGTAGGAAGATCAAGATTAATCGACAAAAACCGCTTTCAATATGTTTGATTGCGAGATTGCACTTTGCTAAGTATCTCAGTCTGCATCTGGACACGAGGTTGAATTAAAATATGTCAAGATGAAAAAGAATGGGGTGTTTGCCCAAATTAAATGTGGAATTTGTTGTTATTTCAAGTTCAATCATTCTAATTTATTGTTCGATCGTCAGACCGATATGAGAATGTATGGCATTCAACTTTCGGGCTGTACGAAGGAATCTAGCAGGTTGATTATATGGCGTGTCAAAATAAGTTTCTTCTTCTAGTATCAGCGTAAAGAAGACATACATTCAAATTTGGAGATTCCATGGATTGGCAACGTTATGCGCTACGTTGGGGGAACAAATATTTTTATAATTATACACACACACATACATATATATGCATATATATATATATATATATATACACATGTGTGTGTGTATTTATCATGAAATGTATTTATTTATAAATGGTACACTAAAGCTTGTAGTCAATTATTGTATATGCAATATTTGAACACTATAATAAAAACAAATAAAAAATAGTCGTTTCCATACAGTTCATAAACATTTTAATTTTCTTTTCTTTTGTCAAAAATTGAAAAGAAATAAATTTATTCTGAAATTCAGTCCATTTAATTCAAGCAGTTATTATTTCGCAGACATTTCGGGGAGGGGAATTGAACCCGGAAAACCCCCCTCAGATATGGCCCTGAGCACGACTATTTAAAAACAAAACTGTCACTTCCTTTACAAATATATTTTCTATTAGACCGTTGGTAATAAAATCAATTATTTTTTGCTTATTTAACCTATGCTATACTTAGTTCTTGTATGTATTATATTTTTCTGTTTTTTTATTTTTATTCTGAGGGGTTTCAAAGGTATTATTGTACGTCTGATGGTTAGTGTGATTCTTTTTATGCTATTTGGGCTGAAGTAATATTAAATTCATTTATTTTACACATATTAATATTATCATCGCAGATTTGAACAAATAACAATTTCAATTAAAACTTAAAATAATTACACTCAGTATGGTATGCAGTAAATAAAAGGTATTTTTATAGATTAAGTAATCTAAATTCCATGTCTAAAGAACGATGTCAATATTTTCCTATGTCGTTTTTTGTAATTTTTCAAATATATTTTCAAGACTTCAGGAAGTTTATTGAAAAATAAAGATCCCATATACACTACCTGTGCTCTCATCTCGGTTTTGACGAAGTAAGATTTATCAATATATAGTTTTATTTTGGAATACAAGAATTTAAAATTTATACTCGTGTTTTAAGACAAAACCTAGATTTGATTTATAAGCAAGATAACGATTTCACACTCAGTTTCACACTTGTTACATGTATATTCAGTTCATCAAAATACCTTTAATTTTATTTTTGAAGTCCATTTTGGTTCAAAATAACGTTTACACTTTCATACCTTGTTTATAAAGTTATGAAGTAAATTAAAGCACATATCATTTAACACTGTGGTAATTAAGACTAAAAGTAACATTTCTTTAAAAAAAAAAAAAATCTAAAATCAAATCAATTTAATAAAACAGTTAAATAATTATTCAGATATTATAAAAGTAACACGCGATATTTCACTACTAGGAAAACTGTGTAATATTAGTTAAATCCGGTAAGATATACATTAAAGAGATAAAACAAATATTTATGTTATAATTATCAAAAAGGCCGAATTTCCAACCGATTTTTACTGATGGTTCTAAATCTTCGAATTCTGCGGGTGCTGCTTTTTTTATACCATGTCTTAACTTAACTAAAAAATTCTCTCTTCCTCGTTTTACCTCTGTGTTTAGTGCCGAATGTGCTGCGATTTTCAAGGCTTTGTCCTTTTTAAATTCACATATATTCTCTGAAAATATCATTATCATGTCTGATTCTACGAGTTGTTTATCAACTTTGAAACTCTTATCGTTCAACACAAAATCCCATCCATACCTCTATAAAATCAGAAGCCTAGTAGTGTCCCTTTCTGAATCTGGCGTAGTAGTTAACTTTGTTTGGATACCAGGACATGCGGATATCTACGGTAACGAAGTGGCAGACATGGCTGCCAAAGACACATGGATGAATAGAGTTGTTTAGTTCCATATTTTCCAAACAGAGACCTATTCGAGCTCATTAGATATGCTCATAAAGAATATTGGGAGGCTACATGGGCAAATCCATTTTGCGCGCAACAGTACAAAAGAATTCAACCTAATATTCCTAACGTTCTTTGGTTCAACCACATTACGACTGTTTCGATGAGTACCAGATCGTACATTGTTACCTTATGTCGCCTCCGGCTAGGGGTAAACCGTCTCCCCGCTTCTTTGTACAACATGGGTTTAATTTCTTCTCCCTATTGCCAACATCCACTAGACTCGAACAAAGTGGCGGATGCTGACCACCTCATCTTCGAATGCAATTTTTACACGACGCAAAGAATTATTTTGTATAACTCAATAATAAATTTCCAGATCCCTCTGCCATCTAATGTCAATTCTCTCCTGGCCACCGGGAGTGCTGCAGTATACAAGCTATTATATAATTATATAGTACAATGTAATATTAATGTATAGCGTTAATTAGTTAATTAATTATATTACATTGTCGATGGGTTGAATTTTCGACGCCCAAAAAAAAAAAAAAAAAAAAAAAAACGGCATAAAAATAATGACAAAGTTATCGCCATGTAGTTATGTAGTTTATTAATAACTGAATAAACTAAACGAATAATCAGTTTACTTTCCTTAAATCCATTTGTATTATTATTTTTTTTTTTTCTTTTCTTCTTTATATATACTGTTAATATATATATATATATATATTATGCACACATATGTAATTTAATATTCAATAATTAATAGAATAAATGGGAGTGTAAAAATAAATGAAATAAGATGAGATTAAAATTTATTAGGTTATGCTTGTGTGCAGATGTAATTTATAGAGTCAAACGGTACATCACAGCATTTAAAGCGATAATTTAAATTTTAGATTTCTTATCAGAAATTAAATATTGTAATACTCTTAAAAATTGTATATAATAATTAAATTGCACATGTAATATTTTAAACTGGAATAATAAGTTAGAAATATATAATAAATCAATTCATGATGATTACTAACAAAATTAAATTAGGTAACATTTGAGATGTATACATATTCTTGAACATGATTTAAACTATATTGCAACATTAACGATCTTGCCATATATGTAAACCATAACTTCACTAAATATGAGCTAAACATAGCATAAAGATAATATTACGAAAGACTTGTCCGAAACATAGCATTGTAAATGGGATATACGATTTTATGATCATATAAATCATCTCTATGCATAATACATTTATGTAATAATTATGAAATAATACCAACGCACAATGTAGAAGAATAGTTTAAGTAAGAATATTTTACAATTGTCTTAATTAGAATAATGTGTTATTAAGAAATACTGCTATTTTTATGTGAAAATTTAACATGCACTCCTCTTGGAAAATAGTAAAAATATATGGAAATGGAATTTTATTGTTATATAATATTCATATATGTAAAATAAGTGAATTTATTACTTTAGCCCAAATGACATAAAAAGAATCATGCCAACTATCAGACATACAATACCTTTGAAACCCATTAAAATAATATAAAACAGAAAAAAAAGTACGTACAAGAACTAAGTATAGCATAGAATTAAATAACAGAAAAATAATTGATTTTATTACCAACGAAAATATATTATTAAAGGAAGTGACAGTTTTGTTTTTAAATAGTCGGGTTACTGATTTCAATAGACCACTAATATGCTCTTAATAAAAATAGTTTCATTATTTCCATGAATATTTTTAAAATTGAAAAATAAAAGTTACCGATTAATTGCTGGTGATATTTCGCTTTGGAACTGTTAAAGATAATAGATCATGATTATTACGCTTTTCCTCCGTTATAATAAGATTACAAAGTGTACATATTACGTAAGCAGTGTATTTCACAGATGGAGTCATTTTCGCAAAACCAAAAATAATGGAACATATGCCGTAAATTGCGATGTTGCAATTTAAAAGAATAATTATTTATTAAAAATAATATAATGTAAATAGCTATGACAAAAAGTTAGCACGGTGCAGAGTTGTATTGCAATTATGTAGGTACAAAAAAAAAAAAAAATATTTTTTCAAATTGCAACATCGCAATTTACGGAATATAGTTCTATCTTTTTCAGTTATGTAGATATGAAAATAAAAAATATTTTTTATTGTAAACTTGCTTTTTTTTTTTGTTTTAATAACGATTGATGGCACCTCTAGACATGAATATACATAATTATGTTCAATTTCATGTCCAGATATTTAGCAGTTTTTTATAAAGTGTACTACAAGAAATGCTCATTCTGATCTATATGTAGGCTCGTTTCGCTCGCCTTAATTAATAAGAAAAGAAAATTATCCAAAGGGATCACATTTTTTTAATTTTTTTTTATGAATACTCAATTTATGTTTACCGATTTTCATCATTACTGACATAGTACTGAAGTTGAATGGTACTGTTTCTGATGGACAAAGAATCAGTAAAATCGGTCTATATAAGTATGAGTTATGCGCGAACAAACATAAAAAAAAAACGCGACAAACGTATAATCTCCTTCTTGGAAGTCGGTAAAAATTAAAATATTACAAATGTTACATAAAATTGGGACATTTTTTCTAATGGGGACGGCCTAATAATTACGTTGTAATTAGTATATATATATATATATATCGTTTGTTTTTAATTTATTAAATAAAATATTAGAAAAAAAAAATATATATATATATTAATTACAACGTAATTCTTAGGCTACCCCCCATTAGAAAAAATGTCACAATTTTATGTAACGAAAAAATGTCTTAATTTTATATAATGAAAGTTAAATGTTAGGATAGGATTTTTGTGATTATGTTACTTTTTTTGTGTTGATACCAGTATGAATTACGTTGTAAATTTTAATCATTTTATACAAAGTATAGAAGAAAAAAAGACAGAAATGAAAGCAAGAGGGGTAAAGGGGATGTGCCCTTGCAAGGCCAAAATGGCCGAGTTTATATATATATGATGGTGCGGTAGTCTGGTGCTTAAGGCGCTTGGCTACCAATCCAGAGGTCACGGGTTCGAGACTTGTCTTATTCCAGAACCAAGTCGTTACCAGGTTTACCCAACCTGAAATAATTGAGCACTAGAGAAATCTGGGAGAGGTAAAGGCGACCGAGAGAAAATAATTGAGCTCCCTACTCTCATTGGTGCCGTTGGGCTCCGTACATTATGAACCTTAACTGGGATACAGAATTACAAAAAGATTCTAAAAAATCAAGCTGAAGAATATTTAATTCTTACTTCTAAACACTAGTTCACTAATTCAGCCGCTTCATCATAAAAAAATTTAAAAGTACTATATCGAAAGATGTTGATGCAGCATATCTTGGAAGCCATTGAAGACAACTTCGTAATAGTTTCTACAATGGCGAAAGAGATTAGTTCTACAGTAATGAGACTGCAGGTTATATACAATCTGCCGCTAATTGCTAGAGAAAAGTCACTTTCGCGATAATTCAGAACTATTTCGCTCATTTTCAAAAAGCCTAATTATAAAATTGCTAAAGTAGAAAGTAATGGGACACCGGTCGAATTGCTACATGTGACTAACACTAGGAACAATTTTCAAATATTGACGCTAATGTACCACGTTGTTGTGATAATAATAAGAAGAATTTTGATAATGAAATTATGGAGAGATCATAAAAAAAGAATCGAACTGAAGAATCAAAAAGTGATGATGACACGGATGACATACCCTTACCTCATATATCTACGAGAGAGGCGAAAATATGTATTGAAAAGTATTTTATGTAGCAGAATAACGAAGGTGATCCTACGGCACCGTTAGATAACTGTGCAGATTTTATTCAAACACAGCAGATGAAAAACTCACACCAAACAACTGTAGAGTACATTTTTTCAATCAATGAACAATTTTTACAAATATCAGGTTACATATTTTATCTCATGTATGGCTACTGTACGTTTCTCTTAATTTCCATATAAGTGTCAACATTACACATTAATACCGTTATAGTTAATCATTTGTTAAATTATACATATTCTAGCGCCCAACCATTTGAATAAAAGATTTTAAAAAAAATCACTTTAATGAGGCAACCAGTTATAAAAAATAAACCATGTCTTCTGCCCAATGAATCTCTCACAAGCGGCTTCGACTGTATATATTAATTACAACGTAATTCTTAAGCTAACCCCCAAAAAATGTTCCAAAAAAAAATTTCCCAATTTTATGTAACGCAAAATGTCCCAAAAAATGTCCCAAAAAAATGTCCCAATTTTATGTAACGCTAAATGTCCCAAAAAATTGTCCCAATTTTATGTAACGTTTGTCATATTTTATAAGATTTTTGTTATTGTTATTTAAAAAATGGCACAATTTTATGTAACGAAATATGTAACGAAAAATGTAATGAAACAATATCTTAATTTTATGTAATGAAAGTTAAATGTTAGGATAGGATTTTTGTGATTGTATTTTGTTTTCCTTTGTGTGTTGATGCCATTAAGAATTACGTTGTAAATTTTGATCATTTTATACAAAGTATAGAAGAGAAAGAGACATAAATAAAAGCAAGAGGGGTCAAGGGGCACAGCCCCTTGCGAGGCTAAAATGACCGAGTTAATATATATATATTGAGCCACATTAATATTGGGACATTGTGTTTAAAAGTGAATATGCTGAAATAATAATAAGAAAAGTTTTATTGATCATTTATTTTTCTAAAAACAAAAAAATAAACCCCTTTTCAATCGGAATAAAAAAAAAATTTAAAAATAAAAACAAACAGTTTCGGTGAAAAACCGGAAAATTTAAAAACTGGATGGAAAGTATATATATTTTCTTTTCTTGGGCTCGTCAATCAAGGACCTTTACCCAGAAAAAAATAGTAAGAAAAGAAGTCGGCTATATTTTAATCCGATCAGAAATCTTCGCTAAAAAGGAACAAATAGCGGTAATATAGTTAATTTAGGAAGGAAAAGACAGAATATAAGAAGCACAATAAGGAGCAGGAAACCCAAGTCTCAACACAAATAGGAATAGAAAATACTCCGCAGAAAGAGATGAACACTGGTGATCGGCGTCGCAAATAACTGCATCATCAGGATGGAGTGGACAGTGTGTGGGGAGGAAATTAGGGAAAAGCGAAATCTGGAGGAAGGCAATCAAGGGGGTCGCCAGCCGATGAGCCAGGGGAGCAAGATGATAGAAAGAGGATATGAGTGTTATAGGAAAAATAAAATTTATAATTTGTAAAGGCTTAATATTTTATTAAATAAGAATAAAAATCTTAATTAAAACACATCATTTTCGTGGGTTTCCGGCAAATTGTTCTACTACTTTATTATAAAAGTTTTCCAAATTGTCCATGATTACGCGCCTATGAATACTCATCATGGCCAAAGTTTCAAGACTCCAGGGGAGGGGGGCAGCTGCCCCCTGCCACCCCTTGGAAACGCCTACGAAAGCAGCAAAGAATCGCAAAAAACGCATACGAACAACGGAAACAACATCGAAATGTCGCAGAGAGGGATGCAAAAGAAACACAATGAAGAAAGAGAAAAACAGATGAAATGAATAATTATTAGAAAAGGAGAGAGCGTAAATATCCGATATACCGGGATTTGATATGAAAGCTTTTACAAATTGATAGAAGGTTATCGGATGGATTTTTTTTCAAAAAAACAGGACGAGAGGAAGCAGCAGCACCCCGAGTATCAATGAATATCAGCTACTTCATTACCAAATATTCCCGAGTGGAGCTAGGTGCCAGCAGCAAATCAATATTAATCGAATGGAGTGAGGAAGGATTATGGATGAGTGAACGTATACGAAGGATAACAAAGTGTCATACAAATGATCAGGAAGAGAAGAAGATGGGGCCTGAAGAGCACTGAAAAAGTCAGAGATAATTAAAAAATTCGAAGAAAAGGTGATTCGAGAAAATGAAAATAATAGAGCGTAGGATAGACAATTATTTGTTTATTAATATGGAACAGAAATACGGAAGACGAAAAGATTCTGATAGGTTAAAATCAGGAAGGATGAAGGAAACACCAACACCACCAGGGGCGTGTTGAAATGGTAACGTGAAAGGGAAAATGGCGAATAGTATCGCAATAAATGAAAATTAATATTTTGCACGCTTTATGGTTAGCATCATTATCGTGTGATAAAGCTCGAGCGACTTGTCAATGTCTAGTTTTTCTACACTTTAACGAAGATTTTCGAGGCAACATATTGGCATACGCATCGATATTCATATTCCCTTCGATGAATATCAATGGACCTACGAGCCGTAAAACAACCGATACCGTGACGTGTGGCCGTCACCATGTTTCACGAAATGTTTCAATTGCAATTACGTATTTAGTTTCAGCCGAACTCTTTGCAAGGATATTAAATTTCGGTTCATCATTGAAAGCGTATTATTATTTTGTACTTAATAAAGACACTGGAAAACGATCCACTGGAAAACGACCCACTGGAAAACGACCCACTGGAAAACGACCCATTGGAAAACGACCCACTGAAAAAATTCAAATCCGTTATAAACGGCCAGCAACCTATTATTTCGTGATTTGATGACGAAGTGGCCGATTTTACTGATTCGACTTTGCCTGGTTAACTGTGTAATATGTGTAACATTTCTGGGAAGCGCGAGAATTTTATTCGTTATACTAACCCCATTAATCACGAAGTCCCTGGTTACAGCGAAACATCGAAAAAAAAGTCTTTCAGCACCAGCCAGAATCGGAATTGTTTTAGTCAAACGGATTATTTGAATCGTAATCGCTCGATGTTTGAGAACAATGCAAGTTGCCAACCCCCCAACGCAATGCGAATATGTTAAAATTCTAGAAACGAACGTCGTAGTGACGGCTGTAGAGTTACACTGAGCAGCCTGCGTAAGTCATCAGCTGAGAAAACCTGTACGCAAATTATGATAATTACAAATATTAAATTATCACTGTTGGCTTTGCTTTTTTTCAGTAGCGCCGATTAATGTACAACTCTCTCTCTGTCTCTCTCTCTCTCTCTCTCTCTCTCTCTCTCTCTCTCTCTGTTTGTTCCTGCTGTTGTCAGGAACAAACTGACCTCTTTCATCTCTCTCGCATTTAATTTTTCAACTTCGAAAAAATAACATCTAAAGGAAATCTACGAAATTCGAAAAGACGAATCCAACTCCCGTTAACACAGGGGACCACCACCGGACGACCGACCGGGTATTGGATAAATTTTCGGCTAGATTTAAAATCAACCGCGCTGACGAGGAATATCGATAATTTTAATAATCACCGGTCAGCGCTACGATCCGATTTTGGTGTGTGCACAGAGAGTTCCTTCTCACTCAGTGTCAAGGTAACGCGACTACTGCCCGGCTAATCACCGAGTAAACGGCGCACAGCAGATTGCATTGGCTATGCCCGGCTAATCACATGCAGATGCAAGAACCTGTCAACAGATAAAACGACCGATATGCGTGTATGTTTATTAAGCGTCAGCGCGCGCATTCAGTAATTAAATGGAGTTCGATGGAAAAGATACGAGGAGGTATGGATGCGCGCAACGTGATCATATGATCGAGCTGAATTCGTAATGGGAAATGATGGTAATGATGGCGCAGATGAAAAAGGCAACGAACTGTAACACAGAGAGCGAGCCTCGGAATAGGAAATAAATGTCAGCATGGCGATGGTTATAATTATAGGCGATGAGCAGTGGTTTCTCCGGTTTGGTTAACGGTGAAACTAGAGCAGCCTGGCAACGACAGATCGCCGCACGAATATGTTGCAGCTTATGAAGAAGCGATTATGCGCGCCGGCCACAGGCAAACCGGGGAAACGGTTCTTCCTCGGCCGACAGCAGCCCGTTCTGCTTTTTCCTCTCTTTCCTGTTTCATTTTTAAATATACCTTTTAAATAATACGATATGACCGAGTAAGATATTCTTCATTTTCAGCTGAACTAATAAACTCGTTTCTCTTCTAATACGAAAGGCTGCAACACTTGCCTATACATTTGCATAATACACAAACACGTACACACAAACATACAGAAATAGATTTTCCTGTATGTGCACGCGCGTATGCATATTATGCATATTATGTATATTATGCATATTATGCATATTATGTATACTACTATGTATACTATGAGCGAAAATTGTAAATACAACTAGAAATCATTGCAACGATTTTGATATACTCGTAATTCACGAATTAGATGGTTTCAAGGTCTGCAAATCGAGTGTTCTAGAAAATGAAAGCAAAGAGTGTTAGTGTCAGTGATAAAACCTGGGTACGTAGGCTTTCATAAAAAGTAAACAAAGAATAATTCCCTCATTTACCAGATTAGAATAGAAAATTGAAGTTTGCTGATGAAATGAATTCGTATGACGAAGTGTTTCAAGTATTACGTGACCAAATTACACTTTCAAAATTAAAAAAATAGAATTATGCAACTGTAACTTCCGTATTGCTTGTGTATTATTGCTATGTTTTTAAATGTTTGCGAAACTCATGAATATACTTTGGTCTCTCCGCACGTTTGAAATAAATCCGTACAAAGCTCGGTCGCCAGGCATACATTTCTTGACCCCTCTCGCTTTCATTTCTGTCTCTTTCTCTTCTATACTTTGTATAAAATGATCAAAATTTACAACGTAATTCTTACTGGCATCAACCCACACAAAAATAACAAAAAATCCTATTCTAACATTTAACTTTCATTATATAAAATCAAGACATTTTTTCGTTACATAAAATTGGGACATTTTTTTAAGACATTTTTTCCAATTCGGGGAGGGGGGTAGCCTAAGAATTACATTGTAATTAATATATATATATATATATATTAATTACAACGTAATTTTTAGGCTACCCCCCATTCGAAAAAATGTCCCAATTTTATGTAACGAAAAATGTAATGAAACAATATCTTAATTTTATGTAATAAAAGTTAAATGTTAGGATAGGATTTTGGTGATTATGTTTTGTTTTTCTTTTTGTGTTGATGCCAGTAAGAATTACGTTGTAAATTCTGATCATTTTATACAAAGTATAGAAGAGAAAGAGACATAAATAAAAGCAAGAGGGGTCAAGGAGCACAGCCCCTTGCGAGGCCAGAATGACCGAGTATATATATATATATATACTCGGTCATTCTGGCCTCGGAAGGGGCTACTCTCTTGCTTACATTTCAATTCCTTTCTCTTCAATACTTTGTATAAAATTATCCAAATTTCTAACGTAATTCTTAGGCCGGACCCATTGCACTTTATAACGAAAAAATGTACCAATTTTATACAATAAAACAAAAACACAACCAATAATTTATACCATAAATTTTATTAAACCACCGAAACAACTTAACTATAATACATACAAGCGATACTTTTTTTGCGTTTCCATGGTATTATTAAATAAGCAATTGAGCGTCTTTACATGCTTTTCATTATAGCGGGACTTCTTATTCATCAACCTTCACAGTAATAAGAAGTGTATTCATTATGTACTTCCAAAAAAAAAGATAATTGCGAAAACGAAAACAGGACGACGAGCTGTGCAATAGCGAAAAATTTGCCACATTTATAAGTGATGATACACGCTTTCTGGTTTGAAAACGACAGATGTAGAAAAGTTTGAAGCGTTTAGTAGCATTTTAAGTCAACCGTTCCTGCTATGCTAAAAAAAAATTATCCAAAGGGACAAAAATTTTTTCACGTTTTTCGACGAACACTCATTTATGTTCACCGACTTTTCATCATTACCGACATGATACCAAAGTCGAATAGTACTTTTTCTGATGGACAAAGAATCAGTAAAATCGGTTTATATAAATATAAGTTATGCACGAACAAACATAAAAAAAAAAAACAAAACAAACATAGGCGACGAATGTGTGTTATACGTTTGTCACGTATGCTTTGTTTTGACCAGTATGAGAGTGTATGTAAAATAGGTCGATGTTTGAGCGGAATTTATCCCAATTAACTTTATTAAACGACCATTTAGGAGTGAGAGCAGCAGGTCTGGGATAATTAGGAGGAGGAGAAGGAGGATGAAGAAGGTCTCGAAAGGAAAGAATAATATGATCACTGCCGACGGTACCGTCCAAAGTTCTCCAATGACATTTAAGACCAAAGTGGGGAGAAGTAAAGGACAGATCCACCGAGCTGTATGAGTGTGCATATTTATAGAGAGTAGGTGAGTTGTCATTTAGATGGACAAAAATGTTGTTAAGAATAAAGTTTTTAAGAACACGACCGTTTCTGTTGTGACGCGCAAAGCCCCAAAGAGGAGAGTGAGCATTCCAGTCGCGACCAATAATGAAAGGAAGAGAGTGAACAAGTGGAGAAAATTATTCCGCAAGGGAAATCTATGCATCTTGTTATTATAAAAACTTGTTACAAAGCTATGGGCTGGTTCGCATATGATATGTAATAAAAAACAACCAAGTCAATAGTCTATGAATTACAACCTGAAAGATTAAAGAAACCTACATTGGCCCGGTATAGTTAAATACCGTCCAACGTGTCTCTCTAAAATAACAAGGATGAGCAGAGTAGGAAAGGAGACATTAACTGCATTAGAGGTCTGGTTCAAATGAACCAACTCCGTATATTTTAAAGTTCTCAAATAAGTTCGAGGATTTGGAAGAGAGATTCCAAACTTTGAAATTAGTCGTTGCGAGCAAATGAATCTAGGCCATCTCAACAACGATCTGAATAGCTGATGTAGCCAAAAGGAAATCAAAGGAGAAGTTAATTAAGGTGTAACTGGACAAGAAAGAGACAAGCAAGGAGGCAAAGTTAGAAGA
Organism: Icerya purchasi; assembly: GCA_039619475.1. NCBI lineage: Eukaryota > Metazoa > Arthropoda > Insecta > Hemiptera > Monophlebidae > Icerya > Icerya purchasi. The sequence continues at coordinate 587,932,775 of CM077115.1, forward strand.
GAGCGGGACAATTATTCCTGTTGCTAAATTATTAATAGGAGGAAGATGAACTACTCGGGAAGAAATGGGTGTACAAAGGAAGCCTGGATTATTGTTGGAGCTAACGGAGTGGTTTAGAGCCCAGCTACTGGAGGGGGAAGGAAAATGATTTGAAGGAAGAGGGGCGAATTGAGGCTTATGATTAAAAGAAGATTTAGTTTTGTCGGGTTTACGGAAAGTAGGAGATTTTAAAGGAAGTTGGGGAGTGGAGATAGAGATATCAGGAGCAACGATCAAATTGGAAGAGGGCACAGAGGCGCGACTGGCATAAGAAAACGCTGGAGTGCTAAAAGAATTGTTTTTTATATTGGAAGCATACGTTTTCGACAGCCATGATTTTTTAAATATCCCTTTGTTTGGACCACTCAGGACAACTGCGGTCATTAGAACAGTGGATTTACAGTTTCGGGATAGTGGAGGATTTTGAAGATTAGAACATTCGGAAAGAGGATGTTTCGAGGAACAGTGGGCACAAATGGCGCAGGAACTACGGCAAAGTAAATGGTTACATGAAGAAAGTGCGACATAATGAAGAATTTGATACAATTAACGAGAAACCTAGTGATGAAAAATTCAAAAGAAGCAGCATTTTATGTGTCAAAACTGATTAAAAAGTAAACCGTTTCTGAATATCAAATAAATAAATGTCTTAACAATAAACGAAAATAAAAGTATAAATTAATTTTCTATTAATAGATTCAAATCATGATACCTCAATTGAAAAAACGTTTCCGGGCGTAATTAGCTAACAACATATAGAATACACTCAATTAAAACTTTCGATAAAAAGCCGATTGTTAAAATATTCGAAAAGTAATAAATATGCAAAAACACTTTTAAGACAAATGGTATTTTCTATTCTATCAGCTGTTAAACAGTACAGCGGGAGGGGGGCATTTTTGGTAAATGATTATCAAGCCGTTAAGAAAAAGAATAAGCAGAAAATGTAACTAACGAATATCGATTTTAATATTACCACAATCTATCTGGCCAGTCAGGTTCTATGTAAATCAAAAGTTGAAACATTTTTCAACTACGCCTGTCAGTACTGACTTGGCGAGGAATGCTGTAATTTAATAAAAATCCGAAATATCTCGTGTAACTAGTGGTGAAATATCGTTGCATTTAAAAGCAATAATTATAGTATCAAGCTGTTAGTTCGTATTAACAAATTTTAGCAGCATATTCATGTTTCAAACAACGTCTTCCACATCGTTTTTCACGAATAATTCTAGTTTTTATGCAACAAGTTTATACTAGCATAATACATTTTTCTAAGTTTTATCTTTTAAGCGGTAGAACATAGGGCCAAGTCAATAGTTAATTCGACAGGCTCTCAGTTACTTCAATTGTAGAATACAGGTACTTCGCTAGTGATCAGATCTACCTGTGACTGCCATAAGCAAGTGATTCTCCTAGACGGCACATTTTAGTCTATCGACTTGCACCGTCAAGAGTGGCGGAAGGACGGCTTTTTCAGAACTCCCGCCATTTAGTGATTTTCCGAATCCGCGACAACTAAGCAAGATGGCAGAATGACGAGTGCTTAATTCCGTTTCCTATGTTAACTCGATAGCTCAAAAACGGAAGCTGCTCCGGCAATTCGATCGATAGGCCCGGGCAGAGCTTTAGCGAGTGTAACAGCATTGAAGGTAGCGAGCAAATGCAAAGCCGGTATCGGTTTTCTGCATGCGGACAATTAGACTTCCAATTACGCAAATGTTAATTGCATCATATTTACATTTACAGCTCACTCCCGTTCTACATATTTCCTTATTCTCACATAGACCTGGATTAACTGTATGATAGGCCCGGGGCTACGGAAATATTAGGGGCCCTTTTCAGAAGTGACAAAATTATCAGTTTTATAGAATAATTAAATTTTCTTTAATTTAATTTAATTATATTATTTCGAATTCGCTAATAATTATATGAATTATTAATGTAAACAAAACTAAATATTATACGAACACAATGGGTAAAATTCTTGATACCGAAAAAAAAAAATATATATATATTATTTTAAACAGTGAGTTTTTCAGCAAATTTTAACCAAAGATTTGATTAAGAGGATAGTGTGTGTACGTGTGTTGCGCGTGTACACACGCACACACATTCATACAGACATTTCTTAAAAACGTAGATTCCGACTCGTTATACCTTAAAACAAATTTCTCGTACGTTTTTACAAAACTCGAAATTTTATTATTACGAAATTTCCTCCTTTAGAAGGAAATAAAAATGAATAAACAAATAAATGTTATAAAAAATGCATTCGCTCCTGTGTAAAGTTAATTCTATTTATTTAAAAAAAAGTTGATATATATGACAGATGATAGATTAATTTTTTATTACATGTCGGAAGTGGATGTCTCTTGGGGGCTTCTTTGTAAGGCGGGGCTCGGGGCTGCAGCCCCTCTAGACCCTCCTAAATCAAAGCCTGTACCGTGCACATTTCCAAAGTGAAATGCAGTACAAAATTCTTCCCATTAAAATCTTCAATTTTACAAAAGTCGCTCGCTAAATCCAATTTCTCTGTTCGTTCAAATATATCCTATTTGCGCTATCGTTTCCTTATTGTAAATATTGGCCATTTGATTTTTTTCGAAATTTAGCGGGCTTCAACACTTCTCCTGAAATCCGATTTATTCGAGTTAGCGGTGGAACAGGATCACACAGATTTGATTTGTTCGTTTTTCTTCATCGTTATTTTGTGACTTCTGTGTAAGCTTATAAGTCGCTTGAATAACGTATTTATCGCGGTATTCGTATAATTATTAAATATTTCATATACGATTTACTACAAAAAAAAAAAAGAAAAAAAAAAGACCTAACCAAAAAAGCCTATTGCTTCGAAATTTTACTCAGCAGCCTCATTTGCAAATAATTTTAAATGAGTTTTTCACACAAGATTATACATAATCCGTACACACGTTTTTGGGTCAGCGTGGTCGGCCGTTATCGTCACGACACCTTTAATTGTGCTAGGCGCCTACTCTTAAAAGAAAATGTTAAAACTTGTATTAATGTTTATCGGCACCTAATGACACCGTAATCGATGGTGTCTCGTCGCAAATGCAGCTAAATCGGATTCCAGATGAAACTACCCGCTGACCGAAACAAGAGATAATAAATAATCACGTCACACGGGACAAATTTTCAGCGACCGTGTTTATTTCGAGCAATGTACGCGACACTAGAAATATGTGTTCAACGATAATATTTATTTTTAATCGACGGATTTGACAAGTTCTCTAGTTCGCTTAACTTTCATTTTAAACCAAGTCGATATAATGCGGAATAGTTTTAAGCAATGATAGAAGAAATTAATTATTTCCTTCAGTACTTATAACGTTTTTAATTCAATTATTTACCTAAAAGTTAATTTACAATATTATTTTATACATTGTTTTTTTTTCTTCAACGTATGAAATTACCAGATAGTATGTAAAAGTTTATTGATTTTTTTTGTAAATTAAGATAAACCTTCAAAAAAATTATTTCGATTTTTTTTTAATATAATTTTCAGTATTCTTCGGTACTGGTTCTATTGCCATCCTTCGTTTTAGTCAGACGTACAAAGCGAATCGTGTGTTGTTCAAAGGATTTGTACTTCCCTGATTCCGTGATGTCACCAATTTATTTATTTCATTACGCGTCCGGTAGTCTTAGCCTTTCACTTTCAGTACCTATACTATTTCTGTCGCATCCCTTCCTATACCCTGCGGCTCTCTTTTCTTTCCCGGTGACATGTTTCTTTTGAAATATCGCGTACGCGATTAATAAAGTTAATCGAACTTTTGCTATGCCGGAACATTTCCCGCCTCTTTCCACTTTTCCGTCACCACTGCAAAACCAGTTAACTTCATTCCTTATAACGTTCTTCCATCCTTCTAAATATTTTTCCTGGCTCCAGCTTTCCAATCCCTCGCGTAAGCCGAATGAAAAATTACACATTCCTTCCAAACCTTCCTTTATTTTTCATTCAACACTAATGATCCATTCTCGTATTATAGATTGGCCGTAAAATATCGGAACCTCTATTTCATTTAAAGTTTCCGAAAAAACTTTTCTCACCCGCCTTCTCTGGACTGATACGGTCAATTTATTCTAATTAATCCTTTCGTTTCCTAAGCGGATTGCAAACACAAGCGGACAGAAAAATCATCCGTACATAAAGAGAAAAATAAGTACGAAATTAAATTTAACGACATTAATAAAACGCGAGAAGCGATTCATAAGAAAGGCGATTAAAATTTTAAAAAATGTAAAAATTTTAACAGAGCAGACGAGCCTGTTACCTTGAGGTAGTTGATTAGGCAGCGGTGTTCCGTTCGGATAGAATCGGGCTCAAATCCCGCTACCACACATTGAAACAACTTCCAAAAACTTCACTTGCGCTACTGGGTTAATGTCCGCAGTTGGCGCGCCCAAACAAAAATAGATAAAAAACCTCGAGAAGACGTTAGCGATCCCAGCTGGAAAACTATAATTGAATGATGAGAAACCCCAATCAGACGCTCGAAATTATGATCTTCTGCGTTTCGGTATACTTACAGCCTAGGTTTTTTCCATGCTACCTCAGTGTATGCTTTGGCTGTGATGAAGGAAGAACGTTAGCTAATAAAATTTTGTACCGAAAAAAAATTATGATACAATAAATTATAGAAGCTACGAAAATTATAAGTTATTTTTAAATATGTATTATATGTACTCTTTTGGTAAGTAGTCGTTTGGAAAGGACACAATTTATTAGTACAAAAAAAAAAAAAAAAGAAAAGGAAGTAATTCAACGACAGATTTTAACCTGGAAAAAGCGGTACATTTTGTTACCGTTACTGTTATTTTACGAGTGCCTGTTTAATTTATGTGCGGTGTAAATGAATTAAGTGGAGAAATATATAAATATATATATATAGAAAGACAGAGAGAGAGAGATATGGAGATACATGTATATAGACATACAAACACAACTTTTTTTACTTTACTGATCAATTACTTGAAACTCTTTGTCTGTCCAGTATAAGATCTTTGTATAAATTCTCAGTTTTTTGTAAAAGGTTACTGAACCGAAAAGTAATTAAGACGACTCTTAAACAAACACTAGTCATTTAAGCTTGTTAACATCATGAGTACATGAATTAAACATACAAACACATACGTATATGTATATGAAAATTCATCAGTTATGACTCGTACTCGGTCGTAAGTATTGTTTTTACATGCAGTATAGAATATTTTATAAAATATCATTATTATAAAGCCTACAGTAAGTTATGAATTTTCTTAAAATAAAAAACAAAGGAAAAAAAAAAGGCCATCACTGGGTTAATCAAAGTTTTGTATTTAGTAAGCTGAAGATGAACCTTGCCGGAAAGCATTTTCTTTGTTCTGTCTTTTAAGAAAACTCGTAGTTCGTTGTAGGCTTCGTAACATTACTATTTTATTTTATAAGTAACTTGGATTTGTGCACTAGGCAGAAAATTTCAATTCGATATATTTAAATTGCGATATTGGATTTTGAACACTGCTGCATCGAGCAGTAACAATTAAGATTGGATTTTTCTTAGTCTTACTCAATTTGTTAAAGTAATTGTAGAAACTCCTGCAAATGTTTTTTTTTTTTTATCCATTCCGCAGAGAACGCAGCTTTAGCCGTAGATTGATAACAGCGGAAGTCTTAATAGTTTGTTTTTTTTTTATGCCTGTTTGTCATCTATACGTTTAGAGATATCTTCCAGATAACAAAATGCTGATTACTAATATTATAGCAATATAATTGTGTAGGCGTTTCGTATAAAACTGTATACACTGACTCACTAACAGTAGACTTATCGATCATTTGATTCATTAATTATTTACGGTTTTTATTTAAAAACTTCATTTATAGTTAATTTTGTGTTTAAGTTTTTATTTAGCAGTTCATTTTTTTCTTTTCTTTTAGTATCTGCTGCTGTGTGATATGTGTGTATATCTATACATAAAAATTTACGTGTTACCTGTGTTCGACAGTAAGTTTAATCCATTCTATTTTATCGGTGATTTCATCGATTGCACATCGAATAAAATATACTTTGTCACACTATATAAAATCACTCTATGCATATATATATATATATATATATATATATATATAAATTACAACGTAATTCTTAGGCTACCCCCCATTATAAAAAATGTCCCAATTTTATGTAACGTTTGTTATATTTTATAGGATTTCTGTGATTATGTTATTATATTCATATGGACCGATTTGGAATTACGTTGTAAATTTTAATCATTTTATATAAAGTATAGAAGAGAAAGAGACCGAAATGTAAGCAAGAGGGGTCAAGGGGCACAGCCCCTTGCGAGGCCAAAATGACCAAGTTTAAATATATATATACATCATATACACGTGCAACAAACAAAAAAATCGTAATGTAGTAATTAAAATTTAATTATAAGATAGAAAGTTACAGTTCGATTTTGGTGGAGAGATGATGACCAGATTAGTATGGTTTCAATGAATTCATGATGTAAGTGTGCTAATTCCCGGACATTTATTCGCAGATGACATAATTTGTAAAAATCGTTATAACCGAATAAATATTATATTAACGGCATTATTTTCAATAAGCTCTTGTACATTTTTTTTCTTTAAATATGAATGTTAATAATTTCTCGAAAGAATTACTTCAAATACATTGTAAAGTAGCAGCAATTGTCATAATTTTTCATAAAATATTATTATTTCCGACATAATACATAATTTTATATTTTAATTAATTTCATAGCGGGTTTTATATTATCCTGGCGTTTCGGGATTTTCTATATTCCTTTTCGAGTCGGCGTTTGTAATTTGAATTATCAACAGATATTGCATTGAATTTTAATAATAAAATGGCGCTGAAAGTAAATAATTTAGGTACATTTTATTATTCTATAATAATTTGGATGCGAAAGTTTATGTACTGTATACGTACACATAGGCAATGTTTGTTTATCAATAAAAAAACACGGATTTTAGATCGTTTATTTGCGAGGGGCGGACATTTAAAAAGAATATGGTTGGAAGGTATTAGAGAGATATATTGCCGAGTTATAATTAAATAACGAAGTATAAAAAGATTTATATTTTATTTGCAAAAATTTTAAGCAACGAAATAAAAAAAATGGACAAAAAAAGTTATACAGCAGGGATATATAAAAATGTAAACACGTTTTGCTACAAAAGGAAAAAATGGTAAAGAAAGTAACACCGGATTAAACATACGAGTATTGCAGAGAGTTCTTTAATTTAATAATCGTTAATTATATAGTGAACTTGGTCGTAATTTTTACACATTTTTTCGGCTTCAATTTATTTCGAAAACTGAAAAGAGCTACAATTTATTTCGAAAACTGAAAAGAGCTACAATTTCCAAGGTCTTCATAAATATACCGATAGAATGAATGATGGAACTTGAAACGTGAAATGACGTTACAAATGAATTTACATTTTATAACACATCCGTCTTCAAAAAAAATCCATATCCAAATCGAAAATACTACATTTGACTTAAAATCGCATATTTCACGATATTTTTGTATGAAACGATGTGTGTAATTATTGTATCAATGTTAAAAATCATTCAAGTCATCGCGCTTGTATTTATCTATGAGCAAACGTCTGGGAATTCACGTCGCCTGATCGAACGATTAGTACGGAATAAAATATAATCTTTAAGACTATATTCGATTAATCATGCAGTACAAGGGATGTTAACATTTCTCTGTGTTCAAAAGAGGAGCGGTATTTCAACAACCAAAAAGATAGAATGTTTCAAACTGGAACAGCATAATAATCTCTTTTTGGTACTTTCTTTTCCAATGGAAAATTAAATGTCAAGGTTTAATGGATTGTGAAATTAAGCTTATTGCGCTTAAAAAGAGGTGGTACGAACACTTTTTTTGCCATTTCATCATTATTTTTGCTAGAAATGAAATACACAAATGATGTGTATAATAATCGAAATCAGTAATTATCCGATCATTTTTGATTCAATATTAGCGGAAAAGTATTTTTCAAATACATAATAGGCAAACAATTTTATTTTCGCTTTGTTATTGTTTCGTAATATTCGGAGAATTTTAATTGATTTTTTAAACGAAAAAGTGTGTTTCTTAAAAAAGTGTATAATAATAAACGTGTTAAACGGATAAAATCTCAAAATTATGTTAATAAATAATTAATTTAAAAATCGATTATATTAAAAAAAAAAAAAAAACATACGGAATTAATAAAATAATTTTACCCTCTCTTCGTTAACAACCCTAGTAGAATATTTTTTCCGATACCGATTTACTTACCGGAAGGCACGGAATTTTTTACATTTAATCGTGATTACCTCTTTTGAAGTCTTCCGACGTGTACGAAAACGTCGACATCTAACTACTTTTCATTATTTGTTAATTAATTTCATCAAATATCTTTTACCTGTAGTTCAAAAAATATTTATCCTACTCTAATTAATAATTGTTCAGTTCGTTGCGGGCTATATATACACCACCGGTCATCCCTATTTTCTGAAAGGCATTTCCTACAGAGACATATTAAACTTATTATATTTCGCGATTAATTTTGATAACCTTTTTTTTGTCTACACATTTCTTTCGTGTACCGTGCCATAACAGTTCCGCCGGGTTATTATAACATCAGGAGCGTCGTTGCAGTATATAGTAAATTTAGGAATTTCATCATATCCTTTTAGAGCTGCACATTAATAAGAGGTTACCTTGCGATTTGACATCAGCGCTTCTACATTCGACCATAATGCTAAAGTTGAAACCTAGTGTTTCGTTTTATCATTTTTACATCTCACTTCATTTCGAAATAGTCGATCGAATTAAATTTTAACTACGGTTTGATTGATTTCTGGAGAGCCCTTCTTGCGAAACAAAGAAAAAGGGCATTGCTTAAGTAGTAGCTTGAACCAACATGGGGGGAAACGTACAGAACAATTTTATACGCCTTCATAAGAATCTGCAACTCTCGGTACACTGTGCATCGGGATTAATAAATTAGTTCGCGTTAATGTTTCCGAAAAATTTGCAATACCGTATTTTTCCATGTATAGGCTGTGCGAGCAGTGTTAATTTAATTTCGAATATCATATTTTCAGTGCATTTCGGATTTAGCTGAAAAAGTTTCTTCCTTCGACACACCAATAAGAACAAAATTTGATTCCCGCTGTCGATTTTTTTGTTTTTTATAGATTATCACTGGAGTCATTTTCTTTTTCTTTCTCAAATTTCCACAAGCTTTAATGACTATATATATATATATTCATATTTCCATGTTTTCTAGACTCTGCAGATTTCGACTCTCTCTATCAATAAAAACACATTTTGTGCGATACATATTCGCTGGCTTATTCTCGTCATTTGCTTGCGTCGTTAGTTTTAATTGCGGCGGGTTCTCGCTATAGTGTTAACGCAAGTTATAATTACCTAAACTAGACTAGTGATGTGCGATTCCGAAATGTTTTTACAATCGAAACAATCGACAATCGTCAAAAAAACAATCGAATGATTTTCATTCGAATGATTTTTGTGAATACGAATGAATTATTTGAATAAAAACCGAAACTATCCGAACACAAACGAATGAAGTATTCGTTAAACATCGACTAGATTCTTCCGAGAGAAATAGCACATTTCGAATGATTGTTGCGAATACGAACATTATTCGAATAAAATAACATTTCGAATGCAACTACGGAACGATCGAATGCATTCGAATGAAACATTTCGAAGTTGCCCATCATTAAACTAGACTCTATGTTCAAACAATAACTCTTCGCACGTTATAAACAAATTTTTTCGTTTTTACCAGCAAAAAGCTATTGATTTGAATATTTCGAATTTCTACTTAATAGAAATTTTGAGCTCTGCTTAAAGCGTATTTATTAGAACATTTAAAATAATGTCTTCACCTTAATACAACATTCGACTAGCCACGATTTTTAATTCCTGCCAAGTATTTTATTTTGTGCACTGGAACATTAAGTTTTTCTTATTGTCGTTTGAAAATTCATCATCGTAATTTTGATAGCAACGTTTGATATATCGATATTAAGCGTACGTCGTATTAAATTCACCCCTTCTGAAAACGTGCTATATGTTTAAAAATCTGATTTAGAACTGACAAAATCTTCAACACCGATAAATATCCCGGATTACATTAAATTTATCCCTCTCTAAAGGTTTTTCGTACGAGAGAAAATTAGTAAATTCGGAAAATGCTTAAATCAGTGTCACACATTTCGGCGACTATTTTGATAACAATTTTTTTTACGAACCTAGTGTGATTACACTTGCCTCTCCGTTGGAATTAATTTAATTCACGAAAGCTCGGGGTTATAGTTAGTAATTGTTCAAAATTCGTACCGTTTTGAATAGTAAAAAGATTTTGTTTTTTGTTGTTTTTTTTTTCTTTTTTTGTGGGCGCGCCAGCGGCATTGACCCAACAACAAGAAAAGCTAAGCTGTAAAAATGTAAATAGTTAGCCGGTCAGAAATGAGCGCAACAAAGGGCAGCACTGCAAGCACCATGGAGAATGAATGAAAGCAGAGGATAAAGGAAGCGCTATAGCGAGTAAAGACACCTGGCCGTTTTAAAGTGGAACGTTCATTAAGAAGAGCAGGACATTCGAAGAAGAAAATTTGATCAGTATCACATATACAAGGAGGATCACAATCGTGAAGAGAAAAATAAGGAGATGGCGACAGAGCAAATCGAAAAAGCGTGAAAAGGGGAGTAGACAATGATTTGGAAACGAATTAGGGAGACAATGGAAGAGCGACGCCCGAAAGGAATAGAATGGAACCAAGACAGGGGAATCGGATGAATAAAGAGCCGAAATGCGAATGACGATTAGAAAATAGGGAGGGATAAATATTCCGCCAAAGTCTGGCGTGATTGGAGGTGGATAAGGAGAGGATGTCTGAAGAAGGGAAATAGTTGAGGAATGAATCAAGGCGATCAGCAGAACGAGCCAAAGAATCGAAAGGGTTGATATCGATCAGAAAAAAGAACAAGTAAAAATGAAAGTAAAAAAATAACCTTAAATTTACGAATTAGTTGGAGGTTTCATTAGTTTTAGCATTTGTTCTTTTATTTACTAATGCAGCAAAGAAAAAAAAAAAAAAAAAACCCTAATAAAAAAAAAAAAATGTAATAGGTAAGAATTTGGTAATTGTTATTTTTAATCAATTTTTTATGCACTCGACGATGCTTTAATTATAATACGTTTCGGTGTCTCGTTACTTTTCAGCTACCAGTCACAGAGACGTAGTAGAAAATTACGCTATCGAACAGTTGAGAAAATTGCATTGCTTTTACCAGCTCGGTAGCAGCTACGCAAGCAGTAGTGCAGAATCGTTGTCACCGAACAATTCGACCGACTGGCCGACCATGACAGACGACAGAATGAACGGCATCGATGGTGGCCACTGCAATAATTCTTCCGGAGCAGCAACGACTACCGTTAACAATAGTAACGCTGGTAAGGAGCTTAATAATTCGCCTTACTTGTCCAGCTTCAGTATGAAGATGGATGTGAAAATGGAAAGATTAAGTCCTTGCAGCGGCAACGGAGATAACAATTCTTCCGGTTCCCGGAGTAACTCGCCCGGTTCCACAGCCGGCAACGTCGATGCTATTCCTCCAAGCCCGTCTCTGTCACCAGTTGCCCAATTTAGCAGCAACCAAAACGGCACATCATCGAATAAAAGTCAGGAACAGCAGCAGCCCGTGGCCAGAAACTATAGCGACATAATGCGAAGTTTAGCAGCAAAATATAACAATTCAAATCCGAACGAGTAAATATGCACACATACATACACATATATATATATATATATATATATATATATATTTATATATGTGTAAATTACTAATCTAACGATACTAGTAAATAAAGGTCGTCATAGGTATATTTTTCCACTGAAACCTCAGTCTGCTGATAAAATATACCTTTCATACCGGATTTTTCCGCGTTTTTCGTTTGTATTTTTGTCCCCTTTCTTTGTTCCTCTAATGGTTCTTTTGATCTGCGAGTAAACTGCACACCATGGCTTTCCGGTAATTTTTTTTGAACTAAACTTTTCTAAAGTCGAATGAGAAGATATGTTTTAATGGTGGGAGAGCGTCTGTTAAAGAAAAAGCTACTTCACTCGCGGCTGTTTCATTCTGTCTATCGCTGTGTTTACGTACGCCGAGTTTTGTTTGCTTTTGTAGTTAAACTTTTGATTTTTATTTTTCAATTCTGCAAAAGTTAAAATACAACCCCCATTCGCTACAAATAATTTTAAGCTGATATTTCATAATCGCCGATAACGAAGTGTACGGATTTTAGAGAGAACCTGATAAAATTAATGATTCGAACGCGATACGAGTGAAATAAAAATTTAACTGTAATCCGAAGTTACAAAATTTGTTACGAAATTAAAATTCATTGAAGATCTGCTATTTAGTCGTATACCAAAAAAGCTGGTAAATGGAAAATAAAAATCGATAAATAAAAAAGTTGGCGACACATGTCGCAATATTTTGGCTAGGCTGGGGGCACATAGAAGACAGCCGCGCAGAGAACTTGCACAACTTACGAATATTTTTTTTTTCTTCTCATGTTCTTGATTCTACATCAATATCGAATGGCATGAATTAAGCGCCGTTTGTTTTTAATAGGCAAGCGTATCGCAAAATTCTATTTGGGATTTGAACACATCATGATGATGATATCGTCGTTAAGCAGGACGTCGTAATCGTGATGAGACTACAATCTGACACGAATGGTTTTCCTGCTGCAAATGCTTTTCTACTCGTAGCCAAACTGCTGCATCCTGTGTAATGTTGTTCATTTTGGACACGCATCAAATCCGCCACTTGATCTGACCATCTTCATAGTGGTCTTCCTCTGCGTCTCTTACCCGGCGGTCTATCTGCTAATATTTGCTTTACCATCCGGATAGCAGTTTGTCTGGCGATTATGACACTCTACTATATTTTCCGCCTATCGTCTGCAGTGCTTTCAGATTTGTTATCTTTTCTGTCCAGGATATTCTTCAGAGTCTCCGCCAAGTTCAAGATCTCGTATTCCTTTTTTTCCTCTTCCTTTCGAATAGTCCGTGTTTCGCAGCCATAGGTAAAAGCGCAAAAAAAAACAGCATTTTTATCATTTGAATACCCTTCAATGAGTCATATTTTACCCGCAGTTTATACACTACCGCGCGACTTACGTTTATCCCCTTTGCTTAATTTCATTTCCGCAATAACCATCATTGAATATTAAAATATACTAATTTTCATTAACTGTTTATTAATGCGTGAATAGGTTTCAGTCTCTCTATCAGTTATCGTAATATTATATGTTTTTATAGCATTTATTTATAGTCCCAAGTTACTACTCACATTCTGTAGTTTAATTATCATGGATGTTAGGAGACTATCTTTTAAGGTAATTATCAGCACCACCGTGTATAACTCAAGTTTGAACATTTTCATTCCGCCTCTATCGAAAATCCTTCATCAAAACCGCTTAAAACCTCTCTCATAATAAGTTCCTCCCAATAAGGATTAAGTGGGTATTTTAGTCTAGATGTAAGAATTTAGAAGGTTTTTTCAAGCTCAATAAAAAATAAAAACAATAAATATTTTTAGCATCCATTGTTTTTTGACTTTTATGAATTTTTCAAAAAATAGTAAAAATTAAAATTTTCACTTTATTCCGGTAGGGGCTATAGAGGGGGATATATAAAGAAGATCCATACCTAATTTCAAGTAAATCTGTTTATTAGAACTTGAGATATCATGTCAACCGTGTTGAAAAAAGTAGCTTCGAGAAAAACAAGTTTTGAAAGTTTCAAATTTCAGGCAGTTTCTAATTCGTAGAACGGGATTTCTGCTTCATATAATGGACCTTCTTCTACTTCAAATTGTTCATTTCCCGGAGTTCTTTTTACCGGACGAGTAGTCCTAGCTTCCTTTGAAGCATCAGAAGCTCGGATTTCAGAGCGTTCAATCCGAATAGCGTCCCGCCTGACAGCGAACGCATGAGGTTCCGGAACAATTGCGATTTCTACGATATTCGTCATTTTTTAATACGGGTATGAAGCCTTCATTAAAAATGCAAACTGCTATACAATTTTCAATTGTTCGTGGTCCTGCATGTATATGTTTTTTTTTGGTGCAAAAGTCCATATTAGTGAGTTTAACAATTCATTGTTGTTCTGAGTTTCTGAATCCAAACATCGTTGTAATGAGGTTTCTGCAGACAAACTTTCATAGATTGGCTTTATAACTTTCAATACTTCGTCAGTCGGAGGTAGATTTTCTCTAGAAGAACACTTCTGCGTAGATTACCGCACATGCCTGATTTTTAGCGGGATTTTTCAGCCTGCCTGCAGCTCAACGTTACTCGATACACACAGTATTCTGCGCTTTCGCCGCAAGCACACTGTCTCAGTCCTCGATCACTACCACTCAGACATCAACGCGTCTCTACCCGGATGCGACCGTACAAATGACCGGACTTATTACCGAACACTGGGATTTTTGGTTTTCGGCTGAATAAGCATCCTTGGACACGACAAAAACCTAGAACGACGTTCGAGAGATCGTGAATTGATGAACAATCAGAGATTAATTTCTAACTCAAACGCGTCGTTAAGAGACAACGTTACGCGTGCCGAATCCGTCTCAATATATAATGTATAAAAGAGTCGTGATTTATCCACAGGTAGTCGAAGAATGTCTGTCGCGTCTATTGTTTGATCGGCTCCAACTGTGGAGCCGATTTAGTTGTCGCGTCATGAAAATAGCTATAACTCCGTAAATAATTTTAATTTTGGAAAATCCTTTTACGGTCATATTCTTAAATGTCTAAACTTTCAGAATATGCAAAATAAAAATTTTCGATTTTTTCATATTTCCAGACTAGAATACCTCCTTAAAAATCGGGGGAAACAAGATACATCCTTGCCTTATTTCACATTTTATATTAAACGGTCTTGATAGTATACGATTATCTTTATATTTACTAATGCACTACTGGCGTTATAAAGATTAGCAACAATGCAGTCGACTTTTTATTACAATACTAATTTTTTGTATTTTGCTTCTACAAGTTACGGCATAAAAGTAAAAGTCTCATTGCGTAATTTTCATGACGTATTAAGCTTAACGGCACTGTTGCGAGTAAGAGGCTTAATTGCTTTCTGGGATCCGCTTTTATACTTTTCCAACTTTGGTCTAATATTTGATTACAGATATTAGGTCTATACATTACTGAAATAGCGATTAAAAAGTATAAAATAAAAAAGATACGAGTAATTTATAAAATAGGAAACAAAAGAAAAAATACATGACTCCCATAAAATTTTTTTCAAACATTCTTTTCCTATTAACTATGGATATTAACCCAGCGCAAGTGAAATTTTTAAAAAGTTTCAATGTGGGACAGCGGCCCATATTCTCCCCGAACGAAACACAATTATCTAACCAAGTACACCACGATAGCTGGTAATTTTTTTTAAGTAAAATACGCTCAATTTTTGTTTCTTTTTATGGATTGCTGCATAATTGATAAGAAATTTTTCAATTATAATTAAGAAGGGACATGGTGTCAAAGATAAATCGAAAATAAATAACCATAGAACTAAACATATTTGGCACTATTACACGGCAGACAACGTTAATTCTACCGGTTGATGGGGGAGGGGGGGGGGGTGACATATAGGCGCGAAAACAGACATTTACATAATGTTTATTCGTTAATAAAGCGAATATGATAATATTTTCTTCATTTAAATTCATACTGCTATCTCGCAGCGGGTGCACAGCTGAAAACTTATTAATAACATAAAAGAAAAGAGATATATGCAGTTACTGAAGGTTTTTAATCAGCAAAAGTAGTTAGTACCCTGATATTTAGGTATGGATTGGATTTTGGTCTCGGATTTCCCTGAATTAAATGCAACTATCATTATAAATATCACCCCTAACGACGGTATGACAAAGAGACATGTTTAAAGAGATTTTTATTTTATTTATTTATTTTTTTTCTGGACTCGCTGACAAAGAGCATTGGCCCATGTTCGACAAGAAAGGAAAGTATTGCTGAATTAATTATTTACGCGGTCAGATATCACATCAATGAAGGATACAAGGGGAGCGACAACAGTTAACGAAGGAAAGGAGAGAACAGATGCAGCACTATAGGGAACAGGAATATTAAGTCTCAGAAGCTGAGAATAGAGAAGTAAACGTTCAGACGACAGAACATTCGAAAAGAATGTAGTTTGAATTACATTCGTGGATATCATTTGGAGGATGTAGCGGACAATAAGGAGAGTCTGAAAATCGATAGCGAGATGAAGGAAGCTATGATCGAAACGCAATCGACATAAAGAGAAAATAAAATAGAGCTGCAAAGACGGAAATTCGTGAAACCAAGGATTAACTGGAAGATACGGGTGAATAGAAAAATTTAAGAGGAAAATTGGTTAGAAAAGGAGGAAGAATATATGAGTGTGACCAAAACCTATAATGGAATTTTTTAGATAATGTAAGTAAATTATTAGCAGTGAACTTATTAATGAAGAGTCCATTAACAGCTGCACCAGGAGACAACTGATCAACTTTTTCGTTTCCTTCTATACCAACATGGCCTGGAATCCAAAGAAACTCGATCTGAATGTGGTAAGTTTAGAAAAGGTTATGGATAATCGAGCGAATACGAAGAATGATTGGATCACAAGAAGGATGAGGAAAAACAGATGAGATAGTTTGTAAAACACTTTTAGCATCAGAGATAATTAGGAATTTATTATTGTCTCGTATTAAGGATATGTAAAGAATGGCTCTTAAAATCGCAACCGATTCTGCAAAGAAAATAGAGCAAGTTCGAGGAAGTTTATAACTTTCAAAGTAGTTGTGAACAGAGATTTTTAATTGTACACAGGAGTATTTAGAATTTTCTTTAAAATTCTACGAGTACGTAATGTGGTAACTTGCGCATTCCCATTTAGCCTAGCCGGAAACGGAATTTTAAAATATATCCGAGAATGGGTGATATACGGCAGTAGAACTAAAAATCCTGAACCAATAAAAAAATATGCGATTCATATCCGTCAGAAACATTGACGTCGATTGGATGCGAACATCGCTGTATCTGGAAAGCTTGCACAGACAAACAATGATTATTAAATCGTAGCGTAATGGTAGTAATGATTTCGCGAAAAAATCAAAAATTTGAACGCTAAAGAATCACGACGTCCAGGATGAAATCTACTTCATAAGTAAAATTTATTGGCTTCGTTTTGATGAAGAATTATCCATTATACGATGTCCCCGATCTTTTTTCATAAATCGTTACATAATATGAATTGCCGCACACAACGTACTGTTAAGTAAAGCTGCTTTGCTCGTTTTGTGATCGTATAGCAATAATCCAAGGATATTATACGAAAAGGATTATTTTATTATGTAAGGCAGTTATTCTACCAAACCTATACACTGTATATAATAGTAGAATAATTTACGTAGATATGATATTAAACTTAAAAGATTTCAAAAAAAAAATGTTAGCAAGTTATCAAAGAATATACTAGAGCCGTTAAATTAATTAAATCATATAAAACGGGGTAAGTTATTTAGCGTCAGTGGTTACAGCTGGGGAATTATGCCACTGCAGTTTGAAATTCGTAAACAGATAAATTTATTTTGCATTACAAATAATATTGCACTACCTGCTTGATTAACTTTTCAATAATGCCTATTACGAAAATGGTAAATTTACTTGTGAAAATTTAACGTAAAGCGCAGTTTAAAAGATGATTATTACATGACTATTACCTTAAGTCAATATCAGACCTTGTGGGATAATTGTAATAACAGTGTGTTATAATTAACACTTTCTTCCCTAACATTAATTAAGTAGAATGAACAATATAAATTACATACCGGAAATTTTTTTAACGTGTACAATTCTTCACTGGTCACGGAAATTTTTAAAAAGACTATTTACACCGATTTAAAATTGCCGATTGGCCAAATTGTATTAAATGTAACTTTCCTCAGATACGATTGCTCATATCTTAGCCGGATATAATAGCACACTGATTTCCATTTTCAGTGCTCGCAACAGTAGTAACTAAGAATGTTCAAATGTTTAATGATTTCACGAATACATAAATTAATTTCCGTAAGCAACATACATACACACTTGTATTAATTTACCGCAATCAATGTTAAGGATGATCTGACACCAAAAAAAATTCACATTGGATGGGTCGTTTCAACCTCACCATCATACAAATTGTACAATTTTGTAATGCATAATACATTTCCCTCATCGGTACTGTCCGAAGTGGGAACCCTTAAAAAAAAAAAAGAAATAATCCAAGGAGGTCCTGGGAGTTAGTACAAAATAAACTTTAGCAATGTGTTCTTGGGAATGATTAAGAACTTTCTCTGGATAGGCACACCATTTACTTGAATTATTTGATTTTAGGGTTTGATTATGAAGTTTATTCGTTCTCTTCCAACTCTCTTCATTTAGTTTCAAGCGATTTTGTTGTTACGAAATATTGATCTTTTTTTTTTTTTACCTATAAATTAACTTTTACAGGACGATTTGTAATAACCTTGCTGTAAAATTTCGGGGATTTATATGTTTCAGAGCAACTTTCATTTTCGAGCGATATTTTATAGAAACTGCGCTAAAGTAAAATTAAAAAATGCACTTCCACACAAAAAAGTGAACTTCATTAATCAAATTTTTCAGGTTAATACGATATTCTGAATGCATATAAGAAACCGTTACTGAACACAGCTTCTCAATGAGTCAAAATTTTACAATATCCTATTAACATACTTCCCTAATAATTGACGCTATCTTTTTAACTACGTCCCGCTCTTCGTTGGCTTTTATAAATTAAAATGAATTCCAAAACGTTTCTCTATACTTATATTACAAAAACGGCGCTTGTATTTAATAGCCCGAGATTATTATCGATCATGTGTTCTCTATCGATATATCGTTTCTAAGTCGAACTCATCTTTTGATTATTTAATTATCTTGTTTGTGAATCAGTGTGTGGCGCACGTTATCTTTAAGTGCATGTAAAATATAAGTAAATTCGGCGAATAAGCCGCCGAACATGAGAGCCTTGGATTTAGCAACCTCTCCAAGTCAGTCGCCATACTGCAATGCATCATCACCATCGTGGTCACCGGCAACCAGAATTTCATCTTCAAACGTAGAGCTAACAAAAGTAAACAGAACGCAGATAAAATCACTTCCTCTCCTTCTAGGACAACGAGTGCAACGTTTCTTCCTGTCACTCTACCAATAATTATAGAAATTACACTAAAGCCGTGTCCCGCACTTTAAAGTTCCATCAAAAGAGTAAGCGCTTATCGCCGATGGCGGAAACCAAAGAGGCTATATTCTTAAAAAGGCGAACTAGTACTACTAAAAAATTTAAAACATATACCACACATGTGTTTCGTGAAAGGCTCGCTGTTCAATAAAAATTTAGTCGATTATTTAATCGAAAAGTTTAAACACCATTACAGTTAATAATAACGACACACAAAACGCAGTTAATATTATCTCATTATATCAAATGTTTGCTCTTCAATCCCGCGTTCAGCAATTTATCAAATATTAAATTAAGACTTCAACTCAAACTTCGACTAACAAATTTTATTTTATACGATACAGAATTGGGTTGAAAAAGGAATCCGAATATCCATATAAAATGCAAAGGGACAATTTTTTCGTAATACCAGAAGTGAATAAAATATCTGAAACGTTGCTTTTGCATTATATGCGACGTGTCAGATTTTTATACGATGTGTCAGATTTTTATACGATGTGTCAGATTTTTATACGATGTGTCAGATTTTTATACGATGTGTCAGATTTTTATACGATGTGTCAGATTTTTATACGATGTGTCAGATTTTTATACGGCGTGTCAGATTTTTATACGATGTGTCAGATTTTAATGTTTTACGGCAATGAAAAAGAACGTACAAACAAAAATAACCAAAAAAGTGCTTTATTCGAAGAAGAAACTACGGCAAACATCAAAAACACTAAAACAAACATTAACTCGAATTCAAATTGCTTTATTATAAAACCCGCACAATGCACATAGAGAACTGACGTTTTACTCCAAAGAAAATTCCTATCCTTGCTCACATCTCCCTATGATTTAGTTCTTACTCTTGTAATCTTCTTCTCCAGTCTTCCCTGTTTCTCCTTCGACGCAGCTAATCTCATGCATTCTGCGAAGGTTCTCTTTATCCCGAATCGTGGTGGGCCCAGAAATTAATCACTCTGAATCCTTTGACCTCCCCTTCCTTTTTCTCTATATCTATAGTCGAACTCATGATTATTCTGCGTTCTGTTATTTATGTTTTTTCCCGCCGCTATTTCTCACATATTATTTGATTATCTCTGATTCCATGGGTGCCCTTCAGGTCACATGTTCTGCTTTTCCCACATACTCCTGTGATTTTATTACTCTTCGAATACGCTTTCGAATTCATGATTTTTTTTCTCTTCATCCAATTCGTATTGGTCCGGCTTGTCATACAGGCATAGAGGATAATAAATTCTCTAGCACGAGTTTTTACTTCCTTCTCCACCTTTTTCTTTAAAATTCCAGGTTCAAATCTCCCACCTCTTTTCAAAAAAGTTTACTCCAAATACCGGTCTGACATCTATGCTTCGTCCTTTTCTTATTATCTATCGCACTATCTGGCTGTTCAACTGCTGCAGCCTGGTCCCCCCTTTCAGGGAGAATAAACGGACACTGTTAATAATAGTCAAATTTGTTATCGGCAAAATATTTGACAGTAAAAATGAATATTTGATAAAAATATAAAGTGTTTTTAAATAATACATTTTACACAAAAATAAATAAATGAACGAGAGAAGAGAGAGATATATATCAAACATGTTCGACCTCCGCCTTTACATTTTTCTATATGCTAAATTTTTAGCCCTCCACCCTCCAAGGACAAATCCTGGGTACACCAATGATCTTGTCATTTCCTTCTTTGTCTGTCATTCCTCTCGTTAGTTATTTATATTTTAGCTATTTCTAGCTGAATTGCTATTTAACTGTTGATTATCTTCACTCCAAACTGCTTTTGTGCATAGAATCTTTGTTAACGCCCCCCCACCCGAAAAAAATATCGCGCGAATAATAGAATTATAGATAAATAAATTATAGTAAATTCAAAATATAATAAAAACTTAAAATAAATTACCTTCGCAAATACAAATACCAGTGCAAAATAAAACAATATAAAGGAGAATAAAAGAAAAGAAAATATACCGAAACGAATTAAAATCAAAATCTGGCACAAATAATCAAATGAACTCCGTTTTTATAGACCGGAGTTATAATACCCAGTTTTCGCACTTCCACGGGATTTGCAAAATATTAATGATTCACATTAAACAAGTATGTGACAATAGCTAAACAAAGAACTGAATAATCTCCTTTGATACAATTGAAATTTGATCATATCCAAAAGAAGTTTTATTTAAAAAAAATTAAAATAGCTTTTATAATATCTCCTTTAATGAAACCTATAAAAGCCAATGGATTTAGTATATTTGATAGTGCTTCTTGTTTTCATTATATATACTACATAACACCATTATTACGCTATACGTATTTGCATTATTACAAGAGTAATCATTAAACTAATTGTATACAATTTTATCATTTCTACATTCTTCAGTTTCATCTGGTTGTATTTCTATAATTACATGATTATCTTTTCTGATAACGTGTTTTATCAAACTCCGATAATTCTTTAAATAATTGTTCTACTAGTCGATCGTCAAACCTACTTGGATCTATCAAATCTAGTTTCGGGGATGTACGAAGTCTGCTAAACGACTGGGGTTATCTAGTGTAGCCAAAACGAAGTTACTTGTACAATTCCCAATGCAGGATGTTACCATAGGAACGAGGATCTCGGGATTGCGAGGACGGTAGGTGAAAGTAATGCATGAAGATTTTAAGGAAGAGATCAACGAGTGAGTTTTGGATAAGGATCTATCGAGAAAAAATGAAGTGCCTCGCATTTTATTGTATTGTTTAATGATATTGGAAATGATAAGGCGGGACATCGTTAACAAAGAATAAGGTGTTCATAGATGATGAAAGAAAGTAATACTAAGAGTGTAAGTGTTATAAAGAATGGGACTAGACAAGAGCCCTTTTCATACGCAATCACAGATACGTACGAAATAATTAGAAATTAATAAGACAAGGATAAAAAAAAAAAAAAAAAGAGCACTACATGCCTCATTCTCTTTTTACTCCGAGACGCAGAAATGTACAATTTATCTCTGTTCCCAGCGCGGGCTATGTCTTACATGCCTGCGAAAGGAAGCAAAAAGGAGAAATCTTTAAACCAATCACAACGCGAACGGAACGATAAGCATACTTGTTTATACGAAATACGTATGCAGCATTAACTGTAGAAATTTTAAGGCTACTCTATTTCAAAAATAGTTTTTTATAAATAGTCAGTCTCAAAATTTTACTGTTTTATATGCTCGCTGAGTTTATGTTTCCGCGCGCTTGTTGCATACAAAAAAAAAAAAAAAAAAAGTACACATTTATTAGACACTTATATATTTTCAGCCAATTCAAACTGATTTATTGTAGGTATCATCCAGCCATTCGGGGGCATCTTTGGCGATGAAACGGCTGATTCTTCGGTACTCAAATTACTGCTTCTTCACTCTTACTTTCCCCGAGAAAAATCTCATCTTCTAATCTCATTCCGCTGTGTGAAAGTTTTCATCTCAGATTCGGACATGCTCGCTTCCTCTTTTGCTAATAATCATTCATTTTATCTAGCAGTTCCATCTAGTCTTCCCGCTAATCCGTGATTCCTTTTGTTTCCTTCATTCTATCGTTGTCTCCATTATTCTCCTACATTCTTCAAGTCATACTCTACTATCTTCCTTCTATTCTCATTTTTTTCGTTAGTTTCTTCTTCACACTGTCCTCTCCGTTTAAACAAAGTGCTCATTTGCAACGTCGATCTCTTTGAGCCTCCTTGTTGAGCGTTCTACTTTATATTCTAATTCGTTGACACTCGGTCTTCCGAATCCTTATTGTATGTACCCCTTATACCCTGTTTATTCATCCTTCATATATTATTATTGCTGCCATGTGCCCTCTTTTATTAAGAATATCCGGTCAGGTTAAAATATAACCGACTTCTCTTGCTTGCAATCATTTTCGGGTAAACGTCCCCGCGGTTGCGTAAGCCCGAGGACGATAAATAAATAAATAAATAAATGAATAAAAATAAATAAGTGTAGTAATTTCATTTACATGTCGCTCCTGTACTGATTTAAAATCGACGAAATATTTTGCACGAAATGCGAACTTAAAGTATCATACTTGCAAACGTTTAAAAAAGTGCGTGTACGTAGCAAGTGAATAACTTGAAAAAATGGTAAAACGGATAATGAAGATGGGGTAGCTCTTTTTCAAAACTCCATCGATAAGAAAGACGCTCTTAAATTGAAACGGGTTTGTAATTTTCGTATTTTGACCGGTATTTTCTCGAAATAGAAACAAGCCAGTGCCGAGATTCACTTCTCAGTACGGCTTTCAAGATTGTACAACACGCTTGACGACAGGCTTTCAATAAAAGAGCAGAAACTGTTAATTACTTTTTTCTATATTGTTACTACTTTTTTTCCATTCCAGTTACTACTATTCGACGTCCAGAAACGGATTTTGTAATGCAACCGCGTTCGGAGATTCGAGATTTTCAATTTTGAAATCGGCCACGCCTAATCAGTTCGTCAACTTGATATCGTCAGGGACAGCGGCCGGTACGACGTCACCGCCGATCGTTGGCGCGTCGATGAACAGCCCGTGCAGAGAATCAATGACGTCCGATAACCTCGCCGACGCAGATCGTCCGCTGTCGCTGAATGAGACGGTAGCCGCCGCTAATCAGAACGCCGCCCTCTTCGCCAATTTCGGCCTCGGTTCGTTTCCGTCAGCGGCAACTGGAATCCCGAATGCGGCAACGAATCTGCCGATATTTCCGCCGCTGGTCGACATCTCGTCTACGCAAGTCCTGCTGAACATGGTTCGCAGCGCCAGCATCCACAGTGCCAGCCAGCTGGAGACCTACATAAAAGCTTCGTCCTCCGCTGCTGTCGGTAAACGACCGTCGCCCGAACTCCCAATAGCCGGAAATAATCCGCTAGACCTTTCTTCGTCGTTATCTTCGCCGTCCTCGTCCACTTCGTCCTCAAACTGTTGTTCACCTTCCGCGAAAAAACGCAAAATGCCGACCGCGACCGACCTATGCCAGAACAACTCTGACGGTTCCGCTAGTTCCTCAACCGGCACTCTGAACATATTGCAGCGAAGTATGCGAGACAGACTGCAAGTGAAACGATCGAACAGTATCGCTAACAATACGTCCAATAGCGGACTGGCCAAAACGTCGGCGACACCTTCACCGGCTACTACTCAGCAAAACTTGAATAACTGCGCCAGCGGTGGCCAATCATCGTCCTCTCCGCCGTGCTCCGGTAAAAATTCGCCGCTCAACGTCGCACTTGCCAATAATCTGGACAACGGTGGCGCCCTTGAAAACATATTCAGCTGGTCTGTCGATGACGTATGCAACTTTATCTCTTCGATAGACGTATGCGCCGAGTATGCCTTTGTAAGTATTTTTACCGCGTCTTTCCGCAAGAGAAAAAAAAAAAAAAAAAAAGACTAAAATTTCTTGGTAATCCTTTGTTTCCGCTTCCACATTAAAAAATTCCGATCAAGTCCGGAATTTCCTTATACTGAAACCTCTTTCTTATTGATACCATATAAGTGAGACGTGTAAATGCGAGTATACATTTTCATTAGTTAGTTAACGGGTGCGGAATAATGAATTGCTTTAATTTTCATACTTGACTTTCATATACGTGATTCGTCCGAAGTACTATCGGTATAACTTGCAATGGAATGCGTATTATTTTGTTCCGAACATTTTGAAATATGCTTCCCAGAGTCTACACGGAAACTGTTGTTAACTGAAAACTGCTCCCATTGATCGTTAGTCTCAGCACGCGCGAGAACTCCCTCTAAATCGATTAAATGTATACAAAAAGAGGTTGCACAAGAAGTAAAATCGATTAAATGTATACAAAAAGAGGTTGTACAAGAAGTCCCCGCAGAACGATGCTGATGTTGACGCGTTCAATGATGCTCTGTTTATCGTTAATCCTACTCCATCACCGCTTGCATATCTTCTTTTCAAATAACTACAGAACATTAATGGCGATCAACGATGACGTGTGATTTCAAATGTTCCTCCTCGGAATGCATTTTTATTCTAAACTGCCTCTTCTATCTTATATTTATAAACGACGGTAGTACAATTCTTTTTTAATCGAAAAATTAAATTAGTATTAGGAATGACCCTAAAAGAGAGTACATATGTAAATGGCGACCTCGAATTCAATAATTAGCCGTTTAAATTTTCAATAAATGTGGTGTTATTGGATTCTCTATTCCCAGATTGGTACCGCTTAATTCACGTCAAACGTCATTATCTTCGATAATCCTTATTGTCTCCTTGTTTTCGTATCGGTGAAGTGTCTCCCCCCGTGTTTATTGGCACCTTTATCATTATTTCGTTAACTGCTCCTGCTTTCAAATCTTAATGGATGTACTATTTTATACCTATCGGCTATTTACACAAAACGACGTTTTATCGAGTTTGTATTATGCTGCTATTGCACCTCTTTGCACACCGGTGTAAAGCCCCAAATCGGATAAGTATATACCGGTTTTAGAATTTGGGTATACAAGAGTTCCCCGGAAAGCAGCAAATATCGACTGCTGACTAATTGAACCGATGTTTTCAGCTGTTCCGCCTTTTTCCCGATTTAAATTTGGTACGTTAGTGGCGCATCAAGAGACGTATACATGAACCGGGCGTAGCTATTTCCTGTGTTACGTGCGGATACTGCAGTCATTGCCAACTTTTTCTTAATATCGGCGAACCGACTTGTATTCAGCGAACTTGATGATCTACCAACACAAACGAGGTCCAATCGGTAACACGGGGCAAAGTGCGTTTTGAAACTTTTCGTTAGCGTTTTATTGACTTCCGTCCACGGCCAAGATTGCTACACAAAGTAAAATTAGCTAAAACTACATTTAAACATCCGAGAGGGGTAAATAAAACAGATACAACGGTCCGAACCCAACATACGCTACACTGTCGGGCACCCTGCACAAATATGTCTCATTGTTGACCCTCGCGTTACCTTCTCGGGCGACCTAGAATTTATCGATAAGCTGCAATCTAACAGCAGGTGACTTGAAATTAAACATCTGTGTGTTTGGGTTTGTTAATCGCCCGTGCCATGTCCACGAATATCGCGCAGAACAGTATACTTTTTTAATTTGTACGCCACGACTATAACACATTTAATCTATTGACAAGTATTTGTTTCAAAAGTCCAGTTGATGTTGGATGGAATATACTTATTATACGCTCTCTCTTATCCATGGCCTATTCCTCCTTCACTCGACCCAGCTGATCTTCTGTGGATTCCTAGCCATTTAGGCGTTGAGGGTAAAATTAAACAGTGCATTCAAGAACCGGGCTATCTTTCTTTTCTAGTGGCAAATTTTTCGCCACATGTTCGGCTCATAATATTGCTCTTCCTCTTCTCTTTAAACGACTAGACAATGCCTCAACTCTTCATTTTTGTAATTCGGCTCCCTATTTAACGGTCTCTCATGGTTTTCTAGATACTTCGGTTCCCTTAAACGCTCTGCAATTTCAGTTATTTGTCGTCTTACGCTTTAATAATAGTGCTCTCCCTCTATTGGTATTTATCTACTTTCACTCGATTTTTACCTTTTCATCCCCCGTCTAATTACTTTCTTTGTGAATATCACATTTTGTTTGAATATTCGACCTTTTCTGCTAAAAAAATCTTTTTTTCTACTAAAACTCAGAATCCATATTCTTCCCATAATGCTTCTCTTACATTTTCTCATTTTCTTCCGATTTTCCGGTCATCGAATTATTTTTATCCTCTGTTCTTAAATGTTTAAGAATACAACTTTATTTTCTACTTCTTTCTATTTTTTAGTCTCTTCTTTGACGGGCCTACTTATAAAAAATAAAAAAAATACAAAAAAAAACCTCGATGATGGCTTTTAATCTCTTTTTAGTACTAGTTTCCTAAAAAGATTGCATATTAGGTGACGTAAAAAAAAATCTGTCCGCGTGATTCGACTCTTCGTTTTAGTTTATCTGGTTTTTTGATTATAATTATTTTGGCTGTTTTAAAGCCCCCCAGGAACGTACTTCCTCGGAAAGGGAATTAGCATAAAAGTATTATTATACCGACATTGCCGATATTCATGACGCCTACAAAACGCGTCCGAGTATGTGATAAATATTATAAGTATTTTATGTGTATGTATTTGTTAATCAATAGGAATGGGATTTAGATATTATTAAACTCTTTCCGAGTAATTATTTGAAAACAGATTGGGAATTCCGTCTACATCGAGAGCCTTCCTTTTTTTTTTTTGATTTGCATTAGGATCAATTTCGTGTCCGATTTTATGAAATTAGACATTTAGCTTATACGCTTTATCTAGCGGTATGATGCAGATCACGAGTGTGGAAGATTTGATGACTTAATAGTTCAATTTTTTTCTCCTCTTTTCTCACGAACCGCCCCGATTCGTTTTGGAGTGGTGAGATCTAAGAATTAGGCCGAAGTTTCTTATGAGCTTCCCGTAAAGGGAATAGTTAAAATATTCGGACTAGAGAGCTTTTTTCAATTCAATTCAATTTTTACTTACTTAAAAAATATCTATAATTTTCATAAAATATAACACAATTTACACCACAAGTATGTATATATATATATGTGGCGATTAATATTAAAAAAAAAAAAAAAAAACCTTTTATTTAAAGTCGCCTTTATATGGTTGTTTATATTTATTTAATATAACTATCTTAATTTTAAAATTAATAACAAATAAAATAAAAGAAATGAAAGAAACGAAAAGCCTTGCTCATAAACTACAATAATGTTTACAACTCTGTAACAATTTATAATCTTAAATTTATCATCGCACAAATGCACTCAATCACATATTTACATTCGAATGTGCTTACAACCAAGCAGGCATTTTATCATTCACACTCTTATACCAACTCATACTATTTACAGAGATATAATAATATCTTAAACTATAAACGATTACTTGAAGCGACTGAAAGTACTATGCTACCAACACACTGTTACATTTAGCCCAACTAAACCCCATGTATATATAAACTAAAGATGAATAATTGTATAAAAATAATCATAACAATAGCGTGCTTAATTATAATTTCAATATGAGTATTTTGATATTTCACAATAAATCTACTCTAATTATTAAACGCACATTAAATGGTTAAGCTTAGAAATATATAGGTACATAAACCAATTCACCGTAAACCAATTTTGAAATGTGAATACGTAAGCGAAATGTGAGTGAGAATAATTGGCTTATGCTTACAATGGAACTCTTATCCTACGTTTTTGGCGTTTTAAAACAACCGTATATAAACTACAAAGTTGTTATTAGTTTTATATTTTATAATTATTTTGATACAGGAATTAAAAGTTTTTCAACTGGGTTTCTGCAGAAAAAATAGTTTAAAGTAGTTACTACGACCTGTTCGTGATAAGTAAAGTTTCGTCAGACTAACAAGCTTTGAAAAGGTAAAGGTAATCGATTTACAATAAGGAGGTTGCGATCGATTCTTTTAATTAAAGCAAAAATAAAAACGGGGGTACACTGCTTAATAAAAGTGATTAACCGGAACCAGTTGGATTATCTTTCCCCGAACATCTGGAACAATTCTCATTTCTTTAATCGCTGATTAATCACCGATCTTTTACGTTTTTTATTAATTTTTTAAAACTTCAGCGGCAGGCGGATTCCCGTCGACAGCACATTATTATTACTATAATTAGCAGTCGACTACTCCAGTAGGCAGGAAGATGATGAGCCGGAACGGTTCTCTTCACTAAATAGCAAAATTACACTAGACTAACGTAAAGAACTCTATGTCTATCTTTCTCTCCATGCAACATATCTAATGCCCCTATAATACTTCACATATATCTATACATACATACATATATATATATATATATATGTATACCCGATTAAAACAACCTGACAAACGTGTTCTATTTCTCCTAACTTCATTCTCCATTTTTTTTCTTTTTATCATGATTTCTGAACTGTAATCCGCATTACCCTGTTTTCTTTATTCATTAGTATCCGTGAGCATCAATTTACGATTCTTTCCTTTTTCTTAGTGCTGCGTTTGAGCGCTGTGTGCTGATTACTGGTCATCGGCGTGGCGAGATATTTACATCTGTGCCATAATAATTATTATTTGTTTTGCGGCCTATGATACAAAAACAAACACTAATAACAACTTAATCAAATAAGATGGCAACACTGAGCTGATGCCCGTGCATGCATTTTTACCATCGCTCGACTGAGCTTCGCGCTCGTTTACATTTTTTTTAAAAAAACCTTATCCGCATCCACAATCACGCATTTGAAATGCTTATCTTCTTATATTTTTTCTGGCTAGCCATGCAAAAGAACACTTGAAAATGAAAACGATTTTATTAGTATTACCTTTTTTTTTTTCAGATTTATATATTTGTAGCCCGAGAAGTTCCTTTCTATTTAAGCGTGATACTTGTGGGCCACAGACAATGTGACCTCTTTTTCATTGTAAGCTCGCGTTTTAAGTCGACTTCTTTTTACCTCCTTTATTTATCTCCTACCAATAATTGTCCGTAAACGGATACTTAAAGAATTTTAGCCACCTCATTAGAGCAGGAACGATGAAAACAGTCATCATACAAGGTCGTACGAAAGGAATTACTATGAGATGGACTGATGCTATTTTTGTAAAACAATGAGAACCGTAGCTTCCTTAAATGCGTTCGATGCGCACAAAACAAAGATCACTGGCGCAGTTTGGAGTTTCAGATGACGGATAATAATGGTCACAATATCCCACCCCCCGGAGGGATAAAGTGTTTGACACTTAATGACTGTTTGTTGCTTTATCTATCCTTCTTGTTACTCATGCCTTTCCTACGTTGATTATCACTTCACTTATTTTTGTTTTCTTTTTGAGATTTCATTTACAGACTTAATAGGACTAATTTTAAATTATATTCTTTATTCCCTATGATATAATATGTATTTCAGCGATTTTATCCTATTATTAACTTTTTAGAGAACATTTTTTGATAACTCTTTAAAAATAATATCCCTTATATAATTTTTCGTTAAATTTCTAATTTACACACATTATCTTTGTACTATAAATTATCCGGCTGACTAGGTTTAAGCAAAATTGTGTAAATAAAATCGTTGGAAATGTTATATTATTCAATCTCAACAATCGCTGACAAATTAATAATAATACGTTCATTTATTTACTATTTCTCTATAAATTTCTTTACTCTTTTATTCCCATTCCGTTTAGATTTATCAACAGGATAGTTAATTTAAGCTTAACTATTTTTTTTTTTTTTTTTTTTTCGAATTCGGCGCGAATATCAACCTCATGAATCTTGTGGTCGCTAGTTACTAGCAACTGCAATCAAAGACACTCCTCTCTACCCACAATCATTTCTCATAGCTTTATAGTTTGCGTAAAAAGCAAAAAATATGCTACACACGCTGTTTCGCATTAAAAAACAAAGATGCAAATAAAAAAGTAAAAACTCCAATATCGGATATAAAATTCGCGAGATGAAATAAAACGGGCGCAACTCAATGATACTGCGATCTCTAACCGTGCGCGCGTGGCAAACGCTAAGAAAAAGAAAGTTATATCACGGCTGCAGTTTCAGTTATTCCAATAATGCTCTCAGTTTGATTAAGGTCATAGACTGCAATAAAAGGGCATAATTTTATCAAGATTAATAACGCGGATAAGAAGCAGTTTCATTATTTACTAAAAACCGTGTACGCGCACACTTCATTGCTCGCATCATAGTAAAATATTACCCCCCCCCTCCCCTCGATTGTTTGGCACGCCAATAAAAACCGAATGTAGATCCATAAACATAGTTTATATGAAAAATTTATTAAAACATCATCATCATCATCATCATGTTGCTTCTTCTGTTGTAGAAGGATGCGTGCAATAACTACTGGTCTATACTAAACGGCTTCTTGCTAGATCAATCATTTGTTGCAGCTTTAGATTTTTCTGTGCGCCTGTTGCCATCCATTCGAGTTTCCTGCGACCTCTTATCGGCTTTTTGTTGATTTTTCCTTGGATAGCCACCATCAGAGTTCCATTTTCGCGAATTTTATGCGCTAAATATTTATGCTTTTGGTTATCGATGTCTTCTAGTAGTTGTGCTTTTGATGTATTCAGCCTTTTTAGTACCTCCGCGTTACTCTAATGCGATCTCTCCATGATATGTTCAAAAGTCTACGATAGCCCCACATCTCAAAACTTTGTATTCTTTTCTTGCATTCTGCGCTTATTGTCCACGTTTCGGAGCAATATTTCAGGATAGTCCATACATAGCATTTCATAATTCTGATCCGCGTCTTTATATTCATATTTCTATTATCAAGCAGCTTACGTAAATTGTTGAAAGCTGTTTTTGCCATGCCGATTCTGGTTTTTATTTCTTTAGTGTCCCTCTTCCATCGTTAGTGATCAGCGCTCCTAGATATCTAAATTCTTTCACATTCTCTATTTTTCCCGCATCAATTTTCATGTGAGCTTCCTTATATGATCGTTTCTTGTAAATTTAATAATCTTTGTTTTTTCAGTGTTAATTTTCATTCCCTACTTACATCCTGTTTCATTTATCTTGTCTATCATCTTCTGCATTTGGGGCTCTGATTTAGCCATGATCACTTTATCAACAACGTAACTTATTTCATTGAATCTTTATGAAATTAAAACATATGAGAAGATTTTTAGAGTTCGATATTGTTTACGATAGTGCATAGAGACATATGTTTATTATTATGTCCACCGAGTAACACTGTTTCGTTTATTACACTAGCACCGTCAACGTAACAAAACCTGTTCAATCGTTTCAGGTAAAATTCTGTATTTCTATTTACTATTACGATCTTAACACCTTGAACAGTAAAGATGACCAACGAAGAAGTACTCTGAAACGAGCCAATACTGAAAGGACATTATGTAAAACAATTGAACCTAATATTTTGGGCATATAATTAGAGGAAAAAGAAAATATGACATGTTACGTTTGGTCATAGAAGGGAAAATTCAAGGTAAAAGAGGGCCAGGAAGAAGAAAAACGGAATGGTTGGACAATATTAAGGACTGCACTGGATTCAAGAATCTCAATGAACTAATTAGAAAAGCGAAGAAGAAAAAGGTGTAATGATGGTGATCGTCAACGCTCGGGGACTGAGTATGACACTCTTAAGAAGAAGATTACGATCTTAAAATTATATTATCGAGACGGTGATAAAAACTTTATAAAAAACAATTTTAATCGATGACAGCCGAAATTATACAATAAAATCGTTTCTAAAGCAGATCAACAAATTGTAAGAGATGCATTAAAGAAAGTAAACGAATAATTGAAAATTAAAAATTTGAAAACGAGCCCGATATTAATCTTAGATAAACGATTTAGAACAAAATGGCGAAAAAGTTTCATTATTATCACTAGTATCCGAACATAGAAAATGGGAACGTAGTATATGAGACATGGTTAATAGTTAAAGCGAATCGGTACAATATTAACATATCAGATTACGATATATCTACGTGGTACACTAACGTCCGTTTGGCGAAAATAAAACACCAGCTACACTCACTCGAGTGATAGAGAAAAAAATCAGATCTAACTAGAAATGTCTAACAACAACGTCTTCTTCATGGTGGAAATAATTAGTTTTAACAATACCAATTTGATTAATTGCAGCAATGATTCTAAAAAAAAAAGAAAAAGAAAAAAAACCGATTAATTTGAAAAAACCAGGTACATCCCGACCTACACCCTGCTCCATGCATACTGTAAAGTTTGCTCGATTTTTTGCTTCTGTTCCATTTTGTCATCCTCCTTTCACATACATTCTTTATGACCTCGATATTATGCTTTTTTTATTTGAATGTTCAACCTTTTCTGCTGAACAGTCGTCCTTCTACTCTTCTCCACTCACCTTATCGGCGCTTCTTATATTCTTATGTTTCATTTTACTTCTGTGCCATTCCTACCCTCGAATTATTTTCGTTCCCTGTACCCTTAAATGTTTAAAAATAAGAAAAATACTAACTTTATTTCTTCTTTCTTACGGCTTCTTGGGTTATAATGTCTTTGTTGACAAATCCCTATACATAGAAAAAAAAAAAAGAGAAAAAAAAAATCGTCAATAAAAATAATGGACATATCGCAGCTTTCCGCTCTGATTTGAGGCAGCGCCTAAAATATTGGTCTAGATCAGGGATGGCCGGCCACTTTGGAAATGCATCATAACTCCGCGGACCGCATATAAAATCATATATCTCCATATTAGATTTAGTCTTATATAAACACACTTTTTTTTTTTATAGTGAACAATTGAAACATAATGACTGTTATTATTTATTATTGTTAGTTATTATTCTTAAATGTAAACATAGATAATATACCAATAATTACACTGAACGCACACTGCAAAGAAATATATAACACTAAAAATGAAATATAAGAAATATATAAATGAAATAAAAAAAAAACGAAATCATTAAAAAATATTTATTTTACTGGAGCGATATTTGTTTCTCCACTCTTTTCCGCTTAGCTTTTGCAAATCGATCTCAATTTGGGTATTTGCACATCGTAATTGGTCTTGCAGGTTAGCGTCTGTTATGTTTGAGCGCGTTTGGTGTTTGGTCAATTTCATTTTCGAAAAAAAAAAAAAACAAAAAACGATTCGCAGGTGTAAGTTGAACCAAAAGCGCTAATAACTTTTTGTGCCAAGTTTCTCAAACTGGTAAATTTCTCTTTTGTGACGTAAGTGTTATAAAAATCTATTTTTGATTCTGATGTTTCAAAAATGTGTTTTAATCCAATATTGCACCGTGTAAGTCAACCAGTTCCATTTGGAGATATTCTGGGGCCGACTCGATTTCAACGTGAAAAAGACAAGAATATATTTCAGAAATTTTGTTTTATTTGTATAAATTACCGAATTGGCTTTCAAAAGCGGGCTCCAAGTTTATTTTTTTTTTGGGAGCTCGTCAACCGGGGACCTTGACCCAGAAAAAATTAATATCAAATGTTACGAGAAAGGAACAAATAATAGGAACAATCTGAGGAGAGGGAAAAGATAGAACATAACAGGCACAGTATGGAGTAGGAAGACCAAAGAACACTCAGTAGACAGAAACCAACATTTAATAAACATATGATCAACATCGCAAACATGCTCTTCGCTTGAGAGGACAATATGGAGAGGAAACCAACGAAAAAAGGAAAACGGGAGAAAGATAATAAAGTATGGTTTAAGAGTGCAAGCGAATAACGGAGGCAACAACAGAACGACGAAGTGAAGGAAACAAAGAGAACCATAGGTTAACAGATAGAAAGAACGAATATTAGAGAAAGAGGAAACGTACATATCCGATACCAAAGTCTGAGATAAAAACCTTTGCACAGCGGAAGGAGATTAAACGATGGGATTATTTTAAAGAAGAAGTGAAAATAGGCAGCAGCCCAAGCCAAGCCGCCGCTTTATTACCGAAGATGCCCGAATGACTAGGGGGGACCCACAGCAAATAAATTTGAATGGAATGAAGAGAAGAAAGAACGTGGATAAGTGAGCGTATGCGAAGTATGATAAAATCACAGGAATGATCGGGTAGGGGAGAATGAATTGAAGGGCGGTCATAGAGTCTGATATAATTAAGAATTTGGAAGAAAGGTGATTGGAGGAAATGAATATAATGGAGCGTAGGATAATCATTAAATATCATTTATGGATATCGAATAGAAAGGAGGCAGGCGAAAAGATTCTGAAAGGCTAGAATCTGGGAGGATAAAAGAGGCACCGGCACCACCCGGCTCCTTCGAACCATCTGTAAACATAATCGTATGCGAGGGAAATTGAGAACGAATAAAACTGTGGAATTCCTGTCTAATTAGGGCGTGAGGAAGAAACTTCGATAGCGTAGGTATAGTAAACATATTAGGAGGATGGCAGAGATCGGCGAAATTGAAAGAGAAATAATTGACAAAGGATATTATGCAAGGAAAAAAGCGAACTGAGAGAGATGAGGGATAAAATGGGGATTTTCCTAGGCGCGAAACGCCAGTATCTAAAAATGGAATGAATGGGAGACGCTTAGCAATAAAACAATAGCCCAAATAGGATCTGCGAATAGAAAGGAGTGGTGTATTAGATTCAGCAAGAACTGCTGGAACTGGAGAGGATTTAAGAGCACCAAGACTTTAGATTACATCTAATTTAGAAAGTCGAGACTTAGAGGCACAGCCATAGAGGAATGAACAGTAATCAAATTTTGAGCGGATGATGGATTTATATAGGGAAATAAGGATATAAGGGTCACCACCCCATTTGGTTGGAGATAAGGCCTTCAGTAGGTTTAGCCTTTTGGTTGCTGAAGAGGAATAATTGATGTGTTCGGAGAAGGATAACTGACTGTAAAAGAAAGATATCAAGATAACAAAATCAATTAACACGAGAAAGGTGAGTATTTGCTAGGGATAAATAGACCGAAGCAGGATTATAAGATCACAAAGTAAATACGACATAACAAGATTTAGTAAGAGAAATAGAAAGGTTGATTGAGGAAAGGGAATGACCCAGCACCGAAAAAGACGAATTAAGTTCTTCACTGGCTGATCCAATGTCATGAGATGAGGCATAAAGTAGGATGTCATTAGCAAAGAATAAAGACGAAGAATTTAGAGGAAGAGAAGCCACACTGATAGTAGTATATATGTTGAAATGAAGTTTCAAAAGATGGAGCAGAGAGGTGGATAAAACGATTAAGCATGAGACTGATAATAAGGGAAGTAAACTGCATTGGAGAACGTTAGGTGCTATCGTCTTATCTTTTAAAGGTGGTAGATCGACATTATCAAAGGCACAGGATACATCGATGAAGGAAGCCAAAGTATAATTTTTTTGGATAAAGGATTGCTAGATATGGGAGACAAAAAGACTAATACAGTCGGAAAGACCAATACCCGGCCGAAAGCCAAACATATTGCTAGAAAATACATTATTACGCTCTAGTCACCAAACAAGACGCTTGTTTAACATACAAATAGTTTTCTGATACAGGATGCCAAGGAAATAGGGCGAAAGGAAGAATTTTTTTTAAGAATAGGAATGATGATAAAACAATTCCAAGAGGGGGGAGTTATACCTCTGAAGAGGAAACAATTAAAAAGATCAAGGAGGAAGGTAAGGGACTGCTTAGACAGGTTTTTAAGAACCAGAAAAGGTATACCATCAAGACCTGACGTAGGGCTAGAAGATTTGTAAAGGACCGACGTTAATTCATAAATATTGAAAGAGGAAGTTGGGAAATGTGTCGAGGAATTATGCGAGGGTGGAGTTAGATGGAGTTCATCAACGTTCGGAACATAAGCAGGAGCAATGGAATCGACAAAGGATTCTAGGCTATCTTTAGGAAGGTTAAGATTGGAGAGACGTTCGGAGGATGGGGATTTAAAGCTCTAGCCATTTTCCAGATATAAGGAAGAGGGGTAATCCTAGAGAATGAAGAACAGAAATTCTTCCCGGAGAACCTTTTGGAGGCTTTAGCTCTTGCGTTCGCTCGTTTATAAGCAAGAAAGTTTTCAGTTGAAGGATTTAAACGAAAAGTTCTAAAGGTAGCGCGACTATGGTGGAATGCGCGATAGCATTCCTCATTCCACCAACGAGATGAGGCTTTATTGTGGTTATTAGACGTTTGATGACGGGTAGAAGAAGCTAGAAAAAGATCAGGCGTAATGGAGTTTAAAAAGGAATTATAAAAGAGTATTGGATCGGAGTCGAGTTGAGTGCTAAGGAGTGACGAGTCAACACGTTTTCTTATTTCTTTTGCATATTTTACGTAATTGCTTCATTTTGATTTCTTAAATTCTTTCAACAATGGAAAGTAGTGAGCGTTATTACTTTTCAATTGCGATTCAAATAACAACAATTTCTTCTCAGAAATGCTTTGATGTGATTAAATGTATCTCGGTTATAAGTTTGTCTTTTGCTTGAAATAATGAATATTTAATTGATTGAGTTTATCGACAATATCCATTAAAAAACATAAATCCAATAACCAGTCATCATTTCTTAATTCTGGCACGGGTCTTTGCTTGTCATTCATAAACAAGTTAATTTCTTCTCGTAACTCATAAAACCGCTATAAACATCTTCCACGACTTAACCATCTGACTTGGCTGAAGTATAACATATCGCCATATTCAGAATCTAATTGAGAAAATTGGAGAACTCGTTAAAAAGGAAGTCAAATACGGAGGCATTTTCTGTTTCGCCTTAGAAACAATTTTCAAGCAATTAAATATAAATGAAAAATATAACCTTAAACTCGTCGATAATGTGTTTCTTACGGCAAAAAAGAGACTTTCGCGGCAACGGGAAAAAGACCGATCTGACTACAAACATCTGAATCGAAAATTTTATCAAA
This sequence comes from Icerya purchasi, assembly GCA_039619475.1. Lineage (NCBI taxonomy): Eukaryota > Metazoa > Arthropoda > Insecta > Hemiptera > Monophlebidae > Icerya > Icerya purchasi. Next base: position 587,970,638 of record CM077115.1, read on the forward strand.
TTTACAAAAAGAACATTAAAAAATGTAACTTGTATGATGCGACCGAAACGCACCTTTTAGTATATATACATATATATATATATATATATATATATATATATATGTATATATATATATATATATATGTATATATATATATATCGTTTTCAGTCTTACTATTAAGAGGAATTAATGGACCAAGATAAAGTACTTTATCCCATTTGTACCTAATTTCTAACCTTTCATTCTTATGTTTATTTTTGTGACACGATTTTTGACTAACCTTATACGATATTGAATATATATATATATATATATATATATTTTTTTTGGTTTTTAGTTTTTTCTGAAGGGAGTACGCAATCCAGTTAACTTAAATGTATAAAGAGATTAGACTAAAATTTAATTTGGCGCGTGATATAAAAGGAATAAAAAAAGTTGGAAATTAGATATTATAACAATATTAGACGAGGGTACTGGAAGTTGCGACGTAAAGAAAAAGGAAAACAGTAATATAAAAGACGATCGTTAAAATTCAAATTTCTCACGCTACTATAATACATAAAAAAATTTCCGAAACGAACTTGATAAATAAAAAGAAAGTCGTAAATTCAGGAGCAGGTCATAAGTGAGCAATAAAATTAAGCTTAACGGAATTATTTGAACTTTAAGGAACTATTTAGATTCAGTTCAGGTGAAATGTCATTTGAAATTAGAAGCTCGAAAAGGCAAAAAGCTCGTTAAAACATTTTAACGTGGTGTGTTTTATTATGGTTTACTGCGAGACATACTCCTTTTACAATAAATGCGACGATGAGTTGTTCTAAGTAATCTTTCGCGCCCAAATTATTAGCCATTCTTCCAACGAAAAGAAGGAAGAAAAAAAAATCCAAAACATCATTTACAGCTGATCATTATGCATATGTCTGTATAGCCGAATAGGGTAGTCGTCGATGCTCAGGAATTAATTATGGCACACTGTATGATGAACGTTTGTGAAGAAGAAAAAAAATCCCTAGGATCCGAGCCTGAATATGTGTGTGTGTGTGTGTTAGTTGATAGTATTGAGTTTGTGTGGTACGTTTCTTCACTACTCACTTCAGAGCCCTAAAGAAACAAAAGATTTGATATGTAACCGGTCCAATTGCAGTTTTAATAATCCGACACTGAATACGATTTAACTGCGAATCTTTCTTAACCTGTTCCTTCTCAATCTCTTAACTTACAGCTTCTATTGTTTCAGAAATGGTCGCGTTAATCCGAACGTTCGATACACTACAGATGGGGGTTATTAGTACAATGTGACAAAACCGATCCCATTACCATTCGGTATACAATGCAGCGTTGATGATAAAGTCCGGTTTGCTGTCGTCGCTGGCGTGGTCGGTGTGAAAAACTACCGGTCCTGTCCCAAGATTAGTGGGGGCGTCACTCTGTTGCCCTGCGCACCGAAGCATATTACACGCACATACGTCTTCTGAACAGCATTACACACACACACACACACACACACACACACACAGAGGTAATTGTTTCCGTGTGGAAAATGAAATCGGTTTTCTGCAAAGACGGCAGCGTCGGTTGCGGCGATTTTTCTCATTATTATTAGTTCCGAACAGAGCAGCAAAGTGAAGAGAATTATGCGCAACACCATATGCTTTTGTATATGTGTGCGCGTCTTGAATGAATGGGGCTCGCTGGACAACGAAAATTGTAGCGCATTTAAGCGCGGAGCTGCGCAAGTGGAATAACAAAGTAATGGGAAAATGAAGAATAGTACTATTGAAATGTAGAGTAATGGCCGAGTAATTGGAGCTTAACTGGGGCCGATGTGGAAATGATCCAGTTGGCGGTTGGCAGTTGGCTGGACGTCGTCGGAAAGCTTGCCAGAGAGATAATGGACCGGCGCAGAACGGTGGATACTGTCCAGGTAGCGAGAGGAGACATACGGCCGGGGAAGAATAAAGAACTTGGTCGTTGTTTGTCAAAAGAGATTATTCCTCGTGAGAGGAAAAGAAGAGGCTGTAGCATACGGACACAGTTGCCGGGCGTACACAATGTGTATCGCTAGGTGCGTGTGTGCGACGAGACAGGTCGTGCACAACAAGAAGATGTACAACGGATAGATGTGAGAAGGTGACGAGTAATTTTGTGACTGTTAACTAGACTCGGAAAGAAACGGTAGAATTTCATCGGAACAGGTGAATGAATGTTTTGCTATTGCTGTACCGAAAGAAATTCAGTTTCTCGACCGGAGCGAATACAAAAGAGGACGACGTTCGAGAACCTTGAATTGAACCTTGACAAAAACGCCCTACTGCGGCCTCTGCTAATTCGTCACGATAGATTATATCGGTTCTGGTATCATTATTACTGTTATTATTTTTATATTTATTATTATCACTACTATCATCATTACTATTTATTATTTATTATTATTATTATTATTATTATTATTATTATTATTATTATTATTATTATTATTATTATTACCATTATTATTAGTACTAACTAAAGTTCTTCGCATTTCGGTCGTACAATCTTCGAGCATAACAACATTTTTTTCCATGCTACACATTCAATTATTTCTGTGTGCTCGCCCCTACGTATGTGTTGTTATCGTGAACTACTAGATAAACAGCGAGCGGAAGGTGCAGGGGGTTAGTTAAAGTAGCTGCTTAGGTTAGGGCCAAATTAGTTCCGGATCGGTCGGAGATGGTTTAATCCGGAGAGATGTTTTTCGCCACGCCACTCTGGCCACTGTTCCACCGTCATGCTCCCCTGAGCACGCTATCTACTACACATCGCTGCATCGATGCTACATCATCTCTCGCTGTTTTCTCCGCTGCAAAACCAAACTATAAAACGCTGCTACGTGTTTCATTTTACACGGAAAATTATTTTTCACCGCAAAATGTACATCTCTACACGCAGAAACAAATGCACTACTCCGTAGAAGAAAAAAACTAACAAGAAAGTTCACCTCGACTAAATTAGTTTTGCTGCCACTGGATACCTTAAAATTTGATGGCTCCTATAATTTGAGGATCCTCAGGAGGAGGGATAAACAAATAAATATTTACACGCGCCATCGCTGTTAAAATTCAACTTATTCCTGAATAAATTTTCATCGAAAAATTTGTATTTATTTTAGCCGCTCAAACATTCCATAAAGTTATATAAGTGTATATATGTGTATAAAATAAAACCTAACTTATAGACTATTTAACGGTTTCTTTCTACACCTAATCTGTGCAATCATCTAAAATGTATCACAGTTGAGGAGCCGTTTTATTCGAAAAGTATCATTAAATTTGTGAGGTTCTTGTAGTAAAATAATAAGGTAGTATGGAATTTTTGAAAGTTATAAAAATTACAAATTAAAAGAGAAACACGGTATTTGTACAAACTTCGGTTTTTAGGTGTATTTTAAAATTATCATTAGTGTGTAGCAATTATGATTAAAGAGAAACATTTGATGAAAAAATTATTTTTTATGTAAGCTATTTTAAGAAATATATGACACATGAAAATTTATATATAATTTTGATTACAAAAAAATAATTTAAAATAAAACCCTACAAATTTACCGATATTTATGCTGCTGCCTGATCGAATCATAAAAACCGCACAAATTCAATGATACTTTCCGAACAAAACAGCTCCTCATCTGCTATGTTTCAGATGCTTCTGCTAATCTGTTGTTAGCTAATTAACCGATTCTTTTTTCGGATTTTTTCGCGACTGAAGAGAGAGCTCTACACTTTTGATGCGTCGACACGTAACAATCCGTTTTTCGCCGAGAGTTAATCCGTCCAGGTATTCTAGAAAGGCGCTTCAGGAAAAACCAACGCTATGTCTTCTTTGTATCATAAAATACGCAGTTGTCCGACCCCCCCCCCAGTGGACTCATAAACCAAGGACCTTAATCGAGAAACAAATAGAAAGGGAAGAAGCAAGAACAACTACGGTTAAAGTGCTATGCGATCAGAAATGGAGAGTGCAATCGTAACCGGGGAATAACAGCTTGGGCGGTTGCCCGATTCATCCTGGTTTAGTTATTTAACTTTGCTGAAAAATTTTACCTATCACCTTTCGGTAACTCCGTTAAAATAAGCGAACGTTTTCCTATTAGAGAATATACGTAATATAATGTAAGCGATTAAATTTGAATTTAAAATGTGTTCGTTAAAAAAAAAAAAAAAAAAAGAAGAAGAAAGAAATTTCGTTTTTACCGTTATGAGGAGATTTTTTTCTTTTTTTGTTATAAAACAACTGATAGTTATGACATTTAAAACTCTAATCCGATATAATTCGCTTGCTTATAAAGTTGTTTTATTATTTTAAAAAACTAATAAAGCTTTTCAGTGTTCCCGATTCAGTCTTGAATATTTTAATTATCGATTTCTTTGGTGTAGTCTGGACATTGTCTGTCCTTTGCAGCTAAAATTTCCAGAGTGAAAAAGTTTTTCCAAAGAAACAAAAAAACCTGCCTGTTTTTGCTTTTTAGTTTTCGTTACAGATCCTCTCTATTTTTCTTTATTATTCTTTATTATTCTGTATTATTCTTTACTATTCTTTATTGTTCTTTATTATTTTTTATTGCTCTTTATTATTTATTTATTATTCTTTATTGTTCTTTATTATTCTTTATTAACCATTCGAAAGTTACCACCGAAAATTGAACAGCATTCAAGTTGAATTGCGAATAAGTAGACGCTGACAGGGTATTTTTAGGTTTAACGTTTTAATTAAGGCCATCTCTGTAAGACAAGCAGCAGTATTCGGAGTGACCGGTTAGGCTGTCGACTGTTTCGGACACTGTGTGTTAGCTTAAGCAAGAGCAGATAATCCTATCGCGGCGAGTTATACAGACAATAGAGATGTGAGAACGATTGTCGTCGGCGTTACTGACAGTGGCTGTCCCGAACGAACCGACCTGATGAACTGCTCTCGCTGTGGTATACGCGAGTATTGGAACAGGAGATAAATAGTAGGCCTATTATAAATAGGCTTACGATAGGCGTGTCACCTATTATATTTACGTGATCGGCCTTGTTTATCACATGACACAACTGAATGGAATACATTTGAATCCGATAAAATTTATACCAGGTTTTTTACAGTATTTTATTTACCGTTTTTCAAATAGGCTTTTATTTCGCTACTTAACATATCTCGGCAAATCTCATTCAACACGCATGCAATCATACTATAGTCTTTCACCGTCGCTCTTTTCATTCGAAAGACCAAGCTGTACGCTATTCTAATGTTTCCGTTGAATATCCACCTCTACTAAACATTTTTATATTCCAATATCTCTTATCCCCTGCCTCCTAGTCGTTACCTATTACGTCGTATCTCTTCTTTTCTTGTCCATTATTCTAGTTTTTGATTCAAATTATTGACTATTTCTCTATCGTACTGCTTCTGATCTCAGAGGTCCCTTACTAACATGACCAAAATTAAAATAACTCATTTCACGCTAACCATCGGTCTTCCAAAGAAGGAAACATCATGTACGGGACTTTTTAATTTACGCTGCTTAAAAAGATTACTTAGGTATATTAAACATTACCGACAGATTTAATTGCGATTACAAGGTATTAGTAACACCGTTTTTAGATAATAAAATAATTTTAGTCGAAATTGTATTTCATTTTGAAAATAGAAACGCTAATATGTTCCCCTTTTTCATTAATCAACTTCCAATTGTAATAATTTTCTCTTGAATTTATTATTATTATTATTATTATTCCGGCTCAGTTCTAAAAACGGGTGACTAGGTTTTCTATACGACAGGTGTCCAGGATGACATATTTTTGTATTTGTAGCAGCATTTCCGGGATATCCAAACTTTTCAACTGTGTTATCAGTCATCGTGGAACTATTCCTGTGGTCAATATGACCGTTGGCTGTTTGTACACTTTTTGGGCTTTCCATGTCGCTTCCATTTCGATGGCATTGCGTACTTATTAATTTTCTCCCCGTATCTCTCTTCTGTACATTAATGTTTTGCGCGACTGCGACGTCAATTAACTTTATTTTACTTCTTGCTGTATAACAATATATCAGGTTTACTAGCCGATATCTTGGTATCTGTCCGCATCTCTCAATTCCAGTACATTTTGTTATCCACATTTTCCAACACTGCTGCAGGTTGTTATCTATAACGTAGTAAAAAAATAAAAAGAATAGGTTATTAATTTCGCTTTTATCGCTATCTTTTGATGGATTACTCGTGCAACATTATTCTGGCGTTTGATATATTCCGTGTTGGCAAGTGTTGAACAGTCGCTTATTATATGATCAATAGTCTCGCATTTGGTACGACATTTCCTGCATTTATCATCCAATACGGGTTCTTTCAAATTGTATTTACAATAATTTTTTGTTTTTACTACTCTGTCTTGGATTGCCATCATAAACAACCCGGTTGTTTCGTTCCATATTTCAACCATAAATTTGAGGAATTTTTATCAATATCTTCTTTATCCAAAATTTTTTATTATTACTATTTTAGATATAATTGTTATTTTGAAATTCGGAATAAAAACCGCGATATCACAAAGTGCGACAGACTTCAATCGAGTCACAATTATCCGTATTGTATTTATAATTTGAAAAAGTTGCGAATTATGTACAATCTTCTTTTCCCATCACCTTATACATACTATTCTGCATATATCGAATATACTATTTTCATATGCAAATTTGTTCTTAATCTTAGTTGTTCCATTGTTATACGAAATTTTTTCGCGAATTATTAAATAAATCAATACACACATACGTATAGTTAATTTTTTATTAATTACTATTCTATCTGATTTATTCATTTATTTTTCAGGCTGGTATTATTTTTTACCAAAGATTATTTTCATGTTAATAGTTACCGTTAGTTCTTTTAACATATAGTACCTGGGCGACCGAGCTTTGCTCGGTATTTTTTTTTGTACACTTCTTAACTTTATTTTAATCTTATACATATTCGCAAAACGTAAAATATTGTAAAACTAATTTATAGACATATTTATGAATTTAAAGCCTCTTCCTACACAACTTTGCTTTTCAATACTGAACGCAACAAAAATGTAGAGGTCCTTCAAATTCGCTTTCCAGATGGTTGGAAAATGTTTTCAATGACACTGCACACGTTGATTGTTATGAATACATTTCTGTGCGTTTTTTATTAGAAAAATTAAATTTTACGTATATAGGGTCGTCGTCAGCGTTATCTATCCGTTTATTCGTTATAAAAACAAATAAAAAGCGTCTTGTAATTTTATCTGTGATCAGCTGTTTTCCAACCAATTGGAAAAGATTTCCGACTAAATCATTGCAAAATGCAATAAGGTTATACTGAACATGAGGTGGTTTTTAAAATGTGCACAACATATTCTCAGTAATTGACTTTCACAAACAAATATATAGATACGCAAAACATTTAATATCTGCATATAAATAGGCAAAGTCCTCCTATTAACCGATTTTCTTTTTTAGTAACTATTAAACAGCAGTTTTTTTTTCTTATTTAAATATAAAAGTAATACAAAAAATATAAAAAATGAACTGTTTATTACGATATTTTCGATTCGTTTATGGTTTTATTTTTGTTATATATATTTTTTTACTGCATGCGTAGCGAATGATTTTCGAACCGCCATTATATGACCACCCGCTAATCGGCTGAGAGTCAAGACCTTTTTTTTTGCCTATTCGTTCCTCGCCGTTTCCAGGTACCTGGAATTACGCGCTTACCTGTTTTGACGGCTATATGTTTTATTGCTTTGCACTACCAGTATTTGTTGTCCGCTTTACACTACCAGCGCTGATAATTGCTCGTTTAAAAATATTAGATTAGATTTGTAATACGATATTTTATTTCTTTATTTTTTTAGTCACTTCTGGGAGCTTTCATGGCGCGACGTATTATTTTTTCTTGAAAATCCAAAATTCGTAAATTTCCGTAAAAAATTTAGTTCTTACCATAACTGTAAAAATTAAAATATAATCACGTTTTTATTTTTATAATTTTTATTTCTGTGTTTGTTCACCTCTTTTTAAACTCAATTAATAGTTCGCCTTTAGAAGTTAATTTCTTTGCTTAAAATAAACTGTATTTACGTTCAGAGACTATAACGATAATAATGTATTTACACAAAAGATATAACACCAGCCTAGGCAGAATTTCATTCATATATATACACCGATTAGCTTGATTGAAACTGAACGGTGCTTTTAAATTTACAAAAATATATTACGCGATAATAATTAACAATTCTTTGGCTTTGAACGTTTGAACGTGTGAGACTATAAGTACTTTTAGTTAATTGGCTGGTTTCCACCGCTAACCACATTAAATCTTCATATGTAAAAAATAAATAAATAAATAAATAAAGTACTTTTTGTAATTTAAATTACTATAAACATATATATATATATATATAATAAAGCGCCAAGGAAATAAGTAGACGAAAAATCGGGAAAAAAATAGACGAAAAATCGGAAAAAAATAGACGAAAAATCAAAAAAAAAGTCTTTAGACCGTTCTATGGCACTTGGAATTTTTTTTTTTTAATCAACAGCTCAAGGTCAATGACATTTAGGAAAATTATAAAATGTTCAAAATTTTTATACCTTGAGGCTCAAAACGAGCAATGTATCAAATTTTTATACCAAAATAGACGAAAATAAGACAAAAGACCAAAAATTTAAAAAAAGTTCTGAGCCCGTTCTGTGGTATTTAAAAAGTTAATTTTTTTTTTTTTTTGATCGACAGCTCCAAGTCGGTAGTTTTCAGAAAAAATATAAAATGCTCAAAATTTTAATACCTTAGGGCTCAAAACAAGCAATGAATCAAAAAATAGACAAAAAGTCAAAAACAAAGTCTTGAGCCCGTTCTATGGTATTTGGAAAGCAAATTTTTTTGTAAATCGACAGCTCTACATCAACAGTATTTAGAAAAAATATAAAACGCTGAAAATTTTCATACCTTAGGGGTCAAAACAAGCAATAAATTAAAACAATAAATCACATTTTTTTGCCGTTTTTTCAATTTTTTAATCGTTTATCAAAAACTAATTATTCTACTGAACTGCTCTGGGTCTGAGAATTGAATTTAAAATAGTTTCCTCGTTTACACTACCCTTCTAGCGATTGAACTTTTTGATCTATTTTAATTCAAATTTTTAAAAAACTAATTTCAATTTTCGTATTATTAGACGAGAAATCAAAAAAAAGTCCTGAGACCGTTCTATAACAGCTATTTTTTTTTAATCGACAGCTCCAGGTCAGTGACTTTTAGGAAAATTATAAAATGACCAAAATTTTCATACCTTGGGGCTCAAAACAAAAAGTGAATAGACCAGCGCTAATTTAATAAGATCACATTACCAATCACATGAAAACGCGGTACTGCTGTATTTAACTAAGGAGTACCGCGCTTCCACGCACCCGTCAACCGCGACTGGCTTTTCGTTCATCGTCTATTACTGATAGTGGACAAAGACGAAACATCTTTTGTTAACAATTCTTCTTTTGTTTCCTCATTGGTGTGTATTATTGGTGTATTTCGACGATTTTAAATTTGAAAAACGACGTTGTAATTTTGAAGTTTGTGTATTTTTGGTGTACTTCGACGATTTTAAATCAGAACAAGGTGCATCTATGAAGTTCTGTGAGCAATAAACTTACAAAAAATATTAAACAATTTAGTACTGTTGCATGATTAAAACAATAAGGTAAATTCAAGAGCAGACTACGAATTTAGCAAAAAAAAAAAAATCATTGCTTTAAGAGCAAACTTAGTTACGACGAAACTCCCACAAAACGGGGGTTTGGAGCTGGAGCTGCGGGAGGTTGGGTCGCGAAGCCCCCTAGTATATATATATATATATATATATATATATATATATATATATATATATACATGTAAACGAAGTATGAAATCTTAAATGTGATTAATAATTTAGTTTGATATAACTTATGTGCCAAAATTAACATTCGGAAATGATCAGTGCATTGGCGACCGTAATAGTTATGATCCTTTAAATATTTTTCTACGATTAAATGAATTGGTATTTAACAGCAAGTTGAATGAAAAAGGAAAATCAACGTCCAGCGGAATAGAATAAGCCGGCCTAATCGATTCTACCTACAGTATATTTGTTACTTGATGCGCGTACCTCCGTTGCTCCCCAACCTATTAAACAACCAGCGTTAATTACAGTATAAAACGAATACAACACGCTTACGCGAAATTGTGCCTCGATTCAGTATTAACCTAAATTCTGTTTTTTAACGAATCATAAACGAAAAGGATACCACGCTGATTGATACTGCGAGTTGCGTTATAGTTTTATTGCTTTTTAGGGTTAATTTAAAAAGTACAAAAATTAATCTTCTTCTTTAAAACGAAATATTTCTCCGTACTTTTTTTTTTTTTTTTTTTGGACACTCGTCAACCCCCCCCCCCCCCCCACAAATAAATAATCAGAAATTCTAATTCAGTCTGATGATATGGTCAACATGCAGAGTAACGGGAATGGTCAAACAACGAGAATGGTGCCCTTATAAAAAGAATAAAGAAGATATAAATGAAAACCGGTAAAGTGATGAGGAAAGAAAACAGTGTCAAAACATAGATAATAGGTGGTAGAGGTGAACGCTGCAAAGAAGAAAAATTAAGAAACCAAGGACGAGGCAAGATCAAGTTGAATAAGTAAACGGAAATCGGAATTCGAGAATGAAGGTGAGTATAAGGAGTTGCTCCACAATTTAGAATAAGAGCCGCAGAGGAAAATGTGATGTACGATTGAAAAACGTTAAAAAATCTCCCGGTAGAAGAAACTAAACGAGCCCTGCACGTTATTCAGTTTTAAAAAGTACAGGTATTCTCATAAATTGACGAAGATAACGCTACGAATTAGAAAGCGCATGAGAAGAATTACATAGTTGGTAAAGCGGGAGGGGAGAAGAGATATAATGACTTGTAGGACACTTGGCGGGAAATTTCTATAATAAAGGAATTCCGCGAGATCAGAGATGAAGAGAAAAAAAGAATGGCGCGTAAAATTAGACTCCTCGGTGCAGAAAACTGCGCGAAAGGAAAAGTTATATTCGTAATGATTAAGAGAAGGACTGGAAAAGGTTGAACCAATTTCATAATATCCTTTAGAGATATCAGAAAAGGTTGTGGAACGATTTAAGAAAATAGAGTTTAAGATGTTCAAGAAAATAGAGTTTAAGATGTTCAAGAAAATAGAGCTTAAGATGTTCAAGAAAATAGAGCTTAAGATGTTCAAGAAAATAGAGCTTAAGATGTTCAAGAAAATAGAGCTTAAGATGTTCAAGAAAATAGAGCTTAAGATATTTAAGAATTTCGACTTCATGCTTAAGAATAGGTTTTGATGAGATAATTAGTAAATAGTCAATAAGGTGAAGGAACGTAAAAAAATCGAAAGAGAAGTATGACGGCTTATCATGAGTGAAAATACATATACGGTGGAAAATGATTGACGGAAAGGTGCCAATCATAATATTATATAGAACAGTAAACGTTTAATAAGAAAACGGTAACCTAGAGACAAGACCTTCGAATGGAAAAAGGAAGAATGTGGGATTCTGCATGTTGAGCAAGGGGGATCGGAGTAGATGTTTAGGCTCCAAAAACCAGAGGCGAAGATAAAAGTATTTTGGACACGTCTAGACTTAGATTGAATGGATCTAGAAGAATTTTCATGGATATAAAACAAGAGTAACCAATAATAGAACGAACAGAAGACCTGCATAAAAGAGCAAGATAGTGGGATCACACTTCTTCAATTCGTGTAGGGAAGGGATAAAATTTGGATAGGAATGGATTTCTTAACCATTCTCGAAATCTGAGAAATAAAAGTAGTTTCGTAAAAGAGAGGTACACAAACTATTCTCCTTTTTAGCCATTTTAAGAATAAATTTTGGCCCTTTTATGAGCATGAAAGTTACTGAGAATTAGATAAGAGCGAAAAGATCTGAAAGTTTCGTTAAATTCAAGACAAAAGCAACCTTACAATCTTGATTTCACCGCGAAAAATGATTTAAGATCTCTCATGGAGTAATATTATTTTAGGAGAGTTGACGCGGGACTACTTTTCGTTAACAAGAATCTTAGTCGAACAAATATTATAATTGTGATGCCGCCAGCACGGAAATAAAATTTGTCCAATCTCGTGAGACTCTTAAAACCATACTAGACCAAAAATGTATGCGCTGCGAATTTGATTCGGGTTAAAAAAAAAACATGCGCTCATACTTGGCAAATTAAAAAAAAGAAAAGAAAAAAGGAATAGATCAGTTCTGCCAGAAACAGCTAATAAAGTTATTAAGCAAAAGACGATTTTGTCGGATTCTTCATCTTCAAATAAATACGTTGTATATAACAATTGAGGCGATGAGCATAAATATCCGTGTCGGTTCTGACGAAGATTAAAACCAAACAAAGAAGCCAGCAGATCGAATTTGGTATGTGAAATGCAACTAATGGGATTGCGTGAGTAATAATCGAAATATTTCAACTTTTGAAATTTCTTTCTGTGGCAAGAAATCGAGCAAAAAAAAAAATAGTACCTTCGATCAGTTTGCTTTTTTTTTAGTTCTTCAAAATACTGCTATTATTTTAAAATTAACTTTGGTGTTGACTTGGGGCAATTATTGCATAATGTAGTGATTTTTTCTTCTGCAAGTGTCGGTGTACATCGAAGTATGTTTAAATATCGTTGATTTTATTGTTTTATTAAAGGGGATATTAAATACAATTTTTTCTTTTTTTTCTCAGGAATTTTAACGGGAATAAAACTGTTTATAAATACATCATTTTTTCGCATGAAGTGGGATGACGCGCATCGATGCAAACAGAAAGACATTAATTTACTGTAACGTTTCATATTTGAAATTGAATATTTAGTTAACAGTTAAATTTTTAAAAAGCAGGATAAAAATATTTACTCGTTGTTTTGCGCCGATTTCGAAAGATTTCCGTCAACCCTCCCCTTTTGAGAATTGTCCAAATCACGACGAAAATAAAAAAACCAAAACAGAATGGAACTCAAGGAGCGCAGTGAGGCAGATTTAGCGCATGATAAATTGCTCGTTATCCGAATTTTACTCTCACTTCCTGCCGTTAGTTTGTAAATTAATCTTTTTCGATTCCGTTTTTCAAATCACAAACCGCTACTATCAACCTTGTCAACTTCCCTTTTTTTTTCTGTCTCTTTTTGGGGGACTCGGCCAAGCTACTCTGGACTACTGGTTAGAAATTAAATCTTAATCCGGACAGAACAGGAACTACCTTTGGAGACGGCAAAGTTATGATGTAGGAAGTATTATAGGGAGTAGGAAAATTCAGCTAGAATAGCTGTACAGGATATTACGTTCGGAGGGAAGATTTGAACATTGAAACAGCACGAGACCGGGATCACAAACGAAAGTAAAGTCACTAGTGCGACGATAAGGAAACGGGAAAAGAGCAATGAGAAACCGTTTAAGGGTAGTAGGAAAATAATAGAATCAAGAACAGGAAGGGGGTCTAGGCTGAATACTTAAAATGAGTTAGGATTATAAAAAAGGAGCGACTAAAAAAGTCTGACATGATTTCTTGAGACCGATCACAAAAGCAGCATACCATTAAGGGCCTCCCCACATTGCCACCTTACCCAATTATCTCCTCGGGAAGATGATCGAACCACCGCAACAAAACCGTTTTTGTAAACAGTCACCTTTTTTCTATTTGCCGATTTTTCTTCTTTTTTTTCTTGAACTGTGTTAGAAAGAATTTTACATCTCTCCAAAATTTTTCCACCGACCACTCGTTTTTTTCTTTTTTTTTTATCAGAAACGGAATGCGCTTATAAAATCAGCTAACCGCAGATGTTCATTTTCGCCAGTTAGAAATAAAACAATGGCAATACTTACTAGTAAATTATAATGACCACGTAGTTTGATGAACTTGAACAATTTATATGTACTTCATTCATTCGGCAAAAGCAAGAGCTATTTCGAAATGATTAAAATGTACATTACAAGAGATTATTCGCCTAATTAATAGACAAATACATAACTGCTGCACAACAAACTGAATGGGGCACCGGTGACAAGAGAATATGGCTGAATGCCATGAAAAATATGTACTTTAAAATGCGAACTGCACTCAAGGGTATGACAGCGGGAATACGAGAAACTAAAGAAAAATAGAACTTAGTGAGATGTGAGCAGTAAAATCCAAAACGTATTCGTTTCCGAATTAGTCGAATATTTTGGAATACCCGCTTTATTTTCTGTATTTTTTTTTTCTTTCTTTAAAATCAGTTTTGAAAACGCCATTTCACAGATTCTATTTAAAACCCGAAAAGGGGGAATGTACTATACTGTGCAAAATATATAATATATTAGAAGCAATCGAGCTAGTAAACAATACGATACAAGAAATGTTCTTTGCGTGAATTTCGAAACTTCAAAAGGATGATATCAAGGTACTTTATGAGAATCGGCAGTGTACTCGGGGCAAATTCTAATCAAAATATTTCCGGTTAATCTTTGTCCGAGAGTATTACTTTCAAAAGCGTACAATATATATTTTACATCAAATCATTATAATTATTCATTAATTTGCTTTAAATGATGATGAAAAGAGCACAAATCCCCGGTAATTTTTTTCCGCTAAAAACTACAAAACTGGGGGGGACATACTTAATCAGTCGGATAAATTTGATTAAATTTTATTAAAATAAGAAAAACTGATTTATGTAATGTTCTCTTCAAGGAGGAGATTGAAAGATATTTATTTAATTAAAATTTCGTCAATCCCCGTATTCTGCCTAAATTCTTGACCAGAAAAGGTATATTTTGTTTTATTCAATAGACCGACGGAAGGAAAACTGATTGAACCATTTTTATGGCGGAAATTATTCGATTAAGTGATGCCAATCTAGAACACTGTGTGTATAAAGCGGGGATTAATCAATCAATATAAAACTCGGCAAAATGTGTAAGCGGCGAGAATAAATCTCTTTCACTTTTAAATTAGAACGGGTATATATTCGCGAAAAGCATAATAATTCCAAATAGAAAATGTTAAAACGCAGCGATGGTTCGACTCTGTTCTTGTCTGTAATGTTACGGATGAAATTGAAAGCGATTCGATTAATCGGTCACATACGTAGGTAACTTTATTAAGTTGTTATAGGATGACCGTAAAATATGACATTTATAATATTCTAAACTGGCTGCTATCGATCCAGAGGGCTCACGTCACAGGTTCCATTCCGAACGCCACCCATAATAATAATGGTGTCCCGTACGTGAATGTATGTATAATGTGTAATGGCGATTTTCACATTTCAATGTAAAATTCTCGTACGTATTTCTGGTAATTTTGATCGTAATAAAAGAAATATTACGAAGAACAATAAGAAAGAGAATAAAAAAACGGTGCACGCCCGGTCATGGAATAATAGTATGAAGAAAAAGAGAGTAAGTTCACGCTTCTGCGCTTGCTTCGAATTCTAGACGTGTAGATGGGGGGGATATTAATAAAACATCTTTTTTTCAATGGTGAATCAGAATTTTTTCGTACATCATTCGGCTCGGCGCACTATTGTCATCAAATGACATTTTCAATAGAGAGTGCTCGCTCGATTTTCTATTTACAATGGAGCCGCGTAACAATGGAAGCGTCACGATTTTATCATCATCATAAAGCCGTTACGCTACATAAAGAAGGATAGAGCGCAACGTGTGTCCGTTGGGAAAATGGTCCGACTGGAAGAAAGTTCCCCTCGAGTAATCTTCAAGAGACCTTTCCCTTGTCTAAACACTATCTTTCTTCTTTTTCGGCATTCGTTTTCGAACAGCACAACATTTTCAATCGACCTTTTTTAATTCTATTTTTCGAAGTTCGTTATAACACTTCATTTCTTTTTCGATTTCCCTCTGATTTTTACAATAGACCGCAAAATTGATTAGATGCCGATGATTAAATGTTTACGGTCATGAAGAATAGTAAAAATTACCCCCCCCCCCCCCTATCCTGCTCCAATCGTTTTATTATTTTGCTAAAATACGGATTTATTTGTGGGGGGGAACAGGTGATCATGATGAGAGCTATTTTCTTAATTAATCAAATTCGTAATTCAAATCCAGAAATAAAGATGTGTGTCGAAATTTTTAAAAGCAAACTAATTTTGAATTTTAGCGAATTTTGAATTTAAGCGAATTTTGAAAATCAATAAAGTGGCGAGGGGAACTTCTCTCCGGGAAATTCGTTTTTTTTGGTGGAGAGCTTGCCTATCAAAGGCATTAGCTCAGCAGTATACACAGTTCGGGAAATCGTCGGTGGTGGTGAAAGAAACTAGATTTCAATACGATTTCAATACGATTAAAAATTGGAGAAAGGAAGGAGACAATCGTACGGAGTAAAGATGCGGGGAGCGAAATAATGAAGGAAGCGCTGTGGTAGATAGAGAAAGGCTCAAGAGCTGAAGGTAAAAGCACGAGTGTTCGGCAGAAAGAGCGGGACATTCAAAAAAAATACGATTGACGTGTCGCGAATTATTACAATTATACGAGAGAAAAGGGCAAAATCGAGAGAGAAAATAAACGAGAAAGAGAGGATAAAAGTAATATGATCAGAGCGAAGACGGCAAACGACCGTAATATGAATGAACGACGGAGCGGTGGAAAGTCATCATTATCCGAACGGCGGGAAGGGGGCTGAATCGACAGATAAAAAGACCGAGAATTTGAAAAAAGTGAAGGATAGATGGTGATAGTTTATTTGGAGAGAAAATTTATGTTAGAAGCAGGGAATTTATAGTACTGAATTAATCGTTATGCGCAGCAGATCGGGCAAGCGTCCTGCTCATGCTCACCGATCCGCGCATGACCCCATGGACCCGCAAGAAAAGTCAATATGGATAGAGTACGACAAGAAGGCAACTGTGAGATGATTAAAAGTTACACGTCGGTGAACAGTGATAGGAAAATGACTAGATGTACAACCATCGGGAAATTATTAATGTAACCGAAAGAGGGGAAATGTGAATTATGTGTTATTTCTTCCTGTAATCGTTTGTTTCAATGATATGATAAGTTATATATTTTTAAACCTTAATTTACGTTACAAAAGTTATAGTTTTATATATTACACGGACACAGAGTACCTTTTAATTCGTTAAAACATATAACATTTATTTATATTAAATTATTACTTAAAATAAAAGTTACAAACATTATTATTCACAAAATATATATGAATTTTTTATATATATTTTGTGAATAATAATGTTTGTAACTTTTATTTTAAGTAATAATTTAATATAAATAAATGTTATATGTTTTAACGAATTAAAAGGTACTCTGTGTCCGTGTAATATATAAAACTATAACTTTTGTAACGTAAATTAAGGAAATGTGAATGATAGCACGGGCAGTAGCTAAGGATTCAGCGGAAAAAAATGGAACAAAAGGTAATTTTTAACGGATTCAGAGTGATCAACAGAAGGTACACAGTAAAGGCAGCAAATGCCCTCCGGACTTTCCGAACCGTCGGTGTAAATACGAGAGGAAAGACGGAACACATAAGTGGTTAAGTTAAATTCACTCTGATGACAGTCGAACCAGGAGAGAAGGTTTATGAGAAAAGGTGGAAGAAAGACCAAGCTAGGAGGGTGGAGAAAATAATTCGTATAATTAAGGATGAAATATGGAGAGACTTCCTAAAGGAAACTGTTTGACGTAGATGCGCCAAATATTATTATGAGAAGATTTCCAGCGAATGTTTCTTTTATAATTGTTTCCGTCCGAGCGTAATTTTAATTAATGTTTTATCTTATTTCCGGTTGTATGTTTTTTTTATTATTTAAAGTTGATTTTATTTTGTGTTAGATATTTAATATTTAATTTAACTGCTATCGAGATTTTTCACTGGTCGCTGCTAAGTTTTAAGTTGATGCCTGTTATTACGTTTTTAAAAATTATGATTAAAATCTCGCTTGCTCGATTTTTGGTGTTTTTAATCCCGGTTTTCGCGTACATCTCGTCGCCCGTCTAGTGTCTCTCCTCATTCCTTTTCTTCAACTTGATTTCTCGTTTTTAACACAATTAAATTGCCGTTTTCTTTTTGTTCGCGAGCTAAATTTTAGAAGTAGCCCTTTCCAGAGCTCCCCCGGGGTCGTCAGTGCCCGTATCTTCTTCTTCATCGTCGGTTGCTCGTTTCGAGCATCGTGACACCATGTGTGTCCGGTCACCATGAGGTTCTATCTTTTGCCCGATCGATCATCTCACGCAATGACCCGGCGCCAACTATCTTTTTGACTCCATCTATGTATCTTGTTGGGGTCTCCCTCTTCTCCGGCGACCCTCTACCATTCCAGTCATAACCAATTTTTCCAGTCCATCCTGTCGCATATATAATGTGCGCAAAGAAGGTCGCTATCCGTCTCTCTGTACAACATGCTGTAATCTGTGATCTACATTGACTTCTTGTAGTATCGACAAGTTATTTCTTTTCGCAATCCACGCGACCCAGCATGCGCCTTCGACAGCGCACTTCAAATACGTTAATGCGCTTAATCATTGACCGTATAGTCGTCGTTATTAACACGAAATATAAACTCTATGAGTACTATACTTTCCTATACTAATTCGCGATTAAACGCTAAACAGAAATGATGTAGGGAAGAAGCTGATAAAATCGAAAGTATGAGCGAGAATAGGGGGACTTTTTGAGCACAGAATTGTTAGTTTTGGAGAAGAACCGTTTCAGGTGTATGTTAATTATTCTCACAACCGAGGCTCATATCTATAACGATAATCAGCAAAATTGAACTGCATTTAACATTTTTGCGCTATATCAATGAATATACTCTCGTATATATATATATATATATATATATATACATGGGCGTCGCCAGCGGGGGGCAGGGGGGCAGCCTGGAGCCTTGAAACTTTTTAATCAACTGGCCATAATGAGTATTCATAGGCGCGTAATCATGGACAATTAGCCAGAAACCCACGAAAATTGTTTTAATTAAGATTTTATTCTTGTTTAATAAAATATTAAGCCTTTACAACTTATAAATTTTATTTTTCCTATAACTCATATCCTTTTTCTATCATCTTGCTCCCCCCTGGCGGCTGGCAACTCATCTTGCCCCCCCCCCCCCCCCCCCGCCAATCGGCTGGCGACGCCCTGGTGTATATAGTCTAATCTCACACATATGAAGACTAAAAGAAAAACAGGTATTTAAAATGCCGAAATTTAAGAAATGTTTATCTGGGTATTTTCCACACACACGTCAACTCGACGGCGTATTCTTCTTCTTGGTGGTACGCAGTGTTCTGTGCGTACACGATCATATACTATTATGGCTTCTTGCCGCCTGTATCAGCTGTTCCTTCGATGACTTAGTCCACTGCCAGACATTCCATGATATCCTTCTTCGACCTCTTCCTCGTTTCCCTTCTACTTTCCCCTGAATAATCAAACGTAATAGTTCATACTTTTGTCCTCGCATAATAAAATACTTATTCTTGTTTTTATTTTTTCAGTTATCTTCCTTTCCGTTCCAGCTCTCTTTAGCACACATTTTCAGTAGACATTTTCTGTACCCAAGATACCTTCGGTAGCGCGGTAGCCTAGTGGTTAAGGCGCTTGGCTACTAAACCAGAGGTATCATAAGTTATCGAGACTTGTCTCGTTCCAGATCCGAATCGCTTCCAGGTATATACCCAATCTGAAATTAAACTAGTTATACCAGAGAACTATCTGGTGGAACGTAAAAGCGGATAATTCAAAAGTAGAAAGGAACTGGTCCTCAATATATTCTCATCAGATATCCATTAGAACCTTAAGTACCATTATGGAAAGCTTAACTTCACAATCCACGATACCTTATCAAGGATACATGGGGCTTACTTTACTTTAAGATACCTTCAGAGCTCTTCTATGTTTAACCACATTAACGAAATATTGCATATTAGAAAAAAACGTTTTAAATCTTCATTTCTACCTAATATCTCTTTATCGTAAATTTTTCGTACTGTTCACTCTAATCCTAGGGCCCTATCGTTTTGGCCTCAACATTTCAGTCTCATTTTCGGTCGCGACACGTCTTGGTCTCGCTATCTTTCAATCTCGTCGGAGTGTGTGGATTAGTATTGATGGGAAAGTGTTGAATATTGGTGTTATTTGGGATAATTGATTTTAGAGTAGTTCATTATTATGTTGCCTCTGTTCTATGTTACCTTTTTTTAAAGGCAATGTTCCTGATATCTTACTTTAGAATGTTTGATATGTAGTTCAAGAAGGATTTAATTTCATTTCTCAATGAGGCGATTAATTCGGCAGTATCTGAAAGGTCATGCGCTGCATTTTATTCAGCGAGAGCTTGCTTTCTTTCCGATTCCGACAATTTATACCTACCCGCGGAGAACCCCATATGCTCTCACGTCTTCGCAGCTGCAGCATTGTATTCAAAATGTAATTTTTGATTGCATTTAAAGCAAAGAATATGCTCACTATTCTATGATAACAATAATAATAACAGTAATAATTCAATGTTTTTCCGCAATCATCCAGGGTTTTTCACGTTGAAAGATGCTTTACAGATAAGGGATTAGGCAATCCGCATCACTTAGTTCTCACCAGACTAATCAGTTCTGTTTCCTCTTCTCCTACAAGCACTGTCCCCTTCAAGAGAGTCGCCATGTCTCAGTCAAATTTCCTTCTGTTACTTCTGCAAATTCTTTCCTCGGGCATACTGAATTGTTCGTACCGCGTAATATTAAAGCGTACCGATAGCCTAGTTGCTAGAGCGCTTGACTTCCGATATGGCGGTCACGGGTTCAATCCCGAGCGACGACGAACTTATTACAAGAATTAAATAAAAATAAATAACGTGGAAGGCAATGGCAAACCACCACGTACAACATCATATGCGCGCTAGGTCAGTACACAGCAGACCCACACCGAACGGACTGCATTTGTAGCGCGATAACAAGCGGCTTCAATCAGTTCCGAATGTAGTCTTGCGTGTATATACACCTGCGTTGCATATTACAATTGCCTGGTACACAACCTATATCGGTACAGCTAAATGTACGAATAGGTTGCGCCAACGCGCTATGTAGCGTACGGCAACGACAAGAGCAAGGCTCTTTAAATATATAAGATAAGACATTCTCTTTATAGCGTTTTATTCGGAATAGACGTTATCTCTTGTATTCACCTTTCCTTCTTCAAAGATGAAATCTTGAAAGTAATTGAGTCACCAGTCTCTAATGCTTCAAACCGGCTATATATATATATATATATCGTTCCTCATTAAAATTCCAACTGGTTCTATTAAATCCAAGTTTCATAATACTGCTCTTCCCAAATTTTTCACGATTTTTAAAATTTGATTACCCAGCATTCGTTCGCCAACACAGCGCTCTAAATGTTTTAGACAGCCAATCTCGGAATGCAGCAAACCGCGTCATTGACCGATTTTACACTGAGAGTGGATTTGTAAGGTATTAATCGTATTATGGCGTTTGAAAATATTTCATTCCAAAGAGCTAACAGTTTGGTCTCTTATGCTTTTTCATATACCCTAGCCGCACCTCATTTCTCAACCACAACAAATTTCCTCTTCTTCCATATAACCATATCCCATCTCCCGCCAACAAATGAACTCTCTGGCTAAATCCGTCCTTCTTAACCCTATTTCAAGTAAATATGTATTTTTTCCTTCAAACTTTATTGCTGTCAAACCCGTATCCTCGATTATTCTTAGTTCCTCTCCCTTAATTAAAAATATCTCTGCAACCATACCTTCTTCATCCTTTGTTGACCTTCTGTCGTATTTCTATCTTAATAATATGCATACTAATTGATTTTTCCTGCTTGAACTAAGCAAAAAGAAAAGTGAGAAGATTCGGAACTCAGTTTTTTTTTCTTATTCTCTCCCATCAACCCCCTACTTCCTTACATACTCTTTTCTTCTGGCTCGTTTAATCTATTCTCTTTGAAAACTCTCGTTATTTTTACATAAATATCATGGGAAAAAGAAAAAAAAGTACTTTCACGATGTTTATTACACGAATTTTCTACTTCACGGTAATCAACGAATACATATCAATTTTTATTAAGGTACCTTTATATTATTTATGTATTTTCGAAAGCGCTATGAAGTTTAATCGAGACTGTAAATATGTTTGAGTTTGTATTGAATCAGAAATAATTGTCGTTTATTAGGCATGTTTAAGTTTAATGTAATCATAATTTGTTGCAGAAATTTAGAGAACAAAGTATCGATGGAATGTCGCTGCCTCTATTAACGGAAAGCCATCTTCGATCTACGATGAACATGAAACTAGGGCCAGCCTTAAAACTGAAAGCCGTGTTAGCCCAAAAATTAGGCCACTGTAGCATTTGCACTCACTGCATGCAGTTCCACACGAACAGTAATACTTTAAGATCGTCAATGCCATCCGCAACAACGATAAATCAAATGTTTAGTCCGTCATCATCGCATACGCAATAAGACACGTTCGCCGTTCTTCCTCGCGTTCGACGATGATGAGTCCTTTTACATAAAAAAGACAATTTTTTTTTTCTTCCTTTTTACTATATAGTACCTGTGTAAAACTGTATGTTTATATTGTATGTATGTAAATATGTGCTCGCGTAAATTAGCCATCTGTACAATTCTAGAAAGCGTATAAAATTCGAACGATTTAGTTATATTTTTTATATGTTTATTTATATAAGTCAACAAAGTCCAATATGTCGTTTATTATTTTGTAATAGATTACAGTAGAATTAAGTCCCAAATATATATATATATTTTTTTTTTTTATTCTTTTTAATTTTCGCGTTAAATTTGTATTGGTTAAATTTAAAAACAGTTGTTGTAGCTTCATTTTTGTGGCCCTTCGAACACTTCTGCAATAACAGACGTCACGAAATCAATTTTCCGAATTCATTGCTTGTGTCCTGATTTTTTCAACACTTCCTCATATGCTCATGCGGTATTGTAAATATTTTTTTGGCCCCCGGAAAAAGAAATTGCAGGCAAGCGTGAAAAAATTGTCTCAAGCGCGAAAAATATTGTGCAATCTTTCGATTTTGGTCTAGAATTCCAATTAATTTCAACATGAAAAATAGTTCCGTTATTGTGTTCAGTGTTACAGTAGTAAAAACACAGTTCAATAATGCATTTATTAATCCCCCCGGTTTGTTTTAGGTTAAATTTTTCTGTAATATATTTATTAAGAAATTTACGAGTGTGTACCCTCAGTCCAAAAAATGTCACCAACGATTTCCAAATAACGAAAATAACGTTTGCAAGGGGAATCGGATCACTCTATTTAAGGTAAAACTAATCGAAGAACGATTAAAAGAGCGTAAAGAAAACAAAAAAGAATTTAAACGGATAACTAACGAGATGAATATTAGAAAGAGCAGTTTCTAGTAACATTAGAGTGTCTTGGAAATAGGAGTTAGATTAAATGGGTTATTGCATTCGGAGGAGTAGACGAGCATGTCGTCAGCAAAGTAAAGGGTAAGAGAGGCGAAATATTAAGGAGGATAAGATTTTATGACCGGAATCTTAAGGTGGCTCTCGAAAGATTAACCTTGTGGCAGAGTAGAAAAAAGTAAACAGTTCCACTTTGAAAGAGAGTAATAATAAGAAAATTAAAATGGACAAGGTTAAACGACAGCGTTATGTCGATGAGTGTGGGAAGGTGAACGTTATCAAAGGCAATTAATTGGTCAACTAAAACAACAATTAAGAAATTTTTATTGATAAATGGGTATATAAACGTTCAATATAAATATGCTAATGCAATCGGGTGGACCATGTTTAAGAGGAAAACCGAACGTATTGTTAGATAGAAAATTGCTACGGTCGAGCCAGTAAACGAACGTTTGATAATTCAAAAAGCTTTCCGAGATAAGAAATAAGAGAAAAAGAACAAATCAATGAATTGTAAAATTTTGTGATGAGAGCAATAATACAAATGTTCTGGTACAACCGGAGCATAGGAAAATTACGGTTGGAATGACGTTGGAAGAGAACGGATATAAAGGCCTTGAGTTTTTCTAACAAATCTAGCATTAGCATTATTTTGAGTTAGAAAGGGAAGGAGGAACAAAAAGTTCCACAAGTAGACATACTTTTAAATTAAAGCCGTCTTACGGTCCTCATTTCCCACCACAACGAGAGGGTCGTTTAAAGTTCCTTGTAGGGATTTGGTCGGATAGGAGAAGAAGAACGAGTGGAAGGTAGCCCCGACTATTTTAGAGAGGATTCATCTAGCAGAGTGAAAAATAGTTTATACGGAACAGGAGAAGGAAAGTCGTTGAAAAAGGGTGACAATGAGAATCTGATCACTTTCAAAGGTTCCGTTTATTAGAGTTGACCGTGAACACTTAAAACTTAGATTAGAAGTGAGTAATGCAAATAGGCGAACCACTATTAAAGAGCATTAAGTCATTTTGTAAGATAACATTTTCCAGCATAAAACCATTACTGTTGTGAGTTGCCATTTCAATTACCACCCATAATGAAAGGGAAAGAGACGGAATTAATAAAAGCGGAAAAAGTCACACGTAAATCATAGTTAAGATGAATGAAGCGTAAACTGAAATGAAATCAAATGTTTTTGAGGAGTTGCCAAGTATTGAGATGTGGACAAAAAATTTAGATTAAACGAATTAAAATATAAGGATAGATGTCGTGTATTAGAAAATGGATATAATTTCTGATTAGAGGAAACCACCACATTTGTCACTGTGGCTGGAACTAATTAAAGAAAATACGAAAGTTAGAAGATTCTTTACGTGAAGTTTCTGAGAGCAACGTGTAATCCTTATATTGATTTAATAAGCTCTCGAGAGAATTTTTATTCGCTCCAAGGCTATACGACACAGTTTGACTATCATATTTAACGCTGACGAAAAATGATGAAAGAAGAAACGAGAAATACAAAAAACAAGGGAATGAATAAAAAAGTAGGCGAACGTGAGCTAGCAGGATAATAGGAGAATAATGAAAAGCGAAAAAGGTGATAATATCGGTAGGACATTATAGGAAGACTATGGATGTAGCGTCCGTATAATTCAATTTGACCGCAAATCACACAAGGAATAAGCGAAGAAAGAAAGACACGATCGATAGAGAGTTGATACAATCACATTCCTACTGTTCAAATACATCATTATTTATGGGCCACACGGTATGCTATCAAACAACCTATAATCAACATTAACGGAAATCATTATAAAAAATATATAACGAAATGCCAGCAAAGTAATCGTAAAATAAGCGGAAAATGGTACAGAATAATATTTAATCGGCGGCAGCCATCGCTAAAAAAATTCGTCGCATCTAGATCATGCTATCAACTAGCCCCTAATTAAAGGAGGCAAACAACACCGAAAGAAAATGCTGAGAGAGATGGTAAAATCTGTCGAAGAATTAACATCAGTACTAAACAGCCGCACTCAACAGGTGTACACGGATAATTAACATAAATAATCACCTTTAAGATTAATCTGTTTTATGCAACTGTACAGGTAAGAAATTAACTGATATTTTCGTTTTTATATGTAGAAGACGAATCTTGTTTCGTACGGTAAACGAAGTTAACGAGCTCTAAAAAGAAGGGGTATTTCATGACAAATACAAATAAGAAAAAATAGAGAAAGGTAAGAAAATTATTAACTAGAAAATGATTTAAACAATTTAGACTATTACAAAATCGAGGACAATAAAGAAATACACAAAAAACCTGAAAACATAATAAATTAAGAGAAATAAAGCGAACTAGTTATCATATAGGTAAACGTTGAACAAGACGGCGTCCATTTAATTTAACGGTTACTAACGAATCTTATCGTAGAATCACAGATAATCCCGCCTATTTCGCGGATAGGCATTAATTATAAAAATATTCACAGAATCCTCATTGGTAAAAATGGAAGCCAAAGAACGAAGTAAGAAAAGGGCGAACAAAAATACTGATAAGGATCCAGAACATATAAGCAGAAAAGGGATATCGAGCGAAGGAGAGAAAATGCAAGACAAGTAATATGATATAAGATAAAAGTGAAATTAGAGAAAATGTTGATTAACGAAACTTCTGAGGCTGCGAAACTTGACATAAAGCTGACATTTTATTGTCCAAATTAGGGATTCCAAAGGGACAAAGAGCGGGCAATAAAGTAGGAATTAAATCATTTTCGGGAAAAGAAAGGGATTCGGGGAGTCAGTAGAAACAAAATTAATACACTGTATTTGTTATTATTACTCATTGTTAACATTTTTTAATTATGATAAAAATAAACTTTAACACTTTTACACTTTTGTAAAAAAATTATACAATTGTTACAAAAGTGTAAAAGTGTTAAAGTTTATTTTTATCATAATTAAAATTAATACAGTTGGAATCTTCGAATGGCCGACAATTACTCAATGGAAACCTTTACGGCCGGCATTAATGGTTAAATGAAAATCAATACTTATTAAAAGAAGTTTGTGATTTCGGTTGGAAATTATGTCTTTGGGAAGGTAGAGTCTAATATATGCGAGAGGCGAAGGAACTATTAGAATAATTTTGCCGATTCCTTTTGGTCATATTAGAGCGCAGTCCCGTAAGGTGGGAAAATTGTTTGGATCAGAAATATCAACAGAAGTGCAAGTCGTCGGAGAGGCCAACTTCCCTTGATTGATATTCTTAACCTCGGAGTAATAAACATTTTGGACATTTCTTAATCTTACGCATGTAGAGCTCTCCTTAAATACCGGTCAGGAAGAGTCAAGCGGAAAATGACACAACGAACGTAACGAAAACTACTTAGGTTATTTTGTTGGGTAATTTTGCATTCGGAAGAAGAATGACCAGCAGAACAAAAGGATCAGCAGAGAGGTTTGCTCCGCGACATGAAGAACTGCAGTAACCGAATCGAAGACATTTACGACAAAGGTTAGATCTAATCGACTCAACCTTGACGCGGCAGGCATCATGGAAACCAAAGACAGGAGTTGAGCCCCCAGAATTTAATTTCGATAACGAGAACGTAAGAGAATTTTCAGAAATACGTATTCGTGTAACCTTCAGATATTCGAGATTCATGCATAATAATTGGAGAGCAATTTTAAAAAAAGTTCCTCGACGACAAATCAGAGTATCACGATCTATGCCGAAACGGAGTAGTGATAACGATTACGAAATAAATGATAGTATTTGAAGGAATCTTCTACAGACGTTGCCGGAAAACGGGAACTGATTTTTTTTTTTTTTTTTTTTTGAAATAACTGTAAAGGGTCCTACGGGTCTATATTGCGGGTTACCAAACACTTATTATCGTTTATTGTATAAATATAACGTACAATATAATATCCACGTCCGACTATAAGCTAAGTACTAATATTATACATATCGGCATATCTACTGGAATGCCACAAAATCACGAACGCGTGAAATAATAATGTTCGTAAATCAAGCTCTTATCCTATTAATAAAATGTATACACTTCCGATCTGGAAATTTATAACTAATAATATTATTATACAGTATCACCGCAAGCATATTCCAATCGATACAAGCAACCAAACAGTACAATCAGGCAGAACAAGTACAACACAGAAGAAATAATTATTGTTAAAAACAGAACAATATATCCGAATAACGGCCAACGCGACATAGTTAACTATAATAAATACTCTATACAAATATCAGAAATAAGTAATTATGCTCTATTATGCCACCAATGCACGCAAGAAAACCCTTCTTTATTGTATTTGGAGGGAAACCAAGAAACCTGCAAATTATTACTCCTATTCCAACGCTATTAACCAAATTTTTATTTTTTCCTTCCAAACTGCTAAATGCTGTTCTGTCCAGATTTCCTTCGGCACTCTTAACAATAAACTCATTAATACATTTTCTTCGACATTATCTATTTTATTATTTACCCCCTGCCGGAATTAAAAGTTCCTTAGGTACCCTGGTACTTCGCTTCTTGTCTATTAATGACAGTTGCACGTTCTGCAATTTACCTTTTAGCAGCTTGTGATAACAATACATCGTTTTTAGAGGTAATTCCGTATTTTCTATCCACCATATGGGTTCAGAAATATTCCTGTTTCTCAGATTTCCGGAGAGAGTTATTAACTTCAGAGACATCTCGCTAGTAAATTGCTGATTTCGCTCATTTCCGATTTTTTTACCTCACCCCATACTTGAACAGCCTATTGCACCCTTAACGCTATTAAAGCCTTATAATACATCTTTACTACTTCGCGGGGCATCAGAAATTTTAATCTATATAATGATGGTATGGATTGCCTTACCTTTTTAGCGAGGTTATTTATATGCATTTTCCATGTTAGTTGCCCATCACTAACCCCAGATATTTGTAGCTCTTAACAACTTCAAGTAGCACACAATCGAAGGAGCAATTATCACAATGATCAGCGTTACTGCGCAACCAACCTGGACACCGTAATGTTATTTTCGGTATAATTTTTCTACGACGATTGTCCTTATGTACATTATTTGAGTTTTTGATTTATTGATAACTATACCTCTATCATGGGGGCCCAGCTGGTTAAATTATCCAAATCTTCCTGCAAGCTGCAAGAGTAGAAGATAAGCTTAATTAAATGCTTTCCTAAACAACGAGTATTTATGGCTAAATCGCTAACTTTCTTATAAAATATTTAAGCTAAAAACATAATTGTTCGGGAGAAGTTTACCTCCCGCATCCGATGCGCCCGACATTTAGCGCTAACCTAACAAAAGAGAGAGGAGAAATAACATTAAAGAAATTACAGATGAAGTTCATTAAAATATAAATAATAATAATTATCATTGATCTGGGGCATAATTGATTAGTTGATTGTGTTGCTTTGGAACAGGGTTCGAGTCCGCTGCTGCTCACTGAAACTTCAAAAAATTTCGCTTACGCGGGGTTAATGTAGCTGATGCGGCCAAAATAAAATTTTTTCATTTCTCAGTGTGAGAATCTGAATCCACTGGCAGCTTCAAGTTGCACTATATAGCTATTATGCCTAAAAGTAGGCCTTGTTTGCACTTCAACGCGGGGTCACGTGCGATTTACAATTTCTAGTCTGTACTAACAATATGTTTCGTTAACTTTTCAGTATGTTTGTAACGGTATTCAAAGTTTTTAGCGTTACCTTTCTAAAATGTTTTATATCAGATTTTACAAGTGTGCTCGAAGTTTAATCTACGACTATACGTTGCGAATGCTTCGGTAAATATTTCAAAAGCTGGAAACGAAAAACTGAATGTTAATCGAATAAATGCAGGATTTTATTTATTATCGAATTTAAAAATAGAGCGAAGCCTAAGACAAGAGCCTTGAAAAAAACCCTAGAATACTCTTAGCAAAGTAAATTTAGGTGGAGAGATGTGCGCGGAATGATTAAGCGTCAAATTTTTAATTATAGCGTATAACAACCTTGAAGGGTGTGAATAACCTGGCTGTGTTATAACCGGTTTGTTGTTATATCCGACGCGAAATAAATTATTATAATATTTTAATCCGTTATAAAATTCCGTGAAATATTTTACGCGGTCTTGTCACTGATTGTAATCATTTACTTATAATATATAGTTTTGGC
This sequence comes from Icerya purchasi, assembly GCA_039619475.1. Classification (NCBI taxonomy): domain Eukaryota; kingdom Metazoa; phylum Arthropoda; class Insecta; order Hemiptera; family Monophlebidae; genus Icerya; species Icerya purchasi. The sequence goes on from CM077115.1 coordinate 588,000,292, forward strand.
TAAATTCAAAAGTACAAATTTCACATGTATTCTACACGGCTAATAATAATCCCCGGGGGGTTTAAACATTTTTTTGATTATTATAAAATTGAAGAGTGCGAACTTCTTCGCCGACACTGAGCATTACGGTAAATGAAGGCTTGATCCTAACAAACGATCAAAAGAAATTATTCAGTATCACTTGCGCGGAAGAACAGGCGAACTGATAAATCGTCGATGACAAAGTCGTTCGCATTCAAACGGTCGTGGATCGTCTGTCAAAAGAAGAAATTCGTAAACAAAAACAGCAGAATGCAAACACGAATGTAAGACAAGTTCAAGAACGCGCTTTGAGCATATTATACAGGTAATCTTTCGGTTGAAGACTAGAAATTTCCTAGAAATTTTGACATACTACATCTTATGGCTCAGCTTAATCTAAAATTTTTCCATCACAAGGAAATGTTACGAAATTTCGCAATGATTTTCACTACACGCAATCGATAGAATGTTTACGTGTTTTATTTATATTTCTCATAGTGAAATTTTATTTTTTTGATTTTTGATAGTTTGAGTTGACGTTTTTACTTAGAAGGAGAACGCGTAGTTGTGCCACACTTTACGCACCATCCGAAACACATCCATGTCAAAATGTATTTTTGTAGAGGTACGAAGGTACTAGTTCATAAAGGAACACTCGAATTGCGCACTGACATTAAAAAAAGTACTCGTGATTTTATAGAATCGACGAAGAGATAAAATGAGTAAAAGTATCGTTCTTTCAGTGACTTCGAAAATATCATATCTCGATAGGGAACGTTTACTATTTCGAATAACATTTCGGTTGCTTAAAATAACCTCCTTAAAAGTTTGCGAAAAATAGGCTTTCATCCGGTTAGTATCATAGTTCTTATTCTAAATATTTTTAACAATCTAGGAATGCATACATTTAATGGAAAGTTGCATAAAATAGAATAATATTATATCAAATAGAATGTAAATTACAATAATTTCTGAATATGTAGAATTTTCAGCGCATGGCATATATTATACTTCAAGAAGCTCTAGCGTTTTCCAATAATAACTCAACATGTCCGGGAATAAAATATTTTTTTGAACTTTTACCAGCAGCCTCTGGTAATTTAAGGTCGAAACTAAAATATCGTTATATTTTTTTCCAAAGGATCCCCCCCCCCCTTATATACATTTATGAAAACTACATTCGTGTTTGCTGTTTCTAGATCTAAATGGGGTTTAATTTGAATAGTTATTAGAAATGTTTATTTTGTGTGATGCAAAGTTTGTTGTTTGTTGTATATTATTTTAAATTTCAGGAATAATAATATCGGTTGGCAAGTTATACCTATTTTGAAATGATTTTTAGGTAATTTTAAATTCGTCATATTATGTATTTTTAACCTTTTGCGCGCGAGTTTTAGCGCTCAGGAGTTAGAAGATAATTAGCTGTTCGAAAGTTATGCATCTTCTAGAAGAGCGTTTTAATACTATTTTTGTACATAACTTCACATTTAAATGTGTAACCGTCATAACTTTTCCTTAAAAAACCATCAAAAATTATCATCCGTTTTGCAATGATACGTAACAGTGATTCGACACTGTTTTTAACTGCTCCTAGTCACAGAAAGTAATGTTTCAGAATTGTTACTTTTACAGCGGCTTTATGGAATTCCAACTGTTCCAGAAATATTCATCCCTGTAATCAACACTGATAATTGCTTAACATTAATGGTAACATGGAATTAACATTAAAACATACGAAAGTGAAATATTTTATTAAACATAGTATAACTTGTAAATAAAGAAAAATTTTACCTGTCGCACTGTGTCACACGTGTTTAATTACAAATATAATTCTTTTGAAACTAGAAAGATAAAAGATCATCATAAATGTAAATAGACAATTAGGAGTAAGGTAGAGGTACCAGTAATTGACACCTTAAGCATTTTCCCCCTTTTAATAGCGAATAATAACTCTCTGCTTTTTAGCTATCGATTTCTTTCTCATAGATAATGATTAAGGAATGTTTACTTAATATTTTCATTTTTAGTTTTACTTTGCATTTCAATTACAACCTCGACAAGATAACTTCAAAGTGAGAATTGTAAAAAGTACCAGTGATTGACATATCACAAAGCTGACGCCCAGTGATTGACATAATAAAATTTTCTCATTTTTTGAATAATTTTTGATAAATCGTTAAAAATTAAATAGAAGATGACATATCTTTAAGTATTGGTGATGTATAAGATATATAATTGCAGTGGTAAATAATGAATAAGGTATTTTAAGGTTTAGTTCAAAATTTATTTTAAAAAAAATCAGCACAAAATTAACTTACATTTAAATTTAAACTACTTAAACTAATTTCAAATTTTATTCTCTCGCGACCACGTTTTGTCTCTTTAGTTAGAGAGTCTTTCAAATTCATTTTAATCATATTTTTTTTCACCCACATTTCGTCTTTTACATTTGGGTAAAAAAAAGTATCATGCTGTTTTTCAGATTTTCGTAAAAAGTTAATGAAATATTTGTCATCTTTTATTTGTGTCACTTTTCCTACGTAATATATATTTTTTTTTTGCGACAGTTTTCAATTCCACGAGTACAAAATTACCAACTATAACCCCTTCCTGGCCAGTTTCATTGTCTTCTAAAATTTCCAAATCAGAAAACGTTTCGCCGTCACTTTCATCACTAATGAGTTCACGATTAGGCTCATCATTTTCTTCCTCATTGGCAATAGGCTGTTTTTTCTTCTTGAGTTTGCTCAATGATTTGAGTTTTGTTTTTTCGGCACGTTCTTCCTTTTTTTTTGCCTCTTCGGCTTTTTTTTGTTCTTTCTTACGATTATAGTCTTGTCAGGCTTGTAATGTTATAGCTTTGGGAAAAGTTTCCCATTTTCGTTTTTTAGATAGGCCAGCATAATTTGGCATCTGATAGAAAATGCTTTTTTGAAAGGACTTGGAACTTGATTGTCTGGTGGTTTATACTTCTCCCTTAGTATTTGTTCTCCAGAAGATTCTTGCAGAGGATTTGCAGTTGAGCATGGTGTAATCGGTGCAACACGATCAATAAAATCCGTGCATGTGAGCTCATTAATAGAAATTGATGGTGGAGTAACAAGTGGATCGTGACGAGAAATATTTTGAATACCTGAAGTTGAAGGCGTTGACATTATCATTGTTTTAGAGTTTGCTAAGAATGAATTATCATTAGTCGTATTTTCACATAAATTTAGATCTGCACCAAGTAAAATCGAGACGGCTTCATCATTTTGTACGACTTGTGGATTTGCTTCACATTTAGCATCTTTCCACAGCTTGAAGAGCGATGTAAGTTTATCTTCTTCTAATACTGTTTCTTCCTCCTCACCATGAAAAATTTTATTAAACAGTTGTATTACATTAGGTGCAATACGTTCCTCCAAAAGTTCAAGGAATATTGCCGGCATTGTACTCGTATTGGTCGTATTATCGAAAAAACTATCATTCGTGGTGCTTAAATTTTGTTTCTTCGTAAATGAATGATGTGATAGATCAAATTTGGAAAAATCAATCTGATCCACATCAAATGGACACAACCCACACGTTCTGAACCCATTTATGAAAATTTCCTTCGGCAATGTGTCAAGTACTGTTTTTATCAATGGGCAAACAGTTGCATTAGTCAAGCTCGCACCATTATTATTTATTCTAAAAGACCGTACAGTATTCTTCCAACGTTGTTTAAATGAGCGAAAAACTGAAACATCCAAAGGCTGCATTATGTGAGTTGCATTTGGATATAAGGCAAGAACTTCAATTTTTTGTTGGCTGCAAAATTCAGAAAGTTGTAATGTCAAATGCGAAACGTGTCCGTCTAAAAATAATAATACTGGTCTAGAAATATGTTGTTGCTTTAGCCATGGCTCGAATATATTCGCAACGTATTCAAAAAATACGGAACTCGTCATCCAACCATTTTCCAAGCGCCCCACTCCCCATGAATTTAGAACTGATTCAGCTACATTCTTTGGAATTCGTTCGTAACGAAAGACAACCATTGGGGGAGCTAACTCTCCATTAGCATTACAAGTCAGCAGTACAGTTAAATTGTCTTTTTCGGAATTTTTGGACCGACGATATATAGTTTTATCAGCACGGCTAGCAAATGTTTTCCCCTCATTTAGAGCCAGATATAATGCCGCAATTAAAAATTCTTCGCGGATCTTCAAAAACTGACAACAATTTATTTTCGTTCAAATATTTTTTCATGTCTTGAAACCAGTCTCGTATATTATTTTCTGTAATACTGCCTCGACTTTCTGTCAAATGTTGCGAAGTTCGTAATGTAATATCTGGGTGATGTTTCCTCCATAGCTTATACCACTTCTCTCCTGGTTGATTCTCTTTAAATTTTGATGGCTCGTTCAATTCTTTAAGATACTGGTGAGAGTTGTTCTTTTCCTATTCGAAATCCAGATTTGTGTATCTCAAAAATCCAATTTTTCAACCTATCTTCAAATTCAAATGAAAGATAAGGATCTGGCTCCATACGGTACGTTTCTTTAAAAAAATTAAAACACCTTATTTATTTCTTATTCATTCTATATTGACTCAGTAAGTATCTTCAGTAAACTTCACTAATCCAAATATAACTTACCCTTGTTCTCAAACTTATATTTTAATGTAGTTCGAGGCACATTATGTTTTTTGGCAGCAGTATAAGCCTTCATACCCTTAGCCATATCGAACAAAGCTTTCTCCATCCTGCTTTCATCGTAAGGCTGGGCTGGTTTCTTTGGCATCTAATTGTAATTCACAACAATAAAAGTAACTCACGACTGTCAATCATTAGATGCTTTCAATTTTTTTAATAAAACCAATGATTGACATACTGTCAATCAACTGGAAGGTTGGTATATTTTTCAGACCAGTATTTGACACATCAATAAAAATGGCTACTACTGTCACATTTCATCCAACCAATACACAAATCGATACATTAGGATGTCCTCTATCAATTAGTCTTTATTCGAACACAATTATCATAAAGAGTTGAGAAAATAATATTAAAAAACCAAACTTACTTTTCTTAAGAATTTTTTTTAGAAACTAGACAAATTAGGCGCACTTTTCAACTCTTGCAAATGAAACACAATTCACCACCTACCACGTGATTTTTATTCGATCAACTAAATTAATTTGTTATTAACAGATGTATCCTTTATCAGATAGCTTTGGCAGTGTGACCATTTATCGTACATAAATCTTATTTTTGGCTTTCAAAAAAAAAAGTGTCAATCACTGGTACACTGTCAATTACTGGTACCTCTACCTTATGTTAAATTACTGAAAGTTGAGCTAACTGGTAAATTGCAAAATTCAGAAATAATGTTTAATGACTATAAAAATGAGAACATAAACACATCACAGTTATTTATCAAAAGTATTTGTTTTAGAACCAAAAATGAAACTGGAAGTTTAAACAATTAGTATATATTTTTAAAATTAACCTGGCCTATTCTCGAATATTTTTTAATAAACCGTTATAGAAGAAATATTTTTAATACACGAACAGGTGTAGTAGTATTTTCTGTTGGCAGATTAAAAATTCATTTTAAAAATACGATATACGTAAAAATTTTGAATATTGAACATTAAAAATGTAGTACAATGAAGCGGCCATCTGAAGCTTCCACCTTGCTTAATCGCGATACTATACGGGTTTGCAATATCCTAAATGATCTTGGTTTGTCGATTGCTCCTTCAGAATGTTCAGCAGTAGTGTTCTCATATCGCTCAATTAACCCAATTCACAGTGTTGTTTATATTGCCGGTGCCGGTGCTACTGTCCCCATTTTGTCGGCACATAAGTACTTAGGTTTTATTCTCGATTCTAAATTAAACTGGAACCATCATGTAGATTACATGTATAACAAACTTCTAAAACGGTTACCCCTACTCAAGGCCCTCTGTAATGTCAATTGGGGGGTAGCGATCCTTGCACAATAAGCTATACAAAGCATACTATCGCAGTATTTTAGACTATGGTTGTTACTTCTTTCATAATTCCTCAGCAACCAGTCGTAACAAATTAGGGAGGATACCGAATACATGTTTACGACTTATAATTGGTGCTTGCTTACCTACTTCTATCGCTGCTTTGGAAGTTGAAACCAAGATCCCTCCTCTCTCTGTTAGATCATCGTACCTAGCAGACAGGTTTCTTATGAAATACTGTCCTCCAGCCAGCTTCAATTTACTTAATTCCTATTTGAATGTTAAAAACAATTGGAGATTTAAAACCTCCAAAATGCCTCTATTATCTTTAAGTGCGGTTAGGCTTCAGAGATATTCTTTTATTACCATACCGTCATTTCCTTCATTGATCTTTAAATACCCATACTCGCATAACTGCTTTAAGTTACAGGTAGATTTGGATTCTTTTCAGTTCGTTAATAGGCACAACGCTAGCAGAGTATTCAATGCGATAATTTCGGACCATTGGCCGAATTTCCAACCGATTTTTACTGATGGTTCTAAATCTTCGAATTCTGCGGGTGCTGCTTTTTTTATACCATGTCTTAACTTAACTAAAAAATCCTCTCTTCCTAAGTTTTACCTCTGTGTTTAGTGCCGAATGTGCTGCGATTTTCAAGGCTTTGTCTTTTTTAAATTCACATATATTCTCTGAAAATATCATTATCATGTCTGATTCTACGAGTTGTTTATCAATTTTGAAACTCTTATCGTTCAACACAAAATCCCATCCATACCTCTATAAAATCAGAAGCCTAGTAGTGTCCCTTTCTGAATCTGGCGTAGTAGTTAACTTTGTTTGGATACCAGGACATGCGGATATCTACGGTAACGAAGTGGCAGACATGGCTGCCAAAGACACATGGATGAATAGAGTTGTTTAGTTCCATATTTTCCAAACAGAGACCTATTCGAGCTCATTAGATATGCTCATAAAGAATATTGGGAGGCTACATGGGCAAATCCATTTTGCGCGCAACAGTACGAAAGAATTCAACCTAATATTCCTAACGTTCCTTGGTTCAACCACATCACGACTGTTTCGAGGAGTACCTGATCGTACATTGTTACCTTATGTCGCCTCCGGCTAGGGGTAAACCGTCTCCCCGCTTCTTTGTACAATATGGGTTTAATCTCTTCTCCCTATTGCCAACATCCACTAGACTCGGACAAAGTGGCGGACGCTGACCACCTCATCTTCGAATGCAATTTTCACACGGCGCAAAGAATTATTTTGTATAACTCAATAATAAATTTCCAGATCCCTCTGCCATGTAGTGTCAATTCTCTCCTGGCCACCGGGAGTGCTGCAGTATACAAGTTATTATATAATTATATAGTACAATGTAATATTAATGTATAGCGTTAATTAGTTAATTAATTACATTACATTGTCGATGGGTTGAATTTTCGACGCCCAAAAAAAAAAAAAAAAAAAAGCGGCCATTATCAGTTTTGGAACCTCTGTGTTCAACAAATATCGTGGTCCGAGTACCGTTTTCGTTCATTTTTTTTATATTTTACACCTGCAAACGTTCGATGCGCAATTCGAGCAAGAAGATTACTGGACCTTTTTTTTAACTATCGGCCCAGGTAAACAACAGTGCGCAATTCGAGCACGGCCGTTTATAAAACTTCAAAAAAAATCACAAGATCGCTTTAAAAAAAACTTTTTTTATTCTTTATACATAAAAGTATTAGTGATGAAAAAAAACAACCTAAATCAATATAAAGCACAAAAAAAAATAAAGAAAAAAATTACAATGTAAAAATTCAAAAATTCAGTTTTTTCTTACTTATGGAAAAACTTATAATTTTTAATATTATATTAAAATGAGAATCGACTTAAAAAAAAAAAACACAACAAAAGGATTATATATTCGCCTCGTATGTTTGCTTTTTTTTTTTTTTGTTTGTTCTCGTATAGCTTTTACCCGTGTGGACCGACTTAAGTAACCGTTTGCTGATTCCGAAGTGTACCGAGCAGCAGTGATACTATATAAGTAGATTTTAATTTTGAGTTGTAAAGGGAAAGCGAAAACTTTAGAACTATGGAAAATAGAAAATTATGTTCAGATTAATTTTGAAACCTCCCTAATAGGATATGTTATATGTATAGTGTATGCAGGGTATCATATGTGCATGGAAACAAATAATATGCTTTTGTGACGGGTATGTGTACTCAAAAATAAAAAAAATATTACAAAAAGACTTGAAATTTGGACTGTAAGGATAGAGGGAAATTTTGGAACAGTGGAAAGAATAGAAAGAAAATACGCTCGAATTAATTTTTTGTTTGGATACTTATGCTCGGGTAAAATAAAAAAATATTATGTACAAACGGGAAAAAAATTGACCGGACGAGACATAGAGCATTAAAGTTACATTCGATCTTTGATTATAAATTTTTGATTAATTTTGATGATATATAATAGAATAATGATAAATGTAGAACGTGTACAGGAAAGCATGGTGTATTTTAACACTAAATGACACATTATGATTAATGTGTGCGTAGGAATGGGTTGTGGTTAGGACTTTGACGGATTAAATTTTAGAATTGGAGAAAACAATAGAAGATTTGTGAAAGACCGGGAAACTTTTTGAAGCAGTGGAAAAATAAGAATATACTTAGATTAAATCTACAATATCTAAGCTCGGAAAAATATTACATACTAAGTGTAATAAAAGGTAAAGAGATTTAAGGTTAGTTTCAGGGTTCTGATAGAAAAAATAACAAATGAATAAAATAATTGGAAGTGGAATAACGGACGGTTACAGTGACGAAGGCGTACATACGATCAGTAAATTGGATGCAAAAGTCAGGGGAGACGTGAAGATTACATTTGCTCATTGATTATAAATTTCGATTAATTTTGATAATATATAATGGAGAACGTGCGTGAGAAGTGCTGGTCGAGGGTTTGATGGAGTCTTAAAAATAAATAAAATATATAATGAAAAGATCTGGAAAAATATTTGGAATTTGAAAAAATTAAATAATCTTAAGCTAGTAGACTCGGAAAAATTATTATGAATGCAGGGAAAACCAGCGTTAGCGTATGCGCGCGTGGGAATGTGTGCTGCAGTTTCATATTCGGGTGGATATAGTCATGAAAAATAATACGAAAGATTTGTAATTTGTGTAGGGCGCATAGGGGAAGGAAAGGGAAATTATGAAACCGTGTTAAATAAAAATGTACTCGAATTAATTTTGAATACTTATGTTTGGAAAAAATTTTGGAGATGAAAAAATATGCTTAGACTAATTCTATAATACTTAGGCTTGGAAAAATGATTACGAACGGTATGAGAATTAACGGCAGAAGATGTGTGCGCAATCATACTGGCGAAGATAACAATGGATTTATTTTTAGAACCTGAGAAGAAAACTAAAATAAAAAATTATGACCGTTCGGAAGAAATGATTAAAAGCGAAAAAAAATATACCTAGGATATTTCTATAATACTTAGACTCGGAAATTTATTATGAACAACATGAAAACTAGCGGCAGAAGATGTGTGCACATTCGTAATGGTGAAGACATCGAGGGATTTATTTTTAGAATCGGAGAAAAAATATAAAAATTATCAACGGTCGGAAGAAATAATCGGAAGCGGAAAAAAATATACTTAGATTAATTCTATAATATTTAGACTCGAAAAATTATTATGAAGGATATGGAAACTAACGGTAGAAGATGTGTGGTGCACATTCATAGCGGTAAAGACATTGTAGGATTTATTTTTAGAACCTAAGAAGAATAAAAATATTATGAACAATCGGAAGAACTGATCGGAAGCGTGAAAAATATACTTACGATAATTCCATAATACTTGGAGTTGAAATAAGTTATTATGAACGATATGGAAACTACCAGCAGACGATGTGTGCTACATGTGATATTGCGGCGGAGATCGGCGCGTGCACTTTTGCGACGTTTAACGCTATAGTAGATATATGCGCGGGGTCGAAATATATGTGTGTGAGAGGGGTGAGCGGAGGTTCAGATTAGATTCCAAGTTTAAATAATATGCTCAGAATAATTTTGAAATTACTATATTTAGGCTTTGAGTTAAAAAAAATTGTGGTAGCGTGCACGAACGACGCGTACACTTTTTCGACGGCTAACGCCATGTTGATTATATGCGCGGTATCGGAGCGTGCGCTTTTGCATATGTCAGTACGATTGAGGAATCGGGAAAATAAAAAAAGACATTGTAGGCTAATATTGAAATTTCTATACTTAGACTTTGAAGTGTTCAAAATATCGCGGCATTGGGAACAAATGACGCGTGCGGGGAAACGGCGCGTGCGCTTTCGCATATGGCAGTACGATCGGGGAATCGGGAAAGTAAAAATATACTTAGGCTAATTTTGAAATTTCTAAAATTAGACTTTGAAATGTAACAAAATTGCGGTATCGGGAACGGACGACGCGTGCGCTTTTGCGGCGGCGACCGGAAGGTGCGCGGGATCGAAATATACCTTTGTGAGATGCGAACGGAGGTGTTGGATTAAATTCAGGCATTAAAATACCATATTAGGGTTAAATTTTGGAATTTTCATACTTAGGCTCGGAATTTTGAAAAATCGCGGTAACGCAGCGGGCGGGAGGGGTGAGCGGGGGCTCGGGTTAGTTTCGGGCTTTAATTAATATACTTATGTTAATTTTTAATCGGTTCGGTTTATCGGTAATGCAGGGGAACCGCACGGGGAATTTTGGGGAATTTGGGGTAAATTTGGGGGCAAATTTTCGACGTCGCAATAAAAAATTGGGTTACCTTTTGCCTCCCTGATAAAATATTTACGTTACTTTCTGTCCTCTGCACACGTTTAGGGGTTGCGACGTCAGACCTTCCAGAGTCGCCCTTTTTAATCTACTATATAGAAAGGAAAATAGGATCTATCAAGCTATTTTATGTATTTACAATCTATATAATTTTAAGAAACATGGCCGCAATGTTTTAACGTAGCCCACGAATACCGAAAGAGAATGAATAGAAAATTAAGAACTGACCATATATCCCAAGTGCAGCAGACACTACTGCAGTGCGACTGAACTGCAAAAGTTAAGAATGTGAGTAAAGCAGAGAAAAGGGAAAAGTAAAGTAAACGGAAACAATTCAACTGCTCCAACCCAGTCAGAGGAACAAATCTATTTGCGGAAAGCACATCAACTAAATAAGCATGCGCAGTATTCATATTTACAAATTTGATCAAAATTACCGAAGTAGAATCATCAGTACATAGCAATGAATATATACAGTATTATGGCGGGTATATTCCGAAAGCCATTAATTCATTAATCAGAGTGATTATATTCAAACCAACCACAACTAAAATACAAATGATCAATGTCCTCTCTAAAACTGATACCCGTATGATTGTCACAATTCAGGCATGGAAGACCTACTACGGAAAAGTTTCGCGACACTCTAGAATAACCGGAGCGCAGTCTACAAATAACCGTAACAAATCTACGGTTCTGTCATATAATTTCAATGCAAAGCGGAACTGAAAAAGAAATAGTAAAAAATGAGCAATAATAAACAATTCAACTGCGCCCGTAGGTAGTAGAAAGGACAGTCGAGAAAATTGGAAACCTGAAAAAAAATCTGAATGGTTATAAACTATAACTCCAAGATCGAGGATGGAAAGACTCTAGCTGGGTGGCCGAAAAATGCTCAATGCATTTTGAAATCGAGAATTAAAAAATGAAAACCAATATTCGAAAATAATGCTAAAAAATTTTAAAGATAAAGTGTCCGGTAGTTACGCAGTAAAACCAGAAAAATTAAATCGGAAGGTATTGTGTTTACAGTAAGAGGTGAAAAAACTGATTATGATTAAAAAAAAAAAAAAACAGGCATTATATTCGGACATGTGTTTTATGAATTTTTAATCTCGCAGCAGTACCAGTACGAACAAATAGCGTTGTTAGCGTAATTATCGTACAAGGTGTTACGCGCAAACAAACACTGTCATCCTATTCTGCCTACCAACCAATTAGCGAATTTAAATTCATTGGGGGGGGGGGGGGGGGGGGTTGCAAAAAACTGAAATAATTTTTCAACAGAAAATTATTTAGCCAAAGAATGAAAAACCTGTTAGAAAAATTCTGTTGTTAGCAACGGTGTCTGCAAGGGCCTGTATGAGCGCGTGTCATACTCAGCTGTTACTGCTGGTGGCCGATTACCGAAAATAACAACAACCAAAATGCTATTTACTATTGCGTCAGCCTCTGGCCAGAAATTATCGCAACGGTGACCAACTTGCCGTTTGTTTCTCTAAGCGACCTATCTTCGTCATTTTAGAATTCGTTCTTTTTTGTTTTTTACAACATTTTCTCTACATTCCATTTCCCCACACACCATCCATCAGGTGAAATTAATGCTGCATTATGAACTACTGTAGAAACGGAAGTAAATGAACTTGTTGCGATCACAATTTAATGCTTCAGAACCATTCACCGACCACGAACAGTCCGGCAAGCAAACTTTGCACAATGGTAAGTTGATGGATAATATTTTCAATTTTTCTTTTGCATCTTTTCACTTTTTTTAGTGTGCCCACTCAAAGATTCGAATTTTTATTTTTCGTTTTTTCTACGAAAATACGGTCCTCTGTCGTCCCACGTGTATTTTTATTTCATTACCGCCTTTTTTACATTATCTTGAATTTATTTCATCAAAGTGAAATAAAAATTGTATAGCCCCGAAATGTGCATAATTTTTACAGGAGACAAGCGAGTTAAATTTCACATATTATAGAATCTCAAAAAACCGCATACAAATGAATAAATTTGTTGCAAAGCTAAGTTTGCGGGGATCCATGATTACATTTTGATTACAGAGTAACTCCATAAAACGCATTAGGTATACAAAATAGATACAATAGACCGTGACATGTATGACACTATCGATAAAAAACTAAAGCATTACGAATTTTACGGTTAGAATTACAGGTCTGATTAAATAACGAATAAAAATTATAAAGAAACGCAAAATAAAGCTTGCCTATATTATTATCTTTTTTTTTCTTTTCAGTGCTCAAAAGAAAAATCCAAATAAAAACTTAATAAAATTAGCAGATTACAAGAGATGAACGAGGATAATCAATATATATAAATAATAGAAAAGCACAACATAAATAGATTAGCTGAAGGTTGTTCATTAGTTGCATAGCGGTTCTGTAGAATACATTCAACGCTTTTTATAATTTGATAAATAATTTTTTAACCGTTTCATCAGTAATTTATTGTACAATTATGACGGCAGTCCCATATGTCAGACTTGTAACCCCTAACGTACATTTATTAAGCTTAGGTATCTCATTTCAGAGTTTTAGTTATTCCTAGTACTCGCGCCACGTGTTAATAAATGAAAATGTTAAATATATATACAGTTAATAATCAAGTTTTGCGAAAGAATATCTTCAATTTACCGCCTATAAATTTTTCATCTCGGTCAGCCATAATCATTTAGAAACGATTATGTCTTTTATTCACTTCTTATTGCAGTGAACTAAGACAATTAGGGCAATATTACTCTAGCTTTATACGCATAACATTAAAACCAACTGCTTCGAAGATGTGGAATTCAGGCGCGGTGGGAATAGTGGGGAAAGTATAAATTTAGGGAAAATAAATAAACTGCAAATGAAATACTTGAAATTAATCGCAAAAAATCCTTAAGGGAGGAGAAATTGAAATTGAAGTAATTAAAAAGGAAGACGCAGTGAGCACGAGAGGAGAATATATCGTTATTTGTAAGGATATGGGAATAAATAAGAAAAAAAAGAAAAATTGAATGCGAGCTGAGGAAAAACGTATACGTACCAGTAAAGGCTGGAAAGCAAACAGACAAATATAACTCAGATGTTGAATTAAATACCTAAGGAAATAATAAAAATCATGGGAAAGGGAACGGAAAATAAAGGAATGTATTTTCAAAAAGGAAGAAATGTTAAAAAAAGCAATAAATAAGAGAATGCGCAAGAAAAAGGCAAAGAACGATATATATATAAAATAAAAGAAAATAGATTACACGTAACAAAAATAGATTAAGATGTAATGATTAGACGAGGATATGTGTATATATGTATAATTTAATTTATGATGTTAAAATGTATAAATATAAGATAATTAAGTGTTTAGCTTGACGAAAGAAATCGATGTAATTAAAAATATTTAAAAAACAAAAAAAAGAAAACTTCAAAGTATCAAAACATTAGCGTATTTAAAAGTATTCTACGTAAGCGATAGGAAAGAGAAAAAGATACATTATAATTCGTACGGTATCATTAAATCTCACCATTTGGTTAACTAGATAAATAAATAAACAATGTGTATACTTTAATAGAAGCCTTGATCAAAAATAAAAATGCACGAAGATCACCAGCATAAAATGAAAATATGTTAGTAAATCAGATGAACTAAAACTCTTAATATCCAGCGCATCAGCTGCGAGAACCTTAAACATGAAGTATATGCGCAAACGAAAATATGTATATGAAACTTTTGAATCAATATAAACAAGCATTTAAAATTATTGCAATAAATACAAGTAAAACTTGCACGGCTAAAAAAGATTCAAAAAATTGAAAATAGGCGTCGTTCAATTAACCTCTAAGAGAATTGTGCATTTGCAAAGAAAATATCTAATTATAGTTTTTGTAGAAAATGTCATCGTTGCGATGAAATGGCGACACACTTTAGTGGAGGGGAGAAATAAACGAGAAAACACGTAGAAAAAAGAGGGTAGCTTAAAATATTGAAACTACCAATCAGCATTTAAGAAAAAGGGAAGTACACTGGGGAGCAAATGGATAAATATATTATAATTATGATAAAAATAATGTTAACAATGTTTATAAACAACAAATACAGTGATAAATATATTATAACAACTCAGATGTTGAATAAAATACCCAAAAAGAAATAATAGAGAAGGAAAAACATAGGGGAAAGAAAAAGGAAAATAAAGGAATGGCTTCAGGAAGAAGAAAATATAAAAAAAATAATAAACATAAAATAAAAAGACAAAGCGCAACAAAAAACTAGAAAAAAAACAAACAAAACTTTAAATATAGAAAATAAAAATAGATTAGTAATTATTGATAAGTAAAATAGATTAAGTAAATATTACACGATTATGTATATGTATAAGTTAATTTAAGATGGTGAAATGTTCAATAGGAGATAATTCGTCGACAAGCGTTTTAGCTTGACGAAAATTTTTGTATGTAAAAAATTATAAATACATATTTTTCAAAAAAAAAAAAAAAAAAAAAAATTCTCTTTCTAGACTTCTAATTTAATCTACGCTACATAGCCGCATCTAGTACGCTAAAAAAAAACACGCTGCAGTATTAAAAATGGCATTATAAAAAATTGTAGGAAAAATGCGTACTTTTTTTTCGTTAAAAATCCACAAATCATTTACGATATTCATTTACTTACGACAAAAACAATTTTGAATAAATTAATGAATCGCGATAACTAAGCAAACATTTCTCAAGAAAAATGCGTGTATCTTTTAAATGCGCTAAAAATAAAAAATTAAAAAAAGAAAAAAAAACGAATAATTTTTCTCAGATGACAATTTAAAAAGGAGAGGAGGCCTTAAACTGCAATAAAAGTATGTCACGCGTTTTTGATAATTCCGTTTTAAATTATTATTCGAGAAAAATTATTATTATTGTTTTTTTTTTATTTTTTGACGTATTCAGAAGATGTTCTCATTTTTCTCTTGAGAAATGTAAATGTTCGTTTAGGTTTAGTCATCGGTTGATTAATTATGAAAATTATGAAAAACTGCGTAACCAGTTATCTACGGTGAACCGACATGACAAACAGCAAGTAGTCACTGTTATCGAGCGCTGCTGCGTAAATTACCAAAGTTAGGCGCAAAATCAATTACGTAAAAAGTGATAGATAAAAATACGGTATTTATTTATTGAAATTCGGAAAATTATTTAGAAATTTTTTAATTATTACGGAGCGGGACGGGGCGAACAGATCAATTAAGGTGTAAAAATCACTTTTAAACACCTCAAATTCAAGTTGTTACAATATTTAATAGAAAAATTATAAAAAAAACGTAATTGAAATAATGTAATTTATAATCGTTTTACGCAATTACATCTGCGTACCTGTGTAAGCACATAATTTCCGCTTTTGAAAAACAAATTTCAGTGCAAAAGTGTCGGTATACTACACGTAACTTCCTACGTGATATTAGTTCCTACTATTATTGGAAATGCAACTTAATCGACAATACGAGCAGGCAGATAGTGTAGGATGTTCTCAAATGAGAAAAGTTTTTTTATCTGAAATAAATGTTTGCCAACTGCAAAAATATTACGATTTTTTTGTGATACAATAAAAGAATCAACGTGCGAAATCGCAAAAATCAGAAAAAAAAAAACAATATATATATATATATATATATATATATATATATATATATATATAATCGTGGAAATAAAAAAAAAAGAAGAAAGCAAGCACCCCCGAAGGTCAAAATATTCTTAATTAACAATTCGATTTAATTTTTTATTTTAATTATTTTATTTTTTAAATATCTATATATTTTCGCAATTGAAAATTATGATCGTCATAATGTTTCAAGAACTTTTATGCTATTCACTATTAATGGGCAGTTAATGTGCATACATAGTCAATATAATTACGATTCAATGCAATTTACACGCTAATAAATTCTACTCACGAATTTTTTTTTTTTTTTTGGTGTATTTATTTATTGTCGCTCGACAATTGAGCCATTTACGACGAATATATTACATCTCAACAGTTAACTTATCTAGATACTATTATACATAATTACATTTTTTAGGTATGTTCATTTTCACAATTTGATCTGTCGTTGTAAAGGAGTTCTGGTATAGGTTTTCCTACCATGTCGCAGGCTGCTCGCTGTGTTTCCCACTTTTTGCATGTGAAGAGGTGGTCTACAGAGAAAGTCTCTGCGCAGATTTCACAAATGGGCGCCGACTTCTTGTCGGGAATGTACTTGTGACTAAATGAGCAGTGCCCTATTCTTAGTCTCGAAATTACTGTTTCGTCTTGTTTTTTTGGCCAATAGAGTTGGTTTCCCAGTTGGCAATTTCGTTTTTGATGCGGCGTAGTTTGTTTTTGATTGGAGGGATTCGATTCCACCCTTTTTGCCAAATTGAGCGAGTCACCTTTCTGATATGTCTGATTAAGGACGAGTCCATTTTTTTGCGTCGGTTTAAGTCTGCAATGGTTTCTTGAAAGGTTGTGTGCTATGGTGGTAGTTCTCTTATGTCCTTTACGATGTCTGGTGTGCCAAAGTTGATGTTTTTAATTGTATTTAGGCATCGTTGTATTCCCAATGGCTTCGTAGTTTTTGGGTATTTCTCATATAATTGAATAAAGTTTGGCAAAATAGTTTTTTCAGAAGTAGGATTGGCTAAATTTGAAGTCATTTTTGTATAGTATTTCAGGGATGAGAAAATTCTTCTATGTTGTAATGGAAAGATGTTTGATTCTACGTGGAGGCTAGCAATTGGGCTGGTGTAAAATGCTCCTGTAATGAGTCTTAGAGCTGTATTTTGAACGGTGTCCAGTTTTTTCAGAACATTTTCTTTGGCACTACTGTAAATCACGGAGCCGTAGTCCAACCTAGAAAGAGTCAGCGCCGAGTAAAGGTTTTTTTTAGAGATTTTCTATCTTCGCCCCATTTGGTATGAGAAACCATTTTTATCACACTAAGAGGTTTATGACAGTTTGTTTTTAAGTCTTCTATGTGTTTTACAAAAAGAAGATAATATTTAGTCCTAAAATTTTTATGTTACGACTAGAAATCGAATTATACTGAAGGATTCATTTAATTCTTCATTGCTACCGACATTGTATCATCGGGCAGCGTTATTATAATGAAAACCTCTTTGTGGCAGCAATGAAAACTATATAAGTTCATAAAAACTTCAGAAAAAATATTACACTGTTGCACGATAGTTTCAAATTCAGCTAGATTTTTTTTGAAAATACTTTTCAAGTCCGGCAACATTCTCTCATCGTCGGCATTCGATCAACTATCTGTTATTATTCATTTTAATCACCTATCGCATTCAGAATCGACGATTCCATCAATGGAAAAAGATAGAAAAAAGAAAAACTCGTCATAGTATTTTACTCTGAGCGTTTATAATATTTTGTCTTTTCTTTTTATTCCTCGTTAATCCTATTGACCGGATTTTTACTTGTTCTTTCCCAGATACTCGGCCCCGCGGAAGTTTTATTGGGACCGATTCATTTACAGTAGCTATTATTTTTTTGTTAAAATTTCTTGTTCTTCGGATCATTTTTCTATAGAGCTGGCTATTAATTTGGATCTTGGTAATTTATAATAATGATTTTTGCAGACATCTATTTATTTTTCTATTTCATCGCAGGTAGTAAATATCTGTTTTCTTCACTTTTTCTCATTTTAGTAAAATTATTTTTAAACATATTTTTTTTATAATTTATTAAGTTTTCCTACATCCACTTTTTTTTTTATTCTTTTTTTATGGTTCTCCCGGCACTTCAATTTATATTTAATTCTGGATATTATTAAAATTTTGTATTACGTTTACTATTCACATGTTTATAAGAAATTCTTACAAAAATCAGAAGCATTTTTCTTTTTGAGAAAAATTCGTCCAACCAATACATATCTTCATCTTCCTGCACGTTGAACTAGCTTTTTCCTAAATAGCTAAAAAATTGATACAAAAAAAATGTAAGAATAATAGTAAGGAATAATAATAATTGTAATAATAATTAACGAATTCATTCAGAGTAGGAAAATAAAGAACTGCGAATGGTTTGCATGTGTATATTTTAAATTTTTTTTTTTTTTTTTTTTATTTAAAATAAGTTGTGGGTCTCACAAAGTATGCCCGTTGTGTTAGTGCTCGACACTCTTATTATCGTGTTTATTCTAAGTATACAAAATTACAATTATTCTTGCTTATCCTATACATCATAATACTAGTCAACTTAAAATTATAATGTAACTTATAACACAGTACACGCATACAAATACATACACACATCGTAAATACTCATCTACATATCGATGATACGTGAGGGCAGTTAAATATCTTCAAATACGAAGAAAAGAAAGAAGGTAAAGAAAGAAAGAAAAAGAAAAAAAAAACAATAGAAGAAAACTGTAAAATGGAATGATTCGAAAGGTATCTTGGGTTTTATTCTTTACACCATTCTTTCAGCCATATACTTCCTTTTTCCTTTAATACTGATACGGATTCGGGATATTTGGCGCTATCTTGTTGACGACGTTTGAGCTAGAAAATATTATTCGATTAAAATCATTACTACTCGTATGTTCATGATTTCTCAAACGTCGATCAACAGTGCTTCATCACTGGCTTTAATATTTCAAGCTTGCTTACTCGGCCAAGAAATTACCCGTATACAATCGAACGTTCGAGAATATTCTGGTGCGGACACTGTCAACGTGTGTGGTTGATGGCAGTGGTCGAGTACAGCGACACCGGCTTTTGGCAGCGGTGGATGCTGTCTAAATATAGTGTACCGAGTATTAGCGAATAGAGGGCAGATTTTATAAAATTACTTGAAATGCCTAGGCACGGTAAAGCGGGCGGTGTAAGAAACGATAAAGTTAATTGTAGGTAGTCGTTCGTTCTATGTCGCATCTCTGTAGCGAATGATCAGGCGATTCGCGTATAACATATTTATCGAAATCACGTTTTCCTATTTTTTGTAAATGTAAAGTGAGTTTTCTGTATTTTGTTGTTTGAATAAAAATTGTTATTTTAAAGAAAAATTTAAGTAATTAATTAACTAATAAAAAAAAAAAACAGTCTTAACAAAAGGCTTTTGTAATAACCAAAATTATATATATATGGCAAATGATATAAATCCATTTCCACAAACTATGTAATAAACGTTGAATAATAATAAAATACAATTTTACTGAAAATACATTAATATTTCAGAGTATCATATTAAATTATATATTTCATATTTCCATTTAATTTGATATCCGTTCATAATGTTATTTTCTAACGTTTATATTAATATTGTGTTTCTTTTATTTAATCAACTTATGGATTTACATATTTCTTCCGATGTGATAAACAACATTTTTCCGCCTTTTGTACTTATTCCCTTATTTCTAGTTTTAACGGTTTTAACTTGTTCGTATCAATGTGGTAATCATGAAATTATTCTACCGGAAAATGCATTTATTTTTCTGCGCAAGTCAATTTCAATACCGCTGTTGCTTTGTAAATCATAATTATTTGTAGACAGTTTCAAACATTCTTTTTCCGAATAACATTTTTATGGTCGGTACCATTTGCGTTCCTCTAAACTTGAATGCAATACAAAATCCTAGGTTCTACCGGAGAATTGTTATAAAATTAAATAATGCAGAAATTACTTCTCTGGCACAGTTTGTATGACACGATCTACATGGGTTTTCCCACGTTCATTTATCATTTTACTTCTAATTATTTATGGGTTTACATTTTCAATCATTTGACATCCGTTTTTACAATTCAACAATCTTAAGTTGTGCAAGCTTTAATCATGACATTAGCTCGGAAAGAAATATCCTACAGAATGGGTGTTCATTCGTGCACATTAATTTTTGTACATTGACGATTAATTCCCTCTGTCGTGAGCTCAGCATGCAAAAGTATTCAAGTGAAACCTTCTCTATTTTATATATATATAAAGAAAAAGGCGATGTCGTTAATGGTGTATATTTAAACTATTTTCAACTATATAAAAATGCATATTTATTGTTAAAAGTTAACAGGATCTGCCTAGTAAAAAAAAAAGTAAAGCAAGTCCCGTATATCCTTGGAGTATCATGAATTGTGAAGTTAAGGTTCACAATATACTAAGCCTAATGGATCTAAGGAGAATACTTGGGGGGGGGGCAGTTCATTTCTACTTGGGATCCGCCTTTACCTTTCTAGATTTCTCTGGTATAACCAATTCAATTTCAGATTGGATATATACCTGGGAGCGATTTGGATCCGGAGCGAGACAAGTCTCGATAACCTATGACACCTCTGATTTGGTAGCCAAGCGCCTTAATCACTAGGCTACCGCCTTCCATCTGCCTAATATTTAACCGTAATATATCTGTACCCGAGAAATTTGAAACTCCGCCCGAATTAGCGGAGAAACGCGGACAACTACTTTTGTAATTTCCCGTTATAGATAAGATTTCGTAAAAATAAAACAATCTCCTTTGCTTCAACTACTATTTTGAATCGACGGGATCCGATCCGATTATTACGTTGTTTATTCTTTTTATAAACGACAATATCTGTTGTATGCAAAACAATGGTACTTTTTACGCTCAAAACACCGTGGAGGTAATCCTTGAGGATATTTTAAACAATTTTCATTTTACAATTTATAACCAATTTAGATTATAATCAGAATATTAAATTAATTCTTATCCGAAAATATGTGTGTCTTGCAATTAGATATAATTGTCACAGGGCAATAAAGTCATCATCGCGCAGGTAGGACAATAAATTATCTAAGTTGTTTCACGGGTGACGCAACACTAACGGCTAGCAATGTGGGAGAGATGAAATATATTTTAGAACGACTTGGCGACGTAAGCGCGGATTGTGGTTTACAACTTAATAAAGAAAAAGCTAAATTAATGGTAATTAATACGAAAAATTCAATGTCTGAAAAACACGTATATCGGTACGAAAATATATATATATACATATCTGAGATTATACGTAAGTGGGGGGATCCGCAAAAAAAATGAAAAATTCAACTAGCACGAAATGCCATAAGCAGATTAAACGAGAAACGGAATGATACATTACAAATGCAGTAAAAATGAGACAACTAAAGACCGAAATCAATGGCGGAATACAACAAGCAATAATATGAATTTTGTGATCACATCTTTTCAGGGGGGACTACCAAGGCCGTGTCCACGGGGTGGGTTTTGGGGGCCCCCCCCATGAGAACTGGAATAGCTTAGGTACTTCATTAATATTTTATGCAAAATTTTTTGTTACGAGTATAATCAATAACACATATGTAATTTTTATTAATCTTTATACAGTAATTCGTTTATTTAAATTATTAATATATAAATCAAGATGATGGAAATTATTAATAGCATGAATATTAGTGAAAAATATATTTTTATTTATAAAATAAATATGCGAAGAAAATTTTCAACCCCCCCCCCCCCTCCCTTTCCAAAATTCTGGGCACGGGCCTGGGGACTACGGTGATGAATGCTAATACACAGATATAAAGAACAATTAACTCGATTGTGCCTTTGTCAGTTTTAAATGAAAATAGTTGGTTTTTTGATACTAAATGAAATAGAAATTGAAAAATCAAAAAAATTAGCGGCACTCAGCAAGCTAAATATCATTAGCAATTATGAAAAAGAAAACATGAGAAGTAATCGAGATTTGCTAATTCGCTGTTGTTATTATTGTAAGTATGTCGTCGCGATAGCCTATAGAGCGCTTGACTTTCATTACGGAGGTCAACGACCGAACTTATTACAAAGAATTAAATTAAATACTCTACTAATAATCACGTGGAAGGCAATGGCAAACATGCATAACATCATATGCGCGCTAGTTTAGTACATAAAAGGCATAAATAGGAGACTGAATTTGTGTAAATCGGTAAAAATCCAACGATGACTAATCAGTTCGGAATGTAGTCTTGCGTGTGTACACATTCTTACTGCATATAACACAATTGCTATGAACACACTATATACCTATGTCTGTACAATTAGAATGTACAAATAGGTAGTCACGATGCTCGGAATCGAGCGATACGACTGAAAAGAAGAATATTGTAACTATTATTAGATTAGTATTTTTCTGATGTTGGACTTACGCGGGATTATATCCTCAAATGAACAAATTTCAATTACGAATTGAAAGTAATTAAAATTACGCACAGCCATTCCATGTCGGGTTCGGCAACAGGTATGTTAATACACTATATACCCTTTCGCTTAATAGTTTGTCGATTATTAAAAAATTAAAAAAAAAAAAAAGAAATCCTTTCAAGCCCTTCACTATTGTTAAACATCTCTCAACATTTCCACAAACGTTATACTTAGATCCTGAACGATTTTTAACCTCTTGCGCGTGGGAGGAAAAAGGTAAATCTTTAGTGAAATTAATTGCTGTTCTCGCTTGTAGATTCTACAGCCGATAAAAATATCTTGGACATTATTACATTACGCGGTTTGCTGAATGATAACAGTGAACACAACGAGATGCTTTCAGTGGCACAGCTTATTAAGCAGACCGCCTGTGCCGTCAAATTCCTGCACAATTCCAAAGAAAAAACGAATACACGACGTCTTCAGTCAACCGAATGCAAGATGTTAAGCAACTAATGCGGAATGAATCAATAGGAAAGAATTTCCACGTTCTCCCCCTCCGGCTATACAGAGATTATGGCGGCTTGTATAAGAAATTCTTTAATAGAATTCGAAAGAAAACATACGCACTAGTTACTAACTTTGGAGATTGAAGAATGTACTCTCAGTTTGCCGACTGAAGCAACCATGATCATTATTAAAAAGCAGTTTATAGGCTTTTTTCGTTCTTTTTCTGTCCATTATTATTCATTTAGAAACACTTTACCTATCTGGCATCGCACTACAAATTGTATTACATAATACAAATAGATGCGAACACATAGACTGCCTAATGTAATACTTGTCTGTGCTATTAGGAGAGCGATAAATTACTTGCACAATGTGTGTACAATTTTCAGTAGAGTTTTTTTTTTGGGGGGGGGGGGGGGGTAGGGATAATAGGTAGTGTTATAATAATGAAAAGATAAGTAAATGTGAAATGAAGCGGTGAAAAGGAAACGAATGGTGGAAAAATGTATTGAATAATAAAAAATAAATATATTACGCGGCGAATAAATAGAGAAACCGGAGAAAGAAGAAATTGAACGAAAGAGAAGAACATTTAAAATGTTGAAGAATTCCCGCGATTAATGTTAAAAGCATTGAAGTGTGAATTAGAACTTACCCGCGATACGTCCTTTTAATAATTTCACATTAACACGAACATTTCGTCACAAATGGTTTAGCGAATTGAAGAAGAGAGAATAACAACGTGATCTATCTTTCGAATCAATGCCCATTTTATGTCTCTCTTCTTCACTTCTAAGAAGAATCTTCAAATTCCCGATTGTTTTCGATTCCAAAGACCTTCTTCAAACTATTTCTTCTCCTTCGTCTCATGCCTCCAACAGTCACATTCAAACTCTCTACCTGCAACTTACTATCATCACGTTCTATTCTTATAAACCCCTTTCAGTTACTCCGACGTCGATGGCAATGGCGAAGCGACGGATTTTCCAGCTCAATCGGTCGCCCCCCCCCAGTGATCCTTTCTTTAACAGTTTTCCGCCGTCAAACTTTATTTTCCTATCCCTAAGCAATCATTGCAGACTGCGGTCGGGCATATATCCTATATTTTCTAACGTGCTTCTTTCCATTGTAAAATCTGCTCCCAGTCTTTAGCCTTGATTTCTCTATTCGTTCCTTCCGATCGTCGTTTTACTATATTGTTTCCTTAATCAGACTAAGAATTACACTTCCGTTTTCCATGCTTCTCGCTTTCGATTTTCCCTTTCACCCTATTGTCCCCTCCAAAACACTAATCCTTCTATTATATGTGATACAAACTATGTTCTCCTCGAATGCTTGGCCTCCTTGTTAACATACATTCTCTTTTTTATTCGCGGATCCTGGCTTTAGGCCTCCTCCTGTTCCTTGTAATGCGCTCTTTATTCTTTCCTCTTCATCTCAGCGGTGATTTCCTTACTTCAATTCTTGCGCTTTCCACTTCCTATCACCTCAGAATCTCAGTTTGTAATATAATCTTTCAAGTTGTTGGATCAAATGGCGTGTCTAAAAAAAGTAAATAAATAAATAAATAAAACGTTTTTTCAGTAGACATTTAAATACATATTCCCACCCATAAAACCAAAGAATTTTCTAATCTGCATTTCGGCCGAAAATCTTTCACAGTAAAGTTTATTTACTGTTGATTTAATTCTATGTTGGGGGGAACTGGCATTAACTTACACAATGACATAGCACACTAATGAGTATTATTTAAATCGGATATTTTCGTTTAGAAATTGTTACTTTAAAAAAGCAAAAGTCCATTAATATTTATGATTTTTGGTGGAAATATCAATTAGTCGAATAATTAAATAAATTTGCGTTGAGGTTTATAGTTGAGCACTATTCTGCAAATTCAATTCAGAGTTAGCATAAACCCCACTCTTTATTAAACAAGCGCGTAAGTTAATAAAGAATTTTGCTAAATATTTTTCTTTGAAATTCTACTTTTATTTAATATTCAACCGAGGAGGTAACTGTCACAAGGGCATACCTTTGATAATTATTATTCATTAAATTTTTGTATTTCACAAAAAAAAAAACAAAATAGAAAAAAAGTACGAGTTACACACTGCTGTTTTGACTTTTATCTTTTTAATCAGTAGTATGCGAAAAGAATATAAATACTTTAAGACCTGCATGGTTCAATGAATGTGAAAAGGATATGGAATTAATGGATGTTACTGAAACACAAATGTTTAATAAGGAATGGTTTCATAAAACAGTTGCGATGTCAATCTTTAAAATAGAACAAGTTAACCGGAAGAGGTCACTTTCGATAAGCCATAAAAATGCCTTGATGGAGGGTCTCAAGAAATACTGGAAAGATGTAAAATGAAAACATAGTTGTTTAGCGTAGTCCACAGAGGCTGAAATCGAAGAAAAAAAAAAAAAAAATAAATACTTTATCTGCTTTAGCCTGTGTATTGCAAAATTGGATTATATAAAAAAAGTTTTTTTTTTTTTTCGTGGATTATAAAGGTAGTTTAAATAAACCAAACCAAACACAGCAAATATTAGATGATGAAAATTTATAAGTTACAAAAAAAATAAGTTTTTCTTTTGAGGTTCGTCTACAAGCACATTGGCCCAAGAATAAAGGAAAAAAGAAGCAAGCAACTCAGATCTTTACACGATCAGAGATAGCCGACAAAAAGGAATTAAGAGCCTGAACAACAGAAGGAGGAGGAAGGGAGAGAATGAACGAAACACTGTATGGAGTGGGAATACCAGTTTGTAAAAGGGAGGAGTAGAAAGCAGCTTGATGGGTTACAAGAGATGAACAGCCAAACATTATGTGATCGGGATCACAAATAATTTGGATGTTAGAGGGGTGCAGTGGACAATGAGGAGACGGGGCAAGCGAGTAACGGAAAAACGTGGAAGGAAGCAAACTGTGCCCAAAGCGCAGGCGGTAAATCGCAGAGATGTTGGAGCGACGCATGGAAGGAAAGTCAAGAAACCAGGGGAAACGAGGAAGGGAACGCTGAATGGATAAGAAAAAGGAATCTGGGTTGGAGAAAGAGAAGACGTAAGAGTCAAACCATAGATTGGAATGAGCAGCAGAAGACAGAAGGGTAATATTGGAAGAAGAGAAAATAGGAAGAAACCTACCGGAAGAGGAAGATAACCGAGCGAATGAATCAACTAACTCATGACCCTCAATTCCAGCATGAACCGGTATCCAATAGAAGTCCGTTTCGATTAAGTGTGAAAGGAAAAGATCCTGAATCGAGGAGCGAATAAGAAGAATAATGTAATCGGCTGAGTGAAGAGGGAGAGGAAATGCGATAGTCCGCAGCACGCTCTGAGCATCCGACAGGATAAGTGCGAGATACAGAAGAGGACCTGATAAAAAGAAGGGTACGCAGAATAGCGGAAGATTCCGCATAGAAGATAGAGCAAAAGGAGGGAAGTTTAAAGGATTCGATATAATTTACAGAAAGACAGGAAAAAGCTGCACCAACACCATTAGGTCCCTTGGAACCATCGGTGAAAATCAAAAAATGATTAGGAAAAAAAGAGTTTAGATTCTGTAAAAATTCTGATTTAACAACATTATGAATGACAGGTTTAGGAAGAATCGGGGAATAAGAGTAATTAATAGGATGAAGAAAAGAGGAAAAAATGAAGGAGAAACATGGGAGTTTATCGTAAATGTAGATATTCGGAGAAAATTGAACAAGACGGGCAGCGATGAGAGATAGAATGGAAGTTTTGTTAGCAGAAAAACGCCAGCTACGTAAGATGGATGAATAAGAAGAAATCAGAGGAGAAGAGGAAATCGGCAACCGTTTGATGAGGAAACGATAACCCAAGGAGGAACGCTGAAGAAAAAGAGGAGGAATGTGGGATTCCGCGTGCAGAGCTAAAATAGGAGTAGACTTTCGGGCTCCAAGGCAAAGGCGGAGGCATACATTTTGGACCCGATCGAGCTTAGACAAAAGGGATCTAGAAGAATTTCCGTAAATGTAGGAACAGTAATAAAGAATAGAGCGGATAAAAGATTTGTAAAACATAAGCAGGATCACAGGATCACAGGATCACCACCCCAATCAGTATGAGAAAGGGATTTAATGAGGTTGAGCCTTTTGCAGGCGGACACGAATAGATGGTTGATATGATCATGAAATGAAAGTCGACTATCCAGAAAAACACCCGAATAACGAAAGGAGGAACAAAGAGGTACTGGGCCACTATTTAAAACAAGGTTGATTAAGGAAGGAATAAAAGGACGCAGAGTAAAGACAACAGTAGAAGATTTAATAGAGGAGATGAAAAGATGGATGTTGGATAAAGCGTCTTGCAATGAAATTAAGGAGTTTTGAAGTTGGGAGTTAGCCTGCGCGATATTGTGGTGAGAGGAATAAATAAGGACGTCGTCAGCAAAGAAAAGGGAAGAGGAACTCAGAGACAACGAAGCAATTTTAATGAAATAGGTATTGAACAAGGTTGGCTGAGGCAGGAGCCCTGCGGCAATCCACGAAAGATTTGTCGAGTAGCTTCATGAAGGGAAGCAAAATGAGCAAGAATGTTAAAGGAGCAATAAATCAAAAAGAGTAGGAAGGTGGACATTGTTGAAGGCTGCCGAAATATCAAGGAAGGAAGCAATAAGAAATTTTTTGTCGATGAATGACTTGTAAACGTCTGCTAGAAATACACTGATACAGTCGGGAGGGCCGCGTCCAGGGCGGAAACCAAACATATTACTTGGCATTTAAGCCACCAAACAAAACGTCTATTGATTAGGTTTTCGAAAAGCTTCCTGACACGAGACGCAAGAGAAATTGGACGAAGTGTGGAAGAGTTGGGTTTAGGGATAGGAATAACGATGAAGATATTGCAAGATAGAGGAGTTCAATTAAAGCGAAGAAAGGTGTTAAACAATTTTAAGAGGAATCGAAGAGAAAAATCGGAAAGATTGTTAAGAATAGAGAATGTAATTCCATCCACTCCAGGAGCAGAGTCTGTAGAATTCCGTAAGGAAGTTTCTAATTCCGTGAAAGTAAAAGGAGTGAGCAGAAAATGTGAGGAGGTGGAAGAGGATGGAATGCGACATGATTCGTTAAAGTTAGGAACATAACAAGGAGCAATAGAGTCAAAAAAGAAGATTAACATCTCATCAGGGAGATGACAGGCAATAAGGGGAAAGAGAGGACTTGAAAGCCTTGGCCATTCCCCAAATCTGAGAAATAGGAGTAAAGCGAGAGAAGGAGGAATAGAAGCTTTTCTATACATTTTTCTTTGCCGATTTAACTAGCCCTAGCATTGGCTCTTTTATGAAAAAGATAGTTAATGAAAGATGGGCTAGAGCGAAAAGCTCTAAAAGTAGTTGAACTAAGATCAAAAGCAGCCTTACAATCTTGATTCCACCACAAAGCGGAAGACGATTTTGCCTTTATATGAGATGAATGATGGGCAGGGGGAGAAGAACAAGTTAAGGAAAAAGAGATCGAATCAATGAAGAATTCCTATTGGGAAAAGCAATTCAAGGAAGCAGGGATAGAAGATAGTGAAGAATAAACGAAGGAACGGAATAGAGACCAATCAACTTTAGAAAGAACCCAATTTGGAGTATTAGAAGGAGTAAAGGAAGGAGAGGAGGAGACTTCATTCACTGAAATAATAATAGGAACATGGTCACTTCCAAAGGTACCGTCTAAAGTACACCATGAACAACTGAGACCAAGATTAGGAGAGGTAAGGGATAGATCAATAGAGCTAAGAGAGGAGTGACTTCTGATACACGTAGGAGAACCATCATTGAGAAGGAATAAATCATTTTTAAGGATGAACTTACTATTGTAATTAGAACAGCCCCAAAGAGGAGAGTAGGCGTTCCAATCACCACTTATGAGAAAAGGAGGAGAAAGGGAGTTGATTAAAGTTAGAACGGGGAAATCACGCAAATCAAAAGTAGGTGGAATGTAAGCGGAAATGAAATGAAAGGTCCTAGAAGAATAGTTGAGAATTGAGATATGTACTAAGCTGGGAAAAGGAGGATTAGGAGGAAACAAAGGCTGGGACGAATGGGCTGAAAACTGGACATTATTCCTTACTAAAATAGTTGAAACCATCGTTGCGATTGGAACAGATCGGAGAGAACCCATTAAAATTCATCTCAGAAGAGCTTAATAACCAGGTTTACGAAAGAAGCGCGATACTAATATCATGTTCATCTAACAGACGTTAGGTGTTTCTGTTGTCTTTAATGCTCCGGCAGTTCCATTGTAGGACCTTAAGCTGGGCGGGCATAATGAATTCTTAGATAGACGGAGGTTGAAAGAAAAAGGAAGAACATGGAAAAGTAGAACACACACACGTCAAGCCAGAAGGAAGGAAGGCGAAAAAGAAGACGAGAAAATAACCATTAAACCATTTCCATAGTCCAACGAAATAAAAAACGCAATACCGAGAAAAGAGGAAAAGGCGGAAAGGAACAAGAAAGGGAAAAAGACAAAGTAATATAGACCCCTCCGCTCAGAAAAATCTTTGCGCGAAGAGTGTGGCATGTAGGAAGCAACAGAGAAGACAGTAGCAGGAGAAAAGGATTTTAAAGACATCTGGGAGAATGATCCGATGCCCGTTGCAGTTAGAGTGTAGAGCAGAGCGAGCTGAGTAAATACCGTAACACGTTGAAAAAGTCCCACTAAGGTGAGAGTAATAAATAACTTGTTAGCAGTGAATCTCCGACTCGAAAAAAACGAGACAAAAGTACATTGGCGAAAGACAACCATAAAATGAATGTAACTGAGCCCGCTGATAGGTTTAGCTATACCAGCATCAGTCCATTCAATACTTAAGGAAACAATTACTGTAGTTGCAGTTATAGTGTTAAACGCAACGAATCGTATAAACACCGAAACTGGCTTCGCGAGTCCAACTGAAGTGAAAAAAATATACAACATACTGTAGTAGAGTAGTAACCGAGTAACTCAGGCTCGAAACGAGCGTGCCATGAGTACACTGGTGAACGAAAACATTGAAATAAATGTAACTGCGCCGGACAGTGGGTATAGCCACTTCAGCGTCAGCACATTCAATGATAAAGGAAACAATTACTGCAATAAAATCAATGGACAATTCATCAGAATGTCTCAAAATCCAAGGAAGGGGAAAAACTATAACAAATACCGCAAAGAGGGAAAAGATACCACAGTAAGTGGAAACGGGAACATAATAGGTGCAAAAATAATTATAAACTAGCATAAAGCTACGAAAGGAAAAAGAAAAGGAACAGAGAGAAAGTATAGAAAGAAGAAGGGGGCCTCGAATTTCTATTATTTTACTATTTATTATTGGAGAAACGAGTAGTTAATTAAAATTGATGAAACTAGCTAGGAAAAGCGGTAAAGATTCAGTAAGAGAAGGAGAAGAAACAATGTTTTTAGATGCCAAAATCTCTAAGAAAGTTTCAGATAGCGAGGAAACTAATGGAAGAGAAGTAGAGGGAGAAGGATTAGAAAAAGCTAAAGGAGAAGGATTA
Organism: Icerya purchasi; assembly: GCA_039619475.1. Lineage (NCBI taxonomy): Eukaryota > Metazoa > Arthropoda > Insecta > Hemiptera > Monophlebidae > Icerya > Icerya purchasi. The sequence goes on from CM077115.1 coordinate 588,031,274, forward strand.
GAGGTGCAAAGTGCGGAGTGACTACTTTTGATAGAAGAAGAATTGCCAGGAGGAAAATACGGATCTATTAAGTGCCCACCCATTAGAAGGAGAGGGAAGACGGTTAGAAGGGAGCTTAGGAAATTGTGAAGGAGAATTGAAGTGGGGTTTAGGAGAAGAGAGTTTGTGAAAAGTGGGCAATTTAGGAGAAACATTTGGATTTAATTTCCTGTGGGCGGTATCGGCGAAGGAAAACGCAGACGAAGTACGATTTTCTTTTTTTAATTGGCAGGCTTTACTAAAGGATATATTTTCAAATGCCAAATTTTTTTTAAATTCAAGTTGTTCAAAAAAAACTGGGCATTGGCGGTTAATGGAATCATGAGCGCCTTCACAGTTGAGACATTTTAATGGTAAAGGGGGACTAGAGCACTCATTAGCTCGGTGGGAGTCTTAACACATCTAGGTTTACCACAGCGCATGTTTTCTGTGTATCCGAAACGGAAGCAAGAAGGACACTGGATGGGAAGTCTGACACTAGGTTCAACCGGGCAACGAAGATGGAAGAAATGGACAAAATTGGGAATTTTGTTGGAAAGAAACTTGATTTTGATTAAAGGAATGGGACAGAGTTTATCATCTTTCCTTTTTTTAAGACGCCGTATAGCAATTACGAGAACCAACGAAGAGACATCATTAAGGAGATCATCTTCATCCCGCAATACCAAATGAAAAAAGAAGAGAACTAGAAATGAATGCTTTGAATTTACGGTTATCTAAAAAAGTTGAGTCTAACAGAAATTCGTTGGCGGTGGAGATATCGGTAAAAAATAACCGAAGTCTATTCCTGTCGGGTCGTACGATTTCGCTGATTGCAGTAGTCTTACGGAATAAAAATTTATCAGCTGCAAATACCGATGTTTTTATCGGAGAGAGATTCTAGTATAACTTGAATGGAACCTGTGAAGCTGCTAGGGAAAAGATCGACATTACGCGCTATTAAAATGTTATTGTTAGCAGAGTTATCTTCATTGTTGTTGTTTATATTATTAATCTCATTATTTTTAACTTTCGAGTCGTTAGAATTATTTTTATCATCGTTTTTTATTTTAAAATTTTCGATGGCGTTGCTTATAACAACGGAGTTCGCCGAACTAACCAAGTCAGTTTGCGAGAGACGAAACTCTTTAACGGGTAGATCTGATTTAGGAGAGACTGGGCTGGAGGGCTTTCGTTTATTAGACGTATCCACCTCCATCACATTGAGGGAGAGTGCGGGCTTGGAGGAGGCCGCCGTGCGACCTCCTTTAGATGAACTCATCAGCTAATGTAACAATAGGTAGTAAATAAGCTTACAGAAAATTATGAAAAAGAAAAAAAAAAAAAACACGATACTAAAAGTGAAATTAGAAATAAAATGACGGAGAGAATCGATAAAAAACGTAAACCGCTACTAATAGTTAAATTAAGCAAATAAAAGGGGGAACGAGCTCAGCGAAATCGGATCGTTATCAGTGCGTTGGCAACGAGAACAATTAGTATACGGATAGATTTACGATAAACGAATAAAATTATCTAAAAACCGTTATCAGACGAAACAATGAACGCATACGACAACGTGTTAATTCAACAATTATCGCTATCTTTAAAATAAGTTGATAAATTGTTCTTTAAATGAATACGCTTCGAGAAATGCGACCACCGTAAAAGGGTACAAAGCAGGTAGATTTTTTTTTTTTTTTTTTTTATAGCGTAGATTTTTTTCTGAGCAAATAAATATTTAATTTACCGGTTTATTACCACAATGAGAACCAGAACAACTATTTCAGAGATGGAAGTCCTGGTCTAAATCAAAAAACAAGACTAAACCAATGCAGTAATTCCAGCTTATCGCGGGGAAACCAAAACAACAAAGAAGGAAACAATGTGATAACTTCCCTGGTTAACTATAGTCTTCTCAAACCGGGTTGTACAATACGTAACTAAAATGTATAAACTAAAAAAATTTCGTCGATTTCCAAATAATCGCTTTTCTAACAGTTGGCACTTTTTAAAATAATGAAGATTCGAATTCAACCGGAGAATTTTAAAATTAAAACATTCGAAATAATTATTAAAATTCTATAAATATTAAGAAAAACTGAAAAACTTTATTAATTTTGTTACTTTTTTAGCCTACACAGTATAACGAACACACTTTTTTTCTGAACAAAAATTAAAATTTAATTTTTAGTTACGTAAATATATCTCATCTTTGAAACTGTAAAAAAAAATGGAAAAAAATGATGATAAAACATATTATTTTAGACAAAGAACACTTTGCAATCGACGCAGCTGCAAAACATCTCTTTATAAATTTATCAAAGCAATGACGACATAAAAAGTAACAAAAAAAAGAAAAATAAATAAAATAAGAAATACTATACAATAATATTACCAGGAAAAATGCTGCATGTACAACGTAAGTAATTGAAATTTCAAGTTCCACGCGAATCTGTTGAACACGCAATCGTTATTAAAATTTAGATAGATTGGCACACGCCGTGCTTAAAAAGAAAATGCGCTATCCGTAAACTATGCTGTTTGCCATCGGATTTCGTACAAATCCAAAAACTACTCATTCTAGTGTAAAATCCTGCCGCGTGTATCGAACAAATAAAATGTAAATTTAATTAGCTGGATCCAGTCCTAAAACTGACAATGGCTGAGCCCAATGCATAGACACATACCACGTGTTTTACATTATCAACATATTTTCAACAATTCGCACGAATGACAATTTGATACATTCTCAACGGTAGCGAAAGTATCAAAATGATACGAAATGTGTAGTAAATAAATGTAATAAAAAAAAAAACAAAAAAAAAAAACGTACATATTTCGTCCCACAGATATTCTCGAATTTGACGAGGTGGTGTGACGTTTTTGTTGCAGGTGCATCGTTGAAAATAACGCAGAGTTACCTGCGGATCTGGTTACATAATGAAAATATTGAGAAACTTCAACAGGCCGTATGGGAAGGGTATGGAGAACGGATTTGCACAGAAACAAGTAGCAAACCAAAAATGAAACTGTTCCTAAGTAGTTTACCGTTCGTACTGGTAATGATAATGTGATTGATTAAACTTATTTCATACGAATGAAATTCGCCAACGAACAAATTTTAATCGCGGCATATAGTCTGACTGCAGTCGTCGCAGAGAGTATCAAATCGTTGATGACGGTCTATCAAAAATAGTTAAATAACGCAACGCGATTTAATGCAAGTATTATTTATAATAAGAACTTGAATTCGAAGCCAAACGAGAAGTATTGCCCGATCCAGAAAATTATATCGTCGGCAATGTCGAAATTTTCTAACCCAGATCAAAATACGTTTAAACGATAAAATGAGAAGCAGGTAAAGAGCAAAAAAAAAACAAAACAAAAACAATTCCGGCTTTTCACGCTTCCTATAAGTTGATGCAGGAAGACAAAATTCCTTAGGATAAAAACAGGTGTAACAATAAAGCCCAGTGCGCGTTTTCATTGTCGTTGAGTAACGAAAAATAAAATTCTATTCTTTAAAAATCGCGAAAATGAGAAATTATAACGTAATAGATAAGGAAATGAAAGAAGAAAGAAGACATTGTAAGGAGTATGGAAAAGAAGAAAGATCAGCTGAAAATTTTTGAAAAAGAAAGCCATTGAAACGTAAATTCAGACAGTTGAATTTTGGTCGAAAGATGAAAAGAAGAAAACGTTCAAAAAATTTGATATTAGAATGGCGCCAAGATTCTTGATTGTCGCAGTAGCAAAGGGCCGAGAAAGCAGATCCCAATCTATAGATAAAACAACTACGGGCGAAATGGAAAGGACGAAGGAATAGTCATCACATTTCTTGAAGATGAATATTCTTGTACACAGAGAGTCAATATTGTGTGGGAAAAGAATTTTAGAATTTCAGAATTTCAGAACTTTAGAATTTTAGATCTTTAGAACTTCAGAACTTTAGAATTTTAGAACTTTGGAACTTTAAAACTTTCGAATTTTGGAAAGAACTAGTCTGAGCGCAGCGAATGTTATCAACGAAATACGCTGCGATGTTGATATGTTGGATCATGCAGTGCATGTATCGATGGCAATGTTGCATTAATGTGGAAGGTTTCTCACCTCGATACAACTTTGCTGTACATTGTTGTAAATCAGTCAGTGCACGCACTGTGAGTCACTTTTGGTTTTGTTTTTTTGGGTTTTTTTTTCTTTTTCGGGCTCGTCGACTATAAACATTAATCTAGCGTCAGAGGAGGAATTTATCTATATTTTCAGTATGTAACAGCGGGCTATCAAGTCTGACTTGAACAAAACACCCCTGCCTAATAATATACTGCGGTAGCTGATTGACGTTAATATTCGAGCAGTAAGAAATAATAGTACAACTTAAAAAACAACCTATGCATAATATTTCAACGATAAAAGTATTTATTAATAAAATTAGTGAAACATTGACATACGCAACGTGCAAACTTTTATAAATCCATCTGTATATGTATATATTTTTTTTGTCATTTCAAAAATTCAGTTCTACTCGTAAAACTAGACATTTTAAAAGATGTGTATAATGTATGTTCTGAAGATGTTTGGACGGAACGATGAATCACGTTATGCAGCGTGTCTCGTAAGATATTCACAGGTATTCGTTATGCTAGACGTTGTTGTTTCACGTTAATTATCAACAGTTATTCCTTTACTAAAAATTCCTAGCGAAAAGTACTTAATATCGATAGCGTGCTGCAAGAAAAATACATGTTCGCCACGAAAGAGCAAAAGTATCTCGTTCAAATTCACAATTAATTATTTGGTATTCCTTAAATTTCTTATTTATTACATCCCGGCAAAAACGTAGTACCAGCCGAATACTAGGGCAATGAAAATTGTAAAATGGAATTGATAAATGGTTCACCACAATGAATAATGTTCGAAAAAAAGTAGCCCGTGTATTGTTAACACTCAAGAAATTAACAGCGCGTTTCGTGAACGATTTTAACTAGCAGTAAATCAACAAAATAAAACATTACAGAGGAAAACTGTACGCGTAAATGAAGTGAACCATAAAAAACCTTCAAATCTTTCACTCGAACAACCCTGACACATGAAATGTTTGGATAGAACACAATTTTTACCGATGAAAATAAATGTAATGGGTTTTTGAAAGTGACGGATGTCAAAGGGGGTTAATGTAAAAGGGTTTGTGACACAAGCCAAATACGGAATTATACAGAAATAATTTGCCATGCAAAGAATTGTCTGGCCAAATTGTTAAGATATAAATGTCCAGTACACGTGTCGGCATTTAAAGTTGTTACTGCTGAACTAACGATTGTCCTGCGTTTTACTGCATACATCTCTCTCAACGTTCCTTTTCCGAATATTTGATAATTTCTGACTACTCCATAACGGCTCTCCAGGCTATTCTTTAGGCTATTTTCTAGACTGTTCTCTAGGCTATTTTCTAGGCTATTTTCTAGGCTGTTCTCTAGACTATTTTCTAGGCTATTCTCTAGGCTATTTTCTAGGCTGATCTCTAGGCTATTTTCTAGGCTGTTCTCTAGGCTATTCTCTAGGCTATTCTCTCAGCCAGTCATGGGCAAAGTACGGCCCGCGAGCCAAATGCGGCCCTTCGGGCTAGTCAATCCAGCCCACGACATGGTTTTCAATAACCTCTACACACATAGGACAAAATGTATTTTCTGCGTAGCCGGAATAGAATAACAGGTTCCTTCTCACTGCGTTTTAAGTAAGACTTCAAAGTTATCGAACAGGACCTGGACATTTTTAGCATGCCATTTAATATGGATTGTGAATATCAGTCAAGCCAGAATTGTAACTCGAATTGATTGACTTTCAATGTAACACTGAATTGAAGCAACTATTTCTCAACGTTTCTAAAATTGAGTGTTCTATAAGGCCCTGTCAAAATCAAGTTTCACGAACCTAAAATCTCACGCTCAAAAGAGCAATTATCATGTTTGCATCTTTCTACATCTGTGAACAGGTGTTTTCTACTACGAAGCTTCTTAAAAACAGCGTTAGAAACCGATTGACTGACCACCATTTAGCATTTAGCTTCACTACTGCGAATCAGCTCATCCCAGTTTCTACCCGATTATGAACAACTTTTAAAAGCTCAGTCACAGTTTCATCTGTCACATACATCTTCATACTCAACTAAAGAATAATTAATTTTTGTAACTTTTTTTTCCAAGTTTTTTACCATTGTAGCATATAATGTAAGTTGTGTGGATGTAAAAATCAAAAATGAAGTTTATCACTTATAAAAATTTGTTTTGTTTAATCTTTTTTTTTGCGTCCGCCTAAATAATTTTTTATTTCATCTGGCCCTCCCCTTAAAAAATTTGCCCATGTCTGCTCTAGGCTTTTCTCTAGGCTATTCTCTAGGTTATTCTCTAGGCTTTTCTCTAGGCTTTTCTCTAGGCTATTCCCCAGGCTATTCCCCAGGCTATTCCCCAGGCTATTCTATAGGCTATTCTATAGGCTCTTCCATATGCCCACCTACTCCTACGGCTCCAACATGCTTTGCATACGTTCCCTCATCTACAATCTTCTCGCATTCCACTCCATATCGATTACCTTACGGGTGGTATACATAATAATGAAATTGCGGATTCTTTAACCTGAACTATTGCATCCTCCTATCGCGTCATTTCTGTGTTTCTAACTTGCTCCTTTTATGTAACAAATTTCATACTAAACTCTGAACAGATCATTTGTTTCCAATAAATTTTATCTATTCGACTGAGTATTTCTGCCTCCTTTCCGTGATTTAACGATTTTTCTTCACCATGCAGTTCCGCTACCGTCTTCTTTATCATTCGTTTACACCTTAATCTTCTGCTGGTTTCCTTTAATTATCATTTTCATTGTAATTGCGAAGCTATTATCCGTGATTCTAACATAACTTTTTTTTTTAGACGACTAATCGTACCTCTCTCCATTTTATTTTATTTCCCCTTGTACATTACGCTTCTTACATCTTATTCCCTCTCTTTCCATTATTTCAAATCCCGGTTCCTTTATTCTGCTATTATCTGACTAGATCAGTATCTAACTATCTCTGCCTTTTGTAAAATCGCTTCTAGACGGAATATCGGCGTGCTCAACGGGAGAAAAGAAAATCTCATACGTTAATATTTAGACCTTCTACACCCTATTGCGCTTTTAATATCTTGTTGTTTCCTTCTTTATTTATCCCCCCCCCCCCCGGTCATTCACTTCACTAACCTTAAAAAACGAATTACAATATTCGTTTCTTTTCGTATTGTTTTCACAATGGTTCTGTGTTTATCGACGTGTGTGCTATAATAAAAAAGAAAAATACTATTCGCGCTTCAATACCGTTTTACTTAAAAAGAGACATGTAATTCATTCATCTGAACCACGTCATCTCAGCTAATCAAAAAGTGTAAATGTGCATCAGGGGTCCCCACGTATGACAAACACTAGGTACTGTGAAAAACAATTTTTAGTAGTATTTGAATAAAATAAGAAATTTTTAAAATATGAATAACGAATAGAGTAACGTGTGAATTTTTGAGAGAATTGTAAAACAAAATCCGTTAAGTCTTTACGTACGACGTTAAAAAGAAAATCCTTTATAAATATTACACTACCCTGCACACGGGTGATTGAAAACAGAAAAGTGGATACAACTAAGTGAAGCCGGCGAAATACTAGAGCACACCTCGAATGACAATAGACATACAAGACGGCGAGGATTTTTAACGGCAATAAACGGGCAATAGAACATTCTCGCTGAGTAGTACCATCTCTACAGCATTACATTCTTTTGTCACACGCAATTACACACCCTTACATATTTATTAAGGGTTGTATCATTTTAACGGATCTGAGGAACAATTAAAATAGCAGGATAAATACTACAATCAGGACCGAATTTAGAGTCTGTAGGCCCTTAGGCTGAACTTGTGATGCAGGTTCTATTGGTGGGAATGAAATACTCCTTAGTAAAATGGGTGGTCCGGGGGTCCTCCCCCGGTAATATTTTGAAAATTTAAGTGCAAAAATCGTATTTTAGAGCAATTTTCTAACTAAAAACCTAGAAAAAATCATTTAAAGTTGATTGTAGAAAATTTTACTACACGGTATTTAGAATTTAATGAATTGATGATTTAAAAATGAAAAGAATTGAAAATCATTAAGGCATTCAACACGATTTATTGACATTGCTATGACCAATTATATTAGAAAAAGAACATAAAGTTGAGATTAATGTCCGATGTATTTCTGTCTATGTTACCCAATATGCAAAAAATGTATTTCAATTTTAAAAATAACATATTGTAATTCGAAGTAAACATGTTAGGCAAATGCAAAATATATAAAAATGGAATGCAACAAATAGCAAATTTTACTTATATTTAATTCAAATATAGTTCCTAAACAATCAGACTTAAAAGGAAAGTGAAATGTTAAATTATTTGAAATAAAATTTATAGAAATGCATTGATAAAAAATTTAGTACAGTAGACTCATACGTTATTTCAAACCTCATTTACCAAAATTTTTTTAAAACAGCTGTATGTTCGAAAATGGCTTAGTGACTAATTGGTTTGCACCTACACTTCAAACTAACGAAGCTACTTATAAGATCTTCATAACATAGTTGTCTTAAAATATCACTTTCAATGCTGAGCAAAGCCAAAACGTTAAGCCTGTCTTCTAACATGGAGGTTCGAAGCCTGTTTTTGATCAACTTCAATTTTGAAAATGTTTTTTCTCCACTGCTGTTTGTGACCATAAGTGAAGATCACATTCTTGGAGCGATTAGAAAAACAATATTTGACGTTATTTTCTAGGAAGAGTTTATATATCCACCTCTTCTGATTAATTTCTTTTTCTGATTTTTCTCATCATCTTCTTAAAACTTCTCGTAAAAAGCCATGTACCGAATCAGTTCATTTCTCAATTGATCGTCTAAGTCATTGTTATATGTTTCTACTAAGTTTTGAGCTGCTGCAATTACCTCTTCATCGGTAAGCGTATCCAACTTCTTGAGAAACCGAAAACGGGTATCAACTAGTTTGTATGCCTCAAACCTCTGCCGTAATGAAGATTCAAATTGATCTATTACAGGAAGGAAATTGTGGGAGTTCGAAATTTTTCTGATGGAGTGAGCTCAACTTCTGGGGCTTGGACACAGTCAAGCGGTGCCAAACGCACGTTTCGTTTGCGCTTGCGCTGTGTTTCACTCTCATACGCGGTGCAATCAGCTAACTCAGAAGCTTTGACCTCATATTCTTTAAAGCTCTCCCGTTTTGTTCCTATGAAGATTGTTAGCGATGTCAGTGTTGAGGCGGCTGTGTTCACATTCAATCTAGAGTTCTGCAAAGTTTCACTATGCGCTTGTCGGTTTCTGCTTTTTTCAATCAATCGGTTAGAACTTTATATCTATTAGTTGAGGCTGTAAAATATACATAAAGTTCTTCCAAAAAGTTAAAAAATCTTACAGCACTCGGCAGCAGCCTGCACTACAAGATTGAGTGAGTGCCCAGCGCAAGGTACCCATACTGCTAAATTATTTTTTCTTCCAGTACCAGCGCTTGAAGGCCATTGTACTTCCAGCTCATTGCAGAAACGTTATCATAAGACTGACCACGGCAGTTTTTAATGTCTATGTCATTCTCTTCCAAAAACTTATTCAAACCTTGAAACATATCTTTAGCGTTGCGCCCCTGGTTTGGCATGAATGTTGCAAATCTTTCAACAGGGATGTGTTCCTCTAAATATCTAAATATAACAGTAAGCTGATCAACGTGACCTTCACCTGGTGTTGAGTCTACTGATATTGAATAGTACTTCTTGATTCCAGAGATAACTTCATTGAAAACTCATATGGCAATTAGTTGCACAACTTCGTCACAAATTATCGATGATAGGTAGTTGTGTGACCACTTCCACGGTTTCCATGGTTCTTTATGTGATTGCTTAAAAAGTCGTCATATTGCCCTATAAACTCCACTAGTCCTAGGTAGTTACCGTTTCTTGGTGACCCAAATGTCTTATTTTCCCCCTCTGAGTGCTAGACCTCTTCCGCTGATAAAAACTATCACACTTATCAATCTCCTGAGAACTTCTCGCCAGTATTTTGCTGCATCTTCTGTTTGCCGTGTCAGTTCTTCATCAATACGCCCCACTTCTTCAGAGCGTCCTGAAAAATCAATGATAGCATTCGGGTGGTTTTTAGATGTTTCGTGTTCAACCAGACGTATAACAGCATTTTCTCGATCACAATAACCACCATGTGTAAACTGTAAGCGTGTTCGGGAGAAAAGTTTACATACATAGCAATAGACAAGAGCCATGAACGTCCCAAAAGCCTCCCGCCCTCCCACACCATCGCCATTCTTCACGTCCCTAGCGATCCAATGACTTAATTGATATCGGCTGTCCACTGAAGAGTTCAGCCGGAATAGCCCACACAAAGTATAATTGAGACGACGTATTTTATGATTACAAGAGATTAAATTTTTATTTCAATCTATTCAAAATTAAAATATTTGATTTTTTTTTTTTTGTGTGTGGTGCGGGCCCGTAGGCTGCAGCCTTATAATCTACACGTAAATGCGGCCCGGACTGCAATGTTGTTCAGTGAGGTCATTTGCCGTTTCTCCTTGATGAACTTCAGTATTTATCTGTCCAGCCAACTTGTACTCGTATGTTATACCGCGCGGTTTTATGCATGACGCATTCTTGCGTTACATTACATTTTGTATATGTAACAATCGGAACATTAAGTAAACTTTTATTAACGGCTACGACTTGAAAAGATTACAACTTTATCAGAAATTTACATTATTAAAATACTTAACAAAAATCGCGACACGTTTCTTCAGAAAATAAACTAAGACAAATACCTGATTTTATTACTGTGCTACTTGATGATGATAGATTTCAGTAAAATGGTGAATGATTTTTACGAAAAGAATTAATGGTCATATAGATTTTTCTCTCCGTACAACAATGTTATTCACTTTGACGACCATTATATACTTTTCGCTACATTTTTCAGTAATTTGTAACATTTTCATTCTTGGATGATCAACTATTTGCAAGTGTTTGGGCCAAAAAAAAAAAAAATAATAATAAGAAAAGATATTGTACCAGAATCGTTTTCTAGGACATCGCGCTGAAACTGTGTGGGGAAGAGATTTGATAATACATACGCTTTTTGAAACAGATGGCGATGGACAGACATCATTAAACGAGGAAAAAAGAAAGAAAAACAATTGGCTGATAAGAATTTATTATAAAAACATTGCGAGAAGTTGTAAAAAACTTATTACACATTTTTCCAGAATGTCATTAAACAAACTCATTCGGCTGCAATTCAGAACAATGTCGCAGTCCTGAAGAACTTTATAACGAATTCGGCGCCGGTTGAAATTTTCAAAAGCAAGGACACTAACGGATTGACCGCACTGCACAAGGTTAACGCATTTTGTTATTCATTTTTCAGTTCGTGATTATTTATGTTGCCCTTAACGGGGCGGTCCGGGTAATTTTTTCGGTTTTTAGCAGTTTTGAAGTAATTCCCTTGCTACGAATACTGTGCCATTTTTAAGAAATGCCCAAAAACGCTGACTGTAGAAACTAAGCAGCGCAAATAAAACCTCAGAAAGGCTCGCTGAAAATTAGTAGATGAGATAAAGAATATCGAGAAAACCGGGAAATCTCAACAAATCGTATTTTCAACGAAGTAAGTAGTTGTCGGTGAACTAAAAGGTGTATGTCTATGCTAGTGCCTGCGCACTGTCACCTGTTCGATAGTTATGGGAAATTATACTGAGTAAATGAAAATGGCAAATTTCTTTTGTTTGGAAAAAGTGTTAGTTTACAATCAAGAATTGTTTATCATTAAACAGCGTCATTTGGAATAAGATTTATCCGTATAAAACAAACCAATTTAAATACACAATCTGTGTGTACTAGGCAAAAACCTTTTAATTAGCAACAGCGGCAAAATGGAATTTACAGCATAAACACAAAACGGAATATAAATGTGGCGAATAAATTATAGAAATTTAAAATGCAAATATGGAATGTGCCGCTAAGGAACAAAAAGTTATATCAGGACGGACAAACTATTATTATTGTTTAGGAATATTTGTAAACATGAGCTAGTAGAAACGTGTAAATATCACCTGTTCTAATTTTCTTGTTTATCATTCGATTAAGTTGTTGATTCGTACACTAAACATTAGCCTTTGTAAGCTTCGCAGTTGTTTATTTTTAATGATTGTTAGGTTTTACTTTTAGTGAAGAATAATTATTGTAACCGTACGTTATTACTATGTAAACCTGGACTACAAAATTGTCGTTTCTCTGTTTCAATAATAATTTGCACATATTTATAGTCCAGGTATAATTACAAATAGTTCCGCTGCTAGCGCTAACTAAGCGTATTTGCAGTTTATGTAAGTTAATTTAATGAAAGTTCATATTGCCTGTAAATTTAAGAAATAAATTTTTATTTGATTTGATTTGATTTGATTTGATTTGATTATTATCATTATTATTATTATTATTATTATCCTCTTCTCCGCTTTTCGCAGGCTTACGTTGTAGCTTCTCGGGCATGAACCAAAGAGAAGTACGTTATGTTTCTTTGAACATTCTGCATATATGAGTGGAGTCAATGATGACTGATTTCTGAATAATACACTATTTGCATTTATTAGAAGGAATGGGATCATTATTTAAAGTATCCATGTACCGATGCAGTTGGATGTAATAGCGCAAAGAAATTTTAGACTATAAAATAAATATAATTTTTAGTAGTGATAATAGTGATATTTATTTAAAGAAGGGAGGAAAATTGTGGATAAAGAAGAAAAGGAAATAAATAAATAATGTAAATCGAAGTATTATTAGATTCCAGCTACGAAATAACAACACTGTGCTGCTACATTTTTCCTTGCTTATTTCCTAATGTTTTGCTGTTCAGTCGTGACCAAGTGCTCGTCGCACTTTGGTCACGATATGGCCAGTTTATAGTGTTCTATTTATCCTATTTCGGCATTCGTGTAATCCACGATGGCCATGGTTGTTGCAAAAGTCTGTTACAAAAAGTAAGTTCCACAATTTCTTTTTGTGTTTTTATAGCGGCACAACGGATCCTTAAATAGCAGCTTAATGATAATAATCAAATCAAATCAAACTTTATTATTATTATTATTATTATTCTTATTTTACAATATTTCCACAAATGCGCAGTTCTGCGCGAGTAGTGGATTCATACGGCGATATAATTAAATTTTTCGAATTAGAATACACATTAATGTACCTAAAGTAAAAGTTAGACAAACAAAAGATAACGAAATAAAGTAAAAATAAAGAATAAAAGGAAAGGATACGCGTGACATAAACTTAGCACTTGTAATGTAGTAATACATTTCTTTCATTTTGTATACACCGTTGTTATATTCGTGTATGTTAATACTCTCTTTATTTATAGTATTTAGTTTTTATTTTTTAGGTTATTGTTGGTTTTAAATATTATTTTTAATCCTTGTTTTTTAAATAAATTACTTAATTTTTTTATGTATATACACGGTACGGCAGCATAACTTCCTTTTTTAAAATGCGCCACTTTTTTCTACTAAATTTTTTAAAGAAATAATAACAGAAAATCGAAATAAAACTGCAAGGGAAGAAGCATACATATTTCCAATGGAATCTAGAGTATGTATTTCGATTTTCTGTTATTATTTCTTTAAAAAATTTAGTAGAAAAAAAGTGGCGCATTTTAAAAAAGGAAGTTATGCTGTCGCGCCCTGTGTATATATATACATATATATATATATATATTAATTACAACGTAATTCTTAAGCTACCCCCCAGAGAAAAAATGTCCTAATTTTATGTAACGAAATATGTAACGAAAAATGTAACGAAAAAATGTCTTAATTTTATGTAATGAAAGTTAAATGTAGGATTTTTATGATTACGTTATTTTTTTGTGTTGATGCCAGTAAGAATTACGTTGTAAATTTTGATCATTTTATTCAAAGACTAGCTGACCCGGCGAACTTCGTACCGCCTTAGAATCAATAAATTTTGTGTTAACTTATTAGTTGAATTAAATTCAGTTTTTTATTAAGATAAAATTAATACTCAAAATTAATTAAGTTCAATAAATGTACAAAAGTCAAAATGAAAAGTATTTTAATTACATTGAAAAGTATTTTAATTACGCGTGGCAGCAAGATCCCCCTTAATAACAAAAAACGTAATTTAATTTCTTAAAGTAAATTTATACCGATTTTTACGATTTCATACAGATATGATGTCCGTCTAAAATATGTAATGTGGAATTTAGAACGACCTCAAAAATCACCTTTAAAAAATTCATAATTTATCACCAGATATAACCATTTAAAAGCGAAATTCAAAATATAAAACAAAACACAGAAACCCTTTCATAAAATCTAAAAATTATAGTTAAAAAATGATTTAAACCCCTCTGTGGGGCCAAAAACAACAAAAAAAAATTAATCGTTTTTATAAATTTTGTTTTAAATTCCGTATCATATATTTTAGACAGACATTATATGTGTACGAAATCGTAAAAATCGGTATAAATTTACTTTAAGAAATTAAATTACGTTAGAAACCCATAGCCCATCATCAGCTAACAGCACAGAGTACACACTTTATTAAAAAGTATATAAATTGAGTGTGTACTCTGCGTTATTAGCTGATGGTATAGCCCGAAAAAAAAAAACATGCTTCCGAAGTAATTTACTTTAATTTCTTAAAGTAAATTTATACTGATTTTTGTTATTAAGGGGGATCTTGCTGCCACGCGAATTACATTCATTTTAATGTAATTAAAATACTTTTCATTTTGACTTTTGTACATTTATTGAACTTAATTCATTTTGAGTATTCATTTTATCTTAATAGAAAACTGAATTTAATTCAGCTAATAAGTTAACACAAAATTTATTGATTCTAAGTCGGCACGAATTCCTTATGTACGATACCTTGAGAATCGAAAAATGTGATGAACATGGTCTTGGTTTTCGATTTTGTCGCGCGAACCTTCGTCGGCCGTGGCTCTCCACTGCTCACCCATTCACTCGATTGCTTCTTGGTGGTAGCGTCATACTGATAAACCCATGACTCATCACCGGTAATAATTTTATCGAGCAGCGAAGCGTCTTCATCGATCAAATCAATGAAATTCTGCGACGAGTTCAGGCGCTGTTCTTTTTGCTCCAGCGTTAAAGAATGAGGAACGAATTTAGAACAGATCTTCCGCTTGTGTAAAACGTTTCGAATCAGTCAAGCATTCGGCATGATAAGTGGCGGTCTGCGACGAGAAGGGTTCGGATTTTGTCGGTGTTATCATCGGTACTCGTCGTCGTCGGCCGCCCACTTCTTGGCTCGTCTTGCACCGACTCTCTCCCTTCCTTAAATTGTTTATACCACTCGAATACCTTCGAACGGGCTAGACATTCATTACCATACACTTTTTTTAAATCGTTAAACGTTTGGGTAGCAGTTTTACCGAGTTTAAAATAAAATTTAATTACCAATCGTTGTTCCATTACGAAAAACGTGACACGTTGAAAGAACACACAAATTACAAAACCGTATCTCACCAAGAAATAATCACACTACTGACCAACAAAAAATCATACGCTATGTCAAAACATAGTACTACGTCACTGTAATAGTTTCCCTCAGATAGCGCCACTCGTTTCTTCAGAAAAAAATCAGTCCCCTTACTTTTCGGACAAACGGTGTATGTATAACTGCTTTAAATATTGCAATTCAGACCATAGCACGGGTCTTACCTATCGATCCCTTTACATAAAAAAGAGATCTCTAATTTTTAATGCTAAAAAAGAAAATAATGGTATTATAAGTAAAGAGCTCCTTAAAATAGTTGATTTACAAATTTTTAATGAATTTAAAACGAGATTACTCTGTCAAATGGTAAATTAATAAATAAGTTCTTTCCTAACGTAATAGAACACTTTAAAAACAAAAACATTAAAGTAAATTATTACATGACTCAAATACTCACTAGTCATGGTTCTATTGGATACTTTTTAAATAAATTAAACATTATTGCTGATAGTAAATGTTATAATTGTGAAAGTAATGAAGTAGAAAACGTTCAGCACGTAATATACACGTGTAGCAAGTATAATCACCTGCGACAATTGTATATGATTGACTGCGCACTTCAACTAAATGAAATTATTCTACTAGAATAATTTCCTGTATTCATTTCTGAATTATTTAAAATTAAACATATATACAAATAATCGCTACTGGTATCCATAAGTTAATTCGCAGGCTACTCTGGATTGTTATATTTCATTATTAAAGTAATAATAATAAAAAAAAAAATATATATATATATATATATATTGTTGTTTATGAAGGTAAAAGTTATGCAGCCTTTATTGTTTTTAATATTAGTTTCCTGTTTATATTTTAGTTTAGATATTTTATGTGTTTGTTTTCCTACCATTTTTTCAGTGTAACGGTTGTTATTTAGAATTTATTCTATTATTTTTATCTTATTTTGTTTTTTATTGAAATTATTCGGAGTGTTTATTAACCTATTTACGGCAAGTGTGAAATACTCGAACGTCTATGCTGAACAGTATATTATTCTATAACAATGGTAAATGTCCGTCCCCTAATACGCATTCTCGATTTCATGTTTTCGTTTTAAATTTTTATAATTCATTCGCTACATTTGTATTCTCGGTTTTGCTAACTTTCCAGCTGAAGATGGGCGTCACCTTAAACCATTACTGCCTAGTATACACATATTGTATATTTAAATTCGATCGTTATACTTGTGTATGTTATTTTTTAATCAAATTACTGTATAGTTTTGATGATTAATGAGCGTTAGATATAACTATGCAACATTAATTCGAAATAAAAGCGCCACAACATACTTCGCGCAACTGTTTTATCGTGAAGTTTACAGTATAACACTATGTGTTACTGTGTACAATAATTTTGGGAGTCAAGAAATGTTTTTCTATTAATACACACCACCACTATGCCGAACATTTTTATTAATAGACTATGATTTTTTTTTCTTTTAGGTTTAAGCGTATATTTTATTGGTGGCTGTATCGGTGCAAGGAACAAAATAAATAAACAAATCATAACTGGAAAAGAAAATTAAAAAAGAAAACTGCAAAATTACAATTTTCATTTTTAAACGGGTTGCTAAGTAATTTTGAAATAAATAAAATTCCGCTAATCTTCTTCGGCGCCCAGAAGCGGAAAATAGAAAATTTATAAAAATAAACAGTTAATGGAGGCAACAGCATTTAAACAAGTTTATATAAAAACTTCAATGGCATTTCGCTACAATAATGAAACGATTAATAATACTCTTTATGGTAAAAACAATTAGAAATCCACCGCTTAAATTAAAACCCCCCATAAATCAAGCTTAGATGATTTTTAAATACGGGGTAATTAGCACCCGTAAATGAGTTTTTAGGTTAGTTTTGATGTTTTACCGGAATTTGACTTTCTTTATATATTTTATTTTTAATTCTTAAACTCCTACCATTATAACTGCATGTGTCACAGCTCTCTGTATTATTTAATTTATATAAAACAAATTAAGAGTATTATGTAGTTTCTTGATAATTAAATATCGCTGTAAGTCAAATATAATAATCCCAAAACGCTAATTTTTTGTGCGCTCTATGTACAACAATATCGATCTTCCACGTATTTTACGATATATTTTTCGATAGGACTACTATTTTCTATATATTGCGAGAATTTATTGAAAAGTGACGATTTTATTTTTTATTAAAATGAAGCGGAAAATTCTACAAATTTTTATACTATTTAAATCTACTCGTTAATCTAGCGCACTCAATCTAAGCCCGAGATATATGCTTCGCAGCCTATTTAACATTTTTATATCTTTCTTCTTTGAACCTTTCTATCTCCCCTTCAAAATCTTCTTCTATTGTTTTTTCTCTTCGTTCTCTTAATCCCGATTTAGTTTTTGTATACTTAAATTCCATACTTATCCCTCGTAAAGATTGCTTTTGCTATCTCGGTGCGTATTCCTTAACAGCCCCGTCTGTCCTCTTTTACGAACATATAAATTTCCTTTCCTATTCTGCCTTTAAAAGATTGAACCTACTGAAAATTCTTTCCCCAACAAAATGGGAATCCTTTTCTCCTCATTTCTTTGTACAAAAAATCGATTTTCTAAACTCGATCATACTGTTCCGTTGTCTACGGTTGTGCCTCTAAATCACTTCTTTCCAAGCTGGATGTAATCCAAAATTCTTGTATTCATCTTTGCCTCGGTGCTCTTAGATCTTCTCGAATACCAGCCGTTCTCGCTGAGTCAATCTCGCCTCCCCTTTTCATCCGCAGATGATCCTATTTTTTAGGATATCGTTTCTTGTGTAAACGCTTACCGCTATCATCAACTCTAGACTTATTCCTTCATACCTTTCTATTCTGCAAAACTGGCGCTTTACTCTCAAGAAAATTCCTATTCTAACCCACATTGCTTTGCGGCTGTTTTCACCCTCTACAATTTCGTATAATAATTTCCCTTGCTCTTTTCATTCAATTTTGCAGATCTCTCCAATCCTCCTAATGCTATTCTACATTTATCTCTTTCCTCCAAATCCCTTTTTCGAATACAACAGTTATACAGGAGAATTCCATAGTTATATCGAATCCCGTTTTCCTTCTCACATGACCATTTTTACGAATGGTTCGACCTAATAGAGTTGGAGCTTCTTTCATCCTTTCGAGTATAAATTTCTCTGAATCTTTTCGTCTCCCTTCTTTTTGTACTATCTTTACGGCCGAGCTAAATGGCCATTCTACGTTTCATAATCTATATGTCCTCCCATCGATCTTATTCTAAATACCTAATTATCTCCGACTCCATGTGTGCTCTTAAAGCTATATATCCTCACATTTCCCCTCTCACTCCTCTGATTTGTTTATCTTCCGTATCCGCTCCCTCGTTCTGACTTTTTTCTCACTTCATGCTATCCGCATTGATATGCTCTGTGTCCCCAGTCATATGGAAATAAACGAAATGGCAGATTCCGCGGCTCAAATTGCTGTATCCTCCCGTCTTTATTTCACTAAAATTCTCGCTTCTAATTTACTCCCATTGTGTAAAAAGTTTCACGTTAGATTTTGGTCAGATTTTTACGTTTCCTCCTTTTCCAATCAATCTTTCTTTTATTTTTCCATTCAACCTAATCTTCCTACCCGGTCTTGGTTCTTCGCCGCTCCGTTATTGTCTCTATCATCCGTTTACGTATCAATCATACTCTTCCTCCTTCTCCATGTTTTCATTTTCATCTCGCATCCTTTCCCCTAATTATCCTCTTCATCCTGACGACGAAGACGTCTGCGATCCTAAATCTTCTTTGAATGTCCATCCCTCGTGAATGAACATACCTCTTTGTACTCCGCTGTGTTATCACTTTAACCTCCCTAATGCTTATTGCGCTTCGTGTATCTTATCGTTTCCGCCGATCTCCGTTGTCCCTATCCTCAGTTCTTTTATTTTATCAATATTTGACACCGACTCTACATTTAATTGATTCTTTTCCATCGTGTCGTTTCTCGACGTAGATATCCGTTGCTAGCGTGCCCAAAAGGAGATAAAAAGTAAAATTAAAATAAAAATAACATTTTTATATTAATTAAAAAATTTAGAGTCCTTTGCGAGAAAAAAATGATAGCTTTCATCTTTGTTCATTTTAATTCTTCCTTTAATAAAATTATTTTGTTTGCATTTTTAAAATTGAACTTTTATTTATGTGTTACACTCGTGTTCACAGCGATTTCGCAAGTAACGATAATAATCTGTTCTTTCGCTGTGACAGATTTGAGAATCTTAGGACTATGTATTTTGAAAATTAGTTGCTGTGGTAACACTCTTCTATCGTATACGCTGCACCATTTTTTTTTTTGCTATGTTGCGGGCATGCTATTTTAATTGTAGTATTCAAATTTATTGTAAAAAGTAGAATTTTAGTATAACCCTTACAGAGATGCATCATCGGTTTTTGTCAAATAGAAAATCTTCAGAAAAATTGTACTTAAAATAATACACGGTTTGCGTGCAATTTAACATATTTATGTTTTTGAATTGTGCGCCATTTTTGCCCAAGATAAGTATGGTCCAAAGATGCTAAAGAACCCGTGCATTATTTAGTTGCGGACCAAAAATTTTTCTGGTCGTACGGAAAATTTTCTGTTTCTCAAATACGATTTATTCGGAACCATTAAAAAGGGGCGTGATTATTTTGTATAAATTCTAAGTTATTATATTCAAAAAATCATTGCTTTTTCAAAATGTGATGTTTTTGTAATACCGAGATGAGGAGTCTTCCATTCTGAGAGGGTTGTACTGCGCTAGAATTTGCACTAGATTTAATTCTCACAAAGGGTGGGGGTGGAGGGGGGGGGCTATCTACATCAAACAGAACCGCATTCGGTTGCAGAACGATTCCTGTGAATTTACCTCGCGAAACCACGAATTTTATTTCACATTCAGCAATCCGTGTGAATTATCCTTCCCTAAAATGGGGAAAAATACGGGTAAAATTCACGAATTATCAATATTGTACGGGGAATGATCGAATAATTTCACTGATAGAAAAATTAAATATTTTTCGTAATATAACCAATGTGTAGTTTAACAGTGTAAACGAAAAGATGGCACTTGAATTAAAGTTTAAATATTTAGGAAAATGTCTTAGTGTTCAGAAGAGCCTTTGCTATTATAAAATAGGATATTGAACCCTATGTACGGAATTTCGCAACTGTGAAATTAATGAAAAAACAGAGAACTATAACATGCTTAGAATTATTGCTAATTCGATTTCGGAATAGGTTAAAAGAGAACAGCCAACAGTTACGGTTTCAAACTAGAAGAATATATCCCGACAACTTACTAATTTTAGATATAATGCTAAAGAAATTCGAGAACTAAAACACACTAAATAGACAAATATCGTATCGATGCTTATTTATATACTTGCTTGGTGGAATACACATTTCTTTCAATTACATGCTCGGCTCGGCCTATTGCAACTACGGCATATACAACGCGAACAAGACGTAGTACGAGTGTAGATTACTTTAAGAGGGTTTCAAATTTTATATCCGACATACAATTTCAACCATCGACCAAAATCCCAGGCCTTATTTCACTAAAATTAAAAAATACGTGTCAACCCCACGAGGAAACACAAGCGATCTACTTCACTAGACACAGGAAAAAATATGTAATATGGAATTTAGAACGACCTCAATAATCACCTTTAAAAAATTCACAACTCATCGCTAGATAACCCTTTAAAAGCGAAGGCTGCTCTATGTAATTAAAAAACCCATTAAAGTTCAGGAATAATATTGTGCATTGGAAACCAGGGAAGTAAGATATCTTGGAGTTAGATCTTAAGCTTAAGTTTCATAAACAGATCGGACACGTATACTGAGTAAAATGAATCTACTGACAAAATCGTTGTATCCTCTGATATCCAGGATCTCATGACTAAGTCTAATAGACACAAATTTCGGCCATTTTGGCCTCGCAAAGAGCTGTGCCTCTTAACCTCTCTTGTTTACATTTCTGTCTCTTTCTCTTCTATACTTTGTATAAAATTATCAAAATTTACAACGTAATTCTAAATCGGTCCATACGAATATAATAAACATAATCAGAAAAATCCTATAAAATATAACAAACGTTATATAAAATTGGCACATTTTTTGTTACATAAAATTGGGACATTCTTTTTTACATAAAATTGGGACATTTTTTGTTACATAAAATCGCGACATTTTTTGTTATATAAAATTGCGACATTTATTGTTATATAAAATTGCGACATTTTTTGTTATGTAAAATTGCGATATTTTTTCTTATGGGGGGTAACCTAAGAATTCTCTTCTTCAGGTGCCGTACGCTATAAAGCGCGTTGGCGAAACTTATTCGTACATTTTTAGCTTAACGATGTAGGTTGTGTACCAAGCAATTATTATATGCAATGCAGGTGTACACACGCAAGACTACATTCGGAAGCCTAAGAATTACATTTTAATTAATATATATATATATATATATATATATATATATATAATTGTTTTCATTTAATTTATCCTGCAATTGTCTTTAGAACCTTACATAGAACACTCGTGTTTTAAGATAAAGCGGCAAAATATGATAGATTATTCTGCTAAACTCTTGATTAGTTAAGCTGAAATTATTTTAGATTGCGAAAACAATCAAACGCGATTGTAAATAAATAAATATTATTGGGCGAAATCGGTCAGCTGTTTCGATTAGTTTTAAATTAATCGACCTTTTATGGTCATGCAATAATAGCGGAGAGGCTATTTTTCCCCCCCGATGAATTGCTTTATTTCTTACTTCACTTAGCTTTTGTTACGCGTCAGCCTTTTTATTTCGCTTTAAAATTTTAGTCAAGTCGTTTTTTTTTGTTTTCGTTTTCGTTTTATTTTCATTTTTTCAGTTCAGCCTTTGAACCGCGTCGGAAAATTACCATTACGAATATTTTAAATCTATTACTAATGATAATTAAATGAGACGAAAAATATTTTAACTGTGCTGATTATTTGTAGGCTTCAGGCTTAGGGTATAGGGAAATAACCGGTTACATAATATCACTCTGCGCGGAATCATTGTACATAACCGATAATTTTGGACGCATTGCTTTAAACTATGCAAATTACTTCAAAGCTAGAAGCGAATTTATTCAAGAGATAAAGGAAGCCATGATTAAAATATCTTCCGAAGCAATGGTAATGTGTCACTTCAGTACGTAACAATTTTTATAACACGTTTTCGTATGTTTGCCATTCACGGTAATGCTGGAAATTCCTTAAAACCCATTTCGAAAATGTAAAAAAAATTCTCATCGACACAGCAATTTGACGCAGATATAAGAGCAGCGCTTTTTTCGAATACGTATTCGCGGCTATCATTAAGTGATTTATTAGCGGATTATTTTAATTTTAGAACGTTTCAAAGTGGAGCAAATTAAAATAAACCTTTCCTCCTTACAGAAATATTACGATATTTTAACTGTTTACGCAATATTTAATGAATTCGAGATCTGCCACTTTTTCGGTATTCGCTAATGAAGTTGTGTGACGACATTATGAAAACGAAAACACTTTGAATAGAAGCGACTTTTTTCATTTGATTTATTATTTAGTTTTTAAAAAAGTATGTACACTTGCAGTATACATGAGTTTACGTTTGGATGTACACGGCTTATTATTCGCGTATGGCATGCGTGTTTACATATTTGCGAATTCGCGTGAAAGTGTGTAAAAATATCCATGCGAAATGTGGGAAAGGTTGACGATAATTAATTTAACACTGTGCAATACACGTATTTATATAATGAATACGTATATCAAGGTAATTATACTATACTTAGGTAGGCGTACGTGTTTTATCATTTCAGTAGCCACGCATAACACGCCACGCTAAACAAGATTAATTTGAGTTTTATTTTGTTGTGTTTATTCCGTTCACTGAAACCTCTCAACGTCATTATATCATTATTTTTCATCGTTGCATGCAGTCAAATAATACAAAATTACCCAGAAACTCGCTTATATTATTTTTGTTTAAATCGTGAAAGTAATAATAATAATAATAACAGAGATCAATATAAATATTCGGCATAAAAAAACAAATGTTCATAATTTATGCGATATTAACGAACGAGACAATTCCCGAAAACAACTTGTGACCACCAGTTCGGCGAGTTAATCTCGTAAGTTTTCACGCTACATAAAAAGAAATCAAAATCTGCAGAGAAAAAATATGTATGTGTAATTCATATAATTCAAACAGAAATAAAGTTCTCATTTACAGTACCTCTTCTATACTCTTAAGTTTAATAGCATATCGGTTTTTCAATACATGTTTTTTTTTGCCAATTTTAATTTAACAATTGTACACATGAATTCGTCACCTCCGGGTGTAGTTCATTTGTAAAATTCTGATTTTATCAGTATTGGTTAACACCTACGTCTTGGGGATTTTTACGAAACTATTTATTTAAAAAAAAACATAAGTGATTTGTAGCGTGTTGAAAGAAAGTGTTTATAAAACAAAAAAGAAAAAAAAAAGAAAAAAAGAAGCAGATATTTTTGAAAAACTTAATTATAAACTTACATGAAACACACCGTATACGTTATCTTTAAAAGGTATATAGCATTTAATCTTCTTACGTTTGTTATTGCAACCCCGGTTGTGTCGTCGTTTATTAGAATTTGTAGTCTTTTCTATTTTTTATAATTTAATAAATTAAAATCAACTACGCGTAATAAAATGAATAATGTGCCTTAATACTTTCTCCAGAAAGAATTCAATCAGAAATCCCAGGGGTACACCATCAGGTCCATGCCGAGAATTTTGGAAAGGGAGGAAGGGGGTTAAAAATTTTCTTCGCATATTTATTTTATAAATAAAAATACATTTTTCACTAATATTCATGCTATTAATAATTTCCATCACTTTGATTTATATGTATTAATAATTTAAATAAACGAATTACCCCCCGGCATATGAACATTAATAAAAATTACACATATGTGTTATTGATTATACTCGTAACAAAAAATTTTGCATAAAATATTAATGAAGTACCTAACCTATTTCAGTTCTCATGGGGGGGGGGGGACCCCCAAAACCAACCCCGTGGACACGGCCTTGGGTACACCATTATCACATTGTATTTAAAATAATCGAATGAAAATAAAAATTGAATTATTTAAAATGTTCGCAATAGAATTAAAATAAGAAAAGTATGCCCCTAACGTTTTCCTGCGATCAGTTTCGCTTTTGTTCCCATATTCGTTTATTAACAGTGCGTCGTCGTCCCATACACACACTGGTAGGAGTAAAAATAATTATAAAGTTCATAATCTACTAAGTGTGAGGGCCACTTAATATCTCCCGCTTTCCTTAGTTTTCCATGTTTTTCCGATATCGAATTTGATTTCAAGAAACTGGGGGTATAGCAATGTTTTGTAACGAGATAAATTTAAAACACTTTATGGACACTACGACCTGTTATTAATATAAAACAATAACCACAGACACGCACGATCAGATACGATGTTGAATTGTTCTCATTTTATTTCTGCACAATCGTAAAAATGTATTTTTAGTTTCTTGTCACAGTTTTCCTTAATAAAACTACACTTTTGGCACAAAAATATCTCTAATTGCTATCCCTATATATGAGAAGCTCAATTCTCATTCTGATAATTTTAAATACACGCCTATATAACTGTAATCTTTTTTTTTTAATATAAAATTCAAATACTTGCCGAAAAAGCATATCAGCTAATTCCTAATCCCCTCGGTGACGTAGTGCGGAACTCGAATTTTCAAGAATCTTTTTAGTTTAATTATTATTTTCCTAATAACTACTGCAAATTTTATAAATGATCTATCAAAAATGGTTGTTACAGTAAGAATTGCCCCCCCCCCTTGTTTGTAACTTCTGACTAACTTCGTTGTGGCTTTTAATACAATTTACCCAACTGCACGCGCTTTAGATATATTTCTATGAACGTAATCGGGAATTGGTAAATTTCTGATAATATCTAAGCCTATCTCATCAGATAGCCCGCCGCCATATGTAAACAAAACTTTGGCATTTCTACATTTTTTTTTTTTCCGGTTTTAAATCGATTTCATTTACTCGCATGGGATAAATTCAAATCAAAAATATTCTCTCTCAGTTTAATATTTAATGTGCGACTGAAATTTACTAAGCATTTTATTTTCGTAATTCATAATTCATTATGTAAGAGAAAATGAATAAAAATGTAACAACAGGCGAATTTCAATATTTTCCTACGGGGGGGGGGGTCTTCTCATCAGTTCACGAATTACTATTTTCTTTACACTGCTAAATAGTACATGGAAAAAAAGGTAGCTTAATAAGCCATGCAGCACTTGGAACTGTTATATCATTTTACATTGTAAAATTGGACAAAATAAGTTGGATTCATTTGGCCACTTTATTTTAACGACCAGTTGAAATTATTGATGGATTAAAAGTAGAATGAAAAATGAAAAGCGCATTTTATAACAGACTTGTTCAATGATATGAGAAATATGCGCCATAATTCTTCAGTCGATGATATATTGGAAGGGAAAAAGGATCTTGTTACAAAAAAAAAAAAAACAAAAAAAAAACAGAAAACCGGACACAGGTTGTTTCAAACTGTTGTGCAGTCAAGAGTAGCTGAAGAAATGTCGATGATGAATATGTTAAATATTTAGTGTGTTAATCTGATTTAAAGTAATCCTAAATATTGATGTAATAACGTGTTTTCAACGGCGAATACATTGGCATAATAGCTGACACAAAAAGGACCACTCAATAATACCGCGACGAGAGGTATCCAATGTGTACGGTCAGACCGAAGTAACATTTACTGGCTGAAATCACGGAGCATTTTCATGAATACTAAGACTGCAACTGGAAAAAGAAGAACGGATAAACCGGTAGAGTAAAGAAACCGCGCCAAATCCCTTGAGACCACCAGGAAACACAAAAAGAGATGATGGCCAATATGACGCACGCAATAAATCGAATACGAGTCGGCTGTGCTCGTACGGGTTTCAGAAATTATGAAGTAGG
Source organism: Icerya purchasi (assembly GCA_039619475.1). Classification (NCBI taxonomy): domain Eukaryota; kingdom Metazoa; phylum Arthropoda; class Insecta; order Hemiptera; family Monophlebidae; genus Icerya; species Icerya purchasi. The sequence continues at coordinate 588,058,027 of CM077115.1, forward strand.
GTCTAGTGAAAGATTCGAAATGTCAAACACCAGACAATACAACATATACTAGCAAGGGCGTCGCCAGCCGATGAGCCAGCGGGGCAAGAAGATAGAAAGAGGATATGAGTTATAGGAAAAATAAAATTTATAAGTTGTAGTAAAGGCTTAATATTTTATTAAACAAGAATAAAATCTTAATTGAAATTTCGTGGGTTTCTGGCAAATTGTTCATGATTACGCGCGCCTATGAATACTCATCACGGCTAGTTGATTAAAAAGTTTCAAGGCTCCAGGGAGAAGGCAGCTCCCCCTGCCCTCCCCTGGCGACGTCCATGTATACTAGTGTGCAAAAAGAATCCGACGAGTTGTAAACAATGTATGATTTCATCGAAAAGCGGATGGCAAAGAGATCCTGGCTGAATATTAGTGCGATAAAATATTTACAAAAAAAATGTCGAGCGAATCGGATACGAAAAGAAAAAGAAGAATGGCGACCTGGAATATATACAGAGAAGCCAATGAATGACGATGCCATAAAATCCGTCAAATTCCCAAATATTTGAATTAGTTTTGAGTATTTCAAACGAAAATTTTTAGCTTTCCATGTGAACGCATATTTTTCTACGACAGCCTTTCTTGTTGGAACTACTATAAAGCGTACTGAATAAGAAAAACTCTAATGCTTTGTGGACGCATTAGAAATCAAGGTTGTTTTATACGACGCAATAATTTCGCTGACCGACTAGAACGGTAATAAAAACAAAATATTAATATGTGTAATCTCATTGAACATATAATAAAAAAAAAAAAAAAAAAAAGCCATATTTTTAAAAAATTAGCGATGTTATTATTGTAAAAAGAGCCGATTACAAATGTTACAAATTCTACAAATTGCACATAAAACAAGGCATTTTAATAAATTCTTACAATAATAAAATTTAAAATATGCGAATTGTTACTGTGGTAACAATGATTTCGTAATAAAACTATGTCACCGGTGTAATGTTTTTTCTGTTTCAAACACAACTGCCGAAGATAGAATATAGCGAATGAGTAGTAGTACAAAACAGTATTTTCGGTGCAATTTTTTCTTTTAATAGAGCTAAAAGAAAGTTTCACGTTTTTTACATTAATTGCTCAAGTTTCCAATTGTCTTTTAATAAGAAAAAAAAATACTGCTAATAAAAATGAAAGAACAATAAATATTGCGAAATTAAGAAACGTTCGCGTAGTCTTCAAAAATTACATATTCAGGAAGTTTTCTAAGAACTTTTTTTTTCTTTGGAGGGGGGGGGGGGGTGAACACTAGACCCTCATCTAGAAGCGATTAAAAAAAGAAGGGTCAGTTAAATACTGATCTAGTTATAGCAAAGCACGACAAAGTCGCAGGGGCGAATAGAAATACAAAAGCGCTTGACCAAATATTTAGAAAAAAACGCTGTGCCATAAACATCTAAACGTAGAATAATTTAACGGTGTAAAGATTTTTTTTTTTTTCTGGAATCGTCGGTCAGGGGCATTACCACCCAACATTAGGTTGTGTTAGTGAGAGAAAGGAGGAAAAACGAATTAAAATTGAATATTACTGGAGATAGAAGTAATGAAGGATGCTATAATAGGAATGACCGCCGGGGATGGAAGAGAAATAATAAACGAAGCACTGTACGGAGTAGGCAAACCGAGTTTCAGGAGCTGACTATATAGAAGTGAAAGCGTTCTATCGATATAAACACGCATTCGAAGAAGATGTGATTTGTGTCGCAGAGCAAATCTCAGAATCATCCGGATGGAAGGAACAAACGGGAGAAGAGGACGTAGAAAATCGAAAAGAGGATACCGGAAGTCGACTATGATCTGGGCACGAAGCCTGCAAATAGAAGAGAGATGAGAAATCGCGAGAGATGATGGAAGTCATAGTACCAAAGGTACGGAGGTGTGTAAAGATAGAACGGAAAAAAGGAAAGCAAGAAGATTCAAAAAAAAAAAATTGATTTCCGGGAGAGAATGAAAGAGACTCCAACTCGATATCAAATATGCATTGATATCTGGCATACCGATTTTATTTACAGTTTTATGTTTGAAACTTCCGCGTATTTTTCCGTTCCGCATTTCAACCTATGTCGAATATTTGAAGTTTCATTTAACTGGCTTAGTTTACTCATAAACGCAGCCAGAATCCAACAATAAGAAGAAGGTGTGAAATATTATTAAAATATGAAAATGTTTCTTACCGTATAAGAAGAACATTGATAGAAGTAACATTTATATGCATGAAATCGGCTAAACAAATTCATCTTTTACAAAATACGATTTTACAGTTGTTAACTTCCAAAAACTCTTTAAATTTTTCTTATACATAAACATCTTTGTGAACATTTCAAAAAGCCAATTATTCAGTTGAATCTCATTCGTCGAGTTCTGAGATACTAAAAGCGTTGGGCGTGACTTTTTGCAGCTTTAGCTTGATAGAACAATTTAAAAAGTTACAGTAAAAAGTAAATAGCGAGAATTTTATTAATTTTTTTTTTTTTTATACACATTAGAAAAAATTATTCCTAAACAGCAGCTATGGAATTCAGATTGTTATTTCCTTCTCGTAGCAGCACTTTGACTTGATTACTTCGCGAAATATTTCTTACTATAATTAGACACTAGATAAAAACAATATGTGAATTAAAGACGTTATTAAATTTAATTAAATTATACAATGTTCGAACTTATCGATCTCCTACTTTATTTATTATCTGCACGTTTAGCTAAAAAAAAACGAAATGCAGAAGCACATTAAAATAGAACGGAAGTTGTTAGAACAGATTCCGAATGCGCCTAGAATACCGAACGATGCACTAAGTCGTACCGAAAATTGGTCATTTTTCAATGGGAAAAAGCAACAAAATCTTCGCAAAGCATCAGTTGTAAATTCGAATCGGTTTCAAGTATGTTATAATTATGTTTTTTTTTTCCAAAATCTTAATGTAGCATTTATTTTTTTTCTATCTTTTCCGGCTCTGCGTAAGAAGGAAGAAAAATAATTTGCCCCGTTTAAAAAAATATTCAAAAATTTCTCGCATCAATTTATTGGAAAATTCAGAAAATTTCTATTTCAAGTTTACTTTCGACCAATAAAATTATTTCTTTCGTAAAATAAAGTAAAATTTTCTATTTAAAATAGTACTAATTCGAATTATTAGCTAACTCCCGTAGATCATTTATTTCTAGCTGAGCGGTCGTACGGGAATTTAAAAGCGCTCTCCGCATTAATCATTTATTTTTATACTTTATTAAAACATATGTGTTTGAAGAAAAATATAAATAAAAAATGCCGAATCGCAAGCAGTGTGTATGCTAGAGTGAGCGGCTTAATTTAAACAGCAAGCAGCTAAGAAATTTGATTAATAGCGGTGTTTTATTAATGGCGAAGTGATAAAAATATATACACTATTATTATACTCTGAGCATATCTGCATGCATTCTTGAGTAATAAAATCGCAGAAAATTTGCGGACACTTTTCTATCCTAAAATGCGTTTTACCAGCGTCATATCTCGAAGCATGTATAAAAATCAATGTTTCTGTTTATCGACATATCCGAGAAAAAAAGCAAAAGTATAAAGAATGAAACTTACAAAAGTATAGGCAACGAAGAAAGCAACAGCGATTTGGTTTTGGACAGTTACAAAAGTAGGCGTCCTAAAATTTGCTCCACTTCTGAAGAAAAATATTAAACTTTATCAGAAAAATACATGTATATCAAAAATTATTTACATTATTGCCGACATGTTCGTCGGGAACACAGTTCTCTAATCATGGTGTGAAAGTAAAGTAAACTAAGTCCCTCATACTCCTCACAAGGTATCGGGGATTTTGAAGTTAAGCTTTTCATAATTGTACCGAGCCTAATGGATCTAAAGAGAATATTGAGTTCCTTTCTACTTGGGATTCGCCTTTACTTCCCGAGATTTCTCCGATACCCAATTATTTCAGGGGCTAAATAAACCTGGGAGCAGCTTGGATCCGGAACGAGACGAGTCTCAAAAATCCATGATACCTCTGGTTTGGTAGCCAAGTGCCTTAACCATTAGGCTACCGCGCTGCAATGCGATAACAATTTATTACAAGCGGGAATTAGGTTTTTTATTATAACGAAAATTTTTATCGAAAACTGAAATAACATGTTTTACTATGCACCAATGATATGGGTAAGTTCGTTATTTCTTCGGATACGGATCCCCTGAACTGGTTCGAGAACTGCATCCTAGATACGTGTATCCGTCGGACCTAAATGGATCATCCTACATCTGTGTGCGCAGAGCACTTAACATTGGCATTAATTTGCATTGGTTGAAATCGCAGCGTCCTGAAGTTTTTTTTTTTTTTTTTAATTGGGCTTGTCAACCAAGGACCTTCACTCAGAAACAATTAAAGGAAAACGAAAGTTATATAATGAGGCGATCAGATATCGTTAATAAGAAGGAAACAATGGAGGGGATAATAAGTGTAGAAGGAAAAGACAGGATATAACGAGCACAAAAAGGAGCAGGAAGCCCCAACCTAAGCGAAAGAGCAGAAACACGTGATCGGCGTCACAAACAACTGCATCATTATGAAAAACCGCCGTACAGCACACATTTCCAAGTGTAACACACTTTCTAATACAGAATTACTTTTTCGTTTGGTTTTGTCAAAGTGTAATTACTATATATTAGTTTTGTTGAATACAAATTGAATACAATTTTTTTGTAAAACTATTTTTAAATAGACTCCTCCCGTTCTCTCTTATACTCAATCCATAGACAAAATAAGATATTATGACAAATTTGTTCAGAGACATTTAAGAATTCAAAATATTATTCGTTTTCTTACACTTAATTTGAATATACTGAATCAATCGAAATTTATTTTGTCAAAAAAGAAAGGAACATAAACTCTTTCCGTCAGTTTTGGTACATCCAATTATTTATTAAAAAAGTAATAACATTATAATCACAATATAATCGTCTTATTGAATTAAACTTCTCTGTAACTTACGTTTAATACTATCTTTTTTCATTACAAATATTCAAATATGGAAAATTTACTGATGATCGGTATGCTAAGAAATTTTTATTTTATTCTTAAAAACACAAATCGTAAATCAGGATAATTAAAAAACTTGGAAATATATATTCAGAAATACAACGATCGACGAAAATACGTTATATTGCTATTAAAATATTTTGCTTTTTTTCAAATTCTTATTCTTTCATTTAATAACAAGGGTTGCGCATATAATTAACATATAACAGTTGATCTTACATGTAAAATTATACCAACCTTGAACAATAAAAGAACTGTGAACTGAATATTCTTTCTGTTACGGATATGTAGGTGATAATGTGTATACATATGTTTCAGGAAACACAGGACAGAGAAATGATTAAACTGGAAAAGGAAAATTTTGTGAAAAGTAATCAAAACAAACAAAATAACCAGCAGGATCAGTCGAAAGCTTATTTCAAGCCTTTATTAAATGAAACTAACAGTTATTACCAAAAGAATGCAAATCAAACCAACGATAATTATACGGGTATCGGGAAAATTAGATACGAGGATAGTGGCGTCGACAGTGAGACGCCTTTAAGTTCTGCAAGTGTTTTAATTGACGAATTAAATGAGTTCACCAACAGTTGGAACGAAGATGAAGATGATCATAATGGTGATCCTAGTGAAAAAAATATCCTATCATTGACTAATAATAGCGTAAATAATTACAACAGTAATAGTTATAATGCTACTGATGATGAAAATATTAATAACGATAATAATGGTAATGGTGATAACAGTAATAACGATAGTGGTAATAATAATAATAATAATAATAATAATGATAGTTCCAATAATAATAATAATAACAACAAAAATAATAGTAATAATAATAATGGCAACAACAACAATAACAATAATTATAATAATAATGACAATAATAATAATAATAATAATAATAACAACAACAACAATAACAATAAAAAAAATAATAATAACAATATCGATGATGGTAGCAGTGATGATGATGACTTGTGTAATAATAATAGTACTAATAACAATGCAGATGACACTAACGATGGTATTAATGCTAATAGTAACGATAATTTTAACACTAAAAACGTTAAAAAAGATGTTAACAATGATTTCTCAAAAGCTAATACAAATTTTTATTTCGGAGACACTGTGAATAATGCAAATAGTTTTAGTAGTGAAACTATTAAGTCTGGCGGTGTTGAAAAATACTTTGATGAAGTAAAAAACCAAACTAACTTTTCTGATACAAACAATAAAAACAATAGCAATGCAAATAATTTGGCTGTTATTAGCGACAATGTAGACAACAATGATATTAATGTAGAAAAAAGTAATAGCTTCTTCGATGGCATTAATGAAGAAAGTAGTACCAGTTACACCGTCAGTGACAATGAAAAAAATTTCGCCATTTCAAAAGTGAATAATAACAGAATGAAAAGAAACAGCCAGACTTCTTATAACCATAATCCAGGTAACCATACCAATCGTTTTTTTCGTTGGTATCTCTAATTTATATAGATAATATTTTAATTATTATTATTTGAAAACAACCTCACATTATATATATATATATATATAATCTGCCATCGCAGTTCATTAATAATTCCCATTTTTTTTTGTAGTATTTGTAACAAAATTAATTTCTTTGGGATTTACAGTGTACAATTCTGTAACCACAATATTTTTATTTTATTTCTGATCCCTTTAATCATCCCCGCACTGTAACTTTGTGAGACAGGTTAGAATGACTAACAAAATTAAACTATTCATTAAGTTTATGTTCCATCTTCGTTCAATTTATCAACTTCGAAGACAACAATATCTCGGTAGAAAATATTAACAAGGCTATTGCCATGGATATTTCTATTGTAAAGATCTGGGTCTGCTCCTCCTCGTTTTCACTATTTTTGAGCGTTTGTTTCGTTCGTTTTCGTTATTGTGATCGTATTATTTATATTTTCGATAATTTTTAAGATTATCTAGTTATATTATTCGTTGACAGTTCTATCTGTGTGATCGATAAAGTTGGTTAATTGTCGCTGTAGTTCATTTGTTATTTTTTCATTTTTAAATAAGTGTATAATTTGCACTGTATTTTTTATTTCTTTTTAATTAATTTGCAAAATAAAATTTACTTGTTTCTTCTTTTGTTTATTTATTTTTTAATTCAGTAGAAACATCAGAAATATAAAAAACTATCGCTTTGAAAATAATTTTGATTCTACATTTAAAAATTTCATTCCATATTTTGAAAAAAGAAACAACCAGGACTGCTTATTTAAATGATTATATTTGTAATTTTTAAAAACTTATTAATTGTAATAATTCAATAGCAAACCTCAAAGAAACTCAAAGTTTAAAATTCTATTTTTTTTAAACCTAGTGTTTATTGCCGATGGTTTAGTTAACCGCATCTAGTTTTTATTTCAAATACTAGAAATATTCACAGTACACAATTAAAAACTGTGTTTACTATTTGTTTCTTTTTTTTTTTTTAACCGGAAAAATTTATATTTACACCGTCCGAATGGAAAAATTTTTGTATATTGAGCGGCATTTGAAATTTAGGTTTAGAAACAAGTTTGTATCGGCTGGATAAGAAAAAGTTGAAATTGAGAAGCAGGCCACACATGAATGTACTAATTCATAAGTTTATCGTTTTCTACTAACTTTGTCTGTATTGTCGGAACAGCTTTAATTGTTCAAACTTTAATATTATAAGTATATTTTCTTTTTTATCATGTAGTAATTAATCTTTATAGTAACTTACAAAAAGACAAAAAACTCTTTTTATAAACAAACAGTTCAATTATTGATATTAATTTTTAAAGTTAATATTGCTGTAACGTAAATGCAGAAATACACGTTTTAAAATTACATTAGATCGATATATTTTGGAATTACAATTGCGGGTATGTTTGCTTTTAAATTCAAAAACTAGCGGTGACGAGTAAAAATGATTAACAACGAAATAAAGTTTGCAGCCGCGTGAAAAACAAAATCAAACATTACACATGGATAATTACTGATATACAACATTTGGACACACTTGTGTAACAACTTTAAAAAGGCAAACATTTAATACACCAGTCCTCAAGGTACAGTCTTGCACGCAGATTTCTATTACATAGAAAATAATGTCATGAGTGCGCTGCTTATCTGTACCCCGCTAGCGACGCCCATGTGACTATGTATAGAATTCTTCTTACAATGAAAAGAACATTTTCACTCACTCCTTATAATCAACATCGGTATTACATAAGGCCGTTACGAACTATAAATAACATCACTATCAATATAAAAATAACAAACATGTTGAGGATTTTGAGCTCAACTATGAGCTCTGCTGTAAAGGCATCGAAATTCATAAAGACCGCTAGCGTGGAAAATGGAAAACTGTTTGTTTTAAAAAATTCATTAAGGCTGAGAAAGTGATCATCAACAAGCGAGACTTTATGTTTATTTGAAAGGAAAAATAATACAATTAAATGTTTTAACGTTAGAATAAACTTTTAAAATTACTTGTAGCGAGATAATGGCTAGTTATTTTGTTACGAAACAGAAAAATACGACGAAGTATATGTGAAACAACTGTTGCAAGAAGCAAACATGGAAAAATTAGCGGACTTTGTAATCGCCGGATATGGTGAAAAGCTGTTGAATCGGAAAAGCGATAATCAGCAGATACAAATATTCCTAAATAATGTTCCACTTTATCTGGTACGCTATACTTAGTAAATTACAAAACTTACGTATAGTTTATTCGAATATATTTTTTTTTTTCGTAAGCATTTTAACAAATATATAATATATTCACTTAGTTAATAACATAGATATAAAAACATATAATATATTATGGTAATCGAAAGAACAAATATAAAAAATACAAAACACCGACCGGTTTCCAACTACATCGTTCATGATCACAGTGCGTAATGTATAGAAATAAATACAGATTAATGTTATATAGATAAAAGTCGATAAATTGATAAAGTTCGATAATTTAAAATTAAATTGAAAAATTTAAAAAGAGAACAAATTATTAATCAGTTATGATATTTTATATTACATAATGGATAACCTAGTGGATGATTTATTATGATTATTATTAAATTTTTATATTTTTGTATATAATAATTTTCTGCAAAATTTAAATATTCAGTGTTTTTTAATATTTTTAATATATACATGTCTTGTGTAATATTTGAGGTAATTGAATATTTTTCAGTTATTAAATGTTAGGCAAATGTTGATCGCTCAATTTGGCCATTGTTATAGGCGGCAATATGATACTCTTTACACCTGATTTTAAAGAATATCTTTGTCAGCTGGATGTATAATCTTTTTGCAAGTGTTACATTCTAAAATTCCAAAATTATCATTATTGTTTGTAATAGTATTAGAAATATTTATATTATTTATATTACATAATTTGTTGTGTAAGCTATTATTTGTATTGCAAGCTATGCCAATGTTCTTTATTTTAAATAATTTCGTAAGTTTGTATATTTGAGAATGTATAAAGGTAAATTTTAACTATTTTTTTGAGCTATTATTATTATTATTATTGATGTTTTTACTTTTATATTTGATATTGCGCTCGTCTTTTATTAACGGTGTTCATTATGTGTGGTGAATAATTGTTACTGTAGGCTCTTACATTTGTTTAACTTATTATTTTTACTATTATTATTTAGACGAGTTGTGTGTGTACGATTTATATATGCTAGTAGTGCTGCTTGCTTATTATTATTTGCAAGGGTGTCGCCAGCCGACGAGCCAGGGGGAGGGGGGCAAGAAGATAAAAGGATATGAGTTATAGGAAAAATAAAATTTGTAAGTTGTAAAAGCTTAGTATTTTATTAAACAAGAATAAAATCTTAATTAAAACATCATTTTCATGGGTTTCTGGCAAATTGTTCATGATTACGCGCCTATGAATACTCATCATGGCCAGTTGATGAAAAAGATTCAAGGCTCCAGGGGAGGCAGCTGCCCCCCTGCCCCGCTGGCGACGCCCATGTTTGTTTGGATAATTTGAACGTTTATTAATTATATCTGTTTTTGTTTCTTTCTGATACATATTGTATATAAATTTATTATTTTCTATTTTTACTGGTTCCAATTGTGTATATTGTATTTTTTTGTTTAAAGAGTTTAAATATGCTGAGAAATTATTAGAATTTTTATTATAAAATATGCAAAATATGTCATCTATGTATCTCTAGTGTAATAAATTAAATTGTAAACCGTTTATCTAATTTTTTCGGTAACAGCCACGTGAACAGCAATGCTCTCTATTCAACATTAGAACCAGACAAAAATAAAGTTGTAATTTTTTAAAGATTTTCATGATGTTGTAAAAATATTTCAGATAATATAGCAAATATTGATGATCCCATGGGAATACTGGATGGTTGCGTGTAAATGTTATTGTTGAAAGGAAAATAATTTTGTTCGATTATTATTTTAATTGCGTTAAATAATTCACTTATACACGAAGGGTTATTACTGTTAATTTTTAATAATTGTTCCGTGATGGTTAATACTTCTGCAATCGGAATATTTGTATATAAATCTGTGATGTCAAATGATAGTCTCATTCGCAATTATTATTTATGTTTATTTTTTTCAGTTCTTCTGGATTCTGTTTTTTATTGTAATTACTTTTTAGATTAGTTTTTTGTTTTAATATGTTAATGATAAATTATGCTACTACAAATTCATACACAAATATTCCGATTGTAGAAGTACGAACCATCATAGAACAATTGTTAGAAATTAAAGTCTATGTTATTACCTTTTTTTTAACATTGCCTCAAATTTGGTAGTGCACTTGCAATTCTAAGAAAAACGCCAAACCATCAGGCTTTTTAACCGTTGCTTGACTTTTCATTTTAAATCTTTGAAGTCACACGTTCAAAACTTTTCTCGTTTCCGACTTTAATCGATCTTCCTAGGTATCTGTCTTAACTGAAATCGAATATTGATTATACGAGAAAAGTGATTCGGATAAAAGTAAAGACAGCCAAGAAAAATAGTAACAAATACCTTAATACATTGTGCAATCCTCAACGCTCTGTCAAAGGTATTAAATCCAGTTTAATTTTAAACTTTATTTACATTCATTATAAACATATTACTTGTATGATTTATTTCTAAAAAATTTAAATTATACACTAGAATAGGATAACAGACTCCTTTACGTCCCCTCTTCGAGCTGTTATTAAACAGTAATTTCACAGCACTATCAATATCGGAGTTTCCTTTATTCTTCTTGGCTCTAAATTTTCCGAATCTTTTCGTCTTCCTATCTTCTGTTTTTTATTTTTACAAATTAATATTTTAAGAAAACTCCAAATTCTAGTCTTCTACTCGTAGGTAAAAAATTTCATTCCACATTTTTAGTTAGATATTTACCTTTTCGCCTTTACGATTCTTCTAATGTCTCCTTCTGTTCTCCATTCTAATTTTTCCATTTGCTTCTTAACAACTTCCTTCTCTTTATCGCTCTCTCTGTTATCGTCTCCATCATTTGCCTAGTCATTAATCACACTCTTTTTTTTTTTTTTTTTTTTTTTTTTTGTGGGCGCGCCAGCGGCATTGACCCAACAACAAGAAAACTAAGCTAAGAAATTAAATAACTAAACGGTCCGAAATGGACGCAACAAAGGACAGCAGTGCGGACACCACAGAAGATGAAGGAAAAGAGAGGATAAAGGAAGAGTTGTAGGAAGTAGGGAAACCTAATGACAGGAGCTGACTGTATAAAAGGGAGCGTTCGTTACGAAGAGCAGGACACTCAAAGAAAATGTGATCAGCATCACATGTACGAGGAGGATCACAATCGTGAAGGGAACAATCAGGAAAAGGCGATAGAACAAATCGAAAGCGAGAAGAGGGGAGGAGAGAATGATTGATCCGGAGACGAATTAGGGAGACAATAGAAGAGCGACGACTGAAAGGAATAGAATGGAACCAAGACAGGGAACGAAGAATCGGCTGAATGAAACGGTAATGCGAATGACGATTAGAAAATAGGGAGGGATAAATATCGCACCGAAGTCTGGCGTGATTGGAGGTGGATAAGGAAAGGATATCTCTTTTTCTGAATACTTCGTTCTCTACTCACTATGTTAAAGCTTGGGCTTTCTACTCCTTACTTATAACCTGTCTTTTTCTGTTGTCCTTGCTATTTTTATATCCGCAATTTCCGGTTGAATTACGAACAAATTTAGCCATCTATCATTTTTGAACGAAAATCCCTTTGGGTAACAAATCTATTAAAAAAAAGAAAATTCCTTAAATTATTATCTGTCATAATGTGTTAATAATATTTATCGCGTAATTGTATTAGTAAAAGTTATTAAATAAATGCTGTGAGGTGAGGAACAGCCTGTCATGAACTTTAATACAATTTTAATCAAGTACAATCAATCACACAGAATTATACGTAGAAATGTTCTGCTATGTTGTCATTAGATTATAGAATATAATGAAGGAAGACAGGTATACAATATGAAAAAAACGTTCTTTGGTCGAGCCAAGTTTACAATATTCATAAAATAAAGTTTTATTAATTCGAAAAAATACATAAATACAAACGAAATAAAATACGAGGAAAACGCTAAAAAACTGCTCGCTTTATCTTTATCTTCCATAGAAAATTGCCCTTATCAATTATCTCGATAATTCAATTTAGCGTTGATTGCAGAAAAAAATCGAATTGATCCATCGCTGCTGTCAAATTGGAAACATAAAGGAATTACAACGGAGTTTGGATCGGCGTAAATTTGCCATCGCAAAAGAAAACAAAACAAATTGTGCGATGAGTCCTTTGCATGTTGCTGTATTATTTAATCAAGTCGCTCTGGTTCGGTACCTGGCCAGTAGATTTCCAGAAACGTTAATCGAAAAAGACACGAAACAAAGAACGCCTACTCACTATGCGGCAATGAATCCAGTCGGACCGACTATATACAATACACTTGTTGCCCTCGGAGCTAGCAAATTCGTTACAGACCAGGTACGTAAAGTCAGTTTGTTTCTTCCCTTTTTTTAAAAAATACTTCACACTCGCCCGAACAAATTCAGCTCTATAGCGGCAACCTGCTCTGCCACTTCTTTCATCCGTTCGTCCCTACAATAAATCCAATCCGCTCGCATCTTATCGACTAAATTTATTTACGCCATTTAACTTATAATTTTATTTATTACTTCTTTTTTTTTTTTTTTTTTTTTTTTTTGGATTAAATATCGTTATATTGGCATGCGATTACAACTTTTCTGTGGGTACAATAAAAAAATTTTATAACGGAGAATTTTATAATCTCTGTTAGCTTTGTTAGACGTAACAAAATGGAAATCGTGAAAATTCAATAATTGGTCTTTTTTATTTATTTTTATTATTTACATGAAATGTATAATAATATATTAAAGATATGTTAATTTTATGGCATTGCGGTAAAGCTGTATCCACACACATTTGCAATTTGAATGTTTCATTACTAACCTCCTTAATATTCTAGTCTTTTTTTCTTCGAATATAAAGCGACTCCAAGTGTATTCATTTGCCTGTTGGCTTCTATATATATTACAGGTCGTCGTTGACAACACGTTGTTACATTGGTGTACTTAAATTTAAATTAGATTAACATTAAGTAATTAAATATTTATCATTGTCAGTCTGCGCCGTTGGAGCCTTCCTAGCTACTCCTCCCTACAGGACAACAGTTTGAAACAATCTGTCATGTTCCATTTCGTTTTATAAAAATTTTTTTTTCTGTCCAATATCATTGACAGGTGACTATGTTCCGTTATTTTTATCTCCTCTAATTGTTTTTCTTCCCGATTTCTGATTCTTTTCGGCTCCATGAGTGCCCTTCAGGCCATCAAATCTCCTCTTCCTGATTATTCCTGTGACTTTATTATTCTCCGTACACGTTCTTTCATTCGGATTCTTTCTTCTCTTCATGCGATCTATATTGATTTACTGTGGGTTCCTGGCCGTTTTGGTGCCTTTGGTAATGAGGTGGCTGATTCTTTGGCTCGGGTTGCCAGTTCTTCTTCCTTTTTCTTCAAAAAAATCCCATCTTCTAATCTCTTGCCGCTGTTTAAAAATTTCCATCTCAAATTTTGGTCAGATGTGTACACACTTCCTTTTTTTCTAATAATCATTGCTTTTATCTGTCTATTCTTCAACCTAGTCTTCCTTCCAATTCATGGTTCCTTTTGTTTCCTTCACTTCCACGTTTTATTGTTGTCTCAATCAAGCGTTTGCATTTTAATAATTTCTTGCTGCCTTCCTTTCACTTTCGCTTCTCATTAGCCGCTTTCCTCATGTTGTCCTCTCCGTTCAAATGATGCGGTTGTTCGTAACTCTGATCACGTGTTTATTAAATATTCATCTCTTTCGATGGAACGTTCGGCTCTGTACTCCCATTTGCTTAGGCTTGGGCTTTCTGTTTTTTATTGCGTCCGCTATATTCTGTCTTTTCCTTCTACACTTATTATCCCTACTCTATGGTTACCTTCCTATTAGCGATATCTGATCGTCTTATTTCCCTTTTCATTTCTAATTGTTTCTGGGTGAGGGTCCTTGGTTGACGAACCCAGTTAAAAAAAAAAAAAAGAAAACTTTTCTCGCAGCCCAATTTGTTTAAGTACTTTGTCATTGATCATTTTCTCCTCTCTTGAAACCACACTTTGAATGCATTTATTCTATATTACTTCTGTTAATATCCACGTCTCTGAGAAACAGCGCACTAATAGACCGCATGTAATCAATATTCTCAGCCGGAAATGCATGTTCATTTTTTTGTCTCTATATATGACTAAAGGCACCTCTCGCCATGCTTACCGGTGTATTTATTTTCTCATCGTCTCAACCATCATTTGTTATAATAACTCTGAAATACTTGCATTTATGGACTTCCCTTCAAGTTGTTCTTCCTCCACAAAAATACGCAACGCTCTGATTGATTTAACTATTTGCATAACTTTTGTTTTAACAGGTTTTATCTAAATCTCGTACTTCACAGGCTCTCTACCGCTAGCCTGTGCGCGCCATTCTTTGTGACTGTTGCATCATCTCAACAATTAGCACCTTATCATCGACCAATTTTCTTTCCATTCACCATCCAAAACCCATGTTTATAAAAGTGCGATATTTATGTAGAAGTTGAATTATCTCTAAAGACACCCCTATCGTCCACCTCGTTGTACACGTATATTGCAGGTTTTTCCTGTTGCAGACGACCCTATTATTATTCGCTTTCTGTCATCAATATAGGTTTCTAATAAAACTGCTACATAAGAAAAATAATTGAAAAAAATAATTCGATAAAGCACACGTGATAAATGTTCTCAGTTTATTTATTAAAACTACTCGAAGAAAATTTTCCAGTGGAACACTGAAAAATGTTAAAATTCTGAGCAATTTATTTTATTTAACAGCTCTGAAAAAGCCTGTTCGACTTTATCAGTTATAGATTAGTTTGATTAACTTAATATGTGTCATTTTCTTTTTAAAAAAAAAACGTTTAATCTAGGCAGGAAAAATGCCGGAATTTTATTTGAACAATGTTGGCATTAATGAATACCGAAAATTGGAAAAAAAATATTTAACCGCTAATTCAGAAAAACCTTATCTAAAAACAATCATATTTCTAATGGATGCCATTGACAAAGGTGAGAAATAATAATTTATATTCTACGTCGCTGCTATAATTATTGGTTTTTATTACTGTATTTTAGTATCAATTTTTATTCCAACGCAAGACACCCGAAGAAATAAAACAACAGTAATCATGTATATTGAGAAATTTTTTTTTTTTTTTTTTTTTTTGGGAACGCCAACCAAGGGCAATGACCCATCATCAAAGAATTACGAAAACAGGATTCAATTTTTATATATAAAGAAATAGAGGAAATGAACTCCGCTAGATACGAATAGTTTACACAAGACTGGTAAATTTCAGTGCTATATTAAATAAAAAGACACTAAAATTCGTCATTTTTTATTAGCAGTTCTAGGATGTTTGTTAATAACATCCAGCGATGAGAAAAATTGATCCCGAACAGTAATGTATTTCCACATTGAAGATGGTGAAAAAGCTGCGTTACTCTGCCGACAACCACTCAGTTAAAATTTGAGAAAGAAAGTATTTCCTACGCAGTTGTTATTGATATTTGACGGCCTCATTATATTCCCATTCGGAGAATAACACAGAAAACGCTTAAACGTAAATAGTTTTATAGACCAAGCGCGGCCATGATTTCTTTCACTCTTACCAACAGAACAAACAAAAACCGCAATTAGCGAATCACAAATAAGACTTTTACATCACTGCTGGCAACGGACATAAAAGGAAAATGCTATCTTGAACTTTGAACACTCCAAATAGTCCTGTTCAGTTTTTTACACCGAATCTAGTACTCTTCGCCTTTTCTACTCTGGTTTCTCAGAATTCCTTGTTGCTTCCGATAGACCATCCAATTTCCTTTTCTATCCCTTCCTCATGACTACAGATTTATAACCTTTTCATTTATTATTATGCTATTCAGATCGACCTTGTGTAGAGAGATACCTGAACACTTTGGAATCGAAGGCAATGACTCAGCAGATCTACTAGTCCGTTTATTTTCTTCTACCGATAGATGTTATTAGCCTTTCTAAATTCTCCAAAATATCACATTTCGTTCCGAGGCCGTTTATTTTGAAATAAGATTAATTCTTCATTCTCAAACTTCTATATTCAACTGGATCGTTATTCTCAGTTTCCCAATTTCCTTTCTTTGCGGCGTTCAACTGTTTCTGCAATTTGTTAACTACCCCTCGGTCACAAACTGTTTTCCTCACCGCTTTTTTTTTCTTCGTTTTTCACTTGTATCTTCTGTATTCTGGTACTCTCCTTCACTTTTCATTTATATATGGTAATTAAAAATACGTTGTTCGAAACCTCTCCTTTTCTTTTGCTTGTGTTATCTCGTCTCTTGATTCTTTTCCGTTTAACATTTTTGATCGTGTAAAAATTTTATTCCGCTTTTCTTTTCTTCTTTTTTAAAAATTTGAAAAAAATTTAAGGTAGGCGTATTTTCTTAAGATAATCCAAACAAAAAAAGGTTATAATTAATTCCGTGTTTAAAATGGTTTTATTCTACAGCAGCCTCGTAAGGCCTATCCAGAGATCGAGTTTACAACCGGGCTGGTTACGAAAAGTAACTGTATAACACGATGCGCTATAAAAAAAAAAATGTTTTAGCGATCATCTCATTAAATTGAAAAAACTATTAAATGCTAATTCTATCTTTTTCTTTTTTTGTTAAACTCTTAGGTAACGTACAAGATTATTATAGTCCAAAAACTTATTAAAAAATAAACTACAAATTATTACTGTTTTAAAAACTTCATTGATGTTGCACGATCAGTCTACTACAGATTCTGTACTAAATCATTCAGTAACTATATAAAAAATGAAAAAAATAAATAAATAAATGAAGATGAAAAAAAATATACAATAATATTTTTTAATGTTGTTTCTTATTTTTGCATTCAAAAAGTGTGAAATCTATCAGTACAAAAAATTCTACTCATCTAATATAGTACACAGTTAATAATGAATGTTAAAAAAATGTTCAAATAGTATTTTTAAACAAAATAAATTTGCAATTATCAAATAGAGAAGTAAAGGGTAAAAAAAAAAACATTTTTCAAATACCAGGAAAATAAGCAACTAAATCAAAAAATATACTTTTGCACAAGAAATGAACATTTTTACGTATTTCTTTAATTTCAGGAGAAAGCTCACAAAAGATATCAGAGAATAAATAAATTAAAGAAGCAATTTTTTTAAAAATTCTTCGAGAGATAAATGTCTCAGACCTATCGGGAGCAAGTAGATATAGCCGCTTCGAGGTTGTAAAAAAAAAAGTAATAATAAGATCTTAAACTTGTTTGGTACTTACTGCGAAAAAGGGTAATTTTACGTTATTTAAATCTGCGCCTACAGTATTATTATTATTTTTTTTTTTTTTTTTTTTTAATAATAATAATTTATAAACTATTTGCATTATTAGACGTAGAAGTTGCTCTGCAAGAAGGTTTACTGAACGTTGCTCAAGCCAAACCGATCCGCCCGATCGAATTCCTGGCTGAATTTCTGCGCGATTACAGTGTTAAACATTATTCAACAAGTAATACCGTCACATCGGACGTTGTAAGTTTGAAAGTTTTTTGTCTGTTTTATTTTTCACTTTTTTTTTTGTATACCTATTTCCACGTGTCGGTTTTGTGAAATTTCTTACTTTCGTTTGTCTCGTTAGTATAAATCGATGAGTGAATTATTTAAAACATTATCTGGAATAAGACGTCCTCAAATGTTTCGTTTACAGGTGCAAAATATTACCGAACCGGAAAACCGAATTGTACTGAAAGAAGATCAAATCAAGGAAATCAGTTCGGATAATGCGAATATAGTGAGCGAAAGAAATACGACCGCCATGAAAAATAGAGAATTCGATATTAGCAGCGCTGGCGAAGGGATAAAAAGCGAATTTAACAATTTGAGGAATTATGACGAAATCGACAGTAATTCGGACGAATTTTATTTTAGCGATGTAGTAAAATTATGGAATGGGAAATCGTTCTTTAAAACAGCGCAAAGAGTAATGTATAACAATTATTAGTGAAATTAATTAAGCTAAATTAAAGCCCATACGACATATCACGAGCGCATATGTAGGATACGAATTGACTAATGATTTCTAACATTAAAGTTATTAACATTGATTTGTTCTAGCTAGCCACTCGGCCATATTTGCTAATGAAGTAGCTGATATTCTTTGATACTCGGGTTGCTGTTGTTTTTCGTTTTTTTTTTCTTTGGGCACGTCAACTCAGGACATTTACCCAGCACACAAAGAACTAACAAATAATGATGAAAACGTAGGGACTTGAAAGTTAAATCAGGAAGCGATTAGAAACAGAAGAAATAAAGATAGCCAATATAGGAGTAACAGAAAGAGAAGGAAGAGCAAGAATGTAGTGGGCACAGTAAGGAGTCTCGGGAGGCCAAGGCCAAGCAAATTAGAATAAAGAAAACTGCGCGTTCTGAGGAGACAGATGAGCATTC
The DNA here is from genome assembly GCA_039619475.1 of Icerya purchasi. Classification (NCBI taxonomy): domain Eukaryota; kingdom Metazoa; phylum Arthropoda; class Insecta; order Hemiptera; family Monophlebidae; genus Icerya; species Icerya purchasi. The sequence continues at coordinate 588,077,198 of CM077115.1, forward strand.
TCGAATAATAGAAGGTGATTTACATCACAGATAAAATTTAAGATAGGAGGATGGAAGGGACACAAGGGAAACTGAACAATATTAAAACGAAAAACGGAAGCAGGAAGTAGACTGTGATTAAAGCGGAGGCGAATTATGGAAGAAATAACAGAACGGCTGATGTAAGGAAAATTATTAAACCAGGAAGAAGTAGGTGGAGAGGGTTGTATAGCAAGGTAAAAGGAGTGTTAGGATTGGAGAAAAGAGACGGATAAAGATCAGTAGTCATGGTGAAAACGATAAGAGAGTGGACAGAGACATTGGGAGGGGAATCTGTCTATGAAACGGCCATTTACTGCATCTAGACGTGCCAATGAATCGGCAAGATCGTTACCAACGATGCCGCAGTGGCCCGGAATCCAGAACAGGTCAATTAGGATAGAATGGGATGTTAATAAATTATCCCGTCTATTTCTTAAAAAATTACATTAACCTCCATCGATATGTAAAAGCTTTCATATCAAATCACGGTATATCGGATAATTACGTTCCCTCCTTTTCTAATAATTATTTCTTTTATCTGTCTGTTCAGCCTACTCTTCCTCCCTATTATTTATGGTTTCTTTTGCATCGCTCTCTTCGATATTCTGTCCGTTGTTCGTACGCGTTTTGGCCATTCTCTGCTGCCTTTCTCTAGATATATCGTTTTTTCCTGATTTCCTCTCACACGGTCCTCTCCATCATCCGCATGATGCAGTTATTTGCAACGCCGATCATGTGTTCTTCCAGTATTCAACTCTTTCTGTGAAGCGTTTTGTGTTGAGGCTTGGGCTTTCTACTCCTTATTGTGCTTCCGATATCCTGTCCGTTCCTTCTGAAATTAATTATTCCTGTGCTATTTGTTCCTTTTTAGCAAAGATTTCTGATCGGATTAAAATATAATCGACTTCTTCCCTTACTATTTGTTTCTGGGTGAAGGTCCTTGGTTGACGAGCCCAAGAGAAAGAAGAAACAAAAAAACGTAGTATTATTCGAAACGTCAATGGAAGAAAAAAATTGTGACGTAGTTTTTACCCGCAAATATTATAATAGTAGACGAGGAATCAAAAAAGCCACGAAAGTTTAAAATCGTTTTTAATAGTATTTTTAATGCACATACTTCTTAAACCTTAATATACATCACGACTAAGCCGATTTTTTTTAAGCAAGTTCTATTCGAATGTTAAAAATAAATATTCGAAATAATTCATAAACACAATTAATTATAAATAAAATGCCGATTAGCTTGGATGACGTAGTAATCATGACATAAACTACGAATATTTCCGTTTATCCCATGATTATGGTTCTATGTAACCGAAACTAGTCGGCAATAATTTATTTATTCATAATTAATTGTGTTTGTGAATTGTTTCGAATATTTTTTACACAATCTATGTGCAATGGATCAGTATATAAGTTCTATTTGTTTTCGTTCAGAACTACTCCTTCTTTTTCTTCATTTACGTGCGCCGTGAACTGCTACAGAGGCACGAAAAGTTAAGATTTTATAAATATGAAAGGAGATTAGTGGATTTTTGAGGTATGTGAATAATTTCTTTATATTAATTGCATTGTCACTCGGAAGTTCTTTCAAGTAGGTAGGAGCGTACACATAATTAGCTTTGAATTATGAGATACTTGGATTTCTTTATCTACTGTCAGCTACAAAGTTTACGTAATGTTTGAACAGACCATAAATTGGTCTACCACTAAAGTTTGTAAACAAATCTGATGTGTATGAGGCGGAAATTATAACAGGACTACATTATTTTTCTCACAGAATTGGTAACATTTGAATATGGAGTTGCAACTGTCTACAAAAAGTAAATGTGGATGGGGTTGCTATCACCTTTTACTGAACGCACGTAGTGTTTTATAAAATTGAATGATTCTTCAACAGAGTTATTCACCTCCTAGAATTCACTCCATTTCAACAGCCAGCTAGTTCATTTAATATAAAATTTCCGCAAGTATTTACTGCAAACACCATTGTTTCAACTGGTTCTTTATCAGCAAAAGTAATAGTCCCTACTATGTACTCTACCTTTACTAGAAATTATTTTTGTTGATTTTTGAAGCGCACTAATATCAGTTTCGACTATTTCAGAAATTTATTCGGTGGTAAATACATATTTTGCAAATAGTTCTATTAATTTATCCTGAAAATCTTTCTCATTAGAATTATTAAAGTTCGAATCAGAATGGGAAAAATGCAAGCAGCCGAAACAAAAAAATTGCCTAGGTGACTTACCTACTTCATGAATTTAAATTTACATTAAACACAACATACACTTTTATGGATGTCTGTTCTCTTAAGGAAACGTTTGCAAAGTCATAAAATTAATATTATGTAAAACGATAATTTACTGTACATCATAAGTAACAATTTTGTAGGAATTTTTTTTTTTTAATGCTTCTCTATTAAATATTTGCGGGATATATTATCTATTTAGATTAATGTGATATTTTCCATATTCTCACTGATTTCTCTACACCATTAATGTTCAGTTCCGCCTCTCCTCACGCTATACAAAATTCTTCAAGAGGCTTCAAAACAACACAAATATGCTGATCGCTAAAAGAATGCCTGCAATATTAGTCGATTAAAGAGTGATCATAAGCTAATAATTAGTTTTTATTATTCCTTCGGCAGAAGATGTGGGGTTATTTAAATAGCGAAACACGCATTATTTTAACAACAAAGAAAATATTAACAGTAGTAAATTTTGAAATGCGCACTTCTAGAATATATTCATCACTTTTTCGGGTCCTGACAATTAGAAATTTTTAAAATCCAAAAATTATATTTCGGTCAACTTGATCACCAAATCTGTGTCGTAATCAGATTGTGTTAGTTTTGGAAAAGAAATTTAAAAATATGACAAAGCAAGGAATGTACACGATTTGCACATATTATATGTAATTAATATACTACTGTATAACTGTTTTTCAGCTAACTTCGTTTCTCTCTGATATCTCATTCTCCCAACACCGCCTTAATCAGAATTGGTTTTTATTCTAGAAATATTTCTTACGATCCCAACTCTGTATTCCGTTTAAACGCTTGAAGCTCTTTTGATTTTGCGCAGAAAACGATTAGTTCCATACACCAGGCGAACTCATATTTTATCTTATTTTCTCTATTTTGTACTAGCATTCGCCATAATAACCATGTGCATATCTACACTAAAAATTACACGCCTCATTCATATTTAGTACCGAGCCGCTGTTTTGACTGTAAATAAATAAGTAATTATTTACTTTTTACTACATAATCCAAATATAATGAATAGTAAATAAGTGTACTTTTCAAATGCCGCGGGGTCCTTTGATATGGACTCTTTAGGATTTCCTGAACGTAATAAAAAAAAAAAAGGTAATAAAAATTAAAAATAAATATCTATATACGACCATTTTATTCTTAGGACGAATACGGTCAAACGTTAATTCACTTTGCAGCCGGCAAGATACATCGACAAGATTCGTTTTTTGAAATAATCGAAGAATCCAATTTAAATATCGGCTACAAAGACGAACTGTACAGAACGGCAAGAGACATTGCCTCGCTCTCAAACTTGTATGAAAACGTTAAATCTATTGATCAGTATGTTTTATCGCTGATGAAGAAAGGTATGAAATCCGCTTAAATTTTTTTCCTCCTTTTCACGCTAATTATCTTATCACAATATAACACATATAATCATAAAAAGGGAACACAATTAGCATATGCTTACGAAAAAGAGGGGGGGGCAGTCACCGAGAAAGTTTATTTTCAAAAACAAGACGAACACAAAACCAAGGTAATTCTAGTTTCGCTTAGGTATTCACAACGTTACTTTTTTCGAAAACTTCCTGCCATCTATCCGAACATAATATTTTCGCTTCGAATACTACTCAAAAATATTTATTCCTCTTTCTTCTCCAATTCCTCATTATATTTCTTTATCTTTGCAAGTTTCCTCTTCTTTGTTGTCCTCGACTATATGTCTACTTTGTTTTAAGCTTTTTCCCTTTCTTTCTTTATTTCAATCGTATCACCTGTACACCGTGTCCATTCCAATGATTCTTTCTTAATTAACGCAATGATGTATAGTAATCATGTTTTCTTTGGATGTTTCTGTTTTTCTTTCAACTTGTATAAACTTACTACTCCATATGAGATGCTTCTTACGTTCTTTAGTTCCCTCCCTTATCTGTCGTTTCTGTTTTAGTCTCCTTTATTTGTTCCGTTTCACATCAAACCAAATTTTAATCTGTTGTGTTAACTTTGGTTTAATCTCTAGGTTGATCGGGCTGTTGTTTTTGGCGTTCCTCTTCTCAAAAGAAAAAGATTAATCAAATCGATATCGCCCGATTATAGTAGTGAAATATAAAGTACGCTACTTTCACGTTAGTGTCTATTACGTTTTAAGGTGTCACATTTTGATATGGTCCTTAAAGGGTCATGGAAAAATTTGTCTTATAAATATGCAACGTTTTACGCATTTCGAAAATTTAATTCAGAATACCGAGAGTAAGGCTTAAAAGTTATCATTAAGAACTACATAGTCGCTACTACATGTAGCAAAATTCACAATAAAAGGAGCAATATGAGCCACCAAAATTAAGTAATTTTCTACATTCCGAAAGCATCGATAAATAGCGTAGATCTAATAATTCAAAAGCTAAAAGCTGATAAAGTCTCAGGATAGAACGGTATAAGGAGTAGAACATTAGAAACAATAACTGGATTTTTTTTTTTTGCTTTTAACAGCAAAGAGTTAATTAATTGTTCCTTAAGAGAATGTAAGATCGCCCCCAAGGGTTAAAGATTGCAGTCGTCAGACCTATTCGCAAAAAAAGGACAGTCACGCGTTGCACGAAAATTACAAACCTATAACCTTAGTATCATCATCAGTTGCTAAAATTGTGAGCTTTATGTAGAGAATCATTTGAGGATATCTTATAAAAATATTAGTTCGGTTTTAGGAAATCCGCTATTTCCTTGCTCAGAGCAATGATAAATCACAGATGAATAACAAGGGCCTAGTTAATGAAGAACAATTGTTTTAATATCTTTTATAGACTCTTAACAAAGGCGTTCGACGTAGTAAATTATAATAAGTTAATTCTAGACCTGGACAGAATTATCATAAAACAATGCTCAAAAGGAAAATAGTTTATTAACTTCCTATAAAATAGGAAAAGTACGATTAAGATTAACGGGAAGCTAAATTCCAAAGCAAATTTGACGCACGGGGTGGGACAAGGCAGTCTTATCTCCGCTGCTTTTCCTAATTTACACTAGTACACACTTATAGAATACACTAGAAACTCCACCGTTTACGGGGGTATGTGTAGATGATATAACTCTGGTCACAGGTCATAAAAATATCAAAATTGCCGAAAAACTCTTGCAAGAGGATGTCGCGATATATTCAGCAGGTGGGCTCATGATAGAAATATAACAGTAAGTGGTGCGAAGTCGAGAACCATGTACGTAAGAACTCCTAGTAGATACAGGGAACTACACCCGAAAATTGTACCGCACTCGATACAGCTTTTTACTTATGAACGATATAAATACGCTGAATTTCTCTTGTGATCGATTCTGTTTCCAAAGATAAGTGTACCTTGGGTGAACAATAGACCAATCATTGACGTGGAAAAATCATATTGAGGATATATATCTACTTAAAACGTGACAGGTTATTTCGGCACCCTATAGCAGTAGTGCAATAATTTAAACGGAGTACACAGCAGGCTAAAAATTTATTACATTTTTAAAAATTGAATTAACGCGGGAACTGCTATTATAATAACAATAATTTACCAAAATTAAATTTATTTTACACACAAAAAAAAAAAAAAAAAAAAAAAAAAAGTGAACTAAGCTATCAATTAGTTTGATAAATATGTTAAAATTGTTATGGCCGAAAAATCAGGATAAAAAAAAAAAAACGACGAAAAACTGGGCCTGCAGTTTCATCGGTGACTTTAAGCTTAAAGATTTTTTTCGGGAAAATCACATATGTTGACGTATAAACCATATGTTCCGATAATGCAAGCATTATACTAGATGGTTTAGATGTGGTGGCATTGATCAGACGAAGGGCTTTTGAAAAAAAGGACAAATACGCACCCATAAAATCACATCTACATATAATAATTGTTAATTATTAAGAGGTCATATCTGTTTACTTCATGCAACCAAAATGATAAACGGCGCACATTGTAAACTAAAATCCATAAAAGAGAAACATTATTTTAAGACCTTAATCAATTAGAAATTTTAGCGCGCTCTAGTGCATAAGTTTCTACACGCGCGTTTTACAAATAAAGAATTAATTAATTAATTAGAAGTTTACAACATAACCGACTGCTTTCCACAGTGAGGAAAAAGCAAATAGAAAAGTAGTTCAAAGAAATCACTCGAACAAAACGGAAATTTGAAAGTGGAAGGAGAAACTCGTCTAAACCGGAACTCTCAATATTAAAAAACGTATCATCTAGTATAAATTAATTAAGGGTCAAATGTAAACAAAAGACGGTAATAATGCAGGATTCAAACAAGTTATTTTCGTAAAGGAAACCATTAGAGTAATACGAGTAAAATATGAGCTGTTGCGGAAAAGAACTTCAGTTAATAACGCATTAAAACCCATATTATAATAATTACAAATACAATAAACAACCAGGAAGTCTGTATATGATAATAAACTTGTATCGTTTTAGTATCGTTTTAGTATCGTTTTAGTATCGTTTTCGGGTCCATTTTCATCATCAGCTAAGAGTAAAACCTACTAAAACATACATTTTAAGGAACAAATTGATTATGTATGGTAAAAACAGACTTGGAAAAACCCTGCAATTCCTAAATGTTGGTGAACGGAATTTAACGGCAAAGACAATTTTAAAGACAGAAACATTCAAAATTCTTTGCAGGTTTTAGAGAATTTATCAACCTTAATGTCGTTTTAATTATATTATTTGTTTCTTTTCTCAGCTATGTAATCGCTATTGCACTGTACCGTAATGAAATGGAAAAAGCATTGTATAGACACACAGTGCGGTTTATCCTTCTGAGCAATCGTTATGTTGGCGCACAGTTTTATCAATCAGTAAACAATTTAAAAATAATTATAGCGACATAGAGGTGTAATTACTTTGGCGGTGGTGTAGCTCGGATTAGAAACGGGAACATATTTAGATGTAACAAGTGAATGTTAACAGTACAACTTCCAGACGAATCTTCTGGCATTTTCATATCGTATTATTCTGTCTCTCAGTCATAAATTTTATTATCGGTACGTGGTTCTTTTTTAAAATTCAATAGAAATACGCGCTTTTGAAGGATATCCGACCATCGATAAAACATTATAAAATAAATCAAGGTAATATGTTTATTGAAAATTATCGCTGGGTTATTCCCTATGTATTCTCTCAAGACTTGCGCAATTGATCGAACAAAGAGTATCCCCACAAATCTCCTTTTTATACTTCACTCCATAACTTATTGCGAGCTCTGCTTTCCGCTGTAAAAAGAAATTGACTTTTTCTCCGAACCGAACACTACCACCAAGGACGTCTGAAAGAAAATAAACACTCTTAAACATCTATAATCGGTTCTTAAAGAAGCAAACGAGTTCACTGCTCCTCAGTGATAGATTTCAGCTGATGGTGATGGAAAGCCATGTAGTTTTAACATTTAGAATCCCTTCAGAACGATTTTTTTTACTACTTCCGGTTCCGACAAATATTATTCGAAACAGAACGACCTAAACATATATGTATGTATGTATATAAACAAAACGGAAAAGTGTGATATCTTTTCCCGGACCGTACATGTTCAGACTTAGATTCGGTTGTGGTACTCGAGATTACTTTTTTTTTCTAAACTAGGTATCCCTTATTAATAATAAATTTCTGACAGACATCTATCTTGCCGTTGAGAAAGCGTAAAACGATAAATTTCCATTCTCATTGACCAGATAAGTTCGAATTTTATACTTCTTCAGAAGATTTTTTTTTGTTCCGTTTTCTAAATCATTCTGTACAAAATGCTCACATCTTTGTTGCGATAAAGTTTATTCGCGTTGCGTTTAATTGTTTCGGAAGAACTCGGTGAGATCGTTACATTTATTTATCTCGATCTATTTATCTCTTTTACTTATTTTTATTTCGTTAGTTTTATTTTATTTCGTTCGCGCTAATCATTTGCTTCTCTCGCTCCGTCGTTATCTGATTTTTCGATAATCTATATTTATGCCGGACTCGTCTGACGGGGGAGGTAAACCTCCTCCTCATTCTCCTCGCACGACTACCAAGAGTGTCAGTAATGCGGCTGCACCGGTTAAATCTACGACTAAAATAAATAAAACTGGCCAACAATTATCTGCTTCGTCCGCGTCTACTTCTTCTGCTGCGAAAGGCAATAATGCTCCCGTTCAAAATATTAGCGAGTCCGTCGATTTCGGCCGGTTCAACTAATAATGTTATCAGCAATCCTCCCGCTTCTCCGGTCAAGTCTAGCCTTGCCTCTGTTACTTTTCCCGATCACTACGTTGGTCAAATCGTCGTCTTGGTCGAAAGCTTGGATAAAGAAAATATCGCTTATTTACATCCGATGTCTTTAGCTAGAAAATTTCACAATAGAGTTAGTGGTATTTCGCTAATCTCTCGTTCCGGTAAAAACTTAGTTAAACTTAATTTTATATCAACCGAGGCAGCTAATAAATTTTTACTTTCCGACGGCGTCCATAAAGATCTCAATATTCGATCCTTCATCCCGCAATCCCTTTTATTCCGTTTTGGTGTAGTACGCGATATTCCGGTTGATCTTTCTGTGGAAGAACTTTATCGTCACTGTTCTTCCGATATACCGATCGCTAATATTCGTCATCTACAAAAACGTACTGCGGATAAGACTCTAAAACCTATCCCGGTTGTTGAATTTAAATTTATGAGCTCCATTCTTCCGTCCTCAATTCTTTTTTATGATTCTTATCGAGTTAAAGTTGAACCAATGATTCGTAAACCCAAACTATGTCACAATTGCCTCCGTTTTGGTCACTTCAGTGCTTCATGCCGAAGTAAAACTACTTGTCCCACTTGCGCTGATAAGCACTCCTCTTCAGAATGTCCCAAAACTAAACAAAATAACCCCGCTTCATATCTCTGCGTCCTCTGCGGCGGTAACCATTCCGCACTCGACCCTTCTTGCCCGACTTATAAGGAGCAAGTCAAAATTCTTAAAATAATGAGTTTAGAAAATGTCTCCTACTCCGAAGCCAGAAACATCAGCGAGGGTTCGATAGTTTCTCCCGCTTTTACCTTTGCAGAAGTTTCAAATCCCGCGAATTTCCCAGCCTTACCGAATTCTGCATCTACTACCAAGAGGAGGCGTCAGAACTATTCTAGCAGTTCATCTTCCTCTCACGTCAGGATTCCATCTCGTAAACACCATTCTTCTTCGAAAGCACCCAATCCTCTCAATTCTTATTACTCCAAACTTACACTAAACGCTGGCACTAAAGTAGACCGTTCCGTTATTCCTTCCCATCCTTCCAATTCTCCCACATGTCCATCGTCCTCTAATGCCGCAAATGCCGAGTCGGCTCCAATTATTAATAACGTTTCTCCTAGTAACTCTTCCTCCATTTCCTCTAATAATGTCTTATCCACAACTTTGCTAACCGCTCTCAGTAAATTTGATATTCCAAATTTGGAGAATAAAATATTATCCATCTGTCAAGTTTTGCAATCTTAGATATGGTGGATGTTACCTTTTTTTCTACTTCTAACTTTTTCTTTGTTCTCTCTTTCCTTTTTTCTTCTCCTCTAAATTTTCTCCTTCCTTTATGTACCATCTCGTTTCATTACCGTAAAACCAACGCCATGGTTTTTCTCCTCAGTTTTTACTTTGGCATAATGCTGCCGCTTTTACAATTTTACATGGTGCTCCTTCGGTGTTGCTTGCCTCCTTTAACTAGGTTGGTTGATAGCATACGGGGACCCAGACGCAATGAATTTTTTGAGCGATGGGAACCACCTTTATGGAATTTTTCCATATTTATACCTTATTTATTTTTTCTTTCTCATTGTTTTATTTCCTATCTCTGTACCGGCTTTCTTACAGCGCGACGGTGTTGCTTGCTACCTTTAACTAGGTTAGTTGATAGCATACCACAAACCTCGCGCAATGATTTATCTGAGCGCAGGGTGCTTTATTGTTTTGCATTTTTCCTTATCTTGTTATTTTTTATCTTTTCCTCTTTTCTCGAAATTTTAATTTCTATTTCGTTGGTCTATGGAAATGGAATAGTGGTTATTTTCTCTTCTTCCTTTTCACCTTCTCTCCTTCTTTGGTCTATTGCATATTTTCTCCTTCCCTTGTTCTACTTCTTCTTCCAACTACAACCTATCTAAGTATTCATTATGTCTTGTCATCTTAAGGTTCTACAATGGAACTGTCGCAGCATTAAGGCCAACAGGAACTCCTTTAAACGGCTATTGGATGAATATGACGTTAACAACGCGCTTCTTTCTGAAACGCGGTTAACAAGCGCTTCTGACATCAGTTTTAATGGATTCTCTCTGATCTGTTCCAACCGCAGCGATGGCTACGGTGGTTCAGCTATTTTAGTAAGAAATGATGTCCGGTTTTTAGTCCATGCTTCCCAACCCTTGTTTCCTCCTAATCCTCCTTATCCCAGCTTAGTGCATATCTCTATTCCTAACTATTCTTCCAGGCCCTTTCATTTAATTTCCGCCTACATTCCTCCGACTTTCGATTTGCGTGATTTTCCGTTCCTATCTTTAATCAACTCCCTTTCTTCTCCCTTCCTCATAGGTGATGATTGGAACGCCCACTCACCCTTGTGGGGTTGTTCTAACTACAATAGTAATGGCACGATCTTAGAGAATTTCATCCTTCAAAATGATTTATTCCTTCTAAATGATGGTTCTCCTACGTGCATCAGAAGTCACTCCTCGCTTAGCTCTATTGATCTATCCCTTACCTCTCCTAATCTTGGTCTCAGTTGTTCATGGTATACTTTAGACGGTACCTTTGGAAGTGACCATGTTCCTATTATTATTTCAGTGAATGAAGTCTCCTCCTCTCCTTCCTCTACTCCTCCTAATTCTTCAAATTGGGTTCTCTCTAAAGTTGATTGGTCCCTATTCCGTTCCTCCGTTGATTCCTCACTATCTTCCATCTCTGCTTCTTTGAATTGTTTTTCCCAATATAAATTCTTCATTGATTCTATCTCTTCTGCCTTAACTTGTTCTTCTCCTCCTGTCCGTCGTTCATCTCATGAGAAAGTGAAATCGTCCTCCGCTTTGTGGTGGAATCAGGATTGTAAGGCTGCTTTCGATCTCAGTTTAACCACTTTCAGATCTTATCGCTCTGGCCCTACACTCAGCAACTATCTTTCTCATAAAAGAGCCAATGCTAGAGCCAGATTCATCCTCAAATCAGCCAAAAAAAAAAACGCGTGGAAAAGCTTCTGTTCCTCCTTCTCACGCTCTACTCCTATTTCTCAGGTTTTTTTGAAAATGGCTAAGGCTTTCAAATTCCCTCTTTCCCGTCATCCTCTTTCCTGTAATCTCTCGAATGATGAGTTAATCTCTTTCATTGACTCCATCGCCCCTTGTTACGTTCCTAACCTTAATGAATCTCGTCGCATTTCGTCTTCTTCCAACTCCTCCCATTTTCTGGTCACTCCGTTTACCCTTACGGAATTAGAAACGTCCTTACGCAATTCTTCAGATTCTGCTCCCGGAGTAGACGGTATTTCCTTTTCTGTTCTCAAAAATCTTTCGGACTCTTCTCTTCGGTTTCTCTTAAACTTGTTTAACTCTTTTCTCCACTCTGGTTGTACTCCTTTATCTTGGAATACCTTCATCATTATCCCTATCCCTAAACCGAACTCTTCTTCACTTCGTCCAATTTCTCTTGCTTCTTGTGTCAGGAAGCTTTTCGAAAACGTAATCAACAGACGCCTTGTTTGGTGGCTAGAACACCACAACTTATTGCCTAACAATATGTTTGGTTTTCGCCCTGGTCGCGGCCCTCCTGATTGTATTAGCGCTTTCCTAGCAGATGTTTACAAGTCATTCATCGACAAAAAATTTCTTATTGCTTCCTTTCTTGATATTTCGGCAGCCTTCGACAATGTCCATCTTCCAACTCTTTTTAATTTAATGCTTTCCTTAAACATTCCGGCTCATTTTTCTACCCTGATTATTAATCTTTTCCTCTGCCGAACGGTCACTCCTTCTGTTCATATTCAGGATGCCACTAGACTAGTCTATCATGGACTACCGCAGGGTTCCTGCCTTAGCCCCACTTTATTTAATATTTATTTTATCAAAATTGCGTCCCTATCTTTGAATTCCTGTTCTCTTTTCTTTGCTGATGATATCCTCATTTATTCCTCTCATCGCAACATCTCGCAGGCCAACTCCCATCTTCAAATCTCCTTAATTGCATTGGAAAATGCCTTATCCAACATCCATCTTTTCATCTCTTCTTCTAAGTCTTCTACTGTCGTCTTTACACTGCTCCCGTTTATTCCTTCCTCAGCGTCCTCGTCCTAACTAATGGCCCAATTCCTCTTACTTCCTCCTTCCGTTATTTAGGTGTTTTTCTGGATAGCCGACTTTCCTTCCATGTCCATATCAACCGTTTATTCGTATCTTCCTTCAAAAGGCTCAACCTCATTAAATCCCTTTCGCACACTGTCTGGGGAGGTGATCCTGTGATCCTACTCATGTTTTACAAATCTTTTATCCGCTCTGCTCTTGATTACTGTTCCTATATTTATGCTAATTCTTCTAGATCCCTTCTGTCTAAGCTCGACCAGGTCCAAAATACATGTCTCCGCCTCTGCCTTGGAGCCCGGAAGTCTACTCCTATCCCAGCTCTGCACGCAGAGTGTCACATTCCTCCCCTTTTCCTTAGACGCTCCCTCTTGGGTTATCGTTTCCTCATCAAACGGTTGCCTATTTCCTCTTGCTCTCTCATTCCTTCTTATTCCTACATATTGCGTTCCTGGCGCTTTTCTGCTAACAAGACTCCTATTCTATCTCTTATCGCTGGCCGCCTTATACAGTTTTTTCCGTATATCTACTCTTACGATAAACTCCCTTATTTCTCCTTCAATTTTTCCTCTCTGCTTCATCCTATTAACTGCTTTTATTCACCTGTTCCTCCCAAACCTCTTCTTCATCACGTTGTTAGATCAGAATTCCAACAGAATCTTCGCTCTTTTTTCCCCAACCATTTTTTGATCTTCACTGATGGCTCCAAGGGACCCAATGGTGTTGGTGCAGCCTTCTTCTGTCCTTCTCTCAATTACTTCGAGTCCTTTAAACTTCCCTCCTTTTGTTCAATCTTTTATGCTGAGTCTTCTGCTATTCTGCGTGCCCTTCTTTTTATCAAAACTTCACCGGCTTCTCGCAATCTCCTTATCCTGTCGGATGCTCAAAGCGTGCTGCAGACAATCATATCTTCTCTCCCTTCTCACTCAATCGACTGCATCATTCTCCTTATTCGTTCCTTAATTCACGATCTGTTCCTTTCCCACTTAATCCAAACGGATTCCCTTTCGATTCATGGTCATGCCAGCATCGAGAGAAATGAGTTAATTGACACTCATTCGCTCGATTATCTTCCTCTTCTGGTAGGTTTCTTCTTGCCTTCTCAGCTTCCAATATTACCCTTCTGTCTGCAGCTGCTCATTCCATATTATGGTTTAACTCCCTACGTGTCTCCTCATTCTCGAACCCGAACTCCTTTTTCTTGTCTGTTCAACCTTCCCTTCCACGTTTTCCATGGTTTATTAACTTTCCTTCTATGCGCCGTTCTAATCTCTCTGCGATTTGCCGCCTGCGTTTTATGGTTTGCTCCCTTCCTCATTGTTCTGTTATTCTCTCGTGCCTTCTCCTTATTGTCCACTGCACCCTCACAGCAATCAATGTATTTCTGATTCCGATCATATAATGTTTTCGGTTGTTCGTAATTATCAACTGAACAAGCTTCTTTTTATTCCTTCCTCATACAAACCGGTATTCCCGCTCCATACTGTGCTTCATTCATTCTCTTCCTTCCTTCTCCTTCGGTTATTCTAGCTCTCGATTCTTTTCTGTCAGCTATCTCTGATCGTGTAAGGATCTGAGTCTATCTTTTCTCTCTATTCCACTGTTCTTGGGCCAATGTCCATGTCGACGAACCCATTAAAAAAAAAAAAAAAAAAAAAAGCTCACGTAGGAATCTGTTTTTAATAGCGTCTTATTTAATACTTCTGCAGATTTTTAAAGGTTCGTTGGTCTCTACTTATAATAGGCTGTACTATAATTTATTTTGACGAAATTAGTTCGAAGTTAACAACAATTAAATTGTTCGTTTCCATATCCTAATTATAAAACGAAGTCTTGCGCGTGTACACATTCGTACTGCATATAACAATTGCCTACTACACTAATACTTATGTTTGTACAGCTGAGGTGTACGAATAGGTAGTCGCCGACGCTCAGTCGCACCGACAAGGCTAAGCCTTTAGAACAAAGAAGAAGAATTATAAAATAATAAATGGTCCAGGTAAAACTGTAAACCAAGTTAAATTCTTAAGATGCTACGACGACACTACAGACACCACTTGGAATTTTCGTACACAAGTTTCTTATTTCAACAAATTATTAAGTTTTATAATTCTCCACTGATTATTGACAGCGACGGTCGATAACCCTATTACTTTAAAACTTTATTATATAAAGCAATTGTAAAATCGGATTATAAAAGTCCGTCTTTTACACCGCATTGCTTCGAACATTCGGTACGAAAGATTTGAAATCCTACAAAATGCACGGGACTGAGACCTAACAACGTAAAATCCATCTTCTGGTCTCCAGATTGAAACTAATCTACTTTTCATTACTCGCAATTATAACAAAGTTCAAACGGATTGTTTTTTATTAAATAATTTAATTCTCTCAATCGCCGCCACCTTATAACTAATGTTAAGGAGTTACACTCAAAATAATAAGGATACCTATTATTTTTAAAATACTACTACTCTTCAAAATAAATAGCAATCATCATAAAGCAGTGTATTCTAACTCTTATTTTTGTATTTTCCTCGAGAGTATTTTAATTTGTCCTACAGTATTAATCTGTCAAGTATAAAATCATTGATGTAACTTTTAAAAATGTAAATACTGTTCGTCTCCTTATGCATTGAATTCCACGTACTTTTTATTAAATGTTTACAACTACATTCGTTCATTCACTGAAGGAGCTAAATTTTGTCAACACACTGCTGCCGTTGAAGCATAGCGTAGTGCAGCTCTATACGATTCGCAAGACCTACAAATATGTTTTGAAGAATTTGAAACGCTGAGAAAAATTATGCTAACTTCTCTAACAATTCTAGTATTAAATCCTTCTGCTTTAATTATAAATGCAATCGGACTGGTTTTTGATGAGATTAAAAGCGGCTATTAAGGCATTTTGAATCATAACCATAGACTTATGTTAGGCGCCTAGTCTCTACGGCATTCTTTTTAATGATAAAGCACACTCTACATCGGAAAAAACTGATTTCTACGATATTTAATTACATTCCATCAACTGTCCTCCTAGACGAAATCAAGGCGGATTTTAATTAGTTTCGAGTGTTTGATAAAGTCGTACGTTATTGCGCTCGTTTTGGTTTTCTTTATTCTATTAACTGATAAACCGATCGCTAATCTATTTTTAAGTCGATCCGCGGCGTCAAGATGCAGCAGAATCAGAAACCGCCCCTGAACACGACAGCTACCAAGTCGTCCCCTGCCGCCGCGCCCCCGGTAGCAGCTCCAACCACTGCCAGAACTGCGTCTGCTGTGCCCAGCAACAAGCACAATAAGCCAACCGGTACCGGTAAGTCCGTTCCATTAGCAACTACTACCGTCAAACCGCAACCCAACGTCACTAACACACCGCACATACATACATCTCACCACACACACACTACTCCCGCAGCCCCTCGACTCACACTTCCACAGTCGTCCGCTACACACACTAACGCAAACCTTACCGTCAACACCGTTAACACTAATGCCACTACTTTGCCGCAGCAAGCGACATTACCGAATATTCCTTCTTCTAGCCTCGGCAATGATTCGATTTCAGATGGCTCCGCGCCGGCCATCAGTTATATGTCCGACAATTCGAAAACAATTTCTTTCGCTAACGCGGTCAAATCGTCGAAAGCTAGAATTTCGCCGCTAACTTCTTTCTCGCCAGCCAATGACGAAAATGCAATATTGTTCCCGTTCATACCTCCATGTGCAATTCGCGATTACTTTGTAGCAATAAAAAACAAAACCGGCAGCGCATTAAACATAACCGCCGGTTCTCGTATTAGTCGCGACCGAGTGGTAGTTTTCCTAAAATCAAAGGAAGTTATCGAGACATTTTTCGCCGATGGCGGGACAATTTCGCTCAATGGTCAAACAATTCAAGCCCGAAGACTACGAAACCCAGCAAACAAACTAATTTTTTCTAACGTATCTGCGACGATACCTAATGAAGCGTTGTATAACTATGCCTCTTCCCTTCCGTTAAAATTACTCACCCCTATCGCTATTCTACGCGTGTGCCCGCTAGATGATGAATTTAGACACATAATCTTCTTCCGTAGGCAGGTTTACATTGAGCAGGTAAACTGTAAAGAAATTCCAGAGTCTTTCATTTTAAAGTACAATGGCATCGAACACTGTATTTTTATCAACCTAGCTGATCATGTCTGTCCCAACTGCAAGAATAAAGGACTGGAAGAACTCCCAATGGAGATCCCCTCCCAGAGAAATGAAGCGGTTGAGGCAACAGAGGAATGTCCCATCATCGAACAAAATACCACTCAACATAAGAGACCGCACCCGCCTACACCTGAGGCAGCTCAACCACAACCGAATTTCTCAGCGCAGCCCCTCGTAAAACGTAGCACCCCCCCCCCATCTCAGCATAATGATGTCGATATTTCCCCATCTCCCGTTCCTCTTCTCCCTACACCCCAACCTTCCACTACCAACACCGCCCACAAAAAAAAAAAGGACATAAATGTCCTGATGGGCGAAGCCAGTTCTTTATTCCTCCCTGACCATGCGCCCTTCGCCTTTTCCTATCAGGAACTCCAGACGTTCATTGCAAAAATCAGCAGTGCCTTGGATTATATAAATTACGCACGTAATTTTACAACTGACCGAGAAGGTCTAGTGCACTTACTTTCCACAATCAAACCATTTCTCGGAGGCGCAAGCATTAAAAATCGCTGCACTCGCGTTATCAAAAGTTTACAAGAACCACCCTCGCCAGAAATAACGTCGGAGGACGACAGCAGCTCACAAGCATGCTAACACGTCACCTCCCTCATCTTCTTACCTTAACGGATACCCCATATCCACATACCCTTTCTTATTTCCATTAAAAATGGCGTGCAATCATGTTATTATGCAGTGGAATTGCAGGGGCTTCTATAAGCACATAGAAGAGCTCAACATATTAATAAACACCTATTCTCCTGCCATTATCTGCCTGCAGGAGACTCACTTTAAACAGACCCACAGACCGAAGTTAAAAAACTATAACCTGTTCCGTTTAGATGACGAACAAGGTTTAATTGCTTGCGGTGGGGTGGCAACATTTGTACATGTGAGCTGCCCCGCAGTCCATCTTTACAGCAATACCACGTTACAGTCGTTAGCAATTTCGGTTAAATTGGCAAATTCTCGTATTTCCTCTTTGACTATCGCCAATTGTTATCTCAAACCCACCACTAAAGTTACACAAAATGAAATTCAATCACTCATATCTGTACTAGGCACCCAAGTGATTTTACTCGGCGATTTCAATGCTCACTCTCCCCTATGGGGAGCCGCATATACGTGTCGACAGGGAACTACGATCCTTAACAGTATCTTGTCCAGTAATCTAATTCCGCTGCCACCCCCAAATCACACCCACTTCAATTCTTCCTATAATACATTCTCTACAATTAATCTTATCTTTTCTTCCGCATCGCTCTTTCCTCTTCTCACAGTAACAGTCCTAGAGGACTTATGTTCCAGTGATCATTTTCCTATCCTTACTTATTTCCCTAATTCTTCCTCTAGTAATAATCTTCTACGAATCCCAGCTCACTTCCGCTTCCGAAAAGCAGATTGGACATTGTACAAATCTAAAGTAGTAGTTCCCATAGATTTTTCGCCTTCAGTTGAGCACAATTTAAATAGACTAATAAACGCCATGAATTCCACAGCTTTGGCCACTATCCCCAAATCTCGCCCCGTAAGACGATCCTGCCCTGTCCCGTGGTGGACGCCGGAAATCCAAGCAGCAATTTCGTTAAGAAAGAGGGCGCTGAGGAAATACAAATCTTCGAAGGCTTTATCTGATTTGATCATTTTTAAAAAGCACAGGGCAAGAGCTCGACTCTTGATCCGCATAAGTAAACGTGAATCCTGGAAATCCTTTGTTAATTCGATCTCTTCGTCTACACCTACAAGTACTACGTGGAAGAAAATTAAATCGTTAAGCGGAATTCCTAGTTCATCCTCTTCCCCATCCCTGCTAATAGATAATAGTTTGGTGGCTGACCCGCAGTCTGTAGCAAATGCTTTCACGGCACACTATTCCAAAGTATCATCCTCTTCCTCATACTCTGTTGACTTCCAATCTCATAAAGCAGAAGCTGAGAAAACACCGATATCCTTCACTTCTGAGAGCGATGACAATTTTAATCTTCCCTTCACACGTTCTGAACTTAACTACCAGTTAACCTATAAAACGAGATATAGTGCCCCTGGCGCCGATACCATCCATCCTTTCATGATCAAACATCTTCCTAACCCAGCTAAATCGTTCCTTCTCCACATCTATAACCAAATATGGTTGACTGGTGACATGCCATCAGCTTGAAAAACCGCAGTTGTAGTTCTGATCCTTAAGACTAATGCTGATCCCTTTCTCCCCAATAGTTTCCGTCCGATTTCTCTAATTAGTGCTCTGTCGAAAGTAATGGAGAAAATGGTTAATAGACGGCTCCTATTTTATCTCGAATCGAACAATTTAATTTCCTCCATACAGGCTGGCGGCCGTACACGTAAATCCACTTTATCTCATCTTATTAGCCTTCAAAGGCAAATCCTTCACGCTCGAAGTAATGGTCAATGTCTGTACACAATATTTTTTGACATTGAGAAAGCGTTCGACCGTGTATGGCGGTACGGCTTGCTACTTAAACTGAAAAATGCCGGAATAAATGGCAAAATGGGCAAGTTTATCCTACAGTTCTTATCTAATAGAGCAATGCAAGTGAAAGTAGGCTCTGTGATGTCCTTTCCTGTTCCTATGGAAAATGGAATCCCACAGGGATCCGCACTGAGTGCGACTTTATTCATCCTATTTATTAATGACATTTCCTGCTGTATTAGGCCGGCAGTAACAGCCCGATTATTTATTGATGATCTGAATATATCAATCTCATCCAACCTTCTATCCAATGCCCAGTCCATCCTCCAAACGACAATTGATAAGTTATATACATGGGCTGTACACAATGGGCTAAAGTTCTCCTCTTCCAAAACTTCATGTGTCAACTTCCATAGGAGTCGTCTACACAGAGATAACCAAGAAATTCGCCTTCATCTCAATAATTCTCCTTTTCCTTTCTCCAGTTCTGTAAAATTTCTAGATCTAGTTTTTGATTCCGCTCTGTCCTGGTCTCCTCATATTACCAAGCTTAAAAATACATGCATGAAGAACCTCTCCATTATAAAATACTTGTCCAGTCCTAAATTCAATATTGATCCCAAGCTACTTGTCACCATTTATAAAGCCCTTATCCTTTCCAGATTAACCTACGGGTGTCAGGTGTACTCCTCGGCTAGTCAATCGTTACTCAGGTCACTTGATCCAATACATCATACATCTATCCGATTAATTCTTGGTCTTCATCGAACTTCTCCATCAGCAAGTGCTTGTTTCCTTAGCGGCATACCACCACTTCCCCTGATCCGTTCTTCTATTACCGCACGCGATTTAATCAACTGGTACCTTCATCAGTACAAAATTAATTCCTTCCCAAACATTACTGATATTCCGCTCCCTTATTTCCCTAGTGACCCAATCCCTGAATTATTCAAACAAACTATTGATAGTGGCGTACAATTGCCAAATCCTGACAGCCCTCATTACAAACTTCCCCCGTGGGAAGACATCTCCGCAAGGATTGACACATCTCTCTTGGAGGCAATAAGTCGCGGACACGGTGTGGACAAAACTCACCGCGTTGCCGAAAAAATCAATAGTTTTCCCAACTCTTTGCACATATATACTGATGCTTCTAAAGCATACCCGCAAATTTCCCCATCTCCAACCACGTGCGCATATGAAATCGGTGGTGAAATCACTTCGTTGCGATTAAATGATTATTGCTCGGTACAGGAAGCAGAATTGTACGCCATACACAGTAGCTTCGTAACTTGCTTGGAGTCAGGATGTATAGATAGAAGCACACTTTTAATGACTGACTCTTCGGCTTCTCTAAAATCGATTTCCCCACAGAACAACATGGATATCTTAGCCTTGAAAGTCAATTATACGTTGAAGCTGCTACATCAAGCAAGAAATCAGGTAACGCTCTTGTGGGTGCCGAGTCATGTAGGAATTCAAGGCAACGAGCGAGTTGACATGGCGTCCAAATCAGTTCTGCGCGCACCAATGCCGTTTGCAGCGCCACCAATCTGCAAAGTGAAGACTTATTTTCATGAACGTATGATGGCTGAGTGGATCAGCCAGTGGCAAAGGGATCGATCTTTTATGAACAGCATAAAGTTTACGGCTGATTCATGGTTCCCTTCTCTTTACCTTACGCGTCGAGAATATGCTGTGTTAAATCGGTTGCGAGTTGGGCATACGGCGGTCTCACGCAATTATATACTTGAAGGTACCCCTCTCCCACCCACGTGCCCTTTCTGTTCCGGCCCTTCTTACCCTTCGGTAGAACACCTAATGTTACAATGTACGGCGTTCGACCGCTCCGCTTTTGCCAGTGTTCCTCTGTCAACAATACTGTCAAATGACCCAGCACGCATACAAATGCTACTCGCTTTTCTTAGGAACAACAACCTAATAATTAAATTATAAAATAGGCTATTTACCCTGGCCCATGTGCTGTAATAACCATTGTAGTTAAAAATGGTGCATGGGCGCCACCGGGAAAAAAACAAAAAAAGGCGCAAACATAAAAAACCTGACCGGATAAATTTTATACATAATGAATATCAGCAAAACATTACGATCTTATACCGAATAAGCCTACTCTCTTTCACCTATTCCCCTTGTGACGTAATCAAATCCTAGCTTCCATACGTATAACCCTTAAATCGAAAAATTTACCACCGAAGTTTTCGGAAGCCATAATTTATCTAAACTTTTTTTAAAAACTTTTCCTCGAACGTTATTAATAATTTTCGCTGTAACAGTTCTTCACTGTGGTAAGAGGTCGATCACCTATTTTACGTAACGTTTAAATGAAACAGATACACTCTTGAAGACCTTCGCAGATATTAATATATTTTTGTTGTGACTGCCGAGCTTGGTTTTTTCCCCTTTCAAGTTTATCAATAAGAATAACCCCTAGTAAAAAAGGGCCGATGTTATATACTACAGTACTATAGTAGAACTAACATAATTTTAAAAGTAAACATTCATTTTAATCATTTCAACAAAATTTACTATTCAAGAAATAAACTTGTACATCTCTCGAATTAAATAATAGTAGAAAAAACTATATTACGTTAGAGGAATTAATCAAAGAGAATTTTTGCGTATGTAATATTGTAAAACAATTTTAACAGAGCGCTATAAATCTGTTTTTGAAGGGGCAGGGTACCCAGGATCGACCAATGAAGGAGATTAGATATAATAATAAAATATAGAGATGCGCTTATCTGGCATATTTATAAAACGTGTATACTGGATTATAAGAACATATTGAGAAACGACATTAATGTCTAAAATTATATATTCTACACGGAAACTTGATTTTTAAAAAAAGTTAAAAATAATACTACGTTTTTAAATTAAACATTTTTTAAAAATCGTAACGGGGGTTTGAACTCTCACAACCCTTCAAATTTTTAGGTAAGCTAAAAGCCGTATTTTAAACTCAATAAATATGCCGCTTAATATTTAATACGAAGTGGCGGAAAAAAAACCTTCCTAAAAGCGTGAAAAAAAGATAAATAAAAAGGAGAAATCTCAGAAGAATTTTTTTTTTTTTTTTTTTTTTTTTTTTTTTTTTACCCCCCCTTGGTCAGAAGAAATTGTACATCGCGCGTTTGTTTGACCTTGCGCTATAGTTTTCTTCCTATATGTGGCTATATTTTTTTAAGAGTTCAAAGTATCGATCTGTAGCTAAATAAACTGCTTTAATTTCTCCTCTCCTCATTCAATTTGCATTTTTTTTTCCTATTTCCCCCTTAATGGGTTCACCCACGAGGACATTAGCCCAAGAAATGGAAAGAAGGAGAAAATAACGTTATATTCTTAAACGTTTGAGGGTAGAGGATAATAAAAATAATTCAAGGGCAGGAATAACAGAAGCAGACGAAAATGCGAGAATGTAAGAAGCACTCTTAAGAGGGTGTAGAAATACCGAGTTTTCATAGAAAATAGTAGGACGATTGCTCAATAGAAAAGGCTAACATTCAAATAAAACATATCAGGATCAAAAGGAAAGGCGACAAGTAGCAGAGATTGTAGAGTGTTTAAAAGAAGTTAAGGAATCATGGGCAGGGAGGAAGATATTGTTGTGTGTTCCGAGCCACTCGAGTATCTTTGGGAATGGGAACAGTTGATTCTTTGGCTTGGGTTGCTGTTGCTTTACGACTTTTTTTAAAAAATCCCACGCTCTAATCTCCTTCTGCTGTGTAAAAGTTTTCATTTCAGATTTTAGTCGCACATATACATATACACCTATATATATATATATATATATATATATATATATATATATATATATATATATATATATATATATACACCTATATATATATATATATATATGGTTCCTATTTTTCTAATAATCATTCAGTTCCTTTTGTATTTCTTATTTCACCGTTCTATTGTTATCTTCATCATTCGCCTACGTCCTGGCCGCCCCCAACCACCTTTGTCCTGTTTCCACTTTTCGGTAGATCTGTCCTTTCCATTTTCATATGATAAATTTATGCGCGATACCGATCATGTGTTCATTGAATATTCTTCTTTTTCAGCGGAGCACTCTGCTCTGTACTCCAGTTTGCTGAGCTTGGGCTTCTTGTTCCTCATCGAGCTTCTTATATTTTGTTCTCCCCACATATTATTCCTGCTATTTGTTTCCGCTTATTAACGACATCTGATCGGATTAAAATATAACCAAATCTTTTCTTTTCTAATTGTTTCTGGGTGAAAATCCCTGGTTCAACTTCACTCCGCACCGAAAAAAAAGAAAAAGAAAAACCCGTTACGGGGAAAAAAGGAAAGATAAAATAAATTTAGTGGTAAACATATTATTAATATCCTGCCTTTAGGCACAGCGCCTGTTCTGTAATGAATGAAAAGTTACTTCCGTTATAATCAATCTCAGCACTATGTTGCAGGTGAAGCAGAAAAATTGATAGAACTAATGGTCGAAGGATACGATCATATTGCAAATTTAACAAATGACGAAGATGTTTATGAAGATATAAGCAATGAAGAGAGTGAAAACATTCTGTCGGTATTGAGAAAAATACCTAAACATCAGGTTATTAAGATATTGTAATTTATTGAGTACTTAAACGAAACTTATCATAAACCCATATTCACTTTGAAAAACACAATCAGTGCGTTAGTCGAATCAGTCAGAGAAAGATTTTTTAAAAACCATACCGAATCTATTCCTACCTGTCGTCGTTCCGCTGTTGTTTCTTTAATTAGGCTTAGAATCAATCATTCTCTACTCCCCTCTTCTCGCTTTCGTTTTTCTTTAGCTCTTTCTCCTTTCTGCTCTCTTCACGCTTCTGAGCCTTCTTGTATTTGTGACTCAAATCACATCCTATTCGAATGTTCTACACTCTCTAACGAACGCTCCTTTCTTTACGCCCAACTGCTAGTTTAGGGTCTTCCTACTCCCTTTAACGCTACCTATATTCTTTCCTTCCCATTGCCTTCAGTTATTCCATTGCTGCTGTCCTTTGTCTTTTCCATTTCTGACCGCTTGGCTATTTAGTTATAACTCTTAATTTTTCATGTTGTTGGGTCAAGGCCGCTGGCGCGCCCAGGGTAGGAAAAAAAAAAAAAAAAAATCATTGAACGCAAAAATAAAAGTACAAGTATACTGAAATTAATAGAAAAATGATAAGAAAACTTGCTGCAAAAAGGAAATAAAACCGGAAAATCTGATTTCGTTCTGTTCTCGTGTTCATTGTTAGAATACGTTTCTGTCACTTTCTAATACTTTCCACTCCCATTCGTTTACCCTTAACTTTCTCTCTACACTGTTAATAAATTTACGTGTCTCTTTCAATACCCCTTTCCTTCTATTTAACGTTGTGTTCTCTATTTCACTAAAACGGCGACGGGGGAAGCTCCTGTGATGAAGGCTCTTCCCATTACTACTTCTTTCCTGTTATACGAACTTTATCCTCTTCCATTTCTGAACATAAATCCTTTCCTGCTTGACGAATTTAAAATAAAAAATAATAATTCGACATATTTTTCGACGATCGAATATAGCCATTTAAATATACTGTTTGAAACTATGTTGAGATTTTTATGCAATATTTCATTAAACACGTTCCAGCGGGCCAAGTGTTTTTTCGGAGTGTATCTAACTTTGTTTCAATTTCAAATATTTTTCGCCTTTTAAAATAAGATTGTTACTATAGTATTCTGCTTTATCCAACTCTTTCGTGATTTTTAAAGCTCTTGCCAATTTTCAAAAATTAAGTTACCTTGAAAAAATACAATTTAGTAAAAAGTAGTAATGTGTAAGGTAACTAGGGACGTAACTAGAAACGAGTTCCAGCCCTGAAATAGTTCGTTCCATTCCAATCGATAACGCATATTTATGTTACTTCCTGTTACTTCTGTGTCCCAGAAATGAGAAGTAACCATTGTGACTAAAAGAACCGATTTTAACTATATAACTGGTTTTAGAACAACGAAAGAAACGATTAACTACGAAATAGTATCAGTTGGTGATCAGCAGGAGAAATTGAAGTACAGATGACACACCTTTTATTCCTTATTACTCATAAAATTCGTATGACTCACGCTGCTTGCTCTGTTATTGGTCACAACTCCCTAGCTCGTGACGATACGAACATAGTACGATCTGATGGTGAATAAAACAACACTATTCTGCTGTAACTGGCTGGGAATGAGGTTCTTCAGTTACAAATTTAATTACAGTAACTGAAAATAACGTACAATGTGTTTCTATATCCATAATAGCTAAACTGTCGTTGTGTGTGTGTGCGTGCTATTATCAGCTGGAAACAACGTTATTTACCTGATCCAGTTACAAATCTGTATATTTCAGTAAGCAGAGCACCTCTATGTACCATACGACGCAATGATGATGATCGCGCATAGTATACGGTGATGATTACCGGTGCTGTAACGAGTTACAACTTTGAAATTTTGCACTATCACCAAAAAATTTTAACAGCGGTTTTTATAAAAAAAACAGTACTGATTTTGTTATAAAAACGTAATATTTAAATTATGTTATTAATAATTTAAATTTAGGCAGCGTATTTATTTTAAATGATTAATTAAAGTTTCGAGATTTAAGATGAAACGATCATCTTGCCCCTCCAAGTGCTTTAGCTTTTAATTTTTTTATAATTACGTTTTGTAATATATTTCAATTTATTTCCTTTTTGATTTATGTAATCTTTTCGGTAACAATTTGTAACTTTGTAACTAGGTTTCTGTTATGTTCCTAATTATTAGAAACTTGTAACGTCTCCCAAAATATGTATTTGGAACTTTTCCCATCATTAGTAAAGAGTATTTCTAATTTAAGTGGGGATATTCCAGACTAAAAATTTAAGAAAAAAACGATTTTTTCTTTGCATTTTCTTAAAGTATGGAACCTTAAGAATAAGTCCTTGAAAGGGAATTTCGAAA
The DNA here is from genome assembly GCA_039619475.1 of Icerya purchasi. NCBI lineage: Eukaryota > Metazoa > Arthropoda > Insecta > Hemiptera > Monophlebidae > Icerya > Icerya purchasi. The sequence goes on from CM077115.1 coordinate 588,103,407, forward strand.
TAATAACATTTACAAAGTTATAACAATTTGGATACAGCCAGTTTGGGAGAACACACCGGCGCGAATAAGACAATAGTATACGATCAATAGCCTCCGTACATATTAGTCTTTGGATTACCAAAAACAGATTAACGATCAGTAGAAGAGAACACTATTTCCACGGTGACAAACAAGAAAACCAAACAAAACAAAATAAGAAGAAAAACTTGAACTTTGGACGAAACGTGTAAAAAAAAAAAGAAAGGAAAGCGGTGCTACAAAATTAATTACAAACAGTAATGGTTCACAGCAACAACACAACAACAAAACTAAAATATTACAAAATTATTCAAAAAGTCGATCAGGAGCAAGCCAGGTGGTAATCATCATCATCATCATCAAGGTGTCATGTCTGTCATCGAACGTTAGCTTACATGCTGGAAATCTTCCGTCTATCTAGAATCGTTCGGAATAAATTGATAGCTTGCAAATTGAACCAATCCGACAAATTCTGTAACCAGGTTATCTTTCTTCTTCCTCGCGACCTCCTCTTGCCTATAATCTTACCCTACATTAGTACATGTAGCGGGCTAAATTGTTCTGAGTGTCGCATTGCATGATGACCAAAGTATTTCAATTTGCGATATTTAATTTCTCTTACTATTTCCTTGTTTCTTTATCCATACGCTGTAGTACTTCCGAGTTACGTATTTTATCTGTCGTCCACTTTATGCGAAGAATTCCACGATACAGCCACACCTCGAAGGCATCCAGTTTTCGTTTTACCGTTTTTGTAATTACCCAGCTTTCTACCGCATACAGTAATAGCGATAATGTATAGCATTTTACCAGCCTTATGTTTCTGCTACATAATTTTTAATTTTAGAAATGCACTTCAAACTTTTCTGATTCCAATTTTTATTTCGTTGTACATATCCCATTGATCATTTATTATATATTTCAGCCAAGGTAATCGATATGTTTCACTTTCTACAATTTCTTTTTCTCATAAGCTGTAAGTGGCCCTGTAAGTGAATTCAAAACTGTTTTACTGATCACCGTATACTTTGTTTTGAAAATGTTCAACTGCAATCTTAATAATCATCACACACGGCAATAAATGCATCCAAGAAACATTGTAGCTCACTTAGGTTGTTTGCTATCCAAGCCGTGCCATCCGCAAATATGATATTTAAATCTGTACTTCAAAAATTCTTTCCGAGTATATATTAAACAAAATCGGAGATAAGATGCAGCCCTGTCTCGGTCCTCTGCATATCGCCACTTCTTTTGTGTTACGATGGTCAACTGCAATGCTTTCTGACTGATGGCAATAGAGATTTTTTATAATACATATATCTTTATTATTAGTTGCTGATCTTTCTAATATATCCATCATCTTGTTGTGTTTCACTCTACCGAAAGCTTTTTGAAAGTTCACAAAGCATTTGTAAATTAGACGTGCAACAGCATTAATTGCTGTATTAAGCATGTTAATAGTGAATAAAGGGTTTCTAGTGTCTAGCTTTTTCCTAAATCCAAACTGAGTGTCGCTCAGTTTTTCATCTATTTTCTTATATAACCTTGCGCGTATTATTCTGAAAAAAATTTTTAGTACCTGACTCATTAAGCTAATACTGTGATAGTCGCTACATTCTCTGGCCTTTAACTTTTTTGGTATCACTAGAAATGTGGATTTCATTCAGTCATTTGGAATGTGTCTCGTGCTCTTTGTTAGCGAGCCTAAAAAAGAAAAAAAATATCCACAGATATTTAGTCTAGTCTCCCATTGCCTTTCTGGTTTTTGCCATTTTTATATTTCTTCCATCATGATTACAGGTCTCCTGATTCGTCCTGCTTATCGCTTGTTTCCAGTCTTACATCATGAAATAAATTTTCTGTGTATTGTTTCCATACTTTTATTCTATCGTCGTCATTAACAATAATTCTATCTTCCTTTTTAGCAAGTTTATTGGGGACATTTTATTAAAGGAACCAACTAAATCCTTTATTTTTTTGTACATGTTAAACGTGTATTATTTTTCACATTCATGATTTCAATTTCAGAGCATTGTTCTTCATACCATATTTTTTTAGCTTTACGTATTTTCTTTCGTATTTTACGGTTAATAGTTAATGCCATCGTATTTCTCTTTATCCCGATTTTTAAACGGTCATCTTTTTTCCATCACTGTTAAAGAATTTCACCTATCATCCAATTTTGTTTTTTGTTAACATTTCGTGGTATTAGCGTAAGTTTCCTGTAATATGTTTCTAATTACCTATCAGTGTGTTTTTTAGTATCATTTTGTTTTGTTTCTTCCAATTTGTATTCAACTGTTTCACTAATGATTTGTTGGTTACATATTTTGAATGTTCCTCAACCCTTCGTGACATCAGTTTCTTTTTTTCAGCTGTTTTAACTTTAGTTCTAATATTTCTGTTAGCAAATTATAATCTGTAGGCACTTCTGGAAGTGTTTTAATTAATAGAAAATTAAGAAGAAAAAAGGCGAGAGAGAGAAATATAACAGTAGAACAATGTACAAGAAAAATGTAAAGAACAGGTAGAAGCACCCAAGAACGTTAGCATGATGATATTCAGTTAAATCGATTCAAGCGATAATTGCTATAAAATATATTTGTAGAGTCGACCCAAAGTATTCCGTAATATGAAAGGCACGCTTTTGAAAATCATCAGTTTAGTTCCTACTTTTGAACATAGAAGACTTAGATGAAACGTTAATCACATTTGTGACACAAAATCGATTTAAGAAAGTGTCAAGTATGATGGTCGACAAAAACACGAACTATTGAAGAAGACACCATTTTGCATCAGCCACGAAATTTAAAAATTTTTTGCAATGAAAGTTAAATGTGTGGATAGGATTTTTGTGATTATGTTGTTGTGATTGACCGATTTAGAATTACGTTGTTTTAATTTTTAATCATTTTATACAAAGTATCAGGCCCTTGCCCAGAAGTTTAAAAACAAGGGGGGGTGAATTTTTTTTTACATATTTATTTATAAATAACAATACATTATTCACTAATATTCATACTATTAATAATTTACATAAATGAATTACTGTATAAATATTAATAAAAATTACATATACTTGAATGCATGTATGCGCATGTTTTTATATATATTTACTTAGACATATATTAGTTTAGTTTTATTAATAAGCATGATTAAATTTGTAATGGGTTCAATTTGTTTAAACGATAACAAGAGTGTTGCCCTGTGAGACCTACAACTTATCATATTTTAAAATAAAAAAAAAAAAAAAAACTGAATAAAATATTAATGAAGTACCTAAAAATATGAAGCATATTTTTTCTTTTTTATTTTAAAGGTAAGAACAACTTAAAAAATTATTAATATTTATACTAAATTTTTGATTTTTTTCAGATTTTTGTGTATTTATAGTAACTATTTCAGTTCTCATGGGGGGGTTCCACCCCCCCCCCATGGACACGGCATTGTAAAGTATAGAAGAGAAAGAGACAGAAAAGAGGGGTCAAGGGGTGCAACCCCTTGCAAGGCCAAAATGGCCGAGTTATATATATATATATGTGTGTGTGTGTGTGTGTGTGTGCGTGTGTGTGTGCGTGTGTAAAGGGAAAAAAAGAATTAAGCGAGCCAAATACAACATCCCACGCAAAATTTAAAAACCCCTTACTGTTATTCGATTATGGACTCTTTTTTGTTTTCTTTGTTTCTTATTTTCAAGCTCGTCTGCCAAAGACATCGGCAGACAGTTGCAGGGGAACAAATTTAATAAAGAAACATTTCCCCGAGTTTTTTTTTTACAATTTCACGGTTCTAAAAAGGACAAAGTGGAAAGAAGTTTGGACTACGGCCAACCAGGATGCGATTGGAAGTTTGGGTGCTACGGCATCTGGAATGAGCCCCTTATATATCTTATTCATATTTGCTTAATAAGTTTTAAAATAAACCCTTATAGGAACGAATTGAAATTTGTTTTTGTAAAGTCCGACTTCTGAGTGATATCTTTTAGAAATTTATTCATTATACCAGTTGTTCCGACGTTAATATTTATGAAATTAAAAGAATAAATCACTTAATGCACAAGTTAAGTTTTTGCCATTATGTCAAAGGTTTTATATTGTTTTAGGAAATTCTATAAATTTCAAGCATTGCTTATTTTTCTCTGGAAAAAATAAAGTTAGGCAAGATCACGATTAAGCTAATCCTTAATTGCATAAACACCAACAAAAAATCAAAAAGAAAAAAAAGTGCATGCATACAGTGAAGTTTAGCTTTATAACTAGATACCATGCAGAACAATCACGATAGTATTACAAAGAATAGTATGGTTACAGATCCCTACCGGGGAGATTATCAGAACTGATAAAAATGTTTCGCCCATTGTTCAGCCAGTAATTTGATGTTTTCCGGTACTTTCCTCATTCAATTAATAATTTTTCATTTTCTTGTCCACTAATTTAGTCTACGGTCGAACAACTACACGGAGCAATTCGTCGACGAAATAAGAATGATACCGAAGAAATATTAGAAAATTACAGCAAAGACGATAAATATCTCGCTATCAGTAAAAACGACACAGGCAGATGCTGTTTACACGTTGCGGTCCTAGCTGAACAGCGTGAAATTGTCGACTTTATCGCTAATGCATATCCGGAAACGTTGAAAATTGGTGACAATGTACGTTACGTTAATGGTTACACTACTAAAATTTTACTTATTCTAATAGGGGTGAACCTGGTTCCCTAGTACATGTTATGGAACTTTCACTATCAGGAGAAATGTGGGAATGAAGCGTCTTTTTGAAAAAGAAACTATCCGATCCGAATACAAATCCACTGTAGCAGGCCCGTGTCCAGAATTTCGGAAAGGGGGGGAATGAAAATTTTCTTCGCATATTTATTTTATAAATCAAAATACATTTTTCATTAATATTCATGCTATTAATAATTTCCATCATTTTGATTTATATATTAATAATTTAAATAAACGAATTACTGCATAAACACATTAATAAAAATAACATATGTTATTGATTATACTCGTAACAAAAAATTTTGCATAAAATATTAAGTTCTCATGGGGAGGGTTTAACCCCCAAAACCCACCCCGTGGACACGGCCTTGCACTGTAGTTAATATAGTAAACCAAGAAAGAACTGACATTTTACTAGATTTATATTTTTATCCCCGTGTTGTCTTTTTTTTTAAGAATTAATTTCAACTTTAAGCACGACTTTTTATTGTCGCATTTTTCTCACGTAGTAAACACGATTTTATTTTTAATTATTACCAGGGAAGGGATACGTTAAAATAAATGTCGCGAACTAAACTATATTATAGAAAATTTAAAGAAAAAGAAAATAACCGTGCGTTTTTCATATCTTCCCTCTAATGGTTAAAATTAAGTTGCCTTATACTGTATTCATCAAATTCATTACGTTTGTGACACTTCATTGCAAATGTTAACTTCAAATCCGCCCTATCTTATGGTGCTCGCTTTACGCATTTCACAATAATCATGTGGATCATCTGCTATCCATGATTGTTTCCGTTGTATATTAAACAATGAACCATCAATTTCTGAGATTTTTTCTTGCCAGCTTAATCAAAAAAGTGCCAGTATCATAAATCGGAAAAGGAATTATCACTAACAAATAAGGAAAGAAAAACAAGTATTGAGGTAAAAATCGATCCTTTAGGGGGAAAATATGAAACTTTGCTTACAATCGATCAGGTAAATAAATCAGAATATAAAGTGAGACGCACTGTAATCAACTTTTTTTTCATTATTCAGTCCAAAAGCGTGCATCGTACTAATTTACTGTATCGGTTGAAATCAGTTTACCGTTAGTAAGGGTGTCGTCGCTGATTTTTATATGTCGAAATTTAATGTGCGCATTTAGCTAAAATCGTAAGGAAAACAGTCAGCCATCCACAGACGCATTTCTCACCAGGATCACACGTTATTCACTTATTAATTATAAAAAAAAAAATTAGTTTTTATTTGCTCTGCACGATTTTTTTGAAAATGGCCAATGAATTAATATAATTTTAAAAAATATAAATAATATGGAATATACAAAACGGGTAATTTCATTTCAGCTGGAAAGGACAGCATTACACTACGCCATGGCTTTTGAATCGATCGAACAAGTTAGTAAATTGCTTATAGGTGCCGGAGCTGCAAGAACTGCTAAAGATTTGGTAAGTATTGTACAATGCAGAAAATGTTTATAACAAGCGTAAATGAATATTAAAAGTAAAAACTCTAACAACCCTTGTATATCGAAAGCATATAATGAAAAAAATAAAAAGGAATATCTTTATTTTTCATTATCAGTTTTTTTTTTTCAGATTCTTATACGCTCTTCCAAATTACAACTTATAAATTATATATTTGTTTCAGCGCGAAGTTCTAAAAATTACAAAGTAGCATTGTAAATATATGAAATAAATTTAAAACCGGTTACTCGTTTCATAAATCTTTAACACTTATTTTAGACGATTGTTTTTGTTTTTGTTTTTTTTTTTTTCCGTTAATTAATCGAGAATTCATATTTGGATTATTTTTAGAAAGGCAGACAACCAAGTTATTATTTCATGAACAAATCGGATATTTTGCAATTACAACATGAAGAAGAAATTTTAAAAGCACAGACCGAAAACAATTAACCTCCTTATTCTTCAATCTACGAAAATTAAAATTATCTTTAAAAGTTTGCATTCAGTTATTTTACGTCCGATAAAATAAATTTATTTAAACAAAAATAACGGATTTTCCTCTATTCAATACTGGAAAATTAATATGTTCTTTCTTTTTGAAGTAATTTAATTATTACTATATTTTATACGTTTTTATTTATAAATTTAACTGTTTAGTGCCATACGTATATCTCCGTTTTTTGCATGTTCGTTTGTTATCCTTAGAACTGATATTTCAAATGGTATATTACAAGATTATTTGTATAATGTAATTAATCTTTGTTAATAAATGTTGGTAAGCGTGTCGTGCACCCACGAGCAGTAATGCTCAGCGGGACCTATATAACTTAAGGAGGCCCCACACTATCAAACAGAAAAAAATTTAATTTTCTACGTGCAAAATTGAAGTTGCCGTTCCAAAAATACTCCATACCGTAAAAATGCAAGATTTTAAATTTGCGTTTTTTACCTTAAAACAAATGCAGTTCATTTTTACTTATAAAAAAACAGTACACGAGTTCATCATTACACTTCTTCTCTAGAAAACTTTCTCTTTTTTCCCAATAAACTAAATGCTGTATAAAATTAATATTTATAAAAATTTTCTATCACAAATCAAATTTATTGTGTTAAAAAAAAAAATGAATGAATTCTTTAACATACTTATTGAATAATAAATAAACATTCAACAAATCGATTAAATAACAATTCTCTATTCAAAAATCGATATCCATATACAGTCGTAAATTTTTTTTATATAAAAACAGTTTACAATCTGAAATATTCTTAATTTTAACAATATTTTATTTTTTTACTTTTATTGAAAGTTAGTACGTTTTATTTAGAACTATATAAAAATCATTTAAAATAAAAGTGAATTTTAATCGATTGCTGATTTTATAAACGTATGTTTGTATTTCGAAAAATTTAATTATCCACACAGTGTTTCATCACTTTTTTCTAACCACATAAACAATTATGGAATTTTAAACACGCATGTTTAATTATATCAAGAAAATAACGTGATATAAATATTTTTTTATAAAAAAACAAAAACATAATGTTATTAATAAAATATTACAAATATTAACATATATATATAAAAAACTCGGCCATTTTGGCCTCGCAAGAGGCTGTGCCCCTTGAATAAAATTATCAAAATTTACACCGTAACTCTAAATTGATCCATATGAATATAATAACATAATCACAAAAATATCCTAACATTTAGCTTTCATTACATAAAATTAAGACATTTTTTTGTTACATAAAATTAGGACACTTTTTTGTTACATAAAATTAGGACACTTTTTTGTTACATAAAATTAGGACACTTTTTCGTTACAAAATCTAATACGGGCCGGCCTAAGAATTACGTTGTAATTAATATATATATATATATATTAAGTCGGTAAAAATTAAAATGTAACAAACGTTACATAAAATTTGGACATTTTTTCTAATGGGGGTTAGCCTGAGAATTACGTTGCAATTAATATATATATACTAGCTGTGCCCCACGGCTTCGCCCGTGTATTAATGCCCGTTTAAATCTATACTTGGAAATTCATTAAAAAATTTTTGTTTTATCTGGAATTGTATTTACGTAAAGATTCTTTCTCTCTCTTTTGGGTGAAAGATGTTTATCACCGTCTAACAAAAAATAGTTTTCATGTTTCACGTTTAGCTGAAGATTGTCGATTTTTCTATAACCTGTCTGTCGTAATCTAACAAAAAGTTTTGCTCAACTAAACAACACACACAGCCATCGTTTTGAAGAGGCCGAGTTATTCACACGGTGATCTCCCATAATTACACGTTTAAGAGAACATCTTCACTCATATCTTTCAACCACTCTGTCTCGAGCGTTTTATTATAATTAATTTATTATCATAAAATCAAAATAACAGTGTTGAGTAAAGATTTTAATATTTCTGGTAGCAAATTATTAAAAAAAAAGTTAAACGGTTAATTTAAACTAAAAGTTCGAATATTTGACATATCAGTTAAATACTCTATTTTATTTTTATATGTTCCCCATCAAGTCCAATAATATATTGCTTAAATCTCTTCCAGTTTTTACAAACATATTGTACGATACATTTTCTTCTACTCCTAATAATTCATTATTATATAATAAATAAGATAGAGACGAACAAAGATGCACCATCCCTATCTATGTATTTTACATAATGGGGAACTATTGCATCATCAACACACATATTAATTCTACATTCATAATTACATATCACACGAACTTTTTTGTAAACAACAGAGCGAAAAAACGTTTATTTTATCGTTCATCTATAATAACGCCATGCGCCAGCGATAAACATGGTTGCATTTCGACTAACATCGCACGATACACAAAAGTCGCCACGAAAAGTAGTTGGTGCTCAAAAAATAATAAAATTGTCAAATTTGTTTTTTGTAATTGATTGATTAAATTATTTAATACAACAAATATTTATGTAAATAATTAAAACATAATAGCCAAAATTAAATTTGTTTTTTTTAATTGATTGATTAAATTATTTAATATAACAAATATTTATGCAAATAATTAAAACAAAAAGTATCCTATATGTTAAGTTAGACCAAATTGCATGTACTTTCAAAATTTTATAAAAATCGGTTAAGTAAATTCCGAATTTATCCTGCACAAACATAAAGACACGAGATTTTTATATATATATATAATTTCCTATTTGGCATTCAATTTTATATAGTACTCAGTTTGTTAGGATAAGAAATTTGATTTTGCAAGAAGAGCATAATTTTCACTTTATTCATATACGACTAGGAAATCGTTAAATAATGAGCCTAATTACATTTCCGAGCAATTGTCAAAGCTTAAAAAGAACCTGTTCACGCCCCTTTTCCAATTATTTAAAAATTCCCGACGACTCCATGAGTGCTCTACAAGCTATTTCTTTCCATTTTCCCGCCCACTCCTGCATGTTTGTCTGTAATGAAGTAGTGAATTCTTTAATTCAAATTTCTACAACTTCCTGCCTCTAGTTCACTAAAATTTCCGCTTCCAACTTGCTTCGCCTCTGTAAAAAATTCTATATTAGATTTTGATCGAAAGCTCTTTTCCAACAGACTTTCCTTCTGTCTGTTTATCCAACCGAATCTTTATACTCACCCCTGGTTTTTATGACTTTTATTCAATTCATCGTTCCGGTTTCGTCTCTTTGTTTAACCCTGAATCATACTCCTCCTACTTCGCTTACGTTTTCGTTTTTTTTAACACCCTCCAAAATCGACCTTTCCATCCCAATCATGAAACCATCTACGATCCTAACCACATCTTTTTTAAATGTCAATCCCTTTCGACTGAACATTCTACATTTTAATTTGTTATTTCTAATTCTTATTACGCCTGTTACGTATTTTATCTCTTCTACCCTCATTCATTATCCCAGTTTTTAGTTGTTTTTGTTTATGGGTATGCTAACCAAGAGCAACAGCCCAGACAACCAAGGAATCTAAGTAATAGATTGAATGAATGAAAGCAGCTAGGAAAAGAGAGAACATAAGAGTCATTACGTGGAGTAGGAAGACCAAGATCCAAAAGCTGAGAATAGAAGAGAGAACGCTCTGAAGAAAGTGAGGAACATTCGAAGAAGACATGATTGACATCACACAGAAAAAACGAATCTTCTGGGTGAAGTGGTCACCGCAGAGAAGAGACGAGGGAAAAACGAAAAAGTGTCGAAGAGAGAAAGGTATGACCGAAACGAAGACGACATATGGTAGTGATTAGGGGACGACAAAGAGAAGGAAACTTGTCAAACCATCTGGTCAGAGAAGGTAAAGGCTAAACGGAAAGATAAAAGGAATTCGGCTTGGAAAAAAAGGGGAAAAATAAATATCCTTCCATAATGAAAAATGGAACTGTCTGGATATATGATTAATATTGCGAGCAAGAAATTTATGAAGTGGATGTTCATTGGAAGCTCCTGAGCGAGCCAAGGAATCAACCACCTCATTACACTCAATTCCAGTATGGCCAGGGATCCACAATAGATCAATTTGGATAGAACCGAACAGAAGTAATTCGTGAATTAGATTGAGAATAAGGAGAATGAAAGGTTCAAAAGAGGAAAACGTTAAGGGAGAAGAAATCGCCTGCAAGACACTTTCAGAGTCAGCTATTAAAATAAATTTATCCGAGAAGATAGAAGAGGAAGAGGTAAAAAGAATTACATGAAGTATGGCGGATTTAGTAGTAAATACAGAACAGCAGGAAGGAAGTTTAAAGGATTCAGAGTAGTTATGAGAAGAAAAAACAAAGACAGCACCATCCCCGCCAGACCTCTTAGACCCGTCAGTAAAAATAACAGAATGATTGGGATATAAAGAGAATTTGAAACCATGTGAAATTCAGATCTAACTATAGAGTGAGGAAAGAATTTAACAGAACTTAACAAATGAAATACGTGAGGAGGATGCAAGAGACTGAAATAATGAGGAGAAAAGTGCGGAGATTTATCATAGGAGAACATATAGGAAAAAAAATTGGCAAGACAAACAGAAATGAAAGATAAATTTGAAATTTCGTTTAAGAGTAAAACGCTAGTTGTAAATAATAGAGCAGTAAGCAGCTATAATCAATCCTAGAGGAAAAAGAGGGAAGACGTTTAATGAAGAAACGATAGGCTAGATAGGATCTGCGAATGAACAAAGAAAGTGATTTTGATACGGAGAGGATGGAAAGAATTTGAAGTAGATTTATGTGCACCCAGACAAAGACGAAGACAAATGCGGCCAAGCTTTAACAGAAGAGAGTTAGAAGAGTTGCCGTATATATAGGAACACAGTAGTCCAACTTAGAAAAAATGAGGGGCTTATACAATAAGGAAAAAATTTAAGGGTCACCGCCCCACCTGTACGATGAGAGTGATTTTAAAAGATTAATCCTTTTAAGACAAAAAGTATACATGAGACTAATATGCTTCTGAAAGGACAAACGGCCGTTAAGGAGCACACCCAAGTAACAGAAGCACTCCACAAGAGAAACAGAATAATGACTTAAAGTTAGATTGACTGAGAAAGAATTATATGAATGGAACGTAAAAACCATGGTCGCGGATTTAAGTTAGTTTCTCTGTTCCTTCATTCTGTCCACTTCTAACCGAATCAACATCTAGCCGATTCTTCCTTTTCTTATCGTTTCTAGACGGAAATTCTTCATCGATTTACCCAATTAAACAAGAAAAAAAAAATGCTCATTTAGGCACAAGTATATTCTCGACAAGGAGCCGGCGCCCATTTGCGAAATCTGCGCACAGACTTTCTCTGTAGACCACCTCTTCACATGCAAAAAGTGGGAAACACAACGAGCGGCCTACGACATGACCTTTACCAGAACTCCTTTACAACGACAAATCAAATTGTGAAAATGTGCTAACATACTTAAAAAATGTAAATATGTATAATAGTATCTAGATAAGTTAACTGTTAAGATGTAATATATTCGTCGCAAATGGCTCCAATAAATAAATATATTTAAAAAAAAAGAAAGAAAAGCGATTGAGAAATGGAATAGTTGAAAATTGTACACGTGCGATTTTAGGAAGCGCGGTATTGAATTACTTTTGCTTGGTGGTATCGCGTGTTGGGACGTGAGTGAAAAAAATGAATGCAAATGTTGCATTTCTCGCAAAAATAGCTCCATTTCTACTTTGCAATCTCATTATACCTTTTTTAACATGCTGCATATCACCACATACTAAAGCTTTGCACCATCAAGCCGCAATTTATTGTGGTTCGGGTCTTGTGTACATATTACCGTACTGAAGAAAACTAATTCTATCTCGGATATTATAACCTGTCACTTGTGTATAAAAAACAGAAATTCTGACTCAGTCTAGTATAATAATGGATGTATCATTTATAAAAATAAATCTTGCAAGTACATATATCTAATATTTATTAGTTAAAATGTTTATTGCAAATTAAGTTTTAAATGAAATGGTAGTATTCACATTTCGGCAACAGAGAATAAAAAAACTGTTGTATTAAAAAATTATTTTTCTTTTCATTTGTTTTAAATTTTTGTTTTATATGTCAAAATTGTATTGTAAAATATTTGGTTAATTACATGCAATAGCGTTCTTTTTATACTCTTTCCGCCCCCATTTTTTAGAATTAAACTGTAATCTATTGACAATTTATTGAATCAAGACATTTTAAATAGTAAAATGAAATGTTTGTTTTTTTTTTTTTTGGATTTACCAAAAAATCGGATCCATCCAGCAGACTTAAGAGATTATAAAATAAAGAAGAAAAATATTAGAATCTAATTCGATTGGACACTAAGGAAAATAAGGACTGCAAACGAGAAGGGTATTATTTCAGAAGTTCCGAATAAAAAATAAACGTTCAGTTAAAAGGGAAGAACATTCAGATAGGAAATTATTGATGTCGCATGATAAATATATAACAATTATGAGAGTGTATCGAGTAATCAGAAAATATAGCGGGAGAGAATCTATGAAGAGCGGAAGGCAATAAAGAGTGTCCGGTACATAGATTACAAATAGCTGAAATCACTGAGTGATGAAGAAATGTAAAATAATAAAGCCTAGAACAATTGGGGGTGAAGGCTGAATAGAGAAGTACAATGAAGCGAGATTAGAAAAAGTTAAATGATAAGTATCAAAAAGAGCTGAAAACTTTTCGATAAAAGGATACTGCATTTTGGCTGTAATTTGAGCTGAAGAATCAACTAATTTGTTTCCAGCAATACCGACGTGACAAGGTACCCACATAAGATCGATTTAAATGGAATATTTAGAAAAGAAATCATAAATAATAGATCGAGTTTGAATACTGAAAGAATATCATTCAAATAAGAAAAAGAAGGGAGCATATAAGAGAGCGCTTCTAGAGTCAGATATTAAGTATTTACGAGAATTGCGAGAAGACAAAATAAATAAAATTGAATAGAAGATTGTAATCTTTGTTCGAAAAAAATCATCGTGAGCATTTTAACTGACCTTTTCTTGGCTAAAATGTAACTGAAACCAAACAAAAGTAAAGCGAAAACAAACATGAAACCTTTCAGGCTGAGCTTTTTTACGTATTATTCTCTCTTAATTTTCTACAACTATAAATCTCTTGCTAAAAATTGTCATATATAATATATATATGACTCGAGACATCTATATGAGAATATTTAAAATATAAATATATTTTTATATAGTGCTTTTACCTATCTTCATTTTTATTCATTTCATACTTTTTGCTATAAACGTGATCGATTTTTTTTATATCTTCCAGATTTATTTTTAATTTTATTCACTGCCTTTAGTACTATGCTAGTTTTACTTAGTTTCTTTTAAATGTTACTCAAATCATTGATTCCTTCCAATGTTTTCAACTTTAATTTACATTTACATTGTCATAAGTTCCTCTTTTATATCAATGAACACCGTAATAAACAATTTAATCTTTATTAAAAATTTAAAGCTTTCACAGTGATTACTCATGATAAATAATTTTCGGAAACAACTGTGTTTTTAAAAAGATATTTATTCGCTTAACGTTTCGACCAGCTTACACTGGCCATCATCAGAAGCAACAGTTTTTCAAGTTTTAATAAAACCAAAATAAAAAAACAACAAAAATTGAAGTTAAGTTTATTACTTATAAAAAATTTAAATTATACTGTTAAATTAATAAGTTATTTATATGTTTAATAAATCTGTATTAACTTTACTTTTCGGTTATTAACTTTTTAAATACACTTTATGCTTCATTTCCTAGGCCTAAAAAAATTAAGAAAAAATAAAAAAAATTACCGTGGAACACGATTCAGAATTAAGACTTCAGTTTAGAATTCGACAATGACAATGCGTTGTTGCCTACACGAAATCATTTATACGTTTGTCTGATGTTTTTTTTGTTATTCGCCGAGTAAGCGAAATCTTAAATTTAGGCGAAATGGAAAGTTACCTTTTTGTTAACTACTAATCATTCGATGTTTACATATGAGAAAATATTAAATGTGATAATCATCTTTTATTACGTGATTTGATTTTTTTTAAATTTCATTAAAGGTTAAATTTATTTCAAATTATTGTTTATTTTAATTTTAACGGTAGTTTTTGACAAATATTAATATCATTATTGGCAAAATTAATAGTAACTACAGATTTATATTCAAAATTATACGATGATTGTGAATTACAGTTGTGCAAAATAATTCAATTATGAGAACTAACATCTTACGAATGCCGATTATTCACATCAATTATGTAAAATAGTTTGATTATGAAAACTATGACATGTCCTGACTGTCAATCACTGTCGTTATTAATTAATTTGTAACATAGTTTTATTGAATTCACATTTGTACGTGCATTGGTATAATAAAAAATGAATAACAGACTATCTTTTAAAAAATTGGTGTGCAATATTTTTTTTATTCTACAAAACATATAAAATTTAACAATAGTATAAAAATAAGAAAATGGTGTGCTTTCGTAAATACTTTTTGTATAATAATTAAAAGTTTTTAAACAGAAAACAAAAATACTTCAATCTACACTATGGTATATAACTAGACAATAATTAAGTTTTGGATCAAAATGTACTAGATAAAACACATTTCTACTCATGTATAAACTTACTATGTATGTTTGTACATCTTATTAAAATAAACTATATACACAGAAAATCTGTAAATGCAAAACTTAACAATGGCCAAAAATATAAAAAAAAATAGTGTATAATTATGAAATACTTATGGGATATATTAAAAGATACTGGTTTCGTTGTGTGTGACCGAAAAGCTAGATGGAGCATTTGCTGGCGGTATGGCGTTTGAAATGCGTACCGAACTATGTTGAGCCAGGAGATGTTTTTTGATAAAAAACCCGAAAAGGCACACCAGCAGAGTAATTGCCGCTAAATAACATTAACAACGTTCTAAAAAGATCTATTCAGCGGTGTTTTTGATATTTCTTTTTTTTGTAAGATATAGTCGTTAACGAAAGGCGAAAAGACATTATGCGATTTTCACCACTTTACTCTAAGTCTGACGTCATGGAGGCTGCATTGCCACCAGTTTTTCATCGCGTTGTCGTCTGCTAATTGAACGCGCTCAGTCACACGTTTTTTTTATGAATTTTATTTTTCAGTCAAATTTTATATGTATTTTTTTTTAAATTTATCCGAATGCTTAATCATCTGTCTACAATTTTAATTTTTGTTCTAACGGAAATATGTACGTGATTTTTCATCAGAAATTTTCTAATTGGACACGGAGTGAGCCCTCGTGACATCCCCTTGACGGAGACATTTTTCTTTTTATCGGAAAGCTTAATGTTCTGCTAGGCAGAGCTTACCGGTAGCGACACACTGTAGCGTGCCGCTGGCGCTTGAAATTTTCCAATATTATTTTTTTTATACTTTTTTTTATATTCATCAGAATCCTTTTTATCGTCGAAAACGAAAAGGGAAGAAAATGAGTCATTGTCAACTTGGTCCCCGAATAGGGATACAGAAAAAAATGAATCTATATCAACATATATACAAATTGTTTACACGGCAGCTGCAAATAAAACAAATTGTAATCATACACCTGTCAAAAAGATGAAACGTTCCAAACCCATATTCACCTTACTAATAGACGGACGAATGTGTGAGTTTGATTACACTGCAAAAATTTATCTGAACACATGAACCTTACTTAATTAGGCAAATCAACCTGTAGAGGTGGTGTTTAACATTCTAACTAAACACATCGCTAGTGAGTATTCCTAAAAAATACAACAGCACTAAAAGCATAAATGCTGAAAATAATTTTATGGATATATTGTAAACTGCTCATATTTCTCAAACGGGCGTCAATTTTTTTTGTCGGTTCGGTTCTCACCATGGGAGATTTCCTGCGAGTGACTGAAAAGAGGTAATGAATAGGACCTCGAATATTTTACAAATATGCGAATCCGTAGGAATAAAAGAAGAAGCAAAAGTGATAAATCGTCATGGAAAAAATCGTATATTTTTCTTGGAATTGACCATAACTTTATTTTAAAGCAGTTGTTATTATTTCGACGGAAGAAGAATTACTAGAATATTTTTCGAATAGGCTATTCTTAATGATGACCGTAGTACGGAGAATTAACGAATGAAACTGTTTTCTGTAAATAAGTGTAGTGCTTTAGTTTGTTTATTTTACCAAATCCTGAATAGCTTCATAAGAGGTGAAATTTATTTACCTGCTTGTTCATAACCCGTACGATTGGCTATTCGGTGTTAAATTTTTAAGAAAATGGTTACTTTTCCTAACAGAAGAACATAACAAAATAGTAGATAGAAAACGTCACTTCTAGGAGAAGAGCCAATCAGGAGCGAGTATTTAGTCTCTTGACCACGCCTCCCTTTTACACAACTAATCAAGAGTCAATACATAATCAAATGAACACACCGTTTTTACATCAAACCATCCAGTAAGAGTTCAACGCTGCACCGCCATGTTCTACTCCAATTGCATCCATCTGCTTGCTACATCTTCACTGTTACAAACTAATAACCATATATCTCAACGTCCACCATATACAAATCAACCACCTGCTTTCTCTGTAGACACCTGTATATGGACTCCCTCACTCAGTAACACCACTCGACTGATATAGAGATTAAGAGGAGACTTTAACCAGCCACTTATAATTTTGCTAACCTGTACTGAGTCGCTTAGTGTATTTAGATGTTTGCATGTGTGCTGATGATACATTTATCATTGTCTGACCAATGTAATAATTTATTAAGTGATACTAGTTGTTTCTGGTTGTGTATGCTTTCAGAATATGTTCTAGTGCTAACCAGCCACTTATAATTTTTCTAACCTGTATTGAGTTGTTTAGTGTATTTAGATGCTTGCATGTGTGTTGATGCATTTATAATTGTGTGACCAATGTAATAATTTGCTAACTGGTACTAGCGTTTCATGTTCCCATTTATATTGAGATTATATTTTATCATTGATCACCCATCTTTAAAACTTTTTTCTAACCTGTACTGAGTTGCTTAGTGTATTTAGATGCTTGCATGTGTGTTGATGATGCATTTATCATTGTCTGACTAATGTAATAATTTATTAACTGGTACTAATTATTTCTAGTTGTGTATGCTTTGAGAATATGTTCTAGTGTTAACCAGCAACTCATAATTTTTCTAACCCCATACCAATCTGATGTGTTTGTATAATTTAAAAGGTACATTAATGTATGTCTAACCAAAAAATAAAAATAAACACTGAACTAATGTTTTATGAGGGGGAGTGTTTCAACCTCTAGAATTTGGGGGTACTTCACATATATTCAGCCAAACAACCACAGTACTAACCCTTTCTGACCCATTTGTTTCCAGTGAGATGCTTTGCATATGAGTAATCAAAGTAGATGATTGAGAAAAAAGAAACTGATTAGAACACTAACTTGTGTATTATTATTCATATATCTCAATTGCTTTTGATGTATGTTGAGCATACTATTTAATTACATATAACTCTATATTATTTTCAGTGTATGAGAGTTAGAACTTACCATCACAATAACATGTGTGTGGAGCTTATATGCTTACATATGTGTGATGTACTATAAATGTGTGCACGTGTAAATGTGTGTGAGTGTATGAACATGTGTGTAGTGTAATGGTGTACATGTGATGTAACAATGATGATAATGATGATGATGTTGATGTGTTTGCATACATAACCATGTATGTGCATGCATACACTTTCTAATGTAATGAAACAATATTTAACCCCCAAAAATTACCAATCATAACAGATTTGATGTAACCCTGCTAATATACAGCTGTTTAGTATGAATTTAAATTAGAAAATCAAATCGATTGTAAGCATTCAGATGCTGAAGAGTTACTCATGTCTGTTGGTGTAATCGTTTACTGTATAACAACAATGCATAAGAACTAATTTTGTTTGATCACATTATAACTACCAATGCAATGAGCACAATGAACAATTTAATTACCAAGTAGTATTTGTAAGCTTGATGAGACACAGCTTCTTCCTCTCACACAAATTCTATTATTTTGACAAACATAATCACAACTCAGAAATTCTATTAATCACATTTTCTCAGCCTAATAGAGCCATCACTTGAATAACCCAACTCCTTTGTTGCACCAATACATCTATTAGGATATAAGAACTATAAATTTCTGCAGCAAACCTCCAAACGTTATAAACAGGGATTAGATAAATCTAGTATCATAGAAAGCGCTCAATTTAAACTAAAATCACTCTTTTCATACAAATTATACCATTTAAGGCTACAACACTCATATTTTAGTACAGAACATTGAATTTTAAAGGAATCAATCCATTTTACACAAAATACCCCCATTTTAGGTGCAAACTATCAATTTATGGTAAAATATCACAATTTAGTACAAATCTCATCATTTTAGATAAAAAACAATAAACTTTAATGGAAAATAATACATCCTAGGGAAAAGCACTAAATTTTTACTACATACATACTCTTTAATTAAAAATAATATAATCTCTATACACTTTGTATAAGTTTATACACATTATTTTAAGCCTCCACGCATTCCAAAATCTAACAAATTAAAAAAATAAAAATAATTGTTAATAGAAAATTTTATTACATAGTAAAATTAAAAATATACAATGTCTAAATTATACTTAATAATAATACACAGCTTCATGTAATCATGCAATATACATATTTCTATTTAATATACACACTCTCAGTTCAGCTAAAACATCATTAAAATTGTTATGGAATTTATTATACATAGAATTTCCATAAGCTATTGTATCTACATTATTACTACATATTATTCTTTTATCATCATTACCACTTAATACTACTTTATTCTGTTCTAGGGTATACAGTATATGTTGACGACTTTGAATATTGTAATATGTCTTATAATTATCACATAATTTCCCACACACACCATTCACACAATTATAATAATCTATGAAATTAAGTTCTTTCTTAATTATAGAAGACTGTACACCTTTACATTTTTTAATTTCTTTACTATCAATAATACTTATAGAATACATTTTTGGACGCAATCCAACAAATTTGCTAATTGGAGTGCCATTTAATTCATCCTTAAATACACCAAGCTTCTTTTTATTTTCTAATGAATAACATGGATGACTTTTTGGATAATCACTTGTATCAAAATACTGAGCATTATCTTTAATATCTTTATAAAAATCAAGTGTTTTAAGTTCATAAATAAGTGAATCAGTATCACAGTATAAAAGATTAATATTCTTATACATTTTACTCATTATGTTGTAATGAAAATCAAACATTTTTAATTTGCTAATATCTAAAATAGACATACCAATGTAAATAGGCTTATTAAATTTAATTGTTGAAGGATTTAAATGTACTGCAGCCAATAATGGCTGCTCACTAAATATTGTTCGATCCTTAAAATTACTTTTTCCAACCAGTTTAGTAAATTTTACTTCATTTATAATAAGCTGCATATTAATTCTATGTCTAACGTTTTCCATCATTTTGCCAAAAACACTGTTATTCATAAGCTTCCAATAGTTCTTCTCAAACTCATTGGTAGCCTGCTTCCGCTGTAGAGTGTTTAAATCAATGTAAGGCTTCAACCATGTCGACTGATTGAAACAAATGACACGATGTACACGCTGTAGTTTTAGTCCTAATTCAATTGCCTGTTTAAGATTTCTATAGTGAATAATATAATTGTACTTATTTTCTAATGTATTAACTAATTTCACACATTTTCTAATTGATTTAGCCTCGGGGCATAGTGGTAAATCATTGTGTGCTAAATGTAAATCTGCTGGATACTCCAAATCCACATCGAGCATATAACCAATGGATCCATCATCAGCTATCTCCATAATATTTAATTCTGTTATTTCTTTCTGGCTAAGCCATCTGAAACCATTCATAGGGAGTGGTTCACTCATGGCCCAACCATAGAGGTTATTTGCATCCAAATATGCTATGAAAGTGTTATCTGTACCATTTCTACTATCATTATCATCATTACTGTAACTATTATTACAACTGTTAGTGTATGAATTGTCCGCCTTAGCATAACGTTTCACACACTGACACATACCACCACGTATTCCAGCTTCAAAGAATAAAACCATATCATAATCAGTTAGGAGCTCCAATTGAACCTTCGTCAACTTCAACATTGCTTGAAATGCCAATCCGGGAGCAGTAAAACTCCATGCAGGATCCAATTTGTAAATTTTATAGCAAACACTTCTGAAGTTTTCAAAAACATCAGCCAGTAGAAGTACATCTGTCTTTAGATATATATCACTATACTCCCCGAGTGTTTGAACATTTAACACATCCCACACATGTAATGCATGTGAGTAATCTTCTTCGCTAATATTTGATTTTGTCAGGGAATTATAGAAATGCTCCTTTTCAGGCAAACTTGTTTCATCCAATTTTTCCCATGATGACACATATGAATAAGGGAAAACGCCCTTTCTACGGAATAAAGGAAGTAAATCAGGCGATGCAATGTTTCTGATTGTATGATGAAGCAAACTATCAGGTAAATAACCAGCCAACTTCTCAAGGCTTGACGCCATGAAACGGAATGTATCTATGAATCGTATTTTCATTTTTTCTGAAATGCGTTTTGAAAATGATATGTAGCGTTCTTCACTATTCGGTATCACCTCGATGTCCTGATCATCATATGTCAAATCCCTGATGAATAAATGAGCATCATATCCACTCAGATTATGAATAAATACAGGAACAAAGTTAGGAAGCTGGTATTCTAAATTACATTTTGAATGAGCTGCACCTCGAAATTTCCCAGTTAGATGATCATGATCTGCGACTTTATCATTATTTAGAGGTTCTTCACAAATGTGACACACCGATGAAGCATCATATTCTTCCAAATCCTCAGACGTCCACTGCAATGGAATGTTTTTCTGATAAATCTTTTCTATTTTTCGCACATCTTCCACTAGCCAATCACAGAATTTTTTAGTTGCATTACGGCCACGATACATTTTAGGCTCCAATGTAACATTAAACCTGGCACCTTCTTCACATCTCGACACAATATAGTAACAAAAGCTAAATGCTTCATGCTGTTGTATAGGAATAGTGCTAGATGTATTTTGAGACTTGTTTTGAATATTACCACATGAACCATCTTCCATGCGCTGCCGCTTACATTTCTGCATACTTCCTTCCTGATGCTGGTTTTTTCGATGGTTACCACTAACTTCTATACTATCATCATCATTATTAGCACTAATAATTTCTTCATCATTGACATCATTATCACATGATTCATCATTTAAAGGCTTCAGGATACACTCAAAATCAGCAAATATAACAAATTGTATAAATTCTTGCTGTTTATATTGTTGGAATTTCAATATTTTATTCTCCTCCGTTGGCATAACAACTGTGGCAGGAGTATTGATGGAGCAACATTGTATATGAACTAGGTATTTGGCATGATCTTGGACATACCATAAGCAACGACGGCATATAAACATGCGATGTCGATTATTGGTAATTTGACGCGCTACTAATTTACATAAGTTCTTTATCCAACAGTAATGTGATTTATCGCCTTTGGTTATAAGCAGTAAATCAGTATGATCTTTTTGTTCAATCTTTGTGATTCGAAGGGGGTATACAGTATTTTTCTCATCCAAACCATATACATTAACAGATGATCGAGGATTATTCTTTTCAAACATGGACACATCGTCCAATGATGTAGGAAAAGATATACCATTCCAATTGTATTTCCTTAACAATGATATATTCCGCACATAATTGCTTGCATATTCTGGATGATTCACCTTAACATATTTTGTTAACATGGAATATTTGAAACACATTTGATCTATGTTTTTCACATTAATAACAGCCTTTTTTACTGCAACTGATTTAGGAAGTGGAATATAAGATGATGCACGGCTTAGAACGTTTCGATAATTGAGACGAATTTCGAGGTATTCAATTTTCATTAATGACCAGCCAGATCCCGTTGCATGTTCCAACTTATCAACAAGACTGATGATTTTTCTACAATCCTCCTTGTACCATTCAGAAATATCAGCACCGCGAGTGAGTAACTGTGCATTGGTTGGGAAGTGAAATGGCCTAACACTCCAATCTGCAAGCCCAACTCCTCTCTTAAATGAACATCGTAATGTTAGATTTACTTTTATTCCAACACCGATTCTTTTCTTAATTATCTCGATCACTGTAGAAGTATTATTAGACAAGTAATTTGCAATATCCATCTGGCATTTATTATTGTTTACAATACGATATGTTGCAAAACGGTTGGAATAACGCTTGCTAACATTTTGAATAGAAATATCATGTACAGCCGCTGACGACATTCTCATAAATAATTTTAAATCCAATCACAAATTAAACATAAGACAAACTTGAACGCAGGAGAAAACACGTCTGATCACTTCAATGGTCAGCACACAAATCAACAAATACCTTGCTGACACCTCCTTTTATACTAAATTAATACGAACAGTTGATGTAAAATAACTGATATTAATTAAAACGAGTATAACTTGAGCACAGGAGAAAGACATCTATAATCACTTCAATGCTCAACAATCGAATCAATAAATAACTTCCCAATAACTCTTTTTATACAAAACTGCACAAAGACATGATGAAAAGTAACTTATATTGATTGTTTAAACATAAATAATGTTGAAGATGGCATATTGTTTATTAGCCCCAAAGGGAATTTCACTTGAAGTTTAAAAACTAAAAGCAAATTTAAAAGCTAACCAACTTTAACATTATATACTTTTCATGAATATCATTGAAACATTACTCCACTTAATTACACCTGTCCCTGCCTGCTATAGATTCTGTCATATATCCACATCATCCTTTAATATTTGCATAGTGAACATTTACTCCAGAAGATTTTACATAGATAAGGTGAAAATATTCAAATTAGTGAGAATTCCACAGACCAGATATGCATCGCAATAATTGCTAGGAGATGAACATGCACATAGAATCCATCTGTGGGGAAAGAGGAATTATTAAACTCCAGAGTGGTGAGATTTATGCGTAACTCAGAGACGTTAACCAGCATCACTTCATTAAATATGATTAAAAAAAAAAAAAAAAGAAAATTGCTGTGGAGAAAATTTAAAAGAAAATATATAAAACATTGGGGAAATCGCAGGACTGATACAAGAGAAATGGTGAAAATTAGATAGAGGGCCATTTTAAGTTAACACAATGGCTGAGAAAGCCAAATCAGTCAAAAATTGACGAAAGATGATGAAAAATTGAGAAAAATAGTTTAAAAGCGTTAAAATGCAAGAAAATAATGAGAAATAGCAGAAAATTAATGAAAAATAGTGCAAAAGTGATACACATGAAAAATGACTATAATTAGTGAAAACTGAGGAAAAGTGGTGTAGAAGTATTAAAGCATAAGAAAATAGTAAGAAATCTAAAGGAAATGGCTTATAACACATTTTAATATGCGTTTTTTTTGTTTCATGGACACACAATTTGAATGCAAGCTTAAGGTGGCAATAGAAAATTTTATAATGAAATACTAGCAATAAGCAAAAACAACTAACTTGACACGGAATAGAAAGAGAAATGAAGTTTGAAAAAAACTCATTAGAATATAACACAATTAGGCAAATAATGAGATAAATTTCAGCTTGAATGAGAAGTTCTATGGTCGATACAAATCATTGATACCGCTATACTAGTGTTATGGATTGTAAAATTATTGAAAAAAGAAGTTACCAAAAGAAATTTTTGCTAAAAAATTTATTAGGAGGTGTATCACTCCGTTTTTTAAAATTAATAGCACACTATCCGGCCAGTAATAAAGAAAAATAATTGTATTCTGCGGATGATAACTTTTAAATCTGTAAATGGGTTAATGGAAAATATTAGCGAACATTCTAAATTCTCCGCGTCGATAATAATATATTTTTACATGAATAAACAAAAATAGAGGTAAAATACAGGATTAAAAGTTCCCACTATTTAGTTTCACAGAAAAGTGTATGATAAAATTAATACAAACGCAAAATATATGATAAAAATAAAAAAATTAATAATAACACACTAATACAATCAGCTACAAAACTAGCGAGTCATAATAAAAACTGCCCATTAGAAGAAATAGAACCTAGGAATGATGGATTTAACAACAAAAACAGTGAGCAGGGAGATTATATAAATAAATATAAATAATAATTCCAAAGTAATAAAACCTTGATAATACAATCAACTCACTCATACCGGCAAATAATTAGAAATATAATAAAAACAATGAATAATAACAAACAACTATGAAGATAACACTCTGAACTAAATTTAAAAAGTAATAGACAAAGTTCACAAAATTCTGGAGATGGCAAATAAATTTCACGAATAATTAAAAAAATATACCATAAGAATCCTTGGAAAAGAAAAAAAACACAACCACTCAATCAATTATTTAGGAACAATTAAATTAATACATATGGAAGGTAAATATTAAACTAATTTTAACAAGTTTTGCTACAAAAAAAAAGAAAAAAAGATCGAAAACTTCGACTGATTAATCACAAAAATTAAGTATACGATTTTTGATTCAAAACACAATTTTATAGCCAACTAGTAACGAAATAGGCATAAAATTAAATCTACAACCATCAACGAGCAATAAAAAAAAGTACTTAAAGAGCTAAAATACCCCCTTTCAAAATAGTGATCGGAACATATATTAACAATAAAATGTAAACATGTAAAGTAGCGAAGCAGGAACAAAATGGAAAATAAAAACAAAACAGAGGCGTAATTAAAATTAAATAAAAGAACGTACAATACAAAAAAAAAACAACAAAGAGTCGATAAAGATCGCGAAAATACAGAATAAACACAAAAGAACTTGGATCTAAAAGGTGAAATATAAGCAATTGCAAATTATTTAACATATCAAAATTAAAAAACTAACGAGCGGAACAATAAATAAGAAATACACACAACACACTTGATGTAAATTAGATAAAATAAAATACAGATAAAGATAACATATCAAAATAAATTTTTAAAACCCCGATTGATTTAACTTTTAACAAATATTTAAAATTTCTTATATTATAAAGATCGCATCCGCAAACACTACAACTGCACACGAAAATCGAAAAAAGTAATACAAAACAGACATATCGAAAGAAAAAAATGAGAATAAAATCGATTAGTCAAATCCATAGGAAAAAACAAATTATTTACACCAGTTAAAATCTTTGATAAACAGCTGAAAATAACAATATACATTACTTAAAACTGATTATTATTTACTTAATAACAAATATTTTAAATTTATTATAATATTATAAAGATCACAAAAAAAAAAAAATCGCAAAAAGATCGCGCTTAGATAAATTAGGTTATTCGCGCAGAAAAAGAAAAAAAAACAACGCAGAAGACGAAAATAATAGAACAAGCCGATCGAGCACCTTGTTCACTCACACAAACACACACTAACATAGTAGTGTCTTATATTGATTAATAGCTAGTGGAGACTATGCAGTATGATTGGGGTTGTGCCGGGATGATCAAAAATTAAATGCTAGACGGTAAAAATATGTCTTGTACCATGTGCGAGTGTGTCGATTGCTAGATTGATAGTGTTTTCAATGACGGAGAATCATGTAATATGTTCATTCTCAGAGGATCATCTTTAACAAAGAATAGAGCCGGTAGTATTACAGTGTCGTGAGTGTATGCAATGAATGTGGGGTGGCCAAATAATACACACGCGGCTGGAATATAACAGTAAAGTTGTGTAAATATACAAGTATTTGGCCGGGCAGCTTGTTCGTTGTGCATGAGTGAGAGTGAATCTGGTTCGAAAGGTTTAGACTACCCGCTAAAATGATTATGGAATGTATGTAAAGCATAACGATAAAAGGGTAGCAGGATGTGAGTGTGTGTGTGTGTGTGCATGTATGAGTAATAAAACAGGTTAACTCTGAACGAACGTCTAGAATTAACCCCCTGCGCCCCACACAATCATCAGTTGATCGCTGGAACGTTCAAATATTTTTCCGTTACAACCGTGCGCTCGCGTTTACATTACACCCCTCGTAGCAGCACACCCGCCTGCCATCATTCGAATGATGAAACGATCGGATATTCTTCTTAAAAATTAAATTTTTTAAAAAAAAAAATGCCGGAACGGAGCACGATACGGAAAATTCCTTCAAAATTTGGGTTCTAAGTGTTGAGTTTCGAACGTTTTTGACACTCCGCCAAAATTTTACCCCTCCCAACCGCCGAAAATTAAAAAATTAAAAATTACGCTACATATATTACAAATAGACTCCTGTACAATACATACACATAATAGTAGAAGGCGCTGCACGCCGCGCCGCTAGCAACCTGTTGCTGGAACGTTCAAATATTTCTGTTAAAAATAATAATAATAATAATTAATAATTATAATTATAATTATAATAATAATAATAATCACGGTTCGATCGGGTCTGGAACGTTCAAATATTTCCGTTAACAAATAAAAATAAAAATAAAACATCGAAAAAATGCCTGGAATTCAACCCCGCGAACCGCGCCACCCTAATTAACTAACCGAATCGCGGTACCGAATGCATATTTCCCCCCTCATAACAACACCCCCTCCCGCCCACTGGCTGAAAACCAATAAAAAGACACTACTATGTTAGTGTGTGTTTGTGTGAGTGAACAAGGTGCTCGATCGGCTTGTTCTATTATTTTCGTCTTCTGCGTTGTTTTTTTTTCTTTTTCTGCGCGAATAACCTAATTTATCTAAGCGCGATCTTTTTGCGATTTTTTTTTTTTTGTGATCTTTATAATATTATAATAAATTTAAAATATTTGTTATTAAGTAAATAATAATCAGTTTTAAGTAATGTATATTGTTATTTTCAGCTGTTTATCAAAGATTTTAACTGGTGTAAATAATTTGTTTTTTCCTATGGATTTGACTAATCGATTTTATTCTCATTTTTTTCTTTCGATATGTCTGTTTTGTATTACTTTTTTCGATTTTCGTGTGCAGTTGTAGTGTTTGCGGATGCGATCTTTATAATATAAGAAATTTTAAATATTTGTTAAAAGTTAAATCAATCGGGGTTTTAAAAATTTATTTTGATATGTTATCTTTATCTGTATTTTATTTTATCTAATTTACATCAAGTGTGTTGTGTGTATTTCTTATTTATTGTTCCGCTCGTTAGTTTTTTAATTTTGATATGTTAAATAATTTGCAATTGCTTATATTTCACCTTTTAGATCCAAGTTCTTTTGTGTTTATTCTGTATTTTCGCGATCTTTATCGACTCTTTGTTGTTTTTTTTTTGTATTGTACGTTCTTTTATTTAATTTTAATTACGCCTCTGTTTTGTTTTTATTTTCCATTTTGTTCCTGCTTCGCTACTTTACATGTTTACATTTTATTGTTAATATATGTTCCGATCACTATTTTGAAAGGGGGTATTTTAGCTCTTTAAGTACTTTTTTTTATTGCTCGTTGATGGTTGTAGATTTAATTTTATGCCTATTTCGTTACTAGTTGGCTATAAAATTGTGTTTTGAATCAAAAATCGTATACTTAATTTTTGTGATTAATCAGTCGAAGTTTTCGATCTTTTTTTCTTTTTTTTTGTAGCAAAACTTGTTAAAATTAGTTTAATATTTACCTTCCATATGTATTAATTTAATTGTTCCTAAATAATTGATTGAGTGGTTGTGTTTTTTTTCTTTTCCAAGGATTCTTATGGTATATTTTTTTAATTATTCGTGAAATTTATTTGCCATCTCCAGAATTTTGTGAACTTTGTCTATTACTTTTTAAATTTAGTTCAGAGTGTTATCTTCATAGTTGTTTGTTATTATTCATTGTTTTTATTATATTTCTAATTATTTGCCGGTATGAGTGAGTTGATTGTATTATCAAGGTTTTATTACTTTGGAATTATTATTTATATTTATTTATATAATCTCCCTGCTCACTGTTTTTGTTGTTAAATCCATCATTCCTAGGTTCTATTTCTTCTAATGGGCAGTTTTTATTATGACTCGCTAGTTTTGTAGCTGATTGTATTAGTGTGTTATTATTAATTTTTTTATTTTTATCATATATTTTGCGTTTGTATTAATTTTATCATACACTTTTCTGTGAAACTAAATAGTGGGAACTTTTAATCCTGTATTTTACCTCTATTTTTGTTTATTCATGTAAAAATATATTATTATCGACGCGGAGAATTTAGAATGTTCGCTAATATTTTCCATTAACCCATTTACAGATTTAAAAGTTATCATCCGCAGAATACAATTATTTTTCTTTATTACTGGCCGGATAGTGTGCTATTAATTTTAAAAAACGGAGTGATACACCTCCTAATAAATTTTTTAGCAAAAATTTCTTTTGGTAACTTCTTTTTTCAATAATTTTACAATCCATAACACTAGTATAGCGGTATCAATGATTTGTATCGACCATAGAACTTCTCATTCAAGCTGAAATTTATCTCATTATTTGCCTAATTGTGTTATATTCTAATGAGTTTTTTTCAAACTTCATTTCTCTTTCTATTCCGTGTCAAGTTAGTTGTTTTTGCTTATTGCTAGTATTTCATTATAAAATTTTCTATTGCCACCTTAAGCTTGCATTCAAATTGTGTGTCCATGAAACAAAAAAAACGCATATTAAAATGTGTTATAAGCCATTTCCTTTAGATTTCTTACTATTTTCTTATGCTTTAATACTTCTACACCACTTTTCCTCAGTTTTCACTAATTATAGTCATTTTTCATGTGTATCACTTTTGCACTATTTTTCATTAATTTTCTGCTATTTCTCATTATTTTCTTGCATTTTAACGCTTTTAAACTATTTTTCTCAATTTTTCATCATCTTTCGTCAATTTTTGACTGATTTGGCTTTCTCAGCCATTGTGTTAACTTAAAATGGCCCTCTATCTAATTTTCACCATTTCTCTTGTATCAGTCCTGCGATTTCCCCAATGTTTTATATATTTTCTTTTAAATTTTCTCCACAGCAATTTTCTTTTTTTTTTTTTTTTAATCATATTTAATGAAGTGATGCTGGTTAACGTCTCTGAGTTACGCATAAATCTCACCACTCTGGAGTTTAATAATTCCTCTTTCCCCACAGATGGATTCTATGTGCATGTTCATCTCCTAGCAATTATTGCGATGCATATCTGGTCTGTGGAATTCTCACTAATTTGAATATTTTCACCTTATCTATGTAAAATCTTCTGGAGTAAATGTTCACTATGCAAATATTAAAGGATGATGTGGATATATGACAGAATCTATAGCAGGCAGGGACAGGTGTAATTAAGTGGAGTAATGTTTCAATGATATTCATGAAAAGTATATAATGTTAAAGTTGGTTAGCTTTTAAATTTGCTTTTAGTTTTTAAACTTCAAGTGAAATTCCCTTTGGGGCTAATAAACAATATGCCATCTTCAACATTATTTATGTTTAAACAATCAATATAAGTTACTTTTCATCATGTCTTTGTGCAGTTTTGTATAAAAAGAGTTATTGGGAAGTTATTTATTGATTCGATTGTTGAGCATTGAAGTGATTATAGATGTCTTTCTCCTGTGCTCAAGTTATACTCGTTTTAATTAATATCAGTTATTTTACATCAACTGTTCGTATTAATTTAGTATAAAAGGAGGTGTCAGCAAGGTATTTGTTGATTTGTGTGCTGACCATTGAAGTGATCAGACGTGTTTTCTCCTGCGTTCAAGTTTGTCTTATGTTTAATTTGTGATTGGATTTAAAATTATTTATGAGAATGTCGTCAGCGGCTGTACATGATATTTCTATTCAAAATGTTAGCAAGCGTTATTCCAACCGTTTTGCAACATATCGTATTGTAAACAATAATAAATGCCAGATGGATATTGCAAATTACTTGTCTAATAATACTTCTACAGTGATCGAGATAATTAAGAAAAGAATCGGTGTTGGAATAAAAGTAAATCTAACATTACGATGTTCATTTAAGAGAGGAGTTGGGCTTGCAGATTGGAGTGTTAGGCCATTTCACTTCCCAACCAATGCACAGTTACTCACTCGCGGTGCTGATATTTCTGAATGGTACAAGGAGGATTGTAGAAAAATCATCAGTCTTGTTGATAAGTTGGAACATGCAACGGGATCTGGCTGGTCATTAATGAAAATTGAATACCTCGAAATTCGTCTCAATTATCGAAACGTTCTAAGCCGTGCATCATCTTATATTCCACTTCCTAAATCAGTTGCAGTAAAAAAGGCTGTTATTAATGTGAAAAACATAGATCAAATGTGTTTCAAATATTCCATGTTAACAAAATATGTTAAGGTGAATCATCCAGAATATGCAAGCAATTATGTGCGGAATATATCATTGTTAAGGAAATACAATTGGAATGGTATATCTTTTCCTACATCATTGGACGATGTGTCCATGTTTGAAAAGAATAATCCTCGATCATCTGTTAATGTATATGGTTTGGATGAGAAAAATACTGTATACCCCCTTCGAATCACAAAGATTGAACAAAAAGATCATACTGATTTACTGCTTATAACCAAAGGCGATAAATCACATTACTGTTGGATAAAGAACTTATGTAAATTAGTAGCGCGTCAAATTACCAATAATCGACATCGCATGTTTATATGCCGTCGTTGCTTATGGTATGTCCAAGATCATGCCAAATACCTAGTTCATATACAATGTTGCTCCATCAATACTCCTGCCACAGTTGTTATGCCAACGGAGGAGAATAAAATATTGAAATTCCAACAATATAAACAGCAAGAATTTATACAATTTGTTATATTTGCTGATTTTGAGTGTATCCTGAAGCCTTTAAATGATGAATCATGTGATAATGATGTCAATGATGAAGAAATTATTAGTGCTAATAATGATGATGATAGTATAGAAGTTAGTGGTAACCATCGAAAAAACCAGCATCAGGAAGGAAGTATGCAGAAATGTAAGCGGCAGCGCATGGAAGATGGTTCATGTGGTAATATTCAAAACAAGTCTCAAAATAC
The DNA here is from genome assembly GCA_039619475.1 of Icerya purchasi. Lineage (NCBI taxonomy): Eukaryota > Metazoa > Arthropoda > Insecta > Hemiptera > Monophlebidae > Icerya > Icerya purchasi. The sequence continues at coordinate 588,135,251 of CM077115.1, forward strand.
ATCTAGCACTATTCCTATACAACAGCATGAAGCATTTAGCTTTTGTTACTATATTGTGTCGAGATGTGAAGAAGGTGCCAGGTTTAATGTTACATTGGAGCCTAAAATGTATCGTGGCCGTAATGCAACTAAAAAATTCTGTGATTGGCTAGTGGAAGATGTGCGAAAAATAGAAAAGATTTATCAGAAAAACATTCCATTGCAGTGGACGTCTGAGGATTTGGAAGAATATGATGCTTCATCGGTGTGTCACATTTGTGAAGAACCTCTAAATAATGATAAAGTCGCAGATCATGATCATCTAACTGGGAAATTTCGAGGTGCAGCTCATTCAAAATGTAATTTAGAATACCAGCTTCCTAACTTTGTTCCTGTATTTATTCATAATCTGAGTGGATATGATGCTCATTTATTCATCAGGGATTTGACATATGATGATCAGGACATCGAGGTGATACCGAATAGTGAAGAACGCTACATATCATTTTCAAAACGCATTTCAGAAAAAATGAAAATACGATTCATAGATACATTCCGTTTCATGGCGTCAAGCCTTGAGAAGTTGGCTGGTTATTTACCTGATAGTTTGCTTCATCATACAATCAGAAACATTGCATCGCCTGATTTACTTCCTTTATTCCGTAGAAAGGGCGTTTTCCCTTATTCATATGTGTCATCATGGGAAAAATTGGATGAAACAAGTTTGCCTGAAAAGGAGCATTTCTATAATTCCCTGACAAAATCAAATATTAGCGAAGAAGATTACTCACATGCATTACATGTGTGGGATGTGTTAAATGTTCAAACACTCGGGGAGTATAGTGATATATATCTAAAGACAGATGTACTTCTACTGGCTGATGTTTTTGAAAACTTCAGAAGTGTTTGCTATAAAATTTACAAATTGGATCCTGCATGGAGTTTTACTGCTCCCGGATTGGCATTTCAAGCAATGTTGAAGTTGACGAAGGTTCAATTGGAGCTCCTAACTGATTATGATATGGTTTTATTCTTTGAAGCTGGAATACGTGGTGGTATGTGTCAGTGTGTGAAACGTTATGCTAAGGCGGACAATTCATACACTAACAGTTGTAATAATAGTTACAGTAATGATGATAATGATAGTAGAAATGGTACAGATAACACTTTCATAGCATATTTGGATGCAAATAACCTCTATGGTTGGGCCATGAGTGAACCACTCCCTATGAATGGTTTCAGATGGCTTAGCCAGAAAGAAATAACAGAATTAAATATTATGGAGATAGCTGATGATGGATCCATTGGTTATATGCTCGATGTGGATTTGGAGTATCCAGCAGATTTACATTTAGCACACAATGATTTACCACTATGCCCCGAGGCTAAATCAATTAGAAAATGTGTGAAATTAGTTAATACATTAGAAAATAAGTACAATTATATTATTCACTATAGAAATCTTAAACAGGCAATTGAATTAGGACTAAAACTACAGCGTGTACATCGTGTCATTTGTTTCAATCAGTCGACATGGTTGAAGCCTTACATTGATTTAAACACTCTACAGCGGAAGCAGGCTACCAATGAGTTTGAGAAGAACTATTGGAAGCTTATGAATAACAGTGTTTTTGGCAAAATGATGGAAAACGTTAGACATAGAATTAATATGCAGCTTATTATAAATGAAGTAAAATTTACTAAACTGGTTGGAAAAAGTAATTTTAAGGATCGAACAATATTTAGTGAGCAGCCATTATTGGCTGCAGTACATTTAAATCCTTCAACAATTAAATTTAATAAGCCTATTTACATTGGTATGTCTATTTTAGATATTAGCAAATTAAAAATGTTTGATTTTCATTACAACATAATGAGTAAAATGTATAAGAATATTAATCTTTTATACTGTGATACTGATTCACTTATTTATGAACTTAAAACACTTGATTTTTATAAAGATATTAAAGATAATGCTCAGTATTTTGATACAAGTGATTATCCAAAAAGTCATCCATGTTATTCATTAGAAAATAAAAAGAAGCTTGGTGTATTTAAGGATGAATTAAATGGCACTCCAATTAGCAAATTTGTTGGATTGCGTCCAAAAATGTATTCTATAAGTATTATTGATAGTAAAGAAATTAAAAAATGTAAAGGTGTACAGTCTTCTATAATTAAGAAAGAACTTAATTTCATAGATTATTATAATTGTGTGAATGGTGTGTGTGGGAAATTATGTGATAATTATAAGACATATTACAATATTCAAAGTCGTCAACATATACTGTATACCCTAGAACAGAATAAAGTAGTATTAAGTGGTAATGATGATAAAAGAATAATATGTAGTAATAATGTAGATACAATAGCTTATGGAAATTCTATGTATAATAAATTCCATAACAATTTTAATGATGTTTTAGCTGAACTGAGAGTGTGTATATTAAATAGAAATATGTATATTGCATGATTACATGAAGCTGTGTATTATTATTAAGTATAATTTAGACATTGTATATTTTTAATTTTACTATGTAATAAAATTTTCTATTAACAATTATTTTTATTTTTTTAATTTGTTAGATTTTGGAATGCGTGGAGGCTTAAAATAATGTGTATAAACTTATACAAAGTGTATAGAGATTATATTATTTTTAATTAAAGAGTATGTATGTAGTAAAAATTTAGTGCTTTTCCCTAGGATGTATTATTTTCCATTAAAGTTTATTGTTTTTTATCTAAAATGATGAGATTTGTACTAAATTGTGATATTTTACCATAAATTGATAGTTTGCACCTAAAATGGGGGTATTTTGTGTAAAATGGATTGATTCCTTTAAAATTCAATGTTTTGTACTAAAATATGAGTGTTGTAGCCTTAAATGGTATAATTTGTATGAAAAGAGTGATTTTAGTTTAAATTGAGCGCTTTCTATGATACTAGATTTATCTAATCCCTGTTTATAACGTTTGGAGGTTTGCTGCAGAAATTTATAGTTCTTATATCCTAATAGATGTATTGGTGCAACAAAGGAGTTGGGTTATTCAAGTGATGGCTCTATTAGGCTGAGAAAATGTGATTAATAGAATTTCTGAGTTGTGATTATGTTTGTCAAAATAATAGAATTTGTGTGAGAGGAAGAAGCTGTGTCTCATCAAGCTTACAAATACTACTTGGTAATTAAATTGTTCATTGTGCTCATTGCATTGGTAGTTATAATGTGATCAAACAAAATTAGTTCTTATGCATTGTTGTTATACAGTAAACGATTACACCAACAGACATGAGTAACTCTTCAGCATCTGAATGCTTACAATCGATTTGATTTTCTAATTTAAATTCATACTAAACAGCTGTATATTAGCAGGGTTACATCAAATCTGTTATGATTGGTAATTTTTGGGGGTTAAATATTGTTTCATTACATTAGAAAGTGTATGCATGCACATACATGGTTATGTATGCAAACACATCAACATCATCATCATTATCATCATTGTTACATCACATGTACACCATTACACTACACACATGTTCATACACTCACACACATTTACACGTGCACACATTTATAGTACATCACACATATGTAAGCATATAAGCTCCACACACATGTTATTGTGATGGTAAGTTCTAACTCTCATACACTGAAAATAATATAGAGTTATATGTAATTAAATAGTATGCTCAACATACATCAAAAGCAATTGAGATATATGAATAATAATACACAAGTTAGTGTTCTAATCAGTTTCTTTTTTCTCAATCATCTACTTTGATTACTCATATGCAAAGCATCTCACTGGAAACAAATGGGTCAGAAAGGGTTAGTACTGTGGTTGTTTGGCTGAATATATGTGAAGTACCCCCAAATTCTAGAGGTTGAAACACTCCCCCTCATAAAACATTAGTTCAGTGTTTATTTTTATTTTTTGGTTAGACATACATTAATGTACCTTTTAAATTATACAAACACATCAGATTGGTATGGGGTTAGAAAAATTATGAGTTGCTGGTTAACACTAGAACATATTCTCAAAGCATACACAACTAGAAATAATTAGTACCAGTTAATAAATTATTACATTAGTCAGACAATGATAAATGCATCATCAACACACATGCAAGCATCTAAATACACTAAGCAACTCAGTACAGGTTAGAAAAAAGTTTTAAAGATGGGTGATCAATGATAAAATATAATCTCAATATAAATGGGAACATGAAACGCTAGTACCAGTTAGCAAATTATTACATTGGTCACACAATTATAAATGCATCAACACACATGCAAGCATCTAAATACACTAAACAACTCAATACAGGTTAGAAAAATTATAAGTGGCTGGTTAGCACTAGAACATATTCTGAAAGCATACACAACCAGAAACAACTAGTATCACTTAATAAATTATTACATTGGTCAGACAATGATAAATGTATCATCAGCACACATGCAAACATCTAAATACACTAAGCGACTCAGTACAGGTTAGCAAAATTATAAGTGGCTGGTTAAAGTCTCCTCTTAATCTCTATATCAGTCGAGTGGTGTTACTGAGTGAGGGAGTCCATATACAGGTGTCTACAGAGAAAGCAGGTGGTTGATTTGTATATGGTGGACGTTGAGATATATGGTTATTAGTTTGTAACAGTGAAGATGTAGCAAGCAGATGGATGCAATTGGAGTAGAACATGGCGGTGCAGCGTTGAACTCTTACTGGATGGTTTGATGTAAAAACGGTGTGTTCATTTGATTATGTATTGACTCTTGATTAGTTGTGTAAAAGGGAGGCGTGGTCAAGAGACTAAATACTCGCTCCTGATTGGCTCTTCTCCTAGAAGTGACGTTTTCTATCTACTCAAAATGTGCAATGAATGCGTGTAAAACATGCCATTATTGTTATTTTTACCTTTCTGTTCCGAAAAAAAAAAGAATGCCGCAAAGGATGTTGACATATAATGGTTTCTGTCATTCGTCTATGAACGTGATATAATATCAACAAAATAAAGAAAACATAATCTTATTGATAAAAGTAACCGAGTAAAAAAAAAGAAATATGTCGATTGTGACAAACGTTTGTTGAAAGTTGCAACAAATTATAATCAGCTCCAGCTTGAAGATTATCTTCGTGGTGTACCACATAAAGTAATTAGTTACCTTTAGTGTTTGCATGTATTATAGGTACTATTATTATTATTTATATGTAAGATTTCGAAATCGTTTATTTCTATATTTGTAATTAATGCTATTATTATTATATTATAATTGTAAACTCTTATTTTGTTGGGAAAACCTGAAAGAGGAAAAACATAATTTCTAATTCGACTAGTTGTATGAACACTCCTTGTACCTTGCAGGTATATATAGTTTGAGAAATTATCATTCCTGCGGAAAGGGGGGATAATTTTTTTGCAACAGTTTTACCGCAATACATACTATAGGTTTCAAATTGTTGGTAACTTAAATATTGTTTATGCGTGTTACAGAAAATACCTATTTATTAAATAAAACTGTATCCATTTCATATAAGAAAGATTGATTCCTTATCGAAGAATAATGAGGATATTGTTCCAATTTTTGTGGTTTTTGAAAATTTCAGTTATTACTAAACGACCAAACATTGTAATTTGTGTAGTATGCTGTAAGCTAATTTAACAGGCTCAGTTTGATATCGGCACAGTTGTGTTTAAGCCGTATGTGAAAAAAAGAAACAAAAAAAAACGACGGACTAGAATATTATTTTTCTTATAAATATGTTCAAAATTTATCCTCTTCTTTCTTTCATATCTACTTCATGCGACATTTTATGTTTTCGTTTACTATAAAACATGCACGCAGGAGCAAGTTCATTTTTTCATAAATATTAAACATTTTTTTCTTTTTGTGCGTTTTACTTTTAGGCCAATAAGGTTAAATCTAAAAAAGCAACCTAAAGGAATCGAACAAAAATAAAAACAAACATACAAAGGCTAACTGACGAATCATTCTGAATAAATTAATGAAATAACTATCTAAAAACAAATAGACGATCGTGCTCATTTTAACAATTACTCATTTATTGTTTTGATCACATTTTGCCTCAACGGGACTTTTCTGTTCAGCAAATACAAAAAGAAAACAAGCAAGCGTACGGATAATTTTGTATTTGCAACAACACATCATAAGTATCGAATTGCAAACCGGGTAAAGGTCCTTTTGGGGGGGGGGGGATCGCCAGTTGAGGGCATTACGCAGCATAATTTTGTGTTAGTGAGAGAGAGGGAGAAACTGATTAAAATTGAATATTACTGGAAATAGAAGATATGAAGGACGCTATAATAGCAATGATTGCCGGAGATGGAAAGGAATGAATAAAGAAATCACTGTATGGAGTAGGCAAACCGAGTTTCAGGAGTTGCCTATAGAAGTGAGAGCGTTCTGTAGATATAGACGCGCATTCAAAGAAAATGTGATTTGGGTCACAGATTAGATCGGAATCATCCGGATGGAAGGAACAAAAAGGAGAAGAGGACATAGAAAAGCGAAAAGAAGATGCCGGAAGACGACTATGATCTAGACGAAGCCTGCAAATGGAAGAGATAAGAAAGCACGAGAAATGAGGGAAGTCAAGGTACCAAGGGAATGAGGAGGATGGGTTTGGATGCTAAGGTAGAAGGATTCAGGATTCGAGAATAAAAGAGGATAACTATCGTGCCATCGACTACGATGGAGGTCCTTGATTGACGTGACTAAATAAATAAATAAGACTGAGGTCGAAAAAGGTAATTCTCATTTAGGTTTTGCAGTCATTACCAATAAGCAGCTTCTTTCATATTATTCACTACCGTCACTAAAGAATTTTTTTTTTTCGAAATAAAACCAAAAAACCTTTAGTAAAGAAAGCCGTCGTGATGAGAAACAGAAGACAAAATTCGAATAACGAATACCTGCGAATTATTCCTTTTAAAGCTTTGTGTTACTCAAATCCAACTCACCTGAACTGACAATATTTAGAAAGTATTATTGCAATTTAGTGTGATAAGTTAGTAAAAAAATGAAATTTTAGAACAAAAAAATCGGTTAAAACGCGTTTTGTAACTAACAAACGTGTAAATTACAAAGTGGTTGTAGCCATTGACGGTTCTCTTCCTTTTTTTATTAAACACTATTTCACAGTGGAAAATTACTTAATCGCTTTTGTTCTCAACTTACTTCTTTCTTTTTCCTTACAAAACATGCATCAAGTATTGCCGAGAGTAGATAGGAAACCTGCGTTCTAGGAGAAGAGCCAATCAGGAGCGAGTATTTAGTCACATGACCACGCCCCTTTTTACTCAACTAATCAAGAGTCAATACATAATCAAATGACTACACCGTTTTCACATCAAACCGTCCAGTAAGAGTTCAACACCGCACCGCCATATTCTACTCCAATCGCATCCTTCTGCTTGCTACATCCTCACTGTTACAAACTAATAACCATATACCTCAACATCCACCACACACAAATCAACCAACCACTTTTCTCTGTAGATATCTATGCATGAAGGCTTTCGCTCAGCACAACACTTGTCCAGTATAGAGATTGAGAGCAGGCTTTAACCAGCCACTTATAATTTTGCTAACCTGTACTGAGTTGCTCAGTGTATTTAGATTTTTGCATGTGTGTTGATGATACATTTATCACTGTTTGACCAATGTAATAATTTATTAACCAGTACTAATTGTTTCTGGCTGTGTATGCTCTGAGAATATGTTCTAGTGTTATCCAGCCACTCATAATTTTTCTAACTTGTACTCAGTTGCTTAGTGTATTTAGATGCTTGCATGTGTGTTGTTGCATTTATAATTGTCTGACCAATGTAATAATCTGCTAACTGGTACTAGCTTTTCGCATTTCCATTTATATTGAGATTATATTTTATTATTAACCACTCACCCTTAAAACTTTTTCTAACCCATACTGAGTTGCTTAGTGTATTTGATGCTTGCATGTGTGCTGATGATGCATTTATCATTGTTTGACTAATGTAATAATTTATTAACTGGTACTAATTGTTTCTGGTTGTGTATGCCTCGAGAATATGTTCTAGTGTTAACCACCCACTCATAATTTTTCTAATCCACACCAAATCTGATGTGTTTGTATAATTTAAAAGGTACATTAATGTATGTCTAACCAAAAAATAAAAATAAACACTGAACTAATGTTTTATGAGGGGGAGTGTTTCAACCTCTAGAATTTGGGGGTACTTCACGTATATTCAGCCAAACAACCACAGTACTAACCCTTTCTGACCCATTTGTTTCCAGTGAGATGCTTTGCATATGAGTAATCAAAGTAGATGATTGAGAAAAAAGAAACTGATTAGAACACTAACTTGTGTATTATTATTCATATATCTCAATTGCTTTTGATGTATGTTGAACATACTATTTAATTACATATAACTCTATATTATTTTCAGCATATGAGAGTTAGAACTTACCATCACAATAACATGTGTGTGGAGCTTATATGCTTACATATGTGTGATGTACTATAAATGTGTACACATGTGCATGCATGTGAGTGAATGAGCGTGTGTGCAGTGTAATGGTGTGCATGTGATGTAACAATGATGATGATGATGATGTTGATGTGTTTATGTATGTGACCATGTATGTGCGTGCATACATTTTCTAATGTAATGAAACAATATTTAACTCCCAAAAATTACCAATCATAACAGATTTGATGCAACCCTGGTAATATACAGCTGTTTAGTATGACTTTAAATTAGAAAATCAAATCGATTGTAAGCATTCAGATACTGAAGAGTTACTCACGTCTGTTGGTGTAATCGTTTACTGTATAACAACAATGTATAAGAACTAATTTTGTTTGATCACATTATAACTACTAATGCAATGAGCACAATGAACAATTTAATTACCAAGTAGTATTCATAAGCTTGATGAGACACAGCTTCCTCCTCTCACATAGATTCTATTATTTTGACAAACATAATCACAACTCAGTAATTCTATTAATCACATTTTCTCAACCTAATAAAGCCATTGCTTGAATAACCCATCTCCTTTGTTGCACCAATACATCTATTAGGATATAAGAACTATAAATTTCTGCAGCACAACTCCAAACGTTATAAACAGGGATTAGATAAATCTAGTATCATAGAAAAAATGCTCAATTTAAACTAAAATCACTCTTTTCATACAAATTGCACCATTGAAGGCTATAACACTCACATTTTAGTACAAAACATTGAATTGTAAAGGAATCAATCCATTGTACACAAAATACCCCCATTTTAGGTGAAAACTATCAATCTATGGTAAAATATCACAATTTAATACAAATATCATCATTTTAGATAGAAAACAATAAACTTTAATGGAAAATAATACATCCTAGGGAAAAGCACTAAATTTTTACTACATACATACTCTTTAATTAAAAATAATATAATCTCTATGCACCTTGTATAAGTTTATACACACTATTTTAAGCCTCTACACATTCCCAAATCTAACAAATTAAAAAAATAAAAACAATTGTTAATAGAAAATTTTATTACATAGTAAAATTAAAAATATACAATGTCTAAATTATACTTAATAATAATCCACAGCTCCATGTAATCATGCAATATACATATTTCCATTTAATATACACACTCTTAGTTCAGCTAAAACATCATTAAAATTTGTATGGAATTGATTATACATAGAATTTCCATAAGCTATTGTATCTACATTATTACTACATATTATTCTTTTATCATCATTACCACTTAATACTACTTTATTCTGTTCTAGGGTATACAGTATATGTTGACGACTTTGAATATTGTAATATGTCTTATAATTATCACATAATTTCCCACACACACCATTCACACAATTATAATAATCTATGAAATTAAGTTCTTTCTTAATTATAGAAGACTGTACACCTTTACATTTTTTAATTTCTCTACTATCAATAATACTTATAGAATACATTTTTGGACGCAATCCAACAAATTCACTAATTGGAGTGCCATTTAATTCATCCTTAAATACACCAAGCTTTTTTTTATTTTCTAATGAATAACATGGGTGACTTTTTGGATAATCACTTGTATCAAAATACTGAGCATTATCTTTAATATCTTTATAAAAATCAAGTGTTTTAAGTTCATAAATAAGTGAATCAGTATCACAGTATAAAAGATTAATATTCTTATACATTTTACTCATTATGTTGTAATGAAAATCAAACATTTTTAATTTGCTAATATCTAAAATAGACATACCAATGTAAATAGGCTTATTAAATTTAATTGTTGAAGGATTTAAATGTACCGCAGCCAATAATGGTTGCTCACTAAATATTGTTCGATCCTTAAAATTACTTTTTCCAACCAGTTTAGTAAATTTTACTTCATTTATAATAAGCTGCATATTAATTCTATGTCTAACATTTTCCATCATTTTGCCAAAAACACTGTTATTCATAAGCTTCCAATAGTTCTTCTCAAACTCATTGGTAGCCTGCTTCCGCTGTAGAGTGTTTAAATCAATGTAAGGCTTCAACCATGCCGACTGATTGAAACAAATGACACGATGTACACGTTGTAATTTTAGTCCTAATTCAATTGCCTGTTTAAGATTTCTATAGTGAATAATATAGTTGTACTTATTTTCTAATGTATTAACTAATTTCACACATTTTCTAATTGATTTAGCCTCGGGGCATAGTGGTAAATCATTGTGTGCTAAATGTAAATCTGCTGGATACTCCAAATCCACATCGAGCATATAACCAATGGATCCATCATCAGCTATCTCCATAATATTTAATTCTGTTATTTCTTTCTGGCTAAGCCATCTGAAACCATTCATAGGGAGAGGTTCACTCATGGCCCAACCATAGAGGTTATTTGCATCCAAATATGCTATGAAAGTGTTATCTGTACCATTTCTACCATCATTATCATCATTACTGTAACTATTATTACAACTGTTAGTGTATGAATTGTCCGCCTTAGCATAACGTTTCACACACTGACACATACCACCACGTATTCCAGCTTCAAAGAATAAAACCATATCATAATCAGTTAGGAGCTCCAATTGAACCTTTGTCAACTTCAACATTGCTTGAAATGCCAATCCAGGAGCAGTAAAACTCCATGCAGGATCCAATTTGTAAATTTTATAGCAAACGCTTCTGAAGTTTTCAAAAACATCAGCCAGTAGAAGTACATCTGTCTTTAGATATATATCACTATACTCCCCGAGTGTTTGAACATTTAATGCATCCCACACATTTAATGCATGTGAGTAATCTTCTTCACTAATATTTGATTTTGTCAGGGAATTATAGAAATGCTCCTTTTCAGGTAAACTTGTTTCATCCAATTTTTCCCATGATGACACATATGAATAAGGGAAAACACCCTTTCTACGAAATAAAGGAAGTAAATCAGGCGATGCAATGTTTCTGATTGTATGATGGAGCAAACCATCAGGTAAATAACTAGCTAGCTTCTCAAGGCTTGACGCCATGAAACGGAATGTATCTATGAATCGTATTTTCATTTTTTCTGAAATGCGCTTTGAAAATGATATGTAGCGTTCTTCACTATTCGGTATCACCTCGATGTCCTGATCATCATACGCCAAATCCCTAATGAATAAATGAGCGTCATATCCACTCAGATTATGAATAAATACAGGAACAAAGTTAGGAAGCTGGTATTCTAAATTACATTTTGAATGAGCCGCACCTCGAAATTTCCCAGTTAGATGACAATGATCTGCGACTTTATCATTATTTAGAGGTTCTTCACAAATGTGACACACTGATGAAGCATCATATTCTTCCAAATCCTCAGACGTCCACTGCAATGGAATGTTTTTCTGATAAATCTTTTCTATTTTTCGCACATCTTCCACTAGCCAATCACAGAATTTTCTAGTTGCATTACGGCCACGATACATTTTAGGCTCCGATGTAACATTAAACCTGGCACCTTCTTCACATCTCGACACAATATAGTAACAAAAGCTAAACGCTTCATGCTGTTGTATAGGAATAGTACCAGATGTATTTTGAGACTTGTTTTGAATATTACCACATGAACCATCTTCCATGCATTGCCGCTTACATTTCTGCATACTTCCTTCCTGATGCTGGTTTTTTCGACGCTTACCACCAATTTCTATATCGTCATCATCATTATCACTAATAATTTCTCCATCATTGACATCATTATCATATGATTCATCGTTTAGAGGCTTCAGGATACACTCGAAGTCAGCAAATATAATAAATGGTATAAATTCTTGCTGTTTATATTGTTGGAATTTCAATATTTTATTCTCCTCCATTGGCATAACAACTGTAGCAGGAGTATTGATGGAGCAACGTTGTATATGAGCTAGGTATTTGGCATGATCTTGGACATACCATAAGCAACGACGGCATATAAACATTTGATAGTGGTCTTTAGTAATCTGACTTCTCACAAGCTTCCCCAAATTTTTTATCCAGCAGTAATGTGATTTATCGCCTTCGGTTATTAGTAGTAAGTCAGTATGATCTTTTTGTTCAATCTTTGTGATTCGAAGGGGGTATACAGTATTTTTCTCATCCAAACCATATACATTAACAGATGATCGAGGATTATTCTTTTCAAATATGGACACATCGTCCAATGATGTAGGAAAAGATATACCACTCCAATTGTATTTCTTTAACAATGATGTATTCCACACATAATTGCTTGCATATTCTGGATGATTCACCTTAATATATTTTGTCAACATAGAATATTTGAAACACATTTGATCTATGTTTTTCACATTAATAACAGCCTTTTTTACTGCAACTGATTTAGGAAGTGGAATATAAGATGATGCACGGCTTAGAATGTTCCGATGATTGAGACGAATTTCGAGGTATTCAATTTTCATTAATGACCAGCCAGATCCCGTCGCATGTTCCAACTTATCAACAAGACTGATGATTTTTCTACAATCCTCCTTGTACCATTCAGAAATATCAGCACCGCGAGTGAGTAACTGTGCATTGGTTGGGAAGTGAAATGGCCTAACATTCCAATCTGCAAGCCCAACTCCTCTCTTAAATGAACATCGTAATGTTAGATTTACTTTTATTCCAACACCGATTCTTTTCTTAATTATCTCGATCACTGTAGAAGTATTATTAGACAAGTAATTTGCAATATCCATCTGGCATTTATTATTGTTTACAATACGATATGTTGCAAAACGGTTGGGATAACGCTTGCTAACATTTTGAATAGAAATATCATGTTGTACAACCGCTGACGACATTCTTATAAATAATTTTAAATCCAATTACAAATTAAAGCAAGACAAATTTAAACGCAGGAGAAAACACGTCTGATCACTTCAATGGTCAGCACACAAATCAACAAATACCTTGCTGACACCTCCTTTTATACTAAATTAATACAAAGAGTTGATGCAAAATAACTGGTATTAATTAAAACGAGTATAACTTGAGCATAGGAGAAAGACATCTATAATCACTTCAATGGTCAACAATTGAATCAATAAATAACTTCTTTTTATACAAAACCACACAAAGACTTGACGAAAAGTAACTTATATTAATTGTTTAAACATAAATAACGTTGAAGATGGCATATTATTTATTATCCCCAAAGGGAATTTCACTTGAAGTTTAAAAACTAAAAGCAAAATTAAAAAGCTAACCAACTTTAACATTATATACTTTTCATGAATATCATTGAAACATTACTGCACTTAATTACACCTGTCCCTGCCTGCTATAGATTCTGTCATATATCCACATCATCCTATAATATTTGCATAGTGAATATTTACTCCAGAAGACTTTACATAGATAGGACGAAAATATTCAAATTAGTGAGAATTCCGCAGACCAGATATGCATCGCAATAATTGCTAGCAGATGAACATGCACATAGAATCCATCTGTGTGTGGAAAGAGGAATTATTAAACTCCAGAGTGGTGAGATTTATGCGTAACTCAGAGACGTTAACCAGCATCACTTCATTAAACATGATTAAAAAAAAAAAAAAAAAAAAAATAGAAAATTGCTGCGGAGAAAATTTAAAAGAAAATATATAAAACATTGGGGAAATCGCAGGACTGATACAAGAGAAATAGTGAAAATTAGATAGAGACAATTCTAAGTTAACACAATGGTTGAGAAAGCCAAATCAGTGAAAAATTGACGAAAGATGATAAAAAATTGAGAAAAATAGTTTAAAAGCACTTAAATGCATGAAAATAATGAGAAATAGCAGAAAATTGACTATAATTAGTGAAAACTGAGGAAAAGTGGTGTAAAAGTATTAAAGCATAAGAAAATAGTAAGAAATCTAAAGGAAATAGCTTATAACGCATTTTAATATGCGGTTTTTTGTTTAATGGACACACAATTTGAGTACAAGCTTAAGGTGGCAAGAGAAAATTTTATAATGAAATACTAGCGATAAACAAACAACTAACTTGACATGGAATAGGAAGAAAAATGAAGTTCGAAAAAAACTCATTAGAATGTAACACAATTAGGCAAATAATGAGATAAATTTCAGCTTGAATGGATCGATACAAATTATTGATACCGCTGTACAAGTGTTATGGATTGTAAAATTATCAAAAAAAGAAGTTGCCAAAAGAAATTTTCACCCAAAAAGTTTATTAGGAGGAGTGTATCACTCCGTTTTTTAAAATTAATAGCACACTGTCCGGCCAGTAATAAAGAAAAATAATTGTATTCTGCGGATGATAACTTTTAAATCTGTAAATGAGGTAATGGAAAATATTATAGTTTACTATGAGCGAAACACTCTAAAGTCTCTGAGTCGATAATAATATATTTTTACATGAATAAACAAGAATAGAGGTAAAATACAGGATTAAAAGTTCTCACTATTTAATTTCACAGAAAAGCGTATGATAAAATTAATACAAACGCAAAATATACGATAAAAATAAAAAAATTAATAATAACACACTAATACAATCTGCTACAAAACTAGCGAGTCATAATAAAACCACCCGTTAGAAGAAATAGAACCTAGGAATGATGGATTTAACAACAAAAACAGTGAGTAGGGAGATTATATAAATAAATATAAATAATAATTCCAAAGTAATAAAACCTTGATAATACAATCAATTAGAAATATAATAAAAGCAATGAATAATAACAAATAACTATGAAGATAACACTCTGAACTAAATTTAAAAAATAATAGACAAAGTTCACAAAATTCTGGAGATGGTAAATAAATTTCACGAATAATTCAAAATATGCCATAAGAATCCTCAGAAAAAGAAAAAAAAACACAACCCTTCAATCGATTTTTTAGGCATAAGGTACGTTTCTTGATACCGGGTCACATATGGAGGATAAATATTAATCTAATTTTAACAAGATCAGCTGCAAAAAAAGAAAAAAAGATCGCAAACTTCAACTGATTAATCATAAAAATTAAATATACGATTTTGATTCAAAACACAATTTTATAGCCAACTAGTAACGAAATAGGCATAAAATTAAATCTACAACCATCAACGAGCATTAAAAAAAAAAAAAGTACTTAAAGAGCTAAAATACCTTCAAAATAGTAATCGGAACATACATTAACAATAAAATGTAAACATGTAAAGTAGCGAAGCAGGAACAAAATGAAAAATAAAAACAAAACAGAGACGTAATTAAAATTAAATAAAAGAACGTACAATACAAAAAAAAAAAAGAAAACAAAGAGTCGATAAAGATCGCGAAAATACAGAATAAACACAAAAGACTTGGATCTGAAAGGTGAAATATAAGCAATTACAAATTATTTAACATATCAAAATTAAAAGACCAACAAGCGGAACAATAAATAAGGAATTACACACAACACACTTGATGTAAATTAGATAAAATAAAATACAGACAAAGATAACATATCAAAATAAATTTTTAAAACTCCGATTGATTTAACTTCTAACAAATATTTAAAATTTCTTATATTATAAAGATCGCATCCGCAAACACTACAACTGCACACGAAAATCGAAAAAAGTAATACAAAACAGACATATCGAAAAAAAAAAATGAGAATAAAATCGATTAGTCAAATCCATAGGAAAAAACAAATTATTTACACCAGTTAAAATCTTTAATAAACAGCTGAAAATAACAATATACATTACTTAAAACTGATTATTATTTACTTAATAACAAATATTTTAAATTTATTATAATATTATAAAGATCACAAAAAAAAAAAATCGCAAAAAGATCGCGCTTAGATAAATTAGATCATTCGCGCAGAAAAAGAACAAAAAAAACAACGCAGGAGAAGACGAAAATAATAGAACAAACCGATCGAGCACCTTGTTCACTCACACAAACACACACTAACATAGTAGTGTCTTTTTATTGGTTTTCAGCCAGTGGACGGGAGGGGGTGTTGTTACATGCGGGGGGTTAAGTCAGCGCGACTGTGGATTCGGGTAGTTATTGACGGTGTCGCGCGGCGCGCGGGGGCGAATTCTAGACGTTCGTTCAGAGTTAACCTGTTTTATTACTCATACATGCACACACACTCACACATCCTACTACCCTTTTATCGTTACGCTTTACATACATTCCATAATCATTTTAGCGGGTAGTCTAAACCTTTCGAACCAGATTCACTCTCACTCATGCACAACGAACAAGCTGCCCGGCCAAATACTTGTATATTTACACAACTTTACTGTTATATTCCAGCCGCGTGTGTATTATTTGGCCACCCCACATTCATTGCATACACTCACGACACTGTAATACTACCGGCTCTATTCTTTGTTAAAGAGGATCCTCTGAGAATGAACATATTACATGATTCTCTGGCTAACGGCATTGAAAACACTATCAATCTAGCAATCGACACACTCGCACATGGTACAAGACATATTTTTACCGTCTAGCATTTAATTTCTGATCATCCCGGCACAATCCCAATCATACTGCATAGTCACCACTAGCTATTAATCAATATAAGACACTACTATGTTAGTGTGTGTTTGTGTGAGTGAACAAGGTGCTCGATCGGTTTGTTCTATTATTTTCGTCTTCTCCTGCGTTGTTTTTTTTTTCTTTTTCTGCGCGAATGATCTAATTTATCTAAGCGCGATCTTTTTGCGATTTTTTTTTTTTGTGATCTTTATAATATTATAATAAATTTAAAATATTTGTTATTAAGTAAATAATAATCAGTTTTAAGTAATGTATATTGTTATTTTCAGCTGTTTATTAAAGATTTTAACTGGTGTAAATAATTTGTTTTTTCCTATGGATTTGACTAATCGATTTTATTCTCATTTTTTTTTTTCGATATGTCTGTTTTGTATTACTTTTTTCGATTTTCGTGTGCAGTTGTAGTGTTTGCGGATGCGATCTTTATAATATAAGAAATTTTAAATATTTGTTAGAAGTTAAATCAATCGGAGTTTTAAAAATTTATTTTGATATGTTATCTTTGTCTGTATTTTATTTTATCTAATTTACATCAAGTGTGTTGTGTGTAATTCCTTATTTATTGTTCCGCTTGTTGGTCTTTTAATTTTGATATGTTAAATAATTTGTAATTGCTTATATTTCACCTTTCAGATCCAAGTCTTTTGTGTTTATTCTGTATTTTCGCGATCTTTATCGACTCTTTGTTTTCTTTTTTTTTTTTGTATTGTACGTTCTTTTATTTAATTTTAATTACGTCTCTGTTTTGTTTTTATTTTTCATTTTGTTCCTGCTTCGCTACTTTACATGTTTACATTTTATTGTTAATGTATGTTCCGATTACTATTTTGAAGGTATTTTAGCTCTTTAAGTACTTTTTTTTTTTTTAATGCTCGTTGATGGTTGTAGATTTAATTTTATGCCTATTTCGTTACTAGTTGGCTATAAAATTGTGTTTTGAATCAAAATCGTATATTTAATTTTTATGATTAATCAGTTGAAGTTTGCGATCTTTTTTTCTTTTTTTGCAGCTGATCTTGTTAAAATTAGATTAATATTTATCCTCCATATGTGACCCGGTATCAAGAAACGTACCTTATGCCTAAAAAATCGATTGAAGGGTTGTGTTTTTTTTTCTTTTTCTGAGGATTCTTATGGCATATTTTGAATTATTCGTGAAATTTATTTACCATCTCCAGAATTTTGTGAACTTTGTCTATTATTTTTTAAATTTAGTTCAGAGTGTTATCTTCATAGTTATTTGTTATTATTCATTGCTTTTATTATATTTCTAATTGATTGTATTATCAAGGTTTTATTACTTTGGAATTATTATTTATATTTATTTATATAATCTCCCTACTCACTGTTTTTGTTGTTAAATCCATCATTCCTAGGTTCTATTTCTTCTAACGGGTGGTTTTATTATGACTCGCTAGTTTTGTAGCAGATTGTATTAGTGTGTTATTATTAATTTTTTTATTTTTATCGTATATTTTGCGTTTGTATTAATTTTATCATACGCTTTTCTGTGAAATTAAATAGTGAGAACTTTTAATCCTGTATTTTACCTCTATTCTTGTTTATTCATGTAAAAATATATTATTATCGACTCAGAGACTTTAGAGTGTTTCGCTCATAGTAAACTATAATATTTTCCATTACCTCATTTACAGATTTAAAAGTTATCATCCGCAGAATACAATTATTTTTCTTTATTACTGGCCGGACAGTGTGCTATTAATTTTAAAAAACGGAGTGATACACTCCTCCTAATAAACTTTTTGGGTGAAAATTTCTTTTGGCAACTTCTTTTTTTGATAATTTTACAATCCATAACACTTGTACAGCGGTATCAATAATTTGTATCGATCCATTCAAGCTGAAATTTATCTCATTATTTGCCTAATTGTGTTACATTCTAATGAGTTTTTTTCGAACTTCATTTTTCTTCCTATTCCATGTCAAGTTAGTTGTTTGTTTATCGCTAGTATTTCATTATAAAATTTTCTCTTGCCACCTTAAGCTTGTACTCAAATTGTGTGTCCATTAAACAAAAAACCGCATATTAAAATGCGTTATAAGCTATTTCCTTTAGATTTCTTACTATTTTCTTATGCTTTAATACTTTTACACCACTTTTCCTCAGTTTTCACTAATTATAGTCAATTTTCTGCTATTTCTCATTATTTTCATGCATTTAAGTGCTTTTAAACTATTTTTCTCAATTTTTTATCATCTTTCGTCAATTTTTCACTGATTTGGCTTTCTCAACCATTGTGTTAACTTAGAATTGTCTCTATCTAATTTTCACTATTTCTCTTGTATCAGTCCTGCGATTTCCCCAATGTTTTATATATTTTCTTTTAAATTTTCTCCGCAGCAATTTTCTATTTTTTTTTTTTTTTTTTTTTTAATCATGTTTAATGAAGTGATGCTGGTTAACGTCTCTGAGTTACGCATAAATCTCACCACTCTGGAGTTTAATAATTCCTCTTTCCACACACAGATGGATTCTATGTGCATGTTCATCTGCTAGCAATTATTGCGATGCATATCTGGTCTGCGGAATTCTCACTAATTTGAATATTTTCGTCCTATCTATGTAAAGTCTTCTGGAGTAAATATTCACTATGCAAATATTATAGGATGATGTGGATATATGACAGAATCTATAGCAGGCAGGGACAGGTGTAATTAAGTGCAGTAATGTTTCAATGATATTCATGAAAAGTATATAATGTTAAAGTTGGTTAGCTTTTTAATTTTGCTTTTAGTTTTTAAACTTCAAGTGAAATTCCCTTTGGGGATAATAAATAATATGCCATCTTCAACGTTATTTATGTTTAAACAATTAATATAAGTTACTTTTCGTCAAGTCTTTGTGTGGTTTTGTATAAAAAGAAGTTATTTATTGATTCAATTGTTGACCATTGAAGTGATTATAGATGTCTTTCTCCTATGCTCAAGTTATACTCGTTTTAATTAATACCAGTTATTTTGCATCAACTCTTTGTATTAATTTAGTATAAAAGGAGGTGTCAGCAAGGTATTTGTTGATTTGTGTGCTGACCATTGAAGTGATCAGACGTGTTTTCTCCTGCGTTTAAATTTGTCTTGCTTTAATTTGTAATTGGATTTAAAATTATTTATAAGAATGTCGTCAGCGGTTGTACAACATGATATTTCTATTCAAAATGTTAGCAAGCGTTATCCCAACCGTTTTGCAACATATCGTATTGTAAACAATAATAAATGCCAGATGGATATTGCAAATTACTTGTCTAATAATACTTCTACAGTGATCGAGATAATTAAGAAAAGAATCGGTGTTGGAATAAAAGTAAATCTAACATTACGATGTTCATTTAAGAGAGGAGTTGGGCTTGCAGATTGGAATGTTAGGCCATTTCACTTCCCAACCAATGCACAGTTACTCACTCGCGGTGCTGATATTTCTGAATGGTACAAGGAGGATTGTAGAAAAATCATCAGTCTTGTTGATAAGTTGGAACATGCGACGGGATCTGGCTGGTCATTAATGAAAATTGAATACCTCGAAATTCGTCTCAATCATCGGAACATTCTAAGCCGTGCATCATCTTATATTCCACTTCCTAAATCAGTTGCAGTAAAAAAGGCTGTTATTAATGTGAAAAACATAGATCAAATGTGTTTCAAATATTCTATGTTGACAAAATATATTAAGGTGAATCATCCAGAATATGCAAGCAATTATGTGTGGAATACATCATTGTTAAAGAAATACAATTGGAGTGGTATATCTTTTCCTACATCATTGGACGATGTGTCCATATTTGAAAAGAATAATCCTCGATCATCTGTTAATGTATATGGTTTGGATGAGAAAAATACTGTATACCCCCTTCGAATCACAAAGATTGAACAAAAAGATCATACTGACTTACTACTAATAACCGAAGGCGATAAATCACATTACTGCTGGATAAAAAATTTGGGGAAGCTTGTGAGAAGTCAGATTACTAAAGACCACTATCAAATGTTTATATGCCGTCGTTGCTTATGGTATGTCCAAGATCATGCCAAATACCTAGCTCATATACAACGTTGCTCCATCAATACTCCTGCTACAGTTGTTATGCCAATGGAGGAGAATAAAATATTGAAATTCCAACAATATAAACAGCAAGAATTTATACCATTTATTATATTTGCTGACTTCGAGTGTATCCTGAAGCCTCTAAACGATGAATCATATGATAATGATGTCAATGATGGAGAAATTATTAGTGATAATGATGATGACGATATAGAAATTGGTGGTAAGCGTCGAAAAAACCAGCATCAGGAAGGAAGTATGCAGAAATGTAAGCGGCAATGCATGGAAGATGGTTCATGTGGTAATATTCAAAACAAGTCTCAAAATACATCTGGTACTATTCCTATACAACAGCATGAAGCGTTTAGCTTTTGTTACTATATTGTGTCGAGATGTGAAGAAGGTGCCAGGTTTAATGTTACATCGGAGCCTAAAATGTATCGTGGCCGTAATGCAACTAGAAAATTCTGTGATTGGCTAGTGGAAGATGTGCGAAAAATAGAAAAGATTTATCAGAAAAACATTCCATTGCAGTGGACGTCTGAGGATTTGGAAGAATATGATGCTTCATCAGTGTGTCACATTTGTGAAGAACCTCTAAATAATGATAAAGTCGCAGATCATTGTCATCTAACTGGGAAATTTCGAGGTGCGGCTCATTCAAAATGTAATTTAGAATACCAGCTTCCTAACTTTGTTCCTGTATTTATTCATAATCTGAGTGGATATGACGCTCATTTATTCATTAGGGATTTGGCGTATGATGATCAGGACATCGAGGTGATACCGAATAGTGAAGAACGCTACATATCATTTTCAAAGCGCATTTCAGAAAAAATGAAAATACGATTCATAGATACATTCCGTTTCATGGCGTCAAGCCTTGAGAAGCTAGCTAGTTATTTACCTGATGGTTTGCTCCATCATACAATCAGAAACATTGCATCGCCTGATTTACTTCCTTTATTTCGTAGAAAGGGTGTTTTCCCTTATTCATATGTGTCATCATGGGAAAAATTGGATGAAACAAGTTTACCTGAAAAGGAGCATTTCTATAATTCCCTGACAAAATCAAATATTAGTGAAGAAGATTACTCACATGCATTAAATGTGTGGGATGCATTAAATGTTCAAACACTCGGGGAGTATAGTGATATATATCTAAAGACAGATGTACTTCTACTGGCTGATGTTTTTGAAAACTTCAGAAGCGTTTGCTATAAAATTTACAAATTGGATCCTGCATGGAGTTTTACTGCTCCTGGATTGGCATTTCAAGCAATGTTGAAGTTGACAAAGGTTCAATTGGAGCTCCTAACTGATTATGATATGGTTTTATTCTTTGAAGCTGGAATACGTGGTGGTATGTGTCAGTGTGTGAAACGTTATGCTAAGGCGGACAATTCATACACTAACAGTTGTAATAATAGTTACAGTAATGATGATAATGATGGTAGAAATGGTACAGATAACACTTTCATAGCATATTTGGATGCAAATAACCTCTATGGTTGGGCCATGAGTGAACCTCTCCCTATGAATGGTTTCAGATGGCTTAGCCAGAAAGAAATAACAGAATTAAATATTATGGAGATAGCTGATGATGGATCCATTGGTTATATGCTCGATGTGGATTTGGAGTATCCAGCAGATTTACATTTAGCACACAATGATTTACCACTATGCCCCGAGGCTAAATCAATTAGAAAATGTGTGAAATTAGTTAATACATTAGAAAATAAGTACAACTATATTATTCACTATAGAAATCTTAAACAGGCAATTGAATTAGGACTAAAATTACAACGTGTACATCGTGTCATTTGTTTCAATCAGTCGGCATGGTTGAAGCCTTACATTGATTTAAACACTCTACAGCGGAAGCAGGCTACCAATGAGTTTGAGAAGAACTATTGGAAGCTTATGAATAACAGTGTTTTTGGCAAAATGATGGAAAATGTTAGACATAGAATTAATATGCAGCTTATTATAAATGAAGTAAAATTTACTAAACTGGTTGGAAAAAGTAATTTTAAGGATCGAACAATATTTAGTGAGCAACCATTATTGGCTGCGGTACATTTAAATCCTTCAACAATTAAATTTAATAAGCCTATTTACATTGGTATGTCTATTTTAGATATTAGCAAATTAAAAATGTTTGATTTTCATTACAACATAATGAGTAAAATGTATAAGAATATTAATCTTTTATACTGTGATACTGATTCACTTATTTATGAACTTAAAACACTTGATTTTTATAAAGATATTAAAGATAATGCTCAGTATTTTGATACAAGTGATTATCCAAAAAGTCACCCATGTTATTCATTAGAAAATAAAAAAAAGCTTGGTGTATTTAAGGATGAATTAAATGGCACTCCAATTAGTGAATTTGTTGGATTGCGTCCAAAAATGTATTCTATAAGTATTATTGATAGTAGAGAAATTAAAAAATGTAAAGGTGTACAGTCTTCTATAATTAAGAAAGAACTTAATTTCATAGATTATTATAATTGTGTGAATGGTGTGTGTGGGAAATTATGTGATAATTATAAGACATATTACAATATTCAAAGTCGTCAACATATACTGTATACCCTAGAACAGAATAAAGTAGTATTAAGTGGTAATGATGATAAAAGAATAATATGTAGTAATAATGTAGATACAATAGCTTATGGAAATTCTATGTATAATCAATTCCATACAAATTTTAATGATGTTTTAGCTGAACTAAGAGTGTGTATATTAAATGGAAATATGTATATTGCATGATTACATGGAGCTGTGGATTATTATTAAGTATAATTTAGACATTGTATATTTTTAATTTTACTATGTAATAAAATTTTCTATTAACAATTGTTTTTATTTTTTTAATTTGTTAGATTTGGGAATGTGTAGAGGCTTAAAATAGTGTGTATAAACTTATACAAGGTGCATAGAGATTATATTATTTTTAATTAAAGAGTATGTATGTAGTAAAAATTTAGTGCTTTTCCCTAGGATGTATTATTTTCCATTAAAGTTTATTGTTTTCTATCTAAAATGATGATATTTGTATTAAATTGTGATATTTTACCATAGATTGATAGTTTTCACCTAAAATGGGGGTATTTTGTGTACAATGGATTGATTCCTTTACAATTCAATGTTTTGTACTAAAATGTGAGTGTTATAGCCTTCAATGGTGCAATTTGTATGAAAAGAGTGATTTTAGTTTAAATTGAGCATTTTTTCTATGATACTAGATTTATCTAATCCCTGTTTATAACGTTTGGAGTTGTGCTGCAGAAATTTATAGTTCTTATATCCTAATAGATGTATTGGTGCAACAAAGGAGATGGGTTATTCAAGCAATGGCTTTATTAGGTTGAGAAAATGTGATTAATAGAATTTCTGAGTTGTGATTATGTTTGTCAAAATAATAGAATTTATGTGAGAGGAGGAAGCTGTGTCTCATCAAGCTTATGAATACTACTTGGTAATTAAATTGTTCATTGTGCTCATTGCATTAGTAGTTATAATGTGATCAAACAAAATTAGTTCTTATACATTGTTGTTATACAGTAAACGATTACACCAACAGACGTGAGTAACTCTTCAGTATCTGAATGCTTACAATCGATTTGATTTTCTAATTTAAAGTCATACTAAACAGCTGTATATTACCAGGGTTGCATCAAATCTGTTATGATTGGTAATTTTTGGGAGTTAAATATTGTTTCATTACATTAGAAAATGTATGCACGCACATACATGGTCACATACATAAACACATCAACATCATCATCATCATCATTGTTACATCACATGCACACCATTACACTGCACACACGCTCATTCACTCACATGCATGCACATGTGTACACATTTATAGTACATCACACATATGTAAGCATATAAGCTCCACACACATGTTATTGTGATGGTAAGTTCTAACTCTCATATGCTGAAAATAATATAGAGTTATATGTAATTAAATAGTATGTTCAACATACATCAAAAGCAATTGAGATATATGAATAATAATACACAAGTTAGTGTTCTAATCAGTTTCTTTTTTCTCAATCATCTACTTTGATTACTCATATGCAAAGCATCTCACTGGAAACAAATGGGTCAGAAAGGGTTAGTACTGTGGTTGTTTGGCTGAATATACGTGAAGTACCCCCAAATTCTAGAGGTTGAAACACTCCCCCTCATAAAACATTAGTTCAGTGTTTATTTTTATTTTTTGGTTAGACATACATTAATGTACCTTTTAAATTATACAAACACATCAGATTTGGTGTGGATTAGAAAAATTATGAGTGGGTGGTTAACACTAGAACATATTCTCGAGGCATACACAACCAGAAACAATTAGTACCAGTTAATAAATTATTACATTAGTCAAACAATGATAAATGCATCATCAGCACACATGCAAGCATCAAATACACTAAGCAACTCAGTATGGGTTAGAAAAAGTTTTAAGGGTGAGTGGTTAATAATAAAATATAATCTCAATATAAATGGAAATGCGAAAAGCTAGTACCAGTTAGCAGATTATTACATTGGTCAGACAATTATAAATGCAACAACACACATGCAAGCATCTAAATACACTAAGCAACTGAGTACAAGTTAGAAAAATTATGAGTGGCTGGATAACACTAGAACATATTCTCAGAGCATACACAGCCAGAAACAATTAGTACTGGTTAATAAATTATTACATTGGTCAAACAGTGATAAATGTATCATCAACACACATGCAAAAATCTAAATACACTGAGCAACTCAGTACAGGTTAGCAAAATTATAAGTGGCTGGTTAAAGCCTGCTCTCAATCTCTATACTGGACAAGTGTTGTGCTGAGCGAAAGCCTTCATGCATAGATATCTACAGAGAAAAGCGGTTGGTTGATTTGTGTGTGGTGGATGTTGAGGTATATGGTTATTAGTTTGTAACAGTGAGGATGTAGCAAGCAGAAGGATGCGATTGGAGTAGAATATGGCGGTGCGGTGTTGAACTCTTACTGGACGGTTTGATGTGAAAACGGTGTAGTCATTTGATTATGTATTGACTCTTGATTAGTTGAGTAAAAAGGGGCGTGGTCATGTGACTAAATACTCGCTCCTGATTGGCTCTTCTCCTAGAACGCAGGTTTCCTATCTACTGCCGAGTCGATTTTTCTAATTATTATTATTTTTTTATGAGCCGCTCGCTTTATTATTAGACAAAACAAGAAAAGCTTCTTGCTTATTGGCTTTATTAAAATTTTTATGAAAATAATATTAGTCCAGTGTTTTGAAGATAGGAAATTTTTCTAAACGAACTAAAAGAAAAAAAAAAGGTTAGCCGAGCAGAAGGTTTCATGTACTGAACATTCTGTGAGTTAATTTAAAGATTACCGTAATTTACATTTACATAATATTAAATTAAAAACAAAGATATTTAATTTTTAATTTGTAATATCGTATATATTTCTCGCCCAGTATTAACATAAATGTGTTTATGTTTAAATATTTTTGCGCCTTTGTTTGTCATTTTCGATATAGGAATTAAACATATAATTAAAATTATAGATAACAGAAAAAACTTCAATCGTTCCTCAAATAAATTTGCTAGATACGAATAAAAAAGAAAGATAATATAAGGAATATGTATCTGAAACAAATTCAATCCAGTTATGTTACACTTTAAATGGTGTAGAGTTGATAGTTTGTAATTTTTTAAATACGGTTGACTATACGATAGCAAAAAAAAAAAAAATGAAGAAACCCGACAATGCATTTGACCGATTATTAATATTAATAATTTTCGTCCGTTTCGTATCACTATTGCCAACAGAACTCTTAAATTTATATCGCGAAAGTCTGTTTATGAGTATTTCACGCTGAAGCCGTAATTTCAAAAAAAAATAAAAAATAAAAAATAATTTAAAAAAGCGAATAACCAAATAAAATCATGTAAAATGTGTGTTTTGTGATTATATATATATTGATGCATATATAACATGCTATACGCGCGGAAAAACTAAATCGTTAACGAAGAACGGTATTTTTTGGACGGAATTTCTGATAGCAGTATTTGGTGACTCGTGTTTCTCACTAACACAGATGACAACGTTTAACGGATGATACCTGAAAATCACCGTAGGTGGTCTGTAAAAAGGTCTGGGTTCGCCTGCGCCCGATAAATCGCGCCCGATCGATCGCGCCCGAAAGAGGATGACCCATTTGGGATAGCCAATCACCGAACACGAAGAAAAAACGGTCTACCTGATTGGGTCAACTCCAGCGGTTACGGTCACAAAGGCGGGAGTCATTGGGAAAAATCGGAGAAGAAATTTTTTATAGTAAGTCAGTCATGTTTTACCTTCGCTGAAGTTAATCACTCTTCTCTGCGGTCAGTCATACGTTAACCATCAGTCTTGGCAAAGCAGTTGTGGTGCTGCCTTCAAGAAAAAGGTGATTAAATTTGTGTTGCGATCTGTCGTTCTAGGAAGTATTCGTTATCTTCGGTATCCTTTTTTATATGCTACTGGTTAGTACACTTTTAAATATATATATATGAAATCTGTTAAAAATCCATTAACTATACGTTTTTTGGATCACAAATTATACCGTGTTCACATATAAATAAGTTTAAGTGTGGGCACGCCGTAATAGAAGTATTAACTTTTAAAAATTTTCTGACAACTAACGCTTAATTGATTTAGAAATGTACATATGATGTAAAACACAATAACTTTTGAATAATGGTCTCATTGATTCGATATTTTATACTTATTATGGCTTATATAATGTGCCAACAACTTCAATGTGTAATTTTAAGTTAATTTTAAACTCGAGCTATTAAAAACATCTATGAAAGTATTTCGCAGGAAAATTAATTTACGCAATTTAATTGCTGATTCAAATCAAGATCAAATAAAAGTACGTTTATTGATATAATTATACATTTCTAAGATATTACACGAAAAACAATTATTTATTAATAAAATTTCCTGGGCCCGTGAAGAGCAAAGATGTTAACCAGGCCTGGATTTAGGGGATGATGACCAGGAAGGCTGCAGCCCCAGGCCATCTTCGATATAGATAGTTAAACGTGTAGTAGTAGATGTTTTTCCAAACATTTACATTGCATATAGATAATCTGTAATTATACAGATTATAAATTGTGAGACGGAAAGATCTTTTTCGATATTAAAAATAATAAAAAAGATGTACAGATCAATCATGTTAGGTGATAGATTATCGGCATTATTAAGATTAATGATCGAAAGAGATTTTTTCCGTTCAGTAATGATATTGTACAAGGATTTGCAGGGGAAAAAAACAAGAAAAAAATTCATTGTTTAAAATTATACATATTCAAAATAATATAATTAAATTAAATTAAAAGAAATTTAGTTATTATATAAAACCGATACTTTTGCCACTTCCGAAAAGGGCCCCTAATATTTCCGTAGCCCCGGGGCTATCATACACTTAATCCGGGCCTGATATTTAATCTATTGATTGCTATTGTTTTAAAATGTCTATTATTTAAAAATTGATTTATTTCAACCTTCTATTGACCTTTTTTGGTGATCTCGTTTCCGACTGCAATGTGAAAGGTACCAAAAAATGGACTTGTATGTCCAACGGTCATGTTTCATTCTAACATAGTTCACCATGTCAATATTATTACCTAAAAGTCGTTTATTTCTTTTATTTTAATTCGATCTCTTAGGCTGTGTTCACACTGCGAGCGAAGACGAGCGATTGAAAGAGTTTTCGCGCGAGTCACCTGATCCAACCGTAAGCTACGTTGCGATTTGAAGCGATACGTCTGTTGTATTGTTTTGATTTTATGTTCTGTTGTTCTGATTCTATGTTCTGTTTTTTTGATTATATGTTTTGTTTGTATTTTATTGTTCTGTATTATATTATTTTGATTCTATTGAATACCTATATTCACTATAATGGCGTGCACCAACGTCCGGCACTGTGGGATCAAAGAAACAAATACTACCTACATGATTAACTTAATGCATCCACTTATGTTTTCTTCCAATTTTTAAAGCACTATTCTTCAATAAAAATGTATTAACGGAGTTTAAATGGAACCAAATAACTGCTGCGACACCAAAAACTTAATTGCCTACTCGCTCGCCTGTAATCGCTAGCAATATGAACACATCATCGCTTCGCTTTTCGCAGCTCTTTTCGCTTCACTTCGCGTGCAGTGTGAATATAGCCTTATCTTTATAATAAGCGTTGATCTTTTTCTAGTGTGCATTTTGTGTTATTCTTAGTTTATTTATAATTTTTGTGTTCGGCGTCCAAGTTTGGCACCCATAAGTTAAAACAGGTGATATACACATGTTAAAAATTTTACTTTTATAGTAATTACTGAAAGGACGTTTAAATATTGTTTTTAGCGACCAATAGAGTTACTCCACGTCTTAGTAATTCTCGCGTTTACTTCTTTTTCCATCCTATTGTCAATATAGTCTTAGTTAATATTTTAGTTTTTAAGGTGTTAATAGATAGTCCAACAAGTAGTTCATCTAGTTTGTTTTTATTCCGTAAATTTCGTCATTAGTTATTTTATTGTTTTTATTTTCCGAGGCCAGTATATAAGTAATTTATATTCTTGGTTTGGTGACATCCATGTCCATTGTTTTCCCTTCCCTTTTTCAAAAAAACTTAAAAATTGCCGACAACTCCTTATTAATCTCCACCCTCTTTCGTTTCGTTTACCATAACCGAAATTACCCTTATACTTTTTTCTTCCTTATTCCACTATTCTAATCTCCCGTTAATATTAAATTACCATCTTTCATTGTTTTTTCTAACATTCCATAGAATTCTTTTATTTCTCTTTCCTCTGCTGAGGGTGTCGGAGCGTATACTTGAACAAAGTTAAATTGAGTATTATTTATATTGATTTTTAAAACGGCTATCCTATCGTTGATGCCCCTAAATTCCCTTAATTTATTTTGTAACAAAATACATTTCTTTTTTGTGTAATTATAATTGTTTCATCTGCCCTTCAAATTTCTGACAGATTTAGAATTTCAATGTTTGTTTTTCGGAAAGCTTCTTTTACTTCTGCCAAGTTTTCCTCTCTGTTAATTGCTCTGGCATTTATTGTACCAACTTTTATTATACATTTATTCTTATTAATAGTATTAACTTTATTACTATTTTTTTTCTAATTTATTATTTCTATTAACATTTTTATTACTAATCTTATTTATACTATTACTATCAATTATAGGAACGGTTAAGGAATTATTGGTGTATTCAATTTCGTTTACCCGTCTTCTGGGTGAGGATGATACACGCCCTCTTGACGGGCTCGCGTAGTGACCAGTTGTTATTTTTGTTTTGTTTATTTTTGGAATGTGTAATCGTCTTTAATAACTACGAACTCGACGATGCGTTTGTTGTAATAAAACTATCTGTATTGCTTTGCGTTTGATTCTGCCTTTTGGTTTCGATTCCCATCTGTTCATCTACCAGCTCTTCGAGTTCTTCTATGTTATATATTCTTCTAACGTAAACATTACCCGAGCGTTACCATGACGCTATTATATATCCCTTACATGATCGTTTTGCTGCTAATAATAAATCTCGCGTCTGTCCGGGCATATCTTCGATAATCAATATCGGTAAAGACGGTTCGAACTGTACATCGCTACCTCGTCATTTTTGTTCTCTGTTATTCATGATTATTTCCGATTGTTTGTTACGATTGTTAAACCTAACAATAACCGTTGGCAGTACGTTATCTCTGCATTCGTAATCGATGCGCCGTTTTAATATCATATTCATATTGATACAAATCTAACTATTGGTCACTGTTCCGGACGCCATTTGATATGAATCTATGCTTTCGATTCCCTGTTTTCGAAAAACCCTTTTGATATTTGATACAAATTCAGTCGATCCTTCTCGGGGAAGCCATTTGATATAAATTCAGTCGATCCTTCTCGGGGAAGCCATTTAATACAAATTCCGTCGATCCTTATTTAAGTTTAAACAAAATATCGGGCGCCAGTGGCAAGAACGGCTTGCCACCACCGGATAAACACTCTGCCGAGCAGAGCTCTAGGCTTTTTTTACGAGATAAAAAAAAATTATATAAAAAATTCGCGATATCCGCCGTTCGATGGCGGTAGTTTCTCCACGATGGAGGTATCACGGGATTGCCACGTGTCCAATAACGAAGCCTTCTATAAAACGTATATATTTAAACAAAATTTACCCAAGAAAAAGAGGAAAAAAACACAGGTGAAACAAATTCCAAACATTACAATTAAACAGAAAACGAAATTTCGGTCAAAATTGCGATAAATGTATGCGGAAATTAACGACGACTAGGGTAAAAATAGATACACGGGACGACGTGATTTTACAACCAAATTAAACGATCGACCATTATTGTCTGACTAGCGAATTAATTCTCTCTCGTAATATAGTGCCAGATGCACACACGACGATTTCGGTATACGATGGGCTATTCCAAGCGACATAGTTGAATCGCTGAAATTACCCCGTACCTTATCAATTAATTCGAACGCCGTCGAATTTTCTAGAATATTTCTATATAACCCGTATTATAAAGCGACTACGAATATCACAAACTTCCCTCAGCTCGATGTTCTCGGCTCAGCTGCTACCCGACGCGCACTCGCCTCGGACCCGTAGAGTACTCTCCGCTATCGGCCGCTACCAACAATACCCACGCATACAGTCCCACCTGACGCAATATTCGACCGTGCCCGGGAATTTCGATTTTAGCCGATAAGCATTTCCGATACCCACTACGATCCGCGATTACGTCGAATAAAACGCGGTGTTCGATAAATCACGAAATAAATGATTTCAACAACGAAATATATTTTTACAATTCGAACACCGCTCAAAGATGGCGCTGTAGGTATCGAATCCGTTACAATATATATATATATATTTAAATTCAATTTTGTCGCTATTTTAACAATTTTGTCATTAATATCTTCTTCTTATTGAAAATGAATACCGTGATAAATAGCATTATCCTTTCCCGAATATTGATTTGTCTTATTCAATTCGGGGATCTAAAGTATTCGTTTTCTTTTTGCAATTTGCCTACTTCTTTTATAATAATATACAGTGTGCAAAATAAATATTCGGACTAGCAAAAACGAAATCAAAAACGCATCGCAAGAGAGGTTAAAAAAGGTTTTTTGAATGTTTTTTTTTTATGGTCACATAAAACATACTGCAATGAACACATTGTGTGAGAAAACAAAAAAAAAAAACTTCAAAAACCGAGAAAAACAACAAAAAAATGCATCTGTCAAAGCAAACATAATATTCGGATGCGCAAAATTAATATTCGGACTTTTCAATAATCTGTAGACAACACGCCCTTGGGGTTTTTCCCGAGCGTATGCAACGCAAGCGAACGTTGTATTACTCATCAGTAAGCACTACTAATCATCACTTGAAGCATTTTGAGCATTATTGATCGACTCATATGCGTAAATCAAGTTTTAATGCGTTACGTGAAAAAATGATGTTGCGAAAAAGTAAAAATACTTCTTGTGAAGTGCGTCAAATGGTGATTTTTAATCGGGTAAAAGGAAAATCGGGTAACGAGATATCGCGGTTATTAAATTTACCTCGAAGCACCGTTTATGACATTGTAAACAGGTTTCAGAGGGAGGATCGAATTGAATCGCATAAGCAAAAGGGTCGACCAGAGAAACTTACGGACGTAGAAAAACGATTTATTCGACGAGAGATTGAAAAAAATCCTAAAATGAGCGCCTCAAAACTTGCGACAGCATTGTTGGAAAGAACTGGTAAGGAAGTTACATCTCAAACGATACGTAATACGTTTAGAAGTATGGGGTATAAGTCACGCACTGCGCGACTGAAACCGCTCCTTAGTACAGTTAACCAACGAAAGCGGTTCAATTTCGCAAGGGAATACCGAATAAAAGATGAGGGGTTTTGGAAAAATGTAATTTTCACCGATGAATCGAAATTTAATGTGTTCAGCAGCGACGGGAAAGTTCGGGTTTGGAGAAAGCCTAACACTGCACTTGAACAAAAAAATATCAAACCGACGGTAAAATATGGAGGCGGTTCAGTTATGGTTTGGGGGTGTTTTTCGGCCAGCGGAGTGGGCAGTTTAGTGTTTATTGATGGGGTCATGAACGCCGATGCGTATATTGAAATTTTGAGAGATCACCTTCATAGCAGTGCAGAAAAATTAGGCATTCGTCAGACCTTCGTTTTTTACCAGGATAATGATCCAAAACATAAAGCATACAAAACGAAGGTCTGGTTGCTATATAATTGTCCAAAGGTTTTGGATACTCCCCCTCAATCTCCGGATTGTAACCCAATTGAAAATTTGTGGGAATACCTCGACTCCAAAGTCCGTCAACACACGATATCGAGCAAGGCAGAGCTTAAAGAAATACTGCAAGAAGAGTGGCACAAGATCCCTGCAACTTATCTTGAAAAACTGGTTTCTTCGGTGCCACGCAGATGGCATGCTGTCTATAAAGCTAAAGGGATGCACACCAAATATTAAACACGAAAATTTCATGTTTTCAGCGCTATAAATACGAAATTTATTTCAAGTCCGAATATTAATTTTGCGAGTTCGAATATTATGTTTTGCTTCGACAGATGCATTTTTTCGTTATTTTTCTCATTTTTATGAATTTTTTTTTTTTTTTCACACAATGTGTTCATTGCAGTATGTTTTATGTTACTATAAAAAAAATTGAAGAAAAAAAATTTTTTTAACCTCTCTTACGATGCGTTTTTATTTTTGTTTTTGCTAGTCCGAATATTTATTTTGCTCACTGTATTCTTTTTTTAACTTATCTAAATCTTTTATAATATTATCAATTTTAACATTTGTAATATATAACATACATTCGCAAACAATTGCTCGAATTTTTTGAATAGATTCCTATCGATTTTATCTTTAATGCTATTACACTAACAAATTATCAGCAAAACTGCTAATTTACGGCGATGATAAGATCACCAATATTATTAACGCGAGCAATAACAACTGTTACTATCACTACAAGAAACGTGAATCTTGCTGATTCTGGATTATTTAAACATTCGTTGCAAGATTTTTTTTCTACCTCCGGTGTGAGAATTACGTTACTATATACTAATGCTGTTTGTACAATCAGAAAATTTGTTATGATTTCGAGTTACGAGAAAAATACATATAATTTCGAAAAAAATAAATCAAAAATGACATGGTTAATTAAAAGATAAGTATTATAGAAAAGCTAGGTTCACAAAAAGGTTTTCTTTGATAGGTCTAAAAGTCTGAGTTCAGTATAAATGCATATAATAGTTCTGTTTGTAATTTTTTATCAAATAAATGGTATATTTTGGCCGGTATTAATTGATAGGTAAACCAGTTTCGTCCGAAATATGCAACTAACGAAAATCAGACTACTATTTTTCGATGGTTATATTAAAAATCGCCTTTCATAATTGTTTAATGACTACTTTCTTGGCAAATGTTTTACATTCTATACAATATAGTTCTTGATAAAGTTATGGTACATGTATTGCGCCCCCGAATAAATATATTTTTAATGTCGAAATGTGTGGTATCCGATGTTTCAGCAACATTAATTTTGTTACAATCATTCGTGTTTAGAAAATTACAAATGCAGTCCAGTTAAATTTTCATTAGAAATGGTTTTTATTTTCATATTCGATATTTTCTTACCGGTTTAACGCGTTATGTCTTCCCAACACTATGTGTAAATAATATTTATCTTTCTTCATATTATTTTATGCTTAAGAAATCGATTTGTTTTTCACAACATAATCGAATTGTGTACTGTACAGATATATGTTATTAGCGATTTACTAGGTTAATAATTTCACTTTCTAGAAAATGTTCTCATCTAATTTAAGTAATAGTAAATTTGATCACGTACTTTATTCATAAGGCATATTACTTACTTTCTATACAAATTCCAAGTTTTCATTTTCAGCTTATTTAATGAATATCTCAATTTACACTTAATTTAACAATTACTCGAATTTTTGCAATAATGTGACATTTTTATCATTGCAGGATTTTTAATTAGCTAAATAATAGGATGTTTAAAAAACGAATCGTGAAAAAAGATTTCAGACCAAAATTAGATAATAGTAGCAGTAGCGACGACGACACTCAAGTCGTACGAAAAAATTTAAAACCTGCAGCAAAACGAAAATTTTCAGACGATGACGCCGAAGATGCGCCTAATTCGAAAAATTCGGATTTATTCGTGAGGTATAAGTCTGCAATGACCACCACACCGGAAATAACAAGGGACATGATGGCCGTTCGGGATCTAGAGATTGATTCAGTTTCAGCTACAGGTAGCAGTGGAACCAGTAAACGGAAATCATTAAAGAAAGGTCCTTTCAAAGCTCCCTCCTATCTAAGGACTACAGTAACATGGGACTACCAGGATAATATCTGTAAAGATTTTAAAGAGACAGGCATTTGTGGGTTTGGAGATAGTTGTAAATTTCTACACGACCGGACTGATTACAAGTTCGGCTGGCAGTTAGAAACGGAGGAAAATGGTAATCTTAAAATTCGATAAAGCATTTAATTTATTTTCGACTTCTTTAATTTACTTTCATGTACCGCGATATAACATTAATGTTGCGTGTTTAAATTATTCAGAAGTACGGTGTTAGCTGTTTGCCTAGTTGTTTCATATTTTCCAGCAACCAAAACTTATAAAGTGACGTTTATCATTTCCGGATAGTAGGAAAACGATGAAATTATGAGTTTAATTTAAATGTTGAAGCACTTTCAAAATTGCATTGAACGACGATTGTCAGTTAGCAGTTGGGCTGTCTGGAGGAAAAAGTTTTATGTGCATCCACTTCATACACGAAAAAGAAGAGAAATGACGGAATAAACGGAAAACATTTTGGCCAATGGCTGGGTTTTTTTTTTTTAAATGCGAGAAAATGATTCACAATTTCTGAATTACGAAATTATCGGTAATGCAATTATATATAATGCTTCGTTTACTATTTTAAAATAAGGAGACAAAGTATCAGGTGTGCATTTTTGTCTAAACTCGCAAAGTTTTAAAAAGTTTGTTTTCAGAAATCACAGATATGGATCGTCCGCCAGGGATAAATCAGTGTTGCTTTTAGGGGGGCAGTGCCGTGCCCCCACAACTCTAAAATTACCCCCCAGAACTTAATACAAGCTGTTTAGGAATGCGGAAATTTCATGGAAAATAAAATTATTTTTATTTGCTTTGTTTACAGTTTTATGTCAAAAGTTGCTGCCAAAACATTTTGAAATGGTTCAATTAGTCGCATATTTTTAAATTTCAAAATTATGAGATTTATTTTCGACCGAAAAATTAAACTTCATAAAATACGGATAAGAAAAAAAGATCTTTTAAAATTTGACTTTGACTCGTGTGCTTGTATTTTATGAAAACTAATAAGCTTTTGTTGCAAATGTGCGAAAGATGTAAAATACTAACGAACTCAAAAAAAAAATGTTAGTTGCAGTTAACATTTTTTGTCAGCATAAACGGGAACTATCACGGTTCACGTCGATCCATTTATCATTAATATCAAAAAATTGTTTTTAAAGAATTCTTTTCAATTATCATTTATTCTTTTTTTTTTTTTTTTTTTTTAAAGCAACATGATCTATAGACAACTTCATTTCGATGACTGTTGATTTTATCTTGTTTTTTATTTCCAAGAAAAGTCCATTTAAAATAGAACTTAAACCACAGGGCGTATTCGTTTATTATGAAAAGGTAATAAATCCGATAGAATGTTTTTACAATATGCTCATTAATGTTACAATTAGAATTAATAATTTTGAAACCAATTGAGAAAACATTGTTGTTTATAATCAGTTATTTTACTTGAAATTTATTGTTCATACTTGTTGTTTCATTATTTTCAAGTATACGTAATACATCATATTTTACATATTTGGTTTTATTCAGGAATATACCAAAAAAAAATGTTCTCAGTAAAAATAAAAAAATAAATCTCTGCCCCCCCTCCAGAAACGGATTCCCGAATTCATCACTGATTGTCCGCTGAAGTTCATCGCACCTATTAATCCAGATTTGCATGTAAACAGAAATTTATTCTTCTGCCCGATGATTCCCAATTACGTAATACCGCTCAGTAATACCTACATGTTAGCCCCAGTGGATTACCACCTTTTGCTTGTAAGGTTTGAAACTAAAAAGGACGTTGAAACATTCATTTTCGATGAAGTCATAACGCAATCTAGAAAAATATAACACCCCGGAGTTACGAAATATTACTGCAGTGTAAAGAGGACTTCCATTAGGTCCTGTAGTGCTTAAGATATATGTCAAGCCCTGTATAAATTCGCAAGAACACGTGCAAATTAATTATTAATAAACCTTATTTTACATTTTTTGTTTTACTTCTAAATTGTTTTAGTTATATAACGAATATTTCTGTTTTAATACACAGATAATTACCAAGACAAGATTATTAGATTTAATAAAAGAAATTGATCCGAACGAGCGATTGGATGAAGATGTACAAGAATTACTGTTAGAATTAGCAGATAATTTCGTGGATAGTACTGTAAATGCCGCTTGTACATTAGCCAAACACCGCAACGTCGCTACAGTGGAAGTGAAAGATGTACAACAATACTTAAGTTAGCCTATATATTTAGTAATTTTACAAACGATGATTTGAACACTCCAACCCATTGACGCACTCAAGGGGGGTTCCACGAGGCCATTGCTCCCCCAAAAAGTCTTCGAAATCTTAATTTCGTTTTGTAATGTTTGGTTTTACTTATTTTTTTTTTTAAAAAAACATACATATTTACTTTTTGCTTATATTACAAGTATAATGTTATATACTTTTACCTTATTTTTAAAAAAAATAAAATTCGTATGCTTACCTAATTTGTGCTTATTACAAACATAATGTTACGTTTCTATTATTATTTTTTTTTTTAAATAAAATTCGTCAGTTTTGTAATCTTTTTAAAAATAATATTCGTTAATTTCGTATTTTTTTATTTTTTTTATTTTAATTTATAGACCACGTAAATAGATAGGTGTATTTAGTCGAGGTACCGAATTACCACCTCCTAACTCATTTTCTAAATTCTAGCCCCGAACAAAAAAAAAATCCTGAGTGCGCCTTTACTCCAACCCAGGCCCGTGCCCAGAATTTTGGAGGGGGGGGGGGGGGGGGACATTTTTCTTTGTATATTTATTCTATAAATAACAATACATTTTTCACTAATATTCGTACTATTAATAATTTCCATCATTTTGATTTATATATTAATAATTCACATAAATGAATTACCCTCCGTATATGAACATTAATAAAAATTACATACGTTATTAATTATACTCGTAATAAAAAATTTTGCATAACATATTAATGAAGTATCTAAAAATATGGAGCATATTTTTTCTTTTTTCTTTTAAAAGTAGGTAAGAACATCCTAAAAAATCATCAATATTTATTTTAAATTTGTGATTTTTTTCAGATTTTTGTGTGTTTATAATAACTATTTCAGTTCTCATGGGGGGGGGTTTAACCCCCAAAACCCTCCCGTGGACACGGCCTTGCTCCAACCTACACGTGTTTTGTATAACTTTTACTAGATAAATCGTTTTAATTTTCTAACTTTACATGTTCGGCATGATAAGCGAGAAAAATATATCCACTGCACGCACTGAAGTAAACTAACACAGCCTAGAGTTTAACTGAACGTAAATACCGTTTAGAATTGATACTACGTTTACTGCTTCAAATATAAACTAGTTTAACTTTCATATTGATTTATATATGTCGAAATTAGTTATTTTCATATTGTAAGTGTCTCCCTCGTAATTTATTTTATTCGTTCTGCACAGCGGTTCTTGTAGCAAATGCCGCGAATTTTCAAATGTGCACATTGTTTTGTTCTAATGTAATTTTTCTCCTAAAAATCGCTATTACGTTAACCGGAACTAAATTTAGGAATTTCAGATCCTTGAAAATTTCTGTACTTGTGTACAGATATATAAATATAAAAATATTGTTTGCCTATTATTTTTAAATTTGGAGGTCATTTTTCTTTTTTTAATCGTATTATTTAGTCTGTTTGGCTCCGCTTTTATTAATTTTTTTCGCGCTAAAATTACTGAACCAATCTGAATGAAATTTCGATTGTAAAACGTTGTCTTTTATACGCTCAAAAGAAAACTAATTTTTATATTTTCATTTCTTTATGAAAGACGTAAAAATATGTCATTTTTTGTATAATAACGCTTTATCGCGGTAACAAAGGATGAAAAGTAGTATTTTTAGACACTGCTTTTATAACATACGCGGCCTCGTGTTTCAAAGTTTCCAAAATGTTGATAAGAAAAAAAGGCGGAACTACTTTGATAAACTTTGAATAGGTGCATTGAAAAATGTAACGTCGATGTAAATACTTTTTGGCGCGTGAAAATGTTCATTATATGTAACGCATATTTCAAAGTCGCTATCTGCTTAATTGCGCGAGCAGTTATATACAAGTAATGACAATTTTTCGGCAATATTGAATAATCAAATGAATAATTTTTTCCGTAGATAAAATGTGGGGCATGTGGATACAACACCTGGTTTTGGTAATTCAGAATTGCAAACAATTAAACGACCGCCGGCTACTGAAGCTCGCAAACAAAAATTGGCACTGATAAAGAAATCGATTATAAAATATTAACGATATTTATTTTTTAATATAATTTATATTTAATTTCATTTTGATATATAGTTTAAATTCCTATACGCTCAGAAACAGAGTTTTGACTTCTTTTTTTCCTTTCTTCAATCTTTAATATCAGCAATATAATAATGTGTTACTACGTTTCATTGTTGCAATTTATTGTTTCATATTATTTTCTACGACCAGTACTAATTATTCTTATTATTAATCGAATATTATCTGAAATTATATATTCCCATCGAAAGTAACTCACGGATTGTATCCAACAAAATCATCTATTTTTCAAAAAAACTTGCATGGTTCATTAAAATGTTCATTGGTGTTCTTTAGGAAATTTTAATAATGTTTTTCTAGAATAAATGGAGACTGTATTCGCGGATTTGATTGCAGATGGAATAATTATGTTTTTTCATAAGTTTCTTTAAAAACCAGGACCAATGAAATAAAATTGACTCCGATAATTATTCATAAACACGTTAATTTTCATCAAATTTCTTTTCTAGTACTTAATAATCTCTAGCTTCATTCTTTAAATTCTGCGTAAATATGCTCTTCAACATATTTTGGCCGCTATCTTCAAATATATAAATTTTTCCCAACTGTAAATCTCGCTCATTTAAATTTAAAGTTCTTCTGCAGTTTAATTAATGTTTTTTTTTTTTTTTGTTTTTTACGATTCAACCTATGTGACACAAATTATCTCTTCTGAAAAGAAAACTCCATCCTCTTTTTTAATTGATATTCCCAATTTTTTTCAAAGGCTTATTTTCAAAATAAACAGTGAATAACCATTGTTTTTTATCTTCTCTTTTTTTTTAAGTTGAAATAATACTGCTATTTTTAAATTTTAACAAACGGGAAATATATTAATTTATATTGTTATGTTTATTTTATTTCCTTCCAACTCTACCGAATCATTCAACTTTTATATTAAATGTAAATCATAAAACTTAACATTTATTTATTAAAACATAATACAAATGCAGAAATTCTGAAAAGAATGATCACAGTACTGAGGTTAGAGATACAAAAGAGCTTAACGAAAAATAATCTGGAAAATTTCCTTATTAACATGTATTTGAAATTTAATTCTTTCTTGAAAGCAATAGTAGTCAAAAGGTACAATTGTACTGCACAAAATTTAAAAGTAAAAAAAGGGTCTAATTTCTTACATAAATACTAACCTGTAAAAGAGAAATTTTTTTAAGTTGAAATAATACTGTTATTATTAAATTTTAATAAAACATCTAATTTGCTTTACTCTTTTGGTAAAGCATTGTGGTCAATTTAAAGTATAATAATAATAATAATACATTTAATCGCGCGAAACGTCTTTAAAGGTATTCCAAAAAAAAAAAACTGATCTTTTCAAAGTCTGCATAGAGCAGTGTGAAAACGTTACAAGGGTGATTCGTAAATAACGACAGCTAGAATTTCTCAAAAATTTATATCTGCAGAATAATTGGGGCAGGCGTTTTATAGCTAAAAACAACCGTTAATGAAGAATAAATTAACGATTTGCTGCATTTAACACTAAATGTAACGTATTTCGTAATGCTCCAAATATCCACTTGATGTCAAAATGACGTTCGTTATATTTCTGGTGTACATGAGGTTTTATTGGGAGTTAAATTACGTGGTTATTGGTGTGAGTTCAACTTGTAATAATGACGTTTTTTGTTTGTTTGTTTTTTTTGAAGAAAAAAAAACTGATAAAAATTTATTTATTCGGGCCAAAAAAAATTAAAAATCATTTTTCTAAAAAAGTTAATTATCTGCTGTGAAAGCATTTTAAAACAATAAAAAAACTCCGTTTTCTGTCATGAGTATCCATTTAGTCTTTGTTGCTGATAATATATATTTCTTGATATAACTTTATTTCAACATTATACAGTTTTAATATCTTTTTATCTTCATATAATAATCTATGGTATCTCTTGTGAATTCATTTATCGTTTTGCTTTTATCATTTTTTTTTTTGAGTCAAATTTTCAAAATTCTTCATTAAAAAACTCAAAAACTAAAACCGCTTGGCAGGTACTGTAATAGAAATGCAAACAAATTTGATGTTTATTAAAATGAGACATTCGTCCAAACTTATAAATTTTTTCGTTTTTGGTATCTTTAAAAAAATAAAAAAATGGCACATATCAACTGGTACTTTAAATTGAATTTTATGATTCACTTATTTTTAAGCCCATATATAAAAATAATAATTAAAAATCTATTATATTCTGCAATATCATAAATAAAAAAGCCACACTTAAATACTTGTAGCTTAACGGAGAAGCCTACGGCTACTTGATGACATATTTACATGTTAAAGAGAACGCGTTGGAAAAAAAAATCAAAAGTGGTATATTGAAAAGCCTAAGAAACTATTTAACAGGTTAATGTATTATTTTAATAAATAAGGCATATATTAAAACGGTACCCCATGTATTGCGAAAAACAAAACTTAATTTAAAAATGTCAATGTCGGAATAATCGATAAATTTGGTTTATTTTGCGTAATTTTAGTTTTTTAATCATTCTGTATTGGATTTAAAAAGAAAAAAAAACTTTATAGTGATGATTCGTATAATACGCTGAAATAAAAATTGTATTCTAACGACAGCAAAGACCGAATTCCTTGTGCCGTCTAAAGACGTTATGATTTTGACGTTGAAATAACCAATAAGTTACGAAAGTCACGCAATATTACATAATTCCAACGTCAGTTGGCTACCTGGAGCCATTTTAGTTTTCACAATTTTATATTCAATTTATATCGCTGT
Source organism: Icerya purchasi (assembly GCA_039619475.1). Taxonomy (NCBI): domain Eukaryota; kingdom Metazoa; phylum Arthropoda; class Insecta; order Hemiptera; family Monophlebidae; genus Icerya; species Icerya purchasi. The sequence continues at coordinate 588,177,885 of CM077115.1, forward strand.
TCTACCTATTTCGAATCAACCTGTTTTAGCTTCCTTTCCGACGATATAGCTATACTTGTTGCCAGTGGCGGCCGTCATGGAAGAGGCGCCGAAATCAACCGAAACCACAGATTACTAAGAGATACTACTCGTACATACCGAAACACGTCGACTAGTCATCAACTTCCAGGCGAAGCTCATGAAATAGACTTAGATGGTCTCTCATGATATATCAGTTATAGCATCATCATTATCATCTTTTTGAGAGAATGCAATTATGATGATATTTCAAAAACGGTCGCATATCTACTCTGCTACAAGAGATGAAATAATTATTCGAGGTCCTGCACGTAACGAAATGAACAAAGAAAACTACCGAAGGCAGTAAACGGTTGTCATTTTTCAAATGGCATTTTGAAAGAGTAATGAATTTGCAAGCGCAAAAGCTAGAACAACGGTGGCCATCTAGTTTGTTTTTTTTCTTCATCAAATTGGTTGTTCTTTTACTATATTTAGATTAATTACTGTCTGTAATAACAGTTAAATAAAAGTTGTCAAACAAAATGTTAATTGTTATTATTTTTCATCGGACAAGTTGACATTCAGATATGCCTATAGATGTTTGGTGGTCGGTCTGATACTGTTTATATATGTATATAAAAAATTGCATTCCCTCTCGTCTGAATGTAAACTATGTAGAGCATATAATCACGGCTAAGAAATTGCATAGAAAAAATGCTAAGTTTCATATTTGAAGGAGCACTATTTTGAGATCTCGTACCATTTAAAATTTGCTAGGACCACCACTACTCGCTACTGATGCTAATCCCATTTACGCAAACGTCGCTGTTCAGCAACACATAAGCAGGATCCGGATATGGGCGGATAACTGGAAAATCAAATTCAATGAGCGGAGGAGGTGTCAACATGTTACTTTTACTAATAAATTTATAACATGTCCTAACCTAAAAATAAATAACTGAAATTCAACAGTCGGACTCCGTGAGGTATTTGAAGATGTATCTGAATCGGTGCCTTACCTGGCATGTTTATATTGCTCGGAACTGTCAAAAAATGGCTACATATGTTAGACTGTTATACTCTTTTCTAGGGAAAAATCAACTTTAAGTCTTGGCTTAAAATCTATCAAACCAAAATCGCACCAATTTGGAGATATAGTTTTGTAGGAATAAGCTATTACAAATTCAAAGAAAACAGTCAAATATTTTCCATATAATTACAGCGACTCCAAAATGTGTTTCATGTCAAACATGACCCCGCATGATTTGAATATCCCCTTCGTCAAAGACATCCGTATCAGACAGTATGGAAAGTTCTGTGAGAAATTAGTTACAAATTTAAATCTTTATATTAATAAAGTGTACATTAAAACATTGTCAGGTAACCCTAAGCGGAGATTAAAACATAGGAAATGGTGTCGTGACGATCTTTAAGAGTAGTTTTTGGTTTAAGCCTAATACATTAATCTAAATGCACATTATATTATCCTTCTAATTATATTAACAGGAGTCTGTGAGCTATACTTGACCGCATCGGTTGCCATGGTACTCTTGCTATTAAAAATATATTTTTTGTAAGATGTATTCTTAACGAAAGGCGAGAAGACATCGTGCGATTTTCGTCACTTTACTCTAGGGCGGCGGTTACATTGGATCAGAATTCGTACAAAAAACTGGTCGTACGAAATCATGCGAATTCGTACGAATAAGATGATTATGATACTTGCGGTGTTGTTTGTACAATTAGTGAATTTACAGAGAGCAGTTTTTTTTTTCTTGGGATCGTCAGTCAAGAAGTTACATTGCCCGTTCTCTTTTTATGATTTGTTCAACAATTCAGTAAAATGGAACCAATTAACAAGTATGTAAATTCTGATATTCTTTCTTCAATTCAACTGATTATTTTTTCAGAATAAACGAACGCTGAAAACGGACACTGTGATAAAAACATCGTACGAATTCTGATGAAAAAAATATATTATTCGCATGAAACTGGTCGTACGAACTTGTATGATTTAGTAAGAGTTCGTACAAAAAAAAATGCGAGCAATATAACCACGCACGTAACTCTGTACACGTTTGTTCATTCCAGAAATCAAAAAGCCTAATGTTCTGCTAGGCAGAGCTTACCGGCAGCGACACACCGTAGAGTGCCGCTAGCACATGAAACTTTCCAATATTTTTTGATTTCTTTTTACTTTTTTTAACGTCGAAAACGAAAAGGGAAGAAAATGAGTCATTGTCAACTTGGTCCCTGAACAGGGATACAGAAAAAAATGAATCTATATCAACATATATACAAATTGTTTACACGGCAGCTGCAAATAAAACAAATTGTAATCATACACCTGTCAAAAAGATGAAACGTTCCAAACCCATATTCACCTTACTAATAGACGGACGAATGTGTGAGTTTGATTACACTGCAAAAATTTATCTGAACACATGAACCTTACTTAATTAGGCAAATCAACCTGTAGAGGTGGTGTTTAACATTCTAACTAAACACAATTTCTTATTAGAAGGTCATTAAACTGAAAAGAGATTGATGACGGAATATTTCTAAAAAAATCGTATGCATTTATGTATTAAATGACAAATAACAATAATTAACTAATTGGTTTTATTATCGGTAAAATTCTGTACAAAATGATCGCTATCTACGGACATGATCATTTTTTAAAAATTCCCAAATTTCAGGGAGAATATCGTCAAGTTCGCCTCCCGGAACAATTATTTACGGATACTGCGTGTTAGAGTGACAATCGTCTAAAATGTACTACTCGGTGGGGTAAATACTAATCCAGATTCATGGGTTCTGTGGATTGTCAATTTAGCCAGTATCAAGTTTAGGTTGAAATTTTTAATAAAATTATAAAATACTGCCAAAATTTAAAAAAAAAAATTATTTACATTTATAATACAAGAAGCAATAGAATTTAATTATTATTATTAATTTTATTTTTTATCTCTGTAATAATTTTTAAAAGTTATTAGAAGTATACGAAGTATTATAAATACATGCAGAATTATTTTAAAATTAAAAACATAAGTTAATTGATTGTTTTCCATTTTTAAAAAAAACAAATTGTAACAATTTAATAATTTAAAATGAATTTGTGTTCTTTAATTTCATAAAGATAATTGTTTGATAATCATTTCTGTTCTTCTTTTGAATCATTTTCCATCTTTCATTGTTTGATTGTTTATTTTATGAAAAAATTTTAATTATAAATAAATATGAATTAATAACAGATAAATAATTGAAAACTTTGAGTTTTAAATGCTTTTATCTATGAATATATAAGTTCTAATTTTTAATAATTATTAATTTCTGATAATGAATGTTTATTCATTATTTATGTTAAATATAATTATATATCTAAGTTAATAAATAGTAATAGTCTCTAATTAACTCCAGGAGTTTTAGCTTTAATTATTTATAAAAACAAAATATATACTATATAATTTTTTCTAGATTTTTTTGTATAACATAATTCATTATGTTTTATAATACTTTTGTAAAAGTATATATTAAAAAAATGTTTTACAGAAAATTTATCATATAGTTCTTTGAATATTTCAGTATATTCTGCTTCATGAAAATTTTATTTATTCGTAATATTCTGCCCTTTTCATAACTATTTATATCGTTTGTCAGTAATGGAAGTATTTATTAACTTTCCTTGTGGAATTTGCTCATTAAGAAATGTTAAAAATATTCTATGTAGAAAATCCTAAGTCACTTGGAAGAGCTACTTTAAAAATATCAGTTAAAATAAAAAATGGTATTTAGGACATTCGTTGTGGTTGATCAAACATTACTGGCTCTAACAAAAAATCCAACGGATCAACAAAAGATGGCTAGAAAATGAAAGTATGAATTAATAACGTTAAAAGTTAAAATAAAAGGGAATGTAAAGATTTGATAGAAAGAACACATATTTCTACCAATAAACAAAAAAAAGGAAAAAAATATAAATGGGTTCTTTTAGTGCTCATATTGAAATAGTTTTTGTTACTGTTAAAATAATAATCTTTTTGAATTTAAATAGTGCACCGAGCGAACGAATGAATATAACCGAGGAGACAGAAAAATTGATGTGGAAAATAGAAATAAAAAGTTGGGCAAAAAATGGCTTCTTGCAGAAATACACATTATTTATTAGAAAGTGCGTAGATAACATCTGAGGAAAAAATGAATAAAATCTATATACAAATGAAATGGAAAGAAAAAATCTGGAGGCTACAGAATTGTGATAAAATGAATAGAAAAGCTAAAAAATGAAGTCATTAATAGAGTAAGAAAACTCATAGTTAATTGAATGCTGTTAAGAAATGGAGATCAGAGATGATCGAATATATATTGTGAGATGATGAACTGCTAACCAAAATTATAGAAGGCAAATAGACAAGAAAAGAATAAAGGAAGACAAAGAAACAGCTTCATTTTAGAACCATTTAAAGATTTGAAATATGTGACATAGTTAGAGCATTGAAAAGCACGGAATAAAAAAAACGAACCATAAGGTTTAATGAATGATGATCATGACGATGACCAAAATTAATATACAATTTTGCTTTCTTAAGTAAAATTCTATTTCAAGTTACAGTTATGTGATTTTAATTTTAGGGTCTAATTCATCTCATAAATTTTCAATAGGATTCAAACTATGTAACTAACCCATGTATTCAATATTTTTGGGTAATTATTTAACAGCAATATAAGATTATTGCCGAAGGTAATTTAAATTCCTAAAATATCAACTTTTTCCAAGGTGGTAAATAGATTTTGAAATATTTAAATGTAAATGTATCTTAACATTAAAATTTCATCAATATATGCGAATTTCCCAAAAAATGGACAATATGCAACTTCATTTTATGAGATTACACTTATTGTAATTTGCAACTGATTTCAAATTATATACAGTTACATAGATTATTTATATCATGAAAATTTTAGTCGATTTCAATGTTTCTGAAACTGTAACTGATGACTTTAAAGGGTCACAAAAGGAAAGAATTTTTTTCATTATCATTAATCAAGCAACTAAAACTTCGATCTTAAATTTTCAAAAAATTTTTTACCGAATTTGGTGCGAAATAGCATTAAATGTACTTCTATTCAACATTACATACTTACGGGGAAATAATTATTTTAGTTTTAACACTTATTAAATGTAAATATTGTTCAAAACTGAAAAACACCGAAGGTGCTTTACTCCTTTAATTACCATGGTTTAACTTTTTATGCAGTAAAAAACAGGTTCTCATTCAAAAGTACGATTTTTTGTTTATTATAATCTCTTTATACTTGAAATTAATTATAATTTTTGGTAAACAAATAAATGATTTGACTAAAGATATTTATTTTTATATTTTATTCTATATTTAATACTCTCGGAAGTCATGAAAAAAGTTCAAGAAGTGCAAGTCTATTAAAATGAGAAACGTATTATGTTCGCCATCATCGATGAAAATTACCTCTCTAAAAATAATTTTTTCCTTCACCGAATTCCATCCAACAAAGTATAAATATCTACAAATGACATTATTTATTTTTTTATTTTATTTGTTCACTTATTCAACCATTGATTCTTTTGTAAGACTTTAGATTTTACGTAATGTTACAATGGTAAATTTTCATACAGTTTCTCTAGTGATGTGAGCAGGATTGACTTGGTTTACTGAAATTTTAAATTATCTTGTTTTATGAGAAATTGTGTATTTAGCTCTATTTTTAGTTTAATAAAAGAGAATTAAACGTACACGTACTAAATATGAGCAGATTTTATGTATAGTTAAATTCAATATGTAAAAAGTCATAAATTATTTTAAAACAATTCTAATATTTTTTTAATATCATCTCCACAAATGTCATAAACCGAGGTTCTTTTCATATCTTCTTTAATAGCCGATTATTTTGTTTACGATTTTAAATAACAAGTTAAAACTTCTCGTGTGAATAATTTCACCATTTCAGACTAAACGGGATTAGTATTTTTTAAAATATATTTTCCCGAAAAAAATTTGGATAACATGGTTTTTTAGCTTTTAAATTTAAAAAAAGGAATTCTAATCGCCTTTCACATAACTTGTCACTATTTCATGTATGTTGCATAAGTATATTTTCCCGCTACAATTAATTTATGCAGATCTGTTTTAGAGACTTTCCATGAAATTTTTTTTATACTTTCCTTTTTGATTATAATTATTCGTTTTTTTCAAAAACTGCATATTCCTGTATACTTAGTATAGTACCATTGGGAAGCAAACTGAGAAAGGAAAATTTTTTACCTGGTAGGAAATTTTGATAAGCTAATATAAATAATTTTTTGTTACTGAAATAATTTTAAAAAAGAAGGAAGTATTATTAAATTGTGTGTATTGCTAAGTTGTATTCAAATTCTAAAAAATTACAGAATATCGCATTAACGGCAACCAAATTTTCCTTCAAGAGAGCAAAAGATGCAGATATTTTCTGAATTCGTTTATTTTGATTATCGTAGGACGTTGTTCGTAAAAAGATACTGTTAACTTTGTTCTCTCATTTGGGTTTCTTTCCATAATTTTCAGATATATCTATTTTTTTATAAACTATTAACTTCTTCTTTTTCCTTAGAAAATGTTGTAATTTTAGACTTATTTGCGAAACTAAAGGTAAAATAAAATTTTAATAAATTCATTGAGTGAGAACTCGTAGGGACTTTGACTTGTTTTTAATTTTAAACGAAACATAAAAATTTCAAAGAATAAAGTTTTTGCTCAAACATGATGTGATTAGCTGAGCATGATAATTATAAAGTAAATACATTGAAAATCGGTTATAACAATAACGAAGGAGGTGGATAATTTGGTCGTTATTATTGATTCGTCTTTACTTCCAGCAATTTTTGGATATGCAAGATTAACTGTAATGGAACAGTTACTTCGTTATGATATTTTATGGAATAACTTTTCAGGAATTAAACAAATAATCATTTATTTTCAATCATGTTTTTAATGCATTCAAAAGCTCAAACACTTAATTTTTTCTTTATACATGAAAATAGAATCTAATATAAAATAAAAACTAAAAAAGATAAAGAAATTTCTACGTAAAAGCGATGGTAATTGGTTTTTCGTATTTCTGAAGAAATTTGTATTTATGTTTATGACGAAATGAGTAGCAGTCTTTTATTAATATTTCTTATAATACGCTGTACATTTTCAGCAATTCCATTAAATTTATAGCATGCATTTAACATGTAACGTTATCAGTATAATCTGAACAAAGAAGTTGTTCATTCGCTTTTACAAATATAACTTTTATAAAAAACAATCCATTTTTTTTTATGTAAAACTTTTCAAAGATGAATTTTGTACCCTCACGTTGTTGTGGGCGGTAATTTATAATCTGTAGACAAATTGGTCATAATACATTTGTTCCTTTTAACCGATGTTGTTATAACAAACAAAAATTAACATATAATTTTATGTAATTCTGCCATTTCCAACAAATTTTCGTCCTTATAAGGAATTTCACTGGATTTTTAAATCGAGAAAAAAGTTCTATTGCCATGTTTTGTCTGCTGATGTTTCATTAAATTCGATTTGTTGGAAAACTACGTAGTAAATAGCGAGCAACAAAAGGCTTCCATTACAATAAAGATTACTAACAATAAGAATTAAAACAAACTAAGAATAAAATAAATAAAAAAAACAACAGAAACAACGAAGAAAAAAAATAACAATTTCAGAAAAGAATAGCAATTATACGCAAAAATCCCGGCAATGTCGAAGATTCAATATGGTGCGGAAGACATCTTGCAATTTTCAAGAATAATTTGCATTAATATAAAATCGATTGTTGATTTCATATAATTCTGTTCTTAATCAAACTAATTCGTTCAATTAAAAGTTGATGGTGGACAATTTACTTCTGACGTATCGAACTCTATATAAAATCTAAAACAAACAATTGTTTCCGATTGTAATGCTGCTCTGATCGTCATTCTTCAGATCCCAAAAATCCGGATTAGTATTTACCCCACCGATTGGTATATTTTAGTTGCTTCTTATAGACGACAGAAGCAACTAAAATATGGATGTGCTTTATTATAGAGAAAATGCCACTGCGTGTGACGTAGGTTAACAAATTTTTTGGCCGATATCGATATAGGAATTTTCTGATCAAAGGTTATAAATTTATTTTAATTTTAAATTTATTTTAATTTTAAAATGATAAAATGATAATGTTGTTGCATTTAATATATTTTAATAAAAATTTTAGAATATATTAAATTATTTAATTTGATATTTTAATGTTTCAATTGAGACATGAATAAGTTTAGTTAAAAGACAAATGTAAAAAACAATTAATTTAAATTATTTAGTGCATATTTAATTTAATAGAACATATTAATATAATTTCAAATGTAATACATAATTTATTTCGATATATTATTCAAAATTTGTTAATTAGTTTAAGTTATAAATATTTAATTTGATATTGTTAATGTTTCAATTGAAATATGATGAAGTTTAGTTAAAAGACCAACGTAAAAAACAATTAATTTAAATTATTTAGTGCATATTGACCATCCAGTAAATTTATTTTAATTATGTATTAATCGATTTTAACTATCTCTCAATCGATTTAAATAATTCTGTAAATCGATACAAATAAAGGCGCGGAACTGAAAAGCCGGCTGGGTAGATTTGTGATCAGTCGCCCTGATGCTTTATTGGATCGATGCGGTTTATGGTGCTGGCGTTCACTTTTTGAAACAAAAATTTTTAAAAATTTAAGCATTCAAGAAATATTGTTTAATGATAGTAAAGATGGATAGGCTTAATATGCAACGGGTTTGTGGTGAATCTACCAACGTTACTGGTAAATATATTGAATACGGTAAAAAATGTAATGTATGTAATAAGATAATTAAAAATCGTCATTTTACTAACCACAGTCGATATTGTAGTATATGTAACATTTGTAATTCTAAATTTTCGATTAAGGCTGAATTTCTGGCGCATAAAAAAATATGTAACCATTTAATTGCATACCCAAGAATGTGCGATACGTGTAAAAAAACATTTAAAAGTAGATTCTCATTCTGTAATCATAAAGATCTATGTAATGGTATTAATATTCGTAATATTACTAATAATTTGACACGGAATGATGAATTGAAATTAAATGAAAATAAACATGTCACTGATGGCATTGAAAATTGCAGTAGTGTTAATAAAAATTCTAAATTAATAGAGCATAATTATACAAAAAAACACGTTATATTGACGCATTTAAGAGACCATGATTATTGTAAAATTAACGTAAATGAAATTAAATGTAATGATTGTAATTTAACATTTAACAACAGAAAAATAGTATTACAACATACATGCAAAGATAAAGTCTTGAAACGTAACTTCGATTCATCTTTCCGTGTGAATTTGTTAGTAATATTACGAATATTAATACCAATACATAGATTTTTGTGATTACAGAATGAGAATATACTTTTAAATGTTTTTTTACACGTATCGCACATTCTTGGGTATGCAATTAAATGGTTACATATTTTTTTATACGCCAGAAATTCACTCTTAATCGAAAATTTAGAATTACAAAATTTACATATACCACAATATCGACTGCGGTTAGTAAAATGACGATTTTTAATTAGTTTATTATATACATTACATTTTGTACCGTACTCAATATATTTAGCAGTAACGTTGGTGGATTCACCGCAGAAGCAAAAATATAGCTAAGCTTCCAACTTTATATTCAGACCTTTGGGTTGCCGAAAGCTCAAAAAGTTTGAAAAATATATTTTTTTCCCCGGCATATGATATATTGTTGAAAAGATCGCTATTTGTCGGAAACAAAACCACATTTCATTTCCTTAACGAAACTCTCAAAGTTTGCCAAAAAGTTCAAGTAATCGCAAAATTTACGTGTCCCCTCCTTAGCGCCGCCAGTATTATCGCTAAACGGAGTAACCCTGAGCGCATGAAACATCATACTTGACTGAACTTGTTTTATTTATTTATTTATTTATTTTGTATTTGGTTACGCATAACTATGCAAATTGATTTCAATGATTCTTCGTTCATGCAGAAGTGTACCACCAGTAAAAAAGCGATATCGACTTTAAAGTTTGTTGTAAAAGTTAAAAAAGGCAAACGCGCTGAAAGTAAAAAATAATTAGATAAAAGGTATAATACATTTCAGAGTAATACACTTAACAATCGTATGATTATTCTTCAGCAACATTAACTTTTCAAAACCGGCAACAAATCAAAGTGGAGTAAATGTTCATTATTCAGCTTACAGAAAGTGAACAATTATGTATGTACTCGTTAATTCGTTTTGAATTATTGTTGCAATTTGAATTCGATGCTGATTGCAAAAAATTGATGTAAAGTGTTTACTTTTTTGTGCATGATTTTAATGTGTATATTTGTACTGCGAGTGGAACAAAGTATTTACAAAACGGGCACAATTCGTTTAGTTGAATTTGATTTTAAAATTCCATCATGGGGGGGCTAACTTGACGCTGCTCATATTTCCGTTCGTTTTTTTATATTTCATACCGGCAAACTTACGGTGCACAATTCCAATGTTTAAATTATGCCTCTGGCCGACACACATACGTTTCTCTCTTCAATCGTGAAGATAGTATTCTGTGCTGGAATCGTTTTTTAACAAAGGAATTGCATTTTCACGGGCCGATTGTTTGTTATTGACGGGCGGTGTAGGTTTCTATCACATTCTGTACCTGATCGAACCCTGTTTTGTGTGACCTTTCACGTGCAGCAAAAGGCCATTTTCTTTTTTAATTAACCGCTAGCTGTTCCGTTCGAACACCATCTTCTCACTATTATTAATTTTTTTATGGTTTCTTGAAAAAACGATGACGGTATTTTGTTGCTTTTACAGGGGTCTCGATTTGAAATTTCACACGTTTGAATATTGGTCAACTCCGGTGACCTCTCTTCGTTCTTTTAAATCTTTTATTTGTCTTGCTCACAAACTCTGGACTACCTTCATTTTTTATCTTATCCGGTATCTGGAATTCTATATGTACAAATTAGGTATTTTATGTAAAAAAACATTTAGAGTTCTAACGGAAGAAAATAAATACTATAACATTTTTATTGGTGATGTTCTATTAAAAACATTTTGAAATCAATAGATCGATAACACTGAACAAAAGAAAACAAAAACGAGAAATTTTCAAAAGAAACAACTGACTTAAAAATAAGACAGGAAAATAAAATGTATATACTTAAATGGAAAAGAATGTATTGAAATATATAAAATGACTAGTTTTATTGTAAAACAGTTGTTATTATTTCGGCGGAAAATGAATTAGTAGCAAAATAAAGAAAACATGATCTCATTGTTAAAAATAATCCCTTCATAACAATATCCTGTTCGTAGGTAGTTCGTTGAAAACATCCTCTCTAAATTTTTTCCGGAAACGTTACTTATTATAATAGCCAGTCATGGATTTACACCGCGGATTTAAATGGGCTACAGCCCACAGCGGCAAAATTCGAAAGGCGGCAAATTTGCATGAGATTGAAAAGTTTTTTCTTTTGAAAAATACTAAAAATTTCCAAAATATTACATATTATGGCGTTTTAGTCATGAGAGGAATGTGATAAAATCATTTTTTAACTTGCATTAATGTACAGAAAAGTTAAAATGGGAATATATTGATTTAGGTAAAATTTCCAAATGATTATAGGGACAAATGACATGTAAGCAGGGGAATCGAGAAATTAATTTAAAATTAACAAAGTGTAAACCGGAACGTGCATTATTATTAGGCAAAACGGTTATATTAGCAGTTAAAGGAAATTCTGGAAGTATGTACGAGACAATGGCTGGTCGGCATGATAAGAGGTCAAACAAGACTGGAAGAAAAACTGAAAATTCACAAATGTAGTAGTGCTATTTCATTGATACAACAAAAGTTAGAAGATTTTTCGAAGAATTATTTATAGTATTTCTTGCCGTAAAAAACGATGAAAGATGCTTAAAGCAGTGTGGCAATGGGGCACTGCGGGAAGCGTGCTGGTCCCATAACCTGTTGAAACTATTCTGAATACTGAATCTGATGAATGAACACGCTAACGGCAAAAATAATCTATTATGGATAAATATACTTTATTTAGTTTGTAATCATTTAACAAACAAAAGTAAAAACTCAATGTAACTGGAAAAACCAACTAAGAATACTACAAAAAACAATTACAATAACGTGATAACATGATGGGAAAAAACACAAAAAAAGATTAGCACTGAATAAAATTTGCTCAGCAAGACGCTCCTTTCCTACAATGAAAAGAATTAAAATTTTTTTCAGATCAACAATGTCTCACTAAAAGTTAAACGATTTATCTGTTTTATTTGTTGAAGAACACTTAGTAAAGAATTTCAATTTTGATGATATAATAAATGAATTTGCATCTTTAAAATTGCGTCGTAAGCGTGTTAGAGTGTGGACAAAATTTTTTGTTAGCGGCAAAAAACGGCACAAAACTATTGCTATCATCAAATTTTTAAGTAAAATTTATAATTTTTTTTCAAAACTCCTCCAATTTTTTTTTCTATCTTGGGTCATTCAAGTTTAACGTTTCTTTTTTCAATTTCAGTCACTGTGAACGGCACAATCACTGCAGCAGTGGGGCAACTTTTTTTTTTTAGAAGCTGGGGAAATAACCAATAACTAACGAAAAATTAAAAATTTTTATTCCAAAAGAATTGTAATGTTAACTTCAAATATGTATAGATATAGCCTGAAAATTTCAAAACAATCGAAGCAGTAGTTTTCTTTAAAAAAATTCCCGAAAATTACCCTTTTTTAGCCGGGCGCACTAGTGGTGCTGCGTAATAAAGTTCAAGATTAAAACACCAATAGGTAATCGAGATTAGTTGTATCTTTTATTTCATATGTTCCGACGTTTTAACTACGACCTTCAATTGCACCGACATTGTTAAAGAACTTAATCTGATTTGGTAAATCAAGTAAGGAAATAAAGTGATTAAAAATCATTTTTCAATGGAAAACCATTTCTATCATATCACGTTGTATCACCTTTTGTTTTTTAATAAACAGTAACAATATAGTAAAGAAATAAAATCAAGTTTTTTAAAAATTAAAACCCAGAATTGATACATTTCATTTATTTGAACTGAAAATAAAGTGGTTAAAAAATTTTTGCGCCTTTTTTGTCTTTTCCGATATTTCTTTGAAACCCAGCTAGATTCGCCACAAAATTAAATATACAATTAAAATCATAGATAACAGAAGAAACTTCAATGAACGTATCCTCAAATAAACTTGCTAGATACGAATGAAAAAGATAGATAATATAACGAATACATATTAGAAGCAAATTCAATCCAGTTATGTTACACTTTAAATGACGTAGAGTTGATAGTTTGTAATTTTTTAAATACGTCTGATTATACATTAAAAAAAAAAAAGAACCGATAATGAACTTGACCGATTAATTATTAATCATCTTCGTCCGTTTTGTATCACTATTGCTAACCGAACTCTTAAATTTACATCGCAAAAGTCTGTTTATCTGTATTTCACGCTGAAGTGGTTAATTCGAAAAAATAGAAAATATTTTAAAAAAGTAAATAACCCAATAAAACTATGTAAAATATGTGTTTTGTGATTATATATATGTTTGCATATATAACATGCTATCCTCGCGAAAAAACTAAATCGTTAACGAAGAACGGTATTTTTTGGGTGTAATTTCTGATTCCGTCAATGACTATCGACCGGGTGAGTGTCACGTGTACCGTTTTCTCATTTTATACAATGGACCATTTTTTCTGGTGTTCCGGAATGGTTCTTTCTTACTGCCGACAACCTTTGTCCATTTATTATTAAGAATATTTAGTCGGAACATAACAACCTTTTTGGTAGTATTGTTACAATTTTAACACGACCGGTTTTTTTATTCATACATTTCTCCTTTTGCTCTTTCGACTCGGCTATTGATTTCATTTGTTTTGCTCACGTACCGCATCGGCGATTTACAACCGTTTTTTTTCCACTTTATATGTACCAATAATTCTCACGACCGTTTTACACCAGCGTTTTTTATCTCATGCCGACAAAACCGTCAATTTCGCCTGTCTTAAATTTAGCATTTTAACAATTCTATGTGGTGATTCAAAATATTTGTAATTTTCTGTTCTATCGACCGAAAATAACCTAATTTTCAGAATTAAATTCTTTCAAACTCTTGTACTAAAGTCAAAAATTGTGTACATATATATTTGCTTTCAAATATATTTTCAAAACTCAAAATAACTATTCGAACTTATTTTAGTCGGGTTACAGGTTTATTTATATACGATGAAATTCGAAGGAGATGTCGAATTATTTATCAGAGAAATAAAAAAATAACCGGAAATCTGTTCGTACGCATTTTTAATCGCGCTATGGCTGGAGGTGCAATAAAAAAACAGAACAGCCTATTCTTAGAATTATAAAATGAGCCAGATCGTTGCTTTGCTTATCATGTTATTTAACCCGGACTGCTGATGTCGCTTGTAAGTTATTTAGTTCTTCTCGATTACTCGATATTTTTCCCTTTTTTTTTATCTGTTAACATTTCAAACCGGCTTCGGAAAAAAAAACAAACTATTCTTTCTGTTTCTGGAGTTTTGACGGCGTCAGCTTGGTGTCTTTTTGTCAGTATGTGTGTTGTATGTCTGTTTTAGTTTCCCCTTTTTAGAAAGAAATAAAAAATATTTATTATCAGTAGATGAACGTATTGTCTTAAACAGGAAATTTCGATGGTATTAATCTTAATGAAAATTGTTGTTAGAAAACCGTTAAAAAAAAATAAATCCAAATGTGTGTAGGCGTCGTAATTACGTCGCACATTTCGCGCCAAATTTATCGGAATCGATCGAACATCTTTTGTCTTTACAAAGTGAAATCTATTCGGGCTTATTGTCGACAGATTTATGGACAACGGCTGTTCGCAAGAAACTCTTCTCTTCGGGGTTAGTTAAAGGGATGGATCTGCTGGAACATGTATAGATAAAGGACGAAAAAAAACACATTGGCAAATAAGACCGAGAAAACGCTATTTTGCTGTTCGTTCAGTAATTTCACACACATGTTCTTTTCTCGAATCGGTTTCTAACATGTTTGTCTGTTCGAAATTTATGGTCACCAGATGAAATGGTGTGTATTTTAAACAGAGTAGAAATATTGTCGTAATTTTTGACAAAAACAGCCAGTTCAGATTATCATTTCGTAAAGAACAAAATCGTGAGAAATCATCCACAAATTAACGTCTTGTCTTAAACAGGCAATTTCGATGGTATTTTGCATAATATTAAAACGTGTTATAGGAAAACAGCAATTGTTTTACGTAATAAGATGACTCTTTTTTACTCCGGAAAATTTGGTTCCTTTTCTAAAGCAAATAAATAAATGAATAAATAAGTTTACTGGATAGTACATTACGTCAATAAAACTGCCCAAAAGGTAATTTGCCAGGTTATTAAAAAATAAATAAACAAGTTATAATAAATTTTTATACAACCAAAAAGCTCATTCCACGTGACAAAGATAACAATTCTATACAGTTATAATTTTATGGTGAACAAATTAGACTAGAATACTTTGATAAATTAGCTATTGTATTTACTTACAATTAGTAATATTTTTCTTCTTTCAGTTCCATACTTATTTCTAACCGCCATCAGGCAGCTGTAGTTAATTTGAATGGTTTTATCCTCGCAACATTCTAATTAGGACGCAATTACAGAATTCAGTATAACTAAAAATTTCAGCAGAACATAAATATAATCGTTCACGTCTAATTTATTCACGAAGTTATCATGGTAGTGGTTTTCGAATACCCTACACCCAGTAATTCAATGCTAAAGCAGCAACCATATATTTCAACGCCATAAACAAGCAGTTAACATCTATCAACATCGCCGAAAATTTGAATAACGTTTTAAAATGTGTGTGGAATGATTGTAATTCAGATATAACCGACTGACGAATATAACTTGATTCCAGATGTACAAAATAACTTAATTAAAAATATGAACTATAATTACTAGGCGATTCAAAAATTACCTACACCGATTTAGATTATTTAATAATTTGTGTGTTCTAGAGAAAATCTGTACTGTAAATGAATATACAAAACAAGTCAGGGAAAGATTCCTGATCTACGATATCAATTACTTTCCTTCTATTGCCCACATGCAGCGAATGCAAAAATCGAATAAAAATATTTAAATTCCGAAAAATTACGTTATTTTTAATTTTTTTCGTTCTTCAAAAAATGAAATTTTTTTACTCCCATTTTTAGTTCAGTTACCCATGTCAAAAACAGCGTCAAACCGACAAATATTTACATGATTCACTTTCGCATTACACCCCTAATGAATTTATTAGAGAAGTATTATTTTTAAATTGCTATTTTTCAAAAAAGTTAATCGGACAACAACTGGTCATAATATAGATTTTATAATTTTTCATTTACTTCCAATTTCCAGATATGTGGGGAAAATTTATACAGAATTATTCGCAATTGCTAATAATTTTTTTTCTTTTCCTTCCGGCGATTTAAATAATTTTCAAAGAGAAGCGTAAATGAAATATTTAGTTTTACAATATAAACAAGACTATATTGACCACGAGATTATATTAAGAAACAACAGAAAATGTACGTTTGTATTTACCTACTTCAATTATTGATAATTATTTCATTCGTTTATTGCACAACTAAAAGTAAAAATGAAATTAATGAAATAACGCGGATGTATTGCAAATAACATGTGTTTTATAGCTAAAGCATTTTTATAGTACAAAAAGTTAAAAAAAAAATTCTATCCGACTTTAACTTATTATCAACTATTAACAATAAACAGACCAATACGAAAACGACGAAAACAGAATTATATATTTTCGGCAAATCCCAGATAAAATCATTCAGAGTGATGGCAAAAAAGTCTTCCACTTTCATTAATCTGCAACCGCTTTTTCTTCTGTCAATTATTTATTGTTTCCAGGTTACGAGATTTTCTTTTTCGAGTACACACACATTAAATTACTAACATTACTTCTTGCTTCTAAAATCATCAAATGTTTCTCTTTTTCCTCTTTTAAAGTGATCAATCGTGTCAAAATCGTGTTTATAACGAAATGTTTATTATTGAATCATAAATAAAAAATTGTTTTTTTTAATAATTTTGAATTACGTTTGTAACTTGCTTTATACTAATATTTAGTGGGAGAAACCAAACACATATGTATGTAGCTGCTGTGAGTTTACTCTAGAAAAAATTCATTGTTTAAAAAAAAGCCTAATGCTCATCGGGTTACCTAACAATTTATATAATATTTTTTTCAATTTAATGATTATTTACTGAGAAAGGATTTATATGGAGGGCAGGATTTGTTGTACGGAATTTTTTGAACTGTAAAAAATTTGAAAGTTTCATAAAAGAATCAATATCAAGCTTTTTATCAGTAAACATTCCGTATTCACATATATTTTTTTGCCTTTTTAGAGTTTGTAGCGTCTTATAATTTTAATTTTTAAGTATAAAATTTCACTTAGCGTAAGTAGAGAATTTTTTTAAAATGTAGTTCATTATAAGTTGTTTTTTAATTTTTAACCGCAATATTTCCGTTGTAATATACAGATACATTCTTTAGGTTTGTTTTAACGTTTCATTAAGTTTACCGACTTTGTAAAGGAACCGTAATGCGGTTTTGGAGTCCCAAATAGGGTCCTTTCCATTGATGTACAGCGTGCCTAGTAAAAAAATTATAATTTTGTTAAGAAAATGGAATATGACTTCGTTACCAACAAATAGCGATTTTCCTATTGTAATATTACATGCCCGGAAAGAAAAGTATATTTTTCACAAATTTCGTGCGTTTAGCGCCCCGAAGACTTAAATATAAAGTTGCAAGTTCGACTACAGTTTTCCTACAAAACGGTCCTGTACACGTATGTTTGGCATAAGTTTTAGTTTTCTCAACTTACATGGACATAACTTTTTTGTTGTTTTTGATATAAAAGGAGTGATTTAAATAATTTATAATCACAATTTTTGCAGTTTATAAAAGAGCTTCTGCGTTTTATTTTACATTTGGAATTTCAATTTTAGAGGATTATTTTATGACGAGTTATGAATTTTTAAGTGATTTTTGAGGTCGTTTAAAATTACATATTATATATTCGTAACGGATTTTGCGTTTCTTACCGCCCAGGGTAATCAGTTAGCTTCAAGTAACAGTTAAAAATTTTAATTGTAATTTATGATCCAAGTTTGAAGTTTATAAAACAAACCATTCGCGTGAGTTATTGATTTTTATTTGATATTTTTGTCGTTTCTGAACCATTTTATTACAATTTGATAAATTATATGTGCACGGAATTTTAGAAACGAAGTTCGTCGCTTAAAAATTAAAAGAAAAAAATACAAGAAATTAGTAACAAAGACGCACATATTTCACAAAGTTGAATTATTTTTAACTGTTTTATTTATGCTGTAAAATATGAATTTGTTTTTGGCACTTTTTTGAATAGATTATGTAATCCGAATGTTTTATAACGAAATCGAAATATGGGTTTATTACCTTCAAACAACTAGCTTTCTAACGATACATAACTTCTTAGAAAAATAGTTACATATTTTTAAATTTCTAAACTTTACGCCAGCTTAAAATTCGAAAATTTTTAGTTGCATTATCGGTTACATGTTTCGTTAAAAATCCTTTTTTTGCACATTTGCTGAGTGTATGACTCGAATTTCCTAATTTCTATACTGCAGTTAGCTCATACCGAAATTTTCTTTTTGTTGCAGTATTTCAGCTGAACATAAAATTACATTAAATGGTTATCAGATGTTTTCATTACATAGTAAATTTTCGATCTTATTTATATATTTTAAATCTAATGCTTAACGACTTAACGAGTTATTTGGTGCTGAGTTGTGAATTTTAAAGTCATTTTTAAATAGTTTTAAATTTTACATTATCTTTTTTCACACATTTGCCTGGTTTTATTATCCAAAGTAATCGGTTGTCTCGAAGTTATTGCTTTAAAGAACTGTTTAATTGTAATTTATATTCACAATTTCAAGTTTATAAATTATGAGTTTCCTCAGTTATTAAATATTACGTAATACTTTTATCACCCCCGAATCACGTTATTAAAGTTACAAGTGTTCCAAACCCTAAAAATTGAGAATAAAAACCAAAGAAAATAAACTAGATTTCGTTTTTATAAATAACACTACATTTTAAGTGGTCTACATAATTTTTAGTTGATTCAATGCAAGATTATTTTGTCTATTATACTAATTGACGCTCTTTTATAATATTACATTTCTACCGGCTATTTCAAACTTGTTTCTTTTCTTACAATACCAAATTACGAGATATTAGGCTTTTATTATTCTATAAAACGTAAATAAAATAAAAAAAGAAATGAAACTTTACTAAATATTTCATTTTTCTTCCTATGTAAATATTAATCAATTAAAATATCCAAGCGGCAACTTACTAGCGGGGCAATGATAATCACGGATAGGAATAAAAAGTTTACTATATACCTTGTGCTGCCATCTATACGATTTCTTAAAAAAAAAAATATACAATAAACACCATTCGGTAAATTAAAAGTAAAAATATATTGCTTTTGGATTTTTGCTTTTGCTTTTTCTAATTAGATTTAGCTTTTGTTTGATACCTATAGACTAATATTTTTATCATATCGATATCGGCCAAAAAATTTGTTAACCTACGTCACACGCAGTGGCATTTTCTCTATAATAAAGCACATCCCTAAAATATTCCGTTCGGTGCAGGTAATTTTCATCCAGATCTTTGGGATCTGAAGAATGACCATCAGAGCGGCATTACAATCTGGGAAACAATTGTTTGTTTTAGGTTTTATATAGAGTTCCATAAGTCAGAAGTAAATTGTCGACCACCAACTTTTAATTGAACGAATTAGTTTGATTAAGAACCGAATTACATGAAATCAACAATCGATTTTATATTAATGCAAATAATTCTTGAAAATTGCAAGATGTCTTCCGCGCCATATTGAATCTTGGACATTGCCCGGTTTTTGCATATAATCGCTACTCTTTTCTGAAATTGTTATTATTTTTCTTCGTTATTTCTGTTTTGTTTGTTTTTACTTATTTTATTCTTAGTTCGTTTTAATTCTTATTGTTAGTAATCTTCATTGTAATGGAAGCCTTTTGTTGCTCGCTATTTACTACTTATTTTTCCAACAAATCGAATTTAATGAAACATCAGCAAACAAAACATGGCAATAGAACAACTTTTTATTCGATTTAAAAACCCAGTGAAATCCCTTATAAGGACGAAGATTGCTGGAAGCGGCAGAATTACATAAAATTATATGTTAATTTTTGTTTATTATAACGACATCGGTTAAAAGGAACAAATGTACTATGACCAATTTGTCTATAGCTTATAAATTACCGCCTACATCAACGTGAGGGTACAAAATTCATATTTGAAAAGTTTTGCATATCAAAAAAAAATCTGGATTGTTTTTTACAAAAGTTATATTTGTAAAACTGAATGAACAACTTCATTGTTCAGGTTATACTGATAATGTTACATGTTAAATGCATGCTGTAAATTTAATGGAATTGCTGAAAATGTACAGCGTATTATAAGAAATATTAATAAAAGACTGCTACTTATCTCGTCATAATAAACATAAACATAAATTTCTTCAGAAATACGAAAAACCAATTACCATCGCTTTTACGTAGAAATTTCTTTATCTTTTTTAGTTTTTATTTTATATTAGATTCCATTTCCATGTATAAAAAAAAAATTAAGTGTTTGAGCTTTTGAATGCAATAAAAACATAATTACAAATAAATGATTATTTTTTTAATTCCTGAAAAGTTATTCCATAAAATATGTCATAACGAAGTAACTGCTCCATAACAGTTAATCTTGCATATCCAAAAATTGCTGGAAGTAAAGACGAATCGGTAATAACGACCAAATTATCCACCTCCTTCGTTATTGTTATAACCGATTTTCAATGTATTTACTTTATAATTATACTCAGCTAATTACATCATGTTTGAGCAAAAACTTTATTCTTTGAAATTTTTAAGTTTCGTTTAAAATTAAAAACAAGTCAAAGCCCCTACAAGTTCTCACTCAATGAATTTATTGAAATTTTATTTTCCTTTAGTTTCGCAAATAAGACTGAAATTACAACATTTTCTGAGAAAAAAGAAGAAGTTAATAGTTCATAAAAAAATAGATATATCTCAAAATTACAGAAAAAAACCCAAATGAGAGAACAAAGTTAACAGTATATTTTCACGAACAACGTCCTACGATAATCAAAATAAACGAATTCAGAAAATTTCTGCATCTTTTGCTCTCCTGAAGGAAAATTTGGTTGCCGTTAATGCGATATTCTGTAATTTTTTAGAATTTGAATACAACTTTGCACACACAATACACGCAATTTAATAATACTTCCTTCTTTTTTTAAATTATTTCAGTAACAAAAAATTATTCATATTGGCTTATCAGTACTTCCTACCAGGTAAAAAATTTTCCTTTCTCAGTTTGCTTCCCAATGGTACTATACTAAGTATACAGGAATATACAGTTTTTGAAAAAAACGAAGAATTATAATCAAAAAAGAAAGTATAAAAAAATTTTACAGAAAGTCTCTAAAACAGGTCTGGATAAATTAATTGTAGCGGGGAAATATACTTATGCAACATACATAAAATAGTGACAAGTTATGTAAAAGGCGACTAGAATTCCTTTTTTTAAATTTAAAAGCTAAAAAACCATGTTATCCGAATTTTTTTCTGGCAAATATCTTTCAAAAAATACTAATCCCGTTTAGTCTGAAATGGTGAAATTATTCACACGAGAAGTTTTAACTTGTTATTTAAAATCGCAAACAAAATAATTGGCTATTAAAAAAGATATGAAAAGAACCTCGGTTTATGACATTTGTGGAGATGATATTAAAAAAATAGTAGAATTGTTTTAAAACGATTTATGACTTTTTACTTATTGAATTTAACTATACATAAAATCTGCTCATATTTAGTACGTGTACGTTTAATTCTCTTTTATTAAACTAAAAATAGAGCTAAATACACAATTTCTCATAAAACAAGATAATTTAAAATTTCAGTAAACCAAGTCAATCCTGCTCACATCACTAGAGAAACTGTATGAAAATTTACCATTGTAACATTACGTAAAATCTAAAGTCTTACAAAAGAATCAATGGTTGAACAAGTGAACAAATAAAAGAAAAAAATAAATAATGTTATTTGTAGATATTTATACTTTACTGGAGGGGATTCGGTGAAGGAAAAAATTATTTTCGGAGAGGTAATTTTCATCGATAATGGCGAACATAATACGTTTCTCATTTTAATAGACCTGCACTTTTTGAACTTCTTTCGTGACTTCCAAGAGTATTAAATATAGAATAAAATATAAAAATAAATATCTTTAGTCAAATCATTTATTTATTTACTAAAAATTATAGTTGATTTCAAGTATAGAGAAATTATAATGAACAAAAAATCGTACTTTTGAATAAGAACCTGTTTTTACTGCATAATAAGTTAAACCATGGTAGTAAAACACCTTCGGTGTTTTTCAGTTTTGAACAATACTTACATTTAATAAGTGTTAAAACCAAAACAATTATTTCCCGTAAGTATGTATATTGAATAAAAGTACATTTAATGCTATTTCGTACAAAATTTAATAAAAATTTTTTTGAAAATTTAAGTTTTACGTTTTAGTTGCTTGATTAATGATAATGACAAAAATTCTTTCCTTTTGTGACCCTTTAAAGTCGCCACTTACAGTTTCAAAAACATTGAAATCGACTAAAATTTTAGTGATATAAATAATTTAAGTGTATGTAATTTGAAATCAGTTGCAAATTACAATAGGTGTAATCTCATAAAATGAAGTTGCATATTGTCCATTTTTTGGGAAATTCGCATTTATTGATGAAATTTTAATGTTAAGATATATTTACATTTAAAGATTTCAAAATCTATTTACCATCTTGGAAAAAGTTGATATTTTAGGAACTTAAATTACCTTCGGCAATAATCTTATATTGCTGTTAAATAATTACCCAAAAATATTGAATACATGGACTAGTTAGATATTTCAATCTGAATTAGACCCTAAAATTAAAATCACATAACTATAACTTGAAATAGAATTTTACTTAAGAACGCAAAATTGATTATATTAATTTTGGTCATCGTCATGATCATCATTCATTGAACCTTATGGTTCGTTTTTTTCATTCCGTGCTTTTCAATGCTCTATGTTACATATTTGAAATCTTTAAACGGTTGCGAAATGAAGCTGTTTCATTATCTTCCTTTATTCTCTTTTTGTCTGTTTTGTCTATTATAATTTTGGTTAGCAGTTCATCCTCTCACAATATATATTAGATTATCTCTGATTTCCAGCATTCAATAAGCTGTGAGTTTTTTCACTCTATTAATGACTTCATTTTTTAACTTTTCTATTCATTTGATCACATTTCTGTAGCCTCCAGATCCTTTCTTTCCATTTCATTTATACATAGATGTTATTCATTTTTTTTGCAGATTTTATCCATTCTTTCTAATAAGTAATGTGTATTTTTGCAAGAAGCCACTTTTTTGCTAAATGTATTATTATTTTTTATTATTCTTCTCGGGTATTTTCCTTTGCTCGGTGCATTATTTAAATTCAAAAAGATTATTTTTTTAACAGTAATAAGAATTATTTCAATATGAGTACTAAAAGAACCCATTTATTTTTTTTCTTTACTTTGTTTGATTATTGATAGAAATATGTTCTTTTTATCAAATCTTTACATTTTGCTCTGTTCTTTCATTCTAACTTTTAACGTTATTAATTCACTACTTTCGTTTTCTAGCCATCTTTTGTTGATCCGTTGAATTTTTTGTCAGTGCTAGTAATGTTTGATCATTCATAACAAATGTCCTAAATACCATTTTTTATTTTAATTGATATTTTTAAAGTAGCTCTTTCAAACCACTTACCATTTTCTACATGGAATATTTCTAACATTTCTTAACGAGCAAATTATGCAAGTAAAAGTTAAGAAATACTTCCATTACTGACGAATGATACAAATATAGGTATGAAAAGTGCGAAATATTGAGGATAAATAAAATTTTCATAAAACAGAATATAATGTAATATTCAAAGAACTATATGACAAATTTTCTGTAAAACTTTTTTTAATATATACTTTTACTTAAGTATTATATAACATAATGAATTATGTTATACAAAAAAATTTTAAATAATTATGCAGTATGTATTTTGTTTTCATAAATAATTACAGCTAAAACTTCTGGAGTTAATTAAAGACTATTACTACTTATTAACTTAGATATATAATTATATTTAACACAAATAATGAATAAACATTCATTATCAGAAATTAATAATTTTTAAAAATTAGAACTTATATATTCATAGATAAAAGCATTTAAAACAAAGTTTTAAATTAATCATCTGTTATTAATTCATATTCATTTATAATTAAAATTTTTTCATAAAATAAACGATCAAAAAACGAAAGACGGAAAATGATTCAAAAGAGGAACAGAAATGATTATCAAATAATTATCTTTAAGAAATTAACGAACATAAATTTATTTTAAATTATTAAATTGTTACAATTTGTTTTTTTTTTTTTAAATGGAAAACAATCAATTAACTTATGTTTTTAATTTTAAAATAATTCTGCATGTATTTATACTTTGCATACTTCTAATAACTTTTAAAAAATATTATAGAAATAAAAAATAAAATTAATAATAATAATTAAATTATTGGCGTTTTGTATTATAAATGTAAAAAAAGGGTTTTTTATAAAAAAATTTAACAATATTTCACAATTTTATTAAAAATTTCAACCTAAACTTGATGCTGGCTGAATTGAGAATTCACAGAACCCAAAGATCCGGATGAAAATTACCTTCACCGAACGGAACATTTTAGACGATTGTTATAGAGAAGCAACTAAAATATCGAAATTTCGGGTAAGACAGTTTGCACACAAGTTGGCGTACTTGCGTAAATTTCCGCTAGGTGCGCATGAAAATCGAAAGCGAAAAGCAAATTTTCTTATTCACGTCAAACAACGCCACAGGTGATCAGTTTTGGAACTTAAACTGTTATGTTTACGTTTTGTTTCATATATTATTCGCTAAGTATATAAACATGTAGGATTCAAAATATTATTTATAGGTGTTAAATGCTTAATGTTAAACGACTATTTTAAAAAATAAAATACAATGTAACCACTTAATACGAAACGCGAATTTGGTCTGGAATTAAAACCGTATATATATCTATATTTTATTCTGATAATTTAAAGATGAAAATCAACAAAGTTTGCTATTATGAAAATTTAGTGCTTTGTGAAACAAAAAAAGAATTTATATTGTTTAAAAAATTGGACTGATCGCCGGGCAATTGTGATGATTAAATGAATACTTTAATATTGGTGAAAAAATATTACGAGGACTGCTGCTTTAGTCAATAACGAAGTCGCGTAGAAATTGTATAAGAATACATCAAATGAATAACAATAATGGAGACGAAGAAGAAACGAGCTAACAGTAGGATTGTCACATATAATTGTGCGGAATGGAAACTTGTTCTATGTTAACAAAGATTACGATTTTTGGTGCTGTTCTGAATGCTGAAGTTTTTAAAAACAATTTAAATCAATTGGAACAACTCGTATAAAATAGTAAGTCAATATGGAATAATGTACAAAAGAAAATAATTGTTTTTTGTTTTGTAAAAATCGGAGCAGTGCATCCTGGAATTTTGTAAGCATATATATAATAAATATCTTAATTTTACTTATCTGCTTTATTTCAAAACTTGTGTAACCGTATATAGTATTAATTTTTTGCAAAACACTGCTGTTGAGTGAGAGTTAATACGAAATCTGGTTAATATAATAAATATTTTGCTCGCTATCGTTTTAATTGATTTCGACTATAATTCAAATACCATTAAGAATGAAAAAAAAAAAAATAGAACTCTTTTTCTGAAATGTATACCGCGCACTAAAGCTTTATTTGCCTTTATTATTCAAAATTGTCTTCCTCTAGAACAAAAAAGAATCACGAACTGTTTAGGAATAACAATTTTAGATATGAAAATATATGTGTTTTAATATTGCGTTAGTACAAATTGCAATAAAAAATTAAGGTAAGCATTCGATTACGGGGCACCAGTTTATTTTTAGTCCTAATTTTAGTTTGTTAATTTTCGCTGTTATTCATGGTGTGTGAGCTAACACACACTATGAATTACAGCGGAAATGAGCGAATTAAAATTACGACCAAAAATGAATATGATGTGAAAAAAAAGGAAGTAACGTAACGATCGTACAGAAATAGTGCGGAAAATGAAATAATGGAAAGAGAATATGTTAGTAACGGACAATTTTCAATAAAATATGAAAAAAATTGAGATGAACTAAATAGTAATGATGACGTGCGTATCGGTACAAATTGTAAAGACGTACAATGAACTGGTGCCTCGTAAATCGAATATTTACCGTCTATTCAAGCGTAAGAACTTATGTCAGTAGTATTACAATTAGTCTATATACAAAAAGTGTGATTGATAACAAAAAATTAATGAAAGTAATAGACCAAATAATAAAAAAATGAAGACGAAAAAGTAGGTAATAGTACAGTACGAACGGTCTTGTAAAACGAATTATTTTACAAAAAAAAAAAGAAAAAATTAAACTATTTACCAGAAAAATATAATAAACACATCTATTTGTGCTTCCTTCTCTTTATTGGAATTTTTGAAGTTTGTTGCAATAAAGGAAGACCTTCAGGTGATTTTTCAGTACACTTTTCCAGCTGACTTTTTATCGATGTTAATTGACAAATACATTCGTCAACATTAAACTCCCGGGATAATTTTAAATATAAGCTATTTTGGATGTCTTTTATAAGCCCTCTTGCTTGTTGAATTTTATAAGAAAAATCATCTGCAACTAGTGATGGTTCATTAACTCTTTGAGAAGAACTGTTTCCAGTGTTAAAGGTAACATTATCATCATGTCTGTAATTGATATTACTGTTTGCTGAAATTGAACTTAATGTTTCTATAACATTCATGTCTACATTAAAATAAGGGTTGTTCCAGTATGATTCAGGTAAAGTTTCAAACGAAACTTCTTTACAATGTGTAATTAAAACACACATATGCTTACATGGAAACCGCCATTTTCTGAAGTCAAGGCACTTACAGTAAGGTATTCCTAAATCAACAGCGTAGTATTTTTTATGATTCTGTTCACTTCGAACATAATAAATACCATTTTTTTGAATGATGTCATTTGGTGTATACTCAGAAGAAGCAGAAGTGAGTCGTGGCATTATGTGTTTTATTAATGATGTCGGCCTTCCATGTAAATAAGTAGGTATTTCTGTATTAAAATTTTTTGAATAAAGTTGTATATTTTGCTTTTTATATTTCATATATGTTTCTGGAAAATAACTTTCAACCGATATTTTTATGATTCCTGATAAACTTTTGTTAATACTAGTCTTTAGATAACTGTGTTTTAATATCCTGTTTTGACTTTCAATGCCGTTATTCGTTTCCACATTTGATAAAAAGTCTGGCGCATGAAAAGCTTGCACCCGTCGGAAAGTTTGACTGAACCATTCTCTTTCAAAATACTGTACCGCTCGAATATTATTTTTAAAAGTTTCTAACTCCTTCATACATTGTACATTCCGTTCAAATTCTTCTTTACAACTAGATGAGGCTATTTTTTTCCACGACCTTTTTATTTCTTTTCTATCTGTTCCGTTTACATTACCTGTTTTTTGTAGCCATCTGTTCTACGACTGTAATCTGTGAAAGGCACAAAAAAACACTGAACAACCAAAAACTGATTCTAATGCATTTACTTCTGCCATACAATAATCAGTCATATGGGTTGCCAGTTCGGGTTCCACTCTTTAAATTTTAATAAGGCTTCTATAATGTGATACGCAGATTCTTTTTGAATAATGAACATTGCAACGGGACAATATCCAACATTTGTTTTTACAACAATTAAAAACAGTGGTAAATCATATTTACTTGTCTTATATGTTGCATCAAGTAAACAGATATTGTTTCCATACCTTTTTATTAATTCCTTTTGCCATTCTGTTTGATAGCATAGAAGTAATGTTGTAACCGACTGTATTTCTTCTTTATAGGGCCGGAAAAACCATTCCTCTTTAGAACTTAATTGTTTCCTTTGAGCAATATAAAGGATTAGAGCTTCTTGGTCTATTTTATGTTTTTTTATATTGAACAAATTTCTATATACGTAATATCGGATAATTTTATCCGATGGAAAATAACAAGAATTAAACGATTCAGGCTTAAATTGTTGGTCCTGAAACATCAGATTTACAAATTCCTTTAAATGCAATCGAATATATTTTGTTGATAACAAATTGTTCTCTACCAACTTCTTTATTTCGTTTGCTAAAGATGGATGCAAACGTTGTGTAAATGCCGATTCACCGATAGAATGGTTGTGATTTAAAGAAATTTTTTAAAATATATTCTCACGGTTGTTGATAAATCTTCATTCATTTACAATTTTTGTTCAACTTCTTTTAAAATCTAAAAAATAACAATTTTAATTTAAAGCGCTATATTTGATTATTAAGATGCATTTTATTATTGGTTTGTGTAATCTACTGTAACATGTACCTTAGTTTGTTGTAATGAACCATTAGCATTGTATTCATCAATCGTGTACTGAGAGTAGACTCTAATCTCTGTTGATTACATTTTAGCTACGCAAAAATTTTTTATTGATGGCTGTATGCAAAACCTCTTTTTTTGTGTAGATGGATGATCATCATGCTAAAATAATAATTTTTTCATCAAAATAATGCACTCAACCTGTAGGTAAGTATATATTTTATTAGAATTGTAAATAAATGTACCACATATTTTGATGAATTTTCATGTCGCCCTGGACCACGAGAGCATTCTAAATATTTTCTTGAAACCAAAGAAAATGGATGCTTGAAAAAATCAATACTTAAATACCCACTTTGATTATTTTTCTTTAAAAATAATTTATGATCTAAAAGAAATTAAATCCATTTAGAATAAAACATAACATAGGTTTGTAGCATAGGCGTACCCAGGCAAGATTTTTGGAGGGGGGATCGATCCATTTTAAAAAAAACACTTGGCAGATAAAAGGATTTTACTTAGTAATTATATTTTATTAATAATCTCTTGTATAATAGTTCTAAATGCGTAAGACTTCCGTTCGTTTTCATTTTGAGAATAATTTACACTAATACATAGTTAGTTGTACTGTCAGAATGCCTGGTACCAAGACATCTTACGACCCTAAAGCGATAATACAGCAATGTAAAAATCCATTTCGGGAGGGGTTTGAACCCCCAAATCCCCCCCCCCCCTGGGTACGCCTATGGTTTCTAGTAACAAATATGTCGTTTATAATGTATTAATGATGCAAAGATTCTTTTTCTATGCTATACTTCTTATTACAAAATTAAAGAAACATTGTATATACCGGAGAATATTTTAATATCTTTATTTTATAAATGAAATATCAAAAAAAAAAAATGTTAGTAATGATATTACTTTGTTTATTATTTTTTTATTATGAATCATCTTATAATGAAAATTTCTTAAAAGTTTCCAGATCGTGATCTTCGCGGTTATGAAAAATAATCTATTCAAAAGTTTATATTGTACGAAACATTTTATTTAAGCTGTAAACTAAGCGACTACCAATTTTAGATTTCCAGGATTAAAGTAGTGAGGAAAGAGTTTGTGAAACATGATTATTACAACTCTAACTTAACAAATTCTGTGTTTTTATTTAATAGATCGTACTTATATTTATATTAACTGCAAGAAGTTTATAAAAATAATTTTAATTATTATTAATTTCCAGATAAACGGAAATTATTATCATTTGAGGCAATATGTATGTATATGTATATGAAGTAAAAATAATTTTTTGATATATATATACATAAATGGATAGGTATTATTATGGCTCTACAAGTTATAGTGTGTTAATATTTTGTTTAAAAATGCAATTAATTTTTATTTAAATAAATTTCATTATAAGATTTACACGTTTATATAATAACAAACACAAGCTGTTGTGCAAGAAAATATGTATTTCTTAACTATAATGTTTTATTAAAACATGTAATGATTTTGTTAAATATATGTATGTAACTATACTTTTTAAAAACTTAAATGAAATGGTTTTATTTTTCTGAACCTATAAAAAAATAAAAAAAAAAAGGTACCTTTATAATAAACACTTGTTCTTACAACAAAAGAAATTCCTACTGATTTCATAACTGCAATAAAATTTTCGTAATTTTCTCTTCCTTCTATATAACCTTTGTAAGAACCATCACAAAATTTTAAATTATATTTATTAAATAAATTTTTTAATATATCCATTTTAAATGTACAATTTGTATACTTCACTTCAATAAAGAATCGAAAAAGTAAAGTTTCAGCTTTTTGCTTTAACGATTTTTATGCGCTCCTAGTGGCAATTTGTGCAAATACGCCAACTTGTGTGCAAACTGTCCTACCCCGAAATTTCGGGCAACGGCTGTATTCACCTTTTGTGGGATTTCGAGATAGACAATTACATCAGAATTCCAAATTGACGATCGATTCAAAATTTTATAGGATTTATAGAGAGAGAAATAAGTCAGAGTTAAATTAGCCGTAAACAAATTTTACTTTTATCGGATTAATCCTGTTGATTGCAAATAAAATTATAAATCGATTTATTAAGTTAATGCAAATTACAAGATGGCTTCTGCACCATTTTGGTTTTGCACATTTGCATATGTTGTGCAGTTCTTTGCGTTCGTTTGGATAATTTGATGTTTGTCTCATTTTTTTGTTTTTTATTTCGTTTTATTATATATTGAATACCTATTTACACATTTCAGACGTACATTATATTACAAAATCTAATTTTTCAGGTTCATGGAAGTATATAGTTCTTTTTTTTTCATTTGAATTATTGTTCTGTTTTATTACGGTATATGTCTTTTTAATAAATGTTAATAATGACCAATTTTTATTCCTATTACATTACCACGTATGTTTGTACGTTTTATGATTGTATTAAGCACTTTTCATTTTTATAGTGATTTAAGTTTTTTGTTAAATGTACTAGCAGTAAAATTACCTGCATTATAAATGAAAAGAAATATTATTTTTTACAGTAAATCGTGATTACAGTAATATTACATTGCAGGTGAGATTTTTTAAATTGAAATTATTAGAAGTTTTACATTGCGGAACACGAATTTCATTATATTTTATTATCTTAAAGAATATATAGTACTTTGAGAAATATATAGTTATACATGGTCGTCGTCAGCAGTGGCAGGGGGCAGCTGCCTCCCTCCTAGAGCCTTGAAACTTTTTAATCAACTGGCCATGATGAGTATTCATAGGCGCCTAATCATGGACAATTTACCAGAAACCCACGAAAATTATATTTTAATTAAGATTTTATTCTTGTTTAATAAAATATTAAGCCTTTACAACTTATAAATTTTATTTTTCCTATAACTCATATCCTCTTCCTATCATCTTGCCCCCCCCCCCGGTTCATCGGCTGGCGACGCCTTGTATATACATTAAGTATGTTTCAGTAAATTTTAATATTCTTTAATGGTGTTCTATGTAAATTTTTATACAGTAACGCGTCAGGAATGTAGACGAAAGCGCCAAGTTGTATCGCTTCAACATCATGTAATTTACGCGAATTTTTATCCGTGCCATTCCAGAGTAATGTGTATCAAGAGTGAAGAAAAAATTCGCGTGCATGTTCAGTCTGGAGGCGCTGAGTCAAATTGTTTTGCAGTCACATACACAAATCAATAGCGCGATTTTTATGCATGTCAGTTTGTGTGTGTACGAGCATATGGTAGTGCGGTATTTGCAGTACATTTTCTTTGGATCTTTTTTATAGCTGTCGTTTATTCACAGCGGAACTGGAAGCGATGGTCGGTCCCTTTTTTTAGTCCGTAATATCACTGCGGTAGAAGTTATACCGGCTCATTTATTTTATTTCCACTGCCGCCACTACTAATGTTTCAGTCTGTTAAAATATAAACACTTTCGAAATTGAGGCTACATGCAATTGTATTATTGAAAAACTTCCTTTTAGTATATTAAATTTTCATGAAAAAATGAATATTATTCAGAATGATAAACCTACGCCTAGTTTAGAAAATTTAATTACAAAATCAAAAGGTATGTAAAATATTTAACCGCTATTTTCAAACAAATTTATGCATAACAATGCCATGGTTATGCGGTTACGAGAAAATAAAAAAATTGTTCTATTGCCCTCGCCTTTTATTTAAGCAAGAAAAAAATGTATGAAATGCAAATGACTGACTTGATTAAGTTTTTGGGAAAGATAGAAAGCTATCATGAAAAAAGATATTTTTAGAATGATCGATGTTATGTAAACAAATATGTCTAATAGGTTTAATGATGTAATAAAATTACAATTTTTAAATCTTAAATATAAACATTTGTTAAATTTTCAATAAAATTTTCTGGAAAAAGACTTTTTAAATTTAAAACAGAATTACGGAAAAAGTTTTAAAAGTGTACTTTCAAGATTCTAACATACATAAAAACACTGTGGTGCATCTTATACTTGGATGCTTCAGATCTAACAGATGTTTTTCCAGAAGTGTGTACAAGTTTTCGCATTTAATAACCACAATTCCAGCAACCACTTCGACTTCAATAGTTGATCATTCTCAGCAATGAAATGAATAAAAACGTATTTAAGAAATACGCAAGGTAGGGAGAGTGACTATCTACATTAGCTTTTTTCAGTATTGAAAAATAATTATTATCAAACATTAAGAAACGAGCATCTTTTCGTGATGATGTAATAGACATTTTCGCAAACAAGAACCGAAAAATTGAATTAATTTACAAAAAAATAAGACATTTCATTTTTCGTAATTAATTTTTATTTTTGTTTTGTATTTAAACGAATTTTACACGTGTTTATTTTTATATAAAAAAAATATTTTATTGAGGCGCTTCTTCAGTTCTGAAATTCACGCTATCCCACTGCTAATGTGTGTGTGCGTGTGCATATTACACAACTTATTACTTTCTTCGCTAATCAAAAATTTTATTTCAGAAACTTTCCTTGAAGTATAATGTGAAATTAATTTTGTTTATTAGGATTCCGTACACATATAATGCACGGAATCCTAATAAGATGGATCAAACACGACAAAAATATCAAATAAAAATCAATAACTCGCGAACGATTTGACTTATAAACTTCAATTAAAATTCTCTTTAAAACGATCTATAACTTCAAGATGACCGATTACCCTGGGCGGCAAAAAACCCAAAAAACCGTCAAGAACATATAATATGGTATTTAAGACACCTCAAAAATCACTTAAAAAATCATAACTCAGCACTAGATAAACCGTTAAAAGTGAAATTCGAAATATAAAATAAAATGCAGGAATCCTTTCATAAAATCAAAAAAATACGTTAAAAAAATTACTTAACCCCACCTTTTGGGCCAAAAACATTAAAAAAAAGGAAGTTTAGTAAGTATTAGCCCGAGTAAAAACGTTGGAGAAACCAAAACGTATTTCAGCCATGTATAAAAGACTGCTTCATAGGAAAAATATAGCAACTTATATTAGGACCCCAGGGGTGCCAAAAGTTCAAAAATTTTGAATAAAATATTTTTTTTTCCCGGCATGCGATGTATTGTTAGAAAGACTGCTATTTGTCCCGAACGAAACCGTATTTCATTTCTTTAACAAAACTTTCGAAGTTATCGTAAAGCTCAAAAAAGCACAAAAAATATCACGTCGTCTAGCGCTGTGAGTATTATAGCCAAAAATTTTAAACACGGTTAAAAATTTCTGCTTCCAAGTATATTTCTGTAGTTTGGAACACCCTGGGTCCTAGCTTTAAAAGTATAATTCCAGGGCTTCAAAAGCTCAAAATTTTATAAAAAAAAATTTTTTTTCCAGGCATGTAATGTATCGGAAAGATCGTTATTTGTTGAGAATAAAACGGTACTTAATTTTCTTAGCAGATATATCATTTATTATTTAATTAAAGTGTGTACACCAAGATTCCATTGGTCTATTTTGGTATTATTATTAGTTACTTATATATTGTTTTGTTAAAAAAAAATTGTTTATTAGTCTATTTAGACTAGATTGCAATAAAATAAGAGAAAAAAAAAAAAAACGAAATTTTCGAAGTTCACGAAAAGTTCAAAAAAGCGCGAGTTCTAATTTGTGGCCTCCTCTTTGCGGTGCGAGTATTATAGCTAAAAATTTTGAACAAGGTTAAAAATATACAAATCCACGTATTTTTCATTGGTTTCGAACATCTAGGTTTCTAATTTTAAAATTAACCCATCGGAGCTTCAAAAGCTCGAACTTTTGGGGGAGAAGTTTTTCCCCCCGGGCATATGGCATATTGTTGGAAAGAATGTTATTTGACGGAAACTAACCCATAAGTCATTTCCTTAATGAAACTTTTGAAGTTGACGAAAAGTTCAAAAAAGCGCGGACGATAACTTATATGTCCTTTTCTGAAAGACGCGAGTATCATAGTTAAAAATTTTAAACAAGGTTAAAAATATGAACATTCCCTATATTTTTCTAGTTTGAAGCATTGGAGTTTCCAACGTCAGAAGTAGACCCCGGGAGGCGCGGAATACTCGAAATATTTGATAAAAAAAATTTTTCGGTCATGTGATATATTAATTGAGATTACTATTTGTCGGGAACGAAATCGTATTTCATTTTCGTAACGATAATTTTAAAAAACCGCAAAAAATCACGTTCCTCTTCCTCTTTGCAACGGAATTATATAAATATAAATTATAATTACGTTAACTTAGGTAAGGAATCCTGAGCGCATAAAACATCATGCTTGATTGAACTGGTTTTTTTAACTTTAGGTCCTCCTGTTTGATTATTGTTTTTGTATTCCATGGTAATGTGAACTGTTAAATATCTACAAATTTTGTGCAAATTACAGAATACTTAATACATACATCATTACTTATATCATTTTATGTGCTTTTGATATTTTAAAAATAAATAACATTACTATATTCAACTGTTCTCATCAGTAACCGGAATATTTTATGATTTTGTTATTTTTTAGCAACTTCAAAAGAAAGAGATTATAATCGTCGCATATGTTATTTTTT
Organism: Icerya purchasi; assembly: GCA_039619475.1. NCBI lineage: Eukaryota > Metazoa > Arthropoda > Insecta > Hemiptera > Monophlebidae > Icerya > Icerya purchasi. The sequence goes on from CM077115.1 coordinate 588,213,311, forward strand.
TCATTTTGATGATTCTTTATTCACTGGAAAATGTACCACATAGTGGTGGTACTATGTTAATATTAATAAATATCGGGGAACGCAAACTGAGTGAGCATCAAAGAACAAGAAAAAATGCCACCTTTTCAAATAAGTTTTTAGTAATATAGAAAGCGTGACTAACTTAAATATGAGTATATTAGTAAGGATCGAAGAGTACTATCTGAGTAATCATCAAATGACGTTTAGAAAAAGGTCTCCTTAGAGGAGGTATACTTTCTTTGCTGAATATAACGACAAAAATTAACCAAATATATTTCATCACCGACAGAAATTTGAATACTATTTAACCAACATCTAGCTTCATTTAATACTAAATATATTATTTTAAGTTGGTCTATCCGTTTTATTAGTCAAAATATATTTTTTTTTTTAAAAAGTAGGGTACCGACTTCTAGATTTACACTAACAAATTTAATAGAATTGCCCTAGAAAGTAAAAAATATATTTTACGGTACTAGATTAAAATTCAACAATAATTAAAATCGCATTAAACATTTCTGATATTTTTAATACTTAGCTTACAAAAAACGAGTGATTGTATTTTTATACTCATTACATTGTTAAATATTGTATTTGAATTTGGTGCCTACTAAAAACAATAATAATTAAGAATTATAACATCCTCTTGTATATTACTTTGAAATAAATTAGTTTTTATCAATAACTTTTACTTTTTAATGTATTTTATGAGTATACTTAGAAGGCAGTACTATAAATTTTTTTTTTAAAAATTTTATGTATTGAATTCTAATAGAGAAAACTTTAAACGCTTTAATTTACATAAAACAATTAAATTATTTAAATGTATACTTGTAAAATAACTTTATACTTGTTTAGATTTAAAAACAAATATTGATAATTTTATATTGGGACTAGGGCCAGTGGCCCCGGGCCCGTCACCAAAAGGGGCTACCCACTAATACACTCAAAAATTGAAAATTACGAGTATGAAAAGTATGCGCGCTCAGATAGTGAAATGATATATCACTTTGATTTTCATGGTGATGTTGAGTTCCGAATGCGACATACATACTTCGTGAATTAAATGTTGCTGATCTAATTGAAACTTTCACTATTAAAAAATCCCGACGCGTGTCTCGTTTAGAATTAATTATTAAGGATCGATTTTATTAATTTATTGAATAAATAAAATAAAAAATGTGTACTTCAATTAGTGGGGGAGGGAATTAAGGGGGCCTTCAGCTACTATTTGGCCCCGGGGTATTTTTTTCTTTAATCCGGCCCTGATTGGGACCGACGAAGAATAAAAAGACCCTGGAAACGACTGCATTTGAGGTGGGACTATGAATTTAGATGAAGCCATCTGGAACAGAATTGTCCAAGACCGGCCGAAATGGCGAAGAATAGTGGATAAATAATGGACTACCTAATCTGGAATTAAATTCAAGAAGAGGCTACACCATAAAATACTAGTTGATCAGCTTACGATTAATAATAATAATTGATAAATGTAAAAAAAAATGGAGATCTAATTAAAGACCTTTTCATAATATTTAAATATATGGAAATGTGTTTCCTACAACTTACTGACTTGAAAGAGGGAGGAGCCCCTTTGAAGGAAAAAAGGGTGAAAAAATTCATTATCGTATACGTGCATATATACAAACAAACAATCAAAAAAAAAAAACAAACCTGCGTACATATGAATGACTAATAAGATTAAAATTATGCTTTCCGGAAATAATTTCAAATTTACGAGTTTAATTTTATTCTAAAGCAAACAGAACACAACAGTATTATGAAAATATAAATAATCTCTCCTTTTAATATCTTTAGTGAGGGGAGAAGGGATATTAACTTACATAACTATAAGATAAACGATATATGAAGTATTTTTTTTTTTATTAAATTACAATTTATTTATGCACATATAAAAATTTAATCAGTGGTGGAAACCATCTAATTAAGTTTTGGATTCCTTCACCCCACACATTTTGCAATCTTTAATCTTTATCTTAAAATAGTTCATACTATTTTCATATATTTCGATCTGTATTAATCCTCAAATATTAATGATGTGGTTTGGGTGATAAAAATTCGTTACATTTCGGTTGTTTCAGTTATCTGGAATTTGGTTAAATGTCATTGCTGTGCTTAACAACCTTAAAATAATTTAAGAAATACCTATTATACGTGTCTGGTATGGAAAATTAATTAATTAAAGAGCTTTAAGTATTTAAAAAAGAAACGATCTCATTTAAGCTTCACACAGAGTTATAAATTAAAGAATATTTTATCATCCTGTTTGTTAGTAACTATAGTATAAAAAATAAATGCTAAAATAACAAACTAATACGTAAGTAACAAAATTAATATAAGAATATCAAACTTGTTATCTTAGGAACGTTTTCGGGCATAACCCATCTTCAGCTAAAATATAATCGAACTAAATTAAAAACATAGTGTAACAGTGAACACAATTTAAAACTTCACTTTGAAGCTTTTTAGCTTCAAAGTGAAGTTTTAAATTGTGTTCACTGTTACACTATGTTTTTAATTTAGTTCGATTATATTTTAGCTGAAGATGGGTTATGCCCGAAAACGTTCCTAAGATAACAAGTTTGATATTCTTATATTAATTTTGTTACTTACGTATTAGTTTGTTATTTTAGCATTTATTTTTTATACTAGAGTTATAAATGTCTACCACCGTTTTTAATACCAATATGTAACCGCAAACAATAAAAGCACTTCTGTCCCTTACAGTGAAATAATTTGTAATTATTCAAAGTTGATATTACAGAAAAGGTACGAGCATATTGCGCATTCTAAAAAAATGATCTCTAACATTTCAGTTACATATAAACAATTTAAAAAAGCTAGAAGCGTTCAAATGTTTAGTTGTCACAATTAAGGCACTCTGATTATTACTCAAAAATAACCAATAATAACTTATCAAACAATATATTTCATATTTAAAAAGTAGATACAATTGAAGGATAAACAGAAAAAATCTAAAGAAATGAGCTGTTTTTTTCATTTTTCTTTGCATTTTGTTAACAACTAATAACATTCAGGTAATAATCTGCTCAAACAATGAGAAATCTAATATATTTAACAAAAAGAGAATATAAACTACCAGATTACATAAAATAGTACTGCTTTCAAGAAATCAAAATCATACAGTAATTAACATGTTTTTAAATTACAATATTTCGCCAGCGATCACAAAGGATAGCCAATGATAATGAGAATTTTAAAAAAAAGTTAAGTAGTTGCAGAGTTTTAATTTTACAATAAATAACGCTTTATGTAAAATAAATTTCAAAATTATTTTTTTTGTAAATCTTGAAATAAAATGAGTTCTTACCAATTATTTAAAAATATATTTCATTTAATTATCACATTCGACTGTTTTCATTATACTTAAAAAATATATTTTGTGAAATTTTTATTTTTTGTTTCAAATTAAAAACAGGTCAAAACCTAAAGCCCACATTACCTCAGAAGTTATTTCGGTGTACAGAATTGCATTTTTCTCTGGGTAAAAAAGAGTATTAAAAAAATGAACAAGTTCATTCGAAAATAATTTTGATGAAATAAACCAAAATAGGGAGCAAATGTTATGACAGCATTTGTTTGCAAATTTAAACTTTCTACGATACACGAAATAAAAGAATTAAGGCAATTTTCGCACCTTATTCCTACAGAAGAAATTTACTAGCATCAATAGAATATTTCAGTTTTTTTTTTTAAGTTTAGAAAGATTAATTTCTAATATACGTTATTTCCCAATACTTCTTCGCATTCTGTAATTATTTCAACCTCAAGTGCCGATTAAGAAAGAATTACGTAATACTTGGCCATCAAACTTCACTCCGATCTAATCAAAAGTTTTAGTTAGATAAACAAAAATAAGGGATGCAGAATAATTAACGTGTTAATTGCTTACAAACAGTTAAAAGTGTAGTAACAATACGCACATAATATAAAATTACATTCATATATATTGCACTATTTCTTATGCTGAAAATTATTTCGCATTATACGAAAGAACATATTCAGAATTCATGAGTTATGAATTTTAAAATTATTTATTCAACTCTGCAACAAATAGTTTGTTTTAATTGGTATAATATTTAAAATTAACGTGTAGTTGTAAACCAGTGAATTCCATTGCAAAACAAAGATATACACATCTGTCTGTTTACTGTTTACTTTGGTGTAAATATGTATGTATGTATTTTTACTTTATAATAAAATATAATTACAAGCAACAACGAAAGCAAACATTGTTCACCTTGATTTCATAAATTGGTAGTCTATAAAATTTTCAAGACCACAAGATCTTGATTAATCAATTTCAAGACTCCGAAAATCTAACTATATTTCGATAGCATTTGATTTAAAATAATTTTCGGTTGTATTTACTTAATTGTGATCTTTCGGATACCGTTTCGTGTTTCAGTTGCTGTCGGCCGAAGCGTACAAAGGACACTTACTTAACTTAAATATAAAATTCTCATGATAGTATAACAGCATGATCTATCCAACTCAGGGCAAAGTCTATTTAACCATCTATATGTGTGGTAAGAGATGAAAATGTCAATTTATATCTGCAAGGAATGGCTGACGTTACTGTTATTTATACCGAGTAACATTGAATTCCGAGTACGGGTAAAAAGTTTTCATTTCTGAACCAGTTGGGCCGCAAATTAGTAGCAATTAATTGTTCTAAGACGATATTAAATCTGTTTGAAAAAAAGCTAATCATCATTGTCACAAATATTACTAGCAAATATGGTGTCCGGATAACTGTTGTACCGTTATTGTTCATCATCTTAATTCCTATTCACATAATGGTCCATTCTTGTCTCAATTTTGCATTGTATTTCAGAATTTATTTTATTCGCATACCTTAGTAAATAAACGTGAGTTACAAATAGAGTTATTTTTTGAATATTTTCTATACACTGAAAAATTTAATAAATTGTAAAGGCAAATTTTTAAAATAAAAGATATATCTCCTCAGTTTATCAACAATGCAAAGCCATTGATTGCTAATTTAAATAATTCATCTGTATTTAATGTATAATCTATCTACTACATTCTTTTCCTTCCAGTTATTCATTTCCCTATTATTTTCATTTGAAATATTAATTTCAGCGATAATCCTTTTCATTTCAAAAGGGTTTGAAATATTTTTCTCATATTAATGTTTTTATTACTTCTGTTCTCAATATATTTTATTTTATTTTATTTCCATATAATTCCGTTTTTGAAAACTAGTTTTATTCAGTGCTAATGTGTCTTCTGTACCATATAAAGCATTAGACCATATATAATATTTAACTTATCTCCAACTAATAACCACTGCAAGACAGAAAAGGTGCCACCATTTATATTAATAGTTCATAATATCATTTCACTACTTTTTTTTTTTCCAATACTGATAAACTATAACATATTACCTATTGCAAAAAAAGGCCAGTGATAATTTATTGCATCAGCAATAAATTACCATTTAAATAAAAATGTAACTAACGTCAGTTACAATTTTTGAATATTTTTATAATTGATAGATCATACAAATAAAGATATAAAAAAGACGGAATGTTGTAAATAAACGAATTTTTGTAGAATTAAATATGGCGTAATATTTAAAAAAAAGCAACTGCAATAAAGTGTTTCTTTCGAAGACACACTTATAAAAAAGTCATATAAAATGTAATGAATTATGTTTTCAGAAAAATTTCAAAAGAAAATATTAGATAACATTTCCCCTAGCTATAAGTTATGTTTTCAAAAATACATGAATTGTGGTTTTTGAAATTAATTACAAATTATTGCTATGTACAAATAAAACCAGATTTAACATTAATATTTAATAAATGTATTCAATATATGAAATTAAACTTTTGTTTTAATTATAATTTATGTATTTATAAATAAAACGAATTAAATCTTAACCTATATGAATTATAAGTTATTATTTTATATTTATTTACGGTTTTATACTAAAAATAAACAATTGAAAATGTAAAAGTTTGCAATAGTCCTTAAAAAAAGGAAAAATTATAGTTATATGAAAAGTGAAACTTTCATGTTTTTCAATTAATAGGTTTATTTTAATAGCATTAAAATAATTTTAATTATTTATTGTATTATTCACTTATTTTATATGACAAGTAAAACATATAAGAAAAATATTTCTGTATAACAATTAAATAATTTTAGTATTTAAAATTTCTATTCATTACTTTTTTTTTTTCAAATTCAAGATAAAATTAATAAAAATGTTCAAATTATTTCATATTAATTTTAAAATTGTATAAAGAAAACAAAAAATCAAATATACAATTACTTTATTTAAAATAAAAAGAAATTTAATAATATCATTTGAATTATATTATTTCTTAATTATTAATAAGAAATAAGGTTTTTGTATTATTTAGAACTTTATTTAGTAGTATTCTATATTTTTATTTAAAATTTTTAAATAACCGTAATGTTGCCTTAACTCGTCACTCTTGAAATCCCACAAAAGGTGAATACAGTCGTTGCCCGAAATTTAGATATTTTAGACGATTGTATTGTTATAGACGACTGTCTCGGGAATAATTTTCAGACTTTTTTTTTTTTTGGCTGTATGTCTATTAAAGCAGCTAGTATTAGTACTAGAACGTTAATTTACCGACGACTATCTCGGGATCACTTTTCAGACTTTTCTTTTGGGGGGCTTTATGATAAAATCACTCTGCGAAATAGACGATTCAACGACGAGCAGATAAATCTCAGAAAAGCGCGCCCAATCAGAACGCTGTATTTTATGGCCAATGATATTTCTTTATCTTATCATTGTTTTTATTTTCATTTCTCATGAAGCGGAAAATTTTTAATTGTATTAATAAAAGCTAAAAAAATGAATTAAAACGTATAATCGAAACTTTGAAATGTTCTAAGTATTTTATGCAATTATCGTATAAGGGATATTTGATTCGGCAGGAAAAAAATTGTTGTGCTCCAAAATGAACATAATTAGAAACAATTACAAAGTAATATAGTGCAGCAGCATAACTTCCTTTTTTAAAATGCGCTACTTTTTTTCTACTAAATTTTTTAAAGAAATAATAACAGAAAATCAAATTACATACTCTAGATCCCACTTTTGCAGTTTTATTTCGATTTCCTGTTATTATTTCTTTAAAAAATGTAGTAGAAAAAAAGTGACGCATTTTAAAAAAGGAAGTTATGTTGTCGCACCCTGTACATGGTTTGAAAATAAACAAGTTTTATGAAACATAACTGTTAGTTTTCAAAATTCCTTCAGCTTCAACAATGTTTAAACGCACTTCAATTTATTACTTTCATTTGCCTTGCGGTTTATGTACTTTCGTGTATTGTTATTTTCAATTTTGTTTTCTTATGAATCATATTTCATATTGTTAAAATGGAAAAGTATATTTGCAAATCGCCGGACAAAACTGTCAAATTGATTTAATACTTTGTTTTGTTGAAAAATTAATTTATTATTCATGAGTTCATAGTAACAAGTTTTACTTTATTGTTTGCAATATTAGAACTAAAAAATCAATGAATGATTAACAAGTGTTTTAAGATTTATTGTTGAAGTACTGGTGGGATTCAAATTTTGAGTTATAGAGAAAAGTTTATATTTTATAACCTTTTTTTTGAAAAAACAGAATATTTGTAAAAAGTAAAACGGTTACAATTTTTTTTCAGTTACACTTCTTAAATTTAAAACTGTCGAATATTGTTAGAAATTTTGTATTTAACAGTACAGAGAACACTAAATTAAAATTTGGTATAATAACCTGGCATTTCTCAACAATAAATTTATCTTATATATTACTAAATATAAAATCATAAGGTGAATAATTTGTATTATAACTCGTTTCAGATCTCATCTTAAAATCTACCAATATTTCTATTTTAATCTCAAATCATTAGATTTTTTTGTTTGAACTGCAGATGTCACATATTAATCTATTGTCTAAACTTAAATGTATTCATGATTTTTCAGATAACAGTAAACTTGCAAATTTCAAATATTTATCTTATGCTAAAAGAAATTATACTCTCGGTTAAAAGTATCAATAAATTGTTGAACAAAACTAATTTAATACGTTTCAGCTCCTTGCATTAAAGAAATATGAGCATATTGTGTATATTTACACCTGAATAATAAAATGAATGTAACAAAATTCTTCCTTGATTACCCATAATTTAGAATTTGAATCTACATTTCTTCAGTCTTGAAATCAAATTAATTTAATGGATAGGTAGAATTGAAATTAATTTTTGTTTGAGTTGAATTTTTTAGCGCTACATTTTTAATTTTTTACACGTTTACCCATTTGTCATTTATGTCATTTAAATATTGTTTATTATAGGTTTTAGTAAACTCCAAAACATTTGTTGAAAATTTCTTCATTAATCTACACTAAATATGAACTTCCTTTTCAAATTTACAGTTTAATGTTTTTTTTATATTTTAAGTTGTATAAACTATTTTTTTTTATGGTTATTTTTTATATTAACATTAATCAAATAATCATTTTTACATTTTACTAATTTTTGTTGAAACTACGCATATGTATCGTTTCACAAAGTAACTACTTTTATAAAATTCAATCTTCCAAATTATACAATTTTATGAGAAAAGAAAATCAAAATTTAACAATTTCCTGTTCATTACTTACTCATATCACATAAGTGATAAATTGATTGTATATTCTGATAACCTGTAATAAATTTTTCTTACAAAAAAAGTTTAATGGAAGAAAAACTATGTGGTTTATTTTTTAATAAAACTTCCGAGATATCTTTGTTTTATAGATCTTCAGTTTTTTCATTACCTTAAAAAAACATTTTTAAAAGGGGCAATTTATAAAAACTAAACATTTTATAGAAATCGGCTGCATGCGATTTTTTCCTTAATCATAAATGAATACATTAAATTCTAGTCTCCTTACACAAAAAAAAGAAGACAAAAAATTTGGTTCAAAATATTTTAGAAATAGGTAGGTCAGTGAGAACAGCAGTTGTGTAATTTAATTTACTACTGTAGCATAGTGTGTACCAGGCTACTAAGAAATACGGTGTTGCCGAAATGAACTGCAGCAAATTTAAAGAACGGTATATTTCGCCAAAGTGTACATCAAGTGTGAACGTCGCCGGAATGATAAATAAACATTGATCGCATAAAATTGACAGCCATATAGTTCGACATCGATATCTGAATAATCTTAATTTTAACAGTAAAAAATAGACGTGTACATATGGCGAGTAAATGACAATTCTTATAACGCGGGGTAAACAATTGTATGAAAAAATTAAATTAAAATTATGACGGAATTGTTTACAAAATTATTATTAAAATTATTATTTATCGAAAGTATTTACAAAATGGTTATTTATCGGAAGTATTTACAATTATTATTTATATACAAAATTATTTATAGTTTTTTGTAGTGTACACCTACAATCCCTCCCTTTGTAAAAAATAAAAAAAATGGAACATTAATTATTAAATAAAACGTACCGGAGGTTTAATACTCCTGCCAAATCTTGTGGTAACTTTCTCGTGGAAGGATCGTGGGTTGTGGTTATTCCATTGTCGGTTCTGTACCGGTTGGTCATCACGACTAAATGGAAGTTCTTCAAAGTTCGTCTGTAAATCTGAGTCCAAAGTACGTGACGCTCTTAATATTCCTCTGGCTGAGGCTGGGGAAGTGACTCCTTGGTTATATTCGTTGCTATCTGTGGATGCCGTTGTCGGGGAGTTGTTATCTGGACGTTCACTTCCTAGAAAGAATGCTGGAATCACGCGGTCCATTGAGACTGTGCGTTGGTCCATTCCATAATCTAGGGTGAGCACTTTTCCTTTACATTTCAGTACTCTAAATGGTCCAGTGTACGGCCGTTGTAGTGGTGTGCGAGATGCATCCTCTCGTACTAAAACATGTGTGCAGGTTGCCAGTTCTGGTGCTACAAAAATTGGAGTCGTGCATTTATGTGTAAACGGTACCGGCCGGAGTGTGTTCATAGCTGCTTGTAATGAGCGGACATATGATTCTGTGGCCTTGGTAACATCAATTCCTTCATCATCCTGCCAAAGTAATCCACCTGGAATCGTAAGCTGAGTGCCAAATGCTAATTGCGCTGAAGAAACATTGGCATCTGATTTTATTGCTGTATGAAGTCCTAGTAAAACCAGTGGTAGTGAATCTAGCCAATCACCAGCAACGCACTTCAATGCTGTTTTCAGTGTTCGATGCCATCGTCAAGTGCTCCATTGGCAATCGGATGATATGCTGTTGTTTTTATGTGGTCAACTCCCAGAATCCTTGTCAGTTCGGTAAAAAGTATACTGGTGAATTGCCTGCCACGATCTGAAGTCAAACGGTGTGGTACTCCATAACGGGAAACCCATTCTCGAACAAAAATGGCAGCGATTGTATTTGCCGATATATCAGCCAAGGGTATGGCTTCAGGCCAGCATGACCATCGATCAATGAATGTGCATAAGTATGTGAATCCTCTGGATTCGGGTAGCGGGCCCACAATATCGATATGGACATGTTGGAATTTTTGCGACTCTGGGAATTTTTCCAGTGGTGATTTTGTATGCCGGTTAACTTTTGACAGTTGACATGGTTGACATGCCTTGACCCAAATTCGGATGTCCTTCGTTGCATTCGGCCACCAGTATTGTGAAGTAATAGCTTTTACTGTGCTGTTTTGGCCACTGTGTGCTATGTTGTGGATAGAGTTGAAAATTTTCTGCCGAAGCCGTTCTGGTATGACTGGTCGTTGGATTCCCTGGAAAATATCACAAAATATGTGGTTCCCATCTCGTTCTACTGTTATAAACGTGTGATTGCCATATCCATTTTGGCGCATCTGCTCGATCTCTACATCTCCATTCTGACTTGCTGCAATTTCTGAGAAAGAAGTTGATTGTGGAACTGCATTGACTGTTTCTACCCGACTCAACGCGTCTGCCACCACATTAGATTCGCCTTTGATATATTCAAATCTGGGTGCATATTGCAGGATGAATTCGATTAATCTGGTACGACGGTCCAGCATTCTCTTTTTTCCTGTCTGCGGTCGTAGGAAAGTTAGTGGTTTGTGATCTGTGCGAATTGTAAAATCTTTACCTTCTAATTGATAGGTGAATTTTTCGATGGCCCGGGCGATTGCATATAGTTCCTTGTCGTATGCACACCACTTCTCTTGAGCTGGTGTAAGTCGTTCTGACAGGAATGCTAACGGCTGCCAACTGGATTCTGCTTGACAACGTTGTTCTAGGACGGCTCCAACTGCTATATCTGAAGCATCAGTTGTTAATCTGAGTTCTGCGTTAGAATCTGGGAAGACTAATTCTGCTGCTTCCTGTATTCCTATCTTTGCCTGTTGATAGACTGCTAATAATTCCTCTGTCCATGTGATTGGTGTTTTATCGTTACGCTGAGGATGACCACGCAGCAGGTCGGTAAGTGGTAATAGTGTTCGTGCTGCATTGGGGTAACAATTACAATAAAAATTTAGGATACCTAGCTGCGTTCGAAGTTGTACGATGGTTTTTGGTGGTTGTAGCAAACGAATAGCTTCCAGGCGTTCCCTTGTTGGTCGAAAACCACAGGCGCTGATATTGTATCCTAAAAAGTTGATATCTTCCTTCAAGAAATGGCATTTGGCTATGTTGATGTGGAGGCCAGCTGCATCTAAACGTTCCAGTACTGCTCGCAAATGTGACATGTGTTCCTCTTCTGTTTTGCTGAAGATAAGGATGTCATCCAAATACACAAAAGTGTTGGGCAGGTCCTTCAATACGTCATCTATAAATCGTTGCCAGGTCTTTGGGGCGTTCATGAGGCCAAACGGCATTCGTATATGTTCGTATAATCCAAACGGGAGGACTATTGCGGTTTTTTCCTGGTCATTCTTGTTGACGGGAATGTTATAGTACGTACGAGTAATATCAATATTTGAGAAAATTTTGTTACCATGGAGCCCAGCGAAAGCATCTTCCAGACGTGGCATTGGGTATTCGTCTCGCTTGGTAACTGCATTTAATTGTCGGAAATCGCCGCAGAGTCGAATATTACCATCTTTCTTGGCTACCACTACTGCTGGAGAGCTCCATGCTCCTTTGGATGGCTGTAAGATACCAACTTTTACCATTGTATCCACTTCTTGTTTTGCTCGTTTCCAGATGTCTGGCCGAAGGCGTCGAGGTTTTGAGCGGATCGGTGGTCCAGCAGTTTCAATGTGAAGTGCGACATTGTGTTTGATCGGTGGGAGCTCCTGTCGGGCTTGAGTGATTGAAGGAAATTCGCTCAGCAGCTGTGCAATGCTATTGTTGATGGATACCACATGAATGTTGGAAGCTGTTGTAGTTCCTTCACTGGTTGGTACTGATGTGAGATTTCGACTGTCTAGCAAGCGTTTTCGTGTTAGATCTGGAATCAACTGAAATTTCGCCAGGAAATCGGCTCCTAGAATCCCGTATGGTACATCTGCTATTATCAGTGTCCATTTGAATGTGCGTGTCAGGCCCAATGATAGGTTAGTTTCAACTGAACCATATGTTGTGATCGGTTTCTTGTTGGCGCCTTCTAATCGAAAACCTGGGTCCAGCCGTTCGTACTTCAGCTGCTTTCCGATATGTGCTGGTATAATCGAAACGTCTGAACCAGTGTCGATGAGGAATGTGCAGTGCAATTTTTGGTCCCGAACAAACATCCGCTGCGACTTGGATTGTATCGAAACAGTCGCAGCCATTCTATTTCGATTTTTTAGTTTAACTGTTGCAATTTTGGGATCGAACATGCTGCATCCTTTTCGGCATTTCCGCGAATCCTTTCCAAACTTTGCATGGAAATAACATACGCCATCTTTGAAAAGGTTTTGACGCTCCATCAGCCTGGATCGGGATTGCGATCGAGGTCGTCTTCTTTCATCTGCTAGCTGCGTGCAGGCGCAGGTGGACTGAGTAGTTGGTGCTCCCGTCGCCATCTGCATGGTTAGCGTTTCGACCGTCTTGGTGAGTGAAGCAATAGCCGTATGCATCTCATTTATCTCCATCCGTAAGTGACGCTGTTCCTCGATTTCTGCTATCTGGAAAGGTACGGCGGCTGAATTTGCAAGTGGATTCCACATTGCAAGTCGATCGGTGTAGAGCAGGTCTGCTGTTTTCGCTGCGTCCTCCAGGTTTTTCTCAGACGTTATGCCAGTGACCAAGCTTCGGATGGACTGGTCTATATTCTTTAGCCATAGACGCCGGAGAAGGCCCAGATCCAAGTAATCGTTTCATTTCTGCCAGTATCTGCGATGGTTTGCCAGAGTAGGTGCGTGCCGATAACAATTCATCGATCTGTTGCTCTTGTGCGACTCCAAACATAGACAGGATGGTCTCTCGGGCTTTCTGGAATTTATTTCTCTCCGATAACCAGATAACTTCTGCGATCGCCAGTAATACTTCATCTGGTAAGGCCAGATAGATCGTAGACATCTTTTCGTCGTCGTCCGTGATATTGTAGCTTTTCAGTACCGCTTCGACCATTAGAAACCACAGATCCGGATCGTTTTTGATGTATCTTGGAATGTTGACTCGGTGCAGAAGTCTCGGTGTTACTTCTGTGAGGCCGGATGCGGTTGAGGAATCTGCTGATCCTTCCATTGTTGCCAGCGCTGCAATGATTTGTTGCTAAGCAATACCGATTAAGTGCGGCACGGTGGTTCCAAAATAATCGTGGTCGCCAATTGTAGCATGGTGTGTACCAGGCTACTAAGAAATACAGTGTTGCCGAAATGAACTGCAGCAAATTTAAAGAACGGTATATTTCGCCAAAGTGTACATCAAGTGTGAACGTCGCCGGAATGATAAATAAATATTGATCGCATAAAATTGACAGCCATATAGTTCGACATCGATATCTGAATAATCTTAATTTTAACAGTAAAAAATAGACGTGTACATATGGCGAGTAAATGACAATTCTTATAACGCGGGGTAAACAATTGTATGAAAAAATTAAATTAAAATTATGACGGAATTGTTTACAAAATTATTATTAAAATTATTATTTATCGAAAGTATTTACAAAATGGTTATTTATCGGAAGTATTTACAATTATTATTTATATACAAAATTATTTATAGTTTTTTGTAGTGTACACCTACAATCCCTCCCTTTGTAAAAAATAAAAAAAATGGAACATTAATTATTAAATAAAACGTACCGGAGGTTTAATACTCCTGCCAAATCTTGTGGTAACTTTCTCGTGGAAGGATCGTGGGTTGTGGTTATTCCATTGTCGGTTCTGTACCGGTTGGTCATCACGACTAAATGGAAGTTCTTCAAAGTTCGTCTGTAAATCTGAGTCCAAAGTACGTGACGCTCTTAATATTCCTCTGGCTGAGGCTGGGGAAGTGACTCCTTGGTTATATTCGTTGCTATCTGTGGATGCCGTTGTCGGGGAGTTGTTATCTGGACGTTCACTTCCTAGAAAGAATGCTGGAATCACGCGGTCCATTGAGACTGTGCGTTGGTCCATTCCATAATCTAGGGTGAGCACTTTTCCTTTACATTTCAGTACTCTAAATGGTCCAGTGTACGGCCGTTGTAGTGGTGTGCGAGATGCATCCTCTCGTACTAAAACATGTGTGCAGGTTGCCAGTTCTGGTGCTACAAAAATTGGAGTCGTGCATTTATGTGTAAACGGTACCGGCCGGAGTGTGTTCATAGCTGCTTGTAATGAGCGGACATATGATTCTGTGGCCTTGGTAACATCAATTCCTTCATCATCCTGCCAAAGTAATCCACCTGGAATCGTAAGCTGAGTGCCAAATGCTAATTGCGCTGAAGAAACATTGGCATCTGATTTTATTGCTGTATGAAGTCCTAGTAAAACCAGTGGTAGTGAATCTAGCCAATCACCAGCAACGCACTTCAATGCTGTTTTCAGTGTTCGATGCCATCGTCAAGTGCTCCATTGGCAATCGGATGATATGCTGTTGTTTTTATGTGGTCAACTCCCAGAATCCTTGTCAGTTCGGTAAAAAGTATACTGGTGAATTGCCTGCCACGATCTGAAGTCAAACGGTGTGGTACTCCATAACAGGAAACCCATTCTCGAACAAAAATGGCAGCGATTGTATTTGCCGATATATCAGCCAAGGGTATGGCTTCAGGCCAGCATGACCATCGATCAATGAATGTGCATAAGTATGTGAATCCTCTGGATTCGGGTAGCGGGCCCACAATATCGATATGGACATGTTGGAATTTTTGCGACTCTGGGAATTTTTCCAGTGGTGATTTTGTATGCCGGTTAACTTTTGACAGTTGACATGGTTGACATGCCTTGACCCAAATTCGGATGTCCTTCGTTGCATTCGGCCACCAGTATTGTGAAGTAATAGCTTTTACTGTGCTGTTTTGGCCACTGTGTGCTATGTTGTGGATAGAGTTGAAAATTTTCTGCCGAAGCCGTTCTGGTATGACTGGTCGTTGGATTCCCTGGAAAATATCACAAAATATGTGGTTCCCATCTCGTTCTACTGTTATAAACGTGTGATTGCCATATCCATTTTGGCGCATCTGCTCGATCTCTACATCTCCATTCTGACTTGCTGCAATTTCTGAGAAAGAAGTTGATTGTGGAACTGCATTGACTGTTTCTACCCGACTCAACGCGTCTGCCACCACATTAGATTCGCCTTTGATATATTCAAATCTGGGTGCATATTGCAGGATGAATTCGATTAATCTGGTACGACGGTCCAGCATTCTCTTTTTTCCTGTCTGCGGTCGTAGGAAAGTTAGTGGTTTGTGATCTGTGCGAATTGTAAAATCTTTACCTTCTAATTGATAGGTGAATTTTTCGATGGCCCGGGCGATTGCATATAGTTCCTTGTCGTATGCACACCACTTCTCTTGAGCTGGTGTAAGTCGTTCTGACAGGAATGCTAACGGCTGCCAACTGGATTCTGCTTGACAACGTTGTTCTAGGACGGCTCCAACTGCTATATCTGAAGCATCAGTTGTTAATCTGAGTTCTGCGTTAGAATCTGGGAAGACTAATTCTGCTGCTTCCTGTATTCCTATCTTTGCCTGTTGATAGACTGCTAATAATTCCTCTGTCCATGTGATTGGTGTTTTATCGTTACGCCGAGGATGACCACGCAGCAGGTCGGTAAGTGGTAATAGTGTTCGTGCTGCATTGGGGTAACAATTACAATAAAAATTTAGGATACCTAGCTGCGTTCGAAGTTGTACGATGGTTTTTGGTGGTTGTAGCAAACGAATAGCTTCCAGGCGTTCCCTTGTTGGTCGAAAACCACAGGCGCTGATATTGTATCCTAAAAAGTTGATATCTTCCTTCAAGAAATGGCATTTGGCTATGTTGATGTGGAGGCCAGCTGCATCTAAACGTTCCAGTACTGCTCGCAAATGTGACATGTGTTCCTCTTCTGTTTTGCTGAAGATAAGGATGTCATCCAAATACACAAAAGTGTTGGGCAGGTCCTTCAATACGTCATCTATAAATCGTTGCCAGGTCTTTGGGGCGTTCATGAGGCCAAACGGCATTCGTATATGTTCGTATAATCCAAACGGGAGGACTATTGCGGTTTTTTCCTGGT
This sequence comes from Icerya purchasi, assembly GCA_039619475.1. NCBI lineage: Eukaryota > Metazoa > Arthropoda > Insecta > Hemiptera > Monophlebidae > Icerya > Icerya purchasi. Next base: position 588,229,992 of record CM077115.1, read on the forward strand.
CATTCTTGTTGACGGGAATGTTATAGTACGTACGAGTAATATCAATATTTGAGAAAATTTTGTTACCATGGAGCCCAGCGAAAGCATCTTCCAGACGTGGCATTGGGTATTCGTCTCGCTTGGTAACTGCATTTAATTGTCGGAAATCGCCGCAGAGTCGAATATTACCATCTTTCTTGGCTACCACTACTGCTGGAGAGCTCCATGCTCCTTTGGATGGCTGTAAGATACCAACTTTTACCATTGTATCCACTTCTTGTTTTGCTCGTTTCCAGATGTCTGGCCGAAGGCGTCGAGGTTTTGAGCGGATCGGTGGTCCAGCAGTTTCAATGTGAAGTGCGACATTGTGTTTGATCGGTGGGAGCTCCTGTCGGGCTTGAGTGATTGAAGGAAATTCGCTCAGCAGCTGTGCAACGCTATTGTTGATGGATACCACATGAATGTTGGAAGCTGTTGTAGTTCCTTCACTGGTTGGTACTGATGTGAGATTTCGACTGTCTAGCAAGCGTTTTCGTGTTAGATCTGGAATCAACTGAAATTTCGCCAGGAAATCGGCTCCTAGAATCCCGTATGGTACATCTGCTATTATCAGTGTCCATTTGAATGTGCGTGTCAGGCCCAATGATAGGTTAGTTTCAACTGAACCATATGTTGTGATCGGTTTCTTGTTGGCGCCTTCTAATCGAAAACCTGGGTCCAGCCGTTCGTACTTCAGCTGCTTTCCGATATGTGCTGGTATAATCGAAACGTCTGAACCAGTGTCGATGAGGAATGTGCAGTGCAATTTTTGGTCCCGAACAAACATCCGCTGCGACTTGGATTGTATCGAAACAGTCGCAGCCATTCTATTTCGATTTTTTAGTTTAACTGTTGCAATTTTGGGATCGAACATGCTGCATCCTTTTCGGCATTTCCGCGAATCCTTTCCAAACTTTGCATGGAAATAACATACGCCATCTTTGAAAAGGTTTTGACGCTCCATCAGCCTGGATCGGGATTGCGATCGAGGTCGTCTTCTTTCATCTGCTAGCTGCGTGCAGGCGCAGGTGGACTGAGTAGTTGGTGCTCCCGTCGCCATCTGCATGGTTAGCGTTTCGACCGTCTTGGTGAGTGAAGCAATAGCCGTATGCATCTCATTTATCTCCATCCGTAAGTGACGCTGTTCCTCGATTTCTGCTATCTGGAAAGGTACGGCGGCTGAATTTGCAAGTGGATTCCACATTGCAAGTCGATCGGTGTAGAGCAGGTCTGCTGTTTTCGCTGCGTCCTCCAGGTTTTTCTCAGACGTTATGCCAGTGACCAAGCTTCGGATGGACTGGTCTATATTCTTTAGCCATAGACGCCGGAGAAGGCCCAGATCCAAGTAATCGTTTCATTTCTGCCAGTATCTGCGATGGTTTGCCAGAGTAGGTGCGTGCCGATAACAATTCATCGATCTGTTGCTCTTGTGCGACTCCAAACATAGACAGGATGGTCTCTCGGGCTTTCTGGAATTTATTTCTCTCCGATAACCAGATAACTTCTGCGATCGCCAGTAATACTTCATCTGGTAAGGCCAGATAGATCGTAGACATCTTTTCGTCGTCGTCCGTGATATTGTAGCTTTTCAGTACCGCTTCGACCATTAGAAACCACAGATCCGGATCGTTTTTGATGTATCTTGGAATGTTGACTCGGTGCAGAAGTCTCGGTGTTACTTCTGTGAGGCCGGATGCGGTTGAGGAATCTGCTGATCCTTCCATTGTTGCCAGCGCTGCAATGATTTGTTGCTAAGCAATACCGATTAAGTGCGGCACGGTGGTTCCAAAATAATCGTGGTCGCCAATTGTAGCATGGTGTGTACCAGGCTACTAAGAAATACAGTGTTGCCGAAATGAACTGCAGCAAATTTAAAGAACGGTATATTTCGCCAAAGTGTACATCAAGTGTGAACGTCGCCGGAATGATAAATAAATATTGATCGCATAAAATTGACAGCCATATAGTTCGACATCGATATCTGAATAATCTTAATTTTAACAGTAAAAAATAGACGTGTACATATGGCGAGTAAATGACAATTCTTATAACGCGGGGTAAACAATTGTATGAAAAAATTAAATTAAAATTATGACGGAATTGTTTACAAAATTATTATTAAAATTATTATTTATCGAAAGTATTTACAAAATGGTTATTTATCGGAAGTATTTACAATTATTATTTATATACAAAATTATTTATAGTTTTTTGTAGTGTACACCTACAATCCCTCCCTTTGTAAAAAATAAAAAAAATGGAACATTAATTATTAAATAAAACGTACCGGAGGTTTAATACTCCTGCCAAATCTTGTGGTAACTTTCTCGTGGAAGGATCGTGGGTTGTGGTTATTCCATTGTCGGTTCTGTACCGGTTGGTCATCACGACTAAATGGAAGTTCTTCAAAGTTCGTCTGTAAATCTGAGTCCAAAGTACGTGACGCTCTTAATATTCCTCTGGCTGAGGCTGGGGAAGTGACTCCTTGGTTATATTCGTTGCTATCTGTGGATGCCGTTGTCGGGGAGTTGTTATCTGGACGTTCACTTCCTAGAAAGAATGCTGGAATCACGCGGTCCATTGAGACTGTGCGTTGGTCCATTCCATAATCTAGGGTGAGCACTTTTCCTTTACATTTCAGTACTCTAAATGGTCCAGTGTACGGCCGTTGTAGTGGTGTGCGAGATGCATCCTCTCGTACTAAAACATGTGTGCAGGTTGCCAGTTCTGGTGCTACAAAAATTGGAGTCGTGCATTTATGTGTAAACGGTACCGGCCGGAGTGTGTTCATAGCTGCTTGTAATGAGCGGACATATGATTCTGTGGCCTTGGTAACATCAATTCCTTCATCATCCTGCCAAAGTAATCCACCTGGAATCGTAAGCTGAGTGCCAAATGCTAATTGCGCTGAAGAAACATTGGCATCTGATTTTATTGCTGTATGAAGTCCTAGTAAAACCAGTGGTAGTGAATCTAGCCAATCACCAGCAACGCACTTCAATGCTGTTTTCAGTGTTCGATGCCATCGTCAAGTGCTCCATTGGCAATCGGATGATATGCTGTTGTTTTTATGTGGTCAACTCCCAGAATCCTTGTCAGTTCGGTAAAAAGTATACTGGTGAATTGCCTGCCACGATCTGAAGTCAAACGGTGTGGTACTCCATAACGGGAAACCCATTCTCGAACAAAAATGGCAGCGATTGTATTTGCCGATATATCAGCCAAGGGTATGGCTTCAGGCCAGCATGACCATCGATCAATGAATGTGCATAAGTATGTGAATCCTCTGGATTCGGGTAGCGGGCCCACAATATCGATATGGACATGTTGGAATTTTTGCGACTCTGGGAATTTTTCCAGTGGTGATTTTGTATGCCGGTTAACTTTTGACAGTTGACATGGTTGACATGCCTTGACCCAAATTCGGATGTCCTTCGTTGCATTCGGCCACCAGTATTGTGAAGTAATAGCTTTTACTGTGCTGTTTTGGCCACTGTGTGCTATGTTGTGGATAGAGTTGAAAATTTTCTGCCGAAGCCGTTCTGGTATGACTGGTCGTTGGATTCCCTGGAAAATATCACAAAATATGTGGTTCCCATCTCGTTCTACTGTTATAAACGTGTGATTGCCATATCCATTTTGGCGCATCTGCTCGATCTCTACATCTCCATTCTGACTTGCTGCAATTTCTGAGAAAGAAGTTGATTGTGGAACTGCATTGACTGTTTCTACCCGACTCAACGCGTCTGCCACCACATTAGATTCGCCTTTGATATATTCAAATCTGGGTGCATATTGCAGGATGAATTCGATTAATCTGGTACGACGGTCCAGCATTCTCTTTTTTCCTGTCTGCGGTCGTAGGAAAGTTAGTGGTTTGTGATCTGTGCGAATTGTAAAATCTTTACCTTCTAATTGATAGGTGAATTTTTCGATGGCCCGGGCGATTGCATATAGTTCCTTGTCGTATGCACACCACTTCTCTTGAGCTGGTGTAAGTCGTTCTGACAGGAATGCTAACGGCTGCCAACTGGATTCTGCTTGACAACGTTGTTCTAGGACGGCTCCAACTGCTATATCTGAAGCATCAGTTGTTAATCTGAGTTCTGCGTTAGAATCTGGGAAGACTAATTCTGCTGCTTCCTGTATTCCTATCTTTGCCTGTTGATAGACTGCTAATAATTCCTCTGTCCATGTGATTGGTGTTTTATCGTTACGCCGAGGATGACCACGCAGCAGGTCGGTAAGTGGTAATAGTGTTCGTGCTGCATTGGGGTAACAATTACAATAAAAATTTAGGATACCTAGCTGCGTTCGAAGTTGTACGATGGTTTTTGGTGGTTGTAGCAAACGAATAGCTTCCAGGCGTTCCCTTGTTGGTCGAAAACCACAGGCGCTGATATTGTATCCTAAAAAGTTGATATCTTCCTTCAAGAAATGGCATTTGGCTATGTTGATGTGGAGGCCAGCTGCATCTAAACGTTCCAGTACTGCTCGCAAATGTGACATGTGTTCCTCTTCTGTTTTGCTGAAGATAAGGATGTCATCCAAATACACAAAAGTGTTGGGCAGGTCCTTCAATACGTCATCTATAAATCGTTGCCAGGTCTTTGGGGCGTTCATGAGGCCAAACGGCATTCGTATATGTTCGTATAATCCAAACGGGAGGACTATTGCGGTTTTTTCCTGGTCATTCTTGTTGACGGGAATGTTATAGTACGTACGAGTAATATCAATATTTGAGAAAATTTTGTTACCATGGAGCCCAGCGAAAGCATCTTCCAGACGTGGCATTGGGTATTCGTCTCGCTTGGTAACTGCATTTAATTGTCGGAAATCGCCGCAGAGTCGAATATTACCATCTTTCTTGGCTACCACTACTGCTGGAGAGCTCCATGCTCCTTTGGATGGCTGTAAGATACCAACTTTTACCATTGTATCCACTTCTTGTTTTGCTCGTTTCCAGATGTCTGGCCGAAGGCGTCGAGGTTTTGAGCGGATCGGTGGTCCAGCAGTTTCAATGTGAAGTGCGACATTGTGTTTGATCGGTGGGAGCTCCTGTCGGGCTTGAGTGATTGAAGGAAATTCGCTCAGCAGCTGTGCAACGCTATTGTTGATGGATACCACATGAATGTTGGAAGCTGTTGTAGTTCCTTCACTGGTTGGTACTGATGTGAGATTTCGACTGTCTAGCAAGCGTTTTCGTGTTAGATCTGGAATCAACTGAAATTTCGCCAGGAAATCGGCTCCTAGAATCCCGTATGGTACATCTGCTATTATCAGTGTCCATTTGAATGTGCGTGTCAGGCCCAATGATAGGTTAGTTTCAACTGAACCATATGTTGTGATCGGTTTCTTGTTGGCGCCTTCTAATCGAAAACCTGGGTCCAGCCGTTCGTACTTCAGCTGCTTTCCGATATGTGCTGGTATAATCGAAACGTCTGAACCAGTGTCGATGAGGAATGTGCAGTGCAATTTTTGGTCCCGAACAAACATCCGCTGCGACTTGGATTGTATCGAAACAGTCGCAGCCATTCTATTTCGATTTTTTAGTTTAACTGTTGCAATTTTGGGATCGAACATGCTGCATCCTTTTCGGCATTTCTGCGAATCCTTTCCAAACTTTGCATGGAAATAACATACGCCATCTTTGAAAAGGTTTTGACGCTCCATCAGCCTGGATCGGGATTGCGATCGAGGTCGTCTTCTTTCATCTGCTAGCTGCGTGCAGGCGCAGGTGGACTGAGTAGTTGGTGCTCCCGTCGCCATCTGCATGGTTAGCGTTTCGACCGTCTTGGTGAGTGAAGCAATAGCCGTATGCATCTCATTTATCTCCATCTGTAAGTGACGCTGTTCCTCGATTTCTGCTATCTGGAAAGGTACGGCGGCTGAATTTGCAAGTGGATTCCACATTGCAAGTCGATCGGTGTAGAGCAGGTCTGCTGTTTTCGCTGCGTCCTCCAGGTTTTTCTCAGACGTTATGCCAGTGACCAAGCTTCGGATGGACTGGTCTATATTCTTTAGCCATAGACGCCGGAGAAGGCCCAGATCCAAGTAATCGTTTCATTTCTGCCAGTATCTGCGATGGTTTGCCAGAGTAGGTGCGTGCCGATAACAATTCATCGATCTGTTGCTCTTGTGCGACTCCAAACATAGACAGGATGGTCTCTCGGGCTTTCTGGAATTTATTTCTCTCCGATAACCAGATAACTTCTGCGATCGCCAGTAATACTTCATCTGGTAAGGCCAGATAGATCGTAGACATCTTTTCGTCGTCGTCCGTGATATTGTAGCTTTTCAGTACCGCTTCGACCATTAGAAACCACAGATCCGGATCGTTTTTGATGTATCTTGGAATGTTGACTCGGTGCAGAAGTCTCGGTGTTACTTCTGTGAGGCCGGATGCGGTTGAGGAATCTGCTGATCCTTCCATTGTTGCCAGCGCTGCAATGATTTGTTGCTAAGCAATACCGATTAAGTGCGGCACGGTGGTTCCAAAATAATCGTGGTCGCCAATTGTAGCATGGTGTGTACCAGGCTACTAAGAAATACAGTGTTGCCGAAATGAACTGCAGCAAATTTAAAGAACGGTATATTTCGCCAAAGTGTACATCAAGTGTGAACGTCGCCGGAATGATAAATAAATATTGATCGCATAAAATTGACAGCCATATAGTTCGACATCGATATCTGAATAATCTTAATTTTAACAGTAAAAAATAGACGTGTACATATGGCGAGTAAATGACAATTCTTATAACGCGGGGTAAACAATTGTATGAAAAAATTAAATTAAAATTATGACGGAATTGTTTACAAAATTATTATTAAAATTATTATTTATCGAAAGTATTTACAAAATGGTTATTTATCGGAAGTATTTACAATTATTATTTATATACAAAATTATTTATAGTTTTTTGTAGTGTACACCTACAATCCCTCCCTTTGTAAAAAATAAAAAAAATGGAACATTAATTATTAAATAAAACGTACCGGAGGTTTAATACTCCTGCCAAATCTTGTGGTAACTTTCTCGTGGAAGGATCGTGGGTTGTGGTTATTCCATTGTCGGTTCTGTACCGGTTGGTCATCACGACTAAATGGAAGTTCTTCAAAGTTCGTCTGTAAATCTGAGTCCAAAGTACGTGACGCTCTTAATATTCCTCTGGCTGAGGCTGGGGAAGTGACTCCTTGGTTATATTCGTTGCTATCTGTGGATGCCGTTGTCGGGGAGTTGTTATCTGGACGTTCACTTCCTAGAAAGAATGCTGGAATCACGCGGTCCATTGAGACTGTGCGTTGGTCCATTCCATAATCTAGGGTGAGCACTTTTCCTTTACATTTCAGTACTCTAAATGGTCCAGTGTACGGCCGTTGTAGTGGTGTGCGAGATGCATCCTCTCGTACTAAAACATGTGTGCAGGTTGCCAGTTCTGGTGCTACAAAAATTGGAGTCGTGCATTTATGTGTAAACGGTACCGGCCGGAGTGTGTTCATAGCTGCTTGTAATGAGCGGACATATGATTCTGTGGCCTTGGTAACATCAATTCCTTCATCATCCTGCCAAAGTAATCCACCTGGAATCGTAAGCTGAGTGCCAAATGCTAATTGCGCTGAAGAAACATTGGCATCTGATTTTATTGCTGTATGAAGTCCTAGTAAAACCAGTGGTAGTGAATCTAGCCAATCACCAGCAACGCACTTCAATGCTGTTTTCAGTGTTCGATGCCATCGTCAAGTGCTCCATTGGCAATCGGATGATATGCTGTTGTTTTTATGTGGTCAACTCCCAGAATCCTTGTCAGTTCGGTAAAAAGTATACTGGTGAATTGCCTGCCACGATCTGAAGTCAAACGGTGTGGTACTCCATAACGGGAAACCCATTCTCGAACAAAAATGGCAGCGATTGTATTTGCCGATATATCAGCCAAGGGTATGGCTTCAGGCCAGCATGACCATCGATCAATGAATGTGCATAAGTATGTGAATCCTCTGGATTCGGGTAGCGGGCCCACAATATCGATATGGACATGTTGGAATTTTTGCGACTCTGGGAATTTTTCCAGTGGTGATTTTGTATGCCGGTTAACTTTTGACAGTTGACATGGTTGACATGCCTTGACCCAAATTCGGATGTCCTTCGTTGCATTCGGCCACCAGTATTGTGAAGTAATAGCTTTTACTGTGCTGTTTTGGCCACTGTGTGCTATGTTGTGGATAGAGTTGAAAATTTTCTGCCGAAGCCGTTCTGGTATGACTGGTCGTTGGATTCCCTGGAAAATATCACAAAATATGTGGTTCCCATCTCGTTCTACTGTTATAAACGTGTGATTGCCATATCCATTTTGGCGCATCTGCTCGATCTCTACATCTCCATTCTGACTTGCTGCAATTTCTGAGAAAGAAGTTGATTGTGGAACTGCATTGACTGTTTCTACCCGACTCAACGCGTCTGCCACCACATTAGATTCGCCTTTGATATATTCAAATCTGGGTGCATATTGCAGGATGAATTCGATTAATCTGGTACGACGGTCCAGCATTCTCTTTTTTCCTGTCTGCGGTCGTAGGAAAGTTAGTGGTTTGTGATCTGTGCGAATTGTAAAATCTTTACCTTCTAATTGATAGGTGAATTTTTCGATGGCCCGGGCGATTGCATATAGTTCCTTGTCGTATGCACACCACTTCTCTTGAGCTGGTGTAAGTCGTTCTGACAGGAATGCTAACGGCTGCCAACTGGATTCTGCTTGACAACGTTGTTCTAGGACGGCTCCAACTGCTATATCTGAAGCATCAGTTGTTAATCTGAGTTCTGCGTTAGAATCTGGGAAGACTAATTCTGCTGCTTCCTGTATTCCTATCTTTGCCTGTTGATAGACTGCTAATAATTCCTCTGTCCATGTGATTGGTGTTTTATCGTTACGCCGAGGATGACCACGCAGCAGGTCGGTAAGTGGTAATAGTGTTCGTGCTGCATTGGGGTAACAATTACAATAAAAATTTAGGATACCTAGCTGCGTTCGAAGTTGTACGATGGTTTTTGGTGGTTGTAGCAAACGAATAGCTTCCAGGCGTTCCCTTGTTGGTCGAAAACCACAGGCGCTGATATTGTATCCTAAAAAGTTGATATCTTCCTTCAAGAAATGGCATTTGGCTATGTTGATGTGGAGGCCAGCTGCATCTAAACGTTCCAGTACTGCTCGCAAATGTGACATGTGTTCCTCTTCTGTTTTGCTGAAGATAAGGATGTCATCCAAATACACAAAAGTGTTGGGCAGGTCCTTCAATACGTCATCTATAAATCGTTGCCAGGTCTTTGGGGCGTTCATGAGGCCAAACGGCATTCGTATATGTTCGTATAATCCAAACGGGAGGACTATTGCGGTTTTTTCCTGGTCATTCTTGTTGACGGGAATGTTATAGTACGTACGAGTAATATCAATATTTGAGAAAATTTTGTTACCATGGAGCCCAGCGAAAGCATCTTCCAGACGTGGCATTGGGTATTCGTCTCGCTTGGTAACTGCATTTAATTGTCGGAAATCGCCGCAGAGTCGAATATTACCATCTTTCTTGGCTACCACTACTGCTGGAGAGCTCCATGCTCCTTTGGATGGCTGTAAGATACCAACTTTTACCATTGTATCCACTTCTTGTTTTGCTCGTTTCCAGATGTCTGGCCGAAGGCGTCGAGGTTTTGAGCGGATCGGTGGTCCAGCAGTTTCAATGTGAAGTGCGACATTGTGTTTGATCGGTGGGAGCTCCTGTCGGGCTTGAGTGATTGAAGGAAATTCGCTCAGCAGCTGTGCAACGCTATTGTTGATGGATACCACATGAATGTTGGAAGCTGTTGTAGTTCCTTCACTGGTTGGTACTGATGTGAGATTTCGACTGTCTAGCAAGCGTTTTCGTGTTAGATCTGGAATCAACTGAAATTTCGCCAGGAAATCGGCTCCTAGAATCCCGTATGGTACATCTGCTATTATCAGTGTCCATTTGAATGTGCGTGTCAGGCCCAATGATAGGTTAGTTTCAACTGAACCATATGTTGTGATCGGTTTCTTGTTGGCGCCTTCTAATCGAAAACCTGGGTCCAGCCGTTCGTACTTCAGCTGCTTTCCGATATGTGCTGGTATAATCGAAACGTCTGAACCAGTGTCGATGAGGAATGTGCAGTGCAATTTTTGGTCCCGAACAAACATCCGCTGCGACTTGGATTGTATCGAAACAGTCGCAGCCATTCTATTTCGATTTTTTAGTTTAACTGTTGCAATTTTGGGATCGAACATGCTGCATCCTTTTCGGCATTTCTGCGAATCCTTTCCAAACTTTGCATGGAAATAACATACGCCATCTTTGAAAAGGTTTTGACGCTCCATCAGCCTGGATCGGGATTGCGATCGAGGTCGTCTTCTTTCATCTGCTAGCTGCGTGCAGGCGCAGGTGGACTGAGTAGTTGGTGCTCCCGTCGCCATCTGCATGGTTAGCGTTTCGACCGTCTTGGTGAGTGAAGCAATAGCCGTATGCATCTCATTTATCTCCATCTGTAAGTGACGCTGTTCCTCGATTTCTGCTATCTGGAAAGGTACGGCGGCTGAATTTGCAAGTGGATTCCACATTGCAAGTCGATCGGTGTAGAGCAGGTCTGCTGTTTTCGCTGCGTCCTCCAGGTTTTTCTCAGACGTTATGCCAGTGACCAAGCTTCGGATGGACTGGTCTATATTCTTTAGCCATAGACGCCGGAGAAGGCCCAGATCCAAGTAATCGTTTCATTTCTGCCAGTATCTGCGATGGTTTGCCAGAGTAGGTGCGTGCCGATAACAATTCATCGATCTGTTGCTCTTGTGCGACTCCAAACATAGACAGGATGGTCTCTCGGGCTTTCTGGAATTTATTTCTCTCCGATAACCAGATAACTTCTGCGATCGCCAGTAATACTTCATCTGGTAAGGCCAGATAGATCGTAGACATCTTTTCGTCGTCGTCCGTGATATTGTAGCTTTTCAGTACCGCTTCGACCATTAGAAACCACAGATCCGGATCGTTTTTGATGTATCTTGGAATGTTGACTCGGTGCAGAAGTCTCGGTGTTACTTCTGTGAGGCCGGATGCGGTTGAGGAATCTGCTGATCCTTCCATTGTTGCCAGCGCTGCAATGATTTGTTGCTAAGCAATACCGATTAAGTGCGGCACGGTGGTTCCAAAATAATCGTGGTCGCCAATTGTAGCATGGTGTGTACCAGGCTACTAAGAAATACAGTGTTGCCGAAATGAACTGCAGCAAATTTAAAGAACGGTATATTTCGCCAAAGTGTACATCAAGTGTGAACGTCGCCGGAATGATAAATAAATATTGATCGCATAAAATTGACAGCCATATAGTTCGACATCGATATCTGAATAATCTTAATTTTAACAGTAAAAAATAGACGTGTACATATGGCGAGTAAATGACAATTCTTATAACGCGGGGTAAACAATTGTATGAAAAAATTAAATTAAAATTATGACGGAATTGTTTACAAAATTATTATTAAAATTATTATTTATCGAAAGTATTTACAAAATGGTTATTTATCGGAAGTATTTACAATTATTATTTATATACAAAATTATTTATAGTTTTTTGTAGTGTACACCTACAATCCCTCCCTTTGTAAAAAATAAAAAAAATGGAACATTAATTATTAAATAAAACGTACCGGAGGTTTAATACTCCTGCCAAATCTTGTGGTAACTTTCTCGTGGAAGGATCGTGGGTTGTGGTTATTCCATTGTCGGTTCTGTACCGGTTGGTCATCACGACTAAATGGAAGTTCTTCAAAGTTCGTCTGTAAATCTGAGTCCAAAGTACGTGACGCTCTTAATATTCCTCTGGCTGAGGCTGGGGAAGTGACTCCTTGGTTATATTCGTTGCTATCTGTGGATGCCGTTGTCGGGGAGTTGTTATCTGGACGTTCACTTCCTAGAAAGAATGCTGGAATCACGCGGTCCATTGAGACTGTGCGTTGGTCCATTCCATAATCTAGGGTGAGCACTTTTCCTTTACATTTCAGTACTCTAAATGGTCCAGTGTACGGCCGTTGTAGTGGTGTGCGAGATGCATCCTCTCGTACTAAAACATGTGTGCAGGTTGCCAGTTCTGGTGCTACAAAAATTGGAGTCGTGCATTTATGTGTAAACGGTACCGGCCGGAGTGTGTTCATAGCTGCTTGTAATGAGCGGACATATGATTCTGTGGCCTTGGTAACATCAATTCCTTCATCATCCTGCCAAAGTAATCCACCTGGAATCGTAAGCTGAGTGCCAAATGCTAATTGCGCTGAAGAAACATTGGCATCTGATTTTATTGCTGTATGAAGTCCTAGTAAAACCAGTGGTAGTGAATCTAGCCAATCACCAGCAACGCACTTCAATGCTGTTTTCAGTGTTCGATGCCATCGTCAAGTGCTCCATTGGCAATCGGATGATATGCTGTTGTTTTTATGTGGTCAACTCCCAGAATCCTTGTCAGTTCGGTAAAAAGTATACTGGTGAATTGCCTGCCACGATCTGAAGTCAAACGGTGTGGTACTCCATAACGGGAAACCCATTCTCGAACAAAAATGGCAGCGATTGTATTTGCCGATATATCAGCCAAGGGTATGGCTTCAGGCCAGCATGACCATCGATCAATGAATGTGCATAAGTATGTGAATCCTCTGGATTCGGGTAGCGGGCCCACAATATCGATATGGACATGTTGGAATTTTTGCGACTCTGGGAATTTTTCCAGTGGTGATTTTGTATGCCGGTTAACTTTTGACAGTTGACATGGTTGACATGCCTTGACCCAAATTCGGATGTCCTTCGTTGCATTCGGCCACCAGTATTGTGAAGTAATAGCTTTTACTGTGCTGTTTTGGCCACTGTGTGCTATGTTGTGGATAGAGTTGAAAATTTTCTGCCGAAGCCGTTCTGGTATGACTGGTCGTTGGATTCCCTGGAAAATATCACAAAATATGTGGTTCCCATCTCGTTCTACTGTTATAAACGTGTGATTGCCATATCCATTTTGGCGCATCTGCTCGATCTCTACATCTCCATTCTGACTTGCTGCAATTTCTGAGAAAGAAGTTGATTGTGGAACTGCATTGACTGTTTCTACCCGACTCAACGCGTCTGCCACCACATTAGATTCGCCTTTGATATATTCAAATCTGGGTGCATATTGCAGGATGAATTCGATTAATCTGGTACGACGGTCCAGCATTCTCTTTTTTCCTGTCTGCGGTCGTAGGAAAGTTAGTGGTTTGTGATCTGTGCGAATTGTAAAATCTTTACCTTCTAATTGATAGGTGAATTTTTCGATGGCCCGGGCGATTGCATATAGTTCCTTGTCGTATGCACACCACTTCTCTTGAGCTGGTGTAAGTCGTTCTGACAGGAATGCTAACGGCTGCCAACTGGATTCTGCTTGACAACGTTGTTCTAGGACGGCTCCAACTGCTATATCTGAAGCATCAGTTGTTAATCTGAGTTCTGCGTTAGAATCTGGGAAGACTAATTCTGCTGCTTCCTGTATTCCTATCTTTGCCTGTTGATAGACTGCTAATAATTCCTCTGTCCATGTGATTGGTGTTTTATCGTTACGCCGAGGATGACCACGCAGCAGGTCGGTAAGTGGTAATAGTGTTCGTGCTGCATTGGGGTAACAATTACAATAAAAATTTAGGATACCTAGCTGCGTTCGAAGTTGTACGATGGTTTTTGGTGGTTGTAGCAAACGAATAGCTTCCAGGCGTTCCCTTGTTGGTCGAAAACCACAGGCGCTGATATTGTATCCTAAAAAGTTGATATCTTCCTTCAAGAAATGGCATTTGGCTATGTTGATGTGGAGGCCAGCTGCATCTAAACGTTCCAGTACTGCTCGCAAATGTGACATGTGTTCCTCTTCTGTTTTGCTGAAGATAAGGATGTCATCCAAATACACAAAAGTGTTGGGCAGGTCCTTCAATACGTCATCTATAAATCGTTGCCAGGTCTTTGGGGCGTTCATGAGGCCAAACGGCATTCGTATATGTTCGTATAATCCAAACGGGAGGACTATTGCGGTTTTTTCCTGGTCATTCTTGTTGACGGGAATGTTATAGTACGTACGAGTAATATCAATATTTGAGAAAATTTTGTTACCATGGAGCCCAGCGAAAGCATCTTCCAGACGTGGCATTGGGTATTCGTCTCGCTTGGTAACTGCATTTAATTGTCGGAAATCGCCGCAGAGTCGAATATTACCATCTTTCTTGGCTACCACTACTGCTGGAGAGCTCCATGCTCCTTTGGATGGCTGTAAGATACCAACTTTTACCATTGTATCCACTTCTTGTTTTGCTCGTTTCCAGATGTCTGGCCGAAGGCGTCGAGGTTTTGAGCGGATCGGTGGTCCAGCAGTTTCAATGTGAAGTGCGACATTGTGTTTGATCGGTGGGAGCTCCTGTCGGGCTTGAGTGATTGAAGGAAATTCGCTCAGCAGCTGTGCAACGCTATTGTTGATGGATACCACATGAATGTTGGAAGCTGTTGTAGTTCCTTCACTGGTTGGTACTGATGTGAGATTTCGACTGTCTAGCAAGCGTTTTCGTGTTAGATCTGGAATCAACTGAAATTTCGCCAGGAAATCGGCTCCTAGAATCCCGTATGGTACATCTGCTATTATCAGTGTCCATTTGAATGTGCGTGTCAGGCCCAATGATAGGTTAGTTTCAACTGAACCATATGTTGTGATCGGTTTCTTGTTGGCGCCTTCTAATCGAAAACCTGGGTCCAGCCGTTCGTACTTCAGCTGCTTTCCGATATGTGCTGGTATAATCGAAACGTCTGAACCAGTGTCGATGAGGAATGTGCAGTGCAATTTTTGGTCCCGAACAAACATCCGCTGCGACTTGGATTGTATCGAAACAGTCGCAGCCATTCTATTTCGATTTTTTAGTTTAACTGTTGCAATTTTGGGATCGAACATGCTGCATCCTTTTCGGCATTTCTGCGAATCCTTTCCAAACTTTGCATGGAAATAACATACGCCATCTTTGAAAAGGTTTTGACGCTCCATCAGCCTGGATCGGGATTGCGATCGAGGTCGTCTTCTTTCATCTGCTAGCTGCGTGCAGGCGCAGGTGGACTGAGTAGTTGGTGCTCCCGTCGCCATCTGCATGGTTAGCGTTTCGACCGTCTTGGTGAGTGAAGCAATAGCCGTATGCATCTCATTTATCTCCATCTGTAAGTGACGCTGTTCCTCGATTTCTGCTATCTGGAAAGGTACGGCGGCTGAATTTGCAAGTGGATTCCACATTGCAAGTCGATCGGTGTAGAGCAGGTCTGCTGTTTTCGCTGCGTCCTCCAGGTTTTTCTCAGACGTTATGCCAGTGACCAAGCTTCGGATGGACTGGTCTATATTCTTTAGCCATAGACGCCGGAGAAGGCCCAGATCCAAGTAATCGTTTCATTTCTGCCAGTATCTGCGATGGTTTGCCAGAGTAGGTGCGTGCCGATAACAATTCATCGATCTGTTGCTCTTGTGCGACTCCAAACATAGACAGGATGGTCTCTCGGGCTTTCTGGAATTTATTTCTCTCCGATAACCAGATAACTTCTGCGATCGCCAGTAATACTTCATCTGGTAAGGCCAGATAGATCGTAGACATCTTTTCGTCGTCGTCCGTGATATTGTAGCTTTTCAGTACCGCTTCGACCATTAGAAACCACAGATCCGGATCGTTTTTGATGTATCTTGGAATGTTGACTCGGTGCAGAAGTCTCGGTGTTACTTCTGTGAGGCCGGATGCGGTTGAGGAATCTGCTGATCCTTCCATTGTTGCCAGCGCTGCAATGATTTGTTGCTAAGCAATACCGATTAAGTGCGGCACGGTGGTTCCAAAATAATCGTGGTCGCCAATTGTAGCATGGTGTGTACCAGGCTACTAAGAAATACAGTGTTGCCGAAATGAACTGCAGCAAATTTAAAGAACGGTATATTTCGCCAAAGTGTACATCAAGTGTGAACGTCGCCGGAATGATAAATAAATATTGATCGCATAAAATTGACAGCCATATAGTTCGACATCGATATCTGAATAATCTTAATTTTAACAGTAAAAAATAGACGTGTACATATGGCGAGTAAATGACAATTCTTATAACGCGGGGTAAACAATTGTATGAAAAAATTAAATTAAAATTATGACGGAATTGTTTACAAAATTATTATTAAAATTATTATTTATCGAAAGTATTTACAAAATGGTTATTTATCGGAAGTATTTACAATTATTATTTATATACAAAATTATTTATAGTTTTTTGTAGTGTACACCTACAATCCCTCCCTTTGTAAAAAATAAAAAAAATGGAACATTAATTATTAAATAAAACGTACCGGAGGTTTAATACTCCTGCCAAATCTTGTGGTAACTTTCTCGTGGAAGGATCGTGGGTTGTGGTTATTCCATTGTCGGTTCTGTACCGGTTGGTCATCACGACTAAATGGAAGTTCTTCAAAGTTCGTCTGTAAATCTGAGTCCAAAGTACGTGACGCTCTTAATATTCCTCTGGCTGAGGCTGGGGAAGTGACTCCTTGGTTATATTCGTTGCTATCTGTGGATGCCGTTGTCGGGGAGTTGTTATCTGGACGTTCACTTCCTAGAAAGAATGCTGGAATCACGCGGTCCATTGAGACTGTGCGTTGGTCCATTCCATAATCTAGGGTGAGCACTTTTCCTTTACATTTCAGTACTCTAAATGGTCCAGTGTACGGCCGTTGTAGTGGTGTGCGAGATGCATCCTCTCGTACTAAAACATGTGTGCAGGTTGCCAGTTCTGGTGCTACAAAAATTGGAGTCGTGCATTTATGTGTAAACGGTACCGGCCGGAGTGTGTTCATAGCTGCTTGTAATGAGCGGACATATGATTCTGTGGCCTTGGTAACATCAATTCCTTCATCATCCTGCCAAAGTAATCCACCTGGAATCGTAAGCTGAGTGCCAAATGCTAATTGCGCTGAAGAAACATTGGCATCTGATTTTATTGCTGTATGAAGTCCTAGTAAAACCAGTGGTAGTGAATCTAGCCAATCACCAGCAACGCACTTCAATGCTGTTTTCAGTGTTCGATGCCATCGTCAAGTGCTCCATTGGCAATCGGATGATATGCTGTTGTTTTTATGTGGTCAACTCCCAGAATCCTTGTCAGTTCGGTAAAAAGTATACTGGTGAATTGCCTGCCACGATCTGAAGTCAAACGGTGTGGTACTCCATAACGGGAAACCCATTCTCGAACAAAAATGGCAGCGATTGTATTTGCCGATATATCAGCCAAGGGTATGGCTTCAGGCCAGCATGACCATCGATCAATGAATGTGCATAAGTATGTGAATCCTCTGGATTCGGGTAGCGGGCCCACAATATCGATATGGACATGTTGGAATTTTTGCGACTCTGGGAATTTTTCCAGTGGTGATTTTGTATGCCGGTTAACTTTTGACAGTTGACATGGTTGACATGCCTTGACCCAAATTCGGATGTCCTTCGTTGCATTCGGCCACCAGTATTGTGAAGTAATAGCTTTTACTGTGCTGTTTTGGCCACTGTGTGCTATGTTGTGGATAGAGTTGAAAATTTTCTGCCGAAGCCGTTCTGGTATGACTGGTCGTTGGATTCCCTGGAAAATATCACAAAATATGTGGTTCCCATCTCGTTCTACTGTTATAAACGTGTGATTGCCATATCCATTTTGGCGCATCTGCTCGATCTCTACATCTCCATTCTGACTTGCTGCAATTTCTGAGAAAGAAGTTGATTGTGGAACTGCATTGACTGTTTCTACCCGACTCAACGCGTCTGCCACCACATTAGATTCGCCTTTGATATATTCAAATCTGGGTGCATATTGCAGGATGAATTCGATTAATCTGGTACGACGGTCCAGCATTCTCTTTTTTCCTGTCTGCGGTCGTAGGAAAGTTAGTGGTTTGTGATCTGTGCGAATTGTAAAATCTTTACCTTCTAATTGATAGGTGAATTTTTCGATGGCCCGGGCGATTGCATATAGTTCCTTGTCGTATGCACACCACTTCTCTTGAGCTGGTGTAAGTCGTTCTGACAGGAATGCTAACGGCTGCCAACTGGATTCTGCTTGACAACGTTGTTCTAGGACGGCTCCAACTGCTATATCTGAAGCATCAGTTGTTAATCTGAGTTCTGCGTTAGAATCTGGGAAGACTAATTCTGCTGCTTCCTGTATTCCTATCTTTGCCTGTTGATAGACTGCTAATAATTCCTCTGTCCATGTGATTGGTGTTTTATCGTTACGCCGAGGATGACCACGCAGCAGGTCGGTAAGTGGTAATAGTGTTCGTGCTGCATTGGGGTAACAATTACAATAAAAATTTAGGATACCTAGCTGCGTTCGAAGTTGTACGATGGTTTTTGGTGGTTGTAGCAAACGAATAGCTTCCAGGCGTTCCCTTGTTGGTCGAAAACCACAGGCGCTGATATTGTATCCTAAAAAGTTGATATCTTCCTTCAAGAAATGGCATTTGGCTATGTTGATGTGGAGGCCAGCTGCATCTAAACGTTCCAGTACTGCTCGCAAATGTGACATGTGTTCCTCTTCTGTTTTGCTGAAGATAAGGATGTCATCCAAATACACAAAAGTGTTGGGCAGGTCCTTCAATACGTCATCTATAAATCGTTGCCAGGTCTTTGGGGCGTTCATGAGGCCAAACGGCATTCGTATATGTTCGTATAATCCAAACGGGAGGACTATTGCGGTTTTTTCCTGGTCATTCTTGTTGACGGGAATGTTATAGTACGTACGAGTAATATCAATATTTGAGAAAATTTTGTTACCATGGAGCCCAGCGAAAGCATCTTCCAGACGTGGCATTGGGTATTCGTCTCGCTTGGTAACTGCATTTAATTGTCGGAAATCGCCGCAGAGTCGAATATTACCATCTTTCTTGGCTACCACTACTGCTGGAGAGCTCCATGCTCCTTTGGATGGCTGTAAGATACCAACTTTTACCATTGTATCCACTTCTTGTTTTGCTCGTTTCCAGATGTCTGGCCGAAGGCGTCGAGGTTTTGAGCGGATCGGTGGTCCAGCAGTTTCAATGTGAAGTGCGACATTGTGTTTGATCGGTGGGAGCTCCTGTCGGGCTTGAGTGATTGAAGGAAATTCGCTCAGCAGCTGTGCAACGCTATTGTTGATGGATACCACATGAATGTTGGAAGCTGTTGTAGTTCCTTCACTGGTTGGTACTGATGTGAGATTTCGACTGTCTAGCAAGCGTTTTCGTGTTAGATCTGGAATCAACTGAAATTTCGCCAGGAAATCGGCTCCTAGAATCCCGTATGGTACATCTGCTATTATCAGTGTCCATTTGAATGTGCGTGTCAGGCCCAATGATAGGTTAGTTTCAACTGAACCATATGTTGTGATCGGTTTCTTGTTGGCGCCTTCTAATCGAAAACCTGGGTCCAGCCGTTCGTACTTCAGCTGCTTTCCGATATGTGCTGGTATAATCGAAACGTCTGAACCAGTGTCGATGAGGAATGTGCAGTGCAATTTTTGGTCCCGAACAAACATCCGCTGCGACTTGGATTGTATCGAAACAGTCGCAGCCATTCTATTTCGATTTTTTAGTTTAACTGTTGCAATTTTGGGATCGAACATGCTGCATCCTTTTCGGCATTTCCGCGAATCCTTTCCAAACTTTGCATGGAAATAACATACGCCATCTTTGAAAAGGTTTTGACGCTCCATCAGCCTGGATCGGGATTGCGATCGAGGTCGTCTTCTTTCATCTGCTAGCTGCGTGCAGGCGCAGGTGGACTGAGTAGTTGGTGCTCCCGTCGCCATCTGCATGGTTAGCGTTTCGACCGTCTTGGTGAGTGAAGCAATAGCCGTATGCATCTCATTTATCTCCATCCGTAAGTGACGCTGTTCCTCGATTTCTGCTATCTGGAAAGGTACGGCGGCTGAATTTGCAAGTGGATTCCACATTGCAAGTCGATCGGTGTAGAGCAGGTCTGCTGTTTTCGCTGCGTCCTCCAGGTTTTTCTCAGACGTTATGCCAGTGACCAAGCTTCGGATGGACTGGTCTATATTCTTTAGCCATAGACGCCGGAGAAGGCCCAGATCCAAGTAATCGTTTCATTTCTGCCAGTATCTGCGATGGTTTGCCAGAGTAGGTGCGTGCCGATAACAATTCATCGATCTGTTGCTCTTGTGCGACTCCAAACATAGACAGGATGGTCTCTCGGGCTTTCTGGAATTTATTTCTCTCCGATAACCAGATAACTTCTGCGATCGCCAGTAATACTTCATCTGGTAAGGCCAGATAGATCGTAGACATCTTTTCGTCGTCGTCCGTGATATTGTAGCTTTTCAGTACCGCTTCGACCATTAGAAACCACAGATCCGGATCGTTTTTGATGTATCTTGGAATGTTGACTCGGTGCAGAAGTCTCGGTGTTACTTCTGTGAGGCCGGATGCGGTTGAGGAATCTGCTGATCCTTCCATTGTTGCCAGCGCTGCAATGATTTGTTGCTAAGCAATACCGATTAAGTGCGGCACGGTGGTTCCAAAATAATCGTGGTCGCCAATTGTAGCATGGTGTGTACCAGGCTACTAAGAAATACAGTGTTGCCGAAATGAACTGCAGCAAATTTAAAGAACGGTATATTTCGCCAAAGTGTACATCAAGTGTGAACGTCGCCGGAATGATAAATAAATATTGATCGCATAAAATTGACAGCCATATAGTTCGACATCGATATCTGAATAATCTTAATTTTAACAGTAAAAAATAGACGTGTACATATGGCGAGTAAATGACAATTCTTATAACGCGGGGTAAACAATTGTATGAAAAAATTAAATTAAAATTATGACGGAATTGTTTACAAAATTATTATTAAAATTATTATTTATCGAAAGTATTTACAAAATGGTTATTTATCGGAAGTATTTACAATTATTATTTATATACAAAATTATTTATAGTTTTTTGTAGTGTACACCTACAATCCCTCCCTTTGTAAAAAATAAAAAAAATGGAACATTAATTATTAAATAAAACGTACCGGAGGTTTAATACTCCTGCCAAATCTTGTGGTAACTTTCTCGTGGAAGGATCGTGGGTTGTGGTTATTCCATTGTCGGTTCTGTACCGGTTGGTCATCACGACTAAATGGAAGTTCTTCAAAGTTCGTCTGTAAATCTGAGTCCAAAGTACGTGACGCTCTTAATATTCCTCTGGCTGAGGCTGGGGAAGTGACTCCTTGGTTATATTCGTTGCTATCTGTGGATGCCGTTGTCGGGGAGTTGTTATCTGGACGTTCACTTCCTAGAAAGAATGCTGGAATCACGCGGTCCATTGAGACTGTGCGTTGGTCCATTCCATAATCTAGGGTGAGCACTTTTCCTTTACATTTCAGTACTCTAAATGGTCCAGTGTACGGCCGTTGTAGTGGTGTGCGAGATGCATCCTCTCGTACTAAAACATGTGTGCAGGTTGCCAGTTCTGGTGCTACAAAAATTGGAGTCGTGCATTTATGTGTAAACGGTACCGGCCGGAGTGTGTTCATAGCTGCTTGTAATGAGCGGACATATGATTCTGTGGCCTTGGTAACATCAATTCCTTCATCATCCTGCCAAAGTAATCCACCTGGAATCGTAAGCTGAGTGCCAAATGCTAATTGCGCTGAAGAAACATTGGCATCTGATTTTATTGCTGTATGAAGTCCTAGTAAAACCAGTGGTAGTGAATCTAGCCAATCACCAGCAACGCACTTCAATGCTGTTTTCAGTGTTCGATGCCATCGTCAAGTGCTCCATTGGCAATCGGATGATATGCTGTTGTTTTTATGTGGTCAACTCCCAGAATCCTTGTCAGTTCGGTAAAAAGTATACTGGTGAATTGCCTGCCACGATCTGAAGTCAAACGGTGTGGTACTCCATAACGGGAAACCCATTCTCGAACAAAAATGGCAGCGATTGTATTTGCCGATATATCAGCCAAGGGTATGGCTTCAGGCCAGCATGACCATCGATCAATGAATGTGCATAAGTATGTGAATCCTCTGGATTCGGGTAGCGGGCCCACAATATCGATATGGACATGTTGGAATTTTTGCGACTCTGGGAATTTTTCCAGTGGTGATTTTGTATGCCGGTTAACTTTTGACAGTTGACATGGTTGACATGCCTTGACCCAAATTCGGATGTCCTTCGTTGCATTCGGCCACCAGTATTGTGAAGTAATAGCTTTTACTGTGCTGTTTTGGCCACTGTGTGCTATGTTGTGGATAGAGTTGAAAATTTTCTGCCGAAGCCGTTCTGGTATGACTGGTCGTTGGATTCCCTGGAAAATATCACAAAATATGTGGTTCCCATCTCGTTCTACTGTTATAAACGTGTGATTGCCATATCCATTTTGGCGCATCTGCTCGATCTCTACATCTCCATTCTGACTTGCTGCAATTTCTGAGAAAGAAGTTGATTGTGGAACTGCATTGACTGTTTCTACCCGACTCAACGCGTCTGCCACCACATTAGATTCGCCTTTGATATATTCAAATCTGGGTGCATATTGCAGGATGAATTCGATTAATCTGGTACGACGGTCCAGCATTCTCTTTTTTCCTGTCTGCGGTCGTAGGAAAGTTAGTGGTTTGTGATCTGTGCGAATTGTAAAATCTTTACCTTCTAATTGATAGGTGAATTTTTCGATGGCCCGGGCGATTGCATATAGTTCCTTGTCGTATGCACACCACTTCTCTTGAGCTGGTGTAAGTCGTTCTGACAGGAATGCTAACGGCTGCCAACTGGATTCTGCTTGACAACGTTGTTCTAGGACGGCTCCAACTGCTATATCTGAAGCATCAGTTGTTAATCTGAGTTCTGCGTTAGAATCTGGGAAGACTAATTCTGCTGCTTCCTGTATTCCTATCTTTGCCTGTTGATAGACTGCTAATAATTCCTCTGTCCATGTGATTGGTGTTTTATCGTTACGCCGAGGATGACCACGCAGCAGGTCGGTAAGTGGTAATAGTGTTCGTGCTGCATTGGGGTAACAATTACAATAAAAATTTAGGATACCTAGCTGCGTTCGAAGTTGTACGATGGTTTTTGGTGGTTGTAGCAAACGAATAGCTTCCAGGCGTTCCCTTGTTGGTCGAAAACCACAGGCGCTGATATTGTATCCTAAAAAGTTGATATCTTCCTTCAAGAAATGGCATTTGGCTATGTTGATGTGGAGGCCAGCTGCATCTAAACGTTCCAGTACTGCTCGCAAATGTGACATGTGTTCCTCTTCTGTTTTGCTGAAGATAAGGATGTCATCCAAATACACAAAAGTGTTGGGCAGGTCCTTCAATACGTCATCTATAAATCGTTGCCAGGTCTTTGGGGCGTTCATGAGGCCAAACGGCATTCGTATATGTTCGTATAATCCAAACGGGAGGACTATTGCGGTTTTTTCCTGGTCATTCTTGTTGACGGGAATGTTATAGTACGTACGAGTAATATCAATATTTGAGAAAATTTTGTTACCATGGAGCCCAGCGAAAGCATCTTCCAGACGTGGCATTGGGTATTCGTCTCGCTTGGTAACTGCATTTAATTGTCGGAAATCGCCGCAGAGTCGAATATTACCATCTTTCTTGGCTACCACTACTGCTGGAGAGCTCCATGCTCCTTTGGATGGCTGTAAGATACCAACTTTTACCATTGTATCCACTTCTTGTTTTGCTCGTTTCCAGATGTCTGGCCGAAGGCGTCGAGGTTTTGAGCGGATCGGTGGTCCAGCAGTTTCAATGTGAAGTGCGACATTGTGTTTGATCGGTGGGAGCTCCTGTCGGGCTTGAGTGATTGAAGGAAATTCGCTCAGCAGCTGTGCAACGCTATTGTTGATGGATACCACATGAATGTTGGAAGCTGTTGTAGTTCCTTCACTGGTTGGTACTGATGTGAGATTTCGACTGTCTAGCAAGCGTTTTCGTGTTAGATCTGGAATCAACTGAAATTTCGCCAGGAAATCGGCTCCTAGAATCCCGTATGGTACATCTGCTATTATCAGTGTCCATTTGAATGTGCGTGTCAGGCCCAATGATAGGTTAGTTTCAACTGAACCATATGTTGTGATCGGTTTCTTGTTGGCGCCTTCTAATCGAAAACCTGGGTCCAGCCGTTCGTACTTCAGCTGCTTTCCGATATGTGCTGGTATAATCGAAACGTCTGAACCAGTGTCGATGAGGAATGTGCAGTGCAATTTTTGGTCCCGAACAAACATCCGCTGCGACTTGGATTGTATCGAAACAGTCGCAGCCATTCTATTTCGATTTTTTAGTTTAACTGTTGCAATTTTGGGATCGAACATGCTGCATCCTTTTCGGCATTTCCGCGAATCCTTTCCAAACTTTGCATGGAAATAACATACGCCATCTTTGAAAAGGTTTTGACGCTCCATCAGCCTGGATCGGGATTGCGATCGAGGTCGTCTTCTTTCATCTGCTAGCTGCGTGCAGGCGCAGGTGGACTGAGTAGTTGGTGCTCCCGTCGCCATCTGCATGGTTAGCGTTTCGACCGTCTTGGTGAGTGAAGCAATAGCCGTATGCATCTCATTTATCTCCATCCGTAAGTGACGCTGTTCCTCGATTTCTGCTATCTGGAAAGGTACGGCGGCTGAATTTGCAAGTGGATTCCACATTGCAAGTCGATCGGTGTAGAGCAGGTCTGCTGTTTTCGCTGCGTCCTCCAGGTTTTTCTCAGACGTTATGCCAGTGACCAAGCTTCGGATGGACTGGTCTATATTCTTTAGCCATAGACGCCGGAGAAGGCCCAGATCCAAGTAATCGTTTCATTTCTGCCAGTATCTGCGATGGTTTGCCAGAGTAGGTGCGTGCCGATAACAATTCATCGATCTGTTGCTCTTGTGCGACTCCAAACATAGACAGGATGGTCTCTCGGGCTTTCTGGAATTTATTTCTCTCCGATAACCAGATAACTTCTGCGATCGCCAGTAATACTTCATCTGGTAAGGCCAGATAGATCGTAGACATCTTTTCGTCGTCGTCCGTGATATTGTAGCTTTTCAGTACCGCTTCGACCATTAGAAACCACAGATCCGGATCGTTTTTGATGTATCTTGGAATGTTGACTCGGTGCAGAAGTCTCGGTGTTACTTCTGTGAGGCCGGATGCGGTTGAGGAATCTGCTGATCCTTCCATTGTTGCCAGCGCTGCAATGATTTGTTGCTAAGCAATACCGATTAAGTGCGGCACGGTGGTTCCAAAATAATCGTGGTCGCCAATTGTAGCATGGTGTGTACCAGGCTACTAAGAAATACAGTGTTGCCGAAATGAACTGCAGCAAATTTAAAGAACGGTATATTTCGCCAAAGTGTACATCAAGTGTGAACGTCGCCGGAATGATAAATAAATATTGATCGCATAAAATTGACAGCCATATAGTTCGACATCGATATCTGAATAATCTTAATTTTAACAGTAAAAAATAGACGTGTACATATGGCGAGTAAATGACAATTCTTATAACGCGGGGTAAACAATTGTATGAAAAAATTAAATTAAAATTATGACGGAATTGTTTACAAAATTATTATTAAAATTATTATTTATCGAAAGTATTTACAAAATGGTTATTTATCGGAAGTATTTACAATTATTATTTATATACAAAATTATTTATAGTTTTTTGTAGTGTACACCTACAATCCCTCCCTTTGTAAAAAATAAAAAAAATGGAACATTAATTATTAAATAAAACGTACCGGAGGTTTAATACTCCTGCCAAATCTTGTGGTAACTTTCTCGTGGAAGGATCGTGGGTTGTGGTTATTCCATTGTCGGTTCTGTACCGGTTGGTCATCACGACTAAATGGAAGTTCTTCAAAGTTCGTCTGTAAATCTGAGTCCAAAGTACGTGACGCTCTTAATATTCCTCTGGCTGAGGCTGGGGAAGTGACTCCTTGGTTATATTCGTTGCTATCTGTGGATGCCGTTGTCGGGGAGTTGTTATCTGGACGTTCACTTCCTAGAAAGAATGCTGGAATCACGCGGTCCATTGAGACTGTGCGTTGGTCCATTCCATAATCTAGGGTGAGCACTTTTCCTTTACATTTCAGTACTCTAAATGGTCCAGTGTACGGCCGTTGTAGTGGTGTGCGAGATGCATCCTCTCGTACTAAAACATGTGTGCAGGTTGCCAGTTCTGGTGCTACAAAAATTGGAGTCGTGCATTTATGTGTAAACGGTACCGGCCGGAGTGTGTTCATAGCTGCTTGTAATGAGCGGACATATGATTCTGTGGCCTTGGTAACATCAATTCCTTCATCATCCTGCCAAAGTAATCCACCTGGAATCGTAAGCTGAGTGCCAAATGCTAATTGCGCTGAAGAAACATTGGCATCTGATTTTATTGCTGTATGAAGTCCTAGTAAAACCAGTGGTAGTGAATCTAGCCAATCACCAGCAACGCACTTCAATGCTGTTTTCAGTGTTCGATGCCATCGTCAAGTGCTCCATTGGCAATCGGATGATATGCTGTTGTTTTTATGTGGTCAACTCCCAGAATCCTTGTCAGTTCGGTAAAAAGTATACTGGTGAATTGCCTGCCACGATCTGAAGTCAAACGGTGTGGTACTCCATAACGGGAAACCCATTCTCGAACAAAAATGGCAGCGATTGTATTTGCCGATATATCAGCCAAGGGTATGGCTTCAGGCCAGCATGACCATCGATCAATGAATGTGCATAAGTATGTGAATCCTCTGGATTCGGGTAGCGGGCCCACAATATCGATATGGACATGTTGGAATTTTTGCGACTCTGGGAATTTTTCCAGTGGTGATTTTGTATGCCGGTTAACTTTTGACAGTTGACATGGTTGACATGCCTTGACCCAAATTCGGATGTCCTTCGTTGCATTCGGCCACCAGTATTGTGAAGTAATAGCTTTTACTGTGCTGTTTTGGCCACTGTGTGCTATGTTGTGGATAGAGTTGAAAATTTTCTGCCGAAGCCGTTCTGGTATGACTGGTCGTTGGATTCCCTGGAAAATATCACAAAATATGTGGTTCCCATCTCGTTCTACTGTTATAAACGTGTGATTGCCATATCCATTTTGGCGCATCTGCTCGATCTCTACATCTCCATTCTGACTTGCTGCAATTTCTGAGAAAGAAGTTGATTGTGGAACTGCATTGACTGTTTCTACCCGACTCAACGCGTCTGCCACCACATTAGATTCGCCTTTGATATATTCAAATCTGGGTGCATATTGCAGGATGAATTCGATTAATCTGGTACGACGGTCCAGCATTCTCTTTTTTCCTGTCTGCGGTCGTAGGAAAGTTAGTGGTTTGTGATCTGTGCGAATTGTAAAATCTTTACCTTCTAATTGATAGGTGAATTTTTCGATGGCCCGGGCGATTGCATATAGTTCCTTGTCGTATGCACACCACTTCTCTTGAGCTGGTGTAAGTCGTTCTGACAGGAATGCTAACGGCTGCCAACTGGATTCTGCTTGACAACGTTGTTCTAGGACGGCTCCAACTGCTATATCTGAAGCATCAGTTGTTAATCTGAGTTCTGCGTTAGAATCTGGGAAGACTAATTCTGCTGCTTCCTGTATTCCTATCTTTGCCTGTTGATAGACTGCTAATAATTCCTCTGTCCATGTGATTGGTGTTTTATCGTTACGCCGAGGATGACCACGCAGCAGGTCGGTAAGTGGTAATAGTGTTCGTGCTGCATTGGGGTAACAATTACAATAAAAATTTAGGATACCTAGCTGCGTTCGAAGTTGTACGATGGTTTTTGGTGGTTGTAGCAAACGAATAGCTTCCAGGCGTTCCCTTGTTGGTCGAAAACCACAGGCGCTGATATTGTATCCTAAAAAGTTGATATCTTCCTTCAAGAAATGGCATTTGGCTATGTTGATGTGGAGGCCAGCTGCATCTAAACGTTCCAGTACTGCTCGCAAATGTGACATGTGTTCCTCTTCTGTTTTGCTGAAGATAAGGATGTCATCCAAATACACAAAAGTGTTGGGCAGGTCCTTCAATACGTCATCTATAAATCGTTGCCAGGTCTTTGGGGCGTTCATGAGGCCAAACGGCATTCGTATATGTTCGTATAATCCAAACGGGAGGACTATTGCGGTTTTTTCCTGGTCATTCTTGTTGACGGGAATGTTATAGTACGTACGAGTAATATCAATATTTGAGAAAATTTTGTTACCATGGAGCCCAGCGAAAGCATCTTCCAGACGTGGCATTGGGTATTCGTCTCGCTTGGTAACTGCATTTAATTGTCGGAAATCGCCGCAGAGTCGAATATTACCATCTTTCTTGGCTACCACTACTGCTGGAGAGCTCCATGCTCCTTTGGATGGCTGTAAGATACCAACTTTTACCATTGTATCCACTTCTTGTTTTGCTCGTTTCCAGATGTCTGGCCGAAGGCGTCGAGGTTTTGAGCGGATCGGTGGTCCAGCAGTTTCAATGTGAAGTGCGACATTGTGTTTGATCGGTGGGAGCTCCTGTCGGGCTTGAGTGATTGAAGGAAATTCGCTCAGCAGCTGTGCAACGCTATTGTTGATGGATACCACATGAATGTTGGAAGCTGTTGTAGTTCCTTCACTGGTTGGTACTGATGTGAGATTTCGACTGTCTAGCAAGCGTTTTCGTGTTAGATCTGGAATCAACTGAAATTTCGCCAGGAAATCGGCTCCTAGAATCCCGTATGGTACATCTGCTATTATCAGTGTCCATTTGAATGTGCGTGTCAGGCCCAATGATAGGTTAGTTTCAACTGAACCATATGTTGTGATCGGTTTCTTGTTGGCGCCTTCTAATCGAAAACCTGGGTCCAGCCGTTCGTACTTCAGCTGCTTTCCGATATGTGCTGGTATAATCGAAACGTCTGAACCAGTGTCGATGAGGAATGTGCAGTGCAATTTTTGGTCCCGAACAAACATCCGCTGCGACTTGGATTGTATCGAAACAGTCGCAGCCATTCTATTTCGATTTTTTAGTTTAACTGTTGCAATTTTGGGATCGAACATGCTGCATCCTTTTCGGCATTTCCGCGAATCCTTTCCAAACTTTGCATGGAAATAACATACGCCATCTTTGAAAAGGTTTTGACGCTCCATCAGCCTGGATCGGGATTGCGATCGAGGTCGTCTTCTTTCATCTGCTAGCTGCGTGCAGGCGCAGGTGGACTGAGTAGTTGGTGCTCCCGTCGCCATCTGCATGGTTAGCGTTTCGACCGTCTTGGTGAGTGAAGCAATAGCCGTATGCATCTCATTTATCTCCATCCGTAAGTGACGCTGTTCCTCGATTTCTGCTATCTGGAAAGGTACGGCGGCTGAATTTGCAAGTGGATTCCACATTGCAAGTCGATCGGTGTAGAGCAGGTCTGCTGTTTTCGCTGCGTCCTCCAGGTTTTTCTCAGACGTTATGCCAGTGACCAAGCTTCGGATGGACTGGTCTATATTCTTTAGCCATAGACGCCGGAGAAGGCCCAGATCCAAGTAATCGTTTCATTTCTGCCAGTATCTGCGATGGTTTGCCAGAGTAGGTGCGTGCCGATAACAATTCATCGATCTGTTGCTCTTGTGCGACTCCAAACATAGACAGGATGGTCTCTCGGGCTTTCTGGAATTTATTTCTCTCCGATAACCAGATAACTTCTGCGATCGCCAGTAATACTTCATCTGGTAAGGCCAGATAGATCGTAGACATCTTTTCGTCGTCGTCCGTGATATTGTAGCTTTTCAGTACCGCTTCGACCATTAGAAACCACAGATCCGGATCGTTTTTGATGTATCTTGGAATGTTGACTCGGTGCAGAAGTCTCGGTGTTACTTCTGTGAGGCCGGATGCGGTTGAGGAATCTGCTGATCCTTCCATTGTTGCCAGCGCTGCAATGATTTGTTGCTAAGCAATACCGATTAAGTGCGGCACGGTGGTTCCAAAATAATCGTGGTCGCCAATTGTAGCATGGTGTGTACCAGGCTACTAAGAAATACAGTGTTGCCGAAATGAACTGCAGCAAATTTAAAGAACGGTATATTTCGCCAAAGTGTACATCAAGTGTGAACGTCGCCGGAATGATAAATAAATATTGATCGCATAAAATTGACAGCCATATAGTTCGACATCGATATCTGAATAATCTTAATTTTAACAGTAAAAAATAGACGTGTACATATGGCGAGTAAATGACAATTCTTATAACGCGGGGTAAACAATTGTATGAAAAAATTAAATTAAAATTATGACGGAATTGTTTACAAAATTATTATTAAAATTATTATTTATCGAAAGTTCCCGGGAACACTTTTCAGACTTTTTTTTTTTTTGGCTGTATGTCTATTAAAGCAGCCAGTATTAATACTGGAACGTTAATTTACCGTCGTTTTATCAGAAATATAAATGAACAGTTTCGATTAAATCGATATATAATATATATATACATATATAGGGAACATTATTTCAGACAAATGGTGTATGCAAGACGTAAATATAATTTTTATTTTGCGAAATGATTAATTTTTAAAAGTGCAAAACAAGAAATTTTTCAAAGAAGTGAAATGATGTTATACTGTAAAATCAAAGAAGTAGAATAAGTTGTTATCATTACTTAATTTAATGGTTATGGTACAGATTCTTCATATTCGTTGTATGGTAATTTTTCACAAATTTTTTGAAACATATATTATGCTAAAGTCTGTTATGAATGAAAATGTTAATATTAATTAGACTTATGTATGTGTACATGGAATTAAAAAAAAAAAAATACTGTATGAAAATACAAAATGTACGACGAAATCACTAACATATAAATGTAAAATCGTTTTTGAAGAGTAAACTTACATTTAATATATCGTTGTTTCAGCTGCAATGCTGCGAGAAATAATTATTTTATTTTATGAATGTAACTTAAATTCAGTTGCATTTTTACATATTATATTCATGTACGTAAGTTTATTAGAATAGATATTTCTTTTGCATATTTAGGTGAACCAAGTTCGTAATATATAATTCCCAAATAAATTATTCTGGTGTAAATTAACAGAAACCTATAAATGAAAAGTGAGTTGGCTTTTAGTTTTTATGTAAAATTTATTTTTTTTTTTAGTTTGATGGTTTTTTTGCCGAACAAAAGTTCATATCATACAAAAAAACTTAATACATTTTTGTGTTTTGAATTTCTAGGGTATAGTTTACTATTTGAAGTGAAAATTATTTTTAATGGAGTTCCCGCTGTGATGAAATGAGCGAAAAACAAATTGGAATGTAATCTATTATTTAAAAAATTATCTTAGTTATTGTAACAAGTAGATTAACTAACGTTTTTGGAAAAAAATGGATTTATAAGTGTTAAATTGTTTATGAACTACGAAATGTTTGGATTATGTACTTTTATACTTAAATTTGTGCATTTATATTTTAATGAAAATAATTTTTTTTGTAATACAGTGCTTATTTATGTCTAATAACTTTTAAAAATTAGGTCACCGAGTATCTGTACTGTTATATTTGTAAAGAGTACACTTTAATTTTGACAGATCTTGAGATAACAAATTTATAAAAAATGGATAAGTATTTATATAGAATAGAACAATTTTATTTACTTTAATTTATATAATTGTTTTTGAAAGCAGTTATTCAGATATACGATTATACAACATGAGTGTAATATCAATTTTATAAAATGTTTTTAGTGTTGTGAAACAAAAAGTAACAAAATCATATAATTTTAGAATAATCGTTATGTCAGTTATATAACTTTTTTGCTTTACTTATATCATAGCTGGAATTATAAATGTTTTAAAACCAAATTTTAAACTAACATAATGGATTACAAAATATTAATTACAATTGTACCATGTTTTATTATCATTTAGAAACGGGTACAGTTAAATTTATAAAGTTCATTTTATAGAAGTAACGAAATTATATTTAATTTTGTAATGAATTTTTCGAAGTTATGGAAGGATAATTGACTATTGGTAGTGTGCATATTTTTCTTGAAAAATTTTAAGTTACATGCATGTAATTATACATGGTTAAGAGAATTCTGTTTAAATAATAATATTAAAACTTTGAAAAAAATATCCATTATGAATGTACTGTTTTATAAATATAAATGATATTTTGCTCAAGCATACAGAACCCCCACTGCATGATGTGTAATGTTCGAAATTTTAGGGAAATTTATTAAAGGTAAATTTCTTTACGTAAGTAATAATCAAATATAAATGCAAAATATAGAAATTGGTAGTAAATTAAATTACACAATTGCTATACTTTATTAAATAAGGACTATTATTTGAATATATATGCTAATGAGAGAAAAATGTTCTCACTGACCTACCTATTTCTAAAATATTTGAACCAAATTTTATGTCTTCTTTTTTTTGTGTAAGACTAGAATTTAATGTATTCATTTATGATTAAGGAAAAAATCGCATGTAGTAGATTTCTATAAAGTGTTTAGTTTTTATAAATTCCCCCTTTTAAAAATGTTTTTTGAAGGTAAGGAAAAAACTAAAGATCTATAAAACAAGGATATCTCGGAAGTTTTATTAAAAAATAAACCACATAGTTTTTCTTCCGTTAAACATTTTTTGTGAGAAAAATTTATTACAGGGTATCAGAATATATAATCAATTTATCAGTTATGTGATATGAGTAAGTAATGAACAGGAAATTGTTAAATTTTGATTTTTTTTTCTCATAAAATTGTATAATCGAAAAGGAAGTTCATATTTAATGTAAATTAATGAAATATTTTCAACAAATGTTCTGGAGTTCACTAAAACCTATAATAAACAATATTTAAATGACGTAAATGACAAATGGGTAACGTGTAAAAAATTTAAAATGGAGCGCTAAAAAATTCAACTCAAACAAAAATTATTTTCAGTTCTACCTATCCATTAGATTAATTTGATTTCAAGACTGAAGAAATGTACAGATTCAAATTCTAAGTTATTGGTAATCAAGGAGTAATTTTGTTACATTTATTTTATTCAAGTGTAAATATACATAATATGCACATATTTCTTTAATGTAAGGAGCAGAAACTTATTAAATTAGTTTTGTTCAACAATTGTTGATACTTTTAACAAACAGTATTATTTCTTTTAGCATAACATAAATATTTGAAATTTGCAAGTTTACTGTTACCTGAAAAATCTTTAAGTTTAGACAATTGATTAGCCTGATAATTGATTAATATATGACATCTGCAGTTCAAACAAAAAAATCTAATGATTTGAGATTAAAATAGAAATATTGGTAGATTTTAAGATGAGATCTGAAACGAGTTATAATACAAATTATTCACCTTATGATTTTATATTTAGTAATATATAAGATAAATTTATTGTTGAGAAATGCCAGGTTATTATACCAAATTTTAATTTAGTGTTCTCTGTACTGTTAAATACAAAATTTCTAACAATATTCGACAGTTTTAAATTTAAGAAGTGTAACTGAAAAAAAATTGTAACCGTTTTACTTTTTACAAATATTCTGTTTTTTCAAAAAAAAGGTTATAAAATATAAACTTTTCTCTATAACTCAAAATTTGAATCCCACCAGTACTTCAACAATAAATCTTAAAACACTTGTTAATCATTCATTGATTTTTTAGTTCTAATATTGCAAACAATAAAGTAAAACTTGTTACTATGAACTCACGAATAATAAATTAATTTTTCAACAAAACAAAGTATTAAATCAATTTAACAGTTTTGTCCGGCGATTTGCAAATATACTTTTCCATTTTAACAATATGAAATATAAGATTCATAAGAAAACAAAATTGAAAATAACAATACACGAAAGTACATAAACCGCAAGGCAAATGAAAGTAATAAATTGAAGTGCGTTTAAACATTGTTGAAACAGAATGAATTTTGAAAACTAACAGTTATGTTTCATAAAACTTGTTTATTTTCAAACCATGTACAGGGTGCAACAGCATAACTTCCTTTTTTAAAATGCATCACTTTTTTTCTACTAATTTTTTTAAAGAAATAATAACAGGAAATCGAAATAAAACTGCAAAAATGGGATCTAGAGTATGTAATTTGATTTTCTGTTATTATTTCTTTAAAAAATTTAGTAGAAAAAAAGTGGCGCATTTTAAAAAAAGGAAGTTATGCTGCCGCACCTGTATATTGTATATTACTTTGTAATTATATCTAATTATGTTCATTTTGGAGCACAACAATTTTTCTCCTGCCGAATCAAATATCCCTTATACGATAATTGCATAAAACACAACATTTCAAAGTTTAGATTATACGTTTTAATTCATTTTTTAGCTTTTATTAATACAATTAAAAATTTGCCGCTACATGAGAAATGAAAATAAAAACAATGATAAGATAAAGAAATATCATTGGCCATAAAATACAGCGTTCTGATTGGGCGCACTTTTCTGAGATTTATCCGTTCGTCGTTGAATCGCCTATTTCGCAGAGTGATTTTATCATAAAGCCCCAAAAAAAAAGTCTGAAAAATGTTCCCGAGACAGTCGTGTCTCGAGTGACGGCGATACGATAATTGCTTGTCGCATCGCGTCAGTGGGCGCTCTCCCTAACACATTACATTATGCATTAATAATTTTTCTATTATTTTCACTAAGCATTGGTTTTAGTAAATAAAAGCCGAATAAAAAGTAATTATCTAAAGTAAGATAAACTGCAGCATTTAGCACCATTATTTACAATTAACTTAAAATATGAAACTTCAGAATTAGTCTTACTTTTTGTTACAATCCTAAAATAAAAAGCAATAAAATTAAATATACATTTTACAGAATAATGTATGTGCACATATTCAGAATTTACTTTTATGTTATAACTTTTTTTTTTTTTTTTTCATTCACAAATGTTAAAGGTTTACTGTAGTAAAGTTAACGATCTATAAAAAACTAATGCAATGGGGTGGAGGAAAAATAAACTAGTGACAAGAAACTTCTGATAAGGACCATATTTTTTCAAATTTAATGATATAAAAACGTTAAACTAATTTCAATATTTTTACTTTGAAAAAATTACTATTAAACTTATTAAAACAGAAGTAATGCTCTATTTTTGAATGTTTGGGTACCATTTTTTGCTAGAATGTAATAATATACAAATGGTTTGTACCCAAAAGTTCATCTTTTAAAAGAGTAATAAATAATACAATAAAAGTAATGAAGAGGGTTACTAAACATATGCAAATAAATTATGGTCGAGCATAAACCTCAACTTGCCATTACACACGAAATAAAATTTCAAAATGAAGTGCATTGCACCGAGCGATAATAGATGATTTATTAGTCAGTTTTAAAAAAATATTCATACAATATTAAATGCAATGAGTTAAATACGATAAAAATAAAAATATTTATTTTTAACCCTCATTTTCGACTTATTTTGGTTCTAAACTTACAAAATACAAATCAATTTTTTATCGGTAAAAATTTAAAGCTTTTAATTAATTGTATAATTTGTAATTTCTTGTTTAATCTTTAACTTGAAAGTTAATATCAAAATTACAAATTACTTAACAATTTGTAATTATACGTTCCTGAAGTATTAAACCAAATTTAGTATATTATCAGTATTTCTAAACATCTAATGTTTGTTCAATATTACAGTTTTAAATTTACCAGATCTGAAATAAGGCTGCTTTTTTAGTAAAAATGATATATATAATTGGAGAAAATTTACTTTCAGTAACATCGATACATAACTTTAAACAGGAAAAATTGAAATATATGACAAAAAAATATAAAAATAAATAACAAAATAAGAAACAATTATGATATATTGTAGTGAAAAAATATATAATTATAGAAAATAAAATCGGTTTATAACGGAAAAATCAATTTCAGCCAGGGTATTATTATAAATTGTATAATTAGGTGCAGAAATTTAATAATTACCATTTCTGAAATTAAATAAGCACAGTATAAAAATAAATGAAAAATATATTGATTATGGTAGAAAAAAGTTTAAATACAATCACGCAATTTATGATGTTTCTTAACTGGAGCTAAAATATAAAAAATAAGATTATTTATAAAAAAATAAATACAGGCAGCCTTGAAGGACTATTTAAAAAAGTACAAAATAAAACAATAATCGGAAAAGTATTAAAGTAAGAAATATAATAACACAGATGAAACATAAAACAGGTATATATGAAAAAATAGTACTACTGAAACAAAAGAAGCTGCTATTACATGAAAAAAACAACAATCATGATGAAATTATGAACACAAAAGAGCAATATAAAAATATAATAACTAGTAAATGAAAATATAATAAATTAAACAATAAAACTGAACAAATTTGTTCCTAACATATCATATTAAGAAAAAAATGTAAAGTAAATTGAAAAACTATATTAAATCCAAAATACAATTTGACGAAAATTGCAATAAAACACAATCATATCATTTTTATAAAATATAATAATATACATGCTACATGATTATTCTTACGGTTAAATCGTTGTTTACAATTAGGACATAACT
This sequence comes from Icerya purchasi, assembly GCA_039619475.1. Taxonomy (NCBI): domain Eukaryota; kingdom Metazoa; phylum Arthropoda; class Insecta; order Hemiptera; family Monophlebidae; genus Icerya; species Icerya purchasi. Next base: position 588,266,625 of record CM077115.1, read on the forward strand.
GCCTAAAACGTTCTATACCGTAAGAACTGTTAATATGTCTAATTCAATTTTTATTACGGCGAAGAAAGAAAATTAAAAAAACATGTAAAAACAAATCCGATAAAATACGTAAAAAACCATAAACAACAATGCTACACAAAACGAAGCGATTTTGAATCCAATTCCGATTCTTTTATACTAGTTATATCGAGTACTTTGTGGACTATATAGCCTGTGTTAAAAACATAGCTCCGGTTGTATCCCGATGGGCTTCTTAAAAAATCAGCTTTTTGAAATATATTTCAATGTATCGATTAATATTTCGACACAAAATTGGCTTTTATCACAATCTGATTCAAAAACTGGTATGAGATATGATAATTCAAATAAGTACTATGTTTTGATAATAAAATAACATGAAGTTCGTGATGAGCTATGCATTAAATTTTGATTATTACTTGCAAACGTATATATAAATGTTTATTTCATTGTTAATGGTAATGTATAGCATCATTGAAAAAACAAAAGCATTAATCAAAAGTAGTGTAAATCCAGAAGAACAGAATGAATATGCATTTCCAAGTTGTATTTCTACGTTACATAGGACAGAAGCTGAAGAAAGTGAAGATCTTAAATTTTTCATATATGGTACTTTCTTTTTACCATTCTAGATAAAATGATCATAAATCATTGTAAATATTTTGTTAAAACGGAGGAAATAAAATACAATTTTATTAATAAAATTATTGGATTAGTGTAAATAAAAAAAAATCAACAAAACCGGTATTTTTAGGTAACTTTGAATAGTAAAATTTTATTTTCAGTTGGTAGAGTCAAAAACATTTCTTGTATTTTTTGTAATTAAATAAGATATATGTTTATTAACGTGATATATTTATTTTAATTTAAAATGCAGTAAGTTTTGAAGGTGAACAGTGCTTATTTGTCCGAAAGGTTAACATGTAGTATATTTAACGTGAGTTTTACCGAACATAATTACACGGTTATGCAGTAGTTATCTAAAATTTCCTCCGCTATACATCACATTTTAATTAATGACGTAATTTTACTTAATAATAAACTTAAAAAATGAAACTTGTGTACGTTAATAAAAAATGTCAGTTTTGTTCACACTTTAATGTCACTCTTAATCGTACATAATAACTTTTATTATGCATGAATACTTTATGTGTTATCTGTATTTATTTGATTAGTTTTAGCTAATTTTTGAACTGGTATTTAACCTAATAGCTCGTAAAATGATTTCCTATGTTTTAGAATTAACGAAAGATAGAAAATTATGCGTAACGTAGTGTATTAATAAATGTTAGTAATTTTATTATTACCAAAATAAAATCTTTATTGATATTATTCTATAATTTTATCTTAAAATTCAATATTTTATTTCCTTATCCATAAAATAAATTAATTATTTTATTTTATTTTGTCTTTGTGTGGCACTAATTATTGCTGTATTACAGATATTTTGCGAGTAATTAAGGATCCAGAAAGGAATGAAACGTTAGGAGATTTAAATGTTATTCAAGAAGACAGTGTTCAGGTGAAAATGATCATTTTCACGTAATTATTTCGTATAGTTTTTATTGTACTTTATAATGCACTTTCACATATTGAAAGAAACAACTTAATACGTATTATTTTAAACGTTAATAGAACAATTTTTAATGAAAAATAAATGCCCTCTGCTGATTTTTTTGTGATAGATAAATAATATTTCTACGTATTACGTTGCTGATTGCATTTTTAAATTGTTTTAAGCTGGTATTTTTATGTTTTGGACTTTTAGAAATCTCATAGATTTTTTTCATCCTATTATAAGTTTTACACGTTGTATTTACTATAGTAAATTTCCCTTTATGCAAATAATATTTTTTATTCCTCACCTCCTGAAATATTTTTTTTTTTTTTTATGATTTAACCATTTCAAGTTCGAAAAAATTACGTTTCTTATTTGATTTTAAATTTTCATGAATTAATGTTAGTCATTAATTTAGTATACATGTTTATACATCATTGCGTACGTTTGCACTCATGTACTTGAAAAAAGAAATTACTTGTATATTCATTATTATAAATTTTTTTTTGTTTATATCCTATATAATAAATGTTTAACCGAATGTCACCCGATTTTGAGTATAAGTTTACAGCATTGGTAATCGAACGGAAAGATAATAATTTTTTCATTATAGCGATAAAAAATCATATTATAAAAAAAGATATTCTGAAAATATTACACACGAATCCTATATTTATAATACAGTTTAAAATAAAAGTGTTCACATATTATTGAAATATAAAAGCAATTTACAACAGAAAGTTTTCTGTTAAAACTGTTGGGATAACGAGTCTAAAAAAAGCGCTTTTTTGAGAGTAATTTTTAAAGAGACTATTAAAGTTATTTCATTAAAGTTTTTTGCACATAGTTATATGACATTTCAAGAACATTCAGTAATTTTTTCGTCAAAAAATATTCATAAGCAAGCCAGTGAGAGCGAACTGACGGAGGCCATTTCAAAAAAATACGTTTTGCGGTGTCCACGATAACTCGTTACAAAATCATCCGAAACACGAATAGTTGGAAAAAATGGTTAATTTAGAAGTAAATCTAGGTTGCAACGTTGTTCTTTTATTTTTAAATTTTTTTTTCAATTTTTGGCGGTCGGATGAAGTCAAAACCACGATATTTAACCTAAAAATGGCGCCATTTTGTAGCTGTAAAATCGGTCTCAAGTGAAAAAAAAAGAAAAGAAGAACGTTGCGACCTAGTAAAATATGTATTATAAAACTGTGTTCAACATGAATCGGATCGGTACAGAAGTTTTAGAGATATCGTGTCCACCGATTTCAAAAAAGTCATTTCGAGAAAAACGCGTTTAAAATTTTAAACTATGAAAATTGGAAGAAAAATTTTTTTTTTCTCACTTAAACTGAATCGTCGATGTCAGCACCATAGATCAAGGTACCTTCTGCACTTGCAATGTCTAAGGTTTCCTTTTGCTCCATTCTTTCCATTATTCTAGCCTTTTTTGTCTGAAGCGCAGCTTTTTGTTGGGCTCTTTGAATTTGCGTTTCATCGGCTGTTTGAACGTACTGGTGAGCACTTGGGCCGACGATGATTTTTATCTCTTGTAGGAAGATTAGTAATGCAAAATTGCCTTCATTGGAAAACATTTGTTGCAATTTCTACTAAAATGGGGCTACTGGATAAAATTTTTGGAGTGATCTTCCAAATAAGTTGATTTAGGCTTTCGTTATTGTTTTGAGTAAATCCATCAACACATCGCTCTAAAAGCTCGTCTTTGCTTAAATCTTCATAAATGAGCTCGATTGCTTTTGTTACATCATCCAGAAAAGATTCATAATCGTGCTGGAAATTAAAAATTTTTGATAAGCGCACCACAAGTCAGCGCCAGCCAAACACTTATGATGCTGTGGATTTTTGTTCGTTGATTTATAATGGAAAAAGGTCGCTGAAATCGCATCTTTCATTTTTTGCACTGAATCACAATTTCTTCTGATTGCTAATCTATAATACACCGTTAATTTATCAATTGTTTTACCAGTGAGTTTTCCTTTTCCAGAGAGACTTCTGCTTCTTCTAACATAGTTTGTCCAGCCCTTTTCCGGTTTTTATTTCTGTCTCTCCTGTTGTGTTTTTTACAAGATCACGTAGCCGTTTGTCGATCCTTTTTTGAACGTGGCCGACGCATTTTTATTTATTTATTACAAAGTCTTCGTCATATGGATGGCATTGAATTACACCGGTGTACGTTTTACTATCACCGTCGCCGATGTAATTTTTATACTTGACGTCGTACTTTTCCTCCGATCGTTGAAACATTTCTTTTATTACTGATACTTCCATGTTTCCTGTAGGTCCAATGTGATTTACTCCACATTCACCATGTTCCACGTGCCTAGTATGTCCATCCTCCAAATTCTATTATATTTAATTTTTTCTCCCAAGTTTTATACCTTTAACAGTGCCTACTTTTAAAGCAAATATCTAGAACATTTCCAGTGTAATATCTTATTAATGAAGAAACACCATATAACGAAAAGAAACCTCGTTTTTTCCAGGTACCATCACCGACTAGGCCTTTTGAAAGAGAAGGAAGCAGCTGCTCCGGTTAACTGCCTGCCGCTTTCGGCCGGCTTAAAAGGAGTGCAGCGCACAGCTTACTATCTTAATGAGTTTTACTCCAAATGACCTGAGGTTTTGGGAAAATATTTCTAAGAATTTGTACTTTTATATGAAAATTTTTCAAAAAAACGGATTTTTCAAAGTGGTTATTCCATACCCCCCCCCTAACAGAGATACAATCTTTGATTTTTTTTTTTTTTTTATTTGTTTATTACATTATATTGAAAAATAATTTGTTTTTTGATTTAACTTCTTAAAGTATTTTAGGCCCAAAAATACAGTTCTTCGCGCATGAAAGTACTAAAAAAATTGAGTGAAATTTGATATGCCAACAATGGTTATAAATTGATGCTGAAAATTTTGTATATTGTTGTTTTCCTTAAATAAAAGTTGTGAAAAATGGAAAATTTCTTTACATCTGTTGTAGTCAAATTGTGTTCGATTATCAATGTTGTAAACTTATACTCAAAATTGGGTTAAGCATAATAAATACAAAAAAAGTTAATAAAAAAACGAAAAATATTTATTTCATCGGTCAATTGTCAAGAAACAATAAAAAGAAAATTTTACATATCATGTAGACGATTACGTAATATTCCCCTTAAACTTTTTTCCTTTTTTATATTTTTAAATGAATGTCGCAGTTTCGATAAATTATTGCATTTCCTAAACTCAGTATTACAAAATTATATTTCACGAAAAAAAAGATTTATTTCTGTTACTGATTTGTTTTGATAATTGCGTGAGAATTCATTTTTATGTAGAAAGTTCAATGCTTAAGCAATTCGCTATTTAACTGTTTTTACAACAATTAACTTTTTTCCAAAGTGTTTCTGTTATATAAATTATTTCTGAAAATAATTGTACAACTGGTTTTATATTTTATATCAATGAGTGTGCTGTATACCTACAGCGATATTGTTTTAATAAAATTATCCGTTTTAAAATTTATCACTCAAATTTGTTGAAGTTTTTCTATGTTTGTTATTATTATTTAAACAGATAATTGATTCCTTTGGTTTGGACTATAAAGAGATAAAGGTCGAATTTATTCCAACTATTGCACACTGTAATTTAGCCACACTTATCGGATTATGTATAAGAACAAAGTTGGAAAAAACCTTACCTAAAAAATATAAGGTAGAAATTTGTATTAAACCCGGCGCTCACAACACCGAAGCATCAAGTAAGTTTTATTGATATCAGTTTACTTGCTTATATGTTGCATTTAAATTAATTATATTAATTTTTAAAATCACAAGTCAAATTTAAATTTTATTCTCGTTACATTGAAATCGTAATTAATAACACTATCTGATGGCTTAATGTATTAGATACTTTTTTGTCATCTTGAATTAGAGAACTAATTGCAACATTTTGAATAAAACATTTGTTATAGATTTGTTCCCAAACAATTTTTATATTTTAACCTAAATACTTGAATAATTTATATTAATTGTTTGCGGAAAATGTAATTTCATTGTAAAGTTATATTTTTATCACCAAAGAATTTTTACACATTGTTTTTCCATATTAAATTTATAAAAGAAGTTGTTTTATTGGATTCATTATTTTTCATATTGAGGATTTTCGTTTTAAACAAACTTTTAATTTGTACAAAATTTAAACAGAAATATTTGGAATTCAGTCCGTATTCGATTCATTAAAAATTTTTACAAACTGCAATAAACTGAAAATATTTTTAGAAAGCATTATATAAATGTGCAAGGACACAATAAATACATATTTATTTACATATTTTTGTTTAACAATTATTGCATCAGTATATGTTGATATATAAAAAGAACGTATTCTTGAAAAAAAGAGTAAATAAATTTGTAAATTTGTTTCTTTTTTTTGTGGCGCGTCAACTACGGACATTAATTTAACACAAGTGAAATTTTTGGAAGTGTCAATGTGCTGCAGTGGGAATCGAACTCGGTTTTACCTGAATGAAACACCATTTTTTTTTTAAAATAATTTGCGGGTCCCACAAGGCAATTGCCCGTCTGTGGGTTCCCAATATAATTATATCGTTTATTCATCATCTACATCTTAAATCTAATACATTATATTGCCTAACCAACTAAGCCATGATAGCTAGCTCTTATAAAGGACCTAGCCGGATAAGTTAGTTAAAACTGCCTATGAACGCATCGTGATAATAAGTATATTCATTTATTCAGCACAAGTTTCAAAGCGAAGAAAGCCCATTTTGGACTGAAAAAATGGGTTTTCACGTTTTTAGTCTTGTTCCACCATTTCAAAAATTCTCTTCTAATTTTCAAGGACATTTTTAGCATTAAAATACACAACATAGTTTTTTTTTTTGAGAAAACCATATTTTTTATTTTCATTTTTATCGTGTTTTTAAAATTTTAAACGCTTATAAAAATTTGAATGTCGCGCCAAAAAATCCGAAAAAATTCATGATAATGTAATTTGAGAATCCCTAGAAGTTCATTCAAGGTTTTTTAAATTGGTCATCTAGAGGCTGAGATATCACAAAAAAAAATTGGAAAACACTTTATATTCAATTTTGAAATTGAATTAGCATATTTTGCGCTAAAAACTTAGAAATCATCATTTTTAGTGCTGAATGAGAGAGCATACTGCATACTTATTATCCCGATGCGTTTATAGGCAGTTTTAACTCGCTTATCCGGCTAGGTCCTTTATAAAAGCCACAGCTACCATGGCTTAGTTGGTTAGGCAATGGCGTTTCATTCAGGTAAAACCAGGCTCCATTCCCACTGCAGCACATTGACACTTTCAAAAATGTCACTTGTTTTAAATTAATGTCCGTAGTTGACGCGCCACAAAAAAAACAAAAAAAAACAAATTTATAAATTTATTTATTTTTTCCTCCAAGAATACGTCCTTTTTATATATCAACGTATACTAATTCATCATTTTTAGTGCTGAATAAGAGGGCATATTTATCATATCGATCCGTTCATAGGCAGTTTTAATCCACTGATCTGACTAGGCCCTTTGGTTGTAAATATAAAGGACTGCTCAGCAAATATTATAATTTACTCTATAGCAAGAAGCAAAACTTCGACTTAAAACCGCAGAAGGAAAATTTTTCTTCATTAATACAAACTGTTTGAAGTCACAAGAAGAGGTGAGTGATCGGATAATGTAAGAACTAATAATGGATTAGATTAAAAAATCAGGGAGCCTCCGTAAATCAGCTTTCTTTAACAAGCCATTGCGGTTCACCATTAATTTATTTAGATTCCTTTTCAGTTTATAAAAAAAAAAAAAATCTGATTGAAACATGAAATTTGTCAACATTTTGTTTTGCAACTGTTTGTTTAAGGATATAATTTGAAGAGTAGTTAGGCAATCTGAATCGAATCGTGGGCTAATACTAACGGGAAATCCAAACGCGCTACTCCGGACACTATTTTGTAGTAGGCTGCCATTGTTTCGAAAATATTTTATGAATAATTTCAATAAAATCATTTGAGAAGTATTTGTATTGTCGATACACATAACCAAATGACGAACAACGTTTCTTGAAACTTTTTTTTTTCTTTTTTATTTTATTATTATTTTTATTGATACAATCTTAATTTATAATTAAATAAGTATCTACTTTAATAAATGTTGCTTTAAACTAAGCCAAACCCGTATGGTAGCAACAGTCCATTGACCACTGCTCCTAATATATTATATATTTACAATAGCTCCGACCCTTTAACCGAGCTCTAACTCGCATCACTGTATCTGGTATTCCTATTCCATATGCTATCTTGGCCTTTTTTTAAATAGCCGCCTCACATTCCATGAGCACATTAATTTTCTCTATAAATCCTGTCTTAAAAGACTTAATCTCCTTAAATCTCTCTCTCCCCTCAGATGGGGAGGCGATCCGTTTATCCTTCTAATTCTTTTCAAAGCCATCATCCGGTCCAAGCTCGACTATTGTTCCTTTATCTACGGTAATTCTTTTAAGTCTCTCCTCGCTAAACTCGACGCGATCCAGAACTCTTGCCTCCGTTTGTGCATTGGAGCCTTGAAATCCCCCCCCCCCCCCATTTCCGCAGTTCTATCAGAGTCGGTTGCCCAACCACTGTTTATTCGCCGTTCTCAGCTTGGGTATCGCTTCTTAATTAAACGGCTTCCCATCTCCTGGTCCAAACTTATTTCCTCCTATCTATATATCGAAAACTGCTGGCGTTTTTCTCCTCATAAAATCCCAATCCTGTCGCTCATTGCTACCCGTCTTTCTAATTTTTCTTCTGTTGTTCTTTCCTACAACACTCTCCCGTACTTCTTTCATGATTTCAATAGCCTATAACAGCCTATCAAATTTTCCTCTCTCCCACTTCGAGCCAATTCCTCCTCTCACGGTGCAGTCAACAATGAATTTCTTCATTTGTTGAATTCCTCTTTTCCTGCTCATGTATTGATCTTTACTGATGGTTCCAAGAGCGAGGGCAGCGTGGGTGGTGCGTTTACTGCTCCGTCGCTTCGACATTCTGAGTCCTTCCGGCTTCCTTCCTTCTGCTCTATTTTTTCTACCGAGTCGATCGCCATCCTTCAGGCTAGCTCTTATATTTCCTCTTTAAGCGATCTTTCCCAATTCCTCATTATTTCGGACTCTAAGGGCGTCCTTCAAGCCCTATCCTCTCCTCCTTCACATTCCTCTGATAATATTATTCTCTCAATTCGTTCTCTTACCTCCACTTTGCAGTCATCCCGTTCTATTCTCATTGATTTTTTGTGGGTCCCCAGTCATTTCGGAATTGATGGCAACGATGCAGCCGATTCTTTGGCTCGTTCTGCTGGTCGCCTTGATTCTTTCCTCAACCATTTCCCTTCTTCAGATATCCTTTCCTTATCCACCTCCAATCACGCCAGACTTTGGCAGGATATTTATCCCTCCCTATTTTCTAATCGTCATTCTCATTACCATTTCATTCAGCCAATTCCTCTTCCCTGTCTTGGTTCCATTCTATTCCTCTCAGTCGTCATTCTTCTATTGTCTCCCTAATTCGTCTCCGGATCAATCATTCTATCCTCCCTTCCTCTCGCTTTCGATTTGCTCTATCGCCTTCTCCTGATTGTTCTCTCCACGATTGTGATCCTCCTCGTACATGTGATGCTAATCACATTTTCTTTGAGTGTCCTGCTCTTCGTAACGAACGCTCCCTTTTGTACAGTCAGCTCTTGTCATTAGGTCTCTCTACTATGCCCTGTAACTCTTCCTTTATCCTCTCCTTTCCTTCATCTTCTGCGGTGTCCACACTGCTGTTCTTTGTTGCGTCCATTTCGGACCGCTTAGTTATTTCATTTCTTAGCTTAGTTTTCTTGTTGTTGGGTTAATGCCGCTGGCGCGCCCCCAAAAGAAAAAAAAAAAATAATAATTACAATCGTACATCTTATATCATATAATGTACATATATATATATATATATATATATATGTATTACTAAATCAAATCTGATGGATAGCGTCGTTTAAGGCGCCTTATATCTTCTTTGGTGTTAAGAAGTCGAATCATTTCTACGTTGACATGTCGATGAATCCGTTTTCCATGTTTAATGGCCATTTGCTTAATAACATCATTGACTGATGTTATATGCAGGTCTCTATGGACATCATCATTACGAGAATAGCGATATGCATCGACTATTGTTCGCAAAATGATGCTCTGCCTCGCCTGAATTTTTGCACGATTTGAATTACTAGTACAACCCCAGAGCTGTATTCCGTATGTCCATATCGGCATAATGATCTAACGGTACAGAATGCATTTATATCGAACATCCAGTGGCGATCTCCGACCTATCAACCACTGTAATTGTTTCGCTGTGTACTTAATTTGTTGGCACTTCATCTTAACGTGCACATTCCACGTAAGACGCCTGTCCATGTGCATACCTAAATACTTGGCAGAATTTACCTGTGGTACAGAGGCTTATTCCCCAAATATACTTGGTAATTTTTCTTTGTTTGGCGGTATGTCATATGCTGATTTCTCTTCATTCAGTTTAACTTTCCAATCTGTCGCCCACTTCTGTACATTATCCAAAGCATTTTGTAAATTGTTTGTAGCCTCGAGGTGGCTGCTGCTAACGGCTAAAATAGCAGTATCGTCAGCAAACATAGCTGTCGTTGTATTGTTGTCGGTCGGTAGGTCTTGGCTATATAGAAGATACAACATAGGTCCTAAGACACTACCTTGTGGAACTCCAGCCGTAATATTATAAAAGTTCGACGTAGAACTTTCATACGCTACTCTGAACTGACGATTAGCCAAGTATGATTCTAACAATCTACACAGGTTTCCGGGTAATATTTTGCTCAGCTTAAAGGCAAGGCCTTCTTGTCGAAGGCTTGCGCAATATCCAGAAAAACTGTCGGACAGTATTTCTTGTCTTCAAACGCTTTATTTATGACGGACGTAACTCTGTGAACCTGGTCAATTGTCGAATGATGTTGTCGAAATCCAAACTGATGAATCGGCAGATCTTCTCCAATCAGCGGTAACAATCTCTTCAACAGTAATTTTTCAAATAACTTGGATACCACCGGTAAAAGTGATATAGGTCTATACAATGTTACTTCAGAATCTGGCTTATTCGGCTTCTTAAGCATTATAATTTTTGTTGTCTTCAAGCAAGACGGGATGTGTTCAAGACGCGTACATGCATTAAAGAGGTAGGTCAGCATGACAATACGTTTTTTTGATAATTCTTTTAAAACTTCTGGGGATATTTCATTGATTCCGGGAGTTTTCTTTGAATTGATATTTTTATCGATTTCTCTGGCTATCTCATACGGTGTAAATGTAGTTAATCGTTTGTTTTCACTATATGCGATGGTGATGTCCACATCGGAGTCAATATCATGAGGCTGGAACATGTGCGTCAAGTAATGTGCGAATAGCTCCGCTTTTTCGTTATCTTGTCTCGCCCAATTTCCAACTTCGTCTCGGAGTGGAGGAACATGCTTGACAGGACGTTTAATTCGACGGGTCGCTTTTCAGAGAGAATAATCTTTATCAGCAAATGGACTCAGTCCCTCTATGTAATTTGCGAACGTTTTGTTTTTTATATTTTTTATCAGCATATTGAGCTGCCAACTGATTCGATTAAATGTGTTCTTATCTTGTGGATCACGCGAGTTTTGCGTCTTGCTGTTCTCCTTTCTGAAATTTTACGACGTACTTCTAAAGGAAGTGTGATTTCCTGTGCAGTATTAACCAATGATTCCGGAGTAGAAACTTTTGCTGCTTCGCGGATTGCTTCTATGAAACATGCAAATTGTTCCTCCAGTTCACTGTTTGTTTTTAGACGTATCTTTAGATTTATTCATCGATCCAATTCTTCTCGAAATGTGTCCAAGTCTGTATGTTTATTTGTCAAAATGTTTTTTATTTTTCCTTATTACAGTTGTATTAATGGTTAGCAGAACGGGAGTATGATCAGATGTGAGATCAATAATACCTCCTGCTTCTACATAACTATTAGCAATGCCCCTTGTTATTCTTAAAACTGTGCACCAAGAGATTTCTCTTTTTTTTGAAAGAAAAAAAAAAAATTATAAATCCTATGCGGATATAGGAGATTTTTGAATTTCAAAATCCAGTGTACGTGTACCCATTAGATCCGGTAGCAAATAAAATGTAGGAAAATACGGTTTTATTAAATTGTTTTAGGTGAATTTATGATTTTGTCCATACAATAAAAGTACTCTTTTGTTACAGTTAACAAGCAAATAAATGACAAAGAAAGAGCAGCGGCAGCCATGGAAAATCCATCATTGTGTGAAATAGTCGAAGACTGTATTAAGGAACTGGAATAGAATGTAATCTATAAAATTACCTGTGTAAATACTTTATTTTTAAACTTATTTAAACAATTTTGATGTTAGTTATGATAGGATTATGATACTATTAGATATTTAATAAATTGTACGTGCGACTTATTTCTTATCATAACAAACTGTTAAATACATTTTTTTTTTATTTGTGGGTATACCAGCCTTTTGTTTTATTGTTGTCATTAAATTTCACGGTACATAATAAAAATTATTCCAGTTAACGTGATATGGGGTTGTTCGTTCACGTTGTTTATCAGGTAACAATTGTGTTCCGCTAACGTCGTCTTTGATTTCTTCGGCATTGTTCGATGTAGTCGTAGCCGATAAAACCGGTGAGATTGTTCCGATTTATCTATTCTGCGTTCATTTTTCGCCTTCTCATTTCATCAATTTTAGTTTGTCTTTTGCTGCTTTAGATGATTGTAATTCTATTACTAAATACTAATTGTGTAATTCATTTTGCTGTTTTTTCTCCTTTTTTTTCGTCTTTTTTCCCTTTTTTATTCCAATTTTTTTCTTTGTTTTTTCCCTGGACTTGTCAGCAACGAACGATTACCCATCAACACGTGTAAATAGTAGCAATTAGGAATAACAAGGAATGGAATCTGACTAAGAACCCTATACCAAGGATGGAGAGATAATGACAATCATCGTCGATAAATGCAAAACATACGCATCCTGAAAAGAGAAATAATGATATTACCGAAGGTAAGAGCAGAAGGAGTTAGCTGTCCTATACCATAGCCACATCTGTAATAACAGAGCCCACAGTATCGACAGACAAAGGAATCAGCTTACACTTAAGGAAGAAGAAGAAACATGGGATTTTTGAAAAGCAGTTAGAGGCATCAAGCACCAAAGCTATATAGAACACGGCGCTTAGCGTGCTGTAAAGTGTGATTCGAAAGTTCAACGACTTTCTCCACCACTATAAAGCAAAGTTTATAATTCTCAATTATGAAAAATAATTATGGCGAGACTTCAAAAGCAGCGCCCACCATTCTGTCAAAAAGAAATGAATAGAATTTACACCCAACACTATGGCCACACTGCAACAGCAGTGCCCATGGTGCTGACTTACAAGGAGTTCACTATCTGACATTAGAGCCGCAAATGCGACAGCGGGCCCGCAATATTTACTACGTAATTTTAACATCAGTGCGTGCTTTTTGTTGAGAGAGGAGTTCATTAGAAGTAATTGGACAAGATAAGATAGGAATACCAAAGTGAAAGAGAACTACTGAAAAGATTAAATCTTAATGTAATGAAGTATAGAATATAGGATTTTTTATACAATTGGGATGATCAATGTTGACTGTAGAGATAGAATAAAGGTCACACAATATGGAGTTTTTATTTTAAGTTAGTTGACCGGTGAGCTCGTTTAGTGGGGGCCACTCGGCAGCCTCCTCCAAAGATTCAAAAGCCACTAAATCTAATGTGTCGCTGAACATGATGGAGGTTGACGCTGTCGGAAAGCGCAAATCTTCCTGTCTCTTACTCTTGCAATCCATTTTTCTAATAAACGTACACGTGCACTCAACAAACTGAAAAATACGTAGGTGCACTCCGTTTGTTTGCTTCTCGACTGGTTATGGCTTATAACTGACTACATTAATACACACGCGCACAAGTACGCATATATACCGTTCCTGATTTTGCCCAAGTCACATGGGTATGAATTTCGACATCAACAATGAAGAAAAAGGCGGTAATTTGTGCGCATCCATAATGGCGCACGCTATGCTTAAGAACGCTCTGGAAACGCCAGTGTTTGACGCTAATTTCGAATATTTCCGAGTCAAATAAGTTTCCGGGGGCTCAGTATAACTTTTTTGAGGTTCTTAACTATCGATTAAAGCAAAAAAAAAAAAAAAATCGTTTTTTTTTCACACTATTGTTACCCCTTAAAGCCTCAAAAAGGTCCTCCTGGAAGAATTTCTGTTCTGCATTATTTAGGAATACCCATTTTTCTCTTATCTGGAAAATGGCTAGAGTTTTCAAATCCCCATCCTCTGAACGTCCTTTCAATCACAATCTTTCTAAAGAAAGCCTAGGATCCTTTATCGACTCTGTTGCTCCTGCTTATGTTCTTAACGTTGACGAACTGTATCTAACTCCACCTCCGCATAATTCCTTGACACATTTTCTAACTTCTGCTTTCAATATTTATGAATTAAAATCCGTACTTTCCAAATCTTCTAGCCCCACTCCTGGTCTTGACGGTATACCATTTCTGGTCCTTAAAAACCTGTCTGAACAGTCCCTTACGTTTCTCCTGCATCTTTTTAATTGTTTCCTCTCCAACGGTATAACTCCCCCCTCTTGGAATTCTTTTATCATCATTCCTATTTTTAAAAAAAGTTCTTCCTTACGCCCTATTTCCTTGGCATCCTGTATCAGAAAACTGTTTGAAAGTATATTAAACAAGAGTCTTGTTTAGTGGCTAGAGCATAATAATGTATTTCCTGGCAATATGTTTGGCTTTCGGCCTGTTATTGGTCCTTCCGACTGTATTAGTCTTTTTTTTTCTCATATCTATCAATCCTTTATCTAAAACAATTATACTTTGGCTTCCTTCATCGATGTATCCTGTGCCTTTGATAATGTCGATCTACCACCTCTAAAAGATAAGATGATAGAAATTAACGTTCCATTGCACTTTATTTCCCTTATAATCAATCTCATGCAGAATCGTTCTATCAACCTCTCTCCTCCATCTTTTGAAACCTCAAGGATGGTTTTAGTCCTATCAGTGTAGCTTTTCTTCCTCTAAATTCATCGTCTTTATGCTTTGCTGATGACATCCTACTTTATGCCTCATCTCATGATATTATATCATCAAGTGAGGCACTTAATTCTTCTCTTTCTGTGTTGAATCATTCCCTTTCCTCAATTAACCTTTCTATTTCTCCTACTAAGTCTTGTTATGCTGTATTTACTCTGCGACCTTATAATCCTGCTTCTGTCTATCTATTCCTAGCAAATGCACTACTTTCTCGTGTTAATTGTTTTTGTTATCTTGGTATCTTCCT